>JAREYC010000003.1:172116250-173442500 GCA_030015325.1 Cryptoblepharus egeriae | reverse complement strand
AATTTAACAAAAAATGAAAAGAAAAAAACTGCATTGGACTATCTGTATTCTATCAAAGGTTATGGTTATTTAACCAGAAAATAAAAACACAAAAGCCTATGGAATAAAAAGTCAATTTTCTTATTATTAATAAGATTGCTAATGATAAGGTGTCAATATGAATCAGCTTGCATTTCCATAAATCATGATAATTCTACTTGGAGATGCACTTCTAAGTGATGCTCCTTTTATATTTAACAAGAAAAGATTAACCATCCCTCTTTGCCCAGCACAGTTTCTCTGATCAATAAGGTTCACAATTTTTATTTATTTACTTAATTAAAATTTATTTTGTTGTTGGGGCGGGGGGAGTGCTACAAAATCTCCTTTGACTCCAGATAGCAGATAGGTGCCTTAGCTATGCTACTTATTGGCAGGAGGCAGCAGAGCAAATGGGCGATTACCTGCTGGGGAGAAGGAGACAGGTTTTCCCCAATATTATTATTTTAAAAAAACACCTGGGATGACATAACTTCTGTTTGTGTGATCCCTTCCAGGACAATATTTTGAGCTTTGACAGGGCTACATGATCATTAGCTATGCCACTAACTGTGGCCCTGATTTTACTATTTGTGATCCATGATTTTACTCTCGAAGCCTGTTATTTTTAATGGTTTTCTTCTCATGGCAGACTTACCTTGATGGTCCACTCCATAATCTTTGTGTCTTGCGATACTAGTTCCAAAAGACTCTTGTAGGTTTCACTACATTAAGACATTTGTCTGTAGGAAAAAAATTGTCCCTTTACTGGCACCATGGAGGCAGACAATTTGAAAGATAGCCATTTTGGCTCTAGCCAATCCGTACCCAAAAGCTCCAGGATCTGGAAGAATTTTTCAGTGATTCTCAAGCTATGCTCCAAACATGGTGGTACTTTTTTCTATTCTAATTGATCCAGGCAAGCAGCTTCCAAAGAGAAAAATTTCAATTTTCAAAAATTAACTTTTTTTAAAGCATAATCTTGAAAATAAAAATAGTTTTAAAAATCCTGCTACATTCAATGTACATATAAAGGAATATGATCTGTAACAATGGTTGTTACAGTACTTTAAACTCTGCTGGGGCAGAGGAATGGTTATTCTTTCCCTGTTAAATATAAGAGGAGTACCACTTAGAAGTACCGGTATACTCAGCATAGGTAATTGTATTATGATAAATCATATGGAAATGAGAGCTTATTTATATTAACACTTTATTAGTTCCATACAGTATCAGAATTATATCTCATTGGCTCTCAGAACAATCAGTCTCATGGGAAAGTTGAGTTAAGAAATCCACTTTCTGTCCTTAGGCTTTTGTGTTTTCATTTTCTGGTTAATTGGCGACAACGTTTGATAGAATATAGATATTGCAATGTTGTTTGTTTCGTTGCATTCTGCATTAAATTACCTTTCCAACGATATATAACATGATCCCATTTTTCACAATTTTAGCCACTAGTGTCAAGCTCAGCTTGTAGCCCCCCTAAAGCTTGTAGCCTGGTGCAACTGCACCCCCTGTACTCTCCTCACTACACCACTTGACCAGCATAGCCCAGGACCTCTGTATCCTATTTTGCATGTGCTCCTCCAGTCTGCAGCAGCAAAATATCCCACACAGAATGGAGGAGGCTCATTGCAGCCTCTGTGCCCTTACTTTGGGGAAGGAGATAAAAGTCCCCTTTCCCCAGTGAGGCCTCCAGCAGCCCCACAAAATGCTGTAAGATGTAATGATAGCCATTTTGATACAACTGAACCACCAGGGATAGGATGGGCTGTAAATCTATAATGTAAACACAGCCTCATTATCCCCTTTTGTACAGGCAGGGATTTTATACGGACCTCTTTTCTGTTTATAAATATTCATCATAATAATGACCTAATTGGATGCAACTTTAATCACATCACTGAGCCTGGTGTGCTGGCTTCTTTTTCTGTTAAAAGCTCACAAGCGATAACTGATGTCCAGATTAGGAGTGGGCAATGATGGGTGTGGGCGAAAAAACATTAACTCCCCTCTCTGATCCCAATCCAGACTCCCCCCCCCCCCACAAGCTTTTTTACCTTGAAGAAGAGTTTCTATTAGTTTCAAAAACAAGTGATCAACATCTATAGTAGTTTGAATTTACTAAGGAGGCATGAAAGAATTTTTGGTTTGGTTTGGTTTGCATTACTATTGACCATCTGCTTTCAGTATCAACTTTACACCTGTTGTCATTTGATGCTGTATCAAACTTCAGTTTCAATGGCAAAGGCCTACCTGATTCGATCGCTGATAGCTTTAATTACATGGCTAAAGGAGTCCTTGTAAAACTAAGTGGTCTGAATTAATTATAATGTTGCTAAATTATGTAACATGTGCAGAGCGGGTTGTTTGGAATTTACCATCATTTATATTCTAGCAGAGTAGTTGCCGCTTTCTTGAAAATGCTTTTTTTCTTCTCCAACACTTTCCACTGAACCCGTTTGCAGTGAGTGGGAAGCATATGATTTATGGTTCTATTTATCCAAAGCAAAGTATTGAAAAGGAGATAAAGGGGAAAGCAGACAGTATGTTGGGGCAGTTTGGTTAATGCAAATATACCAATTCCATTTTCACTGTATGGCTACTAATACGTGAAGCTAAGCATTGCATTTTATATCAGAGGCATATTGTCAATTTTTTCACTGTTAGCTTATCATGACCAAGAGCAGGCTTTCAGCCACAGAAATACAAGGCTTAGAAGTTTATACAGTATATATGATTTAATGCTCACTGTTGAAAAACCTGCCTGTGATCAGTCTAGCTCCTAGAAGTTCAAGGCCGAATAACATATTGCATTCAGAAAGAGGTCTCCAAAGAGGGCCACATCATCTCTCTGACACAGTGTTGAGGACCAGAAAACTAATTTACATTTCAAATTTGAATACATTTACATAAATGAACATATAAAAATGTATTAGAGTGGATTATAAGAATTCCCCAAGGGCTAGAAATAGAGATCTTGCCGGGGGCCACATTAAGGCTCATCGAGGGCCACATCGGGGTTTGGAGACCCCTGCATTAAGAGTTGAACTTTCAAGTGGATACTTATTTTTAAAATGCAGGGGGAGGAGGGTCAGCTTGCCCCATGCAGAATAGGTCCAACATATGCAGGATGATGGATTTTCCTCTTTACTGTTCATGCAGTCAGGGTGACCATATGTCTTCTTTCTTCCATGACATGTCCTCTTTTTTAGCCTAGTACCATAGAAAATTTTTTGACTGTCCTTTTTCTCCTTCTGAGCAGGCAGCATGTAGCCTTCTAGTAATTAATAAATTATATGGAGTAAATTTTGTGGTTGTGACATCTGCTCACTTTGTGCACAGTGGCTACCAAAGCTTGTAACCCACAGATTCAGGACCACCACTTCAGAAAGATTTCCAGGTACAACCTCTACCCCACAGTTGCTTTTTCTAAACAGAGAGAGAGAGAGAGAGAGAGAGAGAGAGATGATTGGCACTCACCCAGAGGAGCTTTGGCCATGACATTCCTGTGCGATAGTTTGAAAGTATAAACAAACTACAAATGCAACTGAAAATGCAAGATAATCATGTACAAAAACAGAAATTATGTTACTTCCCTATGCATGTTATCCTGTAAAGGACAATCTTGCACCCACCACCAGCTAATCAGTATCCTCAGTATATCTGATATCTGCAAAATATACAGCACAAGTATATAGGTAATGCATACACTGGTCTACAACCTGTCCCCCAGACAGCAAGAAAAGGAAATAGCAATGATTTTCAACCAGTGTGCCAGTAGTCCTTAGGTGTGCCGTGGGAATTTGGGGAGGGACATTTATTAATAGGAAAACTTGGGGATTTGAACAGCATGGTGTGCCTTGTCAGTGATAAAAACAACTGAAGGTGTGCCATGAGATGAAAAAGATTGAAAATCACTGGTTTAGAGGAACATAAATAATTGGTTTCTTCTTCCACCAATTTTTTTGAATTGGTGTCTGGAACTGCTGCATATCTTCTTTGTACCATTATCTTAATGAGGACATAAACATGCCAGCGTTCTACAAAGTTTCTTTAGTTCAATAGACAGGAAACTGCACAGCAGTCTTTAAAAACTCAGAAAGTAGCTCAGTGCATCCAGCTCCAAGAATAATCTTGCCAACTATTTTTGCATAATTTTACAACACAGCAAGAACAGTATTGGGGATGCCTCTGCTATCTGTACCAGTGGTGCTCAGCGGAGGTGGGCCCAGCCTGGCCCAACAACCGTTTGCCGGAAGTGGGCAGGCTGGGCCAGAGTCAGGGGGCAGGGGCAGGGCCGGGGCCGGGGAGGGCCAGAGGCAGAGCCAGGGAGGCTGCACTGCTCTGCACTCCTCTCCGGCTGCGGGTGGGTGGGGTGAGGGGCGGGCCCCAACCCTGACGTAGTCGCATCCTAAAAAGGGGGCGACTGTGATTGCGTCAATCTTGACACAAGCGCAGTCGCGTCCTGTTCAGGATGCAAGTGCGCTTGTGTCGAGCTTGATGCAAGAGTAGGACGCAATTGCGCTTGCGTCAATGTTGACGCAGGCGCAGTGGTCGACTCGCCCGGGCGAACCAGTCCGCCCAGGTTTTTGGCCTGTTGCTAGCAACCGGATCGCTAGTGGTGGGCCAAAATTAAGAACAGGTTTGGGCAAACCCGCCAGAACCAGCCTGGGCCCACCACTGGTACTCAGGCATTTCAACCTGGGACCCCCTTTCAAACTCAAAAATCTGTACAGGACCACCTGTCAAACTTATTGGGATGTGACATCACTGTGATGCCAGAGTTTCTCCATGACTTCTTGGAAGTAAGACTTTGAGTACCACTGATTTATACCTTTCATAAGGGCTATTCACTCATATTGTACACCCTTTGAGATATCTCTGCCTGTGGACATGTTTTTTATATGTATATCCATCCTCATTTTAAAATTCAACTTGGTGACTGGACTCTTATATATGTAACTGAAAAGTCATTGACTGACTGACTCATCAACGCCCAGCCAAAACCGCTGGGCCTAGAATCGTGGAATTTGGGGAGGCTGTTTCTTCCATGATGGAGGCACCCAGTAAGAACCAGTTTTCAAAAATTCCAACTGGAAGGGGGTAAAAGGGGTGCAACGCCTTTTTCTCCCTATACTTCCCATTGAAGAATCCCTGACTGAGGGACCCCCTGCCTAACCCCTGGACCTAGAAGTGTGAAATTCAGGGGGGTGCTCCTTCTGTGACATCAACAACCACCAAGAACCAATGTTGAGAAATTTAACCCTTAAGTGATGAAAAGGGATACAACGTGTTTTTGTCCTATACTTAACATGGAAGACTTATTGACATTCAGCCAAATTGGTGCCTGATGCCTGGGGGGATGGTGTGCATTGGGGGGATGGTGTGCAGGGTGTGTGTGCATTGGAGGGTGGATACGCATGGGGTGGATGCGCATCAGGGTTGCGTTGCTCATCGGGGGGTGTTGTGCAATGCAGGCATAGCACAAGGGGGTATTTTACTCCCACTAAGCGGGTACATTTCACTAGTTATAATAATAAAAATATACAAGATGGATTGCAAGGAATTATGTATGTGCATTGAATGTAACACATTAATAACTATGTGCATACAGATCAACAATCTGTATAAATAGGGTGAACAGACTGCATACATTGAATGCGTATGAACAGAACTGTTTTTCTACAATTGCTACGTAGTACATTTGATGTACTTCCAATATCTGAACAAAATGTTGGATCAATTTTCATTTGTTACACAGCAGTTGCGAGGAAGCACGCATACCATTTTTAACTGTTATCGTCCTGTCCATCGATACATACAAAATCCAGTTCCCAAGGAAAATACATTCAGGGACAAAGTTGCAGTGGGATGGAGAGAAAGGGTTGATGGACAGGCCGGGAGCTCATCACCCTCTACCTCGGTTGCTCCACACAAGGGTTTCAAATTACATCATGGAAAGGCTGGCTTGGAAAAAGAATAATCAGTCGCAACTGGACACCTTCATTCCCCCATCTCCTTCTTATACTCTGCTCTCATACTTAAGCAATGACCACATTTGTTTTCGTTATCTTAAGTGGCGTTCATGCAATCACAGTTTCCTTTAAATGCAAAACACAGGTTGAGGTAGGGGATCCATGCAGAGAATTAAGTGGGGAAAAGATGGACCTTGGCACTCCAAGGAATATTAACATAATAATATATGCTGAGTCATCAAAGACCTCCCCTAAAGAGCTTTTGAAGAGGTACACCAATACAGCAGGTCACCAATTACAGTGCTTTAACCATCCCACCATGGTATTTAAGGTATATACTTCCAAGAATAAAAAGTACCTTCTTATGCTCAAGGTCCTTTTGATGCCACCTCAACTAATGGCAAGTATGCTAATCACTTTGCCATCAGTTAAGGTGGAAGTTTTCAGGTGATAAGCTATTCCCCTGACTGGTCTTGCATGATAAGCAAATACAATAAATGGAGTGAAGAAGCACATAGGATTGACCCAGAGATATGGAACCCCTGTATGAAAATAGCCCCACAATGAGCTCCTTTTCAGTGAAAAGAAACTGTGGCAGTCTTCTGCAAATGGTATATTTTCCCCATAACTGCTGCCAAAATCAGTTTCTCAGAACCAGAGGAACAGATTTTCATGCGGGTACAATGTTGTGTTGTCTGTCCAGTATGTTTGCGATTGTTATGTTTGAGATACACCCCACAGACTGATTCCCTCCCTCCTTCCCTCCCTCCCTTCCTTCCTTCCTTCCTTCCTCTTCCTTCCTTCCTTCCTTCCAGGCTCACCAGGCATTACAGAAAAAGAACAGAACATTAGCAAAGCTACTGGCTGCTAAATGGCCTTCTCTTGAATGATAATTAGCAGGATTTAATAATGAATTAAACATCATTTGCTGGGGCCTTTTCAAAAAAAGCTTTTAAAATCATAATAATATGCAGTGATGGTCCCTGAGATGAATGAGTTGGCATTGCCCAGCCTCTCCAATTATATTAAATTGCTATTATCTATGAATAATATATTACCATAAAGCCGATTTGTGTGTTGCTTGAACCATGGGAAAAAAAGATCATTATTGTGCCCCACTTCCTTCCTCCTATATAGGTCATTCAATGACAGTTGTTCTTTAAAACATGTTGCTCAGGTCACTTTTAGCCCCAAGTTGCACCTTGGTAAGAGTCAAGTTCTTAGGAGGACTGTGAAAGAACACACCAATTTTGTTGCCATCTCTTCGGATGTGCCTGCCAGTGCCACTGGGAGGACTTTTTGAGACCATTTTGTATTCGTCACTGGGCACAAGCCTAGGGTGATGGTGTTTCTTTCTTCTTTGCTTCCTATTTCATGATTGGAATATTTACAGCAGAGTGGATTGGCAACAGCTCCAGAACTTTGCTCTTTATAGTAAATGTCACTTTTAATATTGATGGTGTGAACCACTCATGTCATAGCAGAGTGAGCAATTCCATAAGGAGAAGCTCCTCCGGTATGGTTTGCCTTAAAAGCACATATAGCTCTGCCTTTTTAAAGCAAAACAAATACAAGCCTAAGCAAGTGACCTAAAAATAAAAATATTATGGTCCTTCGGGGATAGCAATCAGAACTGATCTGCTCTGGTTGTTCACCTAAGTAGGCCATAAAGTTGGACTGACTCCCAAGGGCCCAGCTGTATCCTTTATTAATAAAAACAGTACCCTTGCAATGCCATAGCCCGTCTTCAACCCATGCTCAGACACAGAGCCCCTTCTTTGCTTGAATTTCCTACCCATAAAAGAAGGTATGGAAAACCTAGGGTATGGAAAACGGGACCAAATAGGGCTGCAATCCTAATCACACTTTCCTGGGAGTAAGAACTATTGAACACAATGGGACTTACTTCTGAGTAGACAGGCTTAGGACTGCATTGCAGGTTTGTCAACCTAAAGGTCATCAGATCGGTGGTTCAAGACCCGAGTACTGCAAGACAGAGTAAGCTCCCATCACTTTCCCCATTTCTCTTAGTAAGCATCCTTGATTTAGTGCTTTTTCCCATGATGAACACTGAGATTCTTAGTTCCCCCTTAGTTCTCTTTTCCTGCAGGTAGCATTAAAACCAGTGGTGGGCTTCAAAGAAATTAAGAACCGGTTCTCTGCCCAGCTGGCAGCCACTTTTAAATGGCTATTTTTAAACTTTGTATGTCCTGTCTCTCATTAACAACCGGTTCTATAGAGTAGGTGCGAACCTGCTGGAGCCCACCACTGATTAAAACAGATACCTAATAGTCCAAGCCTCAGCTTGGACTCAACCACCCTAAGCAGTTTCCCCACTGAGGCACTTCATGTTGCCACGATGCCTGGGAGTGGCATCATCCTCACATGCCTTAGATATTCTCATTCAGGTAGAACAAGTATATGCAAGTTGCATGGGTCTACCAATGGGGCCTGAAAGTAATACAAGTGGGGACTTAGTATCTGTGAGAGGTCCATTCTTGAACTCTGTGGATATCAAAAATTGTGGATAAGCAAATCTGTGATTTTCAGCTCCTTAAGCCCTCCAGAGAACTTTCTAAATCCTGTAAAGGCTGCTTGAAGCAGCTCCAGTCCAGTCCCCTTTAGAGGGCTTAGGTGCAGCACAAGTCTGGCCCAACATAGGTTCAAGGAATCCATGTTGAACCAAATCCACTGATATAAAATCCACAGATAAACAGACTCTACATGTCTGTTATTAACAGCACCTCATTAATTAACAGGGAAGATTACTGTATTTATTCAAATCTAATGCTAACCTTCTTCAGCCTAATTTAGTCTCCAAAATCAGGGTGCGCATTAGATTCAATGGTTAATTAGATTTGAATAAATGTGGTATAAGTATAGGGTGTGCATTAGATTCGATGGAGCATTAGAGTCGAGTGAATACATAGCTTGTCTATGAGACACAGGGGTGTCATTCAAGTTTCAGCATTGGGGCTGGGAAAAATGACTGGGGCTGCCATTGTCAACACAGGCATTATCTGGGGATGGACCAAGGTAGCTCACTCCATAAAAGGCAGCTTTATATGTTTGCATGATTAAATTGCAAAATGAAAAGCCGAGCAGCATTTCAAGAGTCTTTGCTGCGTGCGTGTGGGTGTTTATGTCTCATAATAACTGTGGCAGTGTTGTTAACATGGGTCAAAGTAGTGCATAGACCCAATTAATTCTTTCCAAGCACTAGCAATCATGCAGCAGGCAGATCCAGTGAGCTGGACAGAGATGGACGTGTTCCTTGGGGAAATTTTGGATGCTGTAGGAAAGAGGGTGTGATGTGCCTTTGTAGCATACCGCAATGAGAAGGATCATATCAGAAAGAAAAAACTGAGCCAACAAAGTGGAATCTCAACATTCAAAGCTGTTTTAGAGCCTCAAGAGGCTGGAGGGGTGATATGGAATTGTCTTCTCCACCTTAAAGTCATGCTCACTTTGCCACCATCCTTAGTGTATTGGCAGGGAGCCACCAGAAAATCTGTCACAGAGTTTCTCCCATTCATCCCATAGTGCATCGTGCAGCACAAGTCCTGCCAGAAGGCTGGGCTGCCTATTGTCAGACAATATCATCGTGCCGTAGAATAATCCCATGTTGATGGTGTTACTGCTTATCCAAATATATAATGTCCAACTTTGTTCCAAGCTGCTTGGTGATCATGCTGATTCACAGACGACAATTTTTCAGTAGATGGCACGTAGAGCTTGTATATAAAAGTTTTTGTGTTCACATTACACTCATCATACTCATTTTTATTTAATGATAGAGATGGGATGGGGAGGAAAGAACTCCTCGTGGGCTTCAAGTGTCTCTGCCAAGAATGTAAAAATACAGTCCATAGAAAAGTGAACACCAGCATGAGCCCACAGTCCTTGGCCAAAAATAACTAGTTTCAAGAAGAATAACATTTCATCTTCTCCCCCGCACAATTAATGGCTTCTGATATGCTGCTGTTGTCTCAAAGGCTGCATAACAAGACCTTGCAGCATGGCAACTACATCATGAGCACAATTCACCATAAACATCTTCTGGACAATCCAAGAAAATTAATGGGAGATGCAGAAGATCAGTCACTCTAAAAGAAACCTAAACTGGGATTTTTTAAAAATGAATCCTCCATGAAAACTTAGTAGATCTGACTAAATAGGGTGTATTTTTAAAATGGAAAAAGAATGGACAGATGTCAGTCTGTGAACTGAAATGCACAACCTGAAATTCTAACCACTAGGTTTTGTGTTATCCACTATGGGAGATCAACACCTCACCCCTATAATGGACCTCTCCTGGGACTACCCAGGTGGTGGGTGTAATGATGAACCATTGCCCCACCCTGCTGGGTTTTTATACTATAATTTCTGATAGAAGAGAGATATTTTAACATTGTTTCATTGCACTGTGCATCAAAATATGAATTGACTGATATTAGGGTTGCCATATTCCTCTTCCACAAAATCAGGACAGTCCCATTTGCCAGTATGTGAGCACAATCCCCCAAAATCAGGATTGTCCCTGTTTTTCAGGACACATGACGACCCAAATTGATATGTAATGTTATTCAAAATTATGTGCATCCATTACAGTCCACCCCCCCCCCCCACACCTCTAGAGATTCCACAGACTCCAACACCCAATATACTTAAAGGACTGAAACTATTCTTCCTTCACTCTGGTACAGAGTTTTTCTTCTCCTTTAAGACATCTGTGGTTTCTCAATAGTTATGATTATGACATCTATGGTTTCTCAATGGTCTTCACCTCCCTCTTGTGATTTCACTTCTGCCTTCCAGGAGACTCTTCCAGGTTCTGCAGCTCTGTTTCTAGGCACACCAATTTGTCACAACCCACCAGTTGTAAATTGCTGCTGACGATGTTGCAAGGCTTGCTTGTTTTGGATAGGGCACGAAATTGGGAACATTCTCTGAGTATAAAAAATGATGGCGCTGACCTGGAAAGATGATGTGTGAAGATCAATTGCTCCTTCCATTCCCATCCCCACCTCATCCAGTGATTTAGAATATCCACAATTCCTCTCCAGCCTGATTTTTGTCATACAGTCCTGGTAGATAACAACCTACAACAGCAGAGGAAGATCATGCTCAGAGTAAAATGTGACCCAGTGTGAACAGGATTCAAATTTCCCCATCCTTAAACAGGAAAGCAGTATAGACAAACTGTGCAAATATTGAATTATTGTTTGTTAAATGAGACAACAGTGACTTCTAGCTTTATGACAGCAACAACACCAAAGAAATATGTGCCATAGATAAAATACTGTGCATCAATTCTCATTTCAATCCCTCCGCCTATTGCTCATGTCCAGCAACCCATTCAGAATAGATTTCATGTGCTTAGCACTAGGGGAGTGCCTTGTTTTCCCTGGGCCAATATTCTGCTTTTGTTTAATAAGGGCACTGACATGTAGTTCATCATCTTCTTGTACTGATGAAGTCTCCATCCAGCTGTTTTCTGTACCTTCCCTGAGGACAGAAAAGATATTTTGCATCTGTGTTAGTATCAATCTCACTGAGAAAATATCTTCAGGCTCTTAAACCACCTGGTATCCATTTGTTTTTCTGAGGGACGTTTTTGTGAGCACTGAACAATGGTTTAAAGATTCACCTATATAAGGAGGAGGAAGCAAGACGTGTTATTACTCAGGAACAGGCTTGTGTGGAGAGTATAGCAGTCTTCCCCCTGCTAACTGGGCACGACGCACTCTTTCAAGTGGGTAATCCTCTTTTATAGCAAGCGAAGAGTAAATGGCCTTCCTCATTCCAGCAATGTCTTTTATATAAAACATTCCAGCAATGTTTTATAGTCTGCTGGTGTTCTTTTGAGCCCTTTTGAGACAGGGACCCATTAGGATAGATAGATAGATAGATAGATAGATAGATAGATAGATAGATAGACAGACAGACAGACAGACAGACAGACAGACGGACGGACGGACGGACGGACGGAATATCCTACTTTCTCAAGTCTCTTAGGTACTGAATTTACCATAGAAAGCAAAACCAGCTAAAAGGCCAAGCTCTGGCTTATTTTCTCTATTAGAAAGAGAAATAGCAAAACCTCCTGAGCTGAGTTAGAACAGTATGCAATGCTTCATATTTTTCCCAGTATATTTGAATAATGACCACTTCTTGCAAGACTTGCAGTACTATGAATGCTAGCTTGGGAGTAACCCCCACTGAACTAGCTACTGGTTTATGACTGGAAAGACCTGGGTTCAAATTCCCTTTGAGCAGTCACCATATATCAACTAGGCGAGTAGTTAAGGGGCAGCTAAATTGCAGGAATCTTCTACAGCAGGAGTGTTCGGGTACATGTTCTTTTCAAAGGATTTGACCCGAGAAAAAGATCAGGAGACAAACTGAAGGCACAATCCTGACCAATTTAAGTCAGCGCAACTCACCTCTCTCCCCATTCCCACAGTGACATGGGTAGACCGGTGCATGTCTGTGAACTTGCCTAAACCCTTACTTTGACCCTATCTACCCAAAATAGGCTTTTTGCCATCTCTAGAATGAACAGAAGCAGAAAAATACTGGAAGACATAAACAAAGTAAATGTTAATTTGTATCATTCATAAAGATCACAAAATTGGTTGGCACAGAATTTTGATTACTTCTTTTTTTTCTGCACGAAACATACGTGGCCCTTTTTTCTTGCTTCACAAGCGTGGCACCAGAATAATTTTCTAGTTATGATAAGCAGGCTGATATATTTTATAGAAACAGATATACAAGCGGAAGGTTTGATAAGTGATGGTGTTGATAACGCACAAGATAGGAAAGCAGATCAAAAGATGACGAACACGAATATTTTACTTGTCAAAATATCTTAAGGCTATTAGAATTTCAGGTGCTGGTTTCAGTTGCAGACCTACCAAATTCGGTGGCTGAGCCTAGATAGAAGGGTCCATGGGATCAAAGGACCATAAATGATTCATAATGGCTTTTGCATTTTGGGAGTCGGATCCTTAAACCAAGAGGTTACATGCAAAATATTCATTTGAAGATCCAACAAAATTTAACACTGAACATTTGTAATGACTGGAAACAATTCCATATAGAGGAAGACACTATATTCTCCTTTTCAGTTAAGTATTTCCAACGCAGTTTATACATATAATCAGTGGGGTTGGCCTCACTGGTATGCCCTGCTTATGCAATAAAAGAGAGACATTTACATGATTGTTCAAGCATGGGGCAGTTTTCAAGAGAAGTGGTGAATAAACTTATCACTCCTCTGATAATCATCAGTTGGCAGCTGTCATTATATCACAGTGCCCTTCCCTTCCTACTCAAAAATTCCTGATGGCAGTGTGCAGAATACTTTTCAGATGACCAGTCTTTCTTCAGTTGTGTAGTGGCACAATTGGAGTTGGAGCCAGGTGCAGAGTCTGTCACACCCTCTAGAGCACAGCAATGAAGATGTCATCACCAAGGGCTATGGCGCTGTCCCCATGCAGCTCCCCCATGGACCCCCAGGCAGGTCCCACACTTGCAGTTTTTCAGGGAGAAATGAAAAAGAATGTTATTTAGCAAGGACTCTCTATTAGCAACTCTCTATTTCCCGATATTGCCATTTTAGTCTTCCCCTACAATCCAGAGTAACTACGGGAGCACGTAAGAGACATTACGTGTACCCGTAGTTACTGCACCATCTAATGAAAACCTATGGGAAATTCATACTGCAATCCACAGCAAATTGTTCTTACACCGGAGCAAGGACTCCCCGTAGTTACTCTGGATTGTGCCCTTCATATTGTTTTAAATACGTGTTTATTATTTTTATAATTTTTTTCCTTAACAGTGGTTTGATCTCTTTAAAACACTGTCTAAAAATTGAGTCAAAGTACATACAGGGTCTGCACATCACATAGGTACAATGCTAACCTAGGCTGGCACAGCTCAAGGGTCTTCCCATTCCAGTGGTGATGTAGGGAGGCAAGTGAATGTCTGCGCACTGGCCTAACCCTTCCCCAGGAGTGGTGCACAACTGTCTAATGGCAGTTTTGTGACACCCCCATGTCAGCACAAGACTTACGGAGCTAAGGCCGGCCTAACTGGAGATTAGAATTGCAGCCATAGCTTTGTTTGGAAAGACATTCTGAGGGGGGGATAAATGGTGGTTACCAGTCAGGGACTGGAGTCCACTGTATTTTTCCTCAAATTGCTCCTACGAACAATATTGAATGATTCACATCAAATATAGGAGCATTCTGGGAAATGTAATAGTGGATGCCAAGAGTATCATGCTCCTTGCCACAAAACAGGTGATAATGTTAGGCAAAGCCGCAGCAAAAGAGGACAGGCCCTACAATCCAGAGTAACTACGGGAGCACGTAAGACACATTACGTGCACCCGTAGTTACTCCACCACCTAGTGAAAACCTATGAGAAATTCATATTGCAATCCAGAGTAAATTGTTCTTACACCGGAGCAAGGACTCCCTGTAGTTACTCTGGATTGCGCCCATAAACAGCCTTTTCAATCTATCCCACATTCCGCAAAAAATGTTCCTTGAAGAAGTACTGCTAGCCCTAAAAATAATATAGGGTATAATCCTAATCCACTTTCCAGTGCCAAAGGAAGGGCAATAACTCCAATGTACCTCCAACGTAAGGGACTCCAATGTAACTCCAATGTATAACTCCAATGTAAGGGAACAAGCATTCCTTTACCCTGAGAATGTACTCCATAAGTACACATCCCATGGGTACAGGTATATCAGTGCAGCAAATCTGGTTAGGATATGGACAACAGTGAAAACAACTTAAAAGTAGTACAGGTCAACTATTTGTCTTTTTAAATACCATTGAATAAATGTTGATTGGATAAAAGAGGACCTTGTCTGGTTCCTAAAAGCTCATAAATTTGGTGGTGGGCAAAATGCCCAGGGAAAAATATTTACAGCCAAAAATGTCCTCTCCCTACTCACAACCTGAATGATACTTACTTGTGGACACTGGAAAATGAGATAGCTGTGTGAAAGAGATGGATGTTCCTTCAGATTCCTAGCACCAGAACAAGGGGATGACTCCTTTCTTCATGGAAGAACTAGATTTTGAGACTAGTACAGTATACCTCCTTCCGAGAGTTGAAAATTTGTTACACTATATACAATAGCAACAGTTCCCTGTCATAAGCCAAATGAGATCGTGCCAAATACTTTTATAAAAATTAACTTGGAAAGCTCAGGTGCCAAACAGAAAAAGGGACTAAATTTGCCAGGAAGACCTTTTTTTTAAAAAAAAAATTATGTTGTTCTTCCATAAGTGGGTTGATGGGAAGATTTCCCCTATGATGTTGGCATGCTTAAAGATTCCACTCCAGCTCTGGGGTTGTAACACCTGCTGAATTAGTCAGGTTTGGCACCTGTTTCCTCAAAGAAACATGAAGTAATTAATTCTCACATTACAAATGGGGTCACCGAGACACATTGAGTGTTTCTGTGTCTAGTGACCAAACCATGAGTCATACACAAAACTGACACAGAACTCCTAAACACTTTGTCCCAGGGTCTCCTAAATATAGCACCATGGAGTATTCTTTCCCAAATGTTCCTCCCTCCACTCATGGCTTCTAGATGTTCTTCTCTACCATTTTTAGGAGAGCCTTGTTTGTTGCCTGCTCTTCTTAATACATCTGCAGTCAGGAATTAGTGGGCATTTGGGGCTGCGGGTGGTGCAAATGCTTAAGACACTGTGCCTGTTAACCAGAAGGCCAGGGTTCGAGACCCGGGTCCCCACAAGACAAGGTGAGCTCCTGTCCTTAGCCCAGCTCTGCAACGCAGCTGGAAGCAATCGTATTGGCTCTGCCGTTTCAATGGACTATTTCAGTGGCATGGAGAGGGGGGATTTGCTGCTTGGGTAATAGCCTATCCTCCATATTAATCTACTCAGGCCTTCATGCTTCGCATACAGCATCAAGCACAATACCAAAGTCTTTCAAGACTGGTGGATGCCAAGTCTATGCAGGAGCCATATTTAGTAGTCTTGTAATTTCTTGTGGCACACAAAAGTGGTATTTCTGTTAAGAAAAATGAAACTTCCTTCTACTCATTCAGATCACTGTACTGCCTACACAGTGACAAGCACCTGTCCAGCCCTACCTATATATACTAGTGTTGGAACCAGGGATCTTCTGCATACAGAGCATGCACTGCTCCACTGAGCCAAAGCCGTCTTAACCTGTTCCAACTTTCTAATATGACACCCATAATTATTTTGAATTTACCCTTGTTGGCTCTGAGACCCAGAACCTGTTTTAGAAACTAACCAGAGTCCTCAGGACCACTGCAATGCCTTCTTATAATTAAGATTACATTTTAATCAATACACTCTCTCCACCCTTGTTGCAGTTTTGCTGAAGCCTCACAAAGCAATCCTGTCATTAACTTGCAACCAACAATTATTTACTTTCTCCAATTAATCAACTTAAGCTTTCGTTTACGGACAACGCAATCCTAATCAGCCTTTTAATAGTAGAACATGGTTACATTTATCCCAAGCATGCTGGAAAGAACACAAAGAACACACTGTCAGCCTACCAGTGCCAAAACCATGTGGAGCACTCAATGGAGTAGGGGATGGGGGACGATGGAATGGAAATGGTGAGAGGTGTAACAGAATGGGGGATGGGCATGGGTTGAGCCCAAGAGGCGCAGGTGAAATGGAGACAGGGAAGGTGAGCGGAGGCACAGATCAGGCCCAGAACAAGGTGGGTACAGCAACAGGGACTATTGCCATATCATATCCCCTTCCCAAAACTAATTTCCTGATATGGGGCTGCTCAAATATCCGCCAGTGATTTTGCTGGCGCAAGCTCAAATAGCTCCAGAGGGCTGGTCCAGCACCGTAAATCAAGTCTGTAAAGGCTTAATTTATGAAGGACCATCGTTAGCGTAGCAGTTACAGACGTCTCAAAGACAAATCCCCTTGTTCCATGTTCCCAGTGATGGACAGTTCTGAAGCAGCATTTCTTTGAGAGGAGAGACTACCAAAGTATTTGTGATGACCAGAGTTTCCGGTAATATCTGTTCCTTTGCAGATATTATCTAAGGAGAAATTACCAGAGTATTTGATAATATCTACCTCCTTTGCAGGCTGATCTAAACTCAAAATAAGCAACAGCTCCTCATTTTAGAAAGCTGTATGGGAACTTCTAAGCAACCATGACCAGCTTTGGTTATAAACTGAAATGGTAGGTGACAGGTAAAACTGAGGTGTTCCTATGTACAGGTTGACCATATGCCATAACCAAAAAAGAGGACCATGCCCCCCCAAATGTAGGACACTCAAGAAAAATGTAGGACATTACAAAATAAAAGGTCAAAACACTCATACAGTGGTACCTCTCATAACAAGCACCTCACATAACAAGTGTTTCATATCACAAGTATAAATTTCCAAGAAATCTTACTTCACATAACAAGTTCCGCTTTACTTAACAAGCAAGCGTGCTATGGGCATGCATGCTATGCAGCCCTGACGCTCTGTGCAGAGGCTCTTTAAAAGGGCTCCCGGTCAAAAATTTATATACCGCCTTTCTCTGGCCAATAGCCCAACTCAAGGTGGCTAACATAAAACATAATTAAAAACGTAAATAGTACAATTAATAAGAACAATTAAAACATCCAGCCTAAAAACATATATGTTAAAAACAATAAAACAACAGCCCCCTTACTCCCAGGAAAGTGTCCTTAGGATTGCAGCCTTAGTCTTAGGTTTCCTCCCAGACAACCCACTCTTCCTGTGGACTATAGTGCACTGTAGCGCTAACAGTTACACCAAAGGCTGAAAGTGTGCTGAGACCTAGTGATTTCCAACCAGTGTGCACCCTGGTGTGCCACAAACAGTCCGCTGGCATGCCACAGAAGTTTGGGGGATCATTTATTATCATCAGGATGGGGTGCCTTGTCAATGGTCCAAAAACTGCTGGTGTACCTTAACCATTTTAGCAACTTGTCAGTGTGCTGTGAGATGAAAAATGTTGAAATTCACTGGCTGATCTGTCTTAGCTAAGGCTGAGAACAGGGGTGGCTGGGGCTTGTTGGACTTTGGCTAGCAACCTCAGTGTTTGAAGACACATTTTGTCCATGGAGCCTCCTTTTCTGTCACATCAAAAAAATTATGTTTTTTTCTTCTTTAAAACATTTTCATGCTCCAAAAGTATTGACGACCATAGGCACAGTACCTCCTTTGCCTGTGAGCCCTGTGAAAGTATTGATGGCCATAATCACAGTGCCTCCTTTGCCTGTGAGCCCTATGAAAAGGTTTGCCCTATATAGGGCAAATAATGGCTACAGAAGCAGCAGATTTGGATCAGGAAAACAACACTATAAAGGTTAGCTTCCTTCTCCCTTTAAAAGGCCCCACTCTAAACCAGTACTCTCCATGCCATCAGCTGTATTTAGCCTTTAGAAAAACCACAGGAGGTAAAATCATGGATCTCCCATGTTTACATCTAGTGGCATCCTAAGAGGACAGCTACCACCAGCAGTTTTGACAAATCAGATTAAAAATAAGTATTTCTAAATTATTTGCTGCTCAATTAATCAAGAGGACATTATTAATCAAGCAGCATGCATTCAACTGATTAATTGAACCAATGAAGTGACAAAATGTTACAGGCCTAATTTTTTCACCCGTATTCCATCACAAATGCATCAGGTGGATCATGACACTTATTAAAACAAAAAAAAATGGTTCTGTGCAGGCAAAATGGCTAGTGCAGATCCGAGACCCATTGGGGGAGTTGAGGCTTACCTTGGGATTGTCCCCCTCTCTGCAGGAAGCAGCACACACTCTGTTGGCAGAGATGCATCAGCGAGAGGGTGAATTTAGGATCGGGTTGCCAGTTCTTATCAATATCAATCGTATCAGGGGTGCATAAAATGGAAAATGTGGTTTGTTGGTTCTGTATTTGTTCTCAAGTCCTGCAGCTTTTTGCACTTGGTGGGTATAAAAACACAGCGTTTTGATCTGAGCCCAGAAAGCTGTAGGGGGCCAATTGTGTAATGTATTCTTGGAAACTGATTCCTGCTTGGAGATCGACTGCCATATTCTGTACCAGTTGTAGCTTCTGAGCAGTCACCAAGGGCAGTTTTCTTTGTACAGCATGAAACAAAACGCTTGCCTGTCGATTATGAAAGCATGACCAGCAGTCAGTAGGTCTGACCGCACAAGAAAAGCTCACAGCATTCTTACTGTACAGGAAGCTTCTGGCCATTAGATTAATGTGAAGTTCTGAGCTGAATATGACACCTTGGAGGGAATCCTGGGGCTCAGAGCCTAAATGATCAGGGAAATCAGAAATGATCAGTGATGGACACACCTCCAAAAGTCAGAAGGCCAGCTGACTCTTATCGGTCTTGCCAGTTTCATTTGCCTTGCTTGCAATCAAATTCTTACCCCACGCCCAGCCAAATTCACACAACCAAATTGATTCATTGGGAATGTTGCTTTACCGCTGAATATAGGCACATCCGCTGAAATATCCATATATATTGATATTCACAACTGCTGAATATATTTGGCATCCACTGAAATCATTCTGCATTGAACTCATTAGGGATGCAATCTTAACCAGTTTATACAAGCACAACTCGCCCATCTCCACATTACTGTAGTGGTGTGGGTTAGGGTTAGCGCATGTCTGTGCACTGGCCAAATCCCCAGGGGTGGTAAGTAATCCCCCTTATGGCACTTTCGCATCACCCCGAGGAATAAGGATTGCACTGTTGGTCACTCATAGCTGTTGAACATGGATTGAACGGAAACATGGGGTTTTGTTGGGGTTTGTCCACAGTATATGTAACAAAGATGAACTGAAATCTCAAAGTAGCAGCAGTTTGATTGTGTGAACTGGCTGCAGATAAAGATCTCCAAATGGCCCTGGACAAATTGAGAGAGCCATTATTCTCACCATCCTTTTGTGACATAACTTATAGCTACTCCCCATGGAAACTTATTTCTCTAAAGAGGTGTCTGGTATGTTTTGTTGGTATGAAAGAAGCTCCTCTGGCTGGAACTGTTATGTTGCTGCTAATGTCAACACTAATAACAGTAGTAATGTTAAACCACCTACTACTTTTGACAGCTACAGTGGTGTAAATAAAGCAAATCAAGCAGATGCTAGTGCGAAAGCTTACAGCCCAGTTGTGCTTTGCTAATAATATCTGGGTTACCAGCAGGTCAAAACAGGAACACAGAATACTTTTGTGCCCCCTCTGCATTACTGCAACCTCAGCCTACGTCAGGTTCTATAAAAATCGACTAACTATGGGATAAATGGCTAGAAATACAAACTTTATCACCAGCTCTTTGAAATGGAAAGAAACACCATATCAAATTCTTGCCCATCCATACACCAGATGCTATGACTGAGGTACTTTCTGCTTTGTTGGTCCCAGAGCTTCATAGACCACATAAGGAAGGTGACATCTTCTATTAGGAAGAATGTGTCAGCTTTACAAAATTCCCTCTATGTAATCAATGTAATCAATGAAAGCAGTGGTCTTCTACTCAGATCTCTGATGCTTATGGGGGTCAGGATTATCCAAACTTGAATGGGTGATCACAATTGAGCACCTGTGAACTCATAGCTCAGTTGGAGAGCATTTGATTTGGATGCAGAAAGCCATAAGTTCAATCCTTGGCTTCTAGTAAGAGTAGGAAGACCTAAGGTAATTAGAGAGAAAGCTCAACAACACTGATCTACTATTACAGGTTGAACATCAGCATCCATCTATGTTGTTTGGTTCCAGGAATCTCTATGGGTACCCATTTTCACATTAAATAAAAGTAATTAGGCAGGCAATGAATGTGAATCAAGCTCCCTTTCCCTTAAAACAGCTGCATTTCAGCTCAGAGGCAGAAGCTTTCCCTTACAAAGCAATTCAGAAGTTATCACTTTGTATTGATGTGATAATCACATGGGGAAAGGGAAGGGTCTCCCTTCCAGCTGAAATCCAAAACCAGACTGGACCCTTTACAAACCCTTTCTAAGGCAGGCTTAATGGCCTACTACCATAGCTGCTTTAAACCATTAACTGCTACTTTAATTGAAAGAGGCAACCTCATTCATGTTGAGACAAAATCACTGATAAATGACCTTCGGGTTGGCAATGCCAACATTAAGCATCCAGAGTGGTGTGTCCTGAGCCAGGCTGCTTTGCTCTGTTTGAAATCAGGGGACATGCGGATAGCCGCTGCCCCACTTAGATCCCTGCATGACATTTAGTTCCTGTTTTTTATTTTTGTATTATTAAATACCGATAGTTAATAAAATGTCCCTTTTAAATCCACGCCTGTGTCTGGTGTCTCTTTTGGCCAGTTGGGGATAATTAGGTAATAACTATATTCAGAATGCCACCTAATGCTGGCTTAGGTCTGCTGCCTCTATACTACAACTCCCATTCCCAAAACTCCCACTGTGCTCCTCATACTCTGCCATCAAACTCAGACAACCACACTTCCAGTTTGATGACAGTGTGTTAAGGAGCAAGAAAAGGAATCTGATTCTTGCCCAAAACAGTGGGAAACAGATCAGTTCAGCTTGAACTGACAACAGATTGGAGGAAGGCATTGGTGGCAGGAAAGGCATGTCAAATCCATGACATGTGGCAATCTGCCACTGATGCACCCACACAGGTTGTCTCATGGATGGACTGGCCATGCTGTAATCTATGACCAATTATGAGCTTGCGACTTCATGCTTTCTAGATTTGTGGCATCAACCACAATAGGGGTGAAAACCTGAACTGGAGTGACAATATGCACCACAATTTTCCAATATCTGCTGAAGCCACAAAAGCACAGTTACCTGAAAATGTACACTCAGTGGTTAGCCAGGCAGAATTTTAATTCAAATTATTTATAACAATTGCTAGAATTTCTAAAATATACAGTCTTCATCCTTAGGAAATGTAAATGATTCATAACAATATGCACAGCTCGTTTGCAGACTACCTCCTGGGAATTTAAATAGCATATGTTTTTTGTTGTAAAAGTGTCAGGAGAAATGTGATTGTTCTTTTCTAAACATGCACACTTAAAATTAAAATCCTGGACATATGGATCTGGCTACAGCCTTCAGCAAAACAGAAGGCTAATAAATCAGTAATATATATTCAAGAAGCTGAGGTTGCATAAGATCCTCTGTAAAAGTTTGCAGTTAACGTCACTGACCTGAAACTGTGAATGCATCTTATGTGGGGGTGAGAAATTCCAAGGGCAGTGCAACTGGAGCCACTTTCCTTGGATGAGAAGGAACTAAAAACTTATGAGGTCTTTATGAGGTTGCTTTATTTCTAAATGGACAAACAATGAGTGGGGAAGACTTGGAGGCAATCCTTCAATGATGGAGCCTTTGATCTGGACAGAATATTGGGCAGCCATCCAAGCACCACCTCTCCATCCAATACAAAAAAAGTCCTCAGAATCATACACACCAAAAAAGTCCTAAAAATCTTAATAGAACTGATTGGTAAAGTTTTGTTTTTCACATAAATGAAATTGCAATTACACTACAATTTTTTTGTTTCTCTTTTAATTGAAAGAGTTTGGTATAGCTGGTTTGGAAGAAACTGGATACATTTGTTATTCTGCCAGGAGATAACTTTGGTCAGGGAAGTATGTGATTCAACATACACTCAGCGCTGCATACGCTGCATGTGAAGCATGAAAGCCTGGGTTAGATTGTTATGGAGGATAGGCTGTTACCCAAGCAGCAAATCCCCCCTCTCCATGCCACTGAATTAGTCCAATGGAAAGGCTGAGCCAATACGATTGGATCCAGCTGGCGTCGCAGAGCTGGGCTATGTGGCTTGTGTTTCGATGCTCCATGTTTGTGTAGTTTAGAAAATAAGTGCACAGCAAGCTCCAGGAGTTACTTGAGTGTCTAGTGTCCTTTGAAAAGTTCATTTTACTGCTTGGCAAAATGGCATTTTAGGATAAGCATAACAGGATTACCATTGCTATATACAGTTACATAAGCCTGGAAGCCCTCCTAATGGGCCTTTACACAGTAGGGAAGCCTTTTCGATGGATGCTGTTTGTACAGTATACAGAAGTGTACGCGTTAACACTCTAAGAAGGGAACAACCTTTCCTTAACTAGCATATGATACTAAGAACAAATCCTCCTAGCACATATAAAAGCCAAAACATGATACTTATACTCTAATTGTAATCTGCTCTACAAAGGACATGACACGATGGCTTGCACTGTATCCAGCACAGGTTAAGTATAGGCTGGAGGTTGCCTTAGGGTAAGGGGATTTCTCAGGGTAAGTATATTTTTCCCTTGTCCAGCAGTGGGCTTCAGGGGGTTCTCACAGGTTCTAATAAGCGCCTGGTTCTGAGAACTGGTTACTAACAGGACATAGAACCTGTTGTTAATTTAGGTTATTAGGACATAGAACCTGTTGTTAATTTATTTGAATCCCACCACTTCTTGTACCGCATCAAGTTCATGAACTGGTTTGAAGATCACCTTTTTTCTCTATGTTAAAAAGTGTTTATGAACACATTTTAATCAATCAGTCAGTCAATCAATCAATCAATTAATGCTGCAATCTTAATCCCCAGTTAGGCCAGCATAAATCCTGGCATGTATTGGGGAGGTCACAAAAGTGGCATAAAGCATTTCTTCGCTACTCCTGGGAAGGTTAAGCCAGTGCCCAACCATATGTGCCGTCCTCCCTACACCACCATGGGAACAGGAAGCGTGTGAGTTGTGCCAGCCTAAATTGTTTAGGATTGCACCCTCATTTATTCTTTCATTCATATAAGTTCCATCTGTAATAGATTTATTTAAATCTTTTTCAAATTTGAAATGTAAATTAATTCTTTTCTCTGATCCTTGACACAGTGTCATAGAGATGATGTGACCCTCCTACCAAAAAATTTTGAGTTCCAGTTTCTTTGTAGTTTTAATCCTTGTTTTTATTATTTGGTTTTAGTTCTAGCTTTAGCTTTCAGGATTTAGTTTTTAAAAGGTGAAAAACAAACCCTACTGCTTCTAGCAAATAACTGAGCACAGCCAAAACCTGTACAGTTCTATAATGTAGATATTTCTTCCATGTTTTTCCTATAATATTCAGAACATGTTACATTATTCCAGTGGTTCTCAAATTTCTTACAGGTCCTAGAGGCCGCTGCCTGATTTATAAATGCCAAAGGGTATTGCTATAATGGTGATTGGGCAGCAGTGCTCCCTCCAGAAAGTATCAGCTTGTCTAAGGTGGCAATCCTAAAGACACTTTCCTGGGAGTAAGACCCATTGAATACAATGGGTCTTGAGGAGACCTGGTAAGGATTGTGCTCCAACCCTTGATGCACATCTGACCTATCAGTGCCATGAACCACCAAAAACTGGGTCACATTCACAATTCAGTGGTGAGTCCCAGACCCACAATTGTATTGCAATTGTATTGTATTGAGAATTGTATTGCAATAAATGTCCTATTGCTCCATTTTGGTCTTTTTTGACAATACATTATTCCTTCCCATAAAGGTCATAGACAGGCGTCTTCACAGAGAAAGTGTTTCCTCTGTGTTTTTATGTCACCTTCTGTCTAAGTATCAGCTCTGCCACATCCTGTCTGCTAAAATTCCATATGCGCAAAGTTCTGGGTGATGCATCAGGTGTCACACAATTGCTTCAGCTTATGGTATCAGTGAGAAAGAGACAGTACAAACAGTGTCTGACTACCACTGCAGAGCAAGCTGTGGAAATGAGAACTTACTTACATCCATTTTCCAAGTGCCTGAAATGTATTCACAATTCAAAGATAAAAGATCTCCAAGCAAATATTATGTAGTTGCAAAAAAAAAAAATATTGGGAGGCTGGAAAGGAGTGGAGTTGGTGAAAATAATGTTCTGCCCATTTCTAAATAACTGCACAGACCTAAACTGACACAGGCACATTTCAAAAGGATGTGCTCAGAATGTGGATGATCTAACGCTGACCTTAAAGCACAGTTTTTCCAACACCCTACAGTACTATTACTGTATCGCCCACTGGGGATACCATAATTAGGGGCCTGTCAGTTTTGCACATTTCCTTTATACACACTATGATTTTCAGGAGCGTATAATTTAACCAAAAGCGGTCGCTCCGGCAGAATGGTTTTACCCCTCTGGCTTCCTTAAATATATATTTAGATATTTTGAACTTGTCAGTGCATGGTGTGCGGAGAAGCCTGGCAAACAGCACTAACCTTGCATTTGCAAACAGAAGCCTCCAAAATGCTCTTGTAAAGTGGACATGGTCAAATGTTAGACTATGCTTTTTGGAATTATTTTTATTTTCACTATGCTTTTTGGATTTAAAAAAACACACATAAGGGCCATGAAAGGGAGTAAAATTGTGGGGGGAGATATTTGGACCTTGCCTGATTTCAGCTCCACAACATGCATTCTGTTCCATTGAAAGCCAATGGAAGCTGATTTTCCAATAAAAATTGCACAGGGAGGAAGCATGCAATGTCGTAGTTGCTGTCCAGATTTTAAAAGTACACATTATGCGTTCATCAAAACATGCTGTTTGGCCCTGAAACCATATGTGCCATATGCCATAATGTGCCATACAGAGACAAAACTTCAAAATATCATTCAGAACACTTTTCAGTAGAATAAATTCACACATTTACATTCAAACTCTGTGCCCTTATGAGGAGAGTCAGAACACTGGCAAGCAAGACTGGCAGGTAAAGAACCATCCAATGATATGCATGCATATGTGAATCCAAGTAGAGTCTCAAAAGTCGGTGTTCTAATTGTTGGATAGCTTAAGGTTAGTTAATCCTTCCAATAGCTGTTTTTAAAATATATTTTATTAATTTTGCTATCTGGAGGTGAAATGAGAATCCAAGACATTGTGCCACTAATGTGTGAATGCTCAATTATTACATACTTGTCTGCTCAAACTATTATTCCTGACAACTGCAAGTAGGAAAAGAGAGTGGCAAATTACCCATTCTTTCAAATGGCACTTTAATAAATGTATAAAATAAAGGCCATTATAGATATCCAACTGCCTGATGTGTTCCACCTTTGAAGACAGAAATATGCATGATAATTAAGCGTTCACACATTTGTCATTGCTAAGAGGTCATGCACACTGTAGTTTCAACATCACAGAACATGGTACCCTCCATTCTGGTGACCTTAATTATTTTTAAGATAACCCGGGACTGAGCACAGCAGTTCCTCGGGTGTATTGTTGTCTCCCCCTGCAGCTTATTTTCTGTACTGCAGAGTATTGTTTTATTTTTAATATGTGGAAAGCCATTAAGTCATGCATCGGCAGGGGACCATATAGATTGGAGGACAGAGTGCCTGTACCTTTAACTATTGCATAGGAAAGGAAATTCAGGTGCTGCTTTTTAAACCCTTCTATGATGAGCTAAACCTGCCTCAGTCAATGCAACAATTAAAGGTACAGGCAATCTGTCCTCCCTGGTCACTCTGTGCATTAGTCACCCAAATGCAGTTAACACCTTTGTAATTATTGGGATTAGTATGGCTGTGGGTGGCGCAAGCAGTTAAGGCGCTGTGCCTATTAACCAGCAGGCCAGAATTCGAGACCCAGGTCAGCCCCACAAGACAGGGTGAGCTCCTGTCCTTAGCCCAGCTCTGCGACGCCAGCTGGATCCAATCGTATCGGCTCTGCCTTTCCATTGGACTAATTCAGTGGCGTGGAGAGGGGGGATCTGCTGCTTGGGTAACAGCCTATCCTCCATAACAATCTAACCCAGGCTTTCGTGCTTCGCATGCAGTGTATGCAGTGCCGAGCATGATACCATAGTCTTTCAAAGACTGACGGAGGCCTGCTTTTTTAGTGCATATTTTGTGCAACATGAACTGAATGAGCTTTAAGATGGCCAGTAGCTTGGGTCACAATTGTGTGCTGCTGTAGAATAAAATATCTCATCCGAGTGTATGGTGTAGTGAAAGGTGGTATAGTTGTAGGTAGTTGGACTGAGACCTGGTAGTTGGACTGAGACCTGAAATCCCAATTCAGCTATGAAGCTTCTTGGATGACCTTGGGCTACTCATTCATTCTCAGCCTCTCCTACCTCCCAGGGTTGTTGTGAGGACAACAGGAGGGGTGGAACTAAAGCTTTGCAAGATGGACATTTGCATTGACAAGGGAAAGGCTGGTATTTGGAGATCTATATGTCTGCCATGAAGTTGCAAGCAAAGCTATTGGATGTTATTTGTCTCTGCTCTTTCTGGCCCCAGACACAAACAGGGCTAAGCATACAGGGCTAGTGGAGGTGAATGTGATCATTGACTGGATACCTAACAGTTCCCTTTTTAATTTTTTAATATGTTTTATTGGCACTGCAGCATTTAAAGCATTTGATGGGGATCTCCAACCACATGCAGCATTAATGGGGATCTCAGAGCATAGACCTGAGACTATCTGACTATTCTTTGACTATTGGGTCATGGTCCCAATCCGGTAATGGTGCTAGCCTTATCAAAGCTGAGTTCATGACATAATCCTGCACAGCATCTTTCTCACTGCCTTGCCTTACAGTTTCTAAGGCCAGCCTGACTCAGGCTGCCACTATTTCTTGTGATGTTGTCACAACAGGGTTGTTGTGAAGACACAAGAGGAAAGGGAAAATGGATCAGGGATAGGCTGGTGGGGGAGACAGATTTGACACTGGGTCCCCAGTCTTGATTGATTGATTGATTGATTGATTGATTGATTGATTGATTGATTGATTGATTGATTGATTGATTGGGGGCTGAAAAAGGTTGAAGATCACTGGAATAGACCACATTTTCTTTTAATGTGAATTTGCATTTGAGTCTTGGTCTGTTGAGTACTGCAAGTGTGTCTTAGAAAGCAAATATTGTCTGTGGTTGCTTGACAATACCCCATGCATTATTTTAACCAGAGATCTACACAATCACTGGGATCAACATGCAGGAACTCTGTGGAAATCTGCCCAGTTTTTGAGTTCCTTTCTTTCTTGCTGGATTGAGATGCAAACTTGTGGATGTGACATGGGGAATATGTATTGAACACACATGCACACAGTCTGGCAACCCATGTTGTAATTATGCTCCACTAATAGAGTTCTGAGAATTTAAGGTTTTCTTCAGCAAAATCAGTGACTATTTCTCCTATGTAATTTGTGAAAACTCCTCTTTTGAGTCACTGCCAGTTTTGACAAAACAGCTATTTTTCCCATGAAGAAAATTAGAAAATATTTTGGCACATTTTCTCTACGCAGTCATTCTGCTCATCAGTCGTCTGCCTGTGTGCTCATCTCCGCAATCAGCTGTGAAGGTCCAGTATTTTGGTTTTGCTTTGTGTTGCTGCAGGGCCCCATGTTAACCCAACGACCCTACAGCACTAAAATTTTCCCCCGTGGAGTCCCATTCAAGCATTCAAGATTGTGTGGTAAGGCCCATGTGCCACAGGGGAACAAGCACATGCCAGCAAACCCTACCCATTCACCATTCCAAAGCTTCACTGCCAGTGCATACAATATTTGCCTGCTCTAACAAATGCTGTGCCCGGGGAGCCTTTCTGCCTGTGATCTGGAACTCTGCTTGCCAGGCCTGACTCCAGATCATGAAGACAAAGGCTCTCCAAGGAACACTACTTGCCAGTGTAGACAAATACTGTCTACATGGGTGGTGAAGGGGCTGGGGCTTTGGGAACGCATCAGCATGGTGGCAGTGCTTGCTGGCATGCTCTCACACACTCTCACCCCATCCAGGAGATCAGGCAATCTGAATAAGAACACGCAATGATCCATTAATGCTCATGGCCCACTAAATCTGTTGTGTGCCACAAAACGTTTTGTCGTGTTGAATACCAAGTAGAATCTCTGTCCCATCCATCCCTCATCTGGTATATTAAAGGTAACAAAACTCATCAAATTGATAGAATTGCAATCATGACCAGTCTCAGGAATTAGGAATGGAGAAAGAATAAGAACCTAAGAACATAAGAAGAGCCTCCACTGGATCAGGCCAAAGGCCCACCTTGTCCAGCTTCCTGTATCACTCAGTAGCCCACCAGATGCCTCAGGGAGCGCACATGACAGCTGCATCCAGGTGTAATAGTTTTACATTTAATAACAATTAATGTATTGTTAAACACATGAAAACAATATGTGTATTTTTAGCTTTTATCTTGTCATGTCCTACCTTTTTTAACTGTCCTATATTTTGGAGGGCTTGAAAGGGGTCATTTGGAGCTGGTAAATGTCAGGAAGAGAAGGATCAAGCTCTCACACACCACCTTTGTTACTTTTATTCTTTAACTTCCTACCTCTCAATGCTGTTTTTTCTTTAAGAAAAGAAAAGCTTTTTGGAGTGGGTTTGGTTGAATCACATCCGTACATTGTGCCGTGTTAGCTACTCAGGTTACAACTCAACTACTACTGTAGTTACTTGAAATGCCCAATATTTCATAACAACTCTCTCCAAGAAAGAGAGACAAGTAATTCTTCCATCCACTTTATGAGAGACTGACAGCCTTTATGATGCTGACTGCAGTGCAGTAAAGCATAGCTTTTGATGCCACTCAATCACAAGGACACCCCTACAGTTTCTTTAGCTCTGTGCGTGTGTGTATGTGCGCATGCACATGCGTACATATGTGTTGCAGTCTTCAGCTATTGGAGATGGATGCAAATACCATCAACATCTGAGTTTACCCTATTCTTTAGAATGCAACAATCTATCTATCTACAGTATTTATATACCGCTTTTCAACTAACAAGTTCACAAAGCGGTTTACAAAGAAAATGGAAAAATAATAATAGCTAATTAAAAGCTATTTTATTTGGGTCCCTGTCCCAAAAGGGCTCACAATCTAAAGCGCAAAAAGAACACCAGCAGAAGCTACTTGAACAGACACTGCTGGGGTGTGTAGGGCCAGTTACTCTCCCCCTGCTAAATAAAAGAGGAACACCCCCTTGAAAGAGTGCCTCTTGCTCAGTTAGCAGGGGTTGTTGTTAGCAAGATATTTTTGTTTCTTCTCAAGTTCATTATCTTATAATTTCTGTTGATAATTGCCACTTTTTGCCTCAATAGATAGTGAAGCAAAGTCTAGTGTTTGTGTAGAGAATCATTTTGGGATGGAGTCAGTGGCATAGCTAAAGAGGGTGCAAAGCACTTTGGAATGGCGTCACTGGTGCTAACCTAAATTTTGCAGGGAGCTTCACTGCCCCATGCAAGCGACCCCTGTTCTTCCCCTCCAGAGCCACTCTGGGTATGGGACAGCAAAACGCAAGTGAACACTTCCATTCTGCTTCCCTTGCCTGGAATGGCTCCAAACAGAGGGGGAATGACCACGTGGCCTGCAGTGAGGCTCCCTGCAAAACATAATGGTTTGCTCCCCCTCTGGCTATACCACTGACTCCATCCCAAAGTGCTTTGCACCCCCCTAGCTATGCCACTGAATGGCACATTGCAACTTTGAATACATTTCTTTCTTTTTATAGTTTGGCTGACTTGTTCACAGGTCCATTAGTTGTATGGTTGTTTTCCACATGAAATCAGGCAAACCAAGGGACAGATGCACATAATAGTGGCAGGATTTTGTCAGCAGCATGGAATGAATCCATGAACTAACCCCAGTAATGGTAAGTCAGGTTATGCGCGTTTGGGAGGCTGTCATGACAACAGCTGAAATTGTATTAGTCACAATTTTATTTATCTACTGATTTGATTTAGGTTATTTACATAGTGCCTTGCCAACGGCCGCCCAACGCAGCGTACAACCAACCATAATATTTAGAATCAAAGCAATATCTACACAATCATGTGTAAGATTTAAAAACAAACCAATTCATCGGGTCTAATAATATCAAACTGGGCTATGGTGTCTCCGTGGTTAAGATGCTGTGCTTGTCAACTTGAAGGTCAGCAGGTTGGCGGTTCAAGAGCTGAGTACCACACAGCAGAGTGAGCTCCAACCTAGCAGTTTGCAAGCATGTAAATATATAAGTAGATAAATAGGTACCACTTCAATATGAAGGTAACAGCATTTCATGTGCCTTTGCCGTTTAATCGTGCTAGCCACATGACTTTGGACGTTTGCTCTTCAGTCTGGTAACAGACATGAACACCATCCCTATAATCAGTCAGATGACTGATTGGCAGTAGAAAGATCCTCTGGTGCCCTCAGGGATTCATCAGGATCCACCGGCCTCCATACGCATTTCTAGAATTGCATTTCCATATGCATGTCTGAATTTTCTTTTTTAAAAGAATTGAAGAAAAACTTTAGAGACGGATCAGCTAGTTTATTTTAGCAGCTGAAAACTATTAGAGGAACTCTTAGGCTGCAATCTGAAAGACACTTTCCTGGGAGTAAGACCCATTGAACATAATTGGGTTTACTTTTGAGTATACATAGTTAGGATTGTGCTCTTTAAAGCAATTAATTTGTAAGCACCTAGAGAGAAAAGAGCACTTGCTACCAGGCGTTGTGAATTTCATAAGGAAAAATAATGTAACAGCGAGAACACATTTTTTTGTCCAAGATGAACTGAAACATGTTGTGTTCTGCCTCTGCATTTTGCAAGAAAACAGATGACGATAATAAGATACCAATTGGATTACAAGGTTCTCGCACCCGACTATCTGCTTGACATTTTCAACTGGTCCTGGCTGATATTGATTTTCACTTACGGCTTATCCTGTGCTGGATTTTAAAATGTGAAAATTGCAGACTCCTGAACTAATCCCTAGGATATGTCTTATAATAGACATTTCACTTGGTTGCTGAATTTGATCATACAGGTACATTTTGTTTGCTAATTATAATTGTATTAATTCAATAGGCATACAAAGAAAGGATAGAAATTGCAAATTGTGAACGTTGTTCGGCAACTGTGAAAGGAAATTTAATAATGGCAAATGTAAGGTACCATAGTAGCAGAGCATATATACTGTATAATGTATATAGACAGGCAGGCAGGCAGACAGACAGACAGACAGACAGACAACAATTTTATATAGGAGTCATACAAGTCCTAGTTAGGGGGATGCATCCTGGGGATGACACGCATTCCTGGAGTGATGCATTCACCTCTGCACTGGAGGGGCACTGCATGTCACTGGAGTTACGCGCAGTCCCGGGGATGATGTGCTCATGTCCATTCACCCTCATGGTGCCCTGGTCCCAGTGCCTTCAAAAGAAGGATCTGGTTAATCAGGGAAGAAGTCGTTGGGGTAGGTTAAAATGTTTGTTTCTGGAAAGGCAGTCCTGGGCCTTCAGCATCCTCTCTGACCAGCAGAGTCAGCAGCTGGTGATTCCCTAATACACCATGTTTGCAAAAGGAGTATAAACATCATGGAATACCTGATCCCCTGGCATCGTCATTGGACTAACTCTTAAAACTTCAAGGGGCAAAACCAAAATGGGTATCTGGTCCAGGGTATCTGAGGGACCACCTTCTTCTGTACAAGAAGGTGTACTGTAGATGACCCGTCATCTAAGGTCATCTGAGGGGGCCCTACTCTCTGTGCCGCCACTAAGAGAAGTGAGAGGTGTGGCGGCCAGAGATAGGGCCTTCTCGGTGGTGGCACCCCAGCTGTGGAACTCCCTCCCCTTAGAACTGAGGAAAGCTCCCTCAATACAGAGCTTCAGGCAGAGCCTTAAAACCTTTTATTTTAAACTAGCAAAAAGCATACCTGTGTTGCAGGAGTAAAATTCCCCCGTATGCCATTCCCCCCATATGCATCAACCCCATATGCTCCATGCGCAACTTCCCCCAAAGTACAACTTCCCCCAAAGCGCAACTTCCCCTAAGCACAACTTCCCCAAGTGCAATTCCCCCCCCCTGCGCAACTTCCCCCCATGCGCAACTTTCCCCATGCGCAACTTCCCCTATGCACAGCATCCTCACCAGTGCAACCTCTTCCTCCGAACAACATTCCCCAGTGCTCCAGGCACCGAGTACCAAATTGGCTGGATGTTGTTCAGTCTCCCATGTTAAGTATAGGACAGAAACACGTTGCCCCCTTTTCAGCCCCTGAAGGGTTAATTTCTCCAGATGGTTCTTGGTGGGAGTTCAGGTGACAGAAGGAACTCCCAGAATTCCATGCTTCAGGCCCAGCAGTTGGGGCAGAATGTTGATGAGTCAGCAATTCTCAATGCAAAGTATAAGGAGGAAAACGCGTTGCGCCCCTTTTCACCCCCTTCCGGTTGGAATTTCTGAAAACTGGTTCTTAGTGCACCCCTTGGTCACGGAAGTATCACCCACCCCAAATTTCACGCGTCTAGGCCCAGCGGTTTTGGCAGGGCAGTGATGAGTCAGTGAGTCAGTCAGTGAGTCAGTCAGTGAGTGACTTTTCTCTTTTATATATATAGAAGATAAAGAGAGGAAGGAGTCACTAGTGGAATCACTAGAGTATGCATCAGCTGGTGTAGGAGGCCAGTGTGTCACCCCTATGATCAGGATGATAGGATGATGCCAAAACAAGAAGACTTACAAGGAAAGGGAGGGCAATGAATATTTTTTCCAGGACACAATGCTAAAGTCCAGGATATGTCCTGGGGAGAAATAGGGCATATGATCACCCTGCCCATGATGGACCTCCTCCCATAAAGTGGGGGACAACATCCCAGGCAGTGGGTGAAGTGAGGCACTGTTAGCCTGCCTTGCCAGTTTTTTTACTGCAATGTCTGATAGAATATAGATATTTCACCCCATTTGTTTCATATCATTCTGCATGAAATTAGATATCAAGTGATCTATAATAAAATGATGGTATTTGAAAAATACCAAGATTTTATAATATTTTGGCCAGTAGAGTCACCCTCTATGCCTGTCACCTTGTGCAGCTTGTACTTCTAGGCAAAACCACTGGGAAGAGTTATTACTGTATCTTCTAAAAATTACTATGCTGCATATTATTTCAGGGTGAAAGTTTATTTTCAAAATAAGACAAAAATAGATATGTTATACATTTCCCTGCAAATGAGCTGATATGTTTCCATAGATAGATATTGAATAAAGATATCTATGGATATAAATCTGTTATCTATGGATATATTTCCATATCCATATTTTGCCCCTGCTTACTGGTCAAGAGACACTCTTTCAAGCGGGTGTTCCTCTTTTATTTAGCAGGTGGAGAGTAACTGGCCCTCCACACCCCAGCAATGTCTGTTCTAGTGGCTTCTGCTGGTGTTCTTTTTGCACTTTAGATTGTGAGCCCTTTTGGGACAGGGACCCATTAGCTATTAATTAGCTATCAATTTTTTCATTTTCTTGTAAACTGCTTCCTGAACTTTTCAGTTGAAAAGCGATGGATGGATGGATGGATATGGATATGCTTCCATTTCCCTGCATGAGTTCATATTCTGAGCTCATATATAGCCATCACTGTAAATCTGAAGTTGGGAAGCCTACAATTTTAGCACCTTAATTTCCAGCTCATTAGTTGCATCCTCTTTGTTAAATAACCTAAGGGAGGAAAGGGGCACCTTCTCACAGTTCCATCACACTTCTTATCTAAACTGCTTTCCATTTCAAATTTCTGACACCTATAATCATTAAAGCTTGCAACCCCATGCTGTTTTGCATTTACTTTCAAGTGGATGTGAAGACTGGCAGCTCTGCCTCTAGGTTATTCTTTTTTAGGAGCACAGGAATCTCCCAACCTAGAAGGATGCAGCCTGTATCAAATGTACTTTGAAAGGGAGAAGTGAGAGGTGTGGCGGCCAGAGATAGGGCCTTCTCGGTGGTGGCACCCCAGCTGTGGAACTCCCTCCCCTTAGAACTGAGGAAAGCTCCCTCAATACAGAGCTTCAGGCAGAGCCTTAAAACCTTTTATTTTAAACTAGCAAAAAGCATACCTGTGTTGCAGGAGTAAAATTCCCCCGTATGCCATTCCCCCCATATGCATCAACCCCATATGCTCCATGCGCAACTTCCCCCAAAGTACAACTTCCCCCAAAGCGCAACTTCCCCTAAGCACAACTTCCCCAAGTGCAATTCCCCCCCCTGCGCAACTTCCCCCCATGCGCAACTTTCCCCATGCGCAACTTCCCCTATGCACAGCATCCTCACCAGTGCAACCTCTTCCTCCGAACAACATTCCCCAGTGCTCCAGGCACCGAGTACCAAATTGGCTGGATGTTGTTCAGTCTCCCATGTTAAGTATAGGACAGAAACACGTTGCCCCCTTTTCAGCCCCTGAAGGGTTAATTTCTCCAGATGGTTCTTGGTGGGAGTTCAGGTGACAGAAGGAACTCCCAGAATTCCATGCTTCAGGCCCAGCAGTTGGGGCGGAATGTTGATGAGTCAGCAATTCTCAACGCAAAGTATAAGGAGGAAAACGCGTTGCGCCCCTTTTCACCCCCTTCCGGTTGGAATTTCCAAAAACCAGTTCTTAGTGCACCCCTCCCTCACGGAAGGAACACCCACCCCAAATTTCACGCTTCTAGGCCCAGCAGTTTTGGCAGGGCGGTGATGAGTGAGTGAGTGAGTCAGTCAGTCAGTTAGTGACTTTTCTCTTTTATATATATAGAAAAGCTTTTTAAATGGGGCAGAGGTTGGGGGCAGTTTTATTGTTCTATTTTATATTGTTGTTTTTAACAAATGTATTTTAGTCTGTTTTAATTGTTCTTAGCTTTTTAAATCTAATTGTATTTTAATTGTATTTTAATTATGTTTTAATCTCTATTTATGATCATTTTAATGGTGTTTTATTATGATCGATGTTAGCCGCCTTGAGCTCCGTCTTGCAGGTGAGGAAAGGCGGGATATAAAATATATAAATAAATAAAATGCTATGGCCAGAGATGAAGGTGGTAAAGATACCTTAGAATCCCAACTTCCTCGTGAGGCCCCCATATTCCACAAAGAGTGTTTTCTATAGTGTACAGAAAGAAACTGGTGGCTGTAACTATGGACAGGCAAAATATTTTCCATTCTAGATGTTCCACTTAACAACTTTCAGCTGTGTTCCGAACTCAACAAAGTTCCAAACAGTTTTAAAACTCTGTTAAATCCATGACAATGATCTCATCTGGAGTGTTGTCCAGAGCATGGATAACCGAGGCCAGATGTCATTGAACACTTGTGTATTAGAGTGCCTTAAGTGAGGCTCTTGCTCAGCACACTTCTCACTAATCAGTCATATCTCCCCTCTCCTTATGGATAAGCATCCTTTCCCCACAAGCAAGTCAGGCCCAGATCCTCACTATCTGAGTTTCTGGCTTCCAGATTCTGGAACAAATCCAGACCTTGCATTTTCAAGGTTTAAATTTAAAACACAGTTTTAAATTACAGTGATTTTTAAAAAAAAGATATTCAAGGAAAGATCAACAGACTAGAAAGTGCCCCATTTGACTGAATTACACCCTGGAAAAGAAATTGTGGCATTTTTACCTGCCCCCCTACATCTCTAGCCAATATCAGTAGTGGTCCTTTTGAACGGGTGTTAATAGAAATATTGTATCTTAGCCAAAGAAAGTAACTTGTTGATCTCAACACTAGTTAAATGGCACGTTGAGTAATGGTTTTCGGGTTGGGATCCATGCTTGGAAAATATGATGCAAGCTGGGATGAGAGATTAGAAAATGCAATAAAGATTATAAGGATTTTGAACATAAGTTCCCTGATAAATGACCTGTGATGAATGAACTTTGGACACGATAACGGCTTTCAAATGTGCAAACACAGGTATAAATGTTAAGAGTTCTTCTCAACTACTGATAGAAGATAGGGACAAAAACTAATGGGTTTCTAGATCAATCAGAAGGAGCTGAGTTGTTTACATGAAAGAATGTTTGCACCCTAAGAATAAGCAGGCAAAGGGATAGATTCCAGAAGTATTTAGTGGATACTTAATAACAGCCCAATCGTAGCCACTGGCTTTTGCCACAGTATTCTTCCAGCAGATGCACAAGGATCCAGGCAGAAGCCCCTGGATTGTAATATACTTTGCACATGTTGCACTCTCATTGATGCACATGCATGGGTGGTGGCAGTGGTGTCACTAGACCCTGTGTCACTCAGTGCTCCCAAACTTTCTGGCATCCCACAATAAGGGGGGCATGCCAGTACTCCGCCCTCCCCACAGGCACCCCTTCTTCCTCCATCTTACCCATTGGGCAGCTCCGCTGAGGCACTCCACCAGGGAAGCTTCCAACCCTGCAACCACCCACCCAGTTCTGAGGGACTCACAGTGGGAGACCATGTTGCCTGGCAAGCCTCTTCCTCTTGAGCATGCTAGCATACTCAGGAGAAAGCGGGTGGGCTGGGGGAGGTCTTCAGATTCACCCTGCCCAGCAGCGTGCCCAGTAGCACACAGGTCTCCTGCAAACCCGAGCAGTAGGTCAAGGGGGAGCTGTGAGCTCCCCCTCTGAGGCACCAAAGCAGAGGCACCTCCGAGGCACCAAAGCAGAGCAGGGCCAGTGGCCCCCAAGCCTTCCTATCACAAAACCACTGGGTGGTGGATACTATTTACCAGTACCAGGTGTGTTGATGATGGACAAGTAGTGGGAGCACAGGGGAGGGATTGGTAGGAACAGGAGCATTTCTTGATAAGGAGGTAGAAGAAACCAGGAATGGGAAGTAGAGGGGAGAGATGGACCCGGCTACAGTGCTGTACTGTGCTATAGTATATGCTGGATCTTATCCCCTCTTTGTAAAATTTCCCTTCAAACAAAAGCCACAAAAATAGGCGGTGTACATCCAAGGAGACCCAGTGGCAATCAGGCAACCTACCAGGACAGGGAGACCATATGTCATTACCAAAAAAAGAAGACAAGGACCCCAAAATGTCAGACTTCCAAGAAAAATATAGGACTTGACAAAATAAAAGCTAAAAACACTCATATACTGTATATTGCTTAATTTAAACACAATATGATTTTTTATTAAATTTAAATAAATTACATATAATTTATTACATAAAGTGTATTAATTACAAGAAGGTTACATGCCCACATATAAGGAAAAGAGGGACAATGAAGATTTTTATCAGCACACAAAGCTAAAATTCAGGACATGTCCTGGAAAGAAGCAGAACATGTGGTCACCCTGTGCCTGCAGATAAGTGCTACATCTTTTATTTTAGAGGTAAATTTTAGAGGTAGACATTTCAACTCGGGACCCCCTTTCAAACAAAAATTTGTCTAGGACCCCCCTGACAAACATACCAGGATGTGACATCACTGTGATGTCAGAGCTCCTACATGTCTACTTGGAAGTAAGTTCTATTGTTTTCAATGAGATTTATTCCCAGGAAAGCCTACTGCCAGATTCCAAGATGTCATATCCCACCCTCTCACAACCTCCCTGATCTGAGGTTGCAACCTCCTCCTCCCCCCCATCCACCCCCGAAGGGAATCCCAACCTCCACTTTGAATACCACTTCTCTAGGGTTTCCAGGAACATAACCATAGCTTATGAGTGAATCCATAGGCAAAGACAGCCTATTAGTTTCTGGGAATCTTTCCCAAAGGTGGCTGTGATCCTTAAAAAACCTAAGAGCGTGAAAAAAGTTTATAAAGAAACTGGGAGGAAATCAAGCACACAGAGTGGTTAGGCAGGCAGCATCAAAGACAACTAAAGGAGAATGAGGATTCTTTTGCTACAACCATGGTGCAGAAGTGTAGTAGGATTGCACTGTTAAAGTTTCCTGGTGCCCAGTAGATAAACTTTGACTTTCAAGGCTTGGATAAAAAGAATGTGAAACGGACTCCATTCATTACCACTTATTCATTACCACTCGATTACCACTCCATTCATTACCACATTCATACAGTTTAACGGACTCCATTCATTACCACTGACTTTGAACATGGTAAGAGTCCACTTGCACAAAGCAGAAGAAAAGAAATTAAGAGAGTCAAGAACCACATCCACACCATAAAATGAGAATTCCCAGCTTGATGGACTGCATTTCATCCAAAGAAACATACAAAACACCATACAAGGAGTTCTTTCAGTTCTGTCCCTTTCCAGGTGTGGGGAGAGGGGAGGCTCTGAGCTGTTTAGTTTGATCTGGCATCTTCAGACCATTCTCTTTAGCAATTCAGAGATAGAGATCTACTACTGTAAATTTCTGTCCAAAGCCATCTGTTTGTCTGGTTTTAGAAACAAGCAGATAATGAGTTTAACACTGATACAGTAGATCTTCAGTGACCTAAAAATGTTGCAGGAAATACCACGAAGTACAGAAGCTGGAAATGTAACCTCCACAGCAGTTATTTTTAACCTTTTTCATCTCTTGGCATCCATCAGTCTTGAAAGACTGTGGTATCATTCTCTGGAGTGTCTTCTCCAGACCACAAAGGCTTGGGTAGATTAATACAGAGGATAGGCTGTTACCCAAGCAGCAAATCCCCCCTCTCCATGCCACTGAAACAGTCCAATGGAATGGCAGAGCCAATACGATTGGTTCCAGCTGCGTCGCAGAGCTGGGCTAAAGACAGGAGCTCACCCTTTCTTGTGGAGACCCGGGTATCAAACCCTGGCCTACCGATTAACAGGTTAACAGTGTCTTAACCACTTTCATCTCACGGCACACTTAACAAGGCACATATATTGTCAAGGCACACCGTCAATTATTTTTATCATTGACAAGGCACACCAGACTGTTCAAATCCCCCAATTTTCCTATTAATGAATATCAAATCTCCAAATTCCTGTGACACACCTGAGGACTATCTGTGTCACACCAGTGTGCCATGGCACAGTGGTTGAATACCACTGCTCCACAGTAAATAGAAAGAAGGGGTATGGTTTGGATTGGGACTGTGGCAGGTAGTGTCAAAACCCTCCTCCTTCCCATGCCATAGGCCCCATTCATTGTTATAATGCACATTTGTGTTAAAGATGTGTGGGAACATAATTTGTGCTTGACCTCAGTCCAGAAAAAATATGTATTTGAGTATCTATGTATATGAGAATTATGTATATGAGATATGAGATTTCATAAACATATAAAATATATATGTGAGAATTAATATACACAGAGAGCCACATCACCCTACACCCATTTGCTCCTCATCCTTCCAAACGTTTTCCCAAAGGTAAAAAACGTCAGGTGCAACAACAGCAAAGGCGTAAAGGAGTCACTAAAGTAGAATTGTCACATGTGGGGAATCGTGAAAGCCAAAATTGCCTTCCTCCAGCTCCCTGCTGATCAGTGCTCTATCTATCCATCCATCCATCTATCTATCTATCCAGCTATCTATCTATCAAGACAGCAAGCGGTGCCATCTGTGGATTGGGATCACTACAGCTCCAATCCTATCCATACTTACTTGGCAGTAACCCCCTACTTCTAAATTGACAAGAATAGGATTGGGCTTTATGTTGAATTAACAAAACTCTATTGATCCATGTGTGTTTGCCTGACCACTGGAGGGCTGTCTGAGGACTGAATTTTGTCTGTCTGTCTGTCTGACTGCCTAAGGACTGAAATTTTTAAAGAATCATTGCAAAGGGTGAATATTTTTCAGCAAGTATAAGACCCTCACTGTGGAGTCAACAGCAGGGATGTGAAAGAAATGGCAGCCTCTCTCATTTAAAAAAGCGTGCTGACTCAGGCCATTATATTGGATAAAGAAGAAGGAGCATATTCCATTACTCCTTCCCTTTCCTGTAAGCACTGCAGGGCTGTCTTAACTGATTGATGCAGAAATTTAGATCGTCTTTTGTTGTGGGAAGTGGAGCCATGCCTTGGAAGGAGCTTTCCATCTCTCGGCTGCCAAGCCACTTAGTCCTGATGATGCTGTTAATTTGTTGCCATACTAGGAAGTATGTTTATGAGCGGAGAGGGTGCTGATTTCATTGGAAGAGGTGATCATTTTAAGTTCATGATACATGGCTAGTTTTGCTTATTATGAGTTACATAACCAGATACGTTCAGTCATTGACCTGAACAGTTCCTGGGGTATGTCCATGTCTATGTTAAGAAGCCAGCAATAATGCAGAATGTCCCAAGACATCATTAGGATCCCATCACACATGTACAGATGCTCCCTGCTTAATACGTTCCATATCTTGCTGGAGACCAAAATGGATATTGGTGGATGTATACCAAACACTTTCCTGTCCAGAATTCAGAAAGTCCATCCCTTTCCAGCTTCAGCTCAGGTACATGCCACCAAACAAGTGACCAATTTAGTGTTATCTATTAGTGTTATCAAGATCAGTATGAATGTGCTATTATTATTTCAGTTAGATATACAGTACTTAGGTGTGTTTGCAGTAAGACAGAGGGACTGATAGGGGATGGCTTCAGGGAAAGGGTAAGTTTTAAAGTAAAAGAGGTGTCAGGGCTCCACTGATCCCATCCCTTTCGTTCTCATTTCCTTCCCCCCTCCCCACACACACACACTATCCTTCCTTGCCCCATAATATATTCCTCACCCAAAAAGTCCACTTTGCTGCCCAGAGCTCATCCCTTGCTCCAGGTGGCATCTGTCTTGCAACACTTCTCTTTGGGTGTCACAGACATAACATATTGCTCAGCACAAGTGCTGGAGGCCCATAGGATTGTGCCTTTAGGGCACAATTCTAACCATGTCTATTCAGAAATAGCCCCATTGTGTTCAATAGGGCTTACTCCATAGAAAGTGTGTTTAGTATTCCAGCCGTCATAACTTCCAGTACCTCCTGGCCTCACACCATCATATAGATAACTAGCATTGCGGGAGTAACATTTCCCCATACACCACACCCCATGCGAAACTTCCCCCATGCGCAACCTCCTCCATGCGCAACTTCCCCCCATGTGCAACTTTCCCCCTTGAGTATCATTCCCCATACACAGCTTTCCCCCATGCGCATCATCCCCATGCACAACTTACCCCATGCGCATTACACCCATGTGCAACTTTTCCCCATGCGCATCATCCCCCCGTGTGCATCATCCCCCCGTGTGCATCATCCCCCCATGCGCAACTTCCCCCCATGCGCAACTTCCCCCCCGTGCGCAACTTCCCCCTTGCACATCAGTCCCCCATGCGTAATTTCCCCCATGCGCAGCATCCTCGCCAGTGTAACCTCTTCCTCCAAACAACATTCCCACCGCACCAGACACCAACCTCCAAATTGGCTGGATGTTGGTCAGTCTCCCATTACAGGGCTGTTTTAAGAAATCATAACAATTGTAGAGCACTTTGGAAATTACAACTAAATACTGTGAAGTGCTTTGCAGGCAAAATATCAAAACACACGCCTTAAAAACAGAGAATCTGTTAAACTGTCCACCAAAATAACGGTTTCAGAATTCTTTTCTGTTCTCTGACAGTTCTCATTGTTTTTTCCACACATATTTCACATGTGTTCATTCATCCTTACAGATAATGAATATTCCCTAGGAAATAAATCTCTCAGCATTCCAAGTCCTGCCTTCCACTGGTAGATAAATTCCATCTATGAAATAACACTCTTGTATGGTAAAGGGTTTGTTGTACCAATTAACTATGCCTGATTCACAATTCAACTGCTGCTCTGTCCTTTTCTCGTAAAAGAGAGGCCAGTCAACATCATTAATGAGGTTTCTGCGCCATACCAAGTGTTCTTCAACAGCCACAGTTCTAAGGTGATGGTGAGAATCCACAAAGATGGGGTTACTTAGGGACATACATGCACACATATGCATGATGCTGCCCAGCAGTGTGGTAGTGTGGTAAGGACTGCAGTCTCGGCAACACACCATATAAGTTAACCTCCCACTCACAGCAACACAGATAGCTCATGTGAATTTATGTCATTGCCTGGAGTAGCTCTGATGGTGAATGAGAGGAGTTGCTTACACACTGCGTTGCAATGCCAGCATAACCCCCTTCTCTGGTTATTCTACTGATGCTGCCTTCTCTAGGGTTATCCCATTGGTCTTTTCCATAATGCATTGACTTCTGGCAGCTCTTCAGGCAGTGGCATCATCAGGGTTTGCATCACCCCATATAGGACATCACCACATCACAACATCACCCTTTGAAGGACCTCCTCCCATGCTGTGGGTGGTCAGTGCCCTGGGCAGTAGGTGTGGTAATCCACCGTTGTCCCATCTCACTGGTTTTTTTTTAAATTTCTAATAGAACAGAACTATTTCAATGTGGTTTGTTTCACTATATTCTGCTTGAAAATGTGCATCAAATGATATATAACATGGTGGAATTATTCAAAAGTACCAATATTTAAAAAATTTTTGGCAGGTAGTGGTGTCACCCTCCCATGCATGTCACCCAGTAAGTCCATCCCTCCCCTACACCCTAACAACACAACTGTCACTAGGATTTTGCGTGGGGGCTTTCTCTGTCGAGGAGGGTGTTAGGAGAACTCTAATTAATATAATTTGTCCGCAGATGTCTCCTGTATTCCAGCATGACAACCATATTTGAAGCTGAACCATCTCAAGAAAACAAGCCAAGGGAATATATTATTCTCATCAGTGTACAGTCCTTATTTTCTAACAGTATCACATCAGCCACTGTAATTCTCTTTGTAGTGAAAATAATTATAACTTTTAGATGAAATATGTGACAATGCTACAGTTTTCCTCCCATATTTTAGAAAGAGAAAATGTACAACTGACTCAAGTGGTAGTTATGCTTTTCCTCTCTGCACCCATTTCTATTTTGGGGGAGAAAATCAATTATTTCCATGCATATTTAGGAAAGGAAAGCTTCTTCGGCAATCAGACTAATAGTTTCATCTTAATTATATTAAACCAAATTCATGTTATCTTGGTGCAATGCTGATTGAAATAAGCCACTCCAAACGTCCCCAAATGCTATATTTTTCTTCAGGTGTTTTGACAGGGAGCAGGGTGACCATATGACCAGAAAAACCTGAATTTGTCCGGATTTTTAGTCTCCTGTCCGGATGTCCTACATTTTGGCTTCATTGTCCTACATTTTGGCTTCATTTTGAAACTTTGCGATAGTGCACAGTACCTCATCATGCCATATGTCATTGGATTCGTATTGAAGAGCAGAATCCAATGCAAAAATCAGTTTGGAGATATCTCCTGCCTATCAAAAGTTATGGTCAAAAAACCGAAAAACAAAACAAAAAAATACACTTTTTGACAATTTTTTTAAGCGGGTAGGAATTGTGGCCCTGGGGTTCAGGAAGTTTGGCCCTGGGGTTCAGGAATAATCTGGTCACCCTGACAGGGGGAGGAAAAAAAACCTTGGGTGAGCTTCAATGTTCAGCAAACAGCTGGGTCTAGCAAGCCTTTAAAAGTGTCTTTTTTAGTGTTAAGATAATAAAAGCACCTTGACAAGATTGGTTTTCACAATTGCTGGATGGTTTGTGGCCTTTAACCAGTCGCTTGGGAGAGTAAAACTTGGGCTTTTGGTCAGGGAAAGTATCTTAGACAGAGCTAAACCCAAACACTCTTCTTCCATTTCTTTTTTTTCTTTTTTTCTTTTTTTTCTTTTTTTTAGCTTGTGCTGTTGAGAGACAGCACCTCCATTCTTCGTTGTGAACTGTTGACTCAAAATCCAATATTTTTTTTGCATTGGTTACAGACATGAGAAGAAAGTGGCTTTTAAGATTCCAAGACCTGCACCATTCCAGAGCGAACATACAGGGTGCATTATAGTGGGGTTCTCAAGCTGTTAGGGCAATTGAACCCCAAGCCTCTGTAAGCCAAAGGTGTCAAAGGCCTATCAGCTGAATGTTGTCCCCAGAAACTCTCTATTTTGCTTTAATGTCATTTACTTTACTTTCTATGCAACATTTTGATGCACAGAAAGAAACAGCATATTAATTCATAAATAAATAAACATTACCCTTCCAGTTAGTTCACAATTAGCCAGCTTCATTCATTCATTCATTCAATTATGTTTCTGTTTTTACTATATAAAAAGTGATAGCCACTGACTAGATTGAAAGTAACTTGCAATTTAGGTGATCCCCCAAACCGCATGGTTCAGTCCTGCATAGCAATTTCTCCCACATCTACCTGGAATTGCTATTTATTTCCATTTGTCAGACTTCACCCGGAAAAAAATGGCAACAAGAGCTCAACAAGCTGGACTGGAAGAAGGTCTCATTAATAGGATCTGGCAGACCTTGGACAACTCAGTCTGTTCTCAAAACCCATTAAGGAATTTGCAAACTAACTTGCTCGAAAGGGGCTTTAGCTCACTGACTTCAGAACTCCATTTTATGAAATACTTGAACTCAAGGCACAATCTTAACCGGTTTAGGCCAGCATAAGTCACCCACTCCCCATTCCAGTGGCGTGGGGAGACCAGTGCATGTCTGTTAATGGGCCTAACCCTGCCAAGAGTGGTAAGGGAGTGCCTTATGGCAATTTTGCAACATCCTCAGGCCAGCACAGGACTTGTGCTGAGACTTATGCTGGCCTAATTTGGAATTAGGATTGCACCCAAAATTGTCCAGCCAGAAGCAAACAGATGATGTAGATCAGAATATATTATATTTCTTAGGTGCTGATAACTTTACAGATGGATTTATGGAGTTCAAACAGGAGCTCCCAGCCCTTTTTTGCTATGAATTTTTTTAAGAGATTCAGCCCAACTTGGTGTATGGAAGAAAAAACTGACCAAGAGCTTACAGAAAGATATGCTGTAATCCAAATACACTAGTTACAACGTAGGTTTAAGTTCCAATCAATCATGCAAATTTAGATGCTCTGATCCAAGATACTGGCAGGATTTTTACTTTTGCCATTATAGGATTTTTTCCCCCCTGTGATCTTTTAGCAATAGCTTGTGTATGCATTGTTATATATGTCTTTTTAAATGACATTTTGAAAGCCACTTGCGGATCAAATGATACAAAGATGGGATATAAACGCCAAAAATATAAATTTTAAAAATTCTTTTGTGATGCTTGTGGCAGATTTATGCCCATGCTCTATAAAATGGAATATGTAAATGTCTTGGAAAATCCCTTCCTTTGCGTAGTTAGTAGCCTTAGCTGGAGTTTGGGTGTCAGATTGTCTTTCAGGTACTTAGTACTAATAAGTGACTTGGAGCCACAGAAATTCAATCAGGGATTTCTTCACCTGCATCAGTCAAAACTATTTCAATGTGGGAAAAGCTCTTCTGGAAGCAGCTGTTTCTGCGTTCCTGGAACTCTGCCTGTGTCTAAGGAGGATTTCGTTCCAAGACAGCAATATCATTAAGAAGCAATACCTGTTGGCATCCACCCAGGGAAATATCCAATTTTGAACTAGAAAAAAATCTGTTCTGCAATTGTGTGGGTGAATCATAACAGTCTTCAGTCAATTAAAAGCATAATGAGAGAGACTCGTGCTCTATCACACACCTGACAAGACCAACACAAACACTTGCACATGGCAAACCCCGTGCTATCACTGCTGCATCAGCATGGCAAGCAGAGGGGAACAACAACATGAAATAAGCTTTTCTCTGCAAGTGTGTCACTGAAAATCAATTGCTGGGTGGCTGGGGTGGCAACAGTGGGAGAAAGGCTATTAATTGTGTATTTCCTGAAGGCATCTGGTTGGTTGGCCTTTGGTCTGATCTGGTAGCGTTCTGTTTATTTCATGTTCTTAATCTTTCATTTTGGATTTACTGATCTTGGTGTGTATACGGCTTTATGTGTGCAGCAATTCTACTTACATATAAGGTTGCCATATGTCCCAGAAAACTGGGACTATCCTGGTTGTGGGGATTGCATCTACATACTGGCAAGTTTGACAGAGGGGTCCTGTCCTGGTTTTGTGGAAGAGAATTATGGCAACCCTACAGAGCAATCCTAATCTGTGTCAGAGATAATTGCCTACCTATGGCAACCTAATATAGGTTAGCAGGCCAAATCCACAAGGGAAAGAGGCCTCTAGACTGGCCTAACTGCTGCTGAGGAGGCAGCAGCTCAAATCTGCTACTCCAACTATGCTCACTGAGGTCCAAGTAAGTGGCACTTGGGGAGGACTTGCTCCTGAGGAGACCTGCCTCAGATCACAACAAACAGCTGTGGTGCCTGCACCCTGCATATGAGGAAGCCCAGGAGTCCTTGGCAACCAGTCACAGCTGCATCATGATGGAAAGAAAGGGCATGGCTGTCAGGGGCACCAGGTGCCAGAACCGGAAAAGGAAGAGAGCAACACCCTCACCCAATGTAGGGTACCCAAAGAAAAGCTGGGAACTTCTGCCCCCCCCCCCACACCATGCCCCTGGCACACCCTTGCTGTGCTGCCTAGGCTAGCACTGCTAGGCCAGCACAGGTCCATCTGTTGCTCTGCGGCGCAGTGTTCTCTTGGTGGACCTTTGCCAGCCCAATCCTTTTTCTGGCACAGTTAGGCTGGCCAGTGCCAGGTAAGCTGGCACAGGTGCATTTCAGGATGCATTGTGCCTTAAGCACAGAAGAACCAGGATCACCAGGTTCTTGATCTCTTTTTTCCAGGACATGCCCTCTTTTATAGCCTTGTGTCCAAGAAAAAAAAATTGTGCTCATGTTGTGAGCAGGCAACATTAATAAATTATATGTAACTGTTTTAAATGTAATAATAAGTAATGAAATATGGTTTAAACTAACCACATGAAAGCAATATACATGAGTGTTTTATTTTCTCATGTCCTGTATTTCTTTTGGATGTCCTACATTTTGGGTGGACCTTGTCCTTTTTTCAGATATGGCATATAGTCACTCTGAGAAGAACAAAGTGGTATTGTTATTGGGTATATCTGGTCTCTAGTAATCTCCTCCTTGTCACTATCCAACCCTTATGATTCTGAGATTAAGGTTGAAAGCAGGAGATAATGCATTATGCAGTCTTTAGGGGAAGGGCTGAATAAGGTTTTGAATCCTTTAAAAGCAGGATTTTAGGTCCTGACTATTTCTTTGGACCAACCCATGACTAGCAGAAACAGAAGAAAACATGTTTATACTAAAGATAGAGAATTTTTATAAGATGCTGAGTTCAATTTTTCTTCATATTTTTTAAAATCCAGATGTATAATACACACATTCCTGATTATAACTCACAAAGGCCAAGATGCAAAATATTGGGAAACCATGATTTTAAATAATGTCATAACCCAAATCTACTCACAAACTGGTTATCATTTACTGGTGGAAGTGAGGTCAAAGTGTCAAAGAAAACTTAACAATACCTTAGTGGTGCTAAATATACCATCTATTAACCACTATCTTTTTTTCCTTTTCAGATTTTGGCAATCATTTCCATCATGTTCATTGTTCTTTCTACAATTGCCTTGTCTCTCAACACCCTTCCTGAGCTCCAAGGCACAGACGAATATAACAACCCCACGGATAACACCCAGCTTGCCCATGTAGAAGCAGTGTGCATTGCATGGTTTACAATGGAATACCTCTTACGATTCCTATCCTCACCTAAGAAATGGAAGTTTTTCAAAGGACCACTGAATGCTATTGACTTGTTAGCTATCTTGCCATACTATGTTACTATCTTCCTTACAGAATCCAACAAAAGTGTACTTCAGTTCCAGAATGTGCGCAGGGTGGTTCAGATCTTCCGTATCATGAGGATCCTCCGAATTCTAAAGCTTGCTAGGCACTCCACAGGCTTACAATCCCTGGGATTTACACTGAGAAGAAGCTACAATGAACTGGGATTGCTCATCTTATTTTTGGCCATGGGAATTATGATTTTTTCCAGTTTAGTGTTTTTTGCAGAAAAAGATGAAGAAGATACAAAATTCAAGAGCATCCCAGCATCCTTCTGGTGGGCAACTATAACAATGACAACAGTTGGCTATGGAGATATTTACCCTAAAACTCTCCTAGGTAAGATTGTTGGTGGATTATGCTGCATTGCTGGTGTCTTAGTGATTGCTCTTCCGATTCCAATAATTGTGAATAACTTTTCCGAGTTCTACAAAGAACAAAAGAGACAGGAAAAAGCCATCAAGCGCAGGGAAGCATTGGAAAGAGCCAAACGAAATGGTAGCATTGTGTCCATGAACATGAAGGATGCTTTTGCCCGTAGCATAGAACTGATGGACATTGTTGTTGAAAAGAAGGGAGAAAATGCAGACAAAAAGGATAAGGTTCAGGACAATCATTTATCTCCAAGTAAGTGGAAATGGGCCAAGAGATCACTCTCCGAAACTAGCTCCAACAAATCATTAGAGACCAAGGAACAAGGGTCACCAGAAAAAGCTCGATCTTCTTCCAGCCCTCAGCATCTGAACATCCAACAGCTGGAAGACATGTACAACAAAATGGCGAAAGCTCAGTCTCAGCCAAACCTCAACACTAAGGAATCAGGTCAACCCAACAAGCAGAAAGAAGAACTAGAAATGGAGGCTATCCCTGGCCCGATGGTCCCTTTGCTGACCACTCGTGCAGACGGAATCATTGACATGAGGAGCATGTCAAGCATTGACAGTTATATAAGCTGTGCTACGGACTTTCCAGACTCGGGAAGATATTCCCATAGCCCACTCACTACGCTGCCTAGCAAATGCGGAATAAATCCACTTCAGGATCCATACAGGCCAGAGGGAAGTGGAACCAAATTCCTGGAAATGAAACCAAATCTAGAAGGTGGCCACTGTTCTACATTTTTCATAGAAAGCCCCAAAAGTTCCATTAAACTCACCAATCCTCTAAAATTAAGATCTCTGAAGGTGAACTTTATGGAAGAGGATGCAAGTTCAATAGGATCAGCAGCATCAAATGTCCTGAGAATATATCCAGATCCTCTCAAGAACAGGGGAGCAACAGGTGCAGCTACTGATAGTTCTGGACAATCTGATAGATCTTTAATGAGTCCCGAAACCTCTGTCTACACTACTGCAAGTACTAGAACACCCACAAAGTCACCCGAAAAGCAGACAGCAATAGTTTTCAACTTCCATGATGCCGGAATACATAAGTATATTGATGCTGACACAGATGATGAGGGTCAGTTGCTATATGATTCTAGCCCTCCAAAAGCTCCGCCTGGAAACGTAAGTCCAAAATACAGCATTTCACATGGTGGCTATTTAAGACAAAGGGATCACGTTTACAGAACAGACAAGAGCCACTTACAGACTGCCGCTTTATCCTCCGCACCCAAGCTTATAGGGCAAAATTGCCTTTATTCCATGGAAAGTATCACTGGAAGAACCCATGGTAATCAAGGAACTATCAAATTAGAGAATCACATTTCACCTGAGGTTCACATATTACCAGGTGGAGGAGGACATGGTAACACACACGGTCAAAATATCTGACGTGTGCTCAAGAACTTTTCTTGAAAGCTAGAAAGGGAAGCCTTGACACTCCACACACAAAGAAGAGCTTCTGCATGGCATGAACTTCAGACTGAAACAAGCCACCTGTTTTGCAAAAGCCAAAAAGAGGCCCTCAAAGTGGAATTCGGGATAAGACCTCCTCTGGCGTCACTGCAAAGTTGTTGCCCTGATCTAGCTATAGTCATCAATCCAACGAAGATCTCACATCCAGATCATACGTGAATCTTCTTTCTGCTTCCTTCATCGAAGTCAGCGTGACTAGATATCCCATCCACTCCCCATTTTTGATGGACCTCTTTTATGGCAATGCCAGTATCTGATTTGCACTCTCCTTAAAGGATGCAACCAAAATCAAATATGGGAACAAATTGGTAGATGGGATATTACTATCAGAAACACAACACTTTTTGCTTAGGGGCAACTAACATCATCGAAACATCCCCATCTATGCCTTTTTCTCTGATGGATGCAAAGTCTAAAGGTAACAGATGGGCTTGGGTAGGTTTGTGGTTAAACTGCAAGTTCAGTGAATTAAGAAATAAACTGTTTAAATTCTCTTTGTGTGCTTAATACTTCAAGTTGCATTGAGGCCTGAAGTTTTAAAGTTAAAATATCAGCAGGGTGAGTTGCACCACTTGTACCTAAAACTAAACTGCCCCAAACTCTTTAAAATATTTAAATCTTGCCATTACTGCTGCAACAAGTAATGACAAATCGGAGATTGGGAATGTGGTTTTTAAAACTGGATTAGGAAAGTACAGTAGTTTTCAAACATGAAGGAAATGGAGTATGTGAAAGAGCTATCCAAAAATAGGAATCTCCATGAAGGCAGTTTTTCATTCCAAAGAGTGAAACAGAGATCTGCCTGCATTTTTGGAAGTGGGAAAAAGCAGGATCTCGCTCTTTTGTGCGTACATGGTGGTGATGGCGGTAGAGTGTTCCAAATACAGTATTACCCAAAACCAACAGCTGTGTGAACTAAAAGAAAACGCAGCCATTGGAGATTTTGGCAAAACAATGATAGAATTAAGCCGGAAGCCCATTCTGGTTTTGTCCGTGGCCCCGGCATGAAGGAAATAAAATAATTAGCATGAAAAGACATTTGATAACCACTCCTTGAATTATTGCACCTAACCAAATCACACCAATCTGTTCAATCCTTCTACAACATTTTGCACTTTAATCGTGTAGAATGAAAAAGTTATGCAAGTTTGAAATATGCAAATGTAAGAGTTGTTCCTAAGCATCAGTCTGATCCTCGTTTTGTTTGGAGTGGTGTAAATCAGAATCAGTTCCACTGGCATTTCACATAAGTGGAAAGCCGTATGAGGATCAAAATCAATGATTGTTGAAATCATTTTATTATTAACTAACCAAACAAAACCATAAACAGCAGCACCAGCTTGGATATATAAGTTATACTGTTATATCAAGTCTGGTATCATTTAATTTTGTTGTTATTAAAAGCACTTTATGTTGATTTTAAGATTGCTTTCAGAAAAGGGAGGAATAGAAAAGCAGAGAGAATGTATTTTTTAAAAAAACTCAGCACTTTAAAACAAGCACTATCTTGATTTGTGCCTGTCACATCTGTGATTTGTTGCCCATCTGGTAACGAACTGCGATAACTGTGATGATAACACTTACATATTGTGTCCATTGTTGCTGTTATATATACATACATGTCATTGAAAATTTGACCTCTTCAGAATACTGAAGGAGCACTGACATTCATATACCAGATACATTGGTATGGATTCACTGCCCAGCATATGAAGTAGACAGTTTAAGCAGATGTTTAGGTCATTGTATCCAAAAACGAACATTAGGAAACACACTTGGAAAAACTTTAGAAATTGATTTAGATTCTAAATGCACATGATCTAAAGCACAGAGCACTCTGGATAAAAAGTGTATAGAAAAACTTTGCAATCTTTTCACTCTTTTGCCTAATAATAGGGGATTCATTCATTCCGTCACTCTTCAAAGAGATTTAGGCTGAAATCCTAACCACCCTTTCCAGAGAGTAAGCCCCATGGAACACAGTAGGACTTACTTCTGAGTGAACATGCAGAGGATTGCACTCTTAGACTACAGTCCTGTGCACACTGACCTGGGAGTATGCTCCATTACATACACTGGGACTTACTTCTGGGTGATGCTGTGCTGTTACAAAGGTGCTTTCAAAATGGAGCAAGCCAAGCACCTGAAAGACTCAACTGTGTATAAGAACTTCACTGGCCTTTTTGAAAGGCTCAAGAATTAAAGAATTTGGAACAGTGAGCTTAGCCCTTTTTACCACGGGCATTATAAATGTGGTGTGTTGCACCTACTGTGATGTGTACTACTTGCATGCAACAGGCCTTGGTTCATAATCCTGAAATGAAACCCTATGAAGTCATGTATTGCAATCCTGAAAAAGGCTTCCCATCACCTGAATCTAATGCATTTTGTCAAATAGCTGCCTTTCTGGTGTCAAATAGCTGTTGGTTGGTCTTGAATGTAATTATTGTCCGTTCAGGCTGTACTGTACTGACTCTTAATGCATGCAGCATGCACGGACAAAAGCAATAAGCACATGTACATCTCAGAAATTGTTATGGGTTCCTTTTGTCAGACCTTTGCACAAGATATATTGCACATTGGCTCAGTTGTCCAGTAATTACCCCAATACCTTCTGTTCTCTTGGGCTGTTTCCTTACTTCATGATCATTCCCACTCACATCATAGGTGGAACTTCCCCCTTCAAGATGAAAAGTCACAACATTACAGTAAAGGAGATTTATGTTGTTTACTGATGTTCCATGCAAGAAGTCACACATTCCTGAAGTTACTCTGTGGACAAAAGTATCACCGGAAGAGTATATTTATAGAGGAGAAGGCCCTGAAAATTAACTCCTCCTATATAGGAGGAGTCCCATAGTATATTTAGGAGAATGGAGTTACATGTAATAATTAGGAATTATTCAACAAAGAAGCGCTAAAAATTTAGAGTATCAGTCTTAAGTACACTTACTATGAAATGTGCCCCACTGACGCACTCAGTAGGGTATGCCTATTAAGTAACATGCTTAGGACTAAGTTGTAAAAATAATTATTTAGGGAGTAAAAACTAGTGAACTGGCAAAACTCCCAACACTAAGGGATGTAAATTGTCTTAACATAGGTCTTGGCAAGGCACTAAATGCTGTGGCCTAATCCAGCAAAATAGTGCATACCTTCTTCATGAATATTGAAACAAAAACGAGTATTTTCTGTGGCTCAGACCACTAAGTTGTATGTTAAAATCCATCTTGTCCATCATCAGCACGTGTTTAAAACAAAAAATGATGAATTCAGGGATAAATCACTTTTTGATACATAAAAAGTGACTAATAGCAATTTCCATATTGCAGATTTTAAAGCTGAATCTCATGTAAAAAGTTTTCAAAGGAATTGTATTTTTTCATATCAGGAAAGCAAATGCATTTAAATATAGCCATATGGAGAAGTTACTTCGCACATCTCTATTCCAAGTGTTAATTTGGTTCATAGCTGATACGTTAATTATATCATTGGAACACAAACCTGGAAAATCAACTGGTGCAACTCTCCTTGTAACCAAATGCTGTAGTTTTGCCTTGTGTGGTCAAATGTGGCACTAATTTCTCATACATCTAGTTGAAACCTTTCAAGTGGCATTTTGAGGTGGTGCTTTTGAGAGCTGTTTTCAAAAGTATCGTACAGTATTCACCTTCCAAGTGTGACACACCAAAGTCCTATTTCTTAAAGATGGTGGGTGAAATCAGTCTTATTTTTCCCACAGATTTGGATTTTTTCCAAAGGTATGCATGTGTATGTTTTTATTTCATTATCATCATTTTCTCCCATCTCTACTTAGAGAAAGAGAAAAATTAAGCTACATGTATAATATGCTTAAAACAATGACATAGCTTGAGAAAGTGCGCAGCACTCGGGCTGCAATCCTTACCTGCAGTTAAGTCCGGGCATGTCCTGTGCTGACCTGGGGGTGTCACAGAAGTGCCATAAGACACTTTTGCACCACTCCTGGGGGAGGGTTAGGCCTGTGCACAGACATGCACTTGCCTCCCTACATCATCACAGGAACAGGAAGACCAATGAGTTGTGGCGGCCTAGGTTAGAATTGCACCCTAAATTTTGCAAGTGTCTGAATCTGCCATACAAATAGCCCCTTCTCCTTCCCTTTGGAGCCATTCCTGGTGGTGAAAGCACATGCTTCTACTTTGTTTCCACTGCCCACAATGGCTCCAAAGGAGAGGACAAGGGGCTGCTTAAACAGTGTGTTCAGGAGCCTATAAAATGTAGTACCTGGCTTGAAATGCATTCTTGTATTCATGAAAAGTCATATTTTATGCCCCACTAAAACAAAAATTTGGGCCTTGGAGCAAGTCCAATTGAAATGAATATAAACATATATCAAAGTTTGATACTATTCCTGCACCTCTCTCTGCAGCTTGCAACAGTGAACCTCCCCCTGGGGTGTATGAATTAATTTTAATTCAGTAATGCCTGACAATTAAATTGTCTGTATAAAATAAGCCTAGATGTTATGAGCACTGGGAAATCTACTCTGAACTGAAATGCATTTGACAGGGAAGGGACCATAAGAAGGATAATGAAGGGATCTGTACTCATCATAAAATATAGTACTTTTTTAAAAAATGTGACACTCACCAAAATTCATGGGTATTTAAGGGCTGTATCTCTGTAGTTTGCTTGTTTGATTCATACATGGTCAACTTTACCAGTAGGATCTTCTTAGGTCAGTGTTTTCCAGGAGGAAGTGAATTGAAGGAGGATGACCAAGCAGTCATTCTGGAAGAGCTGAAACCAAAAAGCAACTATATGATGCATCTCTCAGAGGGCTCTACCATTTCAACTGTGGGTGAAGAGGAGAAAGTTTAAATGTTTCATGATAATAAAATAAACAAAATACATATAAACTTGTTGCAGAGAAGATTCCAGGCCTGATCTGTCTGGTCTGTGTGTGTGACTGGAAAAATTTGGATTGAGAGGCACTCACACATTATATTCCTCATCTGAAATGGCAGGACCTAGGGAGATCCTCTGGTCCCACTTTTCATCAGTTTAACTTCTTGTTGAAAAGCACATGGGAGATGGAGAAGATTCAACCAGCAGTAGTGAGTAAATGGGGAGTGGAAGAATCCCCCTTTGAGATGGACCATCACCATGCACACCCCCCATAGTGGCCACAGAACAACATTTTAATATTTCCCTGAAGGTGGCAGAAATGCCTATGGATAGACCTAGTTATCTATTTTCCTAGGCCAAAAAAAACTTCAATGGCAGGGAAAAGTAACTATCAAGCAATTCCTTGCCATTTGAACATCAATACTTTTCTTTTTGATCTTTGGTTCTGCATCACACATTAAGCAAGCAGACGGCAATTTCTGCAGACATGTCTCCTATCTGTCTGTCTGTCTATCTCTTTGCTTGCCTTTTACACCATCTACATCACCCATGTTAAGAAGCAGATGGGGGAGTATGAGTGCAGATGTTTCACTTAACCAGAAGGCAAAGATGCTCATAACTTCCAGCCTTTTCTGACAAGGAAAAGCAACCATATATGTAATTAGAGTAGATTTTTCAGTGCCTTTTCGTAAGAAATGTCTCACCTAAGCACACTTCAAAGGAAACAAAGAACATGCCCTGCAAATTCCAGGTTTTATGAAAGGTTCAAGAATCAATAATTGCAAAAGATGTAAAAGACCCACAGAATACAGATTTTCTTTCTGAACAGACTGTGCGGCAAAAGGCCAGAGGAATTTTTTTTTCCTGTGCACATCACATTATGTGCGACGTGTTTCCTTAGCAACTCTGGCTGTCAGGAACGGCAGCTTTTTCTTCCCTTTGCAGCTAATAAGGTACAATATTTCTACACAAAACAGTGTTCTCCTCTGTACAAAGAAATTGTAACGTATTGATAATATTTGTACCTATTGTATATTTATGTCTTGACAGAATGATGACTGGTACTTGCTTCTGATTAGAGGGATTTCAGGTTCATGTGGAAGTCCATAAAGCCACATTCTCTCCATTGAGGCACTCCACACAACACTTGGTATATTCGAACAATCTTCCAGAACACCCACATCATGCCATTAATAGAAACACTGAGTAAAACAGCATAACCGGGGGGCGGGGAGTACAATGCTGTGACATGGTTACTTCTGTATATTGTATTTAGCTGGGAGTAGATTCACACAGTCTGATCACATGAAGAGCTCCTTACACACCAGCTTTCCTCCATGCTGGTTCAACTGAGACTTTATATTTACTTCTGTAGCTGCTGACATTCAGCAATTTCTTCCTGCAGCCAAACAGGAAAGTGGGTGGGTAAAATCCAACCATCTGCATCTGAGAAGCAAATTTAACAAGGGCCATCTTCGCTACTGCGAAGATGTTTACTATGTGGCAATCTTCCCCACTTCACAATCTAAGTACCCAGAATCTTCTGCCAGGTGATGAATTCATGCACCTCCTCAGGAGCCATTCATGAAAGAGGTTGTCATCCAAATATCAGATGTACTCATATGCACCTGATGAAACAAATCATAGTTGATCAATTTAATAAGTCAATTACATTTGCATAAATTTGCCTGTGAACATGAACACTCATTCTGAACAAAAAGCATACTTTAGTGGGAACATGTTGGACAAGGCATCTCCAGCAGTGGGAGAGTGAAGGGGAATGCCTCTTAAAATGATTCTTATATAAGTACTTGTTTTAAAGTTCTTATATATACTTGTACAAAGTATACATAAGTTATTTCATTAAAACAATTATAATTTTTAAAAATCCGCTGCCTGTTTATGGTGGGGGGGACTTAACTGAGAGAGGAGTGTGAAAAAGTCAGTTGCCTACTTCAACACTGCAGCCCTTATGCACGTGTAACAAAATGGTGCAGAATGATCACCACGTTATGAATTTTGTATGCAATGTGTTCTGTTTGGACATGATGAAAAACAAAGCTCAATGACACATCTCAGACAAACATTTCCAGTGAATTTACTCTCATATGTGGTTGTTGCAAGCATTCCTTGAACAACACAGTTGTGGGAATCTGTGACACAGATTTTCTGTGCACAGAGGTTTCCGTGACACTCCCTTTCCTTAATAAAATATTTCTGAATTTTGATTCCTTCTCCATATAGATGGTAACCAAAACAAGCAACGTAATCACTAAGGTTGCTTTATAAACAACCTATCTGGGAGAATATGGCTTTAATATATTTCTGGTTGAAAGTGCAGAAGTTCTCTGTAACCCTGGTTTGCCATAGTGTTGGCTCTGTATGTACCTGATATAGGGGAAAGTCATGTGACTTTCATGCATTCCAGAGTAGTCTATTTTTCTGTTAAGATAAAGAAAAAAATTATATATATATATAGTTGTATTTTTAGCAAATTTATAATAGGGCAATCAAGTCAAAAATCCTTCTTTTGTATTACAGAATGATATATTAGAGGCTTTGCTGTCAACCATTAACATAGATGAACTTTTGACTCCAATTTCCTTTTTTTTCTTTTTGGGGGGCCTGTGTGTCTGTTCAAAAGAAACATTGCAATATCACTCATTGAACTATCTGTAAAAAGTTACTGAGTCTGGTGTTATGTTTTTGTGTTATCCTTGTCTGCCATGTTTTAAACTTGCCAGTGGAAACTAACTGTAGGGCTTTCCTCCTCCAGGAAATCTGTCAGACTCTGGTCTTAGTAGAACACAGACTTCTAATCCCTTAACATCAGCCTTTGACCTCTGTGGGGTTCCTCCAGATGTAAATCAGCTGTAATAAGATTTAGTCTGAGTGCATAAATAACACAAAGAAAGCCATCCATTAGGTAGGACAAAAAATCTCTGTTAAAATTAAAATTAAAAATAAAATTCCAGCAAATACAAGTTACATGAAGTATGGAAAGACCTCCATCTCAGCCAAATACTACACACGTGGCAAGTTCACAATACCACAACTATCTGTGGTGGTGTCACTCCTCCTCTTTGAGATAGCGCATACGTCATGCAGGTAGGTCAGCTGGGGAGAATTGCTGTGGGGAGAGACGCCCTGAAGTCACCCCTAGTCTGACCTCGCCTTATGGTGAAGGCAGTTGGGTTATGCTCCCTTTATGGGGACATAAGTTGGGGTCCTTTACCAGTTTTGACCACCCTACTGCTGGGTGGCTGGGGGGTGCCTGGGGCTACAGTTAGGGTTCTGTGTTTCCTTTTTTAGGAACCACTGCGGTTCCTTTTTTAGCCCTCTCTCTGCCCTGCACCTGTTGTGCCTTGTTCTATCCTTCACCCTAAAATAATGATGGTTACATTCCTAGAGCTGAGTTTATTACTCTTTGCTCAGTTGTTTTCCTCTGTGTCAGATTTTGAAGCACCAATCCTTCCCTTCTACAGTCAGTGGTAGCATAAATTTAAAAGAAGCCACAAATCCATACTCTTAGTTATTGTCTATGGGCGCAATCCAGAGTAACTATGGGGAGTCCTTGCTCCGGTGTAAGAAAAATTTGCTCTGGATTGCAATATGAATTTCCCATAGGTTTTCCCTAGGAGGTGCAGTAACTATGGGTGCACGTAATGTCTCTTACGTGCTCCCATAGTTACTCTGGATTGTAGGGCAAATTTCAGTATCAAGAGGAGATGTCTAAAGCAACAACCAAGTTAGCTAACTTGGTCAGATAGCTCTGGTCTATCTGTCTGCTAGAGAGCTCTGCCAGCTCCATATTTGTCATATTTGAACAATAATAGCATACTTTGTTACTAACAAGAACATCCATCAATATACTCTTCCATGAAATTTGCCTTCATATGTACTATTAAAAAAATATGTTACACAGGTGTTTCATTTTTAGATGGTAAATTAAATTTAGTTTTTTCCTATATATTCACATTTATGGAAAGAGCAAAGGTTGAAGATGTCCCAGTTTGAAGCTCTACAAACATGCTTCAGTTTCTACCTGATTGCTATACTATTCTGTATAACTCTGAGAGTTAGTATTAGACGGTGGAAGCTAATAATGTTCTCGAGAACTGGTACTTGTTAGATGCGGTACCTGTTACCTTCTCAGCACTACTGTTTCACACTTGTATGTTTTCTGTGTCTGATAATTATTAAAGGGTTAGGGTCTAGGCCATGGCTAGGCCATGATCCAGGGAGCTGTTTGCATGAGACAATAACTGCTCATGTTCTTTTTGTACTTTAGGGTACCCAGGTGCATCAAGATCTGACTCTTTGCATAGCCATTTGTGCAGCATGAAGGTGCATAATAGAAAATTAATTATGCAAAACAATAGGTGCAAGGATACACAGCTTGAATTTGCTACAAAGAATTGTTGCTCTGCACCTAAGAGGTGATGTTGTTTTACCCCAGTGGCAAATTTGATTACCTTATTAATAAGTTGTTTCTTCTCGTGCTAGTAACTTCAATTACCTTGTCTCTGCTAATTCTTACTATTGAAGTAATACTTAAGTATACTGTATACCTTTTCAAGTTCACACTTGCAATTAATCCCGAAGTTACAGTTATCTTATCTTTCAAAGATAAAATAAAATAAAAATGCATGGCTAGTTGTAAGGTGATTACAGTCACTGAGAGAGCACCCTAGGTTTCTAGCACAAGATAGCACAACTGGTTCTAGGGTGCAAAGTCAGGACTAGGCCTGGGAGAGGTATGAGCTAGAATCTGGCACTTAGGCTAGATCCCATCCCATAGTGACCCAGAGCAGCACCAGGCTGGCTGAATCCTGAATTTATGTGGTGCAAGCTCCAGTAGCCCCATTGGAAAATTTATTTCAGCTAGCCCCAGCCTCAAGCTGGATACTGGGCAGGCTAATTAGCCCTCCTGTTCCAAGCAAGCGTTGGGATTGGATTGTAACTCTTAATGTTGCTGAACTTGGGTCTACTGGGGAGTGGCCCTTCTCAGGCTGCCACCTTCAGCTAGATTCCCTTCTTGGGACCTACTGCCTGTGCTTCATACACTGGCCAGGTCTCCCTTTGAACCTGCTCTTTAAGGAATGTTACCCCAAAAACGGCCCTTTGGTGGCCATTACATCGGCTAGGAGGGTGTTGGAATTAGCTGCTCTGTTCATGGCTAGGGAGCTCTGCACCATTCAGGAAGACAGGTTCACTCTTAACACTGATCATTCCTTCTTTCCTAACCAAGGTAAACTCTCACTTCCATAAGTCTCAGCGATAATCTTGCCCACTTTCTGCCCCATGCCTGCCCACCCCAGAAAATGGGAATGGCACCATCTAGACATCAAACATGCCATCAGTTTTTACCTTCAGTGCATGTTTTCATTGCGCCTGGAGGTTCTTTTTGCCCTTCCTAGAGAGAGCTGTAAGAGTAGTAATGTGTCCCCTTCTTCTATCATCTGATGGGTTAGGGCCTCCAAGTCCTTGATCTAAGCGCATTTCACCAGGCGTGCAATAGCCTACATAGTTTTTCAGGTTTGCTCATCTTTGGAGATGGTGTGTAGGGCAGCCACCTAGGCCACCCCACACATGTTAATAAAACACTACAGGATCATCCAGCAAGCTTTGCTCAGGTTTTTGCCAGGCAGGGGCTCCAGAGGGGTGTCTCTTATCCTCACAGGAGCTCTCAGACTAGGGAGTACACTGCTTGAGCATGTCCTAAAGAGAAGAAGTGACCCCTCCATGGATGTACCACTGGAGAACGGGGAGATTTGGGTCTTACCTGTGTAAGCCCCCTTCTCAGTGGGATATCCATGGTGGGATCATGCCCTGCCCTCACTGCTGGAGCATGATGACCTAAACTACTGGGTTGCAACCTTCTTGTTTATCAAAATGAGCAAATAAAAAAGGGGGTTCACATTAGTTATAATAAGAATAGAGGGGGGAAACACTTAGACAGGGAGCATTCCTTCAGACAAGGGATTGGTCTTTGCCCTTCCCTATTCCTATCCCTTCCTTACCTGTTCCATCTAAAGAGCCTATGCTTTTAGCACATTAGCCATGTGTTATAATAATGTCACCTTGAGTTCTCGACTGTTGCGGCACAGATAGTTGAGACAATGGGTATTCTACGATTAGGAGAGGGGCCTTCTGAAAAGCTTGGACATCCTGGGTGACCTCAGTGCACCCCTCCCCTCAGCAAGTCTTTCCAGGTGACCTGAGGAGCTATCCCAAAGAGGAGGAGTGACCCCACCATGGATATACCACCGAGAAAGGGGCTTAAACAGGTAAGACCCAAATCACCTCGTTTTCCATAAAAGACAACCAGACTTCAAATTTCCAGCTATTATTGTTGGGAAATAATATTGTCACCACCTTTTTTGTGCTATGGCCTCATGCCTGACAGTTTGACTGACACATGAAAATGTAGCCTGTAAAGTGTTCCCCATCATATCATCTCCAAGACAAGAAAAGCTTAACTTTCTAAATTAACAGTCATTATTAAAAAGTCCAAGATACAGGCCATAGACAGGTTCTACTCAGTATATTATATCTAGCAAGCATGTGTGCAAAACCTCAGCTGACAAAGGGGGCTGTAGAGAGAAAGTGTAGAATGTTTGTAGAAGCCCCTTCTCCCTCTTGCTGTGTAGGTTTTCCTATATATCAAGTACAGGAAATATACCAAACAAAATATAATAAAATCTAGCATAGCAAATGAGACCAAGAGCCCTGTCCTTAAATCCGATAATTTAATTCCTTGCTTACAATAACAATAACATCACTACAAGGATGATTGTAAGTATAAATTGAGCAAAGGATAAATCATTTGCCCCAAACAATTTATTTCATGTTCCATTATTCTAACTCCATATTAACAAAGTCTTATGGACCATAGATGTGGACTGTGACTGCCTTGTGCTCCAAAAGGGCAATTTTATGTTATATCTTTAATATTACAACCATTCTTCTGATTATCCAAGTATACTGTCCATAATGCAGTGGTACTAGTGGTACTCAAACTAGGGTACTCAAACTCAAACTAGTTTGAGTGGTACTCAAACTAACCCCCCATTTCATGTAAAGATCCCATGCTCTTTTTAAGAAGTGAGGAAAGGAGAAAACAGCAATGTGATCTCCAGGATCATATCCAGATCATAAGAGTTCCATTTTTGTTGCAGCAGAACTTTCACTATTTCCAAGCCTTGGGAATTTCTGAAGGGCTTTTCAGACCCCCAAGACCCTGGCACGGCCTCTTGTATATGGAAAAATGTTTCCACTTCTTCTGTAGGGGCATGATCCTAGGAATCAAGTTACTGAGCTAGCTCCTCACCTGCAAAGACTAAGAACACAATCCTAACCAGGTCTACTCAAAAGTAAACCCCATTGTGTTCAGTGGTTCTTACTCCCAGGAAAGTGTCTTTAGTATTGCAGCCTTAGTGAGCAAGAAAAGCTCCCTCAAAGTTTGAGAACTATTGCCATAATGTATTGTACGTTAAATACTTACAAATTAGAAATAAGGACGAAATCCCTTGATTAGTATGGATAAGAAAAGGCCTGTATCTTTCTATACAAACCGAGACATGCTGCACCATCCACAGGCTTCCTGGTTGATGGACATGAAGCCAGCCATTGTCAGAGATGGTGATTAGGTTTTGTGCTATTTTTTCCCTATTGAAATCGGTGACAGCCATTCAATTATATGGGAAAAAGAAAAGAGATACACATAGGGACAATGTTGCAGTGGGAACTAAATCTGCAACCTGTCCATCAGATAGCCGAAAGACTTTAGGAGAAAAATGAGATGGTGCGAATTTAGTAGGTCATCATTGTGCCAATCATGGTGTACCAACATTTTCAGAAGTTCTATTATAGGCCACAGAGGATATTTAAAAGAAATTCATTCTAATGCAGTGCGTGACAGTGGCAGAAATCAGAGCCACCTCTTCTGTCTTTCTCAGATGCATTAACTTATTTTAAAAATCTGAATGAACTATATCCTAACCATCACTTCCTCAAATAGATGGAATTTCTATTTGCATAAGAAAAGGGAAGCGATTGTTGCTGATCTTCAATAATCCCAGGATCTATCATGCTCTACAGAATTCCACACTGGAGGCTCTTCTGATCCTTCAGAATGGTTTTGGGTACACAGCAAAGGATTATCTGGCCAAGGAGGAGTTAGGAAGTTCACTTCTATGCATGCCTTTCTGCCTGCATCCCTTGCGATACAATTCAATATCAGAGACATTACCAAAGAACAATTCTTTGATTTCAAAACAGGACAAGATTGTATGTATAGTTTAATCCTACAAGTACATTATAACCGTTTTTTGTCTCACCTTGTTGCTGGCTCACGACCAAAAAGTGGCTTTTAATACCAAATGTATGATGCTGTTGTCCTTCTTAAAAAAAAAAAAACATTATCACACAACACACCACATTAGATGCTGAGAAGAAAATAACTTGTATTCTTCTCTTAGATTCTTGGATTCCTTCCAAGTGTGGGGACCTCAGTGTGACCTCAGGGAGGAAGGGGCTCATTTGTTCATAGCTGCTTCTGAAAGCAGGACTAGAACCAATGGGTACAAACTGCAAGAGAGGAGATTCCGGCTGGATAACCGGAAAAAATTCCTGATTTTTTCGTGAGGGCGGTTCGGCAGTGGAACAGATTGCCAAGGGAGGTGGTGGACTCTCCCTCACTGGGGATCTTCAAGAAGAGGCTCGACGAGCATCTGTCGGGGATTCTCTAGGGGGATTTCCTGCTGCAGGCAGGGGGTTGGACTAGATGACTTACTAGGTCCCTTCCAACTCTATGATTCTATGATTCTATGAATAACCAATTCTCCCACTCACAAGAAGTTTCCCATCATTTCTGCAAAGGAAGAACAAGCTGAGGTCTGATTAACTAGCACTTCTCTAAATAATACAGAAGAAATTTGTAAAGGCTTTCAATGCTGCCCAATCTAAAAAACTGGCTGCTGATAGAGAAGCATAAATAAATTGACATATGGATAACATAATCATTAACATTTAACCATTCTTAAATGTTCCTTAAATCATTGTTCTTCATTCCACAGCACAGCATAGAATACAGTATAGTGGACATTCATATACTGCTGGGCCTCCTGAATCCCAAAGATGTTGGTTCTCCATCGTAACCCACATAGTAGCCCACTCTTTGGATGATGGTAGGATTCAAAAGTAATCAATAAAGAAATACATCCCCTTTTGCCATTTCTAGATATGAAAGCTTTGCGCTGTTTTCCCAAAATAAAAAACACAGAACAGGTGAGAAACAGCTTTTATTGAACCAACTAATTGTTAATTTTGGAAAATAAATAGTAAAAGTTTTAATTGGAACATCTGCTTGGGTTTTTTAAAAACAACTCTTTAATTCAGCAGATCATAAACATTTTTACCTGCTCTGTGTTACTGAGATCTGTGCTACATCCCCTGTTTTTAATTTTCAAAACAAAGGCTGCAATCCTATACACACTTTCCTGAGAGTAATTCCCTTACAGATCACAATGGGACTTGCTTCTGAGTGGTACTTGCTTAGGATTGTACCCTTAGTCAATTTATGGATAATAATCTATCTCATTAAAAATTACCTCTTTTATTATGATTTGTGGTTTTCTTCCCAATATTATGAAGGAACACAGACAGAGAATGTGTTTTCAGAAAAGTTCACCCTAATCTGCTATTCTGTGGCCCAGTATACAAATAGTTAATCACTAAGAGTTAATCAATTATATCCTCTGCCACTCTGTAGCATACAGGCACACTATGGAAGTATGCACTCCATGTTGTGGTGGTCGTAGGGGCAATCAAGAGACCTTTGATAGCCAAAGGAAAATTTTTTCCCATGGGCTCCCATAGGTTCCCTGATGGCCTATGTATCTCTTCATGTGTTATAGCTGGTGTATGTATGAGAATATCTAGGGAAGAACATCCAAAATGCCCCATAACTCCTCTCCACTCATGGTCCACCTCTCCACCTTGCAAGGGCCAGAGAAGTCTCTCAAAGCCATTGCTGTGCACCACCACACCTTTCACTCTTTGCAACACTGACCCAGATTTTCTGCCACTGAAAAGTGCCCTACATTGCTGGAATATAAGTTTTGGCAGCACAGAGAAACCTTAGGATTGGGTCCTTAATGATTGTAGTGTCAAATGATTTTTTTTCAAATATAATTGCATAATGAATTAAATAGCTTCCTATTTAACTGCGTGCAAAAAGGGAGACAGAAAGGTAGAGAGCAGAGGAAGTATGCAGGTACATTGCTCCTCCCTCCCTCATTTACTGTCTATCTTGAGAACACCACAGATGAAGCTTTTAACTCACATCACCTGATATGTAGTCAAGCGGAGTCAAGTAAATTATATTGCATGCCTACATACACACAGGACTTCTGGAATCCTTTGTAGTTGTTCTTACTCTAGAATTAAGCCCTTTTCACAAGTCAATTCTGCCTTACGATCAGTATTTCAGGGTTATTGAACAGCATTTTTCACTGGGATTTGCTTTTTTGTCAACTCCTTTAGTCCAGCGTTCCACTGTGTTTCCTTACCTTGATCTCGCCTACTCCAGGAATACTTCTTACAACTTGATGTTCTTAGTCACCGAAAAATTTTAATGGATATTCTTTTTTAAGTCAGGGAACATTTAGAGACCGTATCTCCAAGTATCTCTTTCTTAGAGACAATATTTGTATCCTGCCTTTCCCTTTAGCAAGGCAGCTCCTAACACATTAAAAAAAACACAATACTGTACAATAAAAATAAAGTCAGTAACAAAAATACAAAAACACTCTCACACTTTAAACAAGATACAGCACTAGGGGGCAAGGGAGGAGAGAGGGACTCTTCTTTTGTACTGAGTTGCCTAAATGTTTCCTTGGGATTCTCTTCTGAAAAATTCCCTGTATTACTGTGAAATTTTTAAGCCATGACAACAGGTAAGTCTAGAATCTGAAAGACAAGCCACCTTGTGACACTGTAACAACATTAAAATGACACAAATATTACTATTGTAAAACATTTAGAGAGCAATGTATTCCATCCAGTTTAATTAATTGGAAGAGCTGTGCTTGATAGTGGGCCTAGTGTTCAATCGATGGGAGAAATATCAAAGTGGTGCACCACCAGGTAACTACAATACAAACATCCTACTGCACTGAGTTCATGATGTTCATATTAGAACACTTGCCCATTTGGAACACCACAGTGCCAAGATTGATATAATTCAACCGGGGCTACGGTGAAAGTATAGGCTTTTGGAATTTGTGTTAAAAACATGAATATGATCCCCAGCCCTATGCAGGCAGGAATATCCTGTTTTGGGAATACCACTGCTTTGTGCACATGTGTATATATTCTCCTGCTCACAGAAGATAACAAATGGTCAAGAAGCATAGGCTGATTGACAGCTGTTACCTGGGAATCTCCAAGTGGTGGTGGGCCTGTGCTCAAAGTATCTGCAACATCTTCATCTCCACATAGTATTGCTCCATGCTGATAAAGCACTAGGGAATCTCAAGGGCAGCCCAGGTGAATCACCTGTTCCACATCTATGGAGGGTCTGGCTCAGTCTTGGCTCAGGCTTCTCCCACACCGTGATATCCTTGCTTTTTGGCATACAATAGACGTCTTCAAACTTCCTCCCAGCAGCAAGTCTTAATTGCAGTGTTTGCAGTCAGGCAGCTGATGCTTTTTTACAGGACACAGACACGACTGTGATAAACACTGCAAGATAAATGGTTTGCTTAAATAAATGAGAGTTTAAAACCAATGATCTTGATAACAACAAAAAATGGAAATACATACCACAGATGTGCTTGCAGTTTTTAAGGGAATTAAAAGGGAAAATGCAAACCCAAAACCAAAAAATATTACAACCCTATAGATCTAAATCTTTATAGTAGATTGTGCTCCCCAGCCAACTACAGAAAGCAATGAATCAAATCCAAAAGCTGGATTTGTACCACAGTTGGTTGATGTACAACAGCTACTTGTCTGCTAAACTGTATACACATTCTTTACATTTGCAGCCCATACTCTCAAGTCTTGGTGCATCAAGAGATGTTAACCATTTGAACATTAACAATTCCCATATGTATGGGAGGAAATAGGATTCCATTAGCCATAAATTAGGGCACTTAGAGTCTACGTTTTTTAATATATATTTATTTTTGGTAACTTTAATTTAATCCTTACTTGTTTATTGACCTCTCCAATTGTTTCTGTAAAAAATAAAACTTTTAAAAAAGTGTCTTTATATGCATGTAGTGCTATGAAACTGTGATCAATGTGTGACATTCAAAAATTGTACTGTCATGTAAAATATGTCCAAATGTCTACAAATTTTAAAGCAATGGACCCTTCAGATTGCAGAAATAAACATAAAGGTATGGTTAAAACATTCATTTTATGTTTAGTGTGTGTATTTATTTCCATTTCATTGTAAAGCTTGCCCTACTCTAAGCTATTAACTGTATGGAGGAGGTTCTAAAGGACAAGGAAAATAGAAGTGGAGTAAGATGGGAAAAGCACACAAATACTGCTCTATCAAAATCCTTCTTACATACAATATCCAAGATTTTTTTCCTCCCTCTCAAATTAACTTACAATTTAATTAACTAAAACCTCACCTAGTCGTAAGGTGAGCACAGTGTATCAGATGCAGAAATCTTCTGCAGCAATGATTCAAAAATAAAAGTAAAGGTAAAAGCATCCCTTTTTCTAATTCAAAAAGCAATAAGAGGGAAGGCTATCCCAATGTGGCTTTGGTCCGTAGTTGAGAAGCTAGCAATCTGCCTTGCACCATTCCCCTGTCTTGATTCCTCACAACCAAAGCTACAGTTAGATGCAGAGGAGAATACATATGAGCACTTGTTCAGTCCATAAATTTCCCACTCAAAGTTAATAATAGCTTTGAGGGATGCCATTTGGACTACAGCACCAGCACAAGAGGTGATGGGTTAGAAATTCCCCATCCAAATGAGGCCACTTGCAGCTTATATTTGAAAGAGGGAAAATGGCAGGAAGTCCAAGTACAGAACTCTTCCACATCACATCTCATTGTTCGGTTCTAAATGAGATTCATCATTCACCTCCAGATCTACTGTATTTACTTGAATCTAACATGCACCTTTTTCAGCCAAATTTTGACTTTAATCCAGAGTTAGGGCAGTGAGGGGTGCTGTAGCTGGGCTGCCCCAATTATTCTGAATCCAGAGCAGAAAGTTATGCTGGATCCAGAGAATCAGCAAGCCTGGGTATGCTCAGTAGGCACCAAGTCAGTAGCACCTGGGGAGGGCTTGCTCCCAAGGAGACCTGCCTCAGATCACACTGAACAGATGTGGTGCCTGCCTTTAAGGAAGCCCAGAAGTTCCTGACAACCAGTAACAGCTGCAGCATGAGATTCTAGCAATACCTCTAGTGGAGGATGGATGCAAGGGGCTTCTTGGAGTAGCCTGCTGTATTCACAGGTTAGTGGCTGTCATAGTTGTGCCATATCCTGAAGTTGAGAGGCAGGGGTTGCAGATATGCTGGCCAAGAACTCAGTTTTTTTGGTCAACACTACCATTTTTATTCTGGCTTATCATGGACCCATATGGGTCTACTCATTTCTATACCTGCTCCTGAGGTGGTATAACTCTGAGGAGCTAGAAGAGGGAATTTCTGCCTAGGAAACAGGCTCTGGATCTAGCATAACTGCTCTGACCTAGGCAACGCTGAACATGCCCTCAAATGTCTCTCCTGAGCTGCCTAGGCTGGCACAACTAGGGCAGTCCAGATCCATCTGTCTTGGGGCAGCCTATGTTGCCTTAGGTTGCCCCACGCCTTTTCTGGCATCCCTTTCTGGCATATCTTGGACTTGGGCCACCCCAGTGATAGATAGGGCAACCCAAGTGCACTTCTGGATTCCAGCTAAAGTTTCTGTAATCGGGATGCACATTAGTTTCAGTGGTGCATTAGATTTGAGTAAAGACGGTATTTTAATTACAACTATAGGTCAGAGATTACTATATTGTAATAAAAACGTAACTTAATCCCATTGTTGCATAAAGTAGTGCAATTAGGTAAAAATCATAACATAAATCTATTATCATATTGTTATTATCAAATTATGAATTGTTGTATGCAGTAAAATTAAATTTTGCACCTGCTTTGCAGCTGTGCATTACAATCACCAATAAAAATTATCTGAAGCCTTTAAAAATAGGGGTGTGCATTAGATTCAGTGGCACATTAGATTCAATGTGGGTATTTTTTTTCACATCTTACAAAACCTCCAGTTCAGTATTTCATCTTCCTGCAGCACAAAGGAAAAGAAACATTCAGAGACAGGAAGAAAACTCCTTATATTCTTCACTAGGCAAATATTAAAGCTGCAAATTAAACTCTCATGCTTCTATAGCTTTATAACTGGATCCTGCTCAAGTTTATAATTAATCTGGGCTGCTTTGCTCACTTTTATTATTTCTAGTCTAAAACATTCTGATGCCCTTTATCTCTGGGGCTTCCCAAGAGCGTGGCATGAGTACAAAAAAAATTAAGTTTAGCCAATCCGTTGGCATGCAGTCTTTGGAAATACATTCCACCACATTCAATTTAATCATCAAAGAGTTTTACACCATATTTAGTCACGATACGTTTACATCTTGGTACTGTCTTCAGTTCCAAGGTTTCAGTAATAAGATAGGAGATAATGAGTGCAATCTTGACTTTCGGCCAGAAAAAAAGTCCCAGGTAAGCTGGCCTAAATAGGCCATATCCTGAGCTGACAGTTAGTCCAAACACAATGGGGATTACTTTTGAGTAGATATGGTTAGGATTATCTGACAGTCTGTCAGAATATATGCATAGAATTGCAGAATTAATTATCAGCTCTTTCTCATATACAAAAGAAGCATACTGTCTAGTTCTAGGTTCTACAACACTGAGTAAGCAATCATCAAAATGGCTTCTGATAAGAGTTGAAAAACAATATCAAAAGTCCTCCAAAAGTCAGAATATAGATTTTTAAACAAATAAATGATTAGAAGTAGGGTTGTCATAATTCTCTCCCACAAAATTGGGACAGGACCCTCTGTCCCATTTGCCATTATGGGAACACAATCCCCAAAATTTGGGGTTGTCTCTTATTTTTGGGACATATGGCAACCCTAATTAGAAGGAATGGCACAGACTTGATTAGAAAGTAGCACTGACTTGAAGGAAGTGGCCTCAGTGATGCCACAGGATGGCACAGTATTTAGGCACAGCTGCACTTGGTGGAACCAGTAGGAATAGTGTTAGGCTGCCTGTCTCCTGCCCATTGATGCAGCCACGCCACTGGAAAAACCACGGTATCCTGCAAGAGGTAGCAGTCACAGCAGTCTCCAGCAGATAAGAGAATACATTTTACTTACCAGGGAGCCAGTTCACATCTGGGTCACCTCAGATCTACACCAGTTACATTGCTGGCATAGGTCCAAGGTCAGTAAGGAAGAAGGAATGGGGAGAAAATATGATGAAGATATCGTATATCAACTCAGGATGCTGCTACCAATATCTGTCCCATATCACTGCCTGTTTTGCTCTCTTCCCTTCCAGACATTCCTCCACTCCTTCCCCCACCCTCCGCCCCATTCTGCACCCCTATATATCCAACTGACTTAAAGGCTTCAGGCTGTGGGCTCCAGCAGCCAATCTGGAGCACTTTAAAACGTCACTCACAAAATGGCTTTCTACAGCACATGGCATTTTACGAAAGGAATCCATTTCCACTTTTGTGAAACTTTCCGTGCACCTAGTAAGGATTGGGCTAAAAGTGGATCTGGACAAATTACTCCCTGTGGGTATTTTCAAGTCTTTTTGCTCAGAAGGCAAAAAAAATTGGCAATAGATCTGACATTTTGTTTTGAGGCCAAACTAAAAGCAAATGTCACTAAAGGCCAATTCACTGGGCAATCTGAGATGGAGCAACAGGGAAGCAATTTGGTCGTGTTTGAAGCCCCATGGACAGGGGGACCACTGATATGCTTCCATATCACCTAAACCCAACTCCTCCTAAACATGAATTATTATTTATCAAGCAGAGAGTAAGATCAGCACAGAAAATCCACCATATTTTGGCAGCTTCAAGCTGATGTCTGTGGGGAAAGTACCAACTGAGTATGAGATTCCTTGGGATGGTACATCCAGCAATAGCCATCATCTGATATTATGCTCTCTACATTAGATATTGCTTTATACTAGTAGTAGTAGTAGTAGTAGTTGCTGTTGTTGTTGCTGTTGTTGTTGTAGGCATTCAAAGTCTGGCTCTAATTTGTCAATGGAAAGATTAAAGGGCAAAGTGCCATAGTGGCTGAGTTCGGTGGGAGAAATGGATTATGTGGTAGTAAGAAAACTGGCACATAATCTTAGCAGTGATCATGCACTTTGATCTTCCTCTTAGGGCAAATTCACACCTAATGTTCAACTTCCTATTGAGTTCTGCTGTACCTGGAATGAATTAGATTTCAGCTTCTGATTCTGTTACTTATGAGAACGAAAAGGATGTGGCAGCTCTCCAACCACACTCCAAGACAGAGGTGGTTTAAGGTACTCTTGGCCTGTGTCCCAGGGATTTCAAATGAAGTAAACAGAGAGGGCTGGCAAAGGAAGGGGGCTACCAGGAAGGATCTGGAATTGATTTTTACACCAAAACTTTTTAAAGAAGACAATTAAGAATAACAGATAAGATGACGACTAACTCACACAATTTTTTTTTAAATTCCTTTATAAGAACTCATTTCCATTAGCTGAGTTCCTATTATGCACCTCTTTGTAGGCATGAACCACAGCCAAAAGCTGCAATAAATTGAAAACATTAAGGTATTAGAATCATAGAATCCTAGAGTTGGAAGGGACCCAGTGGGTCATCTGGTCCAACCCCCTGCCTGTAGCAGGAAATCCTCCTAGAGCATCTCCGACAAGTGCTTGTTGAGCCTCTGCTTGAAGATCCCCAGTGAGGGGGCTTTAAACCACATGGGCTTGAAAAGCAAACTTTTTTCTCAAATCCTGAAACAGTTGGCTGAGGATATGGCCTGCTTGGGCTATCAGGTGGAACATCAAGGAACATTAGCCTTCTATGGATTATGATACCAAGGGTCCAAACCTATCATTGGCTAAGGTCAGGATGTAGGACCTCTGATGCAGCCTATGCTGCATTCCACGGGCCAGCTGGAGATCAGTATAGAAGAGAGAAATAAGAAAAATGGTACTTGCCTGTCCAGCCATGCTGCAGCCATTGCGATATGAAGCCTACTCAGATTTATGCCAGCTGTTTTGCTATTACAGACCTGTTAGATCAAAGTGTGTGTGTCAGAGAAATAGGGAATAGGTCAGGGAAATAGGATTCTGCAGTTACCAGTGCCATCAAGATCTACCCCTATAGCATCCCAATTAGCTTAATCCATGCCCTGATATACTCTCATTGCCACTACAACTACACTGAAGTGAGAAGGGCCATTTACATGGTGTGTTGTGGTACCTGCTATACTTTATGACATGCAACCTCCTGTCTAGCTATGCTATTGCCCTCAAGATAAAAGGATCTTAGAAGCCCTTGGGAAGAAGAAGAAGGGTCTGACCCAATCATTTTTTAGGCAATGGGCTGTATTGGATCTGATGGTATGAGCTCCTCCTGTGTCCTTTGGGCAAACAAATCTGAAATAGCCCCTTGGAAGATACCATGGTACTTCACATAACAAGTTTAATTCGTTCCGGAAGCATGCTTGTTATGTAAAATGCTCTTTATGTGAAGCCGATTTTCCCATAGGAGGTAATGGAAACTCAGACGATTGGTTCCACAACCCCAAAAATATTCATATAAAAATATTAACTGTATGTTAAGTTCAGTGTTTCTAGATCTTTCCCCATCAAAACACCTTTGAGTCCTTAATCTAAACATATTGGGATGGGCAGTGCAGACAAAGAAATGCAAAATAAGCATGCTAAATCCTGGAGAAACTCTCAATCTGAAGTAAATAGCAAGCTAACAATCTGAGGTAATCTGAGGTAAATAGCAGCCATCGGCCAGGTAATCTGATGTAAACAGCTGCTACGGATGACAATGTGCCAATCGACCTTATGTGCCAAGGATAGTTTCCTAGCTTCTGATATGTGCCTCTGGTAAATTTACAGCCCACTATAATTGTTTCCTTTTTATGCCACCCTGATTTAATTCTCCTTCTTTCTTCCATGTACTGGTATCTTACTTTATTGCTGCAATTAATATCTTTTGATGTTGTTTCATTGCTCTTTGAAGCCTTTTGATGTAAGCCACCTTGAGTCCTTGTGACAAAGATGGGATTTTTAAAACAAACACATGAAAAGCGCTGTCCCTATTATGTCCATCCTGTCACCTTTAAAGGGGACTTTTGAGATAATATTTAGGAATTCGGTTTACATAGGCAGACGTTAACCCACGGTTCCCAAGACCAGCCCCTTTTCTTGTGACATTGGAAGTGAAAATATTTGAAGGATAAGATCAGATATTTCTAAGGTGGTAAAATAATTTGTGTTATCTATGGAGATCAGAGATTGATCTGAGAACACTCTGAGAAACTCACATGCCTCACGTGGCTAAGAAGACCATGTTGACAGCAGTGCATATGCATACGTATGCCTAATGGGCATACGTATGCCTGATTGCAGAATAAATAGGATGTTCATATTCTCACATTATTAGATCTACATTGCCTCTTGAGCTGGAGGAAACTTGCCAAGAATGATAGTCTTTTGAGCATCTGCTCCAAACTTTAGAGGCTGTTCTCAGGAAAGCAGGATTGATGTGTGCAAAAGGAAGAGGATGCTGTTTTCTGCAGATTCATGAGGCTCATACGGTTCAAACATGATAGCTATATGTTTGAAGCGGCTTGGAATCATAAAACATTGAGGGAGTTGCAGCAAGTACCAACTCATCCAACGATTCATCCAGAGTAACAGCCCTTTGCTGACCCTCCTTTTGGAATGCAGTCTTATGTATTGAAGGTAGGAAAGTAATCAGAACCATATCAGGAAAGAATCTGTTATGGAAAAAGTGAATTCACAGTTCCCTCTCAGTTTCTCAGTGCAAATGCTATACATGACACTGCCATGCTTGTCAGAGAGTAGAATACTGTTCACACCAAAAAAGACTAAGGTTGAAGCTTTTCATTTCCCATCTTCACACCAACAGTTAGCCAGAATGGCTGGAGTCCTCTAATTAAGTTCTCCACCCACAGTTCCTTCCTTCTGCCATCTGCCTTCTGTTTGAGACATTCTTTAGTCAATTAGCAACACCAGTAAGATGGCATTAACAAAAGGGAGTAACTCAGAATTCTTCACACTCCAGAACTGCCATGAAGGTGTTCACATATTAGATACTAGCAGAATTTATCTGTCATTGCAGGAGTAAAATTTCAAGAATATTTGTGGATCTCGGGCACAGTTGGACACAGGTACTGGGTGGGAATCACTTGGCACCAACAGGCACCAGGCAGCAGAGGGTACCAGTGGGGAACAGTGGGCCACTGTGGGGAACAGTGGCCCACTGGGCACTGCCAGGCAGCAGGCATCCCTGTTGGGCAGCAAGCACCATGGAGCAGACATCACTGGGCACCAGGACATTCCTACTAGGCACCACCGGTCACCAGGCATCTCTACTGGGTACCACCAGGAACCACCACACAGCATGCAGCAGGGCACCACAGGGCAGCACTAGGCAGTTGGCACCACTGGGCACCTCTACTGAGCACCACCAGGCAGCAGGCACAGGGCACCACCAGGCACCAGGAACCATCAGGCAGCCCCAGGCACTGGATATCCCTGCCTGGAATCAGGCAGGGGGCATCAGACTCCAGGTGCCATATACCGGCCACCAGACACTACTGGACACCACTCACTACCAGTGAGTAGCAGGTAGCGGCACTTCTATGTCTAGCAGATTTGGCTGAGCATTGATGTCAGTGAGTCAGTCAGTGAGTCAGCCAGTGACTTTTTTATTTTAAATTTATAGACTTGTAACACCCCACAGCTGTCACTTGTAGAAGTACAATATAACAACATACACCCATTCCCCTCTCCAGCATATCATCTTCCCATATTTTCAATGATAGCTGGAATGTTGACAGATGACAATTAGAATGTTGATGCGCTCCTCAGCCTGCTTGTGTGACACAAAATGTTGGCCAGAAGATGCGGACACCCTCCCGCACAGGTTAAGTATTTATGTAGATAGATTTGGTGGTGCCAGTTCTTCTGGTTCAGAGCTGTACTGTACTAGCATCTCATTAACACAAATACTGAGTTGCCTGGAAAAAATATAGTGGAAGATGCAAGCCTTCATCATGTTAAAAGCTTTGGTGGAGCTTCCATAGTGGACTCTGCCAACAATTACTTTTGTGACTTTTTAAATTAAATTTTTTGATGGTTAATGACAGCTTCAAGGGAATAATCTGGAACAAACTGCATTAGTGGGTGTGATGTGGGGGAAGAGTTAGATATAAATTATTTGTGTGTGTGCGTGCATGAACATATGTGTGTATGACTGCGTTGGGTACCTAAACATATTAGGTGGTATTAATATAAAATTAATATAAAATTGGGCTGTGGGTGGCACAAGCGGTTAAGATGCTGTGCTTGTTAACCAGCAGGCCAGGGTTTGAGACCCGGGTCAGCCCCACAAGACAGGGTGAGCTTCTGTCCTTAGCCCAGCTCTGCGACGCCAGCTGGATCCAATCGTATCGGCTCTGCCTTTCCATTGGACTAATTCAGGGGTGTGAAGAGGGGGGATTTGCTGCTTGGGTAACAGCCTATCCTCCATAACAATCCAACCCAGCGCTGAGCACGATACCATAGTCTTTCATATGCAGCGCTGAGCACGATACCATAGTCTTTCAAGGCTGACGGAGGCCTGCTTTTTTAATATAAAATTATAAAATGTGGGCCCCCACATTACATTTAATTTGTCATAAAAGTAATACCCATCATGGCTACTGTGAGGAGGAAAGAGGCACCACTGATGCTTAAGGATGCAGCTGTAGCAATTAGAAACACAAGGGTTGTTCTTGGACCTGCTGTCCCTGATTACAGATCAGTCAAAGACATCTTTGCCAGCCTCTTGAATTCCAAAGTTATGTGAGTTCTGAGTGCTCTCTTCTTTTTTTCCAAATCTGATTTTTTTTTCAAAACTGATTCATATTAATAGCCAGTGAGGGGGGCCTTGTGGTAAATACAGCAGCTACCACACTGTGCCATGTAAGCATCCCATCTTACTTACTGTAAAAGTCAACTGTGTCAGAGTTGGCAATGTACATGGGGATTGCCATCACAGCCCTAAATGGTTCTGATGGTGAATAGAGAGGGGCTGCTTACATGGCACTTCGCAGCACATGCTGTACTTACCACACTGCTGCCCCCGGCTATGCTACTATTTACAGCACCAGCTTGTCCAAGTGTATAGCATTGACCAGTATGCTGAATCGCTACATACTTGGTAAAAGCAAAACTGATCCATTGATGGAGTGGGTGCCAATGGCACAGAATTTCCCACTGACATTTCCAGCAAGGTGCCATGCCCCATTCTGGTGGGGCCTTTTATTAACATAGAGAAGAACACATTGACAGCCAACAGCTTCAGGAAGGCAGTCAGGTCTCATGCTTCAGAGAAACTGAGAGAACACAAGGAAGTGAAGAGCTTCCACGCAGAGCATCAGGGCTGCATAAGTGCTTGTTAAGTGAAGCGGAACTTGTTATGTGAAGCAAGGTTTCTTGGAAATTTTTACTTGTTAAGTGAAACACTTGTTAAGCGAGGCGTTTGTTAAGCAAGGTACCACTATATTTGCATTTACATACTTTTAAACTGCTAGGTTGCTGGGCAAGAGATGAGAGATCACTCCAACATGTGGTAATTGGATCTCGAACCATCGATCTGCCAACCTTCAGGTAGACATGCACAGCATCTTTAACCATTGAGCCAGCCCTGCCCTAAAAAGGTCTAAAGACCTTGCCAAAAGGGTTGTAAGGAGGTAGCCAGACCCTATTTCCAGAGGGAGGAAATTCCACCACAACCAGAAATGCCCTGTCACTTGCTATCATCCCCCTTTCACCTCTGTCACTGGCAGCACAATTAGGAAAACCCTTCTGATGACAGGAGAGAATGGGTAGGAATACATGGAAGATACCTTAAATACCCTGGTCCAGACTCATAAACAGCTTTAAAATCAAAGCCAGCACTTTGAATTCTGCTTGGAAACCAATGACAGGAAGTACAGCCACTGGATCAATGGTCTGACTACACCTTTCATGCTTGAATCTTTCAGACTTTTTATAGTGGCTCTGGGTATTTGCTTAGGAAGAGTTTATCAAAAATAAAAACAACATGATCACCCAGTATGATGCTGACACAGCACTAGATTTCTGGACAGTTTTGAGGTATCATCCCTTGTCCCTGCTTTTTTCACTGCTGTTTTCTCCAGATTTAAATTCAGGAAAATTATTGGCCAAAAACAAAACACATAATTCAAGTCTGCCACTGCCTTTAATTTCTCAAAGCATTGGAGGTGATAATAAATATAAAATTTGAGTCATATTTTATAGGTTCTGGTTATGTAAAGGTTTTATTGGGAGCTTTTAAGTTGATAGATTGTGAGCAAAATGTAAATGTATGACTTCTTTTCGGACGGGCTCCTTCATTTATTGCAAATGGGCATACATTTCCGCATAACTACTAGGATGTGATTTGGGGTAATTGATGTCCTTATTAACTCTGTGCAGGACAGTTTGTTTTGTCACCTCTTCGTTAATGACCTCTGTCAAAATATCACCTCTTCACTGATGCTCACATTAGAGACCCTTCCGCACAAGGTCCATGGCCTTTTGTCTCCTTTGGGGGAAGGAGACAATGGGGTTACAAAGGTAATTAAAGTGTTATTTGATACAAGACAGGGTGAGCTCCTGTCCTTAGCCCAGCTCTGTGACCCCAGCTGGATCCAATCGTATTGGCTCTGCCTTTCCATTGGACTAATTCAGTGGCATGGAGAGCAGGGATTTGCTGCTTGGGTAACAGCCTATCCTCCATAACAATCTAACCCAGGCTTTCGTGCTTCGCATGCAGCGTATGCAGCGCAGAGCACGATACCATAGTCTATTAAGACTGACGGAGGCCTGCTTTTTTTAATTAGATTTTGGAAATGAAAAGGATTTGGGGTTAAGAAAAGATGCTGCTGACACCTCCAGAACAATCTTTCATGTGGAGTGAAGAACTGCATTCAGGACTGTTCACACAGGCACTGGACAGGCTGAAGCAGATTTAGTACCCTCACATCATAGTAGTGCAGTGGTTCTCAATCTTCCTAATGCCATGACCCCTTTATAAGTTCCTCATGTTGTGGGGACTCCCAACCATAAAATTATTTTATTGCTACTGCTGCAGTGCTATGCACACTTTCCTGGGAGTAAACCTCACTGAACTCAATGGAAATGACTTCTGTGTACACATGCATAGAATTGGGCTCTAAGGCTTTCCTGGGAGTAAGCCCCATTCACTATCATGGGACTGACTTCTGAGGAGACCTCCATAGGATTGGGATCGCAAGCAGCAGAGCCAGCCACAGCTCCCTGGGAGTAGCCCCATTCACTATCATGGGACTGACTTCTGAGGAGACCTCCATAGGATTGGGATCTCAGGCAGCAGAGCCAGCCACTGTTTCCTGGGAGTAGCCCCATTCACTATCATGGGACTGACGTCTGAGGAGACCTCCATAGGATTGGGATCTCAGGCAGCAGAGCCTGCCACTGTTTCCTGGGAGTAAGTCCCATCCACTATCATGGGACTGACTTCTGAGTAGACATGCATAGAACTGGACTCTAAGGGCACAATCCAGAGTAACTACGGGGAGTCCTTGCTCTGGTGAAAGAACAATTTGCTCTGGATTGCAATATGAATTTCCCATAGGTTTTCACTAGGTGGTGCAGTAACTACGGGTGGACGTAATGTCTCTTATGTGCTCCCGTAGTTACTCTGGATTGTAGGGTCTGGCTGCAATCCTAGCACTTTCCTGGGAGTAAGTCCCATTCACTTATCATGAACAACAACATTGAGGGGGCTTACTTTTGAGTAGACCACAAGGAGCAGAGCACAACAGTCAGTGCACAAGTGGGGCCCTCACCAGACAGCCCACCCGCCAGAGCTTGGGGGCCACGCTTACACCTCAGCACACTTCACTCTCAGCCCATAGGCAAACTGAGGATCTGTGGGGGAGAGGAGGCGGTTGCCATCTGTAGTGAGTGTGTCAGGCGCCTCCCCACCCCAAAGGCTCCACATTGGTCTCATACGAGCTCAGAGGTTCCTTCTGAGCCACTTCTCAGCTGCTTCTTCCAGCCGCAGCGGCTCCAATATTTCTACCAGGTCTTCCCAGCTGGCCCCCTGCACCAGGGGTCTTTAGGCGACCCCCAGGAAAGCTCCAGGCAACTCCCACAGGGTCCCAACCCCCACTTTGAGAAACACTGTAGTAGAGACTTATGATGCCCAAGCAGCACCGTTCAGGTTGGTTGGATGAAAAGAAATCTGTGCTTTCCATGCTATGCAGATTGGAAGACTTTAAGGATAGTGGCCTACGCTGTCCACATTCAGCATTATCATATACTCCTAATTGTATTTACTGAGTTAAAAGGGAAGGGAGATGCATTAAGTCATTTAGCCTTGCACTGGGGGGGACCATATGGAATGGAGGATAGAGTGCTTGTACATTTAACCACTGTATAGAAGAGGGAATACAGGCAGGTGCTGCATTTTAAACCCTTCTATGTTGAGCTAAACCTTCCTAAATTCCCTCTTCTGTGCAATGATTAAAGATACAAGCACTCTATCCTCCATTCTGTACGATCATCCTGCTTGCATATCTCCTCATCCCATAGAAAATGATTCCCAACAAGATCCTCCCAGTTAAGAAGGAGACCCTGATGTTTAAGTGTTCCTTCTTTCTCCGATCTGCCCCATACCAAACTCCAGTTGTTTTTATTGCCATCATATGGACAAAGCCAGAGAGAACATCCCCAGAAGCCTCTGTTCTGGTTCCATATAGAATTCATAAGAACATAGGAGTCCTGCTGGATCAGGCCCAGGACCCATCTAGTGCAGTTTCCTATATCTCACTTTAAAGATAAAGGTGTCCCTTGCAGGTTATATTGCTAGTCATGACCAACTGTAGGGACGGTGCTCATCCCCTTTTCTAAGGCTTTAGAACTAGCATTGTCCAAAGACATTTCCATGGGGCCGGCATGACTGCCAAAGGCACACGGAACGCTGTTTTACCTTCCCACTGAGGTGGTACCTATTTATCTGCTTGCATTTGCATGGTTTCGAACTGCTAGGCTGGCAGGAGTTAGGCTACGAATGGGAGCTCACCCTATCTTGTAGGACCCGAGTCTCAAACCCTGGCCTACTGGTTAACAGGCACCACTTGCAGTACCACAGCCCACTTACTGTTGGCTCACCTTACCGAACTTACATTGGGAGTCCTCTGAATAGGTGAGGAAAGTAAAAGAATCTCAGTCATCACACTGTAAATTCAGCATATGAAATGCTTGCCAAGGGAAGCACCTGGAACAGAAGGTTAACAATGCTTGACAGTTTGATATGCAACCTGTGGGCTAACAGACCTGCCACACAGGCGCGCAGGAGAGAATAAACTCATTTAAGAAATGCAGCCCACTAAGCAAACAGTGTTCTGTCGGCATTGGTGCTATTTCCAGCTGGTGCTATTTCTAGCTAAAGCAATTCCCCCCTTCCACAGATCCTCGTTCATTGTATTTAAATTATAGCATCTCTGTAAGTCAGCTCTATATGGATAAAAATTCTGCTAAGCAGTGCCAAATCTTGATATGCTCTATCATTTGCCGTACATCTTGGTGCAGAACTGCTGTTAGTGAAGGGTGAACGACTAGTAAGGGCACAATCAGTGGCATCACAGGGGTGGTGCGGTCCACACCTGGTGACATGCCCAAGGGGGGTGATGCGCACTGGAGGACCTAAAAATTTCAACTTTGTGATGGAGCGTCAAACCCCATCATGTCATATACTGTTGGATTTGTAATGAAGAGCAGAATCTTCTGCCATCCATTTTGAAATAGCATCTTCCTATCAAAAGTTATGGCCAAAAAACTAAAATATGCATTGAACTCTATGGAAAGTGAAAGTGACCCATATCACGGCTTTACTAGCGAGTAGCCAAACATGCCATCGTTCATTGAAAAGGGCAAGCTGAGAGGAATCTAAGGACATCAGAATTGTCCTGATCCAATGAATTTATTTATTTTTATTTTATTGATTTATACCCCGCCTTTCCTCACCTGCAAGAGGGAGCTCAAGGCGGCTCCCCTTGAACACAGCCCCCCCCCCCCCACAAATCACCCCACAGGGAGGTCCCTGATGATTGCATTGAAATTCATTGAAAATGAAAGTGACCTGCACAGCATGTTTACTAGCAAATAAGCAAGCATATCTTGTCAGGTGTGGAAGGTCAGTCCAAGGGAGAGCAAAGCTTCCAAAAAGGCCCAACTAGAGTGTTAAAAGGGGGCACTCTTGATGGGCGTTAACACCCCTAGTAACCTAAATGGCTAAAATCATGGTTTGTAGAAATAATCCCATCATGATATACACCTTTGAATGCGTACTTTACAGCAGAATACAGTGAAACAAAACACTTTGAAATATCTTTATTCTATTAAAACATATGGCCAAAAAAACCAGTGGAGGCGGGATAATGTCACATAAACATACCCACCATTCATATTGTTGCCCCACCCAATGTATGGGGGTTGACATGCTGGCCTCCCGCACTGGGTGATGCGACTCCTAGTGATGCCCCTGAGCAAAGTCACAGAACAATCTGGAGTGGCTCATCCCCTCCAAAGATAACCTTGTGGTTTACAAAATGCTGTGAGCCAGTCAACTCAACCCCCCTTCTCGTGCATATAAGACTAATGAAATATACCCACGTTGCAGGAATAAAATACCTTCCCTGTGCACCATCAACCCTGTGTGCTATTCCCCCCACTGCACCATCTCTCCAGAGCAACACTCCCATGCACAACATCCCCCATGCACACCACCCTCATACGCAACACCACCCCCAAATGCACAACACCACGACCCCACGTGCAACACACACCCTGCACAACATCCCCATATGCAACACCCCCCATGCACAACCCCACTCCATGTGCAACACCCCATATACTACACACATAACCATGTGCAACACACACCTGCATGTGCAACACTCCCCCACAACTGTGGGCACCCCTACTGGGCAGATGAAGGATTTGGGGCTGAATGTTGATCAATGTTACGTGTTAAGTGATTTCAATGTTGTGACTTTTTAGATTTCTATACAGTGGTACCTTGATTTACGAGCGACCTGAGAGAGTTTTGTATAAAGAGCAAAATTTTCTCAGAAATTTTGTTTTGATTTAAGAGCACAGTCTTGAAAGAAGAGCACTTCTGAGGAAGTTTGGAACAGGCTTCCATGGGCAGAGAACTCACAGGGGGAGAACTGGGGGGGAGCAGCCTGAGGCAGGTGTGTATGTGGGATCTGTGTGTGGCAGTGTGGAGGGTGTGCCTTATCAACGTTCTAGTGCTGCTCTCCATCAGCAGCTTGTGAATGTTAAAGTTGCACAAAAAGACAAAGATTCCATTGAGTCAATGGATAGCAGCAACTCCATTAGTGATAGTGAAAGTCATCCCACCTCTCTCGTCTCCCTCACACCAGCCATGAAGTTTTTCAAAGGTACATTTGCAGTTCATATTGTTGTGTTTTGTATTACTGTATATTACAGTAATCATGACACACCTAAACTTTGTTGTTCAGACAGGATTGTGGCCTGTCCATGTAGGATCGAACCATTCCCCCTAAAGAGATAAATAGGTCACACAGTTTCTCACCATCAGATTCCAGCTACTACAAAAGGATGCTCCACTCTCCAACCACCGCTTGAGTGTTATGATTCATATTTGAATCATGATTTGAAACAAGTGGACATCCAGATTTCTCTCATTAAAAATGCCGATAATAACTGCAATGCAATAAGTGTAGTAGTAGTAAGGGTATGTGTATTAAAAATTGTTACAATGAGTATGTGTATGATACATCCCATGATATTAAGTTGCAAATAGTTCTAAATCTATCACTACTGGGATGCTGGAATTTATAAAGTGGGCCAAGATGTTTTAATGAACCTGTAATAGAGAATCTAGGAATATTTCGCATTAGAAAATAAAACAGATTACTCATTCATTGAAGAAACTCAATATCTGTCTTAGCAACTCAGTCTCAGAGACTGAGCAACTACCAAGTTAGACATGAATCATTTGCAACTGATTAAAGACGATCACTCCAGCATTTTGCTATCTTAACTGTGCTGTTTTGACATAGTAGTTCAGAAGCTGTCACTTTAATTATATGAATGCTTGCTGACACAGGAAGCCAGTGGTGGTTACAAAAAAGAGAGACTCCCAGGTTATTAAAAATGGCATTTTTAATTTTAAAAAAAACAGTTGCAAATAATTGTTGCATCATAATGTGTTTACACACTTCTGGAGTGAATTCGCACATGCATATTCATCAGTTAGTGATTACAATATCAAGTGATGACTTCTTTGTGAGGACCAGTTATGAGAAATCTGCCAGGTAGGGTGAACCCCAACACTGGCACAGCAGACTACCCACTGCCTGGGTAGTAAACAGTAGCGAGTTGCGCATGCTGAAAACAGACACAAGGCGCTGTGAGATCAAACAAACTGTATTGAGAAGGGTTGAGCAAATCTCACCAACAGCATGAGATGTGTATGTATATCCTGCTCCTCCTTCAAGCAACTCAAGACCACCAGCATAAATTTCCCTTAAACCATTTTATGATCATCAGGGATGAGAGATGCAGATAATTCAGCTGCAGGTTATCAAGAGATGGATATGTGTGTATGAATCCATACAGACCAAAGATATTCCTGAATGATTAGACTGTGCAGGATTTAAACCAAGGCAAGTTAGCTCTGTCAGTCAAAACCCAATACCCTGTCCACTGGCCTGCCCATGACCTGCATACAGTAAGCTCAGCTGAATTTATTCATTCATATAAGTTCCATCTCTAATGTTTTTATTTACATAAATTTATTCAAATTTATTCAGATTTAAATTTTTTTTCTTCCGCCTCCCTAGCATGGTATCAGATCCTGCCAAAATGTTTGCTTTCCCCTGTTTTGCAGTGTTGAGTAAGCCAAATGTAGATTTGGTTGTAATTCGGTTACACAAAATTATTTTATGTGTGTGTGTCACTTTCTTCAAGATGGAATAACCACACTGAAAATATTGGTAACAAATTATATTTGGACAAATTATTAAGGGTGCAGTTCAGCATTTCAAGTTCAGTCGCCACCATAAACCTCAAGTCACACCTGTTTTAATGGTTAGAGAAGACAGTGAAGGACAGTATCTCCTTTGAGAAACTGAACGAACGAATGAATGAATGATGGGCCAACTCTGCTTTGTGTAGAAAAACAACCCCCCAAACCAGAAATCTTTAAGAACATTTTTTGCTCTTCAATTAGTTTATACACCAAGCACATTTTCTCCCTATCCCATTTGCCATGCAATGAGAAATTATAGTTCCCATGGCACTCGGGACACATTATTACCCTGCATAATTTCTTCTGGAGAAAAACCCAATTAACTGTGCATGTTGGTGCCCATCCCGCCAACTGATTCATTTTATAATTTCTCAACAAGAGCAGAAATGAGCAATGTGTTATTAGTTAGAAAATGTCTCACAATAAATAGTATATGCAAAGATCAAAGAAAGGAGCATATCAAACTTTTCCTTGTTACCCTAGTCAATTACAGGGATCGTATTTACATGCCTTTTATCTTGTCTAAAAATAATTGCCTGATTTAACCTGACAACCCCAGCTTTGCTCTTTTATGAAGGTCATTCACTGGACATTTTCACAGGCAAAGCGCAAATTGCAATTTGTTATTCCTGTGTCACCCCTGAAATAATCAAAGGATCTGCTTTTCAAGGACCAGCCTTGTTTTCAATGTGCGGGAGGCAGTTCCAAACTACAGGATTCCAATAAGAGGAGAGCAAGTATCACCACAAGGCGCAAAGTCAAGAAAAAGTGAAGGTGAGAGCCAGAATGATGGAAAACCAGGATGGTGTAGTGGTTAAGGAGTTGGACTGAGATCTAGGGTGGAATCCTTCCATGGCAATAAATAAATTAACAAACAAACAAACAAATAAATAAATAAGCAAGCAAGCTCTTCTCCATCACTGTTCTTTCCAGAAGTCTTAAAAACATACTTCTCCAGTGCCTGGAAGCAGCATTCAGACACCTTGATGAGTAACCATTTACAACCCAATCCTACCCAAATTCCTCAGCAAATACAGCTGAAGCATGTGCCGTATCTGAAGGAGAGGGCAGTTAGAAAGTTCTCCTTGATGTATTCCTCATGATGTTGTCACCTCACTTATTTGAAGGAAAGCATCCACCACTGCTATGGGTCTCCTTAGACCTATAGCTGCTGCTCCACTGTTATTGCAGAACATTACCAGCTCTGCAATATTCTTTTTGAGCCATGGGGACCAGAACAAAATTCTTCAATTAACATCAGTGTAAAATAAAACCTGACTTTGGGTATTTGGAAATAATGAGAATTGCTGCCACGTAAGCACATACAGGACTGTGATCTTATAAATGCCTAACGTTAGCTGAGTTGTGCCCTTGTTTCATTTTTCTTGGCTGATGAAAATTATCAAATTCCAGGGAAAATACCCAAGAGGCCATTTCTAAAAATGGTACCCAGAGCTGGAATACGTTCCTGACAAAGTATACATAGCACAGAACAATTATATACACATTAACCACTCTAGAAAATGGCATGTGCTTAATTTCACCACTCGCGCACTTCCTCGTAAATGGCTTAAATACACTCATTAAACCATTTGCAGTCAAACATGTGCCCATTAATATACATCCAGAGCTATCGCAGCATAGCTTTCCAATTATAACTGTGGAAGAAACTGTTCCTAATGCAATTTAGGAGTGTGGATAAAATATGCCATTGGGAAATGGCAAAAAACCCATGGAAAAAAGTTGAGTGTTCCCTGTTGGGCCATGATCCAGCTGTACAACCATCAGATCCTCTTGTACAACCATCCACTCTCTGCTTGGGGACACGTGGTTGCTCCACAAATGGCCATTCCAGAAGCAATTTGGTGGTATATGTTATGATCAGTGATGGGCTTCAAAGAAATTAAGAACCGGTTCTCTGTTCATCTGGCAGCCTCTTTTAAATGGCTATTTTTAAACTTTATATGTACTATCTCTTGTTAAGAACCAGTTCTATAGCGTAGGTGCGAACCTGCTGCTGCCCACCACTGATTATGATATCGTTGTGCAGGATGACCATTTGGAAACAACTGGAAATAACTGGGAAATAGTACAAGAGTCTCCCCGCCCCTCAAGGAATCCACTAAAGAAAAATGTAGGACATTACAAAATAAAGGCTAAAAACACAAATACTGTACCATATTTATTCAAATCTAATGCTCTCCTTTTTCAGTCGAATTTAGTCCCCAAAATCAGGGTGCGCATTATATTTGAGTAAATATGGTATTTTGATTATAACTATAGATCGGTATTTATTAACAGTTTAGTATATTGTAATAAAAACGTAACCTAAGCCTATTGTTGTATAAAGTAGTGCAATTAGGTAAAATTATAACATAAACCCATTGTCATATTATTATCAAATTACTAATTTTTTTATGCAGTAAAATTAAATTTTGCACCTACTTTGCAACAGTGCATTATAATTGCCAATAAGCATTTTTTAAAATCTCAAGTCAGGGTGTGCATTAAATTTGAGTCAATATGGGTATTTATTGCTTTCGTGTGGTTAAACATTATTTTATATATTATTAAATTTAAAACTATTACATATAAGTTATTAACTACAAGAAACATAAATTTATTTTATTTATTAGATTTGTACTCCACCTTTCTTCCCGAAGGGCACCCAATGTGCCTTTTCACAAGAAAAGGGGGGACAATGAGATTTTTTTTCCCAGGACACAAGGCTAAAAAAGAGGACATGTCCTGGAAAAGAAGACATATGGCTACCCTGCATTAAACTACCTGCTACCTGCATTAAACCACCTGCTACCCTGCTACCCCACTGCCAAATAGCTTCCAGAGTGGCCATTTGGAACCTGGAAGCATTCAGCTTATGTGGCTTGCCCATTACCCCCTGGGTTGCTTTACCAGGTCAGTCTGCTGTCTGCCGCTGCTATCCTGAGGCCCCACCATCACTTTGACAACTACTGACCTAGAAGCATCATTGGCTTGACTCAGTATAAGTCAAGATTAAAAAAATAAAAAATATTGTTCGGCAGAGTATATTGTTACATTCAAATGCCTTCTTCAGGTCTGCCACTCCCTTTTTTCCATACAGTCATCAGTTCCTGAGAGCCATATGGATAGTTCGGCATTCCTTGAGACAGCCATCGCCATTGATGTACACTTCCTTTTCATACAGAATGTCCCAGCCATTCAGATCTTAGCATCACATGCCTGGAAAAAGTCACATCAGATGCCTGGAAATAGTCACAACCTGAAACCTTGCAGAGCCCCTTATCAAGCACAAACAATTCCAAGCTAGACAGACAAGTGCGTTGCCCGTCTATATGCTGATTTTCCAGCAGAGCTCTGGATTTATGCCTCCAAACAGCTGCCCGTCACAGTAAGCTGCCCAGCTTTGAAGCAGAGGAAAATTTCAAAAGCAGTTTGTTGCAAAATGCTCAGCTATTCCAAGAAACGGGTTTCAAAGTCCTTCAAGCCCACGCCTGACATAGCGTTCTGGATGGTGTCCATCATCACTTCCTGTTCTACATCTCTCTTTTGTGGACTTGCAAAGCAGCAACATCCTGATCTGCTACACCAGATTTTGAAATCTGAGTCCAACCGCTTTGCCTCCTGCTTCAAATTCTGTGCCATATCTCTCTTCTTAATAAGATTAAAGTCTCCAGTAGCACATGGGAACATTCATTCAGTTGCATTTACAATTATAATACAGTATTAGACTTCCCTCTGTCTTATTTTAAACATGACAATTTTTTCGCAAACAGATCCCATTCAATTTGTAACATATCTGTTTTCAAATTGGCAATTTTTGCTTCCAGGAAACCTGTATTACCCACTATTAATATTGTAGCACTGAATGTCAAAATGCAGTCTGATGGATATGAATGAATCTTCAAGCCTCGCTTCCATCGCTTCCATCTGTCTAGCTGTTACGTGACAAAAACGCAAACCATGTGGCTGGTGCTTGCTGAAAGGAAAAGATAATTGTCTTGCAAACATTGAACTGACCCTGCTTCTGTGGCATGTGATGTAGTTGTGCTGAGCCACAGTACTCTGGTAAGAGCAAAAAATAAAAATAAAAAACCATCAGATACTGTCGGAGAACATGGGATTTGTGCAGGATGCAGATGTCCATGCTTGGAATAAGCCAGTCCTAGCTTCCTGTTGTTTCTAAACTGTTCGTTTTCTCTACAACTGAACACATTCATTACCAAAAATTGTGCATAAATTTTATCTCAGTGATCCCCTTTAGCTAGCAGTTAAATTCTGATTCTGGTGGTCAGGTAAGAGGAAGCTAAAGTTTTCCCTGCAGATTGCTCCACTAGATGTGACCAACTGTAGGGTGTGGTGTTCATCCCCATTACAAGGCCAAAGAACCGGTGTGGTCATTTGTCTGGCATAACTAAACACAAAAGGCATACAGAACACTGTCACTTTCCTACCTATCTCTCTATGCTTTCAAACTGCTAAGTTGGCAGGAAATGGGCAAATAACAGGAGTTCGCTCCCATCCTGTGGTACTCATGTTGTGAACCACCGGCCTGCCAACCTACAGGTTGACGAGCACAGCATCTTTAACCATTTAGCAACCACTGCCCCTGTTAGTCAAAGTCACCTTTAAATTTCCTGGGGAGTGATAAAAAGCAGTGTTCACAAGCCAGTCCTATCCAACTTTCCAGCACCAATAAGGCGTACACTGGATTCCGCAGTATATGATATATGCCTACTGCATGTATATAATTGCAGATTACGCATGAGGATGGTTATGCAAACTTATTTCCCTGAAGGTTGTTAAAAATCACTGATCCTGATTTAAGCCACACTTTGCACGTAGTACTCAATATAATAATCTTGTCTTGCCTATTTAGCAGGAGCAGTATAGCGACTCCCTTTTTCTCGTACAGAAGAAGTTTACATATTTCTGAGGAAAGGGCTACTGTTTATAATGCTGGGTAAACTGGAAAGTTTTTGACTACACAGAGACTCGTTAAATCTGACAGGGCACCAAACAAGGAACATGGGACTGTACACATTGAAATTGTTCTGGCAAGAGTAAAGTGTTGCAAGGCTTTGGGTACTTCAGAGGGCATTCCAAATATTCCTGGAAACCACTCCCAAATGACAGCTCTGCAGGGAAAGATAGACCTGGGAGAACATGATCAGATCATATGTGATATATATGTTTCCAGCTGCTGTAATGCTCTTACTCCATGTCAAAATATGTTGAGTCACTGCCAACAGTCCCCTTCACTTTTCCATTCTCAGTAGCAATTTAAAACTTTTTTCATCTCACTTGCAAAGTATTAAAATTGTCAACCTTGTTTTCTTTTTAAACAGCTGACATGACATGCTTGATTATTTATTCGTTTGCCAAAATACAGCAGCAGAACATGGAATTCACATATATAATTAGCAGCATAGCTAATGATCATATAATCCAAGTCCAAGCTCAAAATGTTGCCCTGGAAATGATATCTTAACCACATTTTTTGCCTGGTCATGTCAAAAAGTGTCATGCCTGGGCTTTTATTAACCCACTCCCAATCAAACTTAATTAAGTGATTGAATAAATTAAATGCCCCTTATTAGTTAGAGAAACTGAGCTAGGGCAAAGAGGGATGGTTATTCTTTTCCCGCTAAATTTAAGAGGGCAACACAGTGCCTCTTTACCCAGTTAGCATGGGTAACCACATATATTATGGTATATGAAATGGGAACTAATTCATATTAACATCTTATTAGTTTCATGCTGTGTCATAATTACATCCCAGAGTCTCAGAGCAGTCAGATTCATGGGTCAAGTTTCAGTTTTGAGTTAAGAAAATCTACTTTTTCATAGGCGTTTGGTGTTTTCATTTAACTTTTGATAAAATACAGACATTACAATGCAATTTGTTTCATTGTATTCTGTATACATTTACCTTTCCATTGATATACAAATATGATGGTACTATTATTCGTACGCACTCCATTTTTTACAATTTTAACCACTAGTGTCAAGCTCAACTTGTTGCCCCCCTAATGTTTGCTGCCAGTACAGCTGCTACCCCCTGAATCCCCTTAGCTATGCCACTATATATAATGTACTGTATATGAGCATCTGGCTGCAATCCTAACCATGTCTACTCAAAAGTAAGACCCATTGTGTTCGGTGGGTCTTACTCCTAGGAAAGTGTCTTTAGGATTGCAGCCTATGTCTGGTTTCTCTGGCCATTTAACAAGTAAACTAAAGCCATTTAACAAGTGGACAACAGAGCCCTCAATCAACCAACCAACCAACCAACAGTATTTATATACAGTACTGCTTTTCAACAAAACGTTTACAAAATGAAAACCAATTCAAGGTAACCATGCAAGTAACTCTTCCCCTTAGAAGTCAGGCTTAAACTGTAATGAGTGTTTTTGTAGGTGTTTTTGTCCCCCAAAATGTAGGATACCCAAGAAAAATGTACGACACAAAAATCTAAAAACACTCAGGGCAAAATCCAGAGTAACTATGGGGAGTCCCTGTTCTGGTGTAAGAACAATTTACTCTGGATTGCAATATGAATTTCCCATAGATTTTCACTAGGTGGTGCAGTAACTACGGGTGCACATAATGTCTCTTACATGCTCATGTAGTTACTCTGGTTTTGGCTATATGTTATATTGCTTTAAGTGGTTGATTTTTTAAGCAATATTAAATTTAAAACTATTACTTATGATTTGCTACTTAAAATTTATTAATTACAAGAAGGCTACATGCTGCCTGCTAACAAGGCAAAGGAGGAAAATGGCATTTTTTCTGGGACACATAAAGAGGACATATCCTGGGAAAAGAGGACATATGGTCACCGTGGCCTACATCCTCATGGGCCAGCCCCAAAATCAAGCGTATTAAATCTTCTAAATAAATAAAAAAGTAGAGACCATAGTAAAAGAAATGCATTTATTGCAATTATGCTCCAAAGCAGCTCACATATTTAGCTTGCCAAAGAGATAACATTAGCTTCCCCTCAGATACTTATATGAATTGCAGACTTGAGACATAAATGAAAAATTGTCTCATTGGAAATCAGAACAGTTATATACGTGGATAAATCTCGATCCCATTAGCTCTGGCATTGCTCCATGCACTCCTTCCAGTAATTCAATAACACACAATTATTGCTATGAAAGACCACAGAGGGGAAGAAATGAAGTAAACAAGCAGGAAGCACATAATGTCACAGCAAATTTCATGATTCTGGAAAGCAGAAAATGTTGACCTCAGTTCTGATTAGGCTGAATCTGACAACAGTGTTTCTCCCGGTTGAGTAAGGGTGTGCTTGCTGGAATTTAAAGGATGATACTACAGAGAAGCTGTACTTACTCACCTGGGAGTAAGCCACATCAAACACAATTAATTCTGAATGAACATGCTTAGGACTGCAGGAGACAGTGCCAGCACCAAGCTTGCTGGAGATCCTTTAGCAAAGTCCACAAGATGTACCTCCAAACCACCCTGGTGGTTCATCACTCCCTGGTGGCACATTTTTTTGGCACTGTGGGTGGCGCAAGTGTCTAAGACACTGTGCCTGTTAACCAGCAGGCCAGGGTTCGAGACCCGGGTCAGTCCCACAAGACAGAGTGAGCTCCTGTCCTTAGCCCAGCTCTGCGACGCCAGCTGGATCCAATCGTATTGGCTCTGCCTTTCCATTGGACTAATTCAGTGGCGTGGAGAGGGGGATTTGCTGCTTGGGTAACAGCCTATCCTCCATAACAATCTAACCCAGGCTTTCGTGCTTCGCATGTAGTGTATGCAGTGCCAAGCACGATACCATAATCTTCCAAGACTGATGGAGGCCTGGTGGCACATTAGACTCAACTACCACCAGCTGTGCTCAGAGTTCAGGAGTCAGTCTGGCTCTAAGTAACCTGTGGGTCTCCTCAGACATAGGCTGCAATCCTAAAGACATTTTCCTGGCAGTAAGACCCATTGAGCACAATGGGGCTTACTTTTGAGTAGACATGGTTAGGATTGTGTTCATAGTCTGAGTGTATGAACAAGGAGTTTATGAACAATTTTGGGAGTGTATGAACAAGGAAATGGGGTGGGGAAACTGATAAAAAAGAAGATAAATTGGCATACACGATTCCTTCCTACCCTGATTTCTCCCCTTCTCTGCCCAGAAATGTTCCCAGTCCTCTTAGCATTCACCCCGCACTGGCAACTCACAGTTCCAGTGGACAGGGGCTTCCCCACCAGTCGCCACACAGCTGCTACTGATTGGACTGTTGAGATTAAATAACTATGGCTGCAATTCTAACCTGTAGTTAGGCCAGCATATGTCCCAGCACAAGTCCCGTGTCACATCTGTAAGGCATTTATGTAAGGTGCCACACCTGGTGGGGGTTCGCCATTACGCAGACATGCACCAGCCTCCTCACACCATCACAGTAAGATATGTCAGATGAGTTGTGCGAGCCTGAATTGATTAGGACCGCATCCTAAATTGAACCACCCTAATTTTCCAGATTGTTCTTTCAGTCTTCATCTTTATGTGGGAGAGAATAACCAGACATATGCAAAAAAGAATTTGGGAAGGGAAGGGAAGAAAGGGATTAGGAGAGAAGGGAACTGAAATCTTGCTCTGAAAATCAGATAAGAAGTATAAATATAAAGATATAAAGTATAAATATAAAGATACAAAGACATATAAAGGTATGAAGTTGTTGTATTTTTATGAAATGGTACCGCCAGTCCTTGTCTGTTCACCGATCCAACACATACTACTCTTGTATTCGAGGCACACATGGGACTGTTAGATGACTGGTTGGGGGGACAGGAGGCCAACATAGGAAGAATGCAAAGTTGCAGAGCTTGACCTTTTGTTTTTGTTAACTTAAGTGATGGATGATGTCAAAGGACTTGTGGAAAGTGTGGCTTTGAGGATGAATTTCAAGGAAGCAATTCAACAAAGTTGCATCACTTAAACCCTATTCCCCAAAAACGCAGGACCAGCATCGCAATCTGATTTGCATGCTGTGGGGTGGCCAGAGACAAACAGTCCAGGAGAAATAAATACATTTTTTAAATTTCTCCTCTTTACCGCCTGGACCTAAATAGGTCTTCCCAGACCTACATCAGCTCTTTTACTGGTGTAACTCTGAAGAATCTCTGGGGATGAGGATGGGCCAGGATAAAGGGACGGTATCTGTTGAGTGTGATGTCTGTGGCTGAAGCCCACCCCCTTCTACCCATCCCAACATGCTGGTTTACCAGTGAGAGCCAATAGAAATGCTATCTCTAGGTTCTGCCTGTTAATACCACTTGCAGGAGACCAACAGCAGGAAAGAATGATTCACTTCCCCCTTGCCATATGCTCATTTTCAAGTAACAAGTAAAAAAAAATTATGTGGACTGAGGGTGCAAGCATGTCTACTTAGCATGTCTACTCAGAAATAAATCTCATTGTGTTCTATGAGACTTATTCCCAGGAATGTGTGTATAGGATTTCAGCCTGAGCAAATGTGGAACAAGTGCTGGTCAATCACTGTGCCTCCAGCATAATGCCCCCCCCCCCCCCCGAAAGTTTACATTAGCCCTTGCTTGGCATTTCCATCATTATAGGATCAGGTCATTTTGGCTGATTAAATTTATAGGATCAGCCTTATATTCCTCCATATTCTGGATAAGAAGTGCTGTCTGACTTCATCACTTGTCACCTTAAGAAAAAAATGGAAAATGTTGAAAGAACCAATCTGCTTTAACGCATCTTTTACAGGAAATGTGACATTTACAGAGCAAAATAATCTTTGCTAGTTAAAAACAAAATCTCTTCTGTTCCTGGGGTTCTTTCCTCACATTAAGCCATAATCTTCTGTTTGCAACATCACAGCCATCTCCACAGCAACAAATTGTATTGCCACCAGCAGCTGTACAAGGCCTTTGCAACAATGCGGAGAACTTTGCACAACGATTACCATTTTCGACATGCTCTCGAATATACGCTAAGAGGGATTGGATGACCACAGAGTCACGCCAACAGCTGTCACGAGGACAATCAACAGATCCAAAGACATTGAGAGTCAGCCTGGCAAATGTTCATCTGATTAAAGTTTCTAGGGGAGAAGGGGATAAAGGTGGTTCAGCGATAATTGGCCTTGGATTAAGTGATGCTAGTACGGGGCGGGGGGGGGGGGCTTGGTTCCAGTGATAGAAAAGCAACAGCCATTGGCATTATTGTGACAGTTTCCTCCAAATCACACCTGCAGATTGAATCAGTGTTAAGCTGACTGTCATGCTTATTGTGGAAACACACTGTAGGAACTAGGAGATGTGGGTCACACTGGGTGATGCGCACCGGGTTGACACCACTGCTGGCCAAAAATTTTTAAATCTTGGTACTTTCAAATAATACCACATTGTTATATCATTCAATGCATAACTCCATCCAGAATCCAAAGAAACACACCACATTGAAACATCTCTATTCTACCAAAAGTTATAGCAAAAACACCATTGGGGTTGGGCAATGGTGTATCACCATACCCACAATATGGGGCATTGCTCTGCCCACTGCATGGGAGAAGGTTCATCATAGGGGTGACTGCTAAATACCCCTACTGGGTGATGCAGTAGGGGTGATACCCCTGCTGTACTGAGTGATACCCCTACTTGTGACAATACTGCATCCATCAGTCTCGAAAGACTATGGTATTGTGCTTGACGCTGTATGCAAAGCACGAAGGCCTGAGTAGTTTAATATGGAGGATAGGCTGTTACCCAAGCAGCAAATCCCTCCTTTCCACACCACTGAAACAGTCCAGTGGAACAGCAGAGCCAATACAATTGGTTCCAGCTGCATCGCAGAGCTGGACTAAGTACAGGAGCTCACCCTGTCATGTGGGGACCCGGGTCTCGAACCCTGGCCTGCTGGTTAACAGGCACAGTGTCTTAACCAGTTGCGCCACCCACAGCCGCTGGGAATACTGATTATAGGCAGTATTAAAATCCAGCTTTTAAATTGGCATTTACCTCTGGTTTTATGTTTAGATCTGGATGTATGCTTATCCATAGTGGTGATAAGAGATTTACACACACACACACAATCAATAAATCTATGGTACATCACTGTTATGGATAAGGACAGAGCTGGAGAAAAGGCAAGGGTAATTACACTGGACATTGATTTCTACTTGCAGATAGAAACTGGTAGAACCTTCTGAATTAATGGAATATCTGTCCTTCCAATCTTTTAATTTCTGCTTTTCAGACATAATCTGTCCCAATTAATTAAAAGAAAAACCTAAAAAACCTTAAAGCATTTAATTTATGCAGTTGTTTGGGTACTGCCATTAAAAGCAGGGATTTTGACTGCCCTCTTCTGGAGCGTTTTGCCTGGTTTCACTGCAGTGGCGACTGTCACAGCAAGGACAGCAAAATCAAGACATCAGAATTGCTTCTTCACATGTGTTTTCTGGGAGGATCTTAGTAGCAGGCGCTGTTATGACCCATTTTTAAGTCTATGCTCTTTCTAGTGTGGAAATATGTCTGAGCTGTCAGTGACTAACCGGGAAGGAAGACTTGAGGCTATGGTAGATATGTAACCAAGCATGCAGTAATTGTGAAAAAAAGCAAATTCCACTTTAGAGATCATTGGAAGGTGACTGAAAAAAGTCTGCCAACGCTGTAATGCCCTTGGACAAATCCATGGGCACCTTCATTCAGAACTGTAAGTACATTTCTAATCACAACACCCCCAAAATACAGGATTGCCATCATTTTCTTCCACAAAACCAAGACAAGACCCCCTGTCAAACTTTCCACTATGTGAATGCTATCCCCCAAAACTGGGACGGTCCCATTTTCTGGGACATATTGCAACCCTAACCAAAAAAATAGTGTAAATCTAGAAAAGAAGGAATATGAGAGTGACCTCTAATTATTAAGGGGGGATGGAAGTGTCTTCCTTACAAGGAAAGGACATGAAGTGTAAGGCTTTTGGTTTAAAAACACCAACGAAGACAGAGCACACAATATAGAGCACAGTCCTAACCATATCTACTCAAAAGTATGCCCCATTGTGTTCAGTGGGTCTTACTCCCAGGAAAGTATCTTTTGGATTGTAGCCAACAGGAAGTAAATTTAGGACAGACACAAGGAAGGACTTCTTCACACAATGCATAATTCTTCATGAAATCCACTGCTACAAGATTCAGTGGTAGTTACTAGATTTAGTGGTAGTTACTAGATTTAAAAAAGGGATTGGATAGTTTTGTAAAAAATAGATCTATCACTGGCTATTCAGCATGTGAGAGATCATATCTTTAGATCTATCACATTCAGCATGTGAAATTAACAGGATGTGACAGTGATGCCACTTCTGGTGTGGCGTCACATGTCCAATGTGATGTCACTTCCAGTCATGACATCGTTGCCAGGTTGATGACATCACATTCACAACCCAGCAAGTTTGGCAGGAGTCCTATTCTGGTGTTGTGGAAGAGAATTGTGGCAATTATGGTTTATCTTGCATAAACCTTGTGCCAGGTGGCCATGTGGAACCTCCACATTTAAAAGCAGTATAACCTAAAGATCAGATAACAGGAGGGCAACAGAAGGGGAAAGGAATAAAGGTCATGCCCAGTTAAGGCATCTGACTGGCACCTGTCAGAAATGCCATACTAAACTCAATAGATGTTTGCCAGCAGAGCTCCTCTGCCTTCAACCCTAGAGAATTGCTGGATTTAATATTGTAAATTATGCAGAATAACAAAGCAGAGACTGGTTTTTTGTCAGTATTCATTTTTGAAAAAATAAAGTATTACAGAGGAAAAATTATTTCAATATGCCCAGATCCAAATTAATGCAGAAAATGTTAACATGCCACAGCTACACAGGAGACTTTCTATTTAAGTCAGATATCCTAATCATGCTTACATAAGAGTGAATCCCGCTGAGTCCCATGGAACTTACTTCCTAGATAAACATGAACACAATCAGATAGCAAGTGTGGGCACAACTAGATGGGACATGAGATCTGCAACTCGATGGGACACAGGAGATCTTTTTTTAAAAGGTTCATTGAAACAGCAGGGGATGTTGTGAACCTTTTCTGCCTACACCATTTTCCCTATTAAAATTCCACCCCAAAATGTGTTATTTGCTCCTTCGAGAGAAAATTTAGATGTATGTAAGTTTTCTGCTACAGGGCAAACCAGTGGTGTGTGCTTGTGCATCTCCTGTGCTTGTGGCCTCCTTTCTGCACATAGGCTCCTTAACCAAGGATGGGCAAGGTCACTACATTCTGAGATCTTTCCACTTAACTAACTCCTTTCCCAGCATTTCCTAAACAACCAGAACTGTTGACATTCCTTCCAGTGCGTTCTGCATTTCCTGATTAAAAAGCCCAGTGGAGGAAGACTATTTGGCACAATGGGTGCAATCCAGAGTAACTATGGGGAGTCTTTGCTCCGGTGTAAGAATAATTTACTCTGGATTGCAATACGAATTTCCCATAGATTTTCATTAGGTGGTGCAGTAACTGTGGGTGCACATAATGTCTCTTATGTGCTCCCGTAGTTACTCTGGATTGTAGGGAATGGCTATATGGAACCTTAATAGGTTCTATAGGTCAACCTTGGAAGGTTGACAGTTCGAGACTCAAGTACCGCACAGAGTGAGCTACCTTTACTTGCCCAACTCCTGCAAACCTAGCAGTTTGAAAGTATGTAAATGCAACTTCAGTAGGAAGATAACAGTCCTTCCTACTGTTAGTTCTGCCAGCCACATGACCAGGAAGATGTCTTCAGACAACGCTGGCTCTTCAGCCTTATAATGAGGATGAGCATTAGAGCTGGTCATGACTAGCAGGGCACCTGTGGGGGACACCTTTACCTTTACCCCCTGAATATCAATACTACTGGGACTCAGGTCTTCATGAGCAGATGAGCAGAACAATTTCCAGTGGTGTGGTTGAAGCAGCTACCTTATACATCCAGCCAGGTCAAGAGCAGAGTTTAACAGAGTCCTTGCAAAGCAAGGTATTATTTTGTGCTATCAGAAGAAAGATGTTGACAAATCTGCATAAGTCACCCCAATCTTATGTCTGTGTTAACAATGCAAATGTGTACACTGGATTGATTTTATATACCAGTAGTTATTCTTTTGCTAATAAAAGTCAAAGGAAGATGTACTCAGGGAAGCCCTGCCTTCAGGATACAGTTCTTATTTCCATCTTCCACCTGCCTAGAAGAATGCCCCCACGCTTTCTATAAGACTAAAAAACTAGATTTTTTAAAAAAAATTTAAAATGAACATTGTGCTAAATGTCACCTTTGGCACCTCTCCCCTCTGCTTCCAATGAACTAATACCATCTCTCAGCAACATGGTCTCTGGCCAGATCCAAACATTCCTAGTCACGTTCTCTCAAGCAGAGGCCACTCTGAATGCTGCTACCCAAAAGCCTTTAAATAGAAGAGATGCTGGGAATGTAACCTTGGGTGTCCAGAGAGTACCCTCTGTCACCAAAATGACAGGTCCTCAAGCAGTAGCACCTTGATCTTGAGTCAGAGGCCAGCTGTGGCAATTCCAAGCTGACATTTTGAGAATGAGATCAGCAAGGAAGGAAGCTTAAGGCAAGAAAAATCAGATGAATAAGAAGCTGTGAACTGAAGGGCAAGAGCAAGTGTCCAGTTGGCGAACTCTCTTCCATGTCCCTCTGCATCTGGGATTCCCGATAGCCTCCCAGTGCAATAGTTGGCTCCTGGAACAAAAAACAAAACCAAGCTATAACACAATCAGTGATGGGCTTCAAAGAAATTAAGAACCGGTTCTCTGCCCATCTGGCAGCCACTTTTAAATGGCTATTTTTAAACTTTATATGTCCTATCTCTTGTTAACAACCGGTTCTACAGAGTAGGTGCGAACCTGCTGGAGCCCACCACTGAACACAATGCTTTACTTTCTTCAAGAACAACATATACTACCCCTCAGCAATGGGACAGATAAGTGCAAATAAAACTATTGTGTCAATAACTGGCTGAAGGTCACAACTGAAGAGTATGAAAAGCCTTCAAGAAGTTTTCACAGACAGTCAGGGTCAGATTGATTGGGACACTTTGAAACACCAACACTATCCTGAAGAGAGCCAGAACCTTATAGGCTCCAAAGGTGCCATGTCGCCTTTGACATGAGCCAACTGAGGAGTGCTAATTGCAATGAAGTATTCTACACTTCAGTTCAGTGTAATTGCACTTCAGTGCAATTCAATTGCAATGAAGTATTTTCCCAAGTACTGGCATCCATCAGTCTCAAAAGACTATGGTATCATGCTTGACGCTGTATGTGAAGCACAAAGGCCTGGGTAGATTAATATGGAGGATAGGCTGTTACCCAAGCAGCAAATCCCCCCTCTCCATGCCACTGAAATAGTCCAATGGAACAGCAGAGCTGATACGATTGGTTCCAGCTGCATTGCAGAACTGGGCTAAGAACAGGAGTTCACCCTGTCTTGTGGGGACCTGGGTCTCAAACTCTGGCCTACTGGCTAACAGGCACAGTGTCTTAACCACTTGCATCACCCACAGACCTAGTGCAGATTCAAAAATCAGACACTAAGAGGTGGTTGACATTTCATCTGTATTGTATGAATTCCAACTAGCTTTGTGTGGCAGTGTTCTTGATGTCTCTATCTCAGCATGTTCAGTTCTACAACAAAGGGGTACATGCAGAAGGTTCCAGACGTATCCCTGATCATTATCAATTACAGCATATATGAGTGTTTTTAGCTTTTATTTTGTCATGTCCTACATTTTCCTTGGGTGTCCTATATTATGTGGTGGAGCAAGCCACCTCTTTTGCAGTCATGACATGTGATCGCCCTGTGCAAGAAAGAAAAGACGCAGAGCGGCTACTCATTTTGAAGACAAGATCTAACCCCAAGTGACCCTATTTCATAACCAAAAAGAGAGGACAAGACTCTCCAAAATGTCAGACATTCAAGAAAAATGTAGGACATGACAAAATAAAAGCTAAAAACACTCATAGATACTGCTTTCATGTGCTTAATTTAAACACTATATACATATTATTAAATTTAAACTATTACATATAACTGATGAATTACAAGAAAGCTACATGCTGCCAGCTTACAAGGAAAAGAAGGATATTGAATTTTTGCTCTATTTTTCCAGGACATAAGATTAAAATCCAGGACATGTACTGGGAAAACTGGGACATATGGTCATCCTGCTCTACCTCTGCCAGTTGCTTACAATAGACCTGATGGAAAAATGCTAAGACTTAAGAAAAAAGTTGGGTTCCCTATCTGCATGTACATTAAAAAAACGACATTCCACAATTACCACTTCTTACAAACTATAAAAACAGTTCCAAAATAATTAGCAAGGGTAGGGCAATTCCAAAAACTAGAATTACTCTTAATCTCTCATACGATTCAAATGATTGGGGAAGAAATCCACATTCATTACGTCTGTTCATAATTTAATTATAGATGACCCAGGTGTCACATAGAGGGGACCAAGTGCTCCCTCCTTGCTCTTAAATCATTGAGGCTCAGTTAAGACTCCCTGATCTCCCTGTTAAGTGCATGATTTCCTGATGACTCCCTGCTGGTGCATGGTTTCAATTTTATTACGGACTTCTTGAAATTTGATCTTCCTCACTTGCCATGATTCTTCTAGATTCTTCTAGAAGAACCTTAATGCTGTGTGAACCTGCTCTGTAAGGTGGGAGAGGAGGCAGAATCTAGGACTTCTAGGATCCCAGACTGAGTGCATATATCAGGAGATTGAGGGCCCTGATCATAGAACTGAGGAAAGCTCCCTCAATACAGAGCTTCAGGCAGAGCCTAAAAACCTTTTATTTTAAAAAAAAAGCTTTTAAATGAGGCAGGGGTTGGAGGGCAGTTTTATTGTGTTAATATATTATTGTTTTTAACAGTTTTTAGTCTGTTTTGATCATCTCAATTTTAAATCTAATTGTATTTTAAGTGTATTTTAATTATGTTTTAACTTCTATTAATTATTATTTTAATGGTGTTTTATTTTTATTCAGGTTAGCCGCCTTGGGCTCTCTCTTGAGGATGAGGGAAGGCGGGGTACAAATTAAGTAAAATAAATAAATAAATAACTAGGCTGATTTGTTTACAGCTCCAAAGGTCTAGGGGCTGTGTGTGTGTGTGTGTGTGTGTGTGTGTGTGTGTGTGTGTGTGAGTGAGTGAGTGAGTGAGTGAGTGAGAGAGAGAGAGAGAGAGATGTGGTAGAGGGCCACCAGTAACCAACACACAGATCCAGGAGAGTAGTGCATAGTGCTTAGCACCCCCCTCCCTATTCCCCTCAACCCCTTGCTTTGGACATGTAGTTGTGATAGCTGGAATATGTTGTCACCAATCCAGGAGATCAACCAACAGGAGGCACCATAGAAATACTGCCACAATAATGGGGTAGAACCAGTGATGGTATTCAAAGAAATTAACAACCGGTTCTATGCCCATCTGGCAGCCACTTTTAAATGGCTATTTTTAAACTTTATATGTCCTATCTCTAGTCAACAACCAGTTCTGTGGAGTAGGTGTGAACCAGCTGCAGCCCATCACTGGGAAGAACTGTCTTTGAAGCGGCTACAAAGAACTGATATTAATCTCACAGTTCAGATCATATTTTCTAGACAGTGCAGAAATGAAGCGGACTGAAAAGAAATGATCAAGTACAGATTTTTGAACTGAGTAATACGGGGAGAAAGAATCTTACTTTTTGGCCCCATTGCCGTCCCCAGAACAGTGGAGGCTCCTGGAATCCAGGGCTGGATGCTGGCATTCCACGCAGACTGTGTGCCCCTCACTGAGATATTTCATCCAGTGGGTGTTTGAGCTATTCCCATGGAGGCAGCTTTCGGTGATAGCCGTGAGCTGAAATTCCACACAATACCTGCCACACAGAAAAGGCAATACCAACCTTAGGCCTAATTCAGATAAACCCATAAAAGTACAGGCCTTCCCCACTTTCTGACAGTTAGTTTTCTGATGGTTCCACTCTTTCAACACCTTTTAATTATATCCAGGATTCATTCATTCAACACATGCTTCACTCTTTCAACCTTTCTCTGTTGGTCTAATTGTCTTTCCTGATGTTGATTTGCATGCAACGTGGAGACCAAACTTTTCAGCACTTCTTTATTACTTTCTTCAGTAAATAACCATCATTCAAATACAGAAGATGTTCACTGCCCACAGATGCCTTTGTTCATTTTAATGTACGGTAATTTGTTATGTATTTTGGCTTTGTTAATAAATATGTGTTACTTATGCTTTTGCAAGTGATATTTATGTCTTTTTGGTGGCCATTTTGCATTTGTAAGCTGAAAGAGACCAGGTTCTGCTTTTCTACTAAATGGGGGCTTTCCAATAAGTGGGGGATACCTGTATTGAGGTGGTTATGACTATTAGGACAATCTGTGGAGGACAACCTTTATCTTTATAGGAGTGAGCCAATCCTTGGAGTCTAGAATTGTGTCTTCCACTATGTGCCCTGCAGGCAAGAATGTGACCCAGAGCAGGCACAGGGGGTTGGCACTGCAACTGACTACAAGTCCATTAACTTACCCAGCTCTTTCACTCTTGTCAGACGCAGCACGTTTTTTCCTCGCCTTCCCATAGCCTCCAGTGGTTATTAATGCAGGGACTGCTCTCATCAAAGACAAAAAAGAAAACACAGTTGACATGATAAGTGACAAAAGTGCCCCAGGCTTGCTTACGTCTACAGAATAATAAAGATTGGGACATTTATGGTCTTGGATGCTGTTTCTCTTTGACAGGAAAACAGATAATTCTATCTCTTTTATTGGTGATTTTCAAAATCCTATTGATGATTTTCATATAATTGGTCATTTTTCTTCATTCCACCAACCAGAAATTGGTATTCTTACCACCACCAATCCATACTACAGTACTTCCTTGCTGCCTAGTGGTTTTGGTATTTGACTTAGATCTGAAAGCATTTACATTGGGCTACAGTCACTATATTTTGACCTAACATAGTGTTCTTGGGAGAAGAAAATGAACCATTTACACCACTCTGAGTTCCTTGGAGAAAGGGCAGCATTATATTGTTGAAAAATTAAAATGCCTCCTCAGCACCACACCCTACAGTTGGTCACAACTAGCAGGGCAACCTGAAGAGGACACTTTTACCTGTATGTCAAAGGTATAAAATTCTGTCCTTTAAAAGGGTGTGGAAGTGATGATTTGGTGCATATTGACAGCATTCCTATGGAGTTATTTAAAATGTAACCACAATAAACATTCTTAAGACACATGGCCTTTCCATTCACATATATATTCAAGGATGCACTTTGATCTTCTTTCCCATGCCCCTCCACCCGAATAGAAATGGCGCTCAGTTCCACAATACCCACTGAAAGACTGCTTGCACTTTGTCCCTTGCCGAGTCCAATACTCCCAACAGCCGGCTTTTTCTTCTAGTGGAGGACATGCTTCGCCACCATTTCTTGGCTCCTGGATGATGTGCCTCCTTCGAATGCGGTACGTTGCTTTGCAAGGCTCTGCACAGCCACTCCATGTGCTCCATTCAGAGACCAAGCATGAGACCTCTGAAAGGAGGAAATAAAAAGAACACGACCAGGTGTCAGCCACATTGCACCTCACCATAATGGCCTAGGTAGCTGCTGGAGTTTGGTTATTTGACTCAAATCATGTTGCTGCTCATGGCAGTGGCTGCCAGTTAGTTTCCAGGCCAAATTCAAGATGCTTGTTTTAACATTCAAAACCCTAAACATCTTGGGACCAGCCTATTTGAGAGACTGCCTTCTTCTATATAGACTGGCCCTTTCTCTGAAATCATCAGAGGAGCTCCTGCTGACAGCGACACCACTAAGAGACATTAGGGGTGTGGTGGTGAGAAACAGGGCCTACTTGGTGGTGGCTACCATACTCTGGAATTCCCTCCCTTTAATTACTACAAGTCACGGTATTCAATGGGGTTTATTCCCAAGCAGGTGTGTTAATGGAAAAACCAATACCAAGAATCATTCAGCTGTCCTCACTTTGAAGGGTCTTGGCTTCTCCATTTACCTGCTATTTCTAACCTGCTTTCTAAACTTACCACCAAATCCAGAGTAACTACGGGAGCACGTAAGAGACTTTACGTGCTCCCGTAGTTACTTCACCAGCTAGTGAAAACCTATGGGAAATTCATATTGGAATCCAGAGTAAGTTATTCTTACTCCAGAGCAAGGATTCCCCATAGTTACTCTGGATTTTGCCCAATGTCTCTATCCTTGCAGCTGAACGAAGAACTGGAATACATCTCAGACTACATGTACAATATGGTTTTTAGTCCAAGTACAGCCATGATTTCAGACAACTTTTGTCCCTGCTCATCATCAAAGCAAACCAAAAGGAGCCACATTATGACCAACAGTGAAAATAGCCTTGTCACACTTTGAAAGATAGACATTGCTATTCCCACCAAAAGCCACAAGATGGCATGACTTTTGTTGTTAATATATAAATTAATGACTGATAGGGCCTTAAATAAGCATGCGATTTAGTGGGTTCTCAGATACTCTTATCAACAAACCTGCGATAAGAGGGAGAACAGTGTGTTTGCCCAAATGCTCTTTCTTCAGGATGCCTAAACCCCATTGTCTCAATGAGACTTAGAGCACAAGCCTAGCCGTGTCTACTCAGAAGTAAGCCCCATTGTGTTCAATGAGTCTTACTCCCAGGAAAGTGTGTTTAGGACTGCAGCCTTAGGGCTCAATCCAGAGTAACTACGGGGAGTCCTTGCTCTGGTGTAAGAACAATTTGCTCTGGATTGCAATATGAATTTCTCATAGGCTTTCACTAGGTGGTGCAGTAACTATGAGTACACGTAATGTCTCTTACATGCTCCCGTAGTTACTCTGGATTGTAGGGTTATTCACAGAAAAGTATAGATTGCAGCTGGAGTGACTCATGATTCTAAAGGTCAACTTCAATGCATGTAGACAGCCCCTTGTATAATCTCAGAAGCCACACAGAAAGCTGGGCAGAATTTCTAGTCATTAGTGGACTGGGCTTTGGTGCCAAAGTATATCATCTATACATATAAAATTGAAAAGTCACTGACTGACCTACTGACTGACTCACTCACTCATCAACGCCCAGCCAAAACCGCTGGACCTAGAAGTGTGAAATTTGGGGTGGGTGTTCCTTCTGTGGTTGAGGCACCCATTAAGAACCAGTTTTCGGAAATTCCAACAGGAAGGGGGTAAAAGGGGGCACAACGCATTTTCCTTCCTATACTTTACATTGAATAATCCCTGACTGAGGGATGCTCTGCCCCAACCCTTGGACCTAAAAGCTAGAAAAACCCCTAGGACCTAGAAATTTGAGGAGGGTGTTCCTTCTATAACATCAACACCCACCAAAAACCAATGTTGAGAAATTTAACCTTTAAGGGGCTGAAAAGGGGTGCAACGTGTTTTTGTCCTGTACTTAACACTGAAGACTGACTGATCAACATCCAACTGATGCACATGGGGGATGTTGCACTGGGGGAGATGGTGCACATTGGGAGTGTGTTGCACTTGGGAGGTTGATGCACACAGGAGGGATGTTGCACATGGGGGTTTCATACACATGGGAGGAGGGTGATGCACATGGGGAATTGATGCACATGGGGGATGTTATACAGGGAGTGATGTGCATGGGGGGATGATGCGCATGGGTGGATGATGTGCATAAAGGGCAATGCACAGAGTGGCAATGCACATGCTGGGATGATGAGAATGGGGGTTGTTGTGTAAGGGGCAATGCTGCGCATGTGGGGATGTAGCACATGAGGGGACACTGTGCATGGGGGGGTTGATGCACATGGGGGGTTGATGTGCATGGGGGAAAGGTGTACGGGGAGAATTTTACTCCCACAATGCGGGTACGTTTTTGTTAGTCAGATATAGATAGCCTTTGCTGTACAGCAGTGGTTCCCAAAGTGGGGATAGGGACCGCCTTGAGGGATTACAATTTCGTGTCAGGGGGGCTCACAAAAAAGCTGGGTGCTGCCATCTTGTAACAGGGCACTCAGGCTGCAATCCATGCAGTGGGTTAGCTTCCAAGTACAAATTAAGGTGCTCTGACATAACAGTGATGCCACTTCCTGTTTGATGTCACATCAAGCCATGACATCCTTTCCAGTATGATGACATCACTTCTGGGAGGTCCTGAACAGATTGTCTTTCTCAGAAGGAGGTATCCGGTTGAAATGGTCAAGAAGCACTGTACTGGGGGGGTATGATAATCATTATCATAACAGTAACCTTTATTGTTAACCTTGATTTTCACCTTTTGGTGTAGAAAGATACCACAAGAGTATTGGATACTAATACTGAATACAATACAACAAGTATTAGACACAAGAGTATAGGATAACACAAGAGTATTGGTAGGCAAATGAAGGAAAAAAGGAAAGTTCAGAACAGGCTATATTGGGGATCCATCATATTAGCAACACGGGAGAGGCCATGGCTCTCAGCATGCAGACTGTGCCACACACACATGACACATCCCATGTGCTGAAGATGCACATGTGGCTCCCAGAAGTAACCAATGATAACTTCCAACCAGGAAAGTCCATCCTTGCAACTCAGCCACTATAATGCTACTCCCCTGCCTGCCTTTTTCAATGTGCTTCAAAAGGCAACCATGAACAAAACAAATGAGGCTGTAAATGCCAAGGCAATGTGGCCTCTGTCCTGTTTCTTTCAACTAGCCGAAGGGGAAAATGGCCCTCCACACCCAAGCAGTGCCTTTTCTAGTGGATGTCTGATGGTGTTCTTGTGCAGTTATCCACTGTGAACCCTTTTGGGACAGGAAACCATTCGTTATTTTATTTTCTTTATTTTAATTTTCTTTGTAAAACATTTTGGGAACTTTACAGTGAAGGGTGGTCTATAAATACAATTAATAATAATAATTTTCTCTCACTACCACTACATTTTCTTATTAGGCAATTGTGTCCAACTCTCAATCTACTTGGAAACACAAACATTTAAAAGGGAAAGGAAGTACAACCTTATAAAGGTTGCTTTCTCCACCGGGCAAAGGTAAGTGTATATAACAGTCACACCCTTTTGCCCTGTAGGTCATATTATTTCTCAAGAATCTATGCAGCACAGTGACAAAGAGTAAGGCTGCAACCCTATCTTCAGTTAGGCTGGCCTAAACCCCAGCATAAGTCCTGTGGTGACACTTTTGTTCTGTAAGACACTTATGAGCCACTCCTTGGGGAGGGCTGGGTCAGTGCACAGACATGCGCTTGCCTCCCGACATCACCACAGGATTGGGAAGTCCAATGAATTGTGCTGGCTTAGGTTGAGATTGCACCCTAGGATTGTAACCTAAGTCTCCCATCCCAAACACACATTTTGAAATAGTGAAGATAACAAAGCACATCTTGTTTTTTGCACAAAAGTAGAGTAAATCCCAATTTCAACAGAGACTTAGGCTGCAATCCTAACCATACCTTCCTGGGAGTAAGTACAATTGAAAACAAAGGGATTTACTTCTGAGTAGATATGCTTCGGATTGCACTGTTAGGCTACAATCTTCAACTCCACTTAGGTTGGCCAAAGCAGCAATGCAAGGTGTGTTTCAACTCAATCCCTTGAGCAGGATGGCCAACTGTCATAACTGCAAAAATGTTGGACCCCCAAGAAAAATGTACGACATGACAAAATAAAAGCTAAAAACACTCACATATATATTGCTTTCATTTGGTTAATTTAAACATATTAATTTAAAAATATTTGGTAGAATGTATGGTTTATTAATGACAAGAAGGCTACATGTTACCTGCCCACAAGGAAAAGGAGGACAATGAAGACTTTTTTTCTGGGACACAAAGCTAAAAATGAGGACATATAGCAGCTCATAAGAAAAAGGAAGACAATACAGTACAGATTTTTTTCCACAGAGCTGAAAAAGAGGACATATCCTGGCAAGAGGGGGACATATGGTCACCATAAAAAAGAGGACAGTGAAGATTTTTCCCCAGGACACAGAGCTGAAAAAGAGGACATGTCCTGGCAAAAGGGGGACATATGGTCACCATAAAAAAGAGGACAGTGAAGATTTTTCCCCAGGACACAGAGCTGAAAAGGGGGACATGTCCTGGCAAAAGGGGGCAAGCGGTCCCTCTTTCCTGCCTTCTGGGACAGAGGGTGGCTTGAGCGTCCCCCTGCAGAGCGAGCTTTCTGCTTGCGGGTGGGAGTGAGAGGCGAGTCCCCTCCTGGACGCACCTGGGCAGGCGAGGGGGTGGTCGTGGCAGCAGTCGAGGGTGCGGACACACGCCTGGTCGCAGTAGCATCTCCCGTGGGATCCGTCGGGTCTCCATCCGGTGCTGGCACAAGCCAGGCTCCTGCCCTGGCAGCAGCCACCCAGCTGGGCGCAGCCACCCTGAGCCCCCGCGGTGGAGATGCTCCCCAGCACCAGCTGCATCCCCAGCACCGCAGCCAGTCTCTGCCCCGCAGGTGCTGCAGCCATGCCCTGCTCCAGCCCAGCCTCACCCTCCTCTCCAGCCCCCTCTGGCCAAAGCACCGCTGCAGCAGTGCCCAAGCCTGGACCTGCCCCCTCTAACCCCTCCCCAGGGGGTTTACTCGGAAGTAGGTGGATGGATGGGGAGGAGTAGCTGCTCCCAAAGCAGACCCCACAACCCTTTCACAAGGATTCCAGCAGCTAGGAAGGCTGCAATCCTAAAGACACTTTCCTGGGAGTAAGACCCACTGAACACAACGGGGCTTGCTTTTGAATAGACATGGTTAGGCTTGTGCTCAAAGTGTCTTTTTCCAGGACGTGTCCTCTTTTTTAGCCTGGAAAAAAATCTTTTAGCCTGAAAAAAATAATTTTCATTGTCCTCCTTTCCCTTGTGAGCAGCCAGCATGGACCTTCTTGGAATTAATAGATTCTATGCAAGAATTTTAAATTGAATAATAGGTAAAGTGTTAAAATGAAACACTTGATAGCGATGTGTGTGTGGGGGTATATTACCAGTTTTTATCTCATTTTAGGGTGTAGTGATTTTCTATATATGTTTTTAACTATATATGTCTTTATTTATTGCATTAAGGTTTTGTTAGGTGCCTTGAGTCCCACTTTGTGGGACGCGGGAGAAAGGCAGGGAATGAATTTGATAAATAAATAATTCCTGATTCATGAAACATGCATTGCCCAAGTTCAGTAAGTATTTGCTGTGTATTGTTACTTATACCTATACTGAATTATAAAACAAAGTTATTTTAACATGAAGGTAACATGTCCATGCAGTAAAAAGCAGACATGTCAATGCTGCTAACACTATGTCTTAAGCTGTGTGCACACAAGGCTAAGGCTTCTGATAAACTGCAGCTTCCCATCATACATACATATGGTCAAACATATGTTCCCCACGTATGACATATGGGGTACATATGTTCCCCACTTATGACTGTATGCATACAATATAAATACTTTTCCCTTGGCAAAAATAATATCAATGTAGATTATTTCTTTATAGACTAAATAACCGTTCGCATTTTACATAAACCAAAAGAAATTAGAAATACATAATTTTTGCTTTTAAATTTTTTTAAAGATACTACTCACAGTGGAAGTTGAGGATTAGCAAAACATCAAAAACAATTATCAGGAAAGAAATTTGGTCATTTTCTATAAGCAAAAAAACACCTTTATGGCTTAGATACACTATCAGTTACCTATCTAGCTTGAAAGTTATGGAGTCACATACTTTGCATTATGTTTGGCTTTCTTATTCCATAAAATTCAAGCCCCTTTGGGTGTCACAGTCTAGAGCAATGATTTTCAACCACTGTGGTGTGGCAAATGGTCTGCAAGTATGTCGTGGGACTTTGGGGAGGGTCATGGCAATTGAGGGATTTGAGCCGCCTACCTGCAGTATGGTGTGCCTTGTCAATGGTAAAAAAGACTGATGATGTGCCTTGACAATTTTAGTGCCTTTTCAGTGTGCCATGGGAAAGGCTGAAAATATTGCCATGGCTCACCACCACTGGAAAATTGGATAGGCTTGTGCCCATAGACCATTATATGTCATAACTGCTCCACATCCAATGGAGGATCCATACTGACTTGCTTTGCGGTGTCATCCTGAATGGAATGCAAGGCATTTGTTTTGAGTGTGTAGGGAACTCAATACATGAATGGGTGCACACTTGGGAGAGATCTCCATTGAACTGTATGGGACCCACTTCTGAGCAAACATCTGTATGATCCAACTGAACGGCATGGATTTGATCTGCTGTTGTTCTTTCCCATTTGCTCGGCAGAACATGTAGTATCCATCCAGAGAAGGTACTTTCTGTCAACTTTATGTGTACCCCTGTGGAGAGTGCCTAATTCTCCAATTCTAATTCCTGCATGGAACATGCATTGCCCAAGTTCAGTAAGTCCTTACTGTGTAGTGTTACCTATAATTCTGAATGAAGACCCCAAAAGGCCTCAACTCATCCACACTTTCTTTTAAATACTTTTTTGTACTTCTTTTTTCATCCAGCAAGAGGGAGGAGGAGGGAAGAAACAGATGGAGGTAGGCACCTCCTCCATTGCTAGCCCTCAGGCAAATGCCTTCATTGGCCTCCTGGATGGGCCAGCCCTCTTTGTAAGTTTGCAGACTGACTTTGCAATAAACTGGTGAATAGAGACAGGTAGCACTGAGCCTTTTTTCATTCCTTCTTTCTTGAGGTGTAGGGTCCATAATGTGTTAACCCTTCACAAACCTTTTTAAAAAGCAGGCTAGGAAAAAAAGTTACGTACTTCCCAGATGCTATCTGTGGATACTTGTGACAACTGCAAAAGATTGTGAAAACTGCAAAAAAATTACACAAGATTATTGACAGTTGCAAAAGATTGCATAAGATCACAGAAACACCAAATCTGCTTATCGTGGTTGGGGGAGGGCAAGCAGACCTGGAACCAGGTTCATCTTGTGTATCTCTAACCCCAACTCCATACAAGCAGTTTTAAATGAAGTTCAGAAAATGTTCTGGAAAATAAATGTTCTGTAGTCTATATCAGGGTTTCTCAACCTCCGCTCCAGGGACCACTGGAGGTCCTTGGCAGCTGCCTGACCGGTCTGCAAGAGGACAAGTGCCTATTCCCCTCCTCACAGCAGGAGGACTCCGTCGAAGGATTGCACCCTCAGAGACCAATCCTTTGCCTGTCTTCTCAGTAGTAAGTCCCATTGTAGTCAGTGGAGCTTACTCCCAGAAAAGCGCAGATAGGATTGCAGCCTCAGAGTCCAATCCAATGCCTGCTACTCAGAAATGAGTCCCAATATAGTCAATGAGGCTTACTCTCCTATAAGAGTGAGTAGGGGCACAATCCAGAGTAAATACGGGAGCACGTAAGAGACATTACGTGCACCCGTAGTTACTGTGCCACCTAGTGAAAACCTATGGGAAATTCATAGTGCAATCCAGAGTAACTTCTTCTTACACCGGAGCAAGGACTCCCCGTAGTTACTCTGGATTTCACCCTAGGATGGCTTTTAAATGCATCCTGCACTGAAAAAGGTTGAAAATCCCTGCTTTGAGTAGACATGCATTGAGACATTGGGCTCTCACCTGCAGTCCTATCCACAATAACTTAGCAATAGCTCTATTTATTATAATGGGATTTACAGCTGGAGGCAGCTGTGCTGTGCTCTAGGTAGGGAAGACCTCCCTCCAGGTCGCCAGAGTCAGAACCCTGGGCTGGTCCCTGGAAATTTTTTCCCCACAGAACTGGTCCCTGGAGCCAAAAGGTTGAGGACCACTGGTCTATATAGTCTTTAAGGATCATTCACACACTCAGCATAATCCTACACATGTCTTCAAAGAAGTGAGATTGCAATCCTTCCACACTTTCCCGGGAATAAGCTCCCAGTCTGAATAGACTGACAAACTTACTGACTTCTGAGTAGACAGGCACAGCATTGAATTCTAAGTCCCACTGATTTCATAGAGGCTTACTCCCAAGACATATAGAATTTCAGCCTTTGTTTTTTAAAACATTGGGAACAAGGCCCAGCAAGGGCAAGAGAGAAAAAGGAGATGCTAGTTTTATGTGACAGCTTGTAATCCTTGAGCTCTGAGTTCTGCTCTCTGACTTTTCCATTGACCTATGTAAATCCAGGTACTTCTGCATACTTTGGTTTTCATCTTTGTAGAAAGGCTAGGATGGTGCTTCAAAGGCATTTTCAATGGATCACGTAGTTAACAAGCATAAAGGCAAGCTCTGCACTTGCTAGTTCACAGAAGTCATAAGGTCCTGATGGGAGGGTGAGGGAGATACCCGCCAGGATTCCTCTTAACAGTAAAATGAATAATGGACATGTTTCACCTAATAGTAAAATTATCAATCTGAGTTACATGTGCTTGAATTTGAGAAGGGTTAATGCTGAGTGCAGAGCACGTGCTTTGCACTCACAAGGGCTTGGATGAACTGATCTATGGCATCTTTGATTTTTAAAAGGGCTGCTTGAGACCTTGAAAAAATATTGCCGATCTACGTAAGTATACTTTGGGTGCAATCCTAAGCATGTCTACTCAGAAGTCCCATTGCATTCTATGGGACTTTCTCTCAGGAAAATGTGTATAGGATTGCATCCAGAATTGGATTAAATGAGCCTACGGTCTCTCCCAATACATGAGAGACTAATACGGTGGGGCTTAAGTTCTAAAGTCAGTGCATGAGGCAAAAATCAAATGTAGTCAAAATTACTGTGGAAAATCCCATAAATTACTTGTGTTTGGGAACTATGTTGTATGAAAAGTACATGCTGTACTGTTAGAAACTGGAATCACATTGAGAGGCACCCAGGAACTGAGACCAACTGAAGGCACTGCTGTTTCATGCCTTCAGTTTCATGCACACTCCAGGGTATACACTCATGAGGAGGAATGGCAGGTGGAATCACCTGCACTGTTTTAAACTGTTTGCTGAATGCATACCATGTAAATGAATTCACATAAACTGAATGCTAATATGATGCATCTCCACTCCACCTCATTAATCAGGTTTACAATTTTTCATCCTCAGTGCAGTTTATTCCATGATCATTTGTTCATGTAATTATTTGTTCCTGGAGCAGGTTGTTCTGATTATCAGATGCATGTCAGAGCTCTGTAATTATGTGGTAGAAGAGATTAGCTGAATTGATTTGGGTAATAAATGAAATTTATGAATATTGATATCTAAACCATTAAATGAAATTCAGGGTGCAATCCTAACCAATTTCAACCAGCACATCTCACTTATCTCCCCAACTCCGCAGTGGTGCAGGGAGGCCGGTGCATGTTTATGTACTGGCTTTACCCCCTCCCAATAGTGACGCAGAAGTGACAGCATCCCAACACCTGTGGCATCCCAACACCTGCAGGGAACATGTGGCTAGAATTATGCTGGTCTAAACTGGGGACTAGGATTGCAGCCTAAACACCAGATGTTGACCAAAAGGGATGAGAGCCAGCAGTAGCACTGCCCTTGACATCGTCTATTTGCTGAGACCACACCAAGCTCACAGACAGCTTTATCGGCTTCTTTCGCATGCAATCTTTGCTTCCTGCCACTTGGGAGTTTCCTTTTAAGCCTTCATTAAGAAAGTTGTACAGTCATGGAACTGCCAATGACCCAGTTCCCAGAGGCTCTCCCTCTGTCCTCCTTTGTTAAACTGGTGGACAGTAGGATCCTGGCAGCTGGGGCCTGATGGACACAAAGGAACATTTATTCTCACATCCACAACTGGCCGGAATTTGGGGTTGTTACCGTAATTGCTCTTGCTGGCCAGCATCAGGGTGGCATGTATGCTTCAGGGTCAGAGGATAAGAAACATCCTTCTTCTTATGCATTAAGCAGGGCAGCCTTAGGTGCTGGGAGGTGTCCAAAATTTTTGAAAGGGTTCCAGGTTCACAGTCAACGTTTGTCAGAATCTTATCAAAATAAAATTTGTTATAGACTTTCTATATGGTAGAACAGAAAGCAACCAAAGTGTGCACTTCAAAAGTGCATATGAGTTAATGGACCAAATGCCATTTTTAATATAAAAATATATAAACAAACAAAACATATCGATTACTGTATATGTAATTTGTAGACTATCTTTGCACAATAAATAGTTTAAGTCCTCACTTAAAGTTGTTTCATTATAAAGTTGTTGAGGGGGAAAAAATTCAGTTCCAGATGGAGCCACTGTTTGTGAATTCTCCCCATGTTTGTGGGGTTTTGCTACCTGGAAAGCTCACATTTATTTCAATATTTGATATTAGAAGTGCTTTGGGTCTTTTGTTCAATGTTTAGTGATATTTTTGTGATGGGAAATAGGTTGTAGGAACATATCCATTTGGTAAAATTAGTTTCCTGGGAAGTTTCACTTAAGACACAATCCTAAACAACTTTCCAACTGTGAGGTAAGGGCAATATAGCACCTTTATGTGAGGATGTACTATTTTCACAAATATTTTTAAACATCCAAAATATGTCTGGTCCCAACCGTTTCAGATAAGGGATATTCAACCTGTATACATCCAAAATATCAAAATATTTCTTCCTTTTCATGTTTCTCAAAGGGCAGCACTTGCCCACCACGCCAAAATTGGCTGGTGTATTTCACTGAATGTGGAAAATTAACCTCAGTGACTACTGGAAGAAGAAGAAAAGCACCATAAAGTCCCAATTGTATGTTCTGAGCACACAAATTCCATGTTGTGGCTGAACAATATAATATGGCGGTATATTACTGTTTTGTTAAACAGGTGGTGGGGAACAAGAGACAAAGGAAATGAAATAGAAAGGCCTTTGACTCTATTAAGCATCCCTTTCAGCCAGCTAATTGCATGTTCACTTGACTGACCCCACAGAAAGGCACATTACTGAAGGAGTTACTGCCTAACTTCATGTCATGCTCCGGTCTCTCAAGTTTCCTGAATGGCTGTTTCTTCCAAATCCTTACCTTGGGAAAGAAATATCTCTGAAAGACAGAATTAACACAGTAGCTGAGCTTATCCATTAGCGCACTGATGCCACTGCAGGGAGTTCCTGAAGGCAAATTATTTCAAGAGAGCTCGGCCATTTTCCCGCCTTTAATAGCCTTGCTGGACCATCTGCTCTTTGCCATATTGCTGATACCGTAGCCATGGGTTTCTCGCTGCCCAAACCTGTGAGGGCCTTACGGTGCAGGAATTAATGTTCCAGTAGAACAAGTTCTTTCACAGCTATTGCAAAACATGACATACTGTTTTGTGCATCTGGTCACCCTGAGCTTACCCCTCACCACACCCTCCCACATACCTTACCAGTACCAAGACCACATCCCCTACCACCACTACATCCAAGTTGTCCCACAGTTACTGGGATAGAGAGAGAAGTGTTCCCTTACCCAAGGAGACCTCCAGCAAAAAATCCCTTGTAGGATGCAATGGCTGCCATGTAACTACAGCATCGCTGCACGTGGGTTTAATTAGGATTGGGCTATTAGAGAATCCCAGGTAGGATCCAGCATTCTCAATGTCGCTCAGTGTTTGGCAGGATCTCACTACCATAGGCCATATAGGGGTCTAAACTTAGAATATCCTGGGGCAGAACTACCATTATGGATGATATTGCCCTGCTGCTAAGTTACCTGATAAAAGGCAAAAGAAGCATGAACCACTTTTCTGGCAATAGAACATGCAGGGTATGGCTGCAATCCTAAAGACACTTTCCTGGGAGTCAGACCTATTGAATACAATGGGGCTTATCTTTGAGTAGACATGGTTAGGCTTGTGCTCTAGAGGTTATCAAGTCTCCTTGGAGCTATAGGGTGGTAACTGGGTGTTCCCACTGGACAGTTCAAGCCTGGAAGGCGGGCAAGAACAACAGCAGAAGCTTCTGCTGGATCCTATCCACTCCTCTTCCGCCTGAAAACCCTACATTGGCTACTCAGATCTGCACCAGCAATTCCACTGTTGCAGTTCCATGTAGGGCCGCAGAGGCACTACATACGGGTAACCTGTTTGCAACTCTTATGAATCAGTTAGAGGGGCTTTTTAGGGCAAAGCCAACTGGTTGCTACTGATTCCTTTGCAGCCCTATTTTAAGAAGCATGAGGATCCCCTTTCCTCATATTTGTTCAGCTGGACTGACACATCAACACTTTAATTCTTCAGCTCTAGAGCCACAAGCTCCTGCAACAAGAATCCTTATGTTAGAGGAAGTAATTTACTGATGTAACTGAATCGGTTCAATCAACCACCATCTCCAATTTGGATTCCATACTTCCACATGCTATGCAAACCATCTCTGACCTTTGCCAGAGATGCACATTGCAGGCTCACTTCACTAGTGACAAACACAGCTGTAATGTCAGTATCAAAGTTTTTTATCCGCTCGTTCTTCAATTGTGCTCTCTCATCTGTCATAAGGAACACCAGGGACCCTTAATAGTTTGGTCTAATGCTCAGAAAAATTGGAAGGGAAATAACTGGCTTCTGTGGAAATAAGTGGAGGGTGAAAATTACCTGTTGAGAAACAGGAGGAAATCCAAATTGGCTGAGTTATTTTTAGGTAACAAGAAAAAAACTCAAAGAATATGTTTGGAATCTGTGTTATCATCAACTCGCGACTACAAATTTTACTTACTAGCAATGAAAAAGAAGAATCACTTCTCAGATTTTGAACTAGTAATGAGTTCTGCGACTTGATCTGTTTAAGAAGCATGAGACATTACGTGCACCCGTAGTTACTGTACCACCTACTGAAAACCGATGGGAAATGCATATCGCAATCCAGAATAAATTGTTCTTACACCGGAGTAAGGACTCCCTGTAGTTACTCTGGATTGTGCCCTAAGAGTTTCTGACCCAGTTGACCAAGCACAACTGGAGCTGGGATGATGGGGTGGGGGGAATGGGTGTCCATTGAAGTGTATGCTTTATTTCTATGTTGTGTATCAGTGCTTGCAGAAATCCTGGAAATTTATTCATTTATTCATTAATCTAAGTTCCATTCAACAACAACAACAACAACAACAACAACAAAAAACTGAGGCACAACTCAGTTGCCCAGATGATCTACTGGAATCTATGCCAAAAGTTTCATCTGCCAGTGGCAAAAAACTGGTGGGACCATAAGCCTGAAAAAGCAGTCAGGTGTGGCTTGTTGACATCGCCATACCATGTTACAGCAGAATTGAGGAGAAACAACTGGAAAAGATCTCCCACTACCAAGACCTAAGAATTGAATTACAGCGTATCTGGTGTAAGCCAGTGCAGGTGGTTTTAGTGGTAATTGCCATACTCAGTGCAGTGCCCAAAGACCTTGGCAGGCACCTGAAAACTATTGGCATTGACAAAATATCACTCTCCCAATTGCAGAAAGCCGCTCTTCTGGGATCAGCACGAATTATTCGCTGCTACATCACACAGTCCTGGACTCTTGGGAAGGGTCCGACTGGTGATATGAATGAAAAAAAAGAAATAATAATAATAATAATGGTGTCATTTGATGTGTAATTTCATGCAGAACGTAATGGAATAAACTGTGTTGAAATATCTCTATTCCATCAAAGCTGAATTAAAAAACATGCAATGTGTGGGGCAATGGTACATCACCACATATACCACCCAGTCCCACTTCATGGAGTGATGCCCTGGCATCCCACACCAGAAGACTCAAGGACATAGGCCTGGTTGCTTCCTTTACCTTCTCAAATGCTGAAGCATGTGCAACTAGACCGCCTTCTCAAACCTTAAAGTATACAACAGACTGGGGCAGGAGCTGTAATGATTAAAATGTAGTACATAAATATTTTTTCAAAACTATTTCAACTGTTCAGTTGTATCCAACTATATTTAGGATTTGGATTGAGAGCCAGGATGGTGCAATAGTTTGGGAGTTGGATGAGGCTTTTAGGGTGACCTTGGGCCAGTCACTATCTCCCAACCTCACCTACCTTATAGGGTTATTGTGAGAATAAAAGGAGGGGGGGAACAATGTGCACTACCCCAAGCTCCTTAGAGGAACGGTTTTATAAAAACTTGAAAAATAAATCTGCAATTCTCCCACTTGTGCAGTAGATCTCACACATCATCACAGCTGTGTTGGCGAAGGACCCGCTCACACGACTGTACAGTACGTTTCTTTAACTAGCTATACCGTTTTTCCTCAATACTGTCTGGCTGCGAGAGCCTTAAAGAAAACAATCAAAGGAAAGATGTCATTGACAAATGGGGTCACCAGACTTTAAATAATTACATTCTAAAAGAAGGAAGGACTTTTTAATAACATGTTAAATGAGCAAGAGTAATTGGCCTGATAGGCCCCCAAATTTCGTCATAGCATCTCTGAATGGCAATAATTCCTCCTTGTTATCTCTGCAGATAATTGAGGAGGGAGAAGGGAAATCCCCATATCAGTTCTCATGGTGTCAGAGTGAAAAGAGAGACGGGGAGAAGTTCAGGGAAGCACACTGAAGCTCACATTTTCCACTAACATATTAAAATGTCACCAAAATTCATTTTCAGCCTCATTCTAGCAGCTGATATGCACGGAGAAGATGAATTTTAAAATTACTTTTAAATAAGTGGCCTAAGGCATAACTGACAGTTATGTGGGATTGTGGTGAGTTAGAAAGATAATGGGAAACTTTGATTTGTGAACTATGGGCGCAATCCAGAGTAACTACGTGGAGTCTTTGCTCCGGTGTAAGAACAATTTGCTCTGGATTGCAATATGAATTTCCCATAGGTTTTCACTAGATAATGCAGTCACTACGGGTACACATAATGTCTCTTACGTGCTCCCGTAGTTACTCTGGATTGTAGGGTATGCAGGAGAACATTGGATTGCCCACAATCATCTGCCACCTTCTTCATGGGGACTTGCCAACAGGGCCAGTCTAAGTTATCTCTCAAGCGGGGAGACAGGGGTGCCCACTTCAGGTTCTCACTTCCACTATTAGAGAGAGGCAGAACAGGAAAAGAAGTGAGCAGAAGGAGAGAGATCTAGAGCAGGGTTCTCCAAACACCGGCCCTGGGGCCAAATGTGACCCTCAGCAAGATCCCTCCATCCGGCCCGCGAGCAAGCCTTGTAATGTTTCTAATACAATCTTATATGAAAATTTATGTAAATGTATTCAAATTTGACATGTAAATAATTTTTCCGGCCTCCAACACAGTGTCAGAAGGATGATGTGCCCTCCTACCAAAATGCTTGAAGACCCCTGATCTGAAGCCCTGAAATATTCTCCCTCACCTCTCCTCCATCCTTCCCATCCCTACCTTCCCTTTCCAATTCAAGGAGAAAGCTGAGTAGATCATTAGGAGGTCTTGGGCCAACCTGCTTGCTAAACTGCCTTCCCTTTCTAAAAATGTTTCATCCCGAAGCATGAAAGGTAGGAGTCTCCAGCATTTACATAGTGAAAGCCAAAATCAGAGACTTGTAATGTGGGTCTGGCCCAGTGATTTTCAGCCTTTTTCATCTCATGGCACACCAACAAGGCACTAAAGTTGTCAAGGCAAGCCATCAATTTTTTTTGTCAGTTGACAAGGTACATCATGCTGCTGTAGGAGAGCTCACATCCCCCAGTGACCCTAATAATAAATGACCTTCCCCCAAATTCCAGACCCCCAAATTTTCAATCATGACACACTGCTTGAAAATAACTGTTTTAGCCATATATAGTAAGCTAATGTTTCTGCTTGTTGTAGATTCCCATATCTCATTCTGATATACAAGAGCTTTATGAACCTGAAACATGTTTTAATATGCTGCAAAAATATATAAGGATGGCTTCCTCATGAGGAGACTGCTAGAATCAACATAGAAAGTGGAACTTCCTTCTGGCCTGCTATAATCATCTCATGTTGGTTTCTGGGTTTACTACTAGCCATTGATAAGCACAATCTTCCGATCCTAACATATCACTATCCACTTCTGACGACATTTTCAAAGGCAATAAAGGTTTTAAAAAAATAAAGCCAGACATATGCACAGGGAATATCAGGTTGAAAGTAAATGTACCTCCCAAATTAGAGCCAGTTAATTGAAACCTATGCCATTTTTTTGATCCAGTATCCCCAAAATATTCTAAATTCCTTCAAATACTAAAAGGGGGGGAGAGGTTGTACCTATATGTTATTATCTTTTAGCAAAGCATACGCACGAGTCCTTTGTGATGCCCACCTCCGGTTTCTGGCCACTGATATGTTTGGGTGGAGTTGGCGGAACAAGCCCAGCGGAATCAGCCAGGGCAGTGCTACAAAGTACAACAAACACAGGAAGTTCCTCACAATTAAGAACACTTTAATAACGTTCTTTTTTTGGTCACAATTTCCCAAAGATTTTTAACTAGGCTCTTTGTGAATGTTCCCGAGCAGCTGATGCTTATTTTAACCAAACAAAACGAGGGGGTTTGCGCCACTGGAGTTTTCCTCCTCCGCACCCTTTGGGTTCCCATAATAACTGTGCTCCAAGCAAGATGACATAAAAATTACATGGGGGACGACAGGAGGACAGATTCCCCATTGTCCTGGTCAAAAAAAAATATACAGTCCTGTATGTGGCACTTTCTTGATAGATAACATTATCACCCCCGTTTCGTCTGCCAGTTTCTCTTTCCTCAGTTAGAAGCCCAAATATTGTACAGTCTTGTTATACACAGATTTTTTTAATGCACAGATTTGACACAACACAAATGGTGACTGCAATTCACAGTTTTAAAAACTTTTTCTACTGTTGTAGAGAGGCAGTCAGGCAAGCAATAATTCCATTCTTGAACTAAGCCAGACAAAGGCAGGATGGGCATATCTAACTGGTAACTGCTTCTCTACACAGTAAGAAAATCTGGTTTTAAACAATTATAAAGGGACACACTTTATTTTTTAAATTGCTTAAAAATTTTTTTGGATCTGTTGATCAGTTTGATCAGCCAGAATCAAACCCCTGCAGTTATTGCAGCACCGTCTTATTCAGTGGTGGGCCCAGCCTGCTCTAACAACCGGTTCTCCGGAAGTGGGCGGGGCAGGCTGGGTCAGGGGGCAGGGCCAGGGTCAGGGGGGGCATGCCACCTTAACCCTTGGTTTACCAAAAAAATTGTATCACTTGTGACGGCATCAATCAGTACTAAGCCCCTGGGTTCTGTGTAATTTATTCCTATGCATTACACTTTGTTATGCTCTCAGGGGGAATGTGTGCCACAATTAAGAACATAAAAGCATAAGAAAAGCCTCCACTGGATCACACCGAACACCCATCTAGTCCAGCTTCCTGAATCACACAGCAGCCACCAGCTGCCTCAGGGAGCACGTATGACACTTGCATCCAGGTGCCTAATACAGCAGACACTACCACAAGTTCCACTGGTGGTACTCATACCACTGGTTGAGAAACACTGATCTACAGTTTAGGACCAGAGTCTGTGGTGTCCCCTCTGCAGGCTGAGGTTTGCCTCTAAGCCCCTACTTAAGGCTACAATCCTGTCCAGACTTTCCTGTAAGTAAGCTCCATTTTAACTGTGATAGGACTTACCAGTACTTCTGAATGGTCATACATAAGATTTGGGCTCTTAGAATCCCAGCCTCTTGCTGCAATATAACACTTGCCTCCAGGTGCCTCAGTGCCAGCAGACACTACCACAACTTTCACAGGTGATAATCATACCACTGGTTGAGCAACACTGATCTACAGTTTAGGACAAGAGTCTGTGGTGTCCCCTCTACAGGCTGAGGTTTGCCTATAAGCCACTACTTAAGGCTACAATCCTGTCCAGACTTTCCTGTAAGTAAGCTTCATTGAATATAATAGGACTTCTGAGTAGTCAAGCAAAGGACTGAGCTCTTAGTAACCAGCCTTTGGCTGCAATCCTATTCACTTTCCTGAGAGTAAGCTCCACAGACTCTAATGGGACTTACTTCTGAGTAGCCAAGAATAGGATTGGGCTCTAATGTTGCACTCCTCTGCACACTTTCCTGGGAGTAAGATTCATAGATTGAAATGGGATTAACTTTTGAGTAGTCAGGCATAGGATTACAAGCTCTTAGAAGCTCTTAGAAGCCAGCTTCTTTCCAGGGAGTAAGCTTCACTATTATAATGGAACTTACTTCTGAGTAGACAGTGATTGGGCTTTGAGGCTACACTCCTATCCTCACAGGGGAGTAAAACCTACTGACTTTAATAGGATTTACTTCAGAGTAGGCAGTGGACTGGGCTCCTGGGGGTGCAGGATGGAAACTGTATGCTGCCTGCTTATAAAGAAAAGGAGGACAATGAAGATTTATTGTGGTCCTGGAAAAAAGTATGGATAATAAGAAGACTCCATGTTGCCTGCTCATAAGGAAAAGGAGGAGTAAAAAGAGGACCTGTCCTGGGAAGGGAGGACATATGGTCACTCAGTACTTGCTTCTGAGCAGGCATGCAGAGTATTGGGCTCTGATGCTGCCATCCTATCCACCCCTACCTGGGAGTAAGCTCCATTGACTAGGATAGGACTAGGATAGGATTTACTTCAGAGTAGGCAGTGGACTGGGCTCCTGGGGGTGCAGGATGGAAACTGTATGCTGCCTGCTTATAAGGAAAAGGAGGACAATGAAGATTTATTGTGGTCCTGGAAAAAAGTATGGATAATAAGAAGACTCCATGTTGCCTGCTCATAAGGAAAAGGAGGAGTAAAAAGAGGACCTGTCCTGGGAAGGGAGGACATATGGTCACTCAGTACTTGCTTCTGAGCAGGCATGCAGAGTATTGGGCTCTGATGCTGCCATCCTATCCACCCCTACCTGGGAGTAAGCTCCATTGACTAGGATAGGACTAGGATAGGATTTACTTCAGAGTAGGCAGTGGAGTGGGCTCCTGGGGGGGCTGGCTGGGAACTGGGGCTATTTCTTCAGGTACCCCCCATACTTCCTGCCCTCAATCTCAGGTGGAGAGATTTCTCAGAGGGGCAAGATGAGGTGGGGAGATCTCTTGTGGGGGGGCGGGCAAAAGGTCTACAGTGTGGATAGGATTGCAGCCTGAGCCCAATCCTAACAGTGTCTACTCAGAAGTAAGTACCATTCAAGTCAATGGGGCTTACTCCCAAAACTGTGTGGTCAGGATTTTAGCCTTACAGTCCAATCCTATGCAGGCTTACTTAGAAGTAAGTCTTATTCTAGTCAGTGGGGCTTACTCCCATGTAAGTGTGGATAGGATTGCAGCCTCAGAGCCCAGTCCTAACCATTTCTACTCAGTAGAAAGTCCCATGATAGATAGTGGGCTTACTCTCAGGAAAGTAGACAGGGCTGGAGGAACAGGGCTGGAGGGAGAGATCCAATCCTCTACCAATCTCCTCAGAAGTAAGTCCCATTATAGTCAGTGGGCTTACTCTCAGGAAAGTCTGGGTGGGAAAGTAGCCTCAATTCCTATGCTACTCAGAAGGAAATCCCATGATAGTCAATGGGAATTGCTCCCAGGAAAGTGTGGCTAGGATTGTGGCCACAGGCTGCAGTCCTCTACTATACAGTGTGGCTTACTCCTGAGTAGTACTGAGTAGTTCTCCATGCCTAGTACTGGGCTGCAAAGGCACCCAGGGAGACAGGCAGGCAGGCAGGCATGGCCCCCACCAAAAGCCCTGGAGGAGCTCATTCTCACAACACTCAGAAGGGGAGGGAGGTTCAGAAGGGGAGGAGGGAGTGGAGCTGAACCTCTGGGAAGACAGACCCAGAGAAATTCAAACACACTGGCATGCAACTGAAAGATGATGGCCCCCAATTAACAACCGTTCGCTCAGCCCCTAATTAACAACAGGTTCTACAGATCCGGTGCGAACCAGCCTCAGCCCACCTGTGGTCTTATTCCATTAGGAGCAATGGAGGAGGAAGAAACCTGGAAGTGGATCTTTAAAACTATTTTTCCACTTTTATCCACAAATTTTTTAATCCAGATGTTCCAGAATGGAACCCCAGTGGATAACTAGGGAAAACTGCATTACATTTCATATTGGCATCAGTGGTGAACTCAAAAGACATTCCCCACAATCCAGAGTAACTGCAGGAAGACATAAGAGGCACTTACTCTGGATTGCTGTATGCATTTCCCATAGGTGGCACCATAAGTACATCAGTGTAAAAGGTCCCATAGTTTCTCTGGATTGTAGCCATAAATTCACATGAGGAACCACAGAGCATTTCTCAAGAACCTGGAAGATTTTTTTCGTGATTTTCAACTGCTGTGCTCCAAACTCACCTGCGGACATTTTGTGGCACACCAATATGGCTCTTTACCAAGTAGTAAAAAAGAGTTCATGTCCTATTTCCAGCCAACAGCAAAGCAAGCTATGACACTTAGGGAGAAGTATGGTTGCAGACCTGTTCCTGCTTCTTCCCATCTCTTCCTGGGCCTTTGCACAATATAGCACAGCTTAGGCTGAGACCATGGGCAGCGCAGTGTTGAGAACATCCTAATTGTCCAGGGAATGTGCACTAAGTAGGACAACCAGGACAAATCCAAACCCTAATTATAAGTATTGTGAGGAATAAGATCATAAAAGCACAAATCACAAAAGCCAGAAGCCCATGTCCCTCGTGAACGATCTGATTGTCCGTCTCCAAGGGATCTACTATAATCAGTGACAGAACAAGTCCTACCAAAGAGAGTGGAAAATTACAAGAGGAAAGAAAGATCAAACAGCTTGAAGCAATGTTACTGAAGGAAATTTACTGAGTTGGGGGCTTCTCCCACAATTCAGCTTGCTGCCATATTGCAACACCTTATCAGAAGAGATCCTGACTGAAGAGAGGCAATAAAATGTTGTCAGAGAGTTCCTAGAGGCATCCACACCCTTTACTCATTCTATGATCATCACAAGCTTTTACAAGGCTTCAGAAACATGTGAAGACTGTATCCTGTGGCATTCGCATCCTCACCCAGCTCTCATTTCAAACTGATGTAGGGTAAAAGTAAAGGTATTCTTCACAGCAGTGATTTTAAACCAGTATGCTGGAGCACACTGGTGTGTCGCAACTGGTTCACAGATGTGCCACGGGCACAGGTGGGCACTAGAGGGGACGCACCTACTCTCTAGAGTAGGTTCTTGTCTTCTGGCAGCCAATGGGGAGCCAGTAGGACCAAGGAGGAGCAGAACACTAGGTACGCAGCACAGCTGCTGCTTCCCTTCCTCCTCCCCCTTCCTCCCAGCTGGCCAGGGGCGCCACCACGGTCTCCCTTCCTCTGCTGCTGGTGGGGAGGCACAGAAGGGGGGGCAGCACCACCATCGTGCTCTCCCTGCCTCTCCTGCAGTGTAGTCAATGGGACTTACTCCCAGGCAGGTGTGGAGAGGACTGCAGTCTCAGAGCCCCAGCCTAAGCAGTCTACTGTGAAGTAAGTCCCAGTGTAGTCAATGGGACTTACTCCCAGGCCAGTGTGGGGAGGACTGCAGTCTCAGAGCCCCAGCCTAAGCAGTCTACTATGAAGTAAGTCCCAGTGCAGTCAATGGGACTTACTCCCAGGCAGGTGTGGGGAGGACTGCAGTCTCAGAGCCCCAGCCTAAGCAGTCTACTCTGAAGTCAGTCCCAGTATAGTCAATGGGACTTACTCCCAGGCCAGTGTGAAGAGAGCCTCAGAGCAGCCTCAGAGCCTCAGCCTAAGCAGGTCTACTCTGAAGTCAGTCCCAGTATAGTCAGTGGGACTTACTCCCAGGCCAGTGTGAAGAGAGCCTCAGAGCAGCCTCAGAGCCCCATCCTAAGCAGGTCTACTCAGAAGTAAGTTCCAGTATAGTCAATGGGACTTCCTCCCAGGTCAGTGTTGAAAGGACTGCAGCCTCAGAGCCCCATCCTATACAGGTCTACTCAGAAGTAAGTCCCAGTATAGTCAATGGGGCTTACTCCCAGGAAAGTGTGGAGAGGATTGCAGCCTCAGAGCCCCATCCTATGCAGGTCTACTCAGTCCCAGTGTAGTCAATGGGGCTTACTCCCAGGAAACTGTGGAGAGGATTGCAGCCTCAGAGCATTATCCTATGCAGGTCTACTCTGAAGTAAGTAATTTTTTTTAAAAATTTTAATTCTTAAATTAAAAACCACCCTGGCCCCGCCCCTTGACCCTGGCCCTGCCCCCTGGCCACGCCCACTTCCAGAGAACCGGTTCTTGGGCCAGGCTGTGCCCACCACTGGCCACGGGGGTTTGGAAAATGTATTTATTTATTAGATAATGGTCGCAATCCTAACCACACTTTCCTGGGAGTAAGTACTATTGAACATAATGGGACTTACTTTTGAACGGACATGCTTAAGATTGCAGTGAATATCATTTATTAATAGGGCCATTAAGGGATGTGAATCCTCCACCAGCCGCATGGTGTGCCTTGTCAGTTGGTGTGCCTTGACAATTTTAGTGCCTTATCAGTGTGCCATGAGGTGGAAAAGGTTGAAAATCTCTGCCTTACCGATTGCCATACTAACCATGACTGGTTGTGAGGTGAAGTGCTCATCTCCGTTTCAGGGACAAAGAGCCAGCACTGCCCTAAGATACCTTCATGGTCATGTGCTGGTCATGTGGCCGGCATGGTGCATGGAATGCTATTACTATTCCCACCAAAGTGTACCTAAACTGGTACACTTAAATAGAAATGTAATGAGATTGGGATAGCAATGTAACAACCGAACTGTGTCACAGCTTTTGTCCTACTCAGGGAGAGCTGACTCTTCCTTTCAAGTTTGATTAAGCAATGCTGGCATGCAGTCGTAAATGTATTCATTTTTATGGGACAACTTCTTATCTTCTACCATGTCAGCCACGTAATTAACCCGGGGTACAATCCTAACCTCATTGGCCTTCCTGCTCCTGTGGTGATGTAGGGAGGCAAGCACATGTCTGTGTATTGGCCCAACCATCTCCCAAAAAGAAGGTGGCACAAAAGTGCCTTACAGCCCCCTTAAGGCTTGTTGCCCAGTGAATTGCACCCTGTGCACCCCCCTCGCTACGCCACTGGTGCCTGGACAATTTTAGCACCTTGTCAGTGTGCCATGAGTTTAAAAAAATGAAAATCTGAGTTAAATCAATCAAGAATCAGACTCACTATGAGACTGCCTCCTACTATGACTATGGCAGATGGAATGTTTGTGTCATGTGCATATCAATGTGCAGAGCACTGATCCTTGCCCAGAACAGCTGCAAAAAGCAGACAAATCTGATAACTTAGCAGGGAGGGGATGTGGAGTGGTGGGGAGGAGGGAAGGAAGGGAGGGAAACATCAAACATAAACTTAATTCATCAGAAGCCAATCACTATTTATCATTCCTAAGAAGAAAACTCAGGGGACAATCTTACTTGCACTCTTACTGGAGACCAAGCTCCACATAAATCAGTAAGAGTTATTTGGAAATAACCATACTCAGGCCAATTGGGGGCAAAAAGGTTCTGCACTGAGTAGACCTAGGTGTTGATAAGACCACAGAGCAAAGATACTCTAAATATAAACCTCAGCACATGGCTAGAAAGATTACCGAGAGTCTCTGGGAATATAAATGTTAAACCATTCACTGTATATGGAAAAAAGCTATTAAAAGCAACATCAGGCAGCACAATCATTTGTGATGTTTTCTGGAACGGAATTGAGTAACAAATCTGTCTGCGCAAAAGAAGATTGTGAGTTGTGCAACTGGTAGGTAGGAAGACTGATCAATAATCAGATTAGCTCCTCATTGTTGTCAATTTTTTAAAAAAACAACATTTGTCTTTTTTTTAATCATTACTTTTCTCAGCCGTCAGCTTACCTTCCATCATTTATTCCAGGATTGTCACACTTGTTTCATACAGGGGACTGGCATTAGTAGTCATGGAGTCTACTGGTTACATGGAATACCCATATGCCATAATCAGAAAAAGAGGACAAGACCCTCCCAAAATGTAGGACACTCAAGAAAAACATAGGACATGACAAAATAAAAGCTAAAACACTCTTTCATGTGTTTAGTTTTTTTAACACTACATTACTTATTTTTACATTTAAAACTGTGACATAATTTATTGACAAGAAGACTACATTCTGCCCACTTACAAGGAAAAGGAGAACATTTATGCTTTTTCCAGAATGCAAGGCTATAATCCAGGACATGTCCTGGAAAAGGGGGCGATACGGTCACCCTGACTTTGACATCACTAAGCAGGAAGTGATATCATTAAGCAGACAATGGCTGGAAGGAAGCACTTCATTCTCACATAGAAACTCATGAGCTGCAAGTTACGGAAAATAAAATGTACAAATCTTGTTCATATTTTAAGGTATGAGAGAGCCAAATTATAATTGGGGGGCTGGTTGAATTGCTTCAGGTGGCTGCATTTGATTTGTGGCCCTTATTGTTTGACACCCCTGATTTCAGCTGACATGATCAGAGGTAGTGGTTCATTCATTTGCTGTTTAAGAACCACCCTAGTCTGATGCATGGATAAGCTAGCCCTGGGTCAATTTGGATGGGGAAAATAATTAAAAACCTCCCCTCCTGGCCAGATCCAATTTCTCCCCCACCTTAGCAGCTGTGTAGGAAAAAAATTGAAGCATCACATTATATATCTTCTAATCATCCCTCCAGGTTCAGCTTCTTTGGGAGAAGGTTGCAATTGAAGTTGGGGTAGGGCTGCCATCTTTCCCAAGAAACAGGGACAATCCCAATTTGGGGGGATTGTGTTCACATAATGGCAAATGGGACAGAGGGTCCTGTTCCAATTTTGTGCAAGATAATTATGGCAACCCTAAGTTGGGGATTGACTTTATTATAAATACACAGGGACTTGAGCTATATGCACAGACTCTTGTGTACTTACTTCTGAGCAACCCTTCTTAGGCTCTGGCTAAGTATCATGCACTAAAAATATCATGCATTGCAGCCTGACCCTAAACATATTTACATTATGTGGATGTAAGTTCAACTGAATTTAGTGGTAGTTATTCCAAAGTAAGCCATCAAGCTACCCACAGCTGGGCTATTACCTGAAGCTATGCAGCAAACTGATGCACTGTATTCTAAGGCCCTTGTGTTATTCTGATGCTTCCCAGATTTGTCAGAACATGAGGCCACTGTTGTCAACTCACCCTATCTCAAGAGATCCTATGTGTTTCCAACACAACTTGCTAGAAGCAACATTATAAAGGTTTTCTTCCTGTGTGTCTTATAATATTTTTTGTGTATTTTTAATTTGATTGTTAGCCTCTTTGGGTGCCTTTTGGGGAGAAAGGGAGAAGACAAATAATTTTCTTAGCTTTCTTCCTGCTCCATGATGGGGTCCACTTAGATCAGCATTTCTCAAAGTGGGGGTCGGGACCCCTTTGGGGGTCGCCTAGAGCTTTCCTTGGGGTCGCCGAAAGACCCCTAGTGCAGGGGGCCAGGTCAGGCTTGCCAGACCTCTGGCTGTAGCTGCGCATGCACTGGGGCTGACTGACAGCCTAAGGGCCCAATCCTATGTATGCCTACTCTGAAATAAATCCCATTATAGTCAGGGGGGGGCCTTTACTCCCATGTAAATGTGGATAGGATTGCAGCCTCAGGGCCCAATCCTATACATGCCTACTCTGAAATAAATCCCATTGTGTTCAATGTGTGCATAGAACACACATTTGATTTGTAACAACGAAAATACATCCTGCATATCAGATATTTACATTACAATTCATAACAGTAGCAAAATTACAGTTATAAAGTAGCAAGGAAAATAATTTTATGGTTGGGGTTCCCCACAACATGAGGAACTTATAAAGGGGTCACAGCATTAGGAAGATTGAGAACCACTGATTTAGATGATTGACGTGACATGGGGATCCAAATAGATTGATTACAAGGAAGATACAAGCAACATATCTTAAATTAGCCTGGCCAGCATACAAAGGCTCAAGAAGAAAGACATAAATCTGACCCCATAAGGAACCCTAATTAAACATATCCATCATGGTTTTTAATCTGTAACTAGTTTTCTTCTAGACATCGGTCCAGCTCCCTTTTGAAAGCATCTAAGCCTGATGTCAGCAGCACATCCTGTAGCAGTTCCAGGCTTATTAAATGCTGGGAAAAGAAATTTTGGGGGGGTCTGCTCTAACTCTCCCAAAACATAATTTTAACGGTGTTGTGTGAGAGGAAAAAGAACATCCATGTTTTAGAGTATACTCAGTGTTCCCCTGGATTACCAATCTAGTCACACTATCTAGTTTACCTGGTTTACCAATCTAAGCAGGCCTCTGTCAGTCTTGGAAGACTATGGTATCGTGCTCGGTGCTGCATACGCTGCATGCGAAGCACGAAAGCCTGGGTTGGATTGTTATGGAGGATAGGCTGTTACCCAAGCAGCAAATCCCCCCTCTCCTCACCACTGAATTAGTCCAATGGAAAGGCAAGGCCAATACAATTGGATCCAGCTGGCGTCGCAGAGCTGGGCTAAGGACAGGAGCTCACCCTGTCTTGCGGGGCCAACCCAGGTCTCGAACCCTGGCCTGCTGGTTAACAGGCACAGCATCTTAACCGCTTGTCACTCTATGAACTGTGTGACTTACTCCAAAGTATATGTGCATTGAAGAGCAGCCACCTTAATTCTACAATGTGCCATTTATTTCAATGGTTTGTAAGGGTGATTAACATTTATTGAATTACAAGAAATACGTTTTTCCAATAATGCTGACAGCAACAGAGGTATCCTTGAAAACCAAAAGGTCCTTTAAAGTTCACACCTACATCATGAAAGCTCTCTCTGTAGGCTGCACTCTATGGAAACAGTAAAAACCTTTTCCAGTCTATAAACCAGATTATTACTGTATTACATTCTTCAGGGCTACTGTCAATGAGAAAAGGCCAGCAGGAGTGGAGAGCAATGGTGACTCCACAGATTTAAACTACTGTAGCTCCATAACTCACTGATAAGGCGGTGGAACAGGCCAAAACAAACCTCTCTGCAAAAATATATTCACACAGCACCCCCTGCAGACTCATAATGCAGATCTTTGCATTCTATGCCCAGCCATTTATGATGCTTTTCATCCACTGGAGCATGAAATTCTGCCCTTGTATTGGAATCACCTTCCTATTTATCCCTCTGTTTTTCGTCCCCAAATCCTTTTCAGATCCAAACAGTAGAATTTGTGGAACATGTAGAGACTTTGACTTGATACTTGCAAAGTTGTGCAGCATTCTGAACATCGTTCAGTCAATCATTTTCAACATTGTGCTGTGGCACACTAGTGCGCTGCAAACAGTTTGAAGGCATGCCACAGGAGTTTTGAAGAACATTTATAAGTAAGGCCATTGGGGAATGTGAGCCCCTCTCCAACAACATGGTGCACCTTTGCCAATTGTCAAAGAACTGATGGTGTGCATTACATTTTAGATGTGTGCAATGAAACTAAATAGGTTGAAAACCACTGCAGTGGGTGCTTGAAGGGAACTCATGGAAACAGATGTCTGCCTCCTTCACAGTAAGATTTCAAATTTAACTGCGGATGGCCGCAAGCAGGACCAGCCTTTAGGAAGACACTGGAGACATTTTTGGTGAGGACCCATTTTTGGTGAGGACAGCCTGCCTGCCCAATCTCTCTGCAATACAATGGAAAGCAATTAAAATGTAGATGGATCAAATGGATCCAAACACATTTTTGTTGGAAATATGAGCAACATCAAACTTGGGAACTGCAGAGTAACTTAAGATTCTATGGGCTGGATTGTTCCATGAGTTAGTTACAACCTGTAAATCATCTGCAACAATTAAAATTGATCTGAACTTCTAGAGATGGAAATGTTTTGTTGAGTGCTTTCAACATGTTGTTACTCAAACCAAGTACAGTAAAATAAATCAAGTAATGTTTATATGTTCAAAGCTGTTAGAACCAGAAGCTATACAAATAAGTAACTTAGAACTGAAATAATTTTTCATCTTTAACCTGTTTTTATTCACTATGCACATCACTGGGCAATCTGCACAGCATGCGAGAGATGGAACATCAATTCTCTCCCACCCACCCAGTGCCTAAAGTCACAAGAGTCCTCCATCCTGATAAGAGTGCTTGCTGGTACTAAGTTGTGGTAATGTGTAGCAATTACCCTTGATTACAATCTAGTAAACCACCTTAAAAGCTACGTGTAGTTCTGGCCGAGCCTCTAAAATTGAGACACAAGGATTCCACTTATAATTATGCTGAAACAAGAACATCTTTATCCATCAAGTGTGGCACGTTAGGTCATGAACAGGCGTATGAAGAAAACCAATTGGACACTATTGATGCACAGTTGCTTTTCTAGTGCCCAGAAAGTGCCAACTGCCCCCATTCAAGGTCTTTGGAAAATAATTTGATTGGTATAGGGAGATGTACATGCACTGGTGCTATTTCCCCCGAACAGGTGCCAACTGCCTAATAGGCCTTGAAATTTTTGGTTTTGCTTCCTCTCTTCACCAAGGTGGCCAAGAGGCCTGTCCCTCCTTGTACCTTCCTATCTCTAGGTGCTGTTCAAAACCCCCTAGTCAGTTTTCCTGTTGCCTGCGTGGGGTTCCAGTAGTGACCCCCCCCTGGCCTTTCAGGCCCATTGCGCCTGACAAATATCAAAGTACTTGTTTAAGGTTAATAAATGAGGTGTTTTGAATCAGATTTTGAATTTTCTCTTTGTAGTCCTACTGAAGATCACTGATCACTTTTAGAGCATTAGAACTGAGTTAATTAGGTGCTAATGAGTTTTCTAACAGGGGCCTGTCAGTATTTTTTTGTTTACTTGTTTCAGGTTAATAAATGAGGTTTTTTGAATCAGATTTTGACTATTCTTTATTTGTTATTCCTACTGAAGGTCACTGATCACTTTTAGAGCATTAGAATCGAGTTAATTAGGTGCTAATGACAAGTTTTCTAACAGGGGCCTGTAAGGCATTGCGCCTGAACAGGGGAGATACCCAACTGCACCTGGCACAGGGTTAAAGACAGGGCATGTAAAACTCACTGGACCTGCTATTCTGAATATTCAAGTTTCCTTGCTTGCCTTGCACTAAAAACTTATATATTGCTCCCTCCTCCTTTCCAACCCTTTAGGGCAGTGATTTTCAACTAGTGTGCCATGGCACACTGATGTGCCACAGGATTTTGGGAAAGTAATTATTAATAGGAAAACCACTCTATTGAAACCACACAATTTTGGCCTTATCTTAGAAGTCTGAAACTTGCAAACATCTTTATTCCAGCTGCATTTTCAATAAGGAATAACCATGCAACCTTTTCATTGTACATTGTATTTATTTAAATATCAGTATGAAGTATTAAAATAAAATATTAATACTATAAAACCATTTAAAAACCAATTAATACTATAAAACCATTTAAAAACCGCAGCTATTTCCAAAGGTGGGGAACATGAGTGGGGGCGCTCCTTCTTCCCCTATACCATGTAGGGCTTTATTTTATTTATTTAATTGACTTATATCCCGCCTTTCTTCCCTAACCAAAGGGAAAGCGGTTAATAATTAAAACAACAATAAAATAAAAACTAAAAAGCAATAAATACAGTTAAAACACAATTAAAACAATTCAATTATACAAACATATATAAACACCTTGCTTTGGGCTTGTAAAGGAACGATAGGCAGCGTAGTTGCCAGAGCAATGGCATAGCATATTCCACACCAAGCTCAGCAACCAACTGAGCTGCTGCATTTTGCACTAATGTCTGAACCATTTCCAGCGGTGACCCCATTACAGTAGCCTCAGAGATGGCTAGGGCATTAGATACCATCACCAGATCCAACTTACACAGAGTTGCAACCAGCAAGCTAGCTAAAGCTGGGCAAAGCTGAGCATCCAGAGATAGGAGGCCTCACAGGCTGCAAGTCTTATTCTGTTATACTCTAAAAACCAGGCTTATTTCCATTTCAATATATTCAGTCTCTGTTGCTCCTGTTAGAACACCTTGGGCTTCAGATCAACCACGAGATCCCACCAAGTCTCCTTGAACCTGTTAAAAGAAGCCAAGAACGTTTGTTAGATTTAAACAGTAGTTATTTAAAGAGTTTATTGCTGCAATCCTAAAGACACTTTCCTGGGATACAATGGGGCTTACTTTTGAATAGACATGGTTAGGATTGTGCTCTAAGACAATCAACTGCTAAGACAGTTTGCAATTATAAGCTCTTCTACTACTAAAAAAAATTCAAGAATTTTAACATATTGGCTTCAATCATTATTCTAAGGAAAGCTGCCACGTACCTTTTCAGTACAACTTCCCTTTGTACTTCCAAAATAAGCATCAAGATTATTATCACCAGTAAGCCATGTTCACAAGCAGCTTAGGAAGATTTATACCAAGTGAACCACAAAAGTCTGCAATTTGGACATCAGTGGAATCAGACCATCTGGCTAGAATACAGTTTTTGTCATCATTGCCGATATGATGGGGAAAAAAGATTAAGTCATCATGTACCACTGAATGTAATTTTCACACCACGCTACGTAGTCAAATTTCTAAACTGCAATCTGATTTTACCTGAAAGGCTTCCAAGAACTCTGGTAGGAAGGCATCTTCGAGTGGCCTCTTATCAAAGTGTGCTCGATCTGCTGGATCTGGCCTATATCAGAGTGCTGCAGGATCAGAAACATAGTGGTATAGTAAGGTATCAAGCAAGGATTTTCATGTCAGACTGAAAACCTCAACTGAACATTTCAAACCAAGAACACACTTTTAAATGTGTTATTTAATCTTGTAAAATACAGTGTGTAAATTTAAATACGTAATGTAAGGTTAAGTCAAGCCTGGCTAGTCTATTTTTAAACAAAGTTTTGAACTTGGGCCTTTCACAGGGAAAACTTATTCCCTTTCACAGGGAAAACTTATTCCCACTGGGATACTATTGTAGCTCTTGAATGGTTCTTCATCCAAGAGATCATGCATAGACTACACCAGCATGTCAGGCAAGGCTGGGTTAGAAATCTTCTCCCTGGATGCTTGCTTTCTGTGGGGAAATACAGTACTTTTTAGGGGGAAGCTATCAAAACTGTGTGCATACTGTGACCGTGCTATCCTTCCCTTCCCAACTAGCCTAGAAGATTGGGTACTAGCTGCATAGCACCATTGCCAGCCACCATTGGGTAGAAAAAGACCAATTTAGGCCAGCACAATTCCCCTATCTCCCTGTGGTGGTGTGGGGATGATGTAGTTGCTGTAGCCCCAAAGGACCCCCTCTCTTCTGGCTGAGACCACTGAAGGAGGCTGAGAATCAAAAATAAAGTTAAAAAAAGAAAATAAGGAAAATGGCTGCTAACCTTAGCAGCAACAAAAACCCTGACCTCTTCCTGTGAAGTCAGAACTTGATATGGGAATGTTGGGGATGCCCACCGGAAGGGGAGAAGTCATCTCCTGACCAAATTATGACTGTGAAGGAAGGGCAACCCCATATTTTCGAACGGCATCACTATCTCCTGGGAAGTGCCTTTTGGTACTTCTATGACACCCCCATTCCAGCACAGGACTTGTACCGGCCTATCCAGGGATTAGGATTGCACTGTCAGACTGCTGCCTGGGGATTCAGGCTATGATGCTATTGGGCTCCTGGGACTCATCAGATGCAAGGGGTGTGCAACATGCCACAGCAATGCTTGCTTCAACTACCTAGTGCAGTACTGGGAAACCTATAGCATGTGTGCCAGAGCAGGCACTCAGCGCTCCCTCCTGGCATGTGGCCATAGCACCCCCAGGCCTGCGCTTTAAGGCCAGGATGCATGCTGAGGAGTATGGAAAGGTGATTTTGTCATCACACGTATTATTGCTGGACACAAACTTGGGAGAATACCAAGATACAGTTTTCCAACCACAAATCATGTTCGGAATTTATTATATTCCACCTTTCTCCCTAAAGGGTACCTAAAATTGATGACTTTGTATAATTGCTCACACAGGAACAGGAAGTTTTCACCGCTCAAGTTGTCTTCTTTTGTTAAAGAAATAGACAAAACTGACATTTCTAGCACAGTGCTAGAGTGCTTTTATGGCAATTTAATAATATAAGTCAAGTAGTGGGTGTACTTTGGGGTGTATTTGCATGTTTACATGATTTTCCCTGGATGACTCCTTGTGAGCAAATTCCAAACCCCTTCCCCTCCACTGTCCTCCATCTTGCTGTACAAAATGGTGGCAATCAAACGTTTCCTTAGACCATAGCCATAATATTGCTAAATGCAGGCAGACACCTTTTCTAGCTTAAAGCTTGCTAGTAAAAATTCTAGCATGGCAAACATGATAGAGCTTAAGAAAAGTGTGCACCCCTTGGGGATAAGAAATAGCTTGCTTACTAACTGGCACTAGAAACTACAAAAGAACATGCCCTCCGAGTGACTTGATCTTCAGCTACTACGGAGATTTTACATCTACCATTTCAGTTCCTTTTTAGAAACAATTCACAATGTGCTAACATGTTATAACAAAGGACCAAGATTTTTAATCCTTTCCATAATTATCCAAGTCAATGTTTTAACCATCAGTACTCCATTAATCACATCATCTTGGTCCTAAGTTTGCCTGAGTAACGTTAACTACAGAGACTAATCTACATATAACTTTTCTGAACAGCCCATACTCCACTACAGAAGTATGCCATGTGGGCTGATGTTAGCCTGGCCTGGTTTCAAAACCATTCAATTTGTTCTATCACTGTAGCCTGCTTCAGATTTGTTTGATACTCTGCATAGTGTACCTATAAGGCATATCAGAGACAAAACGCTATAGGTACACACAAAATACTTTGTTTTACCGTATGTAAAAGGAGTAGCTCCTCCTACATGTATTTATATTGAACAACCTAGGCTTTTTATAGTACTTCAGTACTTCATATTCCTAAGTGCAAGAAACAGGTAATAGGAGTTAATACAGCATGCAGATACATCTACTCTTCCCTCCAACCTTCTCTCTGTAACTGGTGCAATCAGACAGATTCTGGCTATAGCAGCAAAGGTATCAACACTTCCGCTCTGATGGGGAAAAAAGATTCGTCATCATGTGCACCAGTTTAGTAGACCCACAAAGAAACATTTCTTAGGGCGCAATCCAGAGTAACTATGGGGAGTTCTTGCTCCAGTGTAAGAACAATTTGCTCTGGAATGCAATATGAATTTCCCATAGATTTTCACTAGGTGGTGCAGTAACTATGGATGCACATAATGTCTCTTATGTGCTCCCGTTGTTACTCTGGATTGTAGGGTTAGAACCGCAAAGCTCAGTTGAGAGCACAATCCTAACCATGTTTACTCAAAAGTAATCTCTATTGTGTTCAATGGGCCTTACTCCCAGGAAAGTGCCTTTAGGATTGCAGCCAATTTTAATTTAAGACAGATGGATTTGAAAAGCATGTGGATGAGCCTATAGTTTGCTACCTAATGGTTAAAGTGGAAGAAGAAACTCACCATTCCTCTTCCATGGCATTTAAACACCTGGACTCAGGTGACTGCATCATCTCTTTCTGCCTGGCAAGCATTGTAACAACTGGTGCTGTATAAATGTGGCATCACTGCCTTAAAATCACCCAATACAGAACGAAGAAGCTTCATTTTTCATATTCCTAAGTGCAAGAAACAGGTAAGAGGACAGCAGTTAATCCAGCATGATACACCTACTCTTCCCTCCAACCTTCTTTCTGTAACTGGTGCAATCAGACAGATTCTGGCTATAGCAGCAAAGGTATCAACACTTCCGCTCTGATGGGGAAAAAAGATTCGTCATCATGTGCACCAGTTTAGTAGACCAGTGGCATAGCTAGAGGGCTAAAGCACTGAGCTTTTCAAAGAGCCTTCCTTGCAGTGTTTAAGCACAATCCTTCCTCTTTTGCTTTGGAGCCATTTGGAGCTGGGGAATTCCAGCCACTAGTACACTCGTTGCATAGCTAGAGGTGACAAAGCATTAAGTGTGGTAGGGAGCCTCACTGCAGCAGTCCCTCCACCTCCCAATCAGAGACATTTAAGCTGGTGAATTCTGACCTGTAGATCAGTGGGATAGCTTGGGGGTGGGGGCAAAGCACTGAGTTTTACAGGAAGCCTCACTGTAGTGTGTAAATGCAGTTCCTACACCTCCCCTCTGAAACCATTCTGGGCTGGGAAATTCTAGCTATTAATAGACCAGTGGCATAGCTAAAGGGGGTGCAAAGAATTGAGTGTTTTGCAGGGAGCTTAACCACAGCATGTAAATATAATCCCTTCAATTTGGAGCCACTTGAGGCTAGGAAATTCCAGCCCCTAATTGACCAATGGCATAGCTAAAGGGGATGGAGGGTACAATGCAGTGAGTTTTGCAAGAAGCCTCACTGCAGCATGGAAGTGCAGTCCCTCCACTTCCCTTTTGGAGCCATCCCAGACTGGGGGAGCAACATGGAGGCAAATGCCGGGACGGGCTCCAAAAGGGAAGTGGAGGGATGCAGTGAGGCTCCCTGCAAAACTCAATTCTTTGCAATCCCCAGCTATGCCACTGGTCTACTAGTGGCTGAAATTCCCTAGCCCCAAACGGTTCCAAAGTGGAGGGATTATACTTACATGCGCCCTGCAATACTCAATGCTTTGCCCCTCCTAGCTATGCCACTTAAGTAAACTCCAGGGAGAAGGAGCTGCAAGAGAAATACATTCACTTAAAGGAAGGGAAACAGCATCAAAGCCACCAGAGCTGGAAAAGCAGGCTGAGTGCAGTATATTGACCCTCTGGAGCTGCCGTAGAAGTCCTAGGCCGCAGAGGCCTCCTCCACAGAGGCCTCCTCCTGCAAGGCCAGGCCGCAGGGCCACCACCGGAGTCCAGGCCCTTGGGCTAAAAGTGAGGCGCCACCGACCAGCAAGACAGGGCGGAGGAGGGCAAGAGGACTGAGGGGAAGCTGATGCGGGGCAGAAAGGGGAGCAAGAGGCACAAGCCGGGCCGATGGAGTCGGATTACAGAGCCACCACCCTCCAAAAGACACCTTACCTCTCAAGCAGATCGACGGAAAAGAACGAGCAAGGCCTCGCGACCTTCTTATATAGACCAAGGGCGCCTTACTGCGCAGGCTCACCTCGAGGCAGTATGGGAAATGTAGTCCTCAGAGGCACATGGCTCAGATCTTCCAGTGGTTGAGCTGCTTCTATATGGGCTTGTTATTGAAAGTCTCAAGCAGACTGTGGCATCTGGATTTTCTATATAGTACTGTATATAGATTAAAAATTATAAAAGAATATAAAAATAAGATATAAAAATAATTATATATTTATAATAATTATTATATATTTATAAAAAATTATATATATATAGTATTTATAATAATAATATAATAATTAAAATTTTATATTTACTATCAAAATGTACCCAAGTTGTGGGAGTAAAATTTCATGAATATTTGTGTGCCTGGGCATACCCTTAACCCCTCTGTGCAACACCGTCCTGTGCAACACATCCCCTGTGCAACACAAACACCATGTGCAACATACACCCCCATGCAATGCAAACCCCCCTCCTGGGCAGGTACAAAATTTGAGGCTGGGTTTTATCAGTCTTTAGTGTTAAGTATAGCACAAAAATGCATTGCAAACCTTTTCACCCCTTAGGGGTTGTATTTCTATAAATTTGTTTTAGTGGGTGCTGCTCATATCATGTAAGGAATAACCTCTCCAAATTTCATGCTTCTAGGTCCAGGGGTTGGGGCAGGAGGACCTAGCTCCAAATAGACCCAAGTCAGCAATTCTTCAATATAAAAGCAGGCCTCCATCAGTCTTGGAAGACTATGGTATTGTGCTTGGTGCTGCATACGCTGCATGCAAAGCACGAAAGCCTGGGTTAGATTGTTATGGAGGATAGGCTGTTACCCAAGCAGCAGATCCCCTCTCTCCACGCCACTGAATTAGTCCAATGGAAAGCTAGAGCCAATACGATTGGATCCAGCTGGCGTCGCAGAGCTGGGCTAAGGACAGGAGCTCACCCTGTCTTGTGGAGCCGACCCGGGTCTCGAACTCTGGCCTGCTGGTTAACAGGCACAGCATCTTAACCACTTGTGCCACCCACAGTCCACAGCCACTATATAAAGCATAGTGACAAAAACATGTTGCACCCTTTTTCACCCCCTTCCGGTTGGAATTTCTGAAAACCGGTTCTTAGTGGGTGCCTCCATCACGGAAGGGACACCCCCCAAATGCTTCTAGGACCAGCAATTTTGGCTGGGCGTTGATGATCAGTGAGTCAGTGAGTACATCAGTGAGTCAGTGACTTTTCAGTTGTATTTATACAAATTAGTACATTACATTATTATAATTAACTAGCAAAATGTACCCGCATTGCAGGAATAAAATATCACCCATATGCCATTCCTCCATTGTGCAACATACACCCCTGGTGCACATTACCCCCATTGCGCAACATTCCCCCATGTGCATCACACCCCCATGCACATCATCTCCGTGAGCAACATCGCCTGTGCATGAGCAATATCCCCCATGCACAACATTACATTGTTGTGCAAAATGAAAGGATGCTGCATGTTATTTCGTTGTAGACAAATACATTTGCATGTTTTTTTATTTGAATCAGAAGCACATACAAGGGTAAAAATTTTAAAAAGAACATTCAAAGGAAGTTAATTCAGTGTCATTCACCCAATGTCAGGCTATCTTGACAGCATTTTCCCTTTCCAGCATAAGATCTTCCTTTGTGCATGCAAACGGGCACTGTATGCACTGGAGAATATGGAGGGGGGGTTTTCTTCTCTCCACATTTGCACATCTTTCACATTTCCTCAGGTTGTCCTTAGGTCTTCCTAACCCACATGAAATCTATTGAAGAATTACCATATAGACCAGGGGTCCTTAAACTATGGCCCGGGGGCCGGATATGGCCCGCCAGGGCCCTCAATCCGGCCCGCCGAGGCTTGCTGGCCACCACTGGGAAAAGAGGCTTGGTGGCGGCTGCCATTTTAAATTTGGCATGCTGCTGTGTGCGCTGTGCTGTCCTGAGGGCACAGCTCCTCCCCCTCCCTGCCTCGCTGTTGCTGAGTGGCTGCCAGGCGAGAGCAGGCAGGGAGGGGGAGGAGCCATCTCCTCACGACAGCGCCGGGGTGGGCCCCACCATGGCAAGGGGCTGCCTGTCTGTTCGCTTGCCCGCCCACCTGCTCGCCCAGCGGAAGAACTTGATTTGGATGGGGGGCTGCGCAGCTGAAGTGCCCCATCCACAGCTTCCTTGCCTGGCCAGGGGGCTTTGATGGGGGACCACGCAGCTGCAGCGCCTAATCCACAGCTACCCTGGCCAGCCAGGGGGCTTGGATGGTGGCCACAGGGCTCCCCAGGTAAGTGCCTCCCTTTCTTCCTCCGATCCCCACCAGCCTTCCAGTAACTCCACCCCCCAGAAGCCCTGCCATTAGCCCTGCCAGTAACCCCCAGAACTCCCACCAGCCTTCCTGTAACCCCCACCCCCAGAAACTCCCCCACTAGCCCTGCCAGTACCCACCACCCCCAGAACCCCCACCAGCCATGCCAGTAACCCCCACACCCCAGAACCCCCACCAGCCCTGCCAGTACCCCCACCCCCAGAAACCCCCCCACTAGCCCTGCCAGTACCCACCACCCCCAGAACCCCCACCAGCCCTGCCAGCACCCACCACCCCTGAGAAACCCTCACCAGCCCTGACAGTATTCCTCCACCCAGAAACCCAGAAAACCCCCACCATCCCTGACAGGCCTTCACCCCTCCCAAAATCCCCCACTAACCCTGACTGTACCCACCACCCCCCTGAATCCCCCACTAGCCCTGCCAGTACCCCCCACCCCCCAGAAACCCCCACCAGCCCTGCCAGTACCCACCACCCCCCAGAAACCCCCACCAGCCCTGCCAGTACCCACCACCCCCAGAAACCCTCCCCATTGTCCGGCCCCCAATAGTATCTGAGGGACAGTGAACCGGCCCCGTTTAAAAAGTTTGAGGACCCCTGATATAGACCATGGTTGTTCTTGGCCAGAAAGTAGGCATGCATAACATATGAATGGGCCCATTCACTCAGCATCCCCACTCTCTTTCCGTTAGTCTGTGGCACTCTGGGGCAACAGACAGTTAGAAAGGGCTGCAATCCTAAAGAAACTACGGTATTCCTTGATTTCAATCTCGACTGTGGACCTTGATGGCCATAGAGTGGGTGGGTTTGTAGAGACATAGCTTTAACCCACTCTTTCTGTGCTGCACTTTCTTGATGGAATTTAGGGGGAGGGAGACCAACAAGTACCTTTTGCACTGGTGTCAGTTTTAAACATCCCATGTCCAGTTGCCATTTCATTTAATGTCCCATCTACCTGCTTTGCATGTTTAGATCTATACCAAAAGCAATATACGTGGCTGAGCACCCCCTTTTGTGTTTGTTTTTTTTCCTCAGGATATTGTTTCTGGTGAAAACTTTGTGTTTGGTGTTAGAACAGTAGTTTTTAAAGGTAAGTGTCCAAACTAGGGTTACTGATCTAGGTGTTCACTGATCTTATGGGAATGCTTTTTTTAAAATGCATTTTTTTCTTAGCAATTATTTCATGATCAAGAGTTACAGAATTTCTAACCAAATGCCTTTGTTATTATCCAAATTCCACCTGCTTACTTGCAGTGGTTACCGTAATCTCTTAATTCCCAATTTAATAAGCTTTTTGGGTAGTTTGTTTGGTATTTGATACTGTTAGCACTCCAGAGATTTATTGCTGCTGCTACTGCTACTATACAGACCTAAAATAATGGCTGTGTTTGTAGACATTATTATACTCACAGCTAAAGTCTTTGGACATATCCTTCATTCTGTTCTGCGATGGGTAAAGAAACCATCAGAAAAGCAAGTCACTAATGAAATCTGCTTAATAACAGGTACAGCCAGTGCAACAGGCATTGGTCGGCTTTTTGCATCGGAGTTTGCCCGAAGGGGAGCAACTCTTGTCTTGTGGGATATAGATCCAGAAGGTAATGAAGCCACAGCTCGGGAAGTCCGCAAGCTGGGAGCCAAGGCTTACACCTACACTTGTGATGTGAGCCAGAAGGAAGAGGTCTATAGTGCTGCTGAGAACACAAGAAGGGACGTAGGAGATGTCACAATTTTGGTCAACAATGCTGGCGTCGTAGCTGGGAAGCCCCTCTTACAGTGTCCAGATGAACTGTTGGAGCAGACCATGAGGACTAACTGCCATGCACACTTCTGGGTATGTATTGATCTGTGCGCTAGAACTGGGAATCACGTTTCCAACTGAAATAGAAATTGGGAAGTGGCTAATTTAACAGTCCCACCTGTTCTAGCTTTAATTTTTGGATAGGGTTTAATAAACAGTAAGGCTCCAGCTCTTAATGCTCCACCTTCTTAGAGGATCCACTCCTTCCCAACTTCTCCTTCTCCAGCCAGACCAGATTCTAATCCTAAACCAATAACCGGTCACCCCTTTGCTATAAGGTATTATTTCAGTCTAACAAAGTCCACTGAGCTTTTGTTCTGCTAATACAGTCAATTGATCTGAGTACCAGCCCAGTCTTGCATAACTAGTCTGATATAGGAGGACAATTAAATAAGAGGTAAGACATAAGATATAAGAAATTTATTTGTCATTAAGAGGCAAGCATGGCACAGAATGGAGCAAAATTGGGCGTGGGGCTGCTTTGTAATTTGTTGAGCCCAATCATGCCCTCCAAACATGCACTTTTTTATTTTTTTTTAAAGTTTAAACTGAAACTGAATGGAAAATGGGATTGAACAACATTCACTATGGACAAATTAGCAGCAACTACTACTCTTGCTTCTTCCAGGTCTGGATGTCTCCAAATGGTGTGCTTTGTATATAAAAGGGCTTTTTCTTTCATGCCCATGTGGGACCTTCTCAAGTGATCTGGATGGCCAGTGAAGGAAAAAGAATACTGGACTACGTGGATCCTTGTAGGCAGGAATGAAACAGGACCATATGTCCTGTTTTTCCAGGACAGCCTGGATTTTAGCCTTGTGTCCTGGAAAAAAAACTTCAGTGTCCTCCTATTCTTTTTATGTGGACACCATTAACCCTTCTTGAAATTAATAAATTACCTCCAATCCTATCTTCCATTTAGGCCAGCATAAATCCTGTGCTGATATGGGGGTGTCACAAAAGTGCAGCAAGACACTTCTGCCCCAGTGCAGGGCAGTTAGGCCAGTGCATAGGCATACCCTGGCCTCCTCGACTCCATCATGGAAAGACTGGCCAGGTGAGTTAGGCTGGCCTAAATTTCTTAGGATTGTGCCCTTCATGTAATAAATTATGTAATAGTTTTAAATTTAATAATAAGTAATATAGGCTGCAATCCTAAAGCCACTTTCCTGTAAGACCCATTGAACACAATGGAGCTTACTTTTTGGGGAGACATGGCTAGAATTGTGCTCATAGTGTTTAAATTAAGCAAATGAAAGCAATTTATATGAGTTTTTTTAGATTTTATTTTGTCATGTCTTATATTTTTCTTGGATGTCCTACATTTTGGGGGCCTTGTCCTCTTTTTTGTGTTGGGGGGGGCCACCTGTCCAATAGACGCTAGATTCTTAACCTGGAATTGTTTCAGAGCTATCCACAAAGCATCACTTCTGAAGTATCCTGCGCTGGAACAGATCTCTGATACAAGTGTGTCAGAGAGAGAAATTCCCTGCTGAAATTCCCTCTAATCCAGGGGTCAGGAAACTTTTTTACCTTTTACCACAAAATATATTTAGATACGCTGACGTTACCCCCTTGATTTGAAAGGAAGGAAATCATATTAATATAGTGCATTGTATCAGTTCCTTGCACACTACAGTACTGTAACACACACAGCCTGGCATGCATATAGAATCTATAGATTCTATAGGGTTAGGAATCTATAGATTCTATAGATTCTATATGCAATGAAATGAAATTCCTGGGGGTAAAGGACGGTTGCACAGCCGAGACACAGCCAGGTATGCGTATAGATTCATATGCATGCCCGGCTGTGTCTCGGCAGCGTGACTATCCATTACCCCCAGGAATTTCATTTTTACCCCATTTAGGGTAATTTACCCCTATTCCCTGACCACTGCTCTAATCTATCCAATTGTTAATAGTCCAGGATCTTTGAAATTGAAAGTTTGCCCATACCTGCATGACCATGGTGACCATATGTCTTCTTTTCCAGAACATGTACTCTTTTCCAGAACATGTACTCTTTTCCAGAACATGTACACTTTGGCCTTGTGTCCTGGGGGGGGAAATCTTCCTTGGCCTCTGTTTCCTTGTGAGCAGGCAGCACGTAATTAATGTAATTTATAAATTATGGCTGCAAACCAAACCCTAGTTAGGCCAAATCCTGTGCACGGGACAATTATTTCCATGTACGCCTTATTCTCTGGAATAACCACATTTAGTATGACAATCTCTTAGTCTAGAAGTTGCACAGAGATATTAAAATGGGTTGTTCCAAAAGATGTTCTACAAAACTACCATGCATTGGAATAGTATCACTTAGATTCTGTTTAAAATGGTTTGCCTGCCCTGATGTGGACAGTGATCTTGTAGGAACTAATTCAGAAAAGCGGTTTATCAGCCAGGTCTCCTAGAACATGGCCTGGCGCTCATTAATCCTACTTTTCAGAACACAGAAAAGATGAAAAGACAAATTGAATGGAGGGTATTTTAAGAGGATTGAAATGAAAACTAATCTTGTTATGCTTGTTATCCTTGTCACATGTGCCACTAAAACCTAGACATTTCTGAAGGAACTTTAAATGGGCATTAGTGTTTCTAATCTGAGCAGGAACAGGCAGGAAAGGGAAAGGTTGGGCCACAAAAACCCAATTGTAGAGCGCTGCGGGATGGCCTGCAGAATTTCAGCTTATCCTTCCTTTTCCCAAATTTTACATAATACCGGTACATACGTACACACGCGCACACACACACACACACCAGTGGTGAAGATAGAGGTGGGTGCAAGGCATTAAAATTTGCAGGGGGGCCCTTATCAAAACATGCAAGTGCCACACGGCACCTTCCCTTTCTGGGTGGGAGGACCAGATAATCAGATGACATCTTTTTCCAGGACATGTCCTCTTTTTTTGCCTCATGTTCTGGAAAAGAATTTAAATGTCCCTTTTCCTTTGGGTGGGAAGCACAAGCCTTCTTGTAATTTCTAAATTACTTGTAATAAACTTTATGTAATATAGTTTTAAATTTAATAATTTAAACTGCATGGTGAATGGACTGCATGGTGAAATTGGGGTGGCAATGGGATTACCCCCTGCCTTGACTCTATAAGATTTATAGAGTCTATAAGACTCTATAACAGCTGACTCTTCAGCTCTCACTTTACACATAAATGGGACAGACTTTGTTTTAAAGATCCAGTTCTGGCCCATCACACATAGTCTGACGTTGAACCTAACCTGGGGCAATAACACAGTGCAATGCTACTACCTAGTACAACAAAAACAGGCTTGCTGTAGTATTCTCATTAGGTCCTTTGCAGATCTTAGAATGCAAAGGCCCATCACCCTTCCATTTGCAATTGTAATAAATGGCAGCTGCACACCAATAATAGTATCTCCCCTTTTTATCTCTTTGCAGACTGTCAAAGCATTCCTCCCACAAATGATCAAGAAGAGTCATGGACATATCGTGACAATAGCTGGATCACTCGGACTTTTTGCAGCAGGTTGCGTAGAGGTCAGTAAATTCCTATCAACAGAAATCTAATAATAATAATTAGAAAAATAATCTCTCCAAAATAGTCCCTTCATCTTCACCGTATGTGTGCATTTACTCTGTTTATAACCAACACAATTGCAAAGCCCTGGAATCACTAACAATAAATTAAACAAATTAGATAATAATGTTATCCAAAAGGCTCTCAATCGTTCCACTAATAGGAGCATTAATACATTAATTAATTTGTTACATTAAAATGACACACCTTATTCAAACAGAAAAAAGCAGATTATGGCTGCAATCCTGAACACACTTTCCTGGGAGTAAGACCAGTTGAATACAATGGGCCGCCTTCTGAATTGACATGGTTAGGATTGCAGCCTTAATTTATTTTTAAAAATAAAACAACGGATTCACTCATCTAGTCAAATGAGAATGAATGAGCTATATGCAGAAGTATGTTAAACTACAAACAGCCCGCAGATGACGATTGTGGAGGTACAATATAACAATATTAATCTTCTTCTCTTCTTCTTCACTTCCTCTTTTACTATTTGGGTGTCGAGGAAGATATAAAGTCCTGGATCTTGCATTTCTGGTGGCCTCTTCCAAATTCATTTGATATAGCAGTATGTTCTTGATGTTATCTCTCCATCCTACTCTGGGTCTATCTTTCGCTCTTTGTCCTTCTTCTCCCTTGACATAAGCCTTGTATGATACAGCTTCCCAAGACATTCTCTCCAAGTGTGCAGACCACCTTATTTGCTGCCTTTCTATATAATGCAGAATTGGTTCTGTTCCAATTCTCTCCCTTATTATTTTGTTCCTGATTTTATCCCTTCTTGTTAACATTCATCAGTTTAAAAAAAAACTATCCCCCTTGCCACTGTCTCATCTTCCCATATTTTTAATGGTACCTGGAATGTTGACAGTTGGAATGTTGACAGTTCCCTCTCCTCAGCCTGCTTGAAGACATAGAATGTTGGCAGAAGATGTGGACACTCTCACAGACAGGTGAAAGCATTTAAGTAGAAAGAAGTGCAAAGTGGAGTTGCCAATATTCATCACACTATAGTAAAGAACAGAATGCTATGAAGGGGGTGAGACTACATTGCTAGGGTGAAATTATTACCAGTGGTTAGGGTAACCGGGGCATTTAACTCTTAACCAGAAACTCCAATTCTGCATAGTTAAGGCTGCATTCCTAAAGACACTATCCTGGGAGTAAGACCCATTGAACACAATGGAGCTTACATTTGAGTAGACATGGTTAGGATTGTGTTCTAAGTCTTCTTGGCAAGGAAAGTATGTATCACCATGGGCCAAGCATGCAGATAAGACTGGCAGCTCCAGAAATCCTTACTCCACATCATGAATATGTCAATTTGTCTAGTTTATATATCTCAGACTGCAGTCCTAAAGACACTTACCTGGGAGTGTGAGACCCATTGAGCACAATGGGGCTTCCTTTTAAGTAGACATGGTTAGGATTGTGCTCAGTGTTGTCTATTCTATCCCGATTTCTTGTCAATGTACAAATCCATAAGCAAGCATGACAGATCCCATAAATCAATAGAGAAGGGAAACAACAATTGTTAAGTTATCTGGTTCAGCCCAAAGTTCTCCCATCATTAAATCAAACCCTGGATTGATACAAGATGAATCATAACCAGTTTCAAGAAGACACTGTGCCTGTCAACCAGCAGGCCAGAGGTTTGAGATGAGGATTTCCTGCTACAGGCAGGGGGTTGGACTAGATGATCTACTGGATCCCTTCCGATCCTATGATTTTATTATTCTTAGATTAATAATAACTCAGTTTCACTTATCCAGTGAGCTGGTAGGATTCCTTTTTTGCTCTTTGGAAAATGTGGCGGTGTTTAGGAATAGACTCTCCCAAGGATTTTCAATGTAAATTCAAGGGACCGTCTTGGATTTGACACACTGAATTTGGTCAGGAAACTTACAGCAAAATACTATAAATGCTTACTTGGAAGTAAGTCCCACTGTGTTCAATGGAGCTTACCGGTACAATGGAGCTTACCGGTACTTCTCTCTACATACTGTTTGTAATTATGCAGGCTTATCTCAGCCTTAGCACCCTGATGTCATCTCTAAGAGAGAGGATATATGTAATAGTTGTGTCTTGTTTTCTGCAGGATTACTGTGCTAGCAAGTTTGCTGTGGTTGGATTCCATGAAGCTCTTAGCCATGAGCTGAAAGCCAAAGGAATAGATGGTGTGAAAACTACACTAGTGTGTCCTTTTTTCATAGACACTGGAATGTTCTGTGGCTGTAAAATTAGGTAAAGTGTGCATCACACCCATGCCGATTCCTTGCAAATACTTCAGATTTCAGCCATGTTATGCACAGCTGTATGTTATTACACTGGATTCAGGTTGCTCTAAATAGCCTGATGGTTCTTCCCTCACAGAACTGACCACTTTGACAGAAGATAGATTTTGCAGCCATGCTAGACTTATTACTGGAGATGCAGATGGCTGGATCTGAGATCTGGTGTATGCAGAACCTGTGCTAGACTATGGAGTTGGTATGTTGCTACAACCACCACATCATTTCTGACAAGCTGTGCAGCTTAGGGCACAATCCTAACCATGTCTACTCAAAGTCAGTAGCTGACTTTGAGCTGCTACTCAAAGCCGGCTGACTTTGAGTAGACATGGTTCAGAATGTGTTAGTTTCAAATTTGGTGTCCAGATGAATTGGGGCAATATGTAGCAACAAAGTAAGCCCAACGTTGGCATCAGATCATTCTCCAGATTTAAGTGGAGTAGATATGTCAAGCATTGTCCTTCACTAGTTTTTACAGCATTCCCTAATATACGTGGCTCTTTAAAAACATAAGAAAAACAGACCGGTCCCAGTCTCAGAAAGTTTATAATCTAAGATTTATGAGAGGGAGAGAGAACAGGGAATACAAAGAGAGGCAAGCACCCACTTATGCAGCTTGAGTTGTTCCTGCCAACTCTTTTTTTGAATTGCTTAATGCTCCAAGAAGAAGGTGCAATTCACACTATTAATGGCAGCTTTGTATAGTTACATCAGTACCTTGAATTCACCTTGAGTACAAAATTTTGTACCTTGAGTACAAAAAAGAGTCAGCAGATCCATATTTAGACTCCTTTATTGCAATTCCACCCTGCTTCAGCGGTTTATAGATTTCCAAAATTAATCACGTGTTTTACTTTGTCAGTAATATTTCCTTGCCCTGGAACATTACAAATGAAGACAGCAAATCATAAGTTGAGATAGAAGGAAAACTAAAGAAGGCAAGGACATCTTTAAAGGTTCATGCCTTAATCCCTGCTATAACAAAGATCATACTATTATTTCAATTCAGTAGAGAAGATTCTCATGTGTTTTTGGTGTTAGGACTTTAATGAGACTCACTGAGTTTGGTGGAAGCATCTGAAGATGGTGCATAATCCTAATGTCTGGGTTTTTCTATTACAGCCTCCAGGACAGTACTTGAATGTGTGTGCATTGATTCCATAGAGATTATTTGCTTTTTTCTCCACCAGGCGAGAGCTGGAAGCCCTACTACCTCCCTTACAGCCATCACATTGTGTGAAGGCAGCAATGCAAGGGATACTTCGAGATCAGCACATCATCTGCATCCCCAAAGCAATATATCTAGCAGCTATTTCAAAGAAGTAAGTTACAATTCTGGAAACAGCAAGCATGTCAGCTTCTGCCAGAGTGGCATATTTCTATGGCAAATTTCATGTGGCAAATATTTCTATGATGCAAAATTGGCAAGAAAAATGCAGAAAAATGAACATTTACATGCTAAATGTGTTAATTTCTAATGTTAATGTTAAGTCCAGAGGAGAGCGACAAGAATGATCAGTGGGATGGAAGAGAAGTCCTATGAGGAAAGGTTGGGGGAACTTGGGATGTTCAGCCTGGAGGAGGCTGAGGGGAGACATGATTGCCCACTTCAGATACCTGAAGGGCTGTCAAATGGAGGAAGGGGCTCATATATTCTTAGCTGCCTCTGAAAGCAGAACTAGAACCAATGGGTACAAACTGCAAGAAAGGAGATTCTGGTTGGATATCTGGAAAAAATTCCTGACAGTGAGGGCGGTTCGGCAGTGGAACAGATTAACAACGGAGGTAGCGGACTCTCCCTCACTGGGGATCTTCAAGCAGAGTCTTGATGAGCAACTGTTGGAGATGCTCTAGAATTTCCTGCTACAGGCAGGGGGTTGGACTAGAAGACCTTACTAGGTCCCTTCCAACTCTAGGATTCTGATTCTATGATTTATATCTATGACATGCACCCAATACATAGCCACTGAAGACTTCATCCTAACCAATTTAGGCCTGCACAACTCACCCATCTCCTTGTACCTATAGTGGCGTTGGGAGACTGGCGGATGTCTGAGCACAGGCCTAACCCCCACCTGGGAAGTGGCACTGAAGTGCCTTTTTGTAGTTTTCCAACACCTCCAGGCCAGCATGGGACTTGTGCTGGCCTAACCAGAGGTGAGGATTGTGTTGTCACTTACTACAGCCAGTGTCCTTGACTTAAAGAGGAAGATGTCACTGCTAGATTTCAGTGAAGGAAAATACATTCACAAGTGAAGGAAAATGGCAATGATAAAACTTTGCATTGAGTGGTTTCTGCCATTACAGTCATTATGAATGGATAGCAGAGAAGTTGGACTTCTCTGGGGTCTCCAAACCCCAGCCCTGGGGCCAGATGTGGCCTTTGGTAAGCCTCAAGATTGTTCTATTAGGCACCTGGGCAAGCCCTGTAATGCACTCCAATACATCCTTATATGTAAACATATTCAAATTTTAAATGTAAAATAGTTTGTTTGGCCCAACACAGTGTCAGAGAGATGATGTGGCCCTACCAAAAAGTTTGGAGACCCCTGGATAGGAAATCTGTTTTGTACTGGGTTATGTCGCCACTAGGTATACCATGAACTGTCCATGAATTGCACTATGAACGGTTCACCAAATTGATTGAATCCCAGCCAGTGGTTCTGAAACTTTTAGCACCAGGATCTATTTTCTAGGATTCACAGATGGCTGGAAAAAGAATTTATTTATGCTCCTTCCTAAACTGTTTACAATCTCCTGAAATATTACATTCAATAGTCATGATGCTTTTAAACCACATCACATTTTTTTTTCCTTTCTTCAGCCTCCTTCCCTGGGATGTTCAAGTTCTTATTCAAAAATTCCTGGGCTTGAATAAGTGCATTCCACACAAAGATGTGCATCATTGAGCAGCAAGAACATGAAGATCATAACGTCATGGAAGAATTGTTGGAGCAGAATTTCGCATTCCAAACTCAATTGTTCAATAGGCAGGGTGCACTCTTTGTGAGCCCTCTCAAACAGGGGAAGGCAGGTGCTTGCAGCCTTTATGCAGGTCAAGAGACTAAACAAGGATCAAAGTGTTTCATCCTGTGGACTTAGCAGGTAGAATAATTTTAGTAATGAAAAAATAAGCTACTCTTATTTAGATCACAGCTGACAATGGAATGCGAGTAAACTGTATAGAACATATTTTTTTTATTTTAATCAAGGGACTAATCCTACATAAATAAAACCATTATGCATTTTCTATCTTGCTTACTACTTTTCCAAGACATCACATTTCTTCTTGTGGCCTGCACACAGACATACTTCGGACAGCATGTACTGCAACTAATGCTAGGTGATTGAGACTAAATTCAGTACTTGCATGGCAAAGCTTATGATGCATGACTTGTGAACCCGCACAAGGAAAAATGGGGTAGGCTCTTCAGTAACAGCAAAAGAGTAAATGTCTCCCTAAGTTTAAGAAACACTACTAAATGAGGAGTCCAAGGATCTCCAAGGACAGTATGCAGTGTGGCACGGGATCTGTGTGCGGTGTGTGTGCGTTAATCAGAAGTGTGTGTGTGTTAATCAGAATTAAAAACGCTTTGTCCAGGCTACAGATATTCTTATGTAACAGCATCAGCTATTTTTGCTTTTACAAAAGGGTGCATATTTGGATGCAACAAAAATATAAGTCCAGAACTTATGAACATGTTCTGTGTTCTGGGAACACATTCCTAAGTCCATTTTGTTCCTAAGTCCAACAGTGTGTTGGAGCAAAAGGGGTCATCTCCCCTTCCTCAGGCATTGAGAGCCTCATGCCATCAGGACTCTCAGTGCCTGGGGTGGGGAAGGGAGAACATCTCCCCTTCCTCAGGCACTAAGAACCTGGAGATTCTCAGTGCCTTGGGTGGGTGTGTGGGGAACATCTCCCCCTGCCTTAGGCACTCAGAGTCCCGGGCATTGATACTGTCAGTGCTTGGGACATAGGGAAGCATCCTACCAATGGGCTCTGGTATCTCTATGTGATCGGGACTCCCTGAGTCTGGGGAGAGCTGCTGTGCTGGTCCCAGAGACTGGAACAAACCTTCACTGAACTTATAGGAACACGCCTCTGTGACCCACTTCTGGGTCCAGAGGTTTGTCTGTATCTGTGAAAGTTCATAAGTTGAAGATTTTTATGTAGGGGACATACTGTATTTTGCTGTATGTGAACAAAAGAACTCTTTTATTCACATTATTTTGGTGCATGTGAACAAAAGAACCCCCCCCCCCCAATAAAATATTTTTGCAGTACCTGGACATGCGAAGTCTTCTATCTCAAGCTCTTAAGGGAAAGTGAACACATATGGTGTGCAAGGATTCACATTAGTGTCAGAAGCTATTTGATGCATGCTCTTAAGTCATCATTTTGGAGAATGTACTGGCCACAGGACATGATGATGTGGTCATGGATGGATCTCAGATGAACAACATTCTCTTTGTTTCAGCCCTCCATACTATAGAGTTAAATCCATGGTATACAATGAAAAATTGTGATTTCACTTCAGAACTCTGTTCTTTTAAAGGTTCCCCACCATAATTGAATATCCTAACTTTGTCAATTTGCAACTTCCTCATTGATATAAAGAGAAATATCAACAAACAACCATGATCAGATTTATTAAGTTTCTAGCCTTTAACACAATCCAAGGAGTTTAACAGAAACCACCACTTTTTTAGTATTTACCATTTATTGGTGGACAAACACTACGTTTTACTTACATTCCATGGGGAGAAAAAATTCCAGCGTAAACAATGAACTGAAGCAGTACTTAACTTGCAAGGCTATCGTGCTTTACCTGGACCATATGCAAAAACTTTATTGCACACATTGCTGTGTGCAATAAACACAACATCAAAAGCAACACAGTTTATATAGAAACATAGGTAATTTTTTTCAGCCCTACATGGAGATGTAATTAAACAGTATAAAGCACTCAAGGAAAATCAAGTTGCAGTTTTATATGCACTACACTGAGATCATATCCTGTACTGTACTGAGTTTGTGTGCCTTTATATACAGGCACACACACACAATTTTTTAAAAAACAAAGATTAGCGACCATTTAAACTTCTGTTGCATTTGATTCCCCCCACCCCACCCCTCAAAAATATTCTAGAAATCAAAATGATCAAATGAAGTTTAAAATTCCTAAAATGTATAATTATTTATTCAACCGTTTGATAATTAGGCTAGGCTTGCCTAACTTGTGACTTTGTTTTAATTAAATGGCAGGCACACAATTTATTTCCAGTGAAATATTACAGTCTCGTTAAAAACATAAAACCCAAACACATACATGGATATGATCTTCCCAAGTTAGTTCATAGGTAAGTGTGTCAGACAACAAAGTTTCTAAACTGTGCTATAGTTCTAGGTACAATTGAGAAACTTTTTCTTTTAATGAAAAATTTATAGTGTCATTCAAAACAATGCAATGAAACTAAAAATTTTATCACTTTTGAAAAGCAACAGTTATGATTTAGATACTACAGTAGGCAGTGACAACTGTAGCGCTCTAAAACAGTTAGGTTACATTAATCAGGAAGCATTTGATTTTCTCTGGTGCTTTCGGGTTTGGGTCCAGTCAAGCCATTTTTTAGGCAGTGGTGTCCAGTGTTTGTCCCAAAGTGTTTGAGCTAGCCGGTTTGAGGAGAGGGTCGTTTTCCATTTCTTGCTTCACGCATCTAAAGAAAAGAAAGTGTTTGTAAGAAGACGGACTCTGTGCAGAGCATGGCTAAACAGCATAAGCTTGGAGTCGGGGCCCTTCCTTCCAGACTCAGGTCAAACAGAACCAATCCTTTGAAACAGCAAACCCCGCTATTGTATTCATCAGTTTGCTTTAAGTGTTCTGCCAGCTGTGCCATTAAACCGCCTTCTGGCAAAAGAAACCTTCTCTGCCTAGCAGACACTATAATTACTGCCCTGTAAAGCATTTCCTGAGAACAGGGTGGTTAAAGTGATGTTCTGCTTACGGCAACACATTCAAAACTTCAAAGAAACAAGAATGGAAGAATCTTTTGTTGTAGGCAGCCACGTTTTGCCACAATTTTGTACAATCCCAGCACAAACTAGCTCTCTTTTCCTTACCATGCAACAGCCTGATTTTTATAACTCTCCCTGTAAAAAGCACTCACCTAAAGATTTATTTACCTAAGGATCCTGCCAAGGATTACAAAGTTTGGGCTCCTTTTAAATTTTATTTAGACTTGGAACAAAAAAGGAAGAAAAATGTTAGCAGAGCTCAGCTGTTTTCCACTCACACAGACATTGGTCCATTCCCTGTTCTTGGCATCTCTGTACTCTGTTGGTCCAACTCAGACAGTAATTTTAAGATGTTTAACGCAGCCTAGAGGAAAAGGAAAAACACCCCATTTAACATATGTATGATAGGAGGAAAGTTATTGCATAGAGCTGCAACGGCACTATGCAGTAAGAGTTTGAACTGTTCAAAATAATGATAAAATTAAAATGTATTCCACTAAGAATTTAAGACTTGGTGTTTTTTCCAAGGAAAGCTGAAAGTACAGAGCTGAAGTAGCAGAAGTAGCAGAGACTGAAAAGCTGAAGTAGCAGAGACTGAAAAGAACTTTTCCATGGATAAATCAGTCAATTTAAACCTGATTAAAATTACACTATTAAGAAGCAGGGATCATGGTTTTGAAAACAGGAACATGTACAAGTCCAACTGCATCAGCAATGGAAGGAAGCAAATTTATTCGGAATTGTTAGTAGCAATTGCCAGCCCTAACATTAACATTAAAAAGATCTGCACAAAGATGGTTACAGGGGCACTTTATTCACAGAATACTGTAAGGCAGTGGTCCTCAACCTTTTTGGCCCGAGACCAGTTCTGTAGAAAAGAAATATACCATGGACAAGCACGGGGTGGGGGGAGAGTTCTGCCTTTGGCGACCTGGAGGGAGGGTTTACCCACCTAAAGCACAGCTGCCTCTAGCTGTAAATCCCATTATAATAAATAGAGCTATTGCCAGGTTACTGTGGATAGGATTGCAGGTGAGAGCCCAACGTCTCAATGCATGTCTACTCAGAGCAGGGATTTTCAACCTTTTCCAATGTAGGATGCATAGAAAATGCACAAAGTCATCCTAGTCACTCCTATTGGAGAGTAAGCTTCATTGACTATAATGGGACTTATTTCTGAGTAGACAAGCATTGGATTGGACCCTTGAGGCTACACTCTTATCTACACTTTCCTGGGAGTAAGCTCAACTGACTTACAATGGGACTCACTACTGAGTAGACAGACGTAGGGTTGGTGTCTGAGGTTGCAATCCTCTGCCAGAGCCCTCCTGCTGGGAGGAGGGGAAGAGGCACTTAGAGGAGTCCTCTCGCAGATCGGTCAGGCAGCTGCCAAGGACCACCAGCGGTCCCTGGACCGGGGGTTGAGGAACCCTGCTGTAAGGTACTTTCTGTGCCACTCCCTGGGGAGAGTTAGATCAATGCACAGACATGCATTTGCCTCCCTACATCACCATGGGAATGGAAAGACCAATGAGTTCTGCTGGCCTAGGTTAGGACTACATCCTTAGACAAGTAGTTCTGCTCAGTCCTACTTAATCTACAGTAATCAACTGAAAATTAATGGATTAATTAAGCCATCTATTCAGACACAGATCTTAATGTAAATTCGGTGGAAAATAATATGAAAAACCTGCTGACAATTAGGTTAGAACTATATAGATAAACTACATTTCGGCATATTTCTTCTCACTTAGCCCTTTGGTTAACTAAAGGGTTCGGTGGGAAGAAATAGTATTTCACACTTTTAATATTGCTCTTCCCTCCAAGAAGCTCAGGATTGTGTTCATACATAATTCTTTCCTTTGGTCTTCACAAAAACAGTGAGGTGGGTTAGGCTGGGAGATACTACAGCTTGTTTTTAAAGATAAAGTGGACATGTTTTTGTTTATAAGATAAATAAATGTTGCTGTAGTTCTGAAAGCCAAGGGATAAACATTCCAGAACCCTCCTTTCTACCTTTTTCCCATCCAACGTTTGTCATTAACTAGATCAGTGGTTCTCAAAGTGGGGGACAGGACCTGCTTGGTGGGTCACAACTTTGGGGGAGTCACGAAAAGCTGGGCACTGCAATTTTGGAATCTGGCACTGGGCACCCCAATTTTGGAATGGGGGACTCAGGCGACTTTCCTGGCAGTATGTTTCACTGAACACAACAGAACTTACTTTCGAGAAAACATGAAGGAGCTCCAGCATCACAGTGATATCACTTCCTGTTTGACATCACATCTACAGGGGTCCTGGACAATCTCAGAAGGGGTCCAAGGCTGAAATGCTCAAGAACCACTGAACTAGATCACTTGGAGTTTTACCCACACCCAAGAAAGTATGAGAAACTGAAGGTTTCCAAAACAAATCTCAGGACTTTTGACATGATCACATAGGCTTATCTCATGTCAAGAGGAAGTTATGCCTCTCAATAAAACTGCATTGTGTCTAGAAAATCCACTAATAGAAGACTTTCATTTCTTATACTCACCATATCATGGCAAGATTCAACATCTTTTCCAATTCCATGGCTTATCAAGGGTGGCTGAGAGGAACAATTTATAAGAGACACAAATTCATTCTTGTTGTTTTTGGGGAAGTCTTTGTATTCAACCTGAAAAAGAGGAAGTTTTATTTATTTCCAAACGTGTCCACAACTCCACTCATGAGGAGGAGCATTTCTAACCGTCTGGCATGCAAGTTGCTCAGAAGAACATATTGCATTTCTGCTACCATTTGAAGGGTGCAAGACCACAAAAACAGTTTCTGACAAGGAGCAGCATGGAGAAAACTGATGCTTCTTCTCTTCTCTAAAGTGGAGCACAAATAAGGGAATATTTTAACTTCCAAGTCACTTGCATAGGTAAAGGGTCCCAGGCAGGTTGCCCTGCCAGCCATGACTGGCTGCAGATTGCCCTGCTGGCTGATACATGCACCAGCCACAGCTGTTGGGTATGATGCTCATCCCTAATTCATAGCCAAGAGCTAGCGCTGTTCAAAGACATCTCTGTGATCACGTGGACAGCATGATGGCACAGTATGCAGTTTATCTTCCCAGTGAGGTGGTACCTATTTACCTACTTCAATTTGCATGCTTTTGAACTGCTAGGTTGGCAGGAGCTGGGCTAAGGACGGGGGCTCACATCTGGCATTACTTGGGTCTTGAACTGCTGACCAGCCGAGAGGAATTCTGGTCAAGCAGTGTTCTAACTCCAGTGCTCTAACCACTGAGCCATTGCAGCCACCTAAAGATCTATATGATCAATAACAGCAAGGGAGGTTGAAAATGGGCCACAAAAGCTACACCAATACATGTGAACCATCTTCCAAACACAGAGATGTGTACAAATTCCAGCAATTGTATATATAGTCACAGTCATAGGGTGCAATCCAGAGTGACTATGGGGAGTCCTTGCTCCAGAGTAAGAACAAGTTACAAAGGATTGCAATATGAATTTCCCATAGGTTTTCACTAGATGGTGCAGTAACTACAGTTTGGCATGTAATGTCTCTTATGTGCTCCTGTAGTTACTCTGGATTGTAGCCATAGTCTGCATCTCTTACGCTGTTCTGTAATAATGCTCCCAAAACAGAATCATCTTCACAAAAGCACAACTAATTTTATTACTTTTCTATCTGCAACCCTTGAGACTACACCTTCCCTTCAAATCTCTTCTTACAGAAGTCTCTTTATCAACCTTCCACCCCATCGCCCAAGTGCTTGTCATCTTTGCTAGTCTGGAAATTCCAAACTGAAAGTTCCTTGGGGAAAAGTGGGTTAAGGATTATACCAACCATTTTCAACCACTGTGCTGCAGTACACTGGTGTGCCACAAATGATCTGCAGGTGTGCCAGGGGAATGCAGGGATGTTAATTTGTAGGCCATTTGGGAATTTTAGCCCTCACCAGCAGCGTGGTGCATTTTGTCACAATAATGGTGTGCCTTGACAATTTTAGCATCTTGTCAGTGTGCCATGAAATGAAAAAGATTGGAGATCACTGAGTTTTCCTGTGCAAAGCTCAGATACACTACTGGCAATAAAACCAAGAAGCAGTAATGGTTGTTAAAAAGCTAACCTTCAAAAGCAGAACAGACTGACCAGTTTTAGACACAAGGGGAAGGTGCCTCCTGGTCCAAGACTAGTTTGCACTGTTAGATAGTGACAAACGGGGAAAAAGGATAAGCTCATGAACTGTAGTAAGCTTTCAGTAACTGTGCTGAGATTTTAAATTCTTCCGTTGTAAAATCTCCAATCTTTAATTTGGCAATGGAAATAGGGACCTGGGGGATGGGCTATGGATTTAAAACTGTGAACCTAAAAAAATGTTGTGGCAAATTTTGACATGAAATTATTTCCTTGGTCCTTCTGAACCTACCTGGTACGATGAACCTTCAAAGCCTTGCTCTGTATTTTGCTGCCATCAGAAGTGCAGTAGATGAATACTAGAGACAGGGCTGTAGTAGTCACAGCATCTAATTCAGGTTACGACTCCCTGAGGGAGGCCTGCATGACCCCCTTGCTTTTTGAAAAGGAACATGCTTGTTTCAACTAACATTACATCTTGTATAAGTTATGCATTCAAGGGTACTTTCTATTGATTTTCTATTGATTTCAACTGATTTAGAGCTGTTTTAAGTTTTAGCTTTATGCCATTTTGGGAAGCCCACTGACCAGAAGGCAAGACAAGAAATGTTAATGAATATAAGAAATTATGTTCTCTTTGGCTTGTAACACTTCAGACTGCATGCTGGGGGCTGTATGTTAAAATGTTTCACCTGGTAAAGAGGTCTCCCTGCCTGTAGGCAAGCAGCACACAAGGAGGATAGGATCTTTCTTAGTCTGCCCCTTGTCACTCTATTTTCCTTCATACAGTGAGACAGTAACCCCCTGAGGAAACATCCCAGTTCCTTACTGCAATGAAATGTGCTCTACAATTCTCCTATTCAGCACAGAATAGTGTACCAACAAGAACAGAAGTCATAAAGATCAATCATATGTCAACTCCACGTAAAAATTTGGGAAAATTGAGTTGATATAAATGAATTGCTACCTTCCTCTAGGAGGATTTGTGAAACAGGGTTTCCATCTAGCAAGGCAAACCCAGCAAGACACCAAAGCATTCAGTTTGCAACCAGTTTACCTGGATTCCCTGAACACTGGAAAGGAAGTCCAACTGTTCAGAGGGTCTAGCGAGAGGTCCATGGGGTACATGGCCCGACGAGCTGTTTTTTAAAATGGTCTCAGCGGTAGGTGAAGTGCCACCGTATAACAGCTCTCTAGCAATCATAGCTGTCACTGTAGCCTTGGCAGGATTAGGGGCTGCTCTACTGAAATCTTTGGTGTGGTGTCCTTGATTAACTCCTACAGCCTGTGCCACCTCAGGGACCATTGGAAGAATACCAGCAGGAAGTTGCTGATGGCTGAGATAAGGCATCCTGAATTCATCCTCTTTATTACCTGGACAGAGACAGAATAAAGGAGCAGAACTTCATTAAGTATCAAGAATCCATCATGCACAAACCAGCAGTTCACTGAGCACAAAGTCCAAAATATCTTTTGAAATCTAAAACCAACTTTCAGGAAGACGTACTGAACAGTCAATATATTTTGCTTGGAGGCTTTACAGACATTGCTTTTCAAAGGCTCAACATAGCCAAATGATTTCTAAACCAACTCTCCTGACAGACTTCAAGAATGTTACTACTAAATACATTTTGCAAACTGCATACATAAAAATTAAATTGTACTTACTAGGTGTTTCTTCAGAGCCTGGTTCAAAAAACGTTACTTTTCTTCCATCGCCTGGTTTCTTTACTGGCGTCTGGCAGAAAAAAATATATTTACATCTTGTTATTTGACTGTATCCTGAAAGTGAAGAGTGGGTTGCAATCCTTGCAAGTCTAAAACCAGAAATGTGACTTAATATGTTCTCTCATTCCTACCCGTTCCTAACTCTCCGCCCCATCAATACAAACCCTTAGCAATCCAGGCCCACAACCTTCTATAGAAAGCTGTTTAGGATTTCAAGGATTGCTCAGACATAATTTCTCAGATTCAGCATAACCCAAACACTGCCCACACTCCAAATACTCAGCAAGGTTAAGGTCTCCTCCTACTCTTGCCAAGATCTTCCTAGTCAAGAAGTTGAAGTTGCCTGGATGCCATCTTGCCCAAGGCAGCTTTCACTAGTCTGCTGGTTTCACACCCATACTCCTCTATGATCTTACTGTTAATTTCTTTAAGTACTGAACTACTATTCTTCAGTATGCAAGTCACAATTTTAACAAACATTTGTAGAAGTGTCAAAACCATCTCTCAAGAACTTGCTACCTTTTCTTCTGTCTTTAGTGCTGGCTTTGGGGGTTGGGGTTGAGGGACTTTGAATCCTAAGAGCTCTAGCATGTTTTCAGCTGCGTTGCGCTTTGCTACTTTCTTGTTAGTTCCCATTCCTTCCGCTGTATGCATCCCAACTTTCACCTAGAAAGAGGAAGAAACAAGTCGTAGTGGTAAGTGTCCTTTTGTCCTCTCCAAAGGACAAATCAGGCAGATGATTGTTAGCGACTTATGCATCCCAAGTCTGTCTAGACCGACACACTGTCTGTCTAAATAGCTGAACTGAGTTGAGTTTATCCATCCCAGTCAGCTGCCTGAATGTCATTTACTGCAGGCAACATAGCAGGAGGAATATAGATAAAAATCTATAATCCATCCCCCTAGCACTCTTCTAATGCTCCAGATTATTTTAGTTCAGCAAGACTCCAGGAGTACACTAGACATTAACATAATTCCAGGTTCAGGTATAATGAATGCATGCATAGAAGATGCCTTCTCCAAGTTGAAAAGCTCCTAGAATATCCATTTACCAATAACATTGCACAGTGTTACATACTCCAACTGGTTCTTGCAATGTGAAGACAAAGCTGGGTCTCAAAAGCACTCTGAGGGCCATCTCCCTTTTTCATTAGATTATATTTTAGAATTAGGTACAGTGTTCATCTTGAAGAACAAGTCATTTGTAGGATATGAAGATCCCATTAGGAAGAGAGCAACTGCTCTGAAGACAATGCCAAGGGAAGAGAAGGGGAGGAAAGGAATAAGAAACATGGGAGGGAATGAGGTGCAGTTGAATAACTGGCACAGCAAGGACTTCCTGCAGATACTGACCTCTGTAACAAACTAAGGAAAATTCACTTTAAAGACCCAGAAATGGCTTGTGGATTGTTGTGAAAGGCTTGTTGTGCCACTCATAAAAAGCAAAATAAGCTGCCCATTATGTAAATAAGATAAGTAGTATATAGGATAAAGCCTTTGAATACTGTAGTCTTTAAAATAGAGCCAGGTGTCTCTTTCGCTCTCAAAGAAAAAAATGTATCACTATTTGCACAGAACATCTAGCTATTTAAACTACTAGGCTTACTTGCCCAGGTGCAACAAAGTCTAGAGCAACTCTAGTTATAAAGATAAATCTCATCTCATTTCCTTCAGACTACTTCAATTTCTGAGAATGGAAAGTTATTGTAGCAAGGGATGGAAAAACCAGTATTTAGAGGTGACATATGGTCCAGAACAAAATAGCACGATAGCAGTTTGGATTTTGGGCTAAATTCAGTGAGGTGACTTTAACCTTTAAGGTCTGTATCTGAATTATTTAAGGAACACTCCTTGAATATACCTGACTCCACCAGTGAGTTAAAATTTGCACAAGAAATACTCTTTTTAAAAAATTACTTCAGGCGCCACTGCTCGTTAAGAGTTAAATTAATTTGAGGGACTGGCAGATACACCTGTGGAATTGCTGATCCAGGAAAAACCAATAAGTCCACTTCATGGCAATTTTTAGGTATATAAAGACTTTTTATTCAACCAGGCTGAAAACATTGTTGCTTTCTTATTAGAGAAGGAGAGAAAATGTGGTACCATTTGCTGAATTTCAGTGACTGTTTTATGGTGTTAACAAGATTCAATTATTGTTTTACTTCAAGTTGCTTTGAAGGTCTCTTGCATCCCCAAAGCTACATCCAATACATCTTTTGCTTGACACTACTGCACTGTATAGGAGTGAAGAGGACGCTCCACAAACCTGCATAACAAACTCCCTGCGTCTTGGCAGCCCACGTTCTGTGATGAGCATGTACTCTGGCTCTTTCTCTTTCTTTGCTTGCTGTATTTGAGCCAGTCTGCTAATAGGATTCATACCCTGGCCATATTCGGGGCTCGTCTGCAGCTGAGATAGGAAGAGCAGAAGTTAACTGACAACTGTCAAAAGTTAATTTCAATACTGGGCAGTCACAATTTAAGAAAAAAAATTTTTTTTTGAAGTGACAATGTGTGTTTCAAACTAAACAAGAGGTACCAAGAAGTAATCACTTGGTACATGTAATTTCTACACAAAGTTGCCATCAGAAAGCTGAAGATTGTTAACAGCAGAACACAAATTGGAATGCTTACTATGCAAGCCTCCATCAAAATGGAATTAACACACAAGCATATGGCTCATGAAAGGCAACACTCCACATAATACAAGAAACTAAATTTAGGCAAGTTAAATTGCTTTCCTTAATTAAATTGATGCTTCACTGTTTTGGCATTGCAACAATGATCAAGGCACTCTGCTATCCATGGGCTCAAATCGATGTTTCCATTCTAACACAGAACTGCATTCTTACATGCACCAGTCTGTGGTTCTCAACCCCTGGTCCGGGGACCACTAGAGGTCCTTGGCAGCTGCCTGACCAGTCCGCGAGAGGACTCCTCTAAGTGCCCCTATCCCTCCACACAGCAGGAGGGCTCTGTCAGAGGATTGCAGCCTCAGAGTCCAATCCTATGCCTGTCTACTCAAAAATAATTCCCATTATAGTCAGGGGAGCTTATTCCCAGGAAAGCATGGATAAGATTGCAGCCTCATAGTCTAATCCTATGCCTGTTACTCAGAAATAAGTCCCATTATAGTCAATGAGGCTTACTCTCCAATAGGAGTGACTAGGATGGCTTTGTGCATTTTCAATGCATCCTGCATTGGAAAAGGTTGAAAATCCCTGCTCTGAGTAGACATGCATTGAGACATTGGGCTCTCACCTGCAATCCCATCCACAGTAACCTGGCAATAGCTCTATTTATTAGAATGGGATTTACAGCTGGAGGCAGCTGTGCTGTGCTCTGGGTGAGGAAGACCTCCTTTCAGGTCACCAGAGGCAGGACTCTCCCCCCCCCCCCCATCCGTGGGCTGGTCCCTGGAAAATTTCTTTTCCACAGAACTGGTCCCTGGGGCCAAAAAGGTTGAGGACCACTGGTTTAAAAACATTTCTAATTCACAAATAGCCACAGCTTGGCTAGTAAAAACTCACCTTGACTATTGATTTTGTTTTCTTTTTGATCCTTGGCTTCATTTTCTCAACTGTAGGAAGAGGAGGCAGTTTCTTCAACTCCTCTAAGACTGCAATGGCCGCGTTCTTCTTGGAGATCTTTTTGCTCTTGCCTTCACCCTCACCCTTGAACTCGCCCACAGATACCTTTGTTACAAAGCTCTTCATATGAGGGGGACCACTCTCCCGGGTCACCTGTTTCAGAGGGAAAAACTGAGTGAAAGCGTGATAAACACTTATTAAAAATGGTAAGGTACAATGCTTGTAAGCAAACTTTACAATATGAACAAAACTACATATTGGGAGGGGTAGGGGAGGGCAGGGGAACATGGATATAGGGGTCAGCATTCCAGGTAACCACTAACTTTCTATACAGGCATCTCATAGGTTTATGCTGCTTCCACAAAAACGGGAAACTGCAGATAATAGCAAACTACTCAAATCCCCTGCCTGTTGCACTTATGCGCCATGGCTTTGCAAAACACATCTTTTTGCTTTGCTACAGAATACTGTGAAAAGGAAAGCAAATGCTGGTATCACAGAGAGCTGCTAGTCTAGATGATACAGGAGGTAACGGAGAGAACGCTAACAGAAAGTAGACAGAGAAAGCTATACCACATATCGTGATTGTTCGCTCTGTCGCCTCCTGTAGCGTGTAGTCTAGCAGCACTAAGTCTAGTGTTCTCAGTGTTTGCTATAGACGGCCATGAAAATGAAAGCTAAGCAAAGAAGCTGCATTCTGCAAGATATATGAGTATTGGGGAAGAAAAGTGTGAACCATTCATATGGGGATGGGGAACAGTTGTAATTAAAAAAATTAATTTTTAAAAACCAACTTTCCAGTACTGACCTAGCCATTATACAGTCCCAAGGTAAGGTAACAAACATGTCCTTACCTTGAGGAGGCTCCTTTGACTCGCTATTGCAGGATGCAGTGCACGTCACATTGGCATAGCTACGTCAGTCTTGGAAAGTTGGTTAGGATTGTGCCCTTAGTGCATTATTCCAAGTAAAAAAACAAACCCAGAAAAAAATACATTTATATGCTTTAGAGTCCAATCCGAACTTAAGCTGGCCTAACTCATAGGTCTTCCCATTCCTGTGGTGATATAGGTAGCAAGCACATGCCTGTGCACTGGCCTAGCCCTCCACCAGAAGTGGCACAGAAGTGTCTTATGGCACTTTTGTGGAACACCCAGGTCAGCACAGGACTTTTGCTGGGGTTTAGACCGTCCTAACTAGAGGTTAGGATTGCAGGCTTAGACAATTATTTTTTCTAGTCTTATCCCATTCAAAAAACAGCCAGTGTACATCTCACTCAAATTCTGCAAAATACTACAGTATTTAGTACTATGCAAGAATGTAGAAATTTTTCCATTACTTTTACTTAGAAATAGTATTTAAATTATTACTTGAAGTACTGAAAAGTATTAAAAGCGCATTAAAATGTTGACATTCATCAATGCTTAGATTAAGTAAATAGCAAATACTGTTTGCAGAAAAAGGAACAAATGTATATAAAATAGGTTACCAGCAACATGGTACATTCACACAAATCAGATGCTGGAATTTATATTGAGATGCCCAGAAAATTCAATGATTGTGCCCACTAGGCTAAAAGTTTACTCACCTGCAATCCCATCCACAGTAACCTGGCAATAGCTCTATTTATTAGAATGGGATTTACAGCTGGAGGCAGCTGTGCTGTGTTCTAGGTGAGGAAGCCCTACTTTCAGGTCACCAGAGGTGCATTACTTCCCAACCAAGCCTTGGGAAACCTCAGTTATGGGGGATGGAATCCAACCCAACTCTTGCAAGTGGACTTCCCCTCTGTATCGTTAAGAAACCAGATGCAGAATGGGAAAGTGTAATATGGGATGGGAAAGCAGGGAGCCTGTTCTTGTACAAGAACACCTTTCAATCCAAGTCAATCTGCTACACCACATTTCTTGATTAATCTAAGTCATACTGGCTATCTTTTCCCTTCTAATATTTTGGTATAATTAAGGCTGCCAACACACACGAGACAGCTTCCTTTAATTCCTCTCAATTTAATAGATTTCAGATTGGACAGTAATAAGAAATACCAGACACATTCCAATATAGCTTACGGTCAGCTGTGTCTGACCAAAATTTATCTTTATCAAGTGTTACTACTCTCAATATCCTAAATAAGACAGATTGTAGGTCAATTAACTAAACCTACCTCAAAATTCACAGGCAAGTTCCTTTTAAGTGCAATCTCAAACACTTGGCTTATTTCAGATTTATTGAGATTTTCATCATCTGGCTCTCTCCCATTTATCTAAGAGAAGAACAATCATATTTAGGCTTCTAGGATGGCTGTCAAAGCAACCCACTAACAAGCCTACCACACACAACACAGTGTTAGTACAGGAGTTTTAAACATGGTTTCTTCAGAAGCAGATTAAATTGCAGACTCAAGGTCAGTTTTCAGTTCAACAGCATAACATGCAGGTGAAATGCCTGGAAGTTACCCTGATCCAAAAATGAATATGGGAATACCGAGCAGCACCAAGGTTATAGGTTAGACATGGGAAAGATTAATTTTGATGTATACATGCAGTTCAAAGACAACATGCAGAAGGAACTGGCAAAAGAGATCAACCAGGTATTGACCTACAATTGTGATCATAATACAACACTGATGTTACTTCCAGCTTGACAGCTTTACAATTAAAGGCCAACAATTAGAACCAGAACAGCAGCATAACTCTGTGTATCAAGGCAAGAAATTTACAATGCAGCATGGGAAAAGGCAATAGTAGCAAAAGAGTAAAAAAATTTCCACTGAGTGCACGACAAGTACACCTAATGCAGCCATATTCTCAGTCACAACATGAAACAACAGGCATACAGCTTACTCTGAGAAAATAATATCTCCTTTGGAGTCAAACTGGTTTTTAGATTTCATTCAGATAATTTTCCCGCAGTGATCCTCATTGCCTGGAACCTGAGACGACTCAAGAACCTACCCAAAACTGGTGGTTCAGAAACCAGGCATTCAACTTGCAAATGCATGGTTTGTAGTGGTTTTTTAAAATCCTTTTGAAAATTCAGAGAGTGGCCTAATTTTTTAGATATAGATCAGCAGGAGGATACTTTCTTTTACTCTTAGCATGTGCACTCTAAACACTAGCCTCTAAAAGACTAAGTTGTAATTCTGAAAGGAAGACTAAAGGAAGGAAGCTCTGCCTATCTATACAGACGAAGGAACCATTGTAGACAAAAACTCCTCAGTAGATTAAGGGTTGGAATCAAGGAATCCAGAAATGAATTTGGGTTCAGTCCAAGTTATTTAAGACAATCACAATGCAATCCTAATCTCTGGTTAGTCTGGCACAAGGCCTGGCACAAGTCCCATGTTGGCATGGGGGTGTTGCAAAGGCATTGTAAGGAAATTCTACACTACTCTGGGAGGGTGGGTGGAGGATTTAGGCCAGTGCACAGACATGCGTTGGCCTCCCAAAGTCACCGCTGGAATGGGGAGATGGGTGAATTGTGCTGGTCAAAACTGGTTAGGATTGTGTCCTCACTTTGAAAAGTGGCTTGGTAACTAATCCAACTGTCTTTCACACAAATGAAATAAATACAATGATAATTGATATGAGGAAATAGATTATGACTTTAAAAGCCTCTAACTATAAACTGGGTGATGTTTTACTATATACTTACAAAAGTTGTAAGTGTACAGTAAAACATCACACAAGCTGAAACTAAAAGAAGCCAAAGTTTCCAGGACAATTAAAAAGACTGTTAATCTGCAGTAGTAGTAAATCTAACCTACTTCAGATAGGCTGAAGGGTGAATTAGCCAAGCATGATACACAAGCCTGGTGATCCATACAAAATTATACAAGTTGATGCGGAATATCCATACAAATACTATGGAGCATACTTGCTCTCTTCAGACGTTATCACCAAACATTGTCCATATGCTTAGAGAGTTTAAGGATCACTAAGGTTCAGCTTAGTCTATTTTTTCCCTTGATAATACCCCACACAGTTTAGAGCGAAATGTTGGTTTTTGAATCAAGGATTAATAAAAGTGGCCTTGAAAACCCAAAATGAATATTTCTTTAGCTGTAAATTAATTCTTTTTTCCAGCTCCTGACACAGTCTCAGTGTTAGTGGGTCTCCTGCCAAAAAAGTTTGCATACTTCTGAACTAGCACATAATTTTTTTCTATTTTTACGGATTTTGAAAGTTTTTTTAAAGGCAGTTTGAGAATAGCAGCTAGGTAGGAAAGGCAGGGGAATGGAGATAAATTTTGATCAATTGACAAACCAAGATCGCCAGTCAGGATCAAACTATGAATAGCAATCCTGATTTGGAGATAATATGCAGAGCAGTTTTCCTGTTCCAGTTTTTGAAAATCAGGAAATGTGCTGCAAGGGATTTTTCTGACCATGGTGTGGGGGATTGGAAATAAGACATGTATGTTTATGTACTTCCTCTCTCCAGGTTTGCAACAACTGGAACCAGAAAACTAGTCTGCATATTCTCTTCAAATCAGGATTGCTATTCATAGTTTGATCCTGATTGGTGATCTTGGTTTGTAGGGATTGCTTTAACCAGTTTGCCATTTGTCATGACAAATGGTTAGTTTGACAAGACGGGAGATGTTAAGTTAAGCGTTCTTATGTTGGAGAAAGCACACGTGTATATAGAGACTTTGCTTATTTCCAACCCCTCAAACCAGTCTTATGGAATGTAGAATGTAATGTCGTAAAGTCATAGCTGGGGCAAAGAAATATACAGTCCTCTTTATATGTGAATTCACTATCTACCAGTTCAATTATCTGCAAGGGGCAGAATTTATACTTATTTCTTGTTATCTGCAACTCTGTTCTCATTATTAGTCATGAAAGGCCTCTGTTCTCGTTATCCGTGAAGGCCGTGCTAGTGCACTTGGGACGGAGTGGGTAGGTGAGTGTGGCTTGGAGAAGCTATGAGCAAGTAGGCAGGTGCCTCTTTCTCCTGGAGGAGAAAGGAGAAGAGACTATGGCTGCGATCCTAAAGACACTTTCCTGGGAGTAAGACCCACTGAACACAATGGAGCTTACATTTGAGGAGACATGGTTAGGATTGCACTGTAAGGCTTCTTTTATGCCCCAGTGCTACTTTTCAAATGGGCATTGGCATGTTAGGAGTTATCAGACACACTCATGTCCACGCAGGATTTGCCTTACCATCCTGGGGATACCAGCTGAACGTTCATGACTAATGATGAGAAGATGATGCCAAGATATTTCTGGAAGGCTACCTGACAGTTGTTCTGGGGCTGGAGCAAGTCCAGGAAAGGAGCCAAGAGATATGTGGAGGAAGATGATGGTGGGTAAAGCAATCCTTTCCCTGCTGCTGAATTCTAAGGCTATATTGTTGGGCCCCAACTTAAGGGACAGCCAACGGAAGTGAGAGTATGAGATGTCGATGAGTTCTCTCTATCACTCAGCCCATTGACTTCAAATTAAGATTCAGGGTCATGAAAATTGCAGAGTGGCAAGGAGGATACCCTGGAACCTAACCCCATTTCCCCCACAGCCTCAATTATTCAGTATGCACTAGGTTTTCCAAGAACCCAACCCTAGTGCATAATGAGAACTGGCTCTTAGTGGCAAGCTAAATGCAGGGCTTCCTTTTAGCTCCCAATTTTAATACAAGTCTCTTCATTGCCAGATAACTAAATGTCAGAAGTATTATGAACCATTTATTGATATATGTGGATTGCTAACAAAAAAATAGCCGCGATGGAAAATATTTGTTAATTGCTGAGGGATGTTGTACAAAGAAGATGGCAGAATGCCTATTTAAGATCAGGGATATCAGATGTACCATTTCATCCATTCTGTAATCAAGTTCCTTAACACACAAATCCATCTTAAAGCAGCAATTTTTACAGCTAATTTAAAGCCATGCATATACAATTAAGACTGAACACATGCGTTAAAACTACTAATAGCAAGCAACTAGTATGCTGATAAGACTAATATATCTATACATGCAAGAAACCCTTTCTAACTACAGACAAATGAAGCATTCAAACCATACAATAGAATACATCACAAGTCCATCTAAATAACTACCATGCAAAATTATTTAGTTGCTGCCAACAGTACAGAGCAAAGGAGAAAGCTACAATACAGAAAACAGACATTTCTCTCTGTAGAAATTGTTTTTGTTACTGTCAGCGGCCACCAGTGCTATGCTAAACACATTAATAGGTATGGCATTGTTTTATATTACATAATTATCATTCAATAGGGAAACGGGTTCCCAAATGCCATTGGAACATATGTGGTGAAAACTGGGGGAAAAATGAAAATGCTATACTGGTCCAGTCTTATTATACACAGATTTTATATACATGGGTTTGAATCAACATTAATAGCCACTGCAAATCACTGCTTTACAAACTGCTTTTCGACTGTTGTAGAAAGGTAGTCATGCAAGCAATTATTCAGTTTTTTTCTGCTGTGCCAAAGGCAGGGAGTTTTTTGCGTTTCTAATTGCTGACTCTCTACAACAGTAAGAAAAGTTGTTTTTAAACAAATGTAAAGAGATGCACTTTTAAAAATTGCTTTTATTTAACACATTTTTTTCATATCAGCAAGGAGTTCCAGAATCAAAACTCTGCAGACATTAAGGCACAACCTTATTCCATTATTAGCAACAAAACATGGAAATGGGTCTTTTAAGTCTATTTTTTACTGTTTTTCTTTATACAGTACACTGATTTTTTTTTATCCACGGAAGGTACTGGAATGGAACCCTACTGGATAACAAGGACTCCTTCCTTTATACTATAATTTCTATTATGCTTCAAATATCTGACACTGGGTTCTAATAATTTGAGAAGGATTTAGCTCTACCACGGTTTCACTTCAAGTTTCATATTGTGTTTTTTGCTATTAAAAACTGCATAAAAGAGTGCTACTGAGAGCAAGAATGGCCTATGGTGAGAGTTCTGAACTGAACAGGGAGAACCCAGTCTACATTCAGTCACAACATTCAGTGAGTGACGTTGAAGTAGTAGGTCTCGCTTAACTTTACTTCACAGGATTGTTATAAGAGACGGGAAATGCAGTTTTTCGTTACATATTTTTATTGTGTTTTTTAAAAAAAATAGTATTATATAAACACTGAAAAGGAAATGTCAAAACCATCTTTTGAGAAGTTAGGATTCTGATAATGTAATACAGTGACACTACATAATAGCTGTTATCTATATAAAAATGAAAAGTCACTCACTGAGTCACTCATCAATGCCCAGCCAAAACCGAAGGGCCTAGAAGTGTGAAATTTGGGTGGGTGTTCCTTCCATGACAGAAGCACCCAGTAAGAACAGGTTTTTGAAAATTCCAGCTGGAAGGGGGTGAAATGGGGCATAACGCATTTTCCTCCCTATATTTTCCATTGAAGAATCCCTGACTGATCAAGGCCCTGCCCCAACTCCCAGACCTAGAAGCATGAAATTTGGGGAGGGTGTTCCTTCTGTGACATCAACACCCACATAGAACAAACGTTGAGAAGTTTAACCCTTAAGGGGATGAAATGGGGGGCAACATATTTTTGTCCATTACTTAACACTGAAAACTGAATGATCAACATCCAGCCAATTTGGTGCCTGGTGCCCTGGGAGGGAAGGTGTGCATGGGGGGACGGTGCACATGGGGGGATGTTGCGCATGGGCAGATGCTGCACATTTTGTAGCATGGGGGTGTTATATGCAATGGGGGATGGCATGTAGGGGGTATTTTACTCCCACAACGTGGGCACATTTCGCTAGTTGTATACTAATAATCTTAAAAGATTAAGATGTATGTATTTTCAGCCAAGGCCGACTCAAAGCAGCCAACAATTACAGAGTTAAGAATACAGTCAATATGAACATATAAATGATGGTAGTCTAGGCCACATGTGTCAACGAAAAAGACACACCGGCTGGACAGATTTACCTGTTGATGCTCCAAGAGATAGAGTGACCAGAGAAAAGAGATGTTCTAGAGGCCAATGTCTATGAATCTACATCTGTAAGCTACAACTATTCTGAGCTTGAAATTATGCCAAGTCCCAAAGATATAGACAAGTTCCATTCAAGATTTGTCCAGAAGTTAAAATGTACAAGGAATGTACAAGGAAGTTGGAATGTACAAACAGCTGATTCTTGCCAGCTCAGCCCTATTGAACTGTGTAAAAATACCACAACAGATAGACTGTGCAAAACACCCGTAACTTATGGACCCACTGTTTTATCTAGGTATTACTACACAGTATATTACAGTCAATCACTACACAGGTGGGGTGGACAAATTTTCAATATTAGAGATCCTGGACCTGTAGGAAAGAATTTCAGCAGGTAAAGCTTGTCATCTGAGATGACAATCTGCATCTGATGAAATTCTCTTTTCCAAACCCACTTAAAGATCTCTAAAGTTGAAAATCTGCCCACCCCTGCTATACAAGCTTGCAATGCTATATAATGTGGTTAGCCAGACTATCAAGTATAAATTCACATTTGGTAAGTAAACTACACTATGATAAACATGTTTGCAATAAAGAATTTTTGTCTTTATTGGCTTCTGCTGTATATCTTCTTGGCCATTCTGCAAGGAAGCTGGTACAAACTGTTGTGCACCAATAGAACTGCCATAAATCCAGCCACTGAATTTACTTCTAGTTAGTTGCAAGTCTCTCTTTGCAAGTACACTTTAACAGGGAACCTACCACTGGAAAGAGTAATGCAAAATAGATTGCACTAGGCCAATGATAACTGACACACACACGTAATGTGTATGAGCCTTTAAACTAATCAAGTCAAAGCATTTGCACAAGATTAGAAAAACAAGAGCTCTGCTTGCAATGAATTTCAGTGTGTAAGAGTTTCTAGAAGAGGTGCTAGAAGATGCTTCAGACATACTACCTCTGGTTTCTCAGGCAGGGGCTCGTTTTGCAGGATTTTCAGTGCTTTAGCAGCTGCATCATGCTTAGCAGCCTGTCTTGTTCTACCTTTCCCATGAAACTGCTGTCCCCCAATGGAGAGCTCCACTTGATAGAGCCAGGGTCCCACAGGAAATGGATAGAAGTACCTAAAAATGGAAAGACTTGAAATTTCAGACTTCTGGTATAGAGCAGAGATATTTTGTCAGCAGCCAAAGCTCAAATGAGCCAATACCAAATACAATACACACCAACTGTTTGCCTGAAAAGGCTCATCTGATGGACTTCATAGCATTCACCTCACTGTATAACTAGAATTGTTAACAGTAAAGCCAGAAGCAAAACTTTATCACATTAAATGCTTATGCACTCAACAAGGAGGCTTCCTTACCCAAGGATTTTTCCTCACATTCACCCCAAATGTAAAGTACTGGGTATGCTGCAGGCAGGAATAACTTGAGTTTTATTCATGGCAACCAACCTTAAGGAGATTATCAGTTTCTGAAGTGTGCCAAAAATCAATTTTAATCAACAAATCAACAGTATTTATATACCGCTTTTCAACTGCAAGTTCACAAAGCAGTTTATAGATAAAAAGAAAGCACTAATGTCTGCTTCTCTGACTTCAGAATTCTCTTCCAAAGTGTCTTTAATAGTGTTAGAAAAGAATTTCTTTTTGTTTGGGGGGGAGGGAAGGCATAAAAGCGTTTTTGTGAGAAGCTGTGACTCACAGCTTCTGTGAGTAAATACAAATGGGAGCAACTACTAATTTTCACAAAGAAGTTTTACAGAAAGATTCCAAAAGTGCTCAGTAAAACTTTCCAAAATGCTTCACTAGGGAGACCCAGACTATTGCCACAGGCAGAAATGCAGCTTAAGTGGCCAAGAGGCAAAATGCCACTCTTCTCATTTATGACCTCCCCCATGGTGTGTATTCCACAGGCACCTGGAGTTTCCTGCATGCAGCAGGGGGGTTTCATGGGCTGAAAGGGAGGTGGCTATGCTGGTCTGTTCAAAATGGAGCAAGGTCTTGGGGCCAGGGAGAGGTTGTTCTTCCCTTCATCCCTCCCTTTCTCTCACCCAAAAGCAACTGTCCTCAACTCATCCTTCTAATAAGTTTCATTGAACACAATGGGACTTACTTCTGAATAGACATGAAGGAGATCTGGCATCCCAGTGATGTCACTTCCTGCTTGATGTCACAACCATGACATCACTTTCAGGATGAGGCCATCACTTCTGGGGGAATCCCAGACAGAATGTCATTCTTAGAATGGGGTCCCAAACTGTAATGCTCGAGATCCACTGTTCTAGGGTTCTAATCTTTGCAATCCCAAACACTGTGAAGTTAACAGATGACAGAAAATTTCAATACAGAGGTATGGCATGTCATACCGTGAGGGATAAGCACCACCTCTCATATTGTAGTTGTAGGTAGACCTCATCTCTGTGTAAGGATCTATAGGTTTGTACATAGGTTTCTTTCCCAACTTCATACAAAGCGCGTTCAACTCCACTGTAGGGGTTACACTGTCTAAGGAGAAGAGAGTGTAGGTGTTAGGAGGCAAGGTTTACAAGTTGTACTCTATGTTAAACATTTTTTGCCTCAACAGTGAAGAACAACGTTGCACATGAAACACAAAAAATACTTGTGTTTATTAAGTGATCAAAGAGGACAACTCTGGAGGATCAGCAAGTCTTCATACAAGCATTTAAGTATGTTGGAGGAGGCACATTTTACAGAGAGCTAGTGTTAATGCAAATGTCAACTGAAATTTTTTGCTGCAGCATATAGCCTGATTTGTATTTGTAAAGTAATATTTAACACTGATTGATAGACTGATTAATCAATTGATTAATCAATCACTCAATCAATCAGGGACAAACGCTGAAGAATAATAATACTGTACTTACATGAATCTAAAGAGCACCCTATTCTTATAATCAAAATACCACATTTACACAAATCTAGTTAACCATTGACTCTAATGCGCACCCTCATTTGAGACTAAATTCGGCTTTTTAAAAAATGAGCATTAGATTCGAGTAAATACAGTATTTAATACTGCTATTTAAATGAAACCTCTGACACAGTATGAATAGAAAGAGAAAAAGTAGTTACAGACAACTGTGGCATTGTACATTTAAGTCTCTTGAATGAGATTTGCACATCACTGGCAGAGATCCAGAAGATTAAAAGTGTGTACCTGTAAGCATAATGTAGCTTTTCAGTCCATCAATGCACTCCCCCCTATTCTCCAAATGCAGCCCCTAAAGAGTGTCTCAAAGTTGACTACTGATGGCTGGGAAACATTCCACAGTAAAAGCATGAGGGGCTGAATCTGGAGGAGGGAATCAATAGAGCCTCTATGCACGCACAAATATTAGGCACATGCACAGAAACTCTTTGAACACCAGCCAAGATTTTTTTTTAAGATTTTAAATTTAAAATCATACCATATGGATTTCTGGACTGCTTTGCCTTAAGATCAAGCTTTCCCCGATGAAGATTTACAGGACTGTCAGAGAATGTTGGCTGTTTTAAGCTTTTAATGCCTTTTTATTCCACAGATAAAAGAAACAGAATGTAAGAAAAGGAGATGTTCATAAGGCTATTAAATGAAGTGTGAACATAAAACTAGCCTAGCCACAAAAGCTTTAGTACAAGATCAGATTAAGGATGAAAGGTGTGAAAGATTGCCTTCATAAATGACAACACAAACTGGCACTGTCCGCTTCCTGAAAGGATCTCAGAGCTACTTGCTCTTATCTAAGCACCCAAGGAAGCAGCCATTAAACAGCTGAAAAGGAAGAGACTGCCAGGTAGGGCGGGAAGAAGTGCACAGACAGCAAACTCTAGAAAACACATTCAGACTTTGAAATGCCCCAAATTAGGGGCTTGTCACTATGTTCATGTGTATGTTTATGTGGCATGAATAGTGACCTGCATCCTAAATAGTGACTTGCATCAGGTTATGCTACAAGGGCATCAATTCAAAAGCCAGATTATGCATGTAGTACTTCATTTCTGGTTTCCCTTTGACTATGTGTGGTTTCTTTTTACCACCTTTGCTATTCACAAAAGCAAAGCAGCTAAAGAAACCAGTGAAGATTTGGACCTGCAGACATGCACAGCTCTAACAACTGAGCCATTCTGGAGATTTGCACCAATTTTTATCATAGAATTTCAGATTGGGGAAGATAAGTATCCAAGTGATTTGCCACTGACTGTAAAGTGAACATCACTGAAATAACCCTATTCTTTTGCGCACATGCTCAGAGAGAACACAAACTTTCTGATCACCTGTGATGATCAGAAACATGTAACTAGTCATTATAGTATTAGTTCCAGAATGTCGCTACTACTTGCATTAAGACAGATATTATAGCCAATGAGAGCAGCTCAATCTAGCCAATCAGTGCCAGTTTCCTACTGTGCTATTTTAGACAGCACCCAGCTGTCTAATTTTAGGAATGGGTCCCTCGCATTAATGAAGATGTTACTTTGGCCACAATCCTATCCAGTTTCCAGCACTGGCATAGCTTCACAGTTGGGGGAGTCATGGAGGCTACCTCAAGGTAAGGCAATGTTTGTTCCCTTACTTCAGAGTTGCATTGTCCTTATGCCAGTGCTGGAAAATTGGTTAGGACTGTGTCCTGTATTACACAAAGTAAGCTATTAGAAAATTTCAAGTTGACATAGATGTATGTTTCACAGTATAACTGCAATATCAAACTGATGGCTTATCTGAGTACACAAGCAGGCAGAGTGCTCATAGCACCTGATATTTCAAGTTCAATGTTTTTTAATGCATGTGTCTCACACAGTCAGCTGAGAGTGAATGACAGATGGATTGGGGTGTTTGAAAATTGTTTCATTTTTTCAAAGATTTCATGATTTGAAAAAATGAAAAAGGCAAAAGGCAGTATGTGTTTTTATTTGAAGTTATACTGTATATACTCGAGTATAAGCTGAGTTTTTTGGGCCCAAAAAATGGGCCCATAAAGCCCCCTCGGCTTATACTCGGGTGAACCGAAAAGTGGCTGGATAAAACCCCATCATGTCATATACCCTTGGATTAGTATTGGAGAGCAGAATCCAATGCAAAAATCAGTTTTGAGATATCTCCTTCCTATCAAAAGTTATGGCCAAAAAACAAAAACTATAAAAGTAAAAAATTACATTTTTGGCAATTTTTTTAAGTGGATAGGAATTTTGGCCTTGGGGTTCAGGAATTTTGGGTTTGGCATCTGGTCACCCTGTCCTATGCAAGTCTACTCTGAAGTAAGCCCCACTAAGTTCAATGAGGCTTACTCCCAGGAAAGTGTGCTTAGGATTGCAGCCTATGAGTTCCAAGAAGGCTACAAGGAAAAGAACCAGTACCAGGACCTTCTGCATTTCCCACCCGAGGCTTATACTTGAGTCAATAGGTTTTCCCAGTTTTTTGTGGTAAAATTAGGTGCTGCGGCTTATACTCGGGTCAGCTTATACTTGAGTATATACAGTACTTTTTATGAATTTTAAGTGATATAGTGTAAGCTAACCGGAAAATCCATTTTAATTTCTGGAAAATATTTTAAACACAAGAACACCCACTGTGAGTGCCAGCTGGTGTCCAGTGCTCAGTGGTGCACAGCAGTGCCTGGAGCCAACAAATATTCTTGAAATTTTACACTATGATGGGTATATTTAGCTAGTGATTTAATATTTGTGAGAAAGATCAACCTTCAGAAACTTGAATTGTCAGATCAAACTTTCAATATTTTCTCCTCGTATGACATATTCAAGTTTTCTTAGCACAATGATGAAGGCTAGAAACTTAGTAAATATTGTCACGAGTCCCAGAAATAATCTACATGTCACACTCAGTGTATCAAGTTCACAGGCAGCCAGTAGCTCTATACTATTCACCCATGGTTTGTGGTAGTACATACCTGGGTTCTTTCCTTCATTACGGGATGGGCGAGCTGTAGGTTTAGGAAATCTTGTCCCTTCTAGAGCTTTGGCAGCAGCTGCATGTTGGGCTTTTTTAATACTAGTTCCTTCTGCTTCCCAGTGCTGGTCCCCAAGAGTCAGCTGCACTGTAAACACCTAGGAATTATAACAATCCACTCAGATATCACATATGCAAAATGTTTATTCACTCTTAAGGTTATAGCACAAAACATTTCACCTATTTCATTGAATATAGTGGGCCCTAAGTTAGCCATGGGGAAGCATGGTTGTGATGCCAGAATCACATTACTGGCATCTGAGCCTTCTAGAGGCTGCCCTGGGTCCACAGTCACTCTACTGGCCACCTTTCCTCCTCAGAACGCCATCTGGACAGGACCAGAAAACACTTCTGATAGTTGACCTTAACTTCCAGTTGCATTAAGGGGTATTCTGAGGTCTGGGGAGGCCCATGTGGTGGGCTTCAGGCATGAGTAAATCAGGATGTAATTATATTCAGCTGCACCTGCTCATGCACATTCATTGTTGCTTGTCTCTCTTCTGTAAACTGACCTGCACAACCCCAGTTATGTGTTATACATTGAACCTCTGGCTTAACATACCAGTTACCTTAAAGGAGGATTTGATTAATGGTTTTACTGATGTATTGCTTACAGTGCACTTACTCTGTTTACACAAAGGTGCAAAGACCAGAATTTAAAAGTTAATGAATAAAAATGTATCTTATTATATTTTACTTTTTTAAAAAATTAAGAGACTGTACATTTTGAGGTATTACTGACAGATTATTTTTCAGGAACCAGACTTGGGTAAAATCAGACAAAAATATTGTCAGACTCTCCTCTAACTTCCAACTTATCTATGGCTGCAATCCTAACCAATTTAGGCCAGCATAACTCAGCTGTCTCCCAGTTCCTGTGGTGGTGTGGGGAGGCCGACCCATGTCTGTGCACTGGTCATACCACTCCACCAGGAGTGGCACAGAAGTGCATTATGGAACCATCGTGACAACCCCAGGCCAGCATAGGACTTGTGCCTGGTTTTATGCCAGCCTAACTAGGGCTTATGATTGTAGCCTGTGTGTCAAAAAAATGTCATGATTTTTGGCTCAAAACCTGTGCCTGACATATCTGTGAGATCAACTTATACTCGAGTATCTGCCAAAATAAAATGGAAGCTAAAAACAGCCAAAATATGAGATCATTCAAGCTTATAATAGTTGGGATTAGTTCCTTTTGGAATATGTTCTGACCCTTCACCAAACGTTCAAAATGCAGAGTCCAATTTTGCAGACATAATGCCTTTCTGTGCATCCTCTTCTTGGATCACCTAAACATGCTTCATACAAAACTTGCTTTTAAGCAGTTATTGACTGTAGTGTTTTAACGTTCATCCTAATTCCTATTTACATTTGGGATCCAATATTTAGGCTAACTTTATGTCAACAGGATTTAAGAATGGCCCACAGTATCAGTAAAGCTATATTAATGCAAATAATATTACACTGCAAATCACATTACAGTACAACACATTTCTTATACACAAATTTTTGTTAAAAAAAATCTGTTAGTATGAACAAATAAAGCATAATGCTTACCTTTGAATGAGCTGGACCCTGCTCACTCAAAAGTTTATACTCAGGCTGAATCTTGTTGAAACGGGCTAACTCATTCACAAGACACATTGGGGTTTTCTCTTTGGGGTTTGCCATGTTAGAAGGAACTGAAAAGTAGTATCATTAGTTACTATGGTACATGGAAATTCAGCACTGAAAATTCAAGAACTATTGTCTCTTCCACAGTAGAAAAATTTTAGTATTTAAAGAAGGTTCTGCTTAAGCTCTGTAAATGGACTTAAATTGATGAAATTACATGACTTTTTATAAAAGCATTCATTTTCTGTAATCAACAAATCTGTAAATTGGCCCTGAATGCCATGCAGAACCATGACCAGGACAAGTGACCATTACCATGATCATTACAAGTGATCAAGCTAATTTGCTTTCAAAAAACCATTAGCCAGGCACCTGCACACTTGCTTTTGATGTTTAAAGGCAATAACCTCACGTTTGAACTTCACAGCATGGTCTATTTCAAAGAACCCCAAACTTCTTTGCTATAGGAAATCCCAAGGAGTCAGCCCAAATTTGCAATGCCTCTTCATGCTAGTTTGCATTTATTCATATACTTAAGTTTCCCACTTAAGGCTTTTAAAAAAATCTAACAATAAAAAGGTTGTGGGTCTCATGCTTCATTTTCTTTGCTTCTATCCTGTGTCCTCTTACAAGAGAGCTTATCTGAGTATCTTAACCCAAAAAGAAAGTTTCCATTGTGCTAGACATGCAACCATAATTTGGGTGATGCACACATATGCTAAGAATCCATTAGGCTTTACTGAAACTTTGGCTGACCATAAAAAGCAGCCCAATCCACAAATGTCTCTTTAAGCAAATGTATCGTCCAGCATTCAATATTCTGAGGAAGAAATCACATGACCTCTAAAGGGTTAGTCCCAAAGAATTAGCTATAAAATAGTTGCTAGTAACAATCACACAATGGGTCAAAACAAGATCCCTGAGAAGATCATCAAACAAACATTCTGGAATTTTACTCCAATAGATTTAAAAAGACATACAAAACAATGAATTTTTTAAAAGACAACTATATTTATAAAGCCATAGTAGTGATTGGTTTTAATTATCTAATTCTGTTCAAATGTTCCACAGAAATGTTCCTTTTTAAAACTTTCATTTACAAGTAACTTTATTCAACCCATAGCACATAAGTATCCTCAATATGGCAGCATTAAAAGTCAGTACAATCTGCATCATGCCATGTCTTGATATTTTCCACACCAATATAAGACACACATTTTGAAGAGAAGTTACATATTGATTATGTCACAGACAAAGCAATTATTCTTTAAAGCTCACCTGCAGCTACACTGGTAGATGTAACAGATGCAGAGGGTAAAGCAGAATTTTGAATAGGTCTACCTGCATTTTCAGAGGGCAAAGAACTAGTGGGAGAAGGAATACTCAAAGGCTGTGCAAGAGATTGATTCTTGTTTAGTAGCTGAGTGCTGGTAAGGGCTGCAGATGGATTCTGGATTTGAACTTGAGACATACTGACTTCCATCCAAAGCAATTGATGTAGGTTAACTTGGCTTTGAATGCAGGTTATTTCCGTGCAGGATATTGAATTTCTACCTGAAAACAAAGAAAAGGGGAGAAACATTTGATGTAATAGCCAATTGCTTTTCCCTGTGATCAGACAAATGAAGATAAAATAAGGAACCAAGATGCCAATAACACAATTCATCCTTAACATAAGTAGGATCAGGTTCAGACAACAAGGCTATACTATTTGCTTATGAAGATTAACTTTCATTTACAAGTAACTTTATTCAACCCATAGCACATAAGTATCCTCAATATGGCAGCATTAAAAGTCAGTACAATCTGCATCCACAGATTGTCAGTACAATCTGTCCACTTTTGGACAATCAATAAAAACACAAATCTAGAGATCTGTATCCTAAGCCAGTACTTCCCAAACTCTGGGTTGGAACCCACTGAACCAATGTTTGACAGGCTGCCCAGTTTTCTGAAACATTAAAAAAACTTTTGTAAGCACCCTTGTCTGGTTTGCAGAAGAATATCATAATTCAGAATACTAGCCTCTGTATGAGACAGTTTTCATACCCCCAAATTACAATATTACATTTTCCAGGTTTCTCTAGTAACTAGTGCGCAGTAGATCATGCGTGAATCCAGTTTTAGCCTTTTTGTCTAGCCTGGAAGTTCTTAACTGCACATCTTGCTTCCCAGTTCAGCCTTTAGGCTACCTTGGAATTACTGTAAAGGTTTAGGGATACAAGCCTTGAACTTCATTTTTTTGTGAGGATCTAGCAAAGTTGAACATATGCATACCACATGCAACATCTCTAGCAGCCTTGGGAGAACAGGACCCTGATTATTGATTATTCATATATAAAATATTTGAAGATCTTTTTTGTCTAGTAATGAGTCATGTTAAGTTGTCATTTTAAAAAGTGGGTCCCAGTGCTAAAAAGTTTAGGAAAGCAATGTCCTAAGCAATTGAAGTTTGCAGCAAAGATGCCTGTTTTTAGATATAGGTGTTGATGTCTTGGGGAATTACCGGTAAGTTTGTACTTCTTGACTAGGTAAGCATGGACATGTTTTCCCAGAGGAATCTTTGCTCAGAGCACAAGTTACCTTCCGTAAAGACAGGGTCAAGCTAACTTTTCCTAAAGCCATACAGTAAATAGTATAACTAGTGGAGCAATGGCATTTCTGCAAAACACAAAAATTAAGTTGAGATAGGGTGTGTGAGATGAGGATGGAAACACTAGAGATGCTGAAATAGCTGCTCTTGCCGGATGCTTCTCAAACTAAGATTGGCTGCAATTTCAAGTACAGAGGCCTTTTTCTGTATCATGTTTCCAGAACCTAATTCAGCATGCTACTTGTGCTTCCCCACTAATTTCTTTCAGGAAATATGTGTGAATATAATGTGTACATGAAGCTGTTTTTTACCAAGTCAGAACACTGGTCCATCTAGTTCGGTATTATGCCTATTTACTGGCAGCACTCACCTGGGCTTCAGACAGTTGACTTTTCATAACCTTGCAGTTTCAGGAAACAAATCCAGAACCACCATATTAAGATATGTGCTCTGTCATTGGGCTATGTGCTGTCATTGGGCTAAGGTTCTTCCTCAGCCTGAACAAAATTCTCACCCTTTAAAAAAACTGCAAGTTCCCATATGCTTAAATAACTCTCTCACTCCTTCAATTTCCTCCTCAAAAGCCACCTTTCACAAGGAGGCTAGCAGTAGTCTCTCTATTGCAATAAAGCATAAATGAATGTATAAAAAATAATTGCATATTCTTCCCTGGCATCACTTTCTTGTTCTCTTCTTTGTGTCTATTTTAGATTGCAAGTGACTCAGGGAACAGATCAGCCTCTTCTGCTACAATGCGCTGTGCATATTGATGGTGCTAAACAAACATAAATGAGTTTGCAGAAATGTAGCAATTTTTATCTCTGATCAGTTTAAATCAGTAAAAAGAGTGGCAACATAGATAAATGTTTTATGATTCATGAAACTGATGGGGCAGATTAGGACAAATGCATTAATTTAAATCAGCTGCTACTTGGGGAAAAGCGTGCATTGAAGCCCAATCACTATTATCAGCTGAACCCATTGGTATTTAAGGTATAAACCTTCAAAGCAGGGCTGGTCAACCCAGGATGCAAAAGTCATGATGTATGAATGCATGGTGCTTCTCCTGGTGCAAAGCCCTCAAAGGAAGTGACAAGGCCTTGGACTGGGCAAAGATAGCTGCTCAGAGGTTTGTCAGATCACATGAGCCACTAAATCACCCAAGCTTCTGAAGAGGGTCAACATAAGGTGAAACAGCACCTTTAATTTTGTACATAAAAAGTGGGACATGGTATGCTGTGCATTGGCCACCTCTACTCTAAAAAGCTTGAGAAATACTTCTCTAAACTATCTTTGATCCACCTCTGGTAGCATTGCCATAATTCTCTTCCACAAAACCAGGACAGGATTTCCCGTCTAACCTGCCAGTATTGTATGTGAATACATTTCCCGAAAACTGGGACTGTCCCAGTTTTCCAGGGCATATGGCAGCCCTACCCTCTGGCAAAATGCAGAAAGAACTCTTGTATTACTTAAGATACAGGGCAGTGCAAGCCTCTTAATTCGGATTAGATGCTCCTATGCCATCAGTCAAATGCAGAACTGATAATAACTAACCACTCAGGAGTTATAAATGAGAAATGCAATTATTCAGGTGACCATCCAATTACTGTATTATTAAGGATATTTACAAATTACACTTCAACAAGAGTTGAAGAGCAGCTGATATTTTAGCAAAAGAATAAAAATATGTTTTCCTTTCTTAAAGAAACACTTTGTAATCCTAGTACAGTAAGTGTTATCTTCCAATCCTAATGCTCACCATTCAAATATAACGCTTGGGTGCAATCCACTACCTTGTCTGCACAATTGAGGCTTCAATTCTATGCTCCAGTTAGGCCAGCATAAATCCTGGCATAGGTCCCACGCTGACGTGGGGATTCTTTAAGGCACTTCTGCCCCAGTCTGGGGGTGATTAGGCTTGTGGACAGGCATATGCCAACCTCCTCACACCACTACAGGAAGATGCCAGGAGAGTTAGGCTGGCCTAAATTGGTTAGGATTGCACCATCTGATTCGAAATCAGTTAGGCTCAAATAAGGGTGTATTGCCCATATGATTAACAGCAGGGATTAGTAGCTAAAATCACCCTGATAAGATACTACGATTTTAAAGTATCTTGATACGCAAAACATGATTCCTAACTTTAAGAATGAACCATCATTTCTCTAGAATGTGGATGTTCATAACAGCAATTTACCTAAGTATTCTGCAGAGCTTAAAATGGATACCATTAACAGGCTTCCAAATTTAGAAAGGATAAGACAAAAGATCATTTTGTCAGTGAGACAAAGTGATCTGCAGCCTAGCTCGAAGACTTCTTCGGCCAAAACCCCTGAATAGTTCTGAAAATCCAAATAAGGATTTGTGACAAAGAAAGAGCATGCTAATCTGATGTTTAATGCAACTGAACACACATTTACTTTTTACTGTAGAACTGAAAGTGGGGCGCTATAGACAGCTTTGGTGTTAGGGAGATGGGGTGGGACCAGAAACTGAAATACATATTCAAGAGGCTTTCATGTAGAACCCTGTGCAGGACTTACTACTTTAGGCTGCAAGTGCAAAACTGCTCAAATATAAAATTTGCACCTATATAACCAACATGTGCAAGAAAAATATTTCCCTGTACATAATAATAAATCTCCCTGCACATAAACTTGTTTTATAAATGCAAGGAATCTTTCTATAATGTAATCTGAAGTGATACGATCCAGCATCAGGTTCCTCATGTAAAACTCCCATTTATATATTTCAGCTCTTGGGAGTCCAGCTTTAGAATCCAGGTAACTCAAAGGGAAGGGCTTCTAAGAGAACAGTGTCTCTGCCTGTGTCTCTCAAAGGGGTTTCTGCAAAGTCCTTGTGCTTCCTACTCTTTCTTGAACTTCTTGCTCATCAGCTACAGCAGCAACTCCACTTCATGCCAATGTACTCACCAACACATAAGAGCTCTGGAGATCTGATTCTGCAAACTGCAGTTTGACAGGTAATCACACATTGCCAAACAGGAACTCTCCATCAGCACTAAACTCAAGCATTCATCTACATTTCATAAAAACTGTTTGGTTACATCTAAGAACAGAGGTTCTGTGTTCAACCCACTACAACAAAAAGGGGACTTGCAGAGTTCAGTGCCAGGTTCAGTTTCCAAGGCAAAAACCAGGAATTTTAGAAAGACTATTTTCCTACTTTATTAGGAAAGTACTTTAATAGGAAAGTCCTACTTGAATAGGAAAGTTTAATAGGAACTTATCCTAAAATAATCTGGCTAAGTTCCAATATTACAAAGTGAATACTCTGCTCAGCTCCAAAATCACTCATTTTAACACCTGAATGAATATCTGCAACAGAGATTGGCAGGTTAAACTGCCAAAAAAGGTCCCAACAGATTGCACACTTTCTACAGATCTAGTGCTGAAAGGGGAAAGAAACAAAATCATGTCTAAGTACTGAGAATTTTTTTTCTAATTACACAATGCAGATATGAATGTGGGGCAGTAACGGGCAGTAAAATGCAGATATGAATGTGGGGTAGTTATTGATTACTCTCACAAGACAGACTTGCCCAAGTAAGAGCTAATCTTGCCCAAGCCCCTCAAAGAGTTTCCAATTCATACATAGAATAAACAGACAACCATGTTTTTGGCACTATTGCCCAAGTCGAAGGTTATCTGCAGACAGCTATGCAGATGTTGGCTTCAAACAATGGCAAATGCATAGTTTCTATTTTAAAATGGAACAAGTCTTCAAATACAGATAAGAACTACTTGAAGAGGAAAGCTGAAAGAGGAAAGCTGAAAGATAAAAGATAAAACTAAGATCAGATGCAGGAACTGCCACTGAGAGAAACTGTGCAATACAATGAATAACTGGTCTGCTCAGCAAGGCTTAGGGTGCAATCCTAACCAATTTAAGTTCAGCCTAACTCACCTGGCATATCTTCCTGTGGTGCTGTGGAGAAGACGGTATGTACCTGTGCAGTGGGGCATAACGTCACCCAGATTGGGGGCAGAAGTGCTTTAGGGCACTTTTGTATCACCCCTAGGTTAACAAAGGACTTATGCTGACCTAACTGGAGGTTAGAATTGCAGCCTTATTTTCTAAAATAGTTATGCATGTATTATCTCCCTACTCCTATTTCCACCATTGCCCTTTTGGAGAGAAGAAAGTGGGACTCAGATATGGCTGCTGTGCCAGATCCAAGTGTTGGTCTCTAAGCAGCCAGAACAGCCAGAACAGAATGGCTGTTCCCATTTATTCAGATCTAAGCCACATTCAGAGATGGCTTACATCTGAGTAGACCCACTGGGCATTGTGCTTGCCTTACTCTGGGGAAGGTGGGAAGCTTCCCTCCCCACAGAGCCAGACTGCCTATTCCAATTTAAGTCAGGACTGCCCTCTGAAATTGTCAATAGACTTGGAATATTAGCCTAATATACTCAATACTTGAGTTAAGACTATCATTGTCATCAAAGTTTGTGGTTTTCCACATTTATTTTATTGGGGCAACAGATTCAGGAATGGAGAAGAGAAAGAACAATGGTGAGCAAGTTGGGTAAGGAAATTAAGTAGGAAGAGAAATTTGGAAAGGAAAGAAAAGTAGGGAGCCTCAGAGACAGATTGCCTGAAGGAAATCAGTGGGCTAAAAAGCAGCACCTGAAACGAAGAGGGACACAGAGCATGGAAGAACTGCAAAACAAGAGCACACATAAAAACTAGCTGTTTGGGGAAAATCTAGGGATAGTTGTACACTATTACACTGTGAGCAGTTAAGATGGTGTTGTACAGCAAAAAACTAGGGAAGCATGGAAGGCTAAAAAGTGAGGGTGGGTCATAGAGGGATCGTATTACATCAATCAATCAACAGTATTTATATACCACTTTTCAGCAGAGATTTCACAAAGCCATTCACAGAGAAAATGAAATAGCCAACTGTCATGCCTGCCACTGTCTGTCTTGCTCACCAACTCAACCTCTATCTCTTCCCGGTTCTCAGTAGTCATCTTTAACTCTTAATCAGGTTAACCTTCTTGAAGAACGACAAGTAGTCAGGTAAGTTGCTTTCAACACAACTCTTTCTTTACTCTTTTACAGAGGCACAGAAGCGTAACGGTAACAGTTCTTTCTCTTTCTTTCAGGTTACAACTACTCAAGAAAGCAACGTGGGGAACACCATGAACTTCACCTCTCAACGTACAGGAAAGTAATTAGGTAGGTATCAAACGTATACCTCAACTCTTAACACTCTGCTTTCTTTCTCTTTTGCAGGTTTATTAAAGGCTTCTTCCAGACCTGGACCCCAGGCCTGGGCAATTCCACCATGGACAGCAGCAGTTTCCTCCTCCCTCTCCTTCTGCGCACCCCCCCCTCCTTCAGTTGTTCCCTCTATATATCCCGACCTCCACTCCTCCCCATCCGGGTCCCTCCGTCCATTCTCCTTCTTCCCACTGCGCGGGAGGCACCCAGATTGGGTCAGACAGAGATTGGTGTCCCACGGTACCTCCCTGTTTTCTAATCCATATACAGCCTGAGCAAGTCCCAATAAGATTCAGACCAAGTCTCCCTTTCTCCCTCGGTCGACGCCAGCACCTCTGCCCAGACATCTCTCCTCCTGACAGGTTCGCTCATTAAGTCCTCCTGAAGCTCAGGGGCTCCTCCACACCAACTGCTAATGGCTACTTATCCCAAAAGGGTTCACAATCTAAAAAGATATAAAATCACATGGACTGGAATAGCTGACAAACCCAATTGTTGACAATCAGACAGACAGAACCATCCAATTTTTGTTTATTGTGCTTACTGTATCCCTAGAAACAGTAAGAGTTATTTAGCTTTCTGCATAAGAGATGTCTTATGCAGAAAGCTAAATAACTGTATATGCCCCCAGTTAAAGATTCCTGGTAATTTTTTTCTCCAAGTATCTTACAGCAAAAAGGAGCTATTAGAAAATATATTTTACTTGTGTCCCATACCTTTTGATGATCCAGGGGCAGTGTGCTTTTGGCTTTAGTTCCAGGGGGATTATTTATATGGTGGAGATTACCTAAATACAAAAGCAAGGAGAGAAAGTACATAGTTAGAAAGTTGCTTTGAAAAGTTACCAGTGATCTCTTATGTCACTGTCAACATGGTTAGAAGCAATGAAAGGGTCTTGTTCTGTGAAAAGTGCTCACCGTGTGTGCTGTGAAAGACCAAGCAATACAGTATTACAGGTAAAATTAAGTCAGAAATCCTTAGACATTGTTTTCACAGCCACCAAACACAGCAAAGTGACACAGTTCACTATTTTTCTTACTTTTGAGATGACTGATACTATATGATCCTTTCTCTCAGAGCTAGCAAGTGTGTGATCCCAAACAACTTATTGTCCAAAAAAAAGAGATATCCCAGCCAGTGGGTGACTCTTTTAGAGACTAGCACTAGCCTGAGTGTTTTGTTAAGGTATATAAACTACAACCATTTTGGAAGCTGCCTTGGACATTAACTTTTGCAAAGGAAAGGCAGTGTATAAACCCTTTTAAATAAACACTGTTAAATCAACCACATATATTTTTAAAATGAATTTTATTTTGGCAGTTGACTGCATCTTGGCACAATAACCTTGCACAATTCTTTCCTTTCCCTATGCTTAAAACAGTTTAGTTTCAGCTCAAAGGCAGAAGCTTCCCCTGACAAGTCAGAAATGCTCATTACTATGTCTTCATGTAAAAATCACATGGAAGAAAGGAGGGGTTTGTATCCCCCAGTATCCCTGTGGATTTGGCTTAAATGTCAGCTCAGGATTTGGGCTACTTAGGGTGCAATCCAGAGTAACTACGGGGAGTCCTTGCTCCGGTGTAAGAACAATTTGCTCTGGATTGCAATATGAATTTCCCATAGGTTTTCACTAGATGGTGCAGTAACTACAGGTGCACATAATGTCTCTTACGTGCTCCCATAGATACTCTGGATTGTAGGGTTAGGCTAGCTTAGTTGGGCCATTTTTCTGGCCTATAGTCAGGAGTGCATTGTTTAGTTCACAAAATATGCCAGTGCCTCTCTCATGGCTATGAGTCTGCCTCTTCCACCTACATTGAGCAGCTGGTTTGTTTTCTCTAGCTTGTAACAGGTGAGGTGATCCATTGGTTGGGAAAGCTGAATGTCCTAACTTTCATTGCATACATGACGAATACCAACCCCTCGTAAGCTACACAGAGTACAGTGTTAGAAGGAAGTTGTTTAACACAAGGATATACAAGACAGTGAATGCCACAGTTGAGATAAAGGGGATTTCTGACATCCAGACAAACAAGACATACCAGCAGTCCAACAGGTATAATGCAGGGTTTTCATTATTACCAGACAGAATATAATTCTACCAGCCCTTCCTTTTCACTCATAAGCACTGTTTTATGAACCGAGAAGGCTGGCCAGGACACAAGTACCATTCCTCCTCTGTAATCTGTTAAGAATGGAACGTAATGGAACACTGCCCAAGCTAACCCTGATTTGATCACACTGATATACAGCACTAGAGATATTGGAGAAATTAGGTATGTGAGATGCTTAAAAGTGCACATCCTCCCCAGCAGTAGACATGTCTCTTTGGTTTGAAAGCAATTACCTGCTGCATGCAGATATGTTGTACATTCACATAGCTATGTACAAAAAGCAGCAAGAATTTCCTATACAATAAATAAAAGGTGAATAGGATGAACAGGAGGCAGAAAGCGGTGGTCTAGTTAAAAAGTCTGTTATCAGTGTTAATAGGCATCCTATCTACACATTTTAGATTTTTTTTATCTTGCCATTCTCCAAATGCATTCAAGCCAGCTATTTCAAGATGTAGACATCATCACTTCCATTTATATATGCTATCCAGAACATTTTGACTTTGGCATCCATCAGTCTTGAAAGACTATGATATTGTGCTCGATGCTGTATGTGAAGCACGAAGGCCCGGGAAGATTGATATGGAGGATAGGTTGTTATCCAAGCAGCAAATACCCCCTTCTCCACGCCACTGAAATAATCCAATGGAATGGCAGAGCCGATACGATTGGTTCCAGCTGAGTCACAGAGCTGGGCTAAGGAAAGGAGCTCACCCTGTCTTGTGGGGACCTGGGTCTTGAACCCTGGCCTTCTGGTTAACAGGCACAGTGTCTTAACTGTGCCTTAACAGAACAATACTTTCAATAAATGCTGAATGAAATATATATAGGTTTGGCAAGGATTAATGTACAGGTCCAATCTTGTAATACACTGATTTTTTTATACAGATTTGACTCAACATGAATAGCCACTGCAAATCGGTTTCTGTGAAAAGCAAAACTGGTTTTCTACTATTGCAGAGAGGCAGTAATACAGTATATACAGTCATTTCATTCTTCAGCTGAGCCAGGCAAAGATAGGCAGTCCATTGCATTCCTAATTGCTGAATGCCTAACTACAAAAGAAAGGCTTTTTAAATAATTGTAAAGGGACACCATTTTAACTTTTTAACTGCTTTCATTTAACACATTTTTTGTATCTGCAGGGACTCCAAGAATTAAACATCTGCAGCTATTGAGGCACCAAATTATTCCATTAGGAGAAATAGAGAAGCAAGAAATCTAGAATTTTGTCTTTAAATACGGTATTTTCTCGAATCTAACACTCACCATTTTTAGCCAAATTCAGTCTCCAAAATCAGGGTGTGCATTAGATTTGATGATTAATTAGATTTGAGAAAATATGGTTATTTTGATTTTAAGTATAGGGTGTGCATTAGATTCGACAACACATTTGATTTGTGCAATTACGGTACCTATGTTTAAGGCTGCAATCCTAAACCCCACTTAGGCTACCGTAAGCCCAAGCACAAGTCCCATGCTGAGTTGGGGGGAATCACAAAAGTGCTATAAGGCATGTCTGCGCCACTCCTGGGGAAGGGTTTGACCAGTTCACAGACGTGTGCTTGCTTCCCTGCATCATCACGGGAATGGGAAGACCAATGAGTTGTGTCAACCTAGGTTAGGACAGCACCCTAAATCTATTTTTCCACTGTTTTTTATCCATTGATTTTTTTATACATGTGAAATTACAGAATGGAACCCAGGCCTGGTTAATAACAAGGCACACCTGTAATCACTAAAACATTACATTTTATACCTTAGAATCCAATGTCAATGAAACAACATTACAAGACTTTAACAAGTGATACACAACTAGCATGCAGAAGTACATGCTGAAGACGTTTTGCTTTAGTGTGCACACTAGAAAACCCAGGCAAGGAATATGAACAGCTTAAGCAGTCAGACTTTTTTAACTATAACGTTTGTAGTGGCAGGAACAGTGATGTCATTCTCAGTTAATAAGCATTTCAAATATTACACTGAACGTAACCTTACTTTCTCAGAGCAGGTTTTTGTGGATCTGTCAACTACCAGTGTTGTACTGTAATAAAATCTATTTGTATCACCTTAATTTATGTTACAGACAGCAGAGAAAAAGCTCAAGATTTGACTTTTAAGGTCTAATATGTAGTTCAGTAGTTTCTGAATGTCTTTTTCACGAGACCTACTAAAAACCTTCTGGCTCACATATTAGTGTCATCCTGTGCTGAATCCTGCAATGGCTATTGAGACACATTGTTCCTCAACTACAGAAACTCTGGCTTCACCCAACAATAATACTTTATTTGGTGCCAAAGAATTCCTGGGCACTACACAGAACAGTCAGATTAGAAACTTCTAAATAGAGACTAAGTAAAATGAGCATAGCACAGGAAAAGGAAAAAGAAATACTGCTGAAGAAAGAATGAGGTAAGGAGAACAAACAAACAATAAGCAAACCTACATTAGTGAAGGATACTCTTGTTGACATTATAATATATTTTTTAAATATTTATAAGCTCTTTTCAATACATTATTCAAAGTGAATGCGTTGCCTGACATCCGGGTGTACATGGCGCTAGGTACCTGCTGGGAGAGCACAATCCAGTCCAGTCTCTTGGCATTCTGAATCAGGTGTACTACAAAATGCTTCAGGTTCTTCAAGCTTCAACAAAGGCCACAACTTTGCTATGTCAGAGCAGTCACCCTCCTCCCCATACACTCAAACTCTAGCTGAATGGCTTGAGAGAAGTCCTGCTTTTGTTTTGGGAATATATCATGATTGGCTGCATATTGCCCAAATAGGAAATCTGAACATTTGAGCAAAATCCACATTCTGGGACCTTCCTGACCTGTAGTGAAAATCAGTCGCATCATAAAAGAAGAGTCACCAATCCCAAGGACAAAGATGTATTGCTTTCTGAAGTCCTGGCCTACAGAACAGGTCAAGAACCTGTTGCAATACCCTTGAAACAACGGCACCCAACTCGTGCTGGGGTGGAGAAATCAAGAGCCAGCACAGAAGGAAAATTCTTGATGAGTTCACCACAAAGTAGCCTCTGCAATTTCTTATGGGAATTTAAAAGTATAAGAAGCAAAGGGCAGAATCCAGAGTAACTATGGGGAGTCCTTGCTCCTGTGTAAGAACAATTTACTCTGGATTCCAATATAAATTTCCCATAGGTTTTCACTAGGTGATGCAGTAACTACAGGTGCACGTAAAGTCTCTTATGTGCTCCCATAGTTACTCTGTATTTGGGGGAAGTCACAGACCCGTAATGGGAGCTGCTATTTGCTTACTTGCTACTGCCAATGAACTGCTCAGTAGCCCTTTGGTAATGTATAAAGCAATTCCACTCTATCCGATGAATCACTGTCCTAGTTGGCACCATGGTCAAGTATCCCAGGTCTTAAATTTATGAATGGTAATGATTTAAAACACTGGGAGCTGGCTTGGTGAATAAGTAGACCTAACACCTAAGGACTGGGCATATTTCTAAACAGCCCGTTAAAAATGAAAGAAAAACAGATTTATGATGACATGAAGTGAAAGAGTTGTGTTGTGCAGCATAATATATTAGCAACAACATTGCTAATGGAAATGTTAGTACACGTTTTTGGCAAACAAAAAATTTTGGCAAAAGATTTGTAGTTAACATTTTGGTTACACATTTGTTTTTCTCTGTCCATACTTTCCCCACACAAATACAAAAATAACACCCAAAGATATATATGTAATACAGTTTGAGTCTTTGGCACCTGTGAAGGTCCCATTCCAGGAACCTCAGTGACTGTAGATGTGTCACTGTAAACAAAACCAAAGTTAAACTCCATCTAGGCAGCAATTTTAAAATTGGTAATTAGGTTATTCCTGTACCTATTAGCTGAATAGAGGAAATGGTTCAGAAAACTGTATTCACTATAACTGGATAAGTTAGCAGTAACTTGCTACAACCAGAAAAGAGAAGGCAACTTTAGAAAGAACATTCATTTTCCCACACTAGGCATAAAAGTCAGGAAGTTCTAAAATGAAGTTTTGTGGCACCTTAAAGGCTTGGATTTATACCCAAATTTTCAAGGTCTATACTCTTATAATCAGATGCAAGTCCATGAAAGATTATGCTACAATGAATTTGTCAATCAAGGTGCTATTTGATTCTGAGTTCTTCTTGCTACAATACATCTTTGTGAGGTAAAATGAATGTGATGAGTAAAATGAGGTGAATCAGTGCTCTTGTTCAGCATCCATTCATATCAGCAAAACTCCTGCCTAAGAAGTTCCTGATGCATTACACCAGGCAACTTACAACCTGCAGTCTCCATCCTGCTGTACAGTAACAAGTGACACTTTCCCTGAAAAGCAGTGACTGTAGTGATACCAGGACTCTGCAACGCTTGGCAGATGGGTCTACCTTTGTCCAGCACAGCAAATTGGGCGGAGACTTTGCCACCCATACTCATGATGGAGTGCAACATGAATGTCATGAGTTGGTGACGGCGGGGACAGTGACTTTTTGGCACAGTGCTGTCAGTCATGGATGTGGCAGGCAATGTGTACATATTGGAGTGGCTGTGGCACTCAGTCTGGGACACCACTGACACAACACACATTTCTCAGGCTCCATCACCAGTCTGGCATTAACCAATCTAAGTAACCTGCATTCCATCCCTTTCATGATGAGCATGATGGTGATATATGACTGATCCTTTAGCAAGGTGGCTTGCATCTACCAGCACACCATCAGTGTTCCCTCTAATATCGTGCAGTCAAGTGGCCACACACCTCCAACCTGAGCAAACCCCAAATGCTCACCTATGACATCCCCTACAATCCAGAGTAACTACGGGAGCACGTAAGAGACTTTACGGGCACCCATTGTTACTGTACCACCTAATGAAAACCTATGGGAAATTCATATTGCAATCCAGAGCAAATTGTTCTTACACTGGAGCAAGGACTCCCCGTAGTTACTCTGGATTGCACCCATCATTGTTAAACACAGGGAAGTGGCACCACGACACAGTGGCTTGCCATCCACTCACAGACATAGCCTCTGACCCCTAAGCCAAATAAGGGTATTGGCCCCACTATGGATGACACAAAGAATACACATTGCTCTATCTCTTCTATCCTTCATGTCTAATAGAAGAAAACACGCTCTTCTGAAACTGAATTCAGCCTGTCAAATGCTAAGACACAGCAAAGTAATTTAGAGAGAAAATGCTAATTCATTTGTTAATCACCAATTGGTAGCTTTTGCTGCACAAGATTAGGCAGAACTATATTCACATAAGACAAATCAAAATACCAGTACTTCCTGCAATTTTAAGGTCTCCGATCACCTATGCTATTAACCTGGGGGGAATTATTTTCCAGCTCAGCTCAGGTCTGTAATCAAATATCAAGAATACGGAACTGGCCTTCATTATTCAAACCAATGGTTCTCAAACTGTGGGTCAGAAACCCATTAGTCTAGTAGTTTTTATGGTTCATGAAATCACAAAAGAGATGGAGATGAGATTATGAGCATCAAGGATTAGACAAAAAGAGAAACACTGCTGCCCATCATCATTACAGCCGCATCCCATGGCATTTATAAATCAGGCAGGCAGAGGCCTCTAGGATCTTTAAAAAGCTTGAGAACCACTGACCTACACAACTACCGGTACTTTTCAATTAGTGGACTGTAATGCCTGAGTCATGCTAGCACACCAATCTTTTTTGGAGAAAAAATAAAACAACGGTGAAGGACAGAAAGTCCCAGTTCAGATGTAAGAAGGTTAGCAAATGAAACCCTTGAGTTCATCCATTTCCTCCTACTTACGGGAAGAAATTTTAAATTTTGTACAGATTGTAATCAACCACACATACATTTGAAATATTTATATCCTGGCCTTCCTCCCAATAATGGGGTACCTAGGGCAGTTTCCATTAAAATGCAAAAAAGAAAAGACATGTATTATAAACTGCAGTTTGTACAAGTCAGTTAGAAAAAAAACTAAGATCAAATCAAGATCCAACTGTGGTTTGAACAAACCATATTTTACCATATCTGAATATTAATACAAAAATGGCGGTTAATGATAATATAAGCTTCCAATATCCTTTCCAGAAGAACAAAGGAGTGGGTTACTGTATGTGAGCCTGCGATGTGCCACAGCACACTCCTGCCACAACACACAACAGTTTGCAACAATATCTGAATGAAGCTGAAGATAGATTTATATGTTAAAAAAAAGTACAAGAGCCCAATGCCACAGGCTGGTGTTAAAGCTGCATCATGGGTTTAAAAGAGTGAAGGACTACCAGTTCAAATTGTTTTACACACAACTTCACATGATCAGGCGCTATCTGTATGTTGACAAGTCTTATTGTTGTATGATCATCCTATGCCTACTACTTGTACAATGGAAAACACATGTGAGGAGAAAGAGCACCACTGGCTTCAATGGGCATAGCAGTATCCTGCAGTCACTGACTTACTTCACATTTTCTTTCACTTATAGCTCAGGTATGTTGAAGTTTCCTGACATTTTTGCCAGATAGCAGAAAACACTGGTTAAGGACAAAAAAATATTTACATATTAACTGCCATTTTAACCTCTTAAAACAGAATCCACTGCAGTAAGATAGGTATTCAAGGGCATTTGGGGGTTTAAAGTTATTAATCGACTAGAACTGGGATATTTATTGATGGCTAACTTATTGTTTTAGTAGGCTAACTTCTAAATTAGTTTGAATCATCATATATGACTTATATTAAAAGTACAGTTCAATATAGCAGCCACCACCAACAATTTCTTTACTGGTCATGTCTGCGCCATGTGAAATCCAACATGTACAGTATGTGACTTCTTAATAGTAGAACATTTCTCCTCGCGGGGAGAAGTTGTGTCAACGGCTTCACAAGAACCAAGTGTGCTCAAAAATAGAAGCAAGCAAGTTTCAAGTATCAAGGTATTAGCAGACTAGCTTTATTATTCCATGCAACCTGAGATATTAAAACATTTTCAGGTTCTCATGTTAATTGCAACAAGATAGCAGCTATGATGTAACTCCGGCAGCATTTGTCTCTATACTCATTCCTACTGTCCAAACTGAAGCTACAGATACTTTTACGAAGTTTAAGTTCAAAAGTAGTTATGGTTTGATGCAAAAAAAAAACAACTTAACCCATCAATGGCTTACTTGTTTTGCAAAGATACGGGACATGAGACCAATTAGACTTGCAGAGGAGGAAAAAAATTAAGCTGTTCCAGCCATTCATTATTTCATTAGAAGCTGAAAACAACATATTTATACATAAAACATAGAGGACCTTTTCTAGATACAGCAGGGGTGTCCAAATGTCAGAGTGGGTGCCACATATGGCCCTCAACACAGCCTCCAGCAAAACCCCTCTATCTAGCCCTTGGGCAAGTCTTGTAATCCATGCTAATATATTCCTCCCTCTCTCTCTCTCTCTCTCTCTATATATATATATAATAAGAATATATAATATTCTTATATATTATAAGAATGTTTATTCTTATTTGAAATTCATTCAAATTTGAAATGTGAATTTGTTTTCTGGCCGCCAACACAGTGTCAGCAAGATGATGCGGCCCTCCTGACAAAAAATTTGAACACCCCTGAGCTACAGTAATATTTGAAAGCATATTCCCAGGCTATTTTGAATAAATCATAAAAGCAGTGGTTCCCAAGCATTTTCAGTTGGTGGCTCCCCTGAGCTATTGGGTCACAGGCTGTGGCTCTTCATTAGAGCTACAGTCCTATACAATGTATACGTTGGCGGGTTTTATGCAAAGAAGGATTGAGCTGCCCGTAAAACGAGAGAGAACAGGGGCGCAATTCAGTAGGAAGCACAGAATCAAGGCTCTTAACTGGACTCCAAAATAACTTCATTTTTTTTTTTGTAAGAAAAATTAAGAGTTAGTCATATAACTAAAACAGCCAAGTTAAGACACAGAGCACAATCCTAACCATGTCTACTCAAAAGTAAGCCCCATCATGTTAAACAGGTAATCCCAGGAAAGTGTCCTTAGGATTGCAGCCAGAGAGAGCTTTCCTGGCCCTGGTACTAAAAGAACTATAAGCAACTGCAGCAGAGAGATCTGTGTGAACATTATGCACAGAATGACCATGAATAATGTCAAGCTCAAGGAGGTTACACAATTAGGGAAAGCAGGCTGAGAGTGAATGTACAGAAACATGTTACAGTTCACTGCACAGAGATTTGTGGGTCATTTAACATCCCCTACCAAGGGTATTGTATATGTCATTGTTTCTCAGTTTTTCCCCTCCACTGTACCAGTTCACATGATCCAGCTCTTTGAAGTACCAGTGGAAATAACTGCCAGTGACATCATCGCCAGTTACTTCTGGGTTGGGAGGCCACATGTGACAGGATGAACACCAATAAAGGGCTCATGGTGGATGGGAAAACTTTTTTTAAGTGTGGAAAAGCATTCCTTGAAGCACTGTTAGCTAAGCCCATTTCTGGTCTTGATACTGGGTGGAAGTTATCCAGAGCTCCAGTTAGTACCACTGGTGGTACCCATACCACCAGTTGGGAAACAGCAGTAAAGCTCAGTGTTTCTCAACTTTTGTCCTCTGTTGTACCACTTTGCATGGTCTTTGTACTGGAAGTACCACCAGTTGTAAATCACAATGATGTAATAGCAGGTTACTTCTAGATTGGAGGTCAGCTGCAGCAATGCCAGTCAGAGGCTCAGGTTGGATGTGAGGCCTTTCTTAAAGAAAAATAAGTAGTTTTGTAGGTAGTGCCAATCAAGCCAAACTTCCTACCAGTTTGCTGTGTTGCATCATTGGTATCCAGGACCCTGCATGTACTACTGGATGGAAAACATTGGTCTGGAACAGTGATTTTCAAACAGTGCGCAGTGGATAGTCCTCAGGTGTGCTATGGGAATTTGAAGAGGGACATTTCATAATAGGAAAACTTGGGGAGTTGAACAGCATGGTGTGCCTTGTCAATGGAAAATGAAACAACTGATGGTGTGCCATGAGATGGAAAAAAGATTGTAAATCATATTACACTTCATGGGACACTGGAGTCCAATCCTATGCAAGTCCACACAGAAGTAAGTCTCATTATAGTCAATGGGACTAACAGCACAATCCAGAGTTAACTACGGGAGCTCTTACGCTGACGTAAGATATATTTACATCGATGTAGTTACGGCACCATCTATGATAAATTCATAGGGCAATCCAGAGTAAATTTTTCTTATGTTGATGTAAGAGCTCCCGTAGATACTCTGGATAGTGTTGTAAGGCTGAAATCCAAAAGACACTTGCCTGGGAGTAAGACCCACTGAACACAATGGAGCTTGCTTTTGAGTAGAAATGGTTAGGATTGTGCTCTTACTCCCATATAAGTAGTGAAAAAAGGATTGCAGCCGTTAACGTATCCACCACTTGCTGTTTTTAATAGTTTATTTGGGGGCATATAGAAAAAGATAACTTCCTAACTGTTTTTGCTCTTCTTTACATGGAGATCCTGAAGTGCAAGTGGAGGAAGCGAACATGACATGTGGTCTCGCTGCCAAGCGTCCCATGAGTACCACCAGACACCACCTCAAGTACCACTGGTGGTACCCATAACACCGGCTAAGATAGTATATACAAGCAGATTAAGCACAGAGATCCGAGGCCCTCAACCGAACATTTTGTACTACAGGTTCTTTGGGGAGCAGTTTGAGAAGGAAGACCACTTCCCAGCCCCATTGCAATTTCTCTGCATAGCAATCCTAACGGCAGTTAGATCCTGTACATGTCTACTCAGAGGTAACTCCCACTGCAGCCAGTGGGATTTACTCCCAGGAAAGTGTGAATATAATGACAGTATCAGAGCCAAATCCATTTCATGACTACTCAGAAGTAAGTACCATGATAGTCAGAGACTTGGGGTGCAATCCTATGCCTGTCTATTCAGAAGCAAGTTCCATTAGATTCAATGGGGCTTACTCCCAGGAAAGTGTATTTAGGATTGCAGCCTCACTCCCAGGTAAGTGTGGACAGGACGACATTAGATCCTGTGCAGGTCTACTTGTAGCCAATGGAGCCTACTTCCAGGGAAGTGTGGATAGGATTGCAGCATCACAGCCCAATCCTGAGCATATCTACCCAGAGGTAAATCAAATTATAGTCAATGGGGCTTACTCCCAGGTAGGCAAGGACAGGATGACAGCCTTATAGTCCAATCCTGTGCATGTCTACTCAGAGGCAAGCCCCATTACAGTCAATCGGATTTACTCCCATGAAAGTGTGGATAGGGCTGCAGCACCAGAACCCAATCCTGTGCTTGTCTACTCAGAGGCAAACCCCATTACAGTCAATGGGATTTACTCCCAGGAAAGTGTGGCTAGGGCTGCAGCACCAGAACCCAATCCTGTGCTTGTCTACTCAGAGGCAAGTCCCATTACAGTCAATGGGATTTACTCCCAGGAAAGTGTGGCTAGGGCTGCAGCACCAGAACCCAATCCTGTGCTTGTCTACTCAGAGGCAAGTCCCATTACAGTCAATGGGATTTACTCCCAGGAAAGTGTGGCTAGGGCTGCAGCATCAGAACCCAATCCTGTGCTTGTCTACTCAGAGGTAAGTCCCATTACAGTCAATGGGATTTACTCCCAGGAAAGTGTGGCTAGGGCTGCAGCACCAGAACCCAATCCTGTGCTTGTCTACTCAGAGGCAAGTCCCATTACAGTCAATGGGATTTACTCCCAGGAAAGTGTGGACAGGATGACAGCCTCCTGGTGCGATCCCTGAGTAAGGGCCATTGCAGTGAACGGGGCTACTCGTGTGCAGGTGAGCGTGGAGGGTGCTGGGCGTGCCTGTCTCCCTCCCTCCCTGCCGCTCTCTCCCCTCAGCGGAGAGGCCTGCCTCGGGGGCTGCTGCTGCCTGCCCTTCCCTGCCGCCTGCCCTCACCTGGCTGGCTGTCTGTCTGTCTGGCTGGCGCTGCTGGGCTGCGGCTCCCGGGCCGGCTGCTGCGGGCTGACGGGCGGCTCAGTCCATGGGCGCTCAGTCGAGGGGCGGGAGCGGGGCCGGGGAGAGGAGAGGCGGCAGCGGCGGCGGCACAGGGCAAACACTAAAGAGAATGAGCGGGGAAGGAAGTGACGCCACCAGCGCCGCCCCAGCCAGGCCTCTGCAGCTATTTATGGCGCCGCCCCGCACGGGACACGCCGCCGCTCCCGGCATCCTCACAGAACTACCGCTCCCGGCATGCTCCGCCCACACAGGAAGTGACGCAACAGCCCCAGACCGCCGCAGAAACTACGACTCCCAGCATGCACCGCTGCACCTTAACCCCGTCCTTCCCTGGAAGAAACAGCACATGCTGGAGACAGTGGTCCAGCTCCAAGCACCTGGGGGCTCTCTTGTCACCACTAGCAGTACCCACTGCTACAATTATGCATCCCTTGCACACTCACTCATAGTGCAAATAGTAGTACTTCTGTATCCCCTGCATACTTACTAGCACGAGTAGGGAATGCTTAGTACTACTAATACTAGTAAGCTCTAGCACAGCTAATAGTTACTGCTAGTACTATTAGTTGTACTTATGTATTCCAGGCATACTTACTATTACTAATAGTAAATGCTAAGTAGTACTACTAGTAGTAAGCTCTCACACAGCTATTAGTTATCACTAGTACTAGTAGTTGTACTTATGTATTCCATGCATACTTACTAGTACTAGTAGGGAATGCTTAGTACTACTACTACTAGTAAGTTCTAGTATGGTAGACAAAACCAGCTGTCAGAATTTATTAGAATTATTATTAGAATTATTGAAATTATTTGATACCTTTGAAATCATTCTGTGGGCTGCCTATAGTGAAAGACACGCAGCCAAGCACCTTACAGAGATTAAACAACGGCTGCAGACACACATTCCCAGACAGAAGCTTCCAATCAACATTCACAGGCTCCCCGGAGAGGAGATGATAACATCACAATGCCCCTTCTCCTTTCCCAGGAGTTTGATGGTTATCAGTGATTAGCCACTTAAGGCTTGTAAAGCCAGCCAAAGCTAAGACAGGAAACTCTCTTGGTCTTCACCTGACCCTGTGACAATAATAAAGAAGCCCAAAATTATAAAATTAAAATAAAATTTTAATTCTTCTTCCTGTGGGAAAGGAAACTCAGATGGATCAACCAATGTCAGAATACAGCTGCTTTGATTGCCACAAGTGTTCTTCATTGTACTGATGTGTAATGTCATGTCTTGCCACACATTTTTCCATCTCAGCTCAGGAAGCCACTGAAGATAAAATCTTTAATTGTATAAATCCTCTTGTTATGAACAGAATCATCTTATTATGTAGAGAAACAGTTGTGCTATAAAAGGTCTAGTCAATTTGGACAAAGCACTCAGTCTTTTCGTAAGATAGAAAACTCTGTCTGGCTGAGTCCAGAGCTCTGAATAAAGAAATCTCTTGCTTGCATCATCATCTCCTGGGTCTTTCCTGCTGGTACCTACTTCATTCCTATTACACTAGCACTGCTAATAGTTATTGCTAGTACTATTAGTTGTACTTATGTATTCCAGGCATACTTACTATTACTAATAGTAAATGCTAAGTAGTACTACTAGTAGTAAGCTCTCACACAGCTATTAGTTATCACTAGTACTAGTAGTTGTACTTATGTATTCCATGCATACTTACTAGTACTAGTAATTTCTAGAAATGGTATTTATGTATTGAATGCTTACTTACTACTAGTAGTAATTACTACTAGTACATATAGTGTAGGGGCTCCAATGTTTTTGGCAGGAGGGCCACACCATCTTTCTAACACTGTTTGGGAACCAGAAAAACTAATTTACATTTTAATAAAATGGCCCCCCAGGGTTTGGAGACATTGGGGATACATAACTAGTAGTAATTAGTACTACTAGTAGTATCCCAGGCAAACTAGGAGTAACGTAAACTAGAACAGGGAAACCAGGGCAACTAGATGAGAAAAGGTATGGAAATTCAAAGTACTAGTAGTACTATGAGTATCCCTTCAATACTTAACTACTAGTAGTAGTAGTACTAGATTATCGAACTGTATTTCTAGTACAGTCTAGTACTAAGTACTAGTAATACTACTAGTAGTAAGGTAAAAGTTGCCCTGCTAGTTGTGACGAAGTCGAAGGGATGCTTATCCCTGTTATAAGGCCAAAGAGGTCTCCGTGGGCATGTGGCCAGCATGACTAAATGCCAATGGTGCAGGGAACACTGTTTCCTTCCCACTGGAAAGGGCATGGCTATAAATGATCAGATTGCAATCCTATCCACATTTACTTGGGAGTAAGTCCCATGACATGAATATGTTGGGGGCTGTTAGTGTTATTTAACATCTAACTTAAAAAAAATTCTTAGATGTTTTCGGGACAGATGCAACCTTAACATTAGCTGAGGGGTTCACACTTGGATATCTTTCTACCACTGTCAGGGAAATGGAAAAAAATTACCGTACATTTCAAATTTGAATAAATTTACATAAATGACTGTAGATGAAACTTTCATGGATGAATTAATAAATTTAAGTCAATTCGTAAGCACTTTCTAACACAAAGAGAAGGAAGGGGTGATCTTCAAACAAGTTCAAAAACACTGCCATGCACAGAAAGGAAGAAGCCTCTCCAGCCCTCAAAACACCTTTCTGGAGGTGAACTCCCATTGTCTCCAATGGATTGTGGGGCTTGTCTGCAGGCCAGATAGAGCCTTGCTGTGAGTCTCATGGAGCCCCATCATGGGCCACATCTGGCCTCCAGACTGGGGTTTGGGCACTACTGTTTTAGCTCCACTGATTCACCACTGACATTCTTTCTTTTTACTTAAGAGTTCTTGAATTTACAGGTGTTACCTGAAGGGAAAAGAATCTCTTACTGCTTCTGCTGCATTATAATGTCTTCTTTTTGAACTTGTATCTTGATACATCAAATGCACAATCCAGAATAGGTGCCAACTTCCCGGCTGACAGCACAAAACACAAAAGAATTCATTACATGCTACACTTATATATTACCCCCCTCAGCTATGTAAAATGACGTAAGAATTCCTATGAGTAGTTGTGCATTTGCTTTCTGCCCCTGGGGAGTTGTAGACGATGCAGAGATCAAACTATGTGCAAACTTGAGAAAGCTGGATCTTGTAGTTTTCATCAAACAGGTATCAAAAGCTGCTAATCCATATATACTATGTAAATCCTATTTCTGCTCAGTGGGATCAAATGTGTACATTTGTGGGCTGGGCAAAAATGGGTTTGGTGCAGTTGTAGTGCCCCTCGCAAGGGGGCTTCTGGAAAGTGCTTATGTGGCAAGCAGCAGCAAGAGGTTAGTGAAGCCAAAGGCACTTTCTGCCTTGTCTTGAACAGCACCATCTTAGGCACAACTACTCAAAACTTACTCCTGCCAAACTCAAGTCAATCAGCCTGTCATTTGCATACAGGGGATAACAAAAACCAAGTGGAGTCCCACATTTCAAAAGTAAAAGGCACCAACATTTAAAAAATTAGGCTTGTTCTATTTCTGAAATGTGTGTTTAAGTCTAAAATATGAAATATCAATCCTGTTAAAACATAACAGGATTTAAGAGACTTCAGCTGAAATCCTAAAGATACTTTCTTAGGAGTAAGGTCCATTGAACATAATGGGCCTCACTTTTAAGTAGACACGGTTAGGATTGTGCTCAATGTTAAACTGGACTCCTAGGACGTGGTACAGTACTGAAACCCAGAAACATTCCCATCACATCATATTTACCTGCTGAAATGCTGGGCATGAGTTGTTGCAAACTGGGGTTGGGACCCCCTTGGAGGGTGGGTCGCCAGACCACTTCAGGAGAGTCGTGGGAGGGCTGCTCCTACCATTTTGAATTAAAAATTCAAGCCTGCCACGAGTCCTTCAGTGAACTCGGAGCCAAATCCTATGCAGGTCTATTCAGAAGGAAGTCACATTATTGTCAATTGGCTTACTGCCAGGATAGTGTGGATAGGATTGCAGCCTCTATTTCTGAGGAGTCTCATTGAATATAATGAGACTTTCTTCTGAGTAGACATGGAGGTGGCTCTGACACTGTTAAACTTACCGTGATGTGACAGTGATGTCACTTCCATTGTAATGTCACTTTCGTTCATGACATCACTGCCAGGTTGATGACATCACATTCACATTCTGGTATGGTTTGACAAGGGGACAAATTTTTAAATTTGTCAAGCGGGCCAAAATGGTTGAAGTCCTTTGCTCTATGAAGTTAGATAATCACTCAATAATTACATTTCTTTCCATTTCCATTATTTTCAGCTGTCACCTTGCTAATGCAGTTGGTTCCTTCATTGACTTATGTGTTGATATACAGCCCGGTGAGTAAGTACTAAACTAGCACCATCTATTGTTGTTTTATGAATGAACCTATGAATTGGCCACAAAGATCCAGCTTTCTAGTGCTGATGCATCCATGTAAATAGGGCCTGCATTACATCCTATGGGTGGAGTGAAAATCACAGAAGGTTGAATACTCAAGGTAAAGGAATGTTTGTTCCCTTACTTTTGGGCTTCACTGTTACAACATCAGCACTGGAAAGTTGGATAGGATTGGGCCCATGGTCTATTAACTGGATCCAAAGGTGGCATCTAAGGTGCCATGGTGGCTGAAGGGGGGCACCAACTATGCACCATAAGTGGTCCATTGTGAATAAAGTATACAGTATGCCCAGAGGTCACTGGTGGGACAATGTGGGAAGCAGGTGCTGAATCAAATGAGTTTTTGGCCTGATTCAGCAGGGCTCTTTTTAATTTTAGTATGTACTAGCCAGGAGGGCTATTTAGACAAAGGTGAACTAGAAAATACTATTATGGATGTGGGATTTTCAGATTTTACATACCATACTTTAGGGCTCTGTAGTAATACTAATCGATGAATATCATATAATCAGGCCTTATTTTGCAAGGGAGTCCAAACTTTTTGGCAGGAGGGCCAAATCATCTCTTTGACACTGTGTTGGGGGGCAGGAAAATTTTGAATATTCATAAACAAATATATTTAAGGCAAGATTTATATGGATGAATGAATAAATTCAAATCAGTTCACAAACACTTTTTAACACACAAAGTGATAGGGAGATTTTCAAACTAGTATATAAACACTTTCAAAGAAGTAAAGGATTACAGGGATCCCCCATGGGCCTGATCTGGATGCTTTTCAGGCCACAGGCCACAAGGATGCTTTTCAAGGACCGCATCCCTGCTTATGCAAGAATCGCTTCAGCATTTTATCAATTAATGAACTGTATGAGTTCAGATTATCCTTTTAAAATGGACACACTTGCTATTTTTTACACTTACACAACTGGGAAGACAGAGAGCTTTCTCATGTGTCATAACTGATCCTTACCTCTGGGGGAACCATTTCAAGAAGTAAAATGCTTAGCACACCTACCTCCTGATATACTTCACTGGACACTTCAAATCAGTCTACAAGCCTTGAATGATCTTTGGAGTACACCTCCTTAAAATTAGCAAGATTTACTTACAAATTGTCCGCTTCATAAAGCGTGTTCTTCCTGCAGAATTACCTGTTATACATATGCAGAGTGATGCACATATAAATCAACTAAAACTCATACAGTCAATCAACTAAAACATCTTTAATCAGGAGACAGCCCTAATAAGTAGTAGATAGAATTTTGCAGTTATGCAGCACATGGACTCAGGGTTAACGGTACAAATATGTAAAATTACAGATTACATGCAAAATCCAAAAGGGAATGTAATGTTAAAGCATGGAATCTCTGTACTTCTTACGACAGATATTTTTCTTTTGCTGGTGAATGAAATGGCAGGCAAACCTTTTTACTTTAACTACATATTGAAATGTTTTGGCAACTGAGACACATGAAATAACCATCTCTAAAATAGATCACTGCCTATGAAACCTGATACCACAATAGACCAGTTGGTCCCAGCGAGTCACATAATGCGTTATCCCCCACCTCCTTGCCTTCAAAAACAACTCATTCTGCAAGTTGTGATTCTTGCATTATAGATGGAGAAAGGAGGCCGAGACAGAAGTTGGACCATCCTCTCCCTGGAAATTATGTTCCCAAAATATTTCCGATTTACATTCTAAAGTAGCAGCATATCAAATGGGGAAATTATGAAATAGCAAACTTGAGTAACTTCAAGCAAAGGCATAAGACACCACTAAAATATGCATTTGAACCAATCATGTTCAATCTGACAGGAAGTTCAGTCTCCCCAGCTTTAATGGGACAGATAAGGACTGGGAATTAATGTTTTGCTATCTCCTGAAAAGTAAAAATAAAAAAACCTATATTTTTTGTAATCAAATTATAAGGCCCGAGAAATACAATAAGCTCTTGCAACAAATTCATGCAGGACTCAGTGCTTCTTAATCCTCATTGGCCCTTTAAGGTTGTCAGTACACAAATACAGCAGTATTAGCAAAAACCAAGATCTGCAGAATTTCCCCATCAAGGTATAGACGCCAGATGTAGCAACTCTTGTGTGTCCCCCTTAGCTTTCCACATCTCCCAAACTTGCCCGCTTCCTTGCTGCTAATAGTGCACGACATCAGTTCTATTTTCCAGTTAGCTCTTCTCAAGCACCCAGATGTTCCTCAGGTCTGTTTAAGGCTCCTGTCTACCTCGTTTAACATTTTGTCTCAACCAGCCTCCCAAGCATTCCTCTCGTTGTCTACTCGAAGCCTAGGTGAAGTTTCTTCTGAACCCCTCCACCAGATATTAGAACCTTCTTACTCAACTTTTTCACAAACCTCCTTCTTTCTGCCTACCTTTCCTTCATGTTTCTTTTTATCTGTCCATATCCCTATTTGCATCCTCTGGTGGGACTGTCTTTCAGTTTCCCTATATCATGGTCCCCCTTTTCCCAGTTTTCAGCCATTTTTATGCAAGGTTTAAACTCCAGACAAACTGAAAAAAATTCCCTTCCTCACAGAGGCTAAACTACAAACTGCTTTGTTCACTGAGCGACTGATCATTTCCAGCTATTGCATTCGTTTAGCCAACGAAGCGCCAGAGGTTTCACCACTGCAACTACAACACAGTGCAGAAGTTTGATTCTCACAGATGAGGATGAGGTAGTGATTTGTTCAAGGCCATGATGGCTTATGGAGGATCTCGCCCTCCACAGATAATAAATCCCGAACAGAGGAGCTTGGCTTTATCAGCAAAATGATGAAATATTCAATCTTTCAGTTATAAACATCATGACATTGAATTGTTATTGCAAATGTCCTTTTCCCAAATAATTTTATCATATTTCTATACATTATCCTTGCAATTAAGGCCAATTCAGCCACAACTGTCACCTCTATATAGTTCCATTGATATCCAAGGCCAGCAATTACCAGCAGCAGTGTTTGTGATGGACAGAAAATATCTGGACATGGTGGCCCTAGTGGGGAGCAGAACATATTTTATATATATATATATATATATATATATATATATATATATATATATATATATATATATATATATATATATATATATATATATATATATCACTGATATTGAAGTAGTAAGTGGTTATTACCCAAGATTGCACATTACATCTGGTTCAAGTGCCTGTTTAAGGCCTGCTTGATGAAAAACAAACATATTGTGTGAACATGCCCCAGCCCAGCTTTAATAGATGAGGCTCCTCACAGAAGAAAAGAAGCCAATTATAAAAAAAACATCTTTCAAAAAGACTCAAAGGCTTGTCTCTTCCAGTAAACTTTGCTGTCAAGGACAGATTTCTCACTTTATGTACACACTTGATGACAAGTCCACATTATATCAACATACAATTGGGTCCTTTTGAAAAGAAAAACTAGCATTTTTTTAACCTATTCTTGCTCCAGGGTGAGGCATGTTTTATCCCTTCCAGATCATACCTGGGCCTAGCAATTCTAATTTTACACTTGCATAGTAACTGCTCTCAGGAAACTTCAAGGTTTTATAAAATTGTTAATCCAGTAATGAAAAGGTTATTTCTAGCAATCCTTTAATGTTATTTTAATTGGCAAGGAACTTTTCATTCTGTCTGTCTTCGCAATACTGTTCATAAGCGAACCTAAACATAGCTTCCAGGCTATTCATTCTGCATAACCGTTTTCCTTTTCTATATCTACCTGGCTCAAATACAGCCTGGCTTGATAGAAGTCTTTCAGATATTCATAACATTTTGAACAATATTAGTGATTACACTCTCTTGACACAATTTGCCAAGGCTGTACTCCTGAACACAATTACCAGCATGTAAGCCCCACATGGCACAATGGGAATTACGTTTGCGTAAACACGCATAGGGCTGTGCTGCAAGATATGCAGGTTCCACAATACAATTTGTTACCTTTAGCTATCACATTAATGCCTGAATTTTCAGACACAAAGCCAAAGAATACCAGCAAGTCCCAAATTTAGCATAACATTAAGTTGCTTAAAAGGAAGCATGTGCATGGATTAAATTTAATAGACACATTTATTTTCCACTGTACATTATAGCTTAGCATTGCCTGACAGGCTAATGTGTGGCTTTGTAAAGTATTGCTCCTCACATTTTACTAATGAAGCTCAAAATGCAAAGAAGGTGCATCTCCAAACACAATTTAAACTTTGTCATGGATAGCATTAGAATAAAGGTCAATTAGCAAGCCAAGTTAGAGGTACTGGGCATGGCATGGGACTAACCAATAGCTTCCTCTGCAGACAACTACACTTTATTCAAATACATTAAGACATACATTGCTCGACAGACACTTTAAACAAGAGCTTATTTATTCACAATTCAGATAAATTTCAAGGACACAAAAGAAATACAAATGATGAACTGAAAAAGGAATTTTAGTGACACAACATGAGTTTGCAGCCAGTGCTCTAAACATTTTAAAATGTTACCCAAGCACTGCAGAAGTGGAACTTGAATCAATCCAAGATGATAAACCTCCATCACTATTCCCTTTGAAAAAGCAAACTGGGAATGGGAAAGTCACCTGCTTCTTTATTTATGATCATATGAACACAATCTCCTTCAGCTTCTGCATCAAGCAACAATTCAGTGATGTGTTTTTGTAGTAACTTGCTTTGTCCGGTCCAAGCTTTTCTTAGAAGACAGTCAATATCAGCGTTCTTTGACACAACTTTGAAACTCTGCCACTCAAAACAAGGTCACAGCAAAGACACACTTGCAGCTTGTAAGTATCCTTGAAGAAACTGCAAAGCTTCTGCATTCAGGCTAGTACTCAGCATTGAGGGTACCTTAAATACACAAGATACAGCAGAGCTATTTATATACACTGAAATCACAGGGATTTCCAGGCAACATGGGCCTGGTCATACCAAATATATAAAATATCTTCATTTCCCCAGTCCTAAGGCACTCAATGGAATTGCGTGCATCCCTGTCTGTGACTTTACTGCTGCTTTGTTTTCCTGATACCATTGGGAAGAAATTGTCTGCACCTCATTTGCTGCAGAAACAACTAGAACTACAGTATATATCCCTTGCCTGGGCTGTGGCCATTGAAAACAAGTGCACATATGATGGTCCCAATCCGTTAAGCTATGGGGCAGCTCAGCAGGAAAGACCAGCAGCTCTCAGTTATGATCAGTTAAGGGGATTATAGATAGACTCATGAATATAGTTGCCCAACCACACACATGTATTTTTCTTCCACCTATTCTTCAGCCCAGCCAGCTAGAAAGTTATGTTCCTGCTCTCAGACACAAATGGTGGTGACAGAAACACCTCCTCCTCCTGTGCTGCATGGGGTGGAAGCAATGGATTCTGTTGAGGCATCCATAACCATGCTAGAGACTAGTAATAGTTGGGTGCCCAATCCACTAAATTCAATTGACAAATTAAAACATTTAAGAATCAGATAATCTGAAAAATGTTGGTCCCTAAAAGTACAGTAAAGTGCGCCCTATGGAAATTGGGCACAATAGTCTGATACTACTCCCATCTCCATCACATTTAGGAATATGACTGATTTAAACTAAGGGGACTAGCAACAGAATACAGGTATCATATTGTCAAATATGTAAGAGCTCCACTGGATCAGGACAAAGACCCATTTAGACCAGTTTCCTATGTATCTCTCAGAGGCATTTGATGAGTCATTGAAAGGTACTGAAAGCTGGGTCCATGGCCTGATCCAGCAAGACCCTTCCTATGTAAACAGAATTTAAACAAGTGCACTCATGGTGGCAGTAGAGCACACACACAAAGGCACTCTGAATTTCAGAGTACCCTGCCTTTGAAGATAAGAGAATGAACTTGCGTAGTAAATTATTTTTAGTTCACCTCTGTTTCTGTCGCTAAAACCAGAGATTACAGCCACATATTAAAGTCACTTACCCTGCCTGGACATGCAGTAGACAATCTATGAAGAGACTGTGCAAGATGGATTTTAGGATTATTGACAGTTTGGCCCACTGGATCATGTTCTTTTTTCCCAGCAAATGCAAGCTGAGAGAATGCAGTCTGGTATCCTGGAGTGTCTTCAATGTCAATAAAATGTTCTTCATCTGGGAGTGTATCATCTTCAGGCAACTCAAAGAGACCAATGAGGGCTTGAAGGAGAGGTGTCCTAGACAGAAGATATATTGTTAAGCAGGACTGTGTTAAAGCCATTTATCTAAGCCAGAGCAATTACTGAACAGGATTAACTATATCAATAAGGGAAAATAACAGAAAAGCCTGTTTACAATCTGGCTGTGTTTATCCATCTGAAGGTGTTCAAGAGAGCAATATGCTTCCTTCTGCTTTGTATTTTATTCATTTCCGTTATTATTCAGTCTTCAAGTTCATTTCCAATACAACACAAACCACCATTTTAGGAGTATAACTACCATTATGAAGGCTGGACTTTCCTAGGGACAACTGCACTAGAATGTCACTTTTGCTAACACCAATTCCTCCTGCTTCTAACTTAGCATTGTGGATTTTATTACTTTCCTTTCGCCTGAATGCAGAACAGGACTGTAAAACCCTCTGCCTTCATTTATATTATCTCACAGCTAAGCAAGGAATATCGGAAAGTTGATCACCTGGTTGTGAAAAGGAGAACATAAACTAAAGATGGCAAACGACGGCTATAAAAGCAGCAGAATATTCCACCAATTTACTGCTACTTAAAAAAATAAGGACGTTTGCTACACAAAACAGAGCTAGCAGCTGAATTCCACATGAAATGTGGTTCTCTAATGGCACAATCCTAACCATGTCTACTCAAAGGTAAGTCCCATTGTGTTCAATCCTAGGAAAAATGGAAAATCCTAGGAAAAACCCCAGGAAAATGTCTTTAGGATTGCAGCATAAGACTCACTGCTCTGCCCCTCCAGCTACACCCCTGGCGATACTTTAGCAATTTACTCATGATTTGTACAACTACAAAACACTACACAGTAAGTCCACTACTTACAAACAAGTTCCAGGAACTCGTTTATGAATTTGTTTAGTTTGCAAATCCAACAAAGGTTTGTAGGGCTTACAGGCAAAAACTGGTCCATCTCACAGAGCTGAGGGGAGCACTATATTTATATACTGCTTTTCAACAAAAGTTCAAAGTGGTTTAGAGAGGAAAAAAAGAACGGATCTCTGTCCCAAAAGGGCTTACAACCGAAAAAGATGCCAAACAACACCAGCAGAAGCCACTATAAAGACATTGCTGGGATGAGGAGGGCCAGTTACTTTTGTCCCAGAGAGGAGGGAGGCACCAAAGGTCAGGGGATCCCCCGTCTCTGAGGGAGAGAATATTCCTTCTCGACTCCAGAGACCAGGGAGACACCAGTGCTCAGGGGATTCCGCATCCCTGGAGTGGTGGGCATACTCCCTCCCCATCCTCGAGATAGGAAATCCCCTGAGTGCTCTCAGGATTCCTCATCTCTGAAGCCAGAAGCAAACTTCCACAGATAAGAAGTTTCTGCGATCCACCACTAGCCACTGCCAAGTCCCAGACGTTTGTTTATATCTATGAAAGTTCACAACTGGAATGTTTGCAATTGGGGGACTTACTCTTTGGTTTCAGGCTTTGGAGAGCAAGGAAGCAAGCGAGACAGATATTTGTACTCCTACAGAAATGCTGGCTGCAACTGATGGGCAGATAAATCCTGAGCTGCTCACGGCTTCAAGAGTACTGCAGCACCTGAATGGCTTCAACAGTATTCTGTGGGTGAGCAGGCTACATCCCATGGGAGTGAGCAGCACTGCAATGGGGCTACTTAATACTGCATCAGCTGCTGAGCTGGTCCAGAAAATAAGCCTCCATGTAAGGAGGAGCCAAGTTCCACCTGTTCTGCCTTGCTCCCAATCCTGACATGACTCCAAACCTTCCTCTCCCTACCCTGAAATGCATCCTCCCTGCTTTCTCCCATGTCCCCTCTCAGTTCTCTACCTCTCCATGGTCTGCACGGACAGCCAAAACAAAAGCTTCACTGGCACCAGCACAGTGTCACTTGGTGACACATGGCCACCAGCACAGCCTCATGCAGAGCCTTTTGAATCAGGCTCTAAATCTGGGTTTCTTTCCTTACAATTGGAGTTTTCACCTTCAACCAAAAGTATTTCTCAGCTGCAACTTCAGCATTATTGCCAAAAGAGAAATGGCACTTACCACAGCTTTGTGTACTCTGTGTCCATCATTGGAGGGCATTCTGTGAGTATTTTTGTGATGCCAACTGCACAGATTTTCTTCTCCACTTGTCCAGATACTTTCTGTATTTCTGGTATTATGATTTTCTCCAAAACCATTCCAAACATCCTGTTATATATAAAAAGAACATTTTGAAATTTGCCAAACTGATAAATTAGGCAAGGTGATCTGACATACAGCACATGGGACAAATCTGGCCTGTAAGCCCCTTTTTGGTGGCCATCAAAAGCCTAGCCACAATGCAGCCACCATGTCCTCCAACATCAGAAACTTTTCAGTCTTTCTGCCACACCATTCCATGTTCTCCTTTGGAGAAGGAGAAGCCAAAACGGCACAGAGGGAGACAAAAGCCCCCGACTGCCTCTGAGAATTCCCAATGAACATTCTGAAAATTCAACATGTCATCAGATCATTGCCAATTATTTCCAGGTCAGCCCAGCCAGTGGTCATGCACAGTTACCCCAGTTATTGAAAGTTGGACTGCTGGCCCTTTCTCTTCATAAAGCATTCTCTAGGTTACATACAGACATTAAGAGATACAGTGGATCAGTTGACTCAAGTACCTTTAGACTTACAAGGTTAATCTGATGACAGTTTAGTAAAGCAAGGAACTGAAGTAAAATGGCCATATTTCTGCACTATAAATGTTTCTGCTCATAGATGAACTCTAGATGAACTCATATTTCAATTCACAGATGAACTCTAACACTTGCAAGAGTAGAAAACTAGGTCAGGGCATTAGGGGTGTTCAGCAATGTGATAAGAGGTGACTGGAACAACAGGTTGAACAGACTGGGTTCACTTTATATTCTTATCTCAAAATGTCTCCTAAAAGGTTTTCTGTTCTGAAGCACCTTTCTACCAATGCCAGAATACCTACAACTGGGCTATTATAACTCTCTCATTATTTTTTGTCCTCTGGCTGATATAAAAACTTTCACAATGTACATTTATACTCACTTTGGCTGTATACTGTCAAATATTTCCTGAAGTGCTAATGCTCCATATTTTACACAGTATAAGTTGATAAAGACCAAGAAACCTATGGAAAGAAGAACAGTCCATCAGAAGTTGCAACACATTCCAAAAGCATATCAGGAGTTCTCATCCACTCAGATAAATTAACAAATATCTGAATCAATTCTGCCCTGCCTAGCCACTGAAAGCTTCTTTCCTGCTTTTACAGAGCTGCTATGCAGGAAAGGCCTGAGTTATATCTCTGCTTCAACCCCCAACTTAAGGATTTCCCCTCAATCTCAGCCTCTCTTGGGATACAAAAAACTTTCTGTATTTCTCTTTGAACTAAACAATCCCAGCAGTTTTCTCAGCAACTCTCTTCTTCTCTCACCAGAGCAGCTACATCAGCTGCATTTTTGCAGCTGCTTCAAATGTGCTACCATTTCAAATTATCACTACTAGAAGAAGTTGCTACTAGGTTACTGCTCTCCACTTGGTCTTCTCCTTTTTGGCAGTGTAGAGAAGTACAATGATGACCACTCTGTGTTGCTTCCCTTTACCTTTTTCTAGAGCCCAACTGTCTGTGCTGCCATTGGGGTGAATCAAAACAAGGTGATAGGAGTGGGGAATCAACAAAGGAGGAATGAACTTAACACCATTGAGCCAGCATCTCCATCTGCTTCCTGACAGATTCATGTTGCTGCTATCCCAAATGACAAACTCCATCATGAATCCTCCTTTCCCAGACCCTTACTAAGCCAGACAAAAAGCCTCAAAACTTTTAAGTGCCGCTCCTCCCTGCATTTCCAAAACCCATCATTTTCATTGGCATCAAAATAAAGGCTCAAAGATGTTACAATCCTGATCATAAATCTTTTAATTGCAACAGCCACTGAAATAAATGATATTTCTTTTCAGGTAAATATATTTAGCATTGGACTGTAACTGTAGCATCGGACTGTTTCTAGAATCTCTGTCTTCAAACCATCCGCATTTAAGGTTTGTCTTTGATTTATTCTGCTCTGGTAATCCTCCCCAAACCGTTGGACAAACAATACAGAGCTTACTTTTGATAAATTTTGTTGTTTTGGAATTCTGAAGTCTTTGGAATAGCAGTATGAAGATCTGCTTCCTGTACTGATCAATGGATTCACTAAAAATTTCAAAAGAATATGAACAAAGAATATGAACAAACTGATTATATAACACACCATTCCATATAGAGTACATAACCATTTTCCATGCACCCGAAACAAGTAACAGCCCCATGAATTTTGGACATTTATACTTACGGAGGCATATGCTCTATAATACTGTTGAGAAGATAGAATCCCTGATGGTCATTAAGTTTAGAGGCAATAAGTTTCTGGAACACACCTAGCAGTCCAGGCTGCAAATTATGGGGAAAGGAAGGCAAACACACAGATTACAATATAGGTTTTGGCTATATAAATAGCCAAATACAATAAGCTGCCAGCCACCATCAAACTAAAATCATCCTAGCAAGACTTTCTTCTGTGAACAAACACTAAAGCAAATCAGCCAAAGAACCCTGGACACACATGTGTTTAGGAGTGGAGTACAGATCAGATTATTTTAACACAAGAATTTCAGCTCACTGCCATGTGTTTAGCCTATTGCCTTTTTCAGGGGAAAAAGGTGCAGGTACTCACCACAGTGACATAGTTAGTCATCCCCATATGACTAATTATTAGTTATATGGGGGGAGATAAAGTGCAGGTACTGAGAACCAGTAAGTAACCCCAGAAGAAAGCCCTGATTCAGCTATATTAGGATGCACAGAATATGCTGCTGAAAGCATTCTATACTCTTACTGGAAAATAATAATACCCTACATGTCAAATTCATCCAAGAACTTTAGACTAACCATGCACCTCAGGCAAATAAGAAAGCAATGAGCTGTGAAGTTCTCAAACATTAATTCTTTTTGAAGCAACAATCAACATATAAAAACTGATGAAAGGTTAACTTGGGAACACTCTCAACAGAGAGACTAAGGGCGCAATCCAGAGTAACTATGTGGAGTCTTTGCTCCGGTGTAAGAACAATTTGCTCTGGATTGCAATGTGAATTTCCCATAGGTTTTCACTAGGTAGTGCAGTAACTATGGGTACACGTAATGTCTCTTACGTGCTCCCGTAGTTACTCTGGATTGTAGGGTAAGTGTTCATATAATAGAAAAGATAGTCATTTTCAGGTCAAGGGAGAAAAATGAGCTGCTGAAAGGTGGCAGCCTTGGTTTATTTGCATATAGTTAGTGAATAAGTACAATATCCAATTTGTACAATAGCAAGACAGAAGACAGTAAATTCCCCTTCAGAGAATGTAATAACTAACATGTCCATCTGAAGAAGGTTTACCCACACATACAGGACCTTTTGATCTGATCATCTGGAACTGCAGATTGGTACAGATCTGTGTCTTTTTTCCACAGATGGAGAATCATACCTTAATTTGGCAGTTATATGAACTTAGTTTAGTTTAAAAAACCTTGAATTTCTAAGATGTATAAAGGAGTTTCATTCATCTCTGTTAATCACATATTCTTTCACACATATACAGACACCAGGTGGGGGGGGGGGTTAGAAGTCTAGCATTACATATACTTACAATTTTGTCAGCTGCAGCATTTGCTATTGTGTTGGCACCTCTTTCCAAGTAGGCCTGAAGGAGTCTTACTAGAGGTGGGATATTTCCTGATCTCTCCCATAAGACTGGCTGAAGTAGATGTGGAAATAAGGCCATATAGGATGATGGAATATCATTTTTATGCATCTCCAGAAGTAGAGACATCACTTGAAATACATACGGAATGAACTCTGTTGAAACAAAGACAAGTTAACACGAGACTAGTAGTGCAACTAGTAGTGTGCTTATGTCAAAACTACTAGAATAACTAAGATTACTATTACGAGAAATACTGCTCTCACTGGCTTGCTTTATTTTAGGCAATATAGCAGTAGGAAAAACAGTCTGAATATGAGGAATCATGCATACACTCTCTAATTTGAAGTAGCAAATGGGTACTATTGCATCACGCATCGATATTATTGATATGTGATTAGAATTTCAACAGAATGCTGTTATGATGTAAGTAGCAAAAATATGTAGCAGATGTAAGTAGCAGATGTACTTGCGTTGCTGGAGTAAAATTGACCGGTACGCCATCCCCCCTATGCGCATCAATCCCCCTGTTCATCTCCTCTATGTGCATCATCCCCCCATGCACACCCGTCCCCCCCATGCGCAGCATCCTCCCCAGTGCAACCCCTCCAAACAAACAACACCCCCCCCCAGTGCACCAGGCACCGAGCAACAAATTGGCTGGATGTTGGTCAGCTTTCCATGTTAAGTATAGGACAAGAACATGTTGCACCCTTTTCCAGCCCCTTAAGGGTTAAACTTCAACACTGGTTCTTGGTGGGTGTTGATGTCACAGAAGGAACACCCTCCCCAAATTTCATACTTCTAGGTCCAGGGGTTGGGCAGAGCATCCCTCAGTCAGGGATTCTTCAATGGAAAGTATAGGGAGGAAAACACGTTGCGCCCCATTTTACCCCCTTCCAGATGGAATTTCCAAAAAATGGTTCTTAGTGGATCTCGCCACCACAGAAGGAACATCCTCCCCAAATTTCATGCTAGACCCAGTGGTTTTGGCTGGGCATTGATGAGTCTGTCAGTGAGTGACTTTTCAGTTATATTTATATAGATGTAGAATTATACAATAACTTGGCAACACTGCACATACATAAATAACAATAGGAACTGTATGCAGCAGACTATGATGAACAGATTAATTTTGTACTTCAGGTAAACCACTGAATATTATATTTATACCTTGCACATCATTCTGCAGAATCTCTGTGAACACCATGAACAATGCATCTTCAAAGCTTCCAACAGCAGCAGGATTTGCTTTGCAAGTTATCCTTATCGATAAGCAAATTGATTCAAACATGTAATGATTAAAGTGAGGCTTGCTTGGATTCTAAAGACAAGGTAAACAGACAGCACAAATTCACCACAATAATTTAACATAATACAAAAATAGGGAAGTTGTTTACTAGTAAACTGACATATTCAGAGTAGATTAAGAGAATTGTATTTGCATCATAGGACAGCAAAGAGTTAACCTTGGACCTGGTCTTACCTAGTTCCAAAACTATGCCAAAAGTTGAATATAGACTTTGTTAATTCAAGGATACTAAGAATTAATTCAACAATTCAGATCAGAATGGTAAAGAATGAAAGAAGCTTTTTTCGTTTGGTATTCAGTACAGTTAGGGTTAGGTATCCTAATCCCTAGGTAAAGTACATATAGTAAGAACAAAAAAGCTTCTTTGTACACAGGTTTATGCAAAATAAACTTGAGTGTCCTTTGGGGAGAAAGGTGGAATATAAATCTAATAAATAAATGCTTCTTAATAAACGTCACCGTATGGAAAATGCTTATTTCATACTTTGTCATGCATTTTTCAGAATGCCAAGGTATTATAATGTGGAATACCCAAGTTTCATACACTGTCTATTAACATATATTTATCATAGCCAAATGATTCCTTATTATGGAATTTTATATCACTTGCAAAAGAGCACATGAATATATGACTAAACTAGCAAAAGGCGTACCCGCGTTGCGGGAGTAAAATTCCCCCGTATGCCATCCCCCCATATGCATCAACCCCCCCATGGATAACTTTCCCCCAGGCGTAACAACCCCCCATGCACAACTTCCCCCATACACATCAACCCCCCATGCGCAACTTCACCCATGCGCATCAACCCAGCATGCACAAGTTACCCCATGCGCAACTTCCCCCATGCACATCAACCCCCCATGCACAACTTCCCCCCATGCGCATCAACCCCCCATGCGCAACTTCCCCCATATGCATCAAACCCCATGCGCAACTTCCCCCATATGCATCAAACCCCATGTGCAACTTCCCCCCGGCGCAACTTTCCTCCATGTGCATCATCCCCCCATGAACAACTTTCCATATGCGCAACTTTCCATATGCACAACTTTCCATATGCGCAACTTTCCCCGTGCGCAACTTTCCCCGTGCGCAACTTTCCTCTTATGCACATCATCCCCCCGTGCGCAACTTTCCCCCGCGCAACTTTCCTCCATGCGCAACCATGCGCAACTTCCTCCCTTGCGCAATTTTCCCCCATGTGAAACTTTCCCCCACGTGAAACTTTCCCCCATGCGCAACTTCTTCCCATATGCAACTTCCCCCCTGCGCAACTTTCCTACATGCTCAACTTCCTCCATGCGCAATTTCCCCTCATGTGCAGCATCCTCGCCAGCGCAACCTCTTCCTCCGAACAACATCCCCCAGTGCACCAGGGTCCGAGCACCAAATTGGCTGGATGTTGTTCAGTCTCCCATGTTAAGTATAGGACAGAAACACATTGCCCCCTTTTCAGCCCCTGAAGGGTTAATTTCTCCAGATGGTTCTTGGTGGGTGTTCAGGTGACAGAAGGAACTCCCAGAATTCCATGCTTTAGGCCCAGCAGTTGGGGCGGAATGTTGCTGAGTCAGCAATTCTCAATGCAACGTATAGGGAGGAAAACGCGTTGCGCCCCTTTTCACCCCCTTCCGGTTGGAATTTCCGAAAACCGGTTCTTAGTGCACCACTTCGTCACGGAAGGAACACCCACCCCAAATTTCACGCTTACAGGCCCACCAGTTTTGGCAGGACGGTGATGAGTGAGTGAGTGAGTGAGTGAGTGAGTCAGTGACTTTTTTATATATATAGATTAGACTAAACAGACAGTTAAAAATAGTCTATTCCACATTCTTTCCTCTCACAACTATTTGAAATTTTTAACCCAAAGCCACTCAGTTCAGACAGTTATAAACAGGCACAATCCATTGGTCGGAGTCAGACGTTAATAAAATGCTGTACTAAACGATGACTTAATGATTGTATTTACGGTGGTGCCTCACAACAAGTTTAATTCGTTCTGGAAGCGTGCTTGTTTCTTTATGTGAAGCGGATTTTCCCATAGGAAATAATGGAAACTCAGACAATTGGTTACACAATCTAAACAATATTCATGTAGAAATATTAAATGGATGTAAAAATGATGACAAAACACTGGAATTGAATTCAAAACATGCATTCAATGTGCATGATCCTATGAAGTCTACTTAGGCTGCAATACTAAAGACACTTTCCTGTGAGTAAGCCCCATTTAACACAATGGGGCTTACTTCTGGGTAGACATGGTTAGGAGGCTGCAATCAAAGACACTTTTCTGGGAGTAAGACCTATTTAACACACTGGTGTTTACATGGTTTGGGTAGACATGGTTTGGAGGCTGCAATTAAAGACACTTTCTTCTGTAATCAAAGACACTTTCCAAGTGTCTCCCACTTTCTCCTTCTCTTCATCCTGAGCCTCTCTCCCTTGCTCTCTTCTGACTAGTTCTCCAGCTGTTTCCCTCTTCTCCACTGCTGTTCTCTCCCTCTGCCCAGCGGATGCCCGGTCGCAGGATGAACAGCATGAAAGTGTTGCTTTCACTATTGGCAGGGGCGCTAGACAGTCCTGACACTTTTGAAAAGTGCTGCCGGCCAGCGAGTCTGTCCCAACTTCCAATGAGTGTGCTTGTTAAGTGAAGCAACACTTGTTATGTGAGGCAGAATCCTAGAGAAATTTTTGCTCGTTATGTGGATCACTTGTTAAGCGAGTATTTACGAGTATTTATTTATTATTTACGAGTATTTGTGGAGTACCTTATTTTCATATTTATTTGAAAACATTTCTATCTCACCTTTCCATTTGGACAATCCAAGAATAGCCAAGGCTACAGTCCTATATGCACTTTCCTTGGAGTAAACACCAAGGAATACAATGGGACTTACTTCTGAGGAGAATTCAAAGAGTTTGCTGAATAGCCTTTACTCATACATCATATAGGAACTTTTTAAAATTTTAACAGCAACAATAAATGCCATTTCATAAACTGCTTATGGGATTCCCAGCATTTAAAAAAGTATTTTGCCATTCAGCATAAAAGGCTTTTGTTTGAAAGACATGAATCCACACCATCAGGTACATAAACTACTTTAGTGGAGCTGTGAATCCCAAAGAATATATCTTTCTTTATTCGGTTTGGTTCCCTAACAATCATAGATCAATGATTCACAAGCCAGATTTTACTATTCTAACTGGCAATGAATTACTGTCTGAGCCTGACAAAAAAAGAAGATAACAGACATTATTAATGAAAGTTGTTGGGTTTTCTTACCTTACTGACAGTGAGCAGTTTCTGTGTGAGTTGAGTGATGAGAGACGGGATATAGGGAATTATGGCCTCCTGAAGCAGAGAAAAGCTTCTCATGATAGCTGCAAATTCACAATCTTATGTTACTGAAGGCAGAATTAATCACAACATTGTTGTATACACCAATTTAATGGTCTGTACAGGTCTACAACCCTTACAGGAAGCATCAAGGACTAATTTATTCTATATAGGCACATAAAGCAGTATTTTCCAAGGACTTTATTCTTGCTGTAGCTTCAAAATGGCTCAACTGGCAGTTGTCATGCTTATGTCCAGGAATGATGCAGTGGTGACACCAGATCTGAAGAAATCATCCATCAAGTGTTGTTGACTCCCCCCCGCCCCCCACCGGCACAGTGGAACAGCTGCATTGCCTCTATCATCTTGAATTTAATACAAAAAAAACCTATAAAGCCATGCAATGTGCCAACAAAGGCACATTTTATTACAGCAAATTCACAATGGTGAATGGCAGTAGTGAGGCCATCAAATAATGCCCTGAATGGCTTGAATGAAAGCCTCCTCAAAATTTAGGGAAGGCTGGCTTTAGAAGCTTCCTGCACTCTTCAGCAGCCATAGTGCAGGGACTTGCCAAATATATCCCCTTACCCTGAAGAGACCTCAAGCCAGCTCCTAACCTGTGATAGATAGAGCATAGGCTATGTGGCTTGACTATGCCAGAGCAGGTCAGGCTGTCACTCATACATGCAGTCCAGCAGATAGGGCAGCACGTCAATATTGCGAAGAGGAGATTGGCCAAGCAACACCACTATTTCTAAGTTAGAACAGATTTAACAAAAGAAACTACCAAAGCAGCAGCCTGACAGAGGCTTAAACAAGTCAGCAATGGGAACACTGTGGCCCTTTCAACACTCCCTTTCACGCTAATAAGTATATTCTCACCTTTCATGATATATTCATTTTCAGATGACCCCGGAAATGTCAGAGCTTTGAAAAGATTTGTTAGCAGCATTTCTACATAAGGTGACATCTCTGTAGCTGTAATCCTATAGAAAAGGAGACAAGAAGTTCTTGAATATCTCCCCCAATATTTTTCCAATTGCTAATCAAGGTTCTCAAGAGGGGAGTAAGGGTCAATCAATCCTGGCTGGATAACAGAGAGAGAGAGAGAGAGAGAGAGAGAGAGAGAGAGAGAGAGAGAGAGAGAGAGAGAGAATAGACAAAGGATTATGTCATTAGAAGAGACAAGGAACAGCAATTGAGAAGGCCAAACCATTTAAAAAGTCTAACTGGTCAAAGCACTCCAATACAGAATTGGGATCTTTTGTTGTAAGCTTTCCAACGGGCTCAGATTTAGAAAGTATCAAAGGCTGCATCATAATACCTAAGCAAGGGTGATATAATCAATATAACATTATCTAAACATTATGCCTTACTTTGCAACAACAAAAGAAATGGGTGAACATTACACAAGATGTAACTGATCACAAACTTACAGTGTAGTATTGTTATTTCCCTTCATTGTAAATAATCTTTCAAGAGCATGAGCCGCATAAGTATGAACGACAATGCTTTCTGCTTGCAGATGATTGATCAGAAGAGGAATTGACACCAAAAGTTGTTCTTTAGGTACCTAGAAAATAGAAATGCTACAGGTAAAACTGTTTTAGAAGCAAATGGCAGTTTCAAAAAATCAATGAATTAAATTTTACCTACTACAATGCTTTTCTTTCTATCCATTAATAGGAAACTGTTCTAATTTTCTTACTTGACGTATAGACAAGACTGTCCTTATACTGCCCTGCTAACTGGGCAAGAGGCACTCTTTCAAATGGGTGCTCTTCTTTTATTTAACAGGGAGAGAGTAACTGGCCCTACACACCCCCAGCAATGTCTGTTCTCGTGGCTTCTGCTGGTGTTGTTTTTGCATTTTAGATTGTGAGCCCTTTTGGAACAGCTATCCATTCGCTATTAATTAGCTATTTTTTCATTTCCTTTGTAAACCACTTTGTGAACTTTTTAGTTGAAAAGCGGTATAAAAATACAATAGATAGACAGACAGATATTGAACTATAAAAAACTAAAGTGCAGCTATGTTAAATCAGGTGCATCGGGTTCACTGGGATACTTTGGGCAAAATCCAGAGTAACTACGGGGAGTACTTGCTCCAGTGTAAGAACAATTCACTCTGGATTGCAATATGAATTTCCCATAGGTTTTCACTAGGAGGTACAGTAACTATGGGTGCACATAATGTCTCTTACGTGCTCGCATAGTTACTCTGGATTTGAGAGTTTGACTGTTGGTTATAGCTGGAGAGGTAAAAAGGTAAATTATGAGATTTTAAAGAAATTACATTTCTCTCTATTTTAGAGAAATTACACACAAGAAAGTAACAGCCCTGTGTGACCATTCATCCTTTCCAAAAGGAGACCTACTGAAGAAGTGGGGTGGATCTCATTTTTGAAATGGTTTAATTGTGTTCTAGTCCAGTGGTGTCCAAACCCTGGCCTGGGGGCTAGATGCTAGATGTATATCTGGAGATATACATAAATGTATGGAAGTTTATCCAAATTTGAAATGTAAATCATTTTTTCCAGCCCTCCACACAGAGTCAGAGAAATGATGTGGCCCTCCTGCCAAAAGATTTGGACACCCCTGATCTAGTCCCCTGGATGCCAAGAAAGCAGGCTTCCCAAACAGCAGACTAACTGAAAACAAAGAAATAACTGGAATCAAATTTGAAATAGCAAAGAAAACCCACTACTATTACAAATTACTGTCTCTTGTAGAACAATACATATCACACATTGTAAAAGATCAAAAAACCCCATGAATGAATAAGCACCACATAGAATGTTTTACACATGAAACAGTTTATAAAGAAGTTATTGGACCTGTAAGTTCTGTAAATTACAGAAGTCAACTTACTTGATTCCTGAAAATCATAACGTATTTGATACCATCAGCCTTAAGCACAGGAAATTCATTCACTGTATGAAGAAAAAAAAGTTACTTCCATAAATTGTAAGCTATGTATCTTACTGCAGTGTTCTTCAACATGTGCATCTCATTTGTGGGCTAGGGGCAGCTGATTTTCAACTCTACTAATTCCCAGATGCTTTGGAGCAGGTTCAGCATTCCAGACTAAGTTGTTAGTGAAGTTCAAAAACAAGAACTGGTAAAACGAAGGGAGGGGGAACAGGTCATTCATCACAGTGAGAACTGATATCCATACATGGAAGCTGACAGTCCCAGTTAATTTTGTGATTACTAAAATGTAGAGGAAACTATATCAAGCACAGGGATCCCATTGAGTGAATTATTGTACAGGATGCTACACAAAATAGGAGCGACAGGGAGTTGGTAGATCAATCTTGGTAGAGGGTGGGATTTGTGTGGACCACCAATCTCAGACTTTATTTTGGGATCATGATATGAAAAACGTTGAAGACTACAGTTTTAATGTTTTTAAGATTTTATATACAGTAAAATTTTATGGTAGAGGTAGAGAGTGCTTCATAGGGTGTTTTTTACAATTTAATCAACAAAAGCAACAAACTTATTGTCCAACCACAACTGAAGAAGGAAAGCAAAATTGTAGAGCGACAAAATACTGCACAGTTTATGGCTCTTTTGCTTTTTCTACTGTCTTCTTTTAAAGAAATTCAAGATACTTGCTGAGTATCCTTGTCCAACAAGTCAGTTGCATTTCTAGAAAAATTTCAGTGTATGCCAAAGTCCTCTCTAATTTGATTAAAAATCTAGAGACTTTGGTATCACTATATAAATTATATAGTTACGTAGGCCCAGAGTACGGGTCTTCAGTGCATCTCAGGTTGACTTTATAAATATAAACCATATTGTATAAAAAAAGCTTACCATTAGGAGATTTTAGGTCTGGGAGAATATGATTCACAAAGAATTCTGTCAGGTTTACTAGTTCATTGGCTTGTGTTATTCCATGCTAGGAGAAAAAGGTGTTTGGCGTCACTTAAATTCTGCATTGATTTTTATAGAAACCTAATTAAATATGCATAGTTTACATGGATAGCTGGCAGTTTTAAAAGTATTCTTATGCGTTTGGCAATTTAAATGAACATTCAACTTGTATATTTAAGAGCTAAATAAATCATTAGCCACTTAACATAGCTAACAAATATTAAGAAACTGTGAGAAGGGTGGATTAACCTCAAAACCTATCACCAAAATGGTAAGAAAGAGTATTGTAGTATTGACTGTGGTGGAATCATGATCATTCTTACTGATCTGGGTTCATCTTGTGCAGGGCGATAGGTGATTTGGTTTTAAATACAACTGTGATAGGGTAGACAAACCTACATTGTAGACAAACCAAGGCAAACACTATAATTTCTTCTCTATTTGGCAACATGAGGAATTTTGTTTTGAGAGAAAATTAGGCCTGTCTTAAGTTGATTTCATATTGCTTATGTATTTCATACGGATCATAAGGTAAAGTAGCACTTTCTGATTTGGCATTAATTTATTTGACTTCTATTTACAACCTAAATGGGTAGAGCTGTCCTGAATATATTATGCTGACTTCTTCACATAGCTACAAACATGACAACAACTAGTGCAAGTAAGGTAAGTGGCAGCAATGGAGCTGTTCCAAAGAATGCTACTGTACTTTATTCGCTATTTCCAGAACCAGCTACCGGCAAATCCACATTGCTCTTCCTTGCTATCAGCGTCTGTTCACCAATTCTCTCCAACAAGCAAGCAGTGACAGTAAAAAGAAGGAGCAACAGCAGCCACTGCCTACTTCTCCCCCGAAAAGCATGTATAGATAGTGCCCAAGCACAGAGGGCAGGGAAACGGGTAAAGGAGATGGTAATATGGGCTCACTTAAGGAGAGTTGGACCATTGAAAAAAATCTTGTCCAAGTGCCTTTCAAGAATGACCACTGACTGGTTTTTGTCACACAGATGGATTTATATGGCCACATAAAGCTGCCTTTGCCTAGTCAAATCATTGGGCTACCTACACACATTATATTGGATGCTCCCTAGCAGAGGCACTCTAGAATTCTAGAAAGGAATTTTTCCAGCCCTACAAAGACTGACAATGGGACCCTCTGCATGCAAAACCCTACCCTGCTATAGAGCTATGGCCCCATCCTCAAATTTAGAATAACCCACCTACTTAAAGGGTCTGGACAGGTAACATTTGCATGATTTAATTTCAACAAATATTAACAGTACCTTTTGTGTCTGAGCTTTTGATGCCAAAGATGTTACAAGGTAAATGGCAGCATCTTTATGCTTCCAGTTGACGGATGGATTCTTTGCATATTCTTGCAGCATAGAGTTAACATAACCAGAAAAGATCCCTGTCACAGGTCCTTCAAAAAACTTACACAGACCCCTGACAAGGTCACAGGCTGCCCTGCGTCTGGTGTCAATATCTGAAAACATAGAATGTGTTAACAGGTTACCTAAAAACAAGGCAGACTTCCCTTGATTAAAGTGCTACTTGCCAAACAGACTAAAATTAAATTCAGCATATTGGGAAGATAGAACTATCCTGTCTAATTTAGTCCATCATTCAAGGTCTTTTGATAATACAGAATTTTCAGAATCTTATTGTGAAGATGAGAGCTTTAATTGCTGTTTAAAAGAAAGTCAGAATAGGCCCGAGAATAGGCAAAACTGCTTTAAGGATTAAGGGCACAATCCTAACAAAGTTAGGTTGGACAAACTCAAATGGCTTATCTTTCTGTGGTAGTGTTGTGAGCTCAGTGTGTGCCTGTGCAGTGGTCTCACCTTCACAGGAGTGGGGCAGAAGTGCCTTACAGCACTTTTGTGACATTCCCATGTCACCACAGGAGTTACGCCGGCCTAACTGGAGTATAGGATTGCAACCTAAGTCTGATGTAACTCGTAAGCAAAACCGTGAAATATTGGGACAACTACAAAAATGGGAATGCACCTGAACCATCCAGGACAACATTTAAAGACCATACAACCAATTGCCTGTTTTAGGGTGAGACTTGCTCATTCTGGTTATAAACACTACAATCCCTCCAACAACCCCTCCAGTTTAGTTCTTTACAATAGTTTTATACCCCGTATAAAATAAATGATTACCAGATCCTTCTAAATCTCTTCTGATATATTCTTCAGAATTATCTTCAAAAGCTTCTTCATCAGCAGCTGTAGCAAAAGTGATTCATACAAATATTTTACAATGGTATAAACCTGACTATTTGATTTAACATTAGAGAATTATATATTAGACTTAATATCTGTTAAATCAGCATAACACTGGATGCTATGATTTTTATTGTTGACTTTATGTAAGTTGCCTTGGAAAAGAAATACTTTCAGTCATTATTTTATTAAGCTATATTCTCAAGAAAGTTTTAATAGGCATTGCAATCCAGTACCCATCAATACTTCCAGTTGAAAGTGTTTAAAAAGCTCTCGCTTAGTATGTTTAGTTTAGTATGTTCAGTTCATGCGTAGTTTTGATTCCAACCATTGAACTAATTTCATGAGCCTGTTTACGGTTTAGATATTTTGTCTGAAGAGCACCAGCTTCCAAGTTATATTGCATACAGGGTCAGACTCGTGTAAAGAGCCTCAAGAAGAAGCCACCTAATTTATAAGACCTTGTTTTTTTCCCCCCAAACAGGCCCAAAGAAGCACCAACAAAATTATAACATATATTAACCAACAAACACAAAACAAACTGCATCTGTAAATGCCAAAAGGATATCACTAAAAGATCAACCACTATTAAACCTTTTCTTACTTAACAAATCATGGCTTAAGCTAACACCAATAGAATCACTGACAGGGTGCAAAACAATAACAGTACAATCCTAAGCCTGTCTACTCAGAAGCCCTATTTTATTCAATGGGACCCACTTCCAGGAAGAAAGTGCAGGATTGCAGCCTAAATTTGTTTTCCTGGGAGTAAGACCCATTAAACACAATGGGGCTTACTTTTGAGTAGACATGGTTAGGATTGTGCTCTTTGTCTCTGTGCTGTTTTCACTGCCCCAACTGAACTCAGCAAAAAGGGGGGAACCGCCCCATAGTTTTGTATCATGAAACACTAAGAGCACAATCCTAATCATGTCTACTCAAAAGAAAGTTCCATTCTGTTCAATGGGTCTTACTCCCAGGAAAGTGTCTTTAGGATTGCAGCCTTAGGATGCAATCTGGACTGGCACAATTAATGTCTTCCTGTTTCCATGGCAATGTAGGGAGGCAAGCACATGACTGGACACTGACCTAACCCTCCTTCACGAGTGGCATAGAAGTGCCTTACAGCCCTTTTGCGACATCCCTAGGTCAGCACAGGCTAGCTTAAGTGGAGATTAGGATTGCAGCCTTATTGTTTTGCACCCCATTAGGTATGATGCTATGACACTTCCTCATCAACTTGCACAGTTATGTTTTGTCCTCTAAACCTCAGGGAGGTAAACAATTGCCATTTCATCCAAAATAGCCAACTCAGGTTTGTCTCAAATGAGGAAATGGGGCAGGGAAATCAATGCAAATGGAAAAAGAGTGAATGAGTGAGCCAAAAACTCCTTAAAGGATTGCACTTTGAATGCATGTTTGCTTTAATCTGAAAAGCACACTGCTTTGGTGCAATTTCTAACAATTTCTAAGCAATTTCTAACAGCAAGATAGAGAAAACTGCAAATGATGCCAACAGCTATGCGTATTTTTCATGGAAAGAAAACAAATTAAGTTTGATTAGTAGACACACCACTAGAGTAGAGTCCTCTGCTAGAGGACTCCAAACTAGAATCTCCAAACTGTGAAAGTTATTTCATCACTTGTTATTAACATACACAAATCATAAAAGCAAAGTGGTTTAAAGAGCATAGAAGGGACTCATTCCTCAGATTCATGCTACAGCAAATTCAGTAGTAAAACACAACCAAACAGAAATCCCTGACAACCCAGATATGATGCACAACCAACCTGAAGCCATTATTACTCAATAATCTTTCAACATTAGACAAGCCATCAGATTTCTTATTAAAAAAGAAGCTAAAGAAAGTTACCTCTAAATTCCATGTTGGGAACAATAACTTTTTCACAAATACTTGTCAGTGTGTTCTGGTCCTCAAAGAGGTGTTTATAATGGGGTCTCTCACAAACAGAAGCCAGAAATTGGATGGCATTACTCACCAACTGTAAAGGTGGAAAATCAAGAAATCAACATAATATAAACAAGTACTGAAAGGTTAATTTCAAGGTAGATGGAAAAGAACTAAACAGTTTTGCTCACCAAGTCATATTTAACTTCTTGACCTGTCGTGACTAATAAATTCCAGATGGCTGTAACAAAACGGGGCAGGTAAGGTTGAAATTCTTCATCATATTTCTGGGCATACAGAGCTGCATTATCACAAATTTGGGATTTCAGAAGCTCCAGCAAGCCAGCCTCCTCTTCATCCTGTTAACATAAAAGCCCACAAACTTATTTTTCTTATAGAACTAACTACACAGAGGCCTACACTTAGAAATATCACTCATAGACAGAACGTGAAAGAATGAAGATCTAGGTCTACCTCATGGGGTTTTCTTTCAATTTTGCCACAGCAGGCTAGATCCTGCCTAAAATGTTAATTTCAAATAGCAGCTTGAATTTCATTGCTAGAAAGCTGAGGTAATCATAGTGCAGAAAGACATACGTAGTCTTTTGATACATGTAAATGTTTATTATCCCCCATTTTCATGAAATAACATCTCCTTTGTCAATATGGAATTAACAAACATCTATACAAATTTAAGCCCCCCAAATTTCTTCCCCAAGGAACATTAAGCTAGATTAGTGGTGGCCAAACTTTTTGCAGGAGGACCACATCATCTGACACTGTGCTGGGGGGACAGAAAAATTATTTATATTTAAAATATGAATAAATTTACATAAAAGAGTGTATTAGAGAGATCTAGAGGACTGTCCAACGGATGGATGGAGGGGTTTTGCTATGGACCGCATTGAGGTTCACCAAGAGCCGCATCTGACCCCTGGGCCAGGGTATGCACACCCCTGAGCTAGATGATGCATCAATAGATACTGAAAGTAAGATCAACCTTTTATGCTTTTGACTAATAGTTCAGTATATAACCTGTCAGTGATCTAGCTTAACTTTTCTAAACCAATTTTCCCACTGCCCAAAGTCACGTATCTGTATAAGAATGAACTGAACAGAAGCAATTTCCAGATAATGCAGACGCTTAATTTATACTTTACACAGAAACTTTATAAAAGGTTTTATGCAAATACTCACATCTGTCTGTAATAGTTTGTTATCCAAAGTTAAAAGATTATGGAAATTCATCATCCAAGTTTCCATGTTATCTTCAAAAAATTCAGGAAGATCCTATTAAAAATGAAGATGTAGATCCATATTTTAAATTATATAATTATAATATTTGCTAATTTATCCAGTTTCATATCCTGACTGGCTATATATATATTTATTTGCTATATTTATCCAGTTTCCATTTATTTATCCATATTTATCCAAATTCCAATATATTTCTCCATATACTTGCTAATTTATCCAGTTTCATATCCTGACTGGAAAATGTCTGAAAAATACATGAAAATGTCACTTTAAGAAACGCTGAATTGATGATACAATTCCCTGACTGCCAAACACAAAAGTTGAATCCAATTCTGTGTATGCTGGTTCAAAAGGTAGTCTATGAATCTTCCCACAGTTCAGTATGAATTGTGTCATTTTCAGTGTGACATAGGGTGCAATCCTAAACCAGGCCAGCACAACTCATCAGTCTTGTGGTGATGTAGGGAGGCAAGCACGCTCCCTCAGGTGTGGTGCAACAGTGTCTTGCGGCACTTTGGTGACACACCCAGGTCAGCACAGGACTTATGTCGGGGCTTAGACTGGTCTAACTAGAGGTTAGGATTGCAGCCATAGTAATGATAGTATTGCACACTAATAAAATAGTGCCCATTTACCTTACCACCGAGCACATGACATGAAAACGGACACAATAATTATTTATTCTAATTTACTAATTTTGTGCTACAAAACTAACCACAGGAATTGTATGAACTGTTGATCCTCACCTAAATCCATGTGATTTCACATACCATTAAAAAAACAAACCAGAAAGATTTTTAACTATTAACATCAAGGATCACTCAAGCCAGCCACTACTGAAACTGCTTCTTGAACCCCATGCCCTATTTGGGCATGCTGGAAGGTGGCTTATATAGGAAAAAGAATAAAGATGACTTACCTGAAAATTTAAACTATAGAACAATTTAGCAATCAGTATTAGAGAGGAGAAGAGAACTTTCAGAGCACTTGCATCATTTGCATGAGTACTGCAAAGTTCAATTGTGGCCTAGAGGGAAAGATTTAATATTGATCACGTACAAAAATCTACAAAAAAATACTCCATAATTTGCAATGCTTAATTTATGGTAAACACATTCACGGTACTACTGAATGCCAATCTCAGCCTATTTAGTCAACATGTATATTTAAACAATTTTTCTAGACCCCTTTTCCTTTAAAACTATGCAGAAATGTAAAAGCTAACATTCAAGTCAAAACATCAACATAAAAGCTAATAGTCCAAAAATTGGGCCCAACATCAGAAATGTTTTAAAAGCTTTTTAAAAAGTAAAGGTATTTTAATCCATGACTATGATGGCTCAGAGATTAAAGATGCTGTGCATGTCAACCTGAAGCTTAGTAGGGCCTTTTCTTCTCTACAGGTTTGGCATCTGTGGATTCCCCCATCCACAAATGTCTCCCCATGCCTCAAAGGCCTCCAAGATGTGGCCAGAAACAACTTCCAGATCATGTCCATGTCATAACCTACCCTCATAACTTTTGAACATTAACAAAATTTGCAGACATGAACTGTAAATCGCAATAAATCACAACTAATTGTATCCTGGATGCCTTCTCATGAGGCAGAAGAACCACTGAGAGAGCTAAACCTCTGGAGAGAGCCTGGCAAGTTATTTTAGTGCAGGAGCACTGCCCCTACTGAGATTCTAACATTCATGGAATTTGCTATCTGCAGTAGTTTCCAGAGTGAAACTTTGGATAACATGAGCAAGTTCTCTACAGTTTCTGATATGCTTAACCAAGCATGGGAAGTTAAAAAAATACCCTAAAGTGAAATACTGCGTGGTATGATGGTGTCTTGGTCTTATCCTTAATCTCAGCAATACTGCTTGCATAACCCAATCTGTACTATTTTATTTATTAGAAAAGAAATCAGAAATTTAAAAAATAGATATTTACTATTAGAATACTTTGGAACCAGGGACATCACAGGAACCAATGTCAAGTGTTTGTGAAGATAAAAAATGATGACAAAGTTCCATAAGGGATATTAAAAATTCAGTTTCACTTTAAGCAATTCCAGATTCACACAAAGTGTTGTACCTTAAAAAGATTCGTCAAGGGTAATGCAAAGGCATCAAGGACAAGTTTGATCTCTGTCCATAGTTCATTTGATTTAAACTCATGACGATACCTGGCAAACAAATGAAAATAATCACATTTGAACAAAACCAATTAATAGCCATTATTCCCAAAACAGAATTCAGTTCAGATTCAAACTTCTTGTACCATACCTTTTGAATAAAGAGTGTGCTGTGTGAAGGACTCCATTAATAATGTGGAAATCTCCACTCTGAAATCGATTCACCATTTCTGTGAGAAGATCTGGCCATTTCTGAGGAAAATCTTCTCTACCAATGATACTAATGGCATCACTTAGCTACAACAGTAAAAATGTACACATTATGTACCTATATGTAAGGTAAAACTGCATATCATCCAACCATATACACCACATTTTTCATTTAAGACAAGAGTTAAAATAACTGGCACTGAAAGTGCCAGATGGAGATATCCATTTCCTCATGCTGTTACGAAGAGCAAGGAACAAAAAAACACTAGAGTTATGTCTGGTTTGGCTTTCAGGTGAAGGCACTTACACCGTATGTCTCAGTTTTTATCTAAAACCAGGATATCCATCTATGGCTAGACACTGTACACAGGAAGTGAGGAAAAGCCACCTGGAGTTAAATTTCATGTTTGTCTGCTCGGGTGGATTACATTGCTCAGGATTTCATGACTGTTCAAAGACCTGGCCAAACTTCCTCCCAAGTTTTGAAAAATTCTTGATGTCACAGGTTTTAATATAGCTACTGATTTTGGGTCAAAATGCATATTTTATATTAATACAAGGGCTTCCCTGGCAAAAAAGCAAATTTCATGTTGAAACCAGCAAGTTCTACTTTACTGTCACCTCACCTGTTTCTGAATTTGCTCTGGACTGCTAAGCATCAGGTGCACAATGTTGGATTTTATGGCTATCCTGTCAGCATCACATATTTTATTTGGTTCATCTTCAATCTGCAAAGAAAATGTTTGTGAAGGGAGAATGACAACATCCAAATTAAGACAGACTTGCAGTGCTGATGTTTTTTCTGGAGTTGAATATTCTCAAGCACAAGACAAATTTATACAAAAAATGACAAATACTTTTAAAAGATATTTTCTTATACTAAAATGGTAATGACTGCATATATCAATCACTGTTAATCTATCATACTTTACTGAGTTACTGTGAGGATTAAAATAGGCAGTACAGCTTGATTTCTTGGCAGAACTTGTGAACAAAAACTATACATCCTACTACCAAAGCTGTGTCACAACCTAACTGCAAGCATCACATAGTGACACGGCGATGTGTCAGGCAAGAAGGATGAAGTTTTCTGACAAAAGCAAGAAGTTGTACACATAGGGCTCCACACCTTCCTACATTATCTGAGGATCTAAGGATATCATGAGCTGCCAGGCAGCAATGTGGTTCTCTGGGAAAATTATAATTTTGAAAACTTTTTAGAACATGTTCTGGGGACCTAAATCCCAACCAGGATAAAAACTCATGTTTATCTGAATTACACAATAACTCAACACAATAACTGACAATAATTCAATAGTACACACAACCTCAGCATCTGTGGGGAGAACTGTTCCTAGACTCCTCCCCTACACTTCCACAAATAGCAAACCTACAGATAACAAGATCCGTGGAGGAGAAGGAACACAGGGCCTTGAGATGCAACCAGAAGTCCCTAATGGTCATGTCCAGAGGTGCTAAGAGGCCACACTCCCTGCACTTACAATATGTCTGGACAAATCAGAAGATACTTCTTGCTGCATCCAGAGGTCTTTTGTGTTCCCTCTAGATGTGGGTTCATAACAAATGCTGAAAACAAATCCACAGGTTCTGAACTTGTGGATAAGGAGGACCAACTGTATGAACTTCCCTTGCATAATTACTTTAAGAAAAAATGAAAAACACTGAAAACTTTTTACCCAAAGAGTAGCACATCGGAGAAAATAAGTATTTTCTAAGTTAAAACATTATTTCACTTTTTCTATCTAATAATGTAAACTTGATCTACAATCACTTATCTTACTTGAATCATAATCACTCCTATCCATAATCACTTATCTTATTAATCATTACAATGATTGTAGACATCCAATACCTACAATTCTCCAGTTTCTTTTAATGTAGTTCTTGAATGTGACAGATGCACAGACTTTGATGACATTATCTTGTGACTTCTCTAGCAGAGTTAACAGCAGCAGTGGATAATTCTGGCTTCCTTCAACTGATTCAAGGAATTTTTCGGCTGCAAAAGAATACCCTGAAGTTAGTAAAAAGTTTGGCTCTTCTGTAATTTAAATCCTATCATAGACTTCAAAAGTAAGCCATTCAGTGTTAGATGACTGCCATGACAACTTCAAAATAAAGTACACATCACGTGTTAATTCTTGAATTATGCTTCCTCCTATTTCTGAGTAAATAGCACTACTGGGCAATTTTACTTGCTTAAACAGGGAAGAGATTAAAAAGTGCAAATGATCTGCCAGTTTTTTCAGTAAAACAAGGAAGAGACTCTAAAATTATCATACTATATAAAGAACAAAAGGAAGAAGGTTGCAGTTGAACCAACTGAAGAGAAGTTGTTGAATGAAACAGTATTTTCTGCTATTTCTAGGCTACTCCCCGATCCTCTAAATATGTCTAAATCTTGTCTCTTCCCTTATTATATTTTGGTTGTCTTGCTCTTGGCAATACCACTGAGAATGAAAAACCTCGTGGACACTTGAGCGCTAAAAGGCAACAGAAAAATTAGCATTTTTCCAGGTATACTCCATAAGTGAAGACACAATTTTTCACTATACATTTGTACATTTTGTACATTTTAAACTATTTACCAGGACGCCTTATGGCAGGATCAGGATCTAATGTCTTCCTCAAGTATTCTGTCAGAGTCTGTAGATTGGCATCACTCAGTTCCATGGCTGGAGAACCTAATAATTAATAAGATTTTGTTCAATACAAAACTATTATATTAGTAGTCACATTTTTATAATAATAACAAATTATTTTTTGGTCATTGTCATTTTGGTCATATACACAGTATACACATACATGAAATTCACAAAGACACCCAGAGACCAGACCCAACACACAATAATACCCCCCCAAAACAGAAACACCCTGCCAAAATTACCCCCCCCCCCAAAAAAACACACAAGCATCCACACAGAGACCAAGTAATACTGTCCAGCAGCTTACTTATGATGGTCCTTAAATTCATTATTAAGTGCATTATTATAGCTCTGGGATAAAAACTGTTCAGAAAACATACGGTCCAAGTTTTAATTGTTTTATATCTTCTGCCAGAAGGGAACAGTGCAAAAAAATTGTAAGCAGGATGGGAAGAGTCTCTAGGAATGTGTTAAACTTCCTCAAACAGCAAGATGCGAAGATGTCATCCACGGTTGGTAGCTGGAGCCTGAAGATATTCTGGGCAATTTTAATGATTCTCTGTAGAGCTTGTCCACAACAGAGCTGCTCCCATACCGCGCAAGAATGCCGTATGTCAGGACACTCTCAATGGTGCTGTGGTAGTAGGACAGAAGTAGCTGCTGAGATAGATTCATTTTCCTGAGCATTCTCAGGAAGTGCAGCCTCTTCTGTGCCTTTTTCACAAGCATATTGGCATTTATGGTCCATGCGAGGTTCACTGAGATATAAGTGCGCAGAAATTTAAAACTACCAACCCTCTCCAGCCTATATATCATAGAGATGACACTTGCTGTACAATAAACTAATATTTATCAGGGTCACTAGCTTAAGAGTGTCACCCATAATTTTGAAAAAAAACCACGGCATCCTCTCACAAAAACAAAGAACTAAAAAAACCTGCAAAAACCTAAAAATAGAAATAAAGCAGAGATCACTTCCTATTTGGATTGTTCTATTATTTCTTGCACTCCATATGGTCTGAGTTATTAGTGCAGTTAAACATCTAAACCAGAGGTGTCCAACCTTTTAGCTTCCCTGGGCTGCATTGGAAGAAGACAAGTTGGTTTAGGCCGCACATAAACACTAACAACCTTTTTTAAAAAATGTAGGACAAAATGTAAGATGTCCTATATTTTGTCCTACATTTTTTAAACCTTGGAGTAAGTCTCAATTGATTTTAATGGTGCTTACTTCTGAGTAGGCATGATGCATAGGATGGGCAGTGATCCTCTCCAAGCTAAACCTTGATTATCTCATTGTTTATCATGGGGTTTTTTGCTGAGTTAGCCATGCATAGGATTGGGCTCTCAAACTGCAACCTGGGAGTAAGCCTCATTGACTTTAGTGGGGCTTACTTTTGAGGAGGCATGATGCATAAGATGGGCTGTGATCCTCTCCAAGCTTAACCTTGGAGATATGATGCAATCCTGAACACACTTTCGTGGGAGTAAGACCCACTGGGTACAATGGGTCTTACTTCTGAGTAGACATGGTAAGGGTTGCAGCATATCTCCAAGGTTAAGCTTGGAGAGGATCAAAACCCATCCTATGCATCATTGGGCTCTCAGACTGCAACTTGGGAGTAAGCCTCACTGACTTTAACGGGGCCTACTTCTGAGTAGGTCTCAAGGGCAGCAGGCAGCAGCTAGGATAGAGGCTGAGGCTGCTTTTGGGGGATGTGGGTGGGCGAGCACTGCAAGGTCTGCAGGTGCCTGAAGCGCTCTGAGTTCCAGGAGGCAGGTACGGGGAGGAGCCAGGCAGCCCAGACCAGCTTTGTGGCGGTCACCCAGGGCAGTGCGCAGAAAAGCACACAAAATTTGCAAATGGCTGCTGCCACAAAGCCAGTTTTTCCAATGGTGGTGGCCAGCTTTGTAGGAAGGCTGCATCCACCCTTGTCCTGGGCCACATGCAACCCCCAGTCTGCATGTTGGCCACCCTTGATCTAAACTAAAGCATGCTGCTTAAATACTGTTAACACTTTGTTTTGCTCCACTGATGTGCACAGGATATGAGCTGCCAGTGGATGTCTCCAGCAGTCATAGCTACGTTCCAATTTGAGACAACACTGGGCTAAACACCCAGTATATCTGGGCATATTGACTAAAAAATTATGGGTACTGGTTTAAAAATTCCAAAACAATCACTGGGACAATCACGAGGAAATACAAATGACCCATTAACTGCTGGTAAAAAGTACTTAAATTCATTTTTCAGATACAGTACTTCATATACATCAGGTTTGAATGATCCGTCCATTCTGTCATTACAAAACCTATACAGTACCAAATGCAAGTCATCACTGTCGCTGTTCCCTCAATGGTATACTCTACATTCTTTTCTGACTCACTGAATTGAGGATTACCAATTTGTTTTCAAAAACGGAAAGGCAGGAAGATAATCGGTAACAATAGGCTCTACACAGCTATCTCTTTTTCGCAACACAGGCACAGAGTGCAAGCAACATGGTGAAAAATTACATTTAAAACTGTAATGAGAATGAAGACCAAACAGCAGAAGAGACTGTCATTATTAAAAGTATACTACAGAAAAAACTGGAAAAGATACCACGGTAATTGATTTTGTACAGCAAACTGCAAGAGGAAGACCAACATAAACTTGCACAGAATGGGATTCCCCCCTACGAAAGCCAAGGGACCAAAACAAAATCTAAGAATAACAAGCAGCATTTCTATATGTACTCCATGATATCTGTCCTTCATATTTGTCTCCTTTCTCCCAAAAGCAACAGTGCATGTAATCCAGAAGTAGCTTCTAACTGGAGATAAGTTCTATTTTTAGCAGCGTGGAGGCCTGCAGAGGGGGCTGTAAACCCTATGGGCCTACATAAGACCAGCACTGACCACCAGGTAAGTTTAAAAGCCCCTTGCTCCCAGCAGCACCTTGATCACAATGGTCCCTTTAGGGCACTTGTTTCAGGGGAATGGTCTCCTTCCAATCAAATACTACCAGTTTGGAACAGCTGACAGTGTCTATACTGGTCTCCATACAAGCTCTACTTGTTTCCAGTGCCTGAATCGGTTTGGCTTAATTTCTACCACCACCCAGAGGATAACAACAGTTCAGTCATTGGAAAGACCACTGTATATGCACTCTAACTTTAGATGTTATGGCTGAGCATCATGTTATGGGTGATCATTATTTAGATCATCATGGCAGATAATGACTATCATTCTGAAAGTTTTCTTAGAAGTTAAGATCACATTGACTTGAAAGGAAACTAGCCTTTCTTGATGTGTAAGGAAGATCTAGCCAGTTTTTAAGATTGCTCTAATTTTACCCTTTCAGGTTGTGGATATGCAGTGCTCCCCAAGATCTGGTACAATGAACAATGGTTTGTAACATCTAAAGAATAACAAGTCAGGAAGTCAGGCAGTTGAATGCAACTTCCAAATCAATAACTATGCTAAACACCACATGGCTGTGAACCAGAAGCTTCAATTGATACAAAATGCTTCAATGGGCCCCCACAAACCATTGAAAAATGTGAGCCTATTCAGGTATGGGTATGTTTTACCCATATGCATTCAAACCAAGTTCAAGGCTAGGTTTCAGGCTTTCATATTCTTTTACTGCAGCAATTTTCAACCCATTTAATCTCAGGACACATTAAAAAAAGCAGGCCTCCGTCAGTCTTGAAAGACTATGGTATTGTGCTCGGCGCTGCATACGCTGCATGCGAAGCACGAAAGCCTGGGTTGGATTGTTATGGAGGAAAGGCTGTTACCCAAGCAGCAAATCCCCCCTCTCCACGCCACTGAAATAGTCGAATGGAAAGGCAGAGCCAATACGATTGGATCCAGCTGGCGTTGCAGAGCTGGGCTAAGGACAGGAGCTCACAGGTCTTGTGGGGCTAACCTGGGTCTCGAACCCTGGCCTGCTGGTTAACAGGCACAGCGTCTTAACCGCTTGCGCCACTCACAGCCCTCATAGGACACATTAACATGGTGCTAAACTTGTCAAAGCACACCATCAGTATTATGTTAATTGACAAGAACACCATGTGCTGGTTGAGGGCTCACATCTCCCAATAACCCTAACAATAACTGTCCCCCAGCAGCAGGAGAGGGCTAAATGCCCCATTTTTAGGCTTCCCAGCATGAACTGGTTGGCCACTGTGGGAACAAAATAATTCTAGATGGACCTTTTATCACCTCACCTTCAGCAGAGTCCCTCTTATAAATCTGTACAGTACAATACAGAACATTACAGTCTTTCAGTGTATAAGAAAGCAGTCTATAAATATTTTATTTTTAAAAAATTGTTATAAAAATAGCGTACCAAGAGGCAAAACAATTTTCTGCCTATTGACTTAACCCTTTTCTGCCTATTGATCACACTTATCCCAGGATTATGTTTTTCCTCTATCTACCCCGGCATGGAAGCCAGGTGCAGCCTGCAGTGAGCCTTTCACTGGCCCACTTCTAACCCAGTTGATCAAACACAACACGATGGGGGAAAACGAAGCCTATTTTAGCATGTGAATTATTTCTGTGCTGCATGTTGGTGCTTGCAGAAATCCTGGATGTTTGAGCCCATTTATTCATTAACCTAAGTTCCACCTCTAATGCATTTATTAATTTTTTACATTAAAATTTGTTCCTGGCACTCAACACTGCCTCAAGGATTGGATGTAGGCCTTTGGCCGAAACTTTTAGAGACTCCTCTCCTACATCGTGTGGTAAGAAGTTCCACAGATTAATATTTTTCTTCAGTCTATCTTAACTCCCCAATCATTCAGTAAAACCTTGGATTGAGAATGTTTTGCAAGACAAATAAACATTTCTAATAAATTTTAACTGGATGTACAAATGAAGTCTTGATAAACAAGTGAAAAAAGTTGGTTTTGGCTCTCCGTCAGCACCAGTTCAGCCTCTCCTGAGACACCTAGGCTGCATTCCTAAAGATACTTTCGGAATAGGAATAGGAGCAAGACCCATTGAACACAATAGGGCTTACTTTTGAGTAGACATGGTTAGGGTTGTGCTCGTAGCCTTGCATGTCTACTCTGAAGTAAGCCTATTACCGTCAATGGGGCTCACTCCTGTGCAAGGAGAGCAACGGAAAGGAGCCTCAGAAACATAGTCTTGCATGTCTACTCTGAAGTAAGCCTATTACCGTCAATGGGGCTCACTCCTGTGCAAGGAGAGCAACGGAAAGGAGCCTCAGAAACATAGTCTTGCATGTCTACTCTGAAGTAAGCCTATTACTTGGGGCTCACTCAATGGGGCTCACTCCTGTGCAAGGGGAGGAGCCCCAGAGACCTAGCCTTGCATGTCTACTCTAACGTAAGTCCTATTATAATCAGTGGGGCTCACTCCTGTGTAGAGGGGGATCGATTGCAGCCTGAGAGAACTGAAACACTAAGTGCAGGTTAATTTGTTTTATATTTTGTACAGTATTTTCTTTAATATTTTGTATTATATTACAGAATCGTAATTGTTTTCATATGAATATTTTTGCGTTGTGGAAGGAATTGTCTTGAGTAATGTGTTTCCCCATATCATGTGGCAGGGAGTTCCACAGACACCCAGCAGGAGTGGCCATGCCCTGGTCCTGGGGTTGAGAAGCAGGAACCACCCTCCACCCACCCCCTGCATAGTTTTCTATGTCCCCATCATGAGCCCCCAAAGGCTCTTATGTTAAGCAGGGCGGGCCATGGATACAGGAGTGCAGAGCAGGGCCTCTGGGCATGTGCAGAGTGTCCCTCCCTCCTCCAGGGGAAGCTGTGCTGGGGGTTCCAGGGCTGCCCTCCCCTCCACACCTGAGAGTCAAAGGGCTAGGAAAAGGGAGCTAGAGTGTGCCACTCACACAACCCTTTTGGCCGCCAGAGTGACAGCTGCGTGAACCAATCAAGAGGACGCCTCCATCCCATGATAGGCTCAGCAGCCAATGAGAGGCCGCGCAGGCAGGGGGCGGGACCAACAGCATGTTCGGCTGCCCCCTCCACGGCCCTCAGCCCCAGCACTGCCCAGGCCGCGCCTCGAAGGTCCCTCGGCGCAGCCCAGCCTCCCCCGCAGCCCCGGCCTAGGCCTCACCTGGCGGGTCCCTCCACAGCCCTGGTAGCGACGGCGGCCGAGCGAAGGTGGCTGCGGCTACTCCTCCTTCAAGGGCTCCACAGCTCCGCTTCACATTCAAACCTCGGTGAGAGGGCGCGGCAGAGACGTAGTGACCTCATCACGCACGACGCAGCGCCGCGCTTCGTGCGACGCAGCCAATCAGAAGCCGCGAGGACAAAGGCGACAACCAATCAGAAGCGCGCGCCTTCTCCTCACTGACGCGCTTCCCACAGTGCACCGGGGCATGATTCAGGGTCTCTCACAGGGTCTGCCCACAAGGCACTGGGCACGGTACAGGCTGGCCTGTCTCCCCCTCAGACGCCTACCCACAAGGCACCGGGGCACGGTTCGGGCTGGCCTGTCTCCCCCTCAGACGCCTACCCACAAGGCACCGGGGCACGGTTCGGGCTGGCCTGTCTCCCCCTCAGACGCCTACCCACAAGGCACCGGGGCACGGTTCGGGCTGGCCTGTCTCCCCCTCAGACGCCTACCCACAAGGCACCGGGGCACGGTTCGGGCTGGCCTGTCTCCCCCTCAGACGCCTACCCACAAGGCACCGGGCACGGTTCGGGCTGGCCTGTCTCCCCCTCAGACACCTACCCACAAGGCACCGGGGCACGGTTCGGGCTGGCCTGTCTCCCCCTCAGATGCCTACCCACAAGGCACCGGGGCACGGTTCGGGCTGGCCTGTCTCCCCCTCAGACGCCTACCCACAAGGCACCGGGGCACGGTTCGGGCTGGCCTGTCTCCCCCTCAGACGCCTACCCACAAGGCACCGGGGCACGGTTCGGGCTGGCCTGTCTCCCCCTCAGACGCCTACCCACAAGGCACCGGGGCACGGTTCGGGCTGGCCTGTCTCCCCCTCAGACGCCTACCCACAAGGCACCGGGGCACGGTTCGGGCTGGCCTGTCTCCCCCTCAGACGCCTACCCACAAGGCACCGGGGCACGGTTCGGGCTGGCCTGTCTCCCCCTCAGACGCCTACCCACAAGGCACCGGGCACGGTTCGGGCTGGCCTGTCTCCCCCTCAGACACCTACCCACAAGGCACCGGGGCACGGTTCGGGCTGGCCTGTCTCCCCCTCAGATGCCTACCCACAAGGCACCGGGGCACGGTTCGGGCTGGCCTGTCTCCCCCTCAGACGCCTACCCACAAGGCACCGGGGCACAGTTCGGGCTGGCCTGTCTCCCCCTCAGACGCCTACCCACAAGGCACCGGGGCACGGTTCGGGCTGGCCTGTCTCCCCCTCAGACGCCTACCCACAAGGCACCGGGCACGGTTCAGGCTGGCCTGTCTCCCCCTCAGACGCCTACCCACAAGGCACCGGGGCAAGGTTCGGGCTGGCCTGTCTCCCCCTCAGACGCCTACCCACAAGGCACCGGGGCACGGTTCGGGCTGGCCTGTCTCCCCCTCAGACGCCTACCCACAAGGCACCGGGCACGGTTCGGGCTGGCCTGTCTCCCCCTCAGACGCCTACCCACAAGGCACCGGGGCACGGTTCGGGCTGGCCTGTCTCCCCCTCAGACGCCTACCCACAAGGCACCGGGGCACGGTTCGGGCTGGCCTGTCTCCCCCTCAGACGCCTACCCACAAGGCAGCGGGCACGGTTCGGGCTGGCCTGTCTCCCCCTCAGACGCCTACCCACAAGGCACCGGGGCACAGTTCGGGCTGGCCTGTCTCCCCCTCAGACGCCTACCCACAAGGCACCAGGGCACGGTTCGGGCTGGCCTGTCTCCCCCTCAGACGCCTACCCACAAGGCACCGGGTACGGTTCTGGTTGGATTGTCTCCCCCTCAGACGCCTACCCACAAGGCACCGGGCACAATTCGGCCTGGCCTGTTTCCCCCTCAGACACCTACCCACAAGGCACCGGGCACGGTTCGGGCTGGCCTGTCTCCCCCTCAGACACCTACCCACGAGGCATTGGGACATGGTTTAGGCATGGTTCGGGCTGTCAGTGGGCACCTCTGTCCACTGACTGGCATTGGGCATCCTTACTGAGCACCTGGTATCCATCACTGGGCATGGGGCACTTCATCACAGTGGGTAGCAGGCACCACCAGTCACACCTACCAAGCATCTTGCGTCCCTACCAAGCTCTGGGCACCAGCATGTAGCAGCCAACGCTGGTCTAGAGTGGGTAGTGAACACCAGCGGGTACTAGGAGGCATGGAGCATCCCTACCAAGCGCTGGGTACAAAGTACCAGTAGGCAACACTGCGTAGCAGGTATTACTGGGCACCAAATTGATTTTTAGTGGGTGCCTACATCACTGAAGGAATATGCTCCCCAAATTTCAATCTTCTATGTCCAAGGGTTGGCATTCTGTTATGCCATATGTTAAGTATAGGATGAAACCGTGTTGCACCCCTTCTCACCCCCTTTAAGAGTTAATGTTCAAAAATCAGTTTTTAATGGGTGCTCACATCATGGAAGGAACACACTCTGCACATTTCATACTTCTAGGTCTGGCAGTTTTGGCTGGGCATTGATTAGCCAATCAGTGACTGTTCAATTTTATTATCATCTTAGCTTTGTTCCCGGCCCTGGCAGATCCTTAGGCAAATGGTCTTCAAAGTCGGGATCAGGACTCCTTTGGGGGCCACAACCTTGGTCAGGTGGTTGCAACAGGGTGGGATCTGCCATCTTACAATCTGGCACTGGGCTTTCCTGGGAGTAAGTCTCGTTTAACACAATAGGACCAAGAACACATCTGAGTAGACATGGAGGAACTCTGGCATCACACCCCAGTAACTTTGACAGGGAGGTCCCGAACAGATTATTAAATCTGAAAGGGGGTCCCAGGCTGAAATGCTCGTGACGTGACATGAGGAAACCTGGATAACCTGTCGCCAGATCGTTGGCAGGAGCTGGGACAGGTGTGTGTGTGTATGTATACACACACACACACACACACACATACACGAGGGTGATTCAATAAATAAGGTGAATTTTTTTTGTATAAGGACTTTTAATACAGATAGAAACTTACTTTTTTGTATTTTTATTGTTTTACTACTTTTTCACATGGATTTAATTTCTTATGCAGATTACAAAACAAACAGAATTTTACAGATTATCAAGGATGGCCGACCAAGAAGCATGCTCCAGGATTGAACAGCGGTCAGTTATCAAGTTTTTGGTTGCTGAAGGGTGCAAACCCGTTGACATTCATAGGAGAATGTCAACTGTGTATGGTGCCACATGTTTCAGCCAAAAAATGTCTACAAGTGGGCAAAATTGTTTAAAGAAGGACGGAGCAGTGTTGAGGATGAAGGCAGGCCTGGGAGGTCTGCAGAAGTGAGATCTCCTGAGGTGATCGAATCAGTGACCTCATTCAGTCTGACAGAAGGGTGACAGTGGATGACATTTCAAGGACTTTGAGCTTAGCTGTTGGGACAGCACGCATATTGTTTAAGTGTTGTGAGCGACTGGCTGAGACATCAGTCTAAAGATTTTTACGCTGTGGGAATACGGAAGCTTGTGCACAGATGGGAAAAGTGTGTGACAGTGCTGGGAGACTACGTTGAAAAAAAAATAAAGCTTCTATCTGTATTATTAGTCCTTATACAGAAAAATTCACCTTATTTATTGAATCACCCTCATGTGTGTGTGTGTGTGTGTGTGTGTGTGTGTGTGTGTGTGTATATATATATATCTCTCTCTCTCTCTAGCATACTGGGTCACAATTATCATTTTTTGAAAATGGATCGCAAGACTAAAATCTTTGGGAAAAACTGCCTTAATCCAGAGGTGGTTAGTGCCTTTCTGCTGTTTCAACTTCTTTAGCAACTGTATACAGCAAGGGTGGCCAGTATCTGAACTTTAGGAATCCTGGTCCTTTTCACCTATCTGCAGTATGGATTTCTGGCAACTGTTTGAATGTCTCCCCTTCAATCACAAGAAAGTTTAGAATGAATGTTAGCAATCTGTTTTTAACTTTAAATGAGATACTTCAAGTGATCATATTCTCTTCTAACAAGTTTCTCATTTATCAACATCTTCCATAGAGGTCTTTCTGCATGTTCCTTCACCATATTATTTACTTTGTTTATAGCTCACCCTTTCTTAATGGCAGCTCACAAATTAGACTAAGGGTGAAATCCAGAGGAACTACGGGGAGTCCTTGCTCCGGAGTTAGAACAAGTTACTCTGGATTGCAATATGAATTTCCCATAGGTTTTCGCTAGGTGGTGCAGTAACTATGGGTGCATGTAATGTCTCTTACGTGCTCCCGTAGTTACTCTGGATTGTGCCCTAAAACTAAAAGCAGATTAAAACAAAAAAACTATACATAAAAAGTAAAAATTGGCAAAATATAGTTTAAGAATAGCAGCAATATCTATGAAGAGCATAACAGAAGAATGTTTGTTACGTTCCAAGATCTAATGAGAAAGGTTTTTAGGCACTTTTTAGAAGTTGTAAGAAAGATGTTTCAAAACCTTCTATGAAAGGGAATTTACAGGCCCATTGCAGAGGCTTGCATAGCTCACCTGGCATATCTTCTTATGGTGGTGTGGGGAAATTGGTATATGTCTGTGCACTGGCCTATCCCCCCAGGTGTGGGACAGAAGTGCCTGACTGCACTTCTGGGACAACCCTAGGTCAGTACAGGACTTATGCTGGAGCTTATGCCAGCCTATCCAGAGATTAGTATCACAGTCCATTATTAACTAGAATGACCCAACATGACTTCAGTTCCAAAACCAGAGCAGAAGTTCAAACAGAATGGATTCTTTTTTAACCCGACTACCTGGAAGTGTCACAGACATGTGTTCAATTATTTTGCTCCAAAAGATTAAAGAAAGCTTGAAAGAAGTTCAGGGTGGAAGATCCAGGTGTTAAGATCCAGGCTTGTTAAGGAAGCATTGCCTCTTTCAAAAAAAATGTATGGTTAAGTATGCTGACAGTTGATTATGCAGACCTTAGAATATTGTCCAGTTCCTCAAATAGATTTTATCTTTTCTGTATAGCCTTTACAGTATGACCCTGACAACTTAGATGCAAATAGTTAAATTTAAAATCAATTTAACAAGGAAGATTTGTTTTTAAACTTTATTTACCACCTGATTAAAGCATGGAATACAACAGTATTATACATATTTTATGTAAAAAAAATTTACATAGCTTTTCATATTATATAATTATTTTGCTATTCTCAAAAATGTATACATCCATCGGGCAAGGAATGCTTTTCATTAACTTAATGATATTAAATGCACTTCATAATAGAAGATCTCTTAAGAAAAAAGTAGCTCTTAACTAATTTACGCATTATATAGATAAAACATACATCTTGCACAAATTTTATTTTATTAAAGTTGGAAAGATATTTTGGACAAAATGTCAAGACATTTAGGGAATTGCACCACTCAAAAACCAACTTTTTAAATGTTTGCTTCAAGCCAAGGATCATAACTCATGATATCATCTGGTCAATCTGTAAATATTTAAGGGCAAATTTCACTGGTCATTTACTCTTGCTTTTATTAACTTTAGTGCTACCACTATGCAAGTTGTGAGTTAAAATGTAATGCACAAACCATTTAAGCACACTTTATTCCATCAGGTTTGTTAAAATAAGCCAGCTTGTGTGCAAATATAAAGGCTCAAGACATCTGTGGTTTGCAGCCTTCAGTCTGAATTCATATTACAAAATTTCAGCTAGAAATTGTGGTGTGCCTTTATTCTATCTATATTTTGGAATTTGTATAAATAAAAAGCACTTCGAGAAAGACTAAGGAGGGAGGGAGACACATGCTACTTGCTCCCTAAAACAACACTGGGAGCAGCAAAAATTAATTTTACCAAGACTTCTGTCAATAAGATAATCCTTTTCTGTTCTCACCTGATTCTTGTAGGGCAGCCACTTCAAAGTGTTCAAAGAATAAAAAGTCTACCTGTAGATTGATATTTCTTGTATGACTATTATAAACACTCATTTATGACATGACTTATTTTAACCAGGATTTAAAACATTTTAAACATAAGTACAACGTGGCCCATTGCAGATGAAATATCAATAAAATCTGGAGCATATTGCTGGTTTATGTGTTCCACTTTTCCCCTCCGTTTCATGTTACCCACAACTACCGTATCTGCTGTTGTTGGCTTTAATTGTGATTTAGCATTGCATCTGCACCAGCACACATTCTGAGTATTTATAACCATTATTCCCATCTTAGTGAGAGTTTGAAATCAAGTTCCATAAGATGTTTGAAAAACTTGGTTAGAAGGAAATCTGATTAGCAGCAGTGCAGATTTAACATTAAATCAAAGTGGAAGCCAGCAAGGGAACCTGGCATGAGCCTATGGCTCACTTCTTATTTCTTAACTGTAACTTACATAGCCTACATCTTATACAGAAGAATAACCTTGCATTAAACTGTGATACAAGTCTGTCGCTCAGCAATGCCAACTCAATAAAAACTCATGTGGGTGGAATGATGTGCCACAGCACAGTCTGTGCTTTGCCTGCAGAACCTGCTCCAGGATCACAGCTCAAATATATTGCTGTAGAAGCTTCTGGGAAAATTCCTATATGATTGTCCATGAGTTTGGCATTGCCAAAAAAAGTACACTGAAAATCAACAGCCACTCCAAGAACACACTCAGACATTACATGTACTACTGTATCACTCTCTAAGTGTACACACAAACTTCCAGGAACATGTGAAAAAGGCCATTATAGAATCTCAATTTCTTTTCCTCTCTGAATAACTACATTGTAATTGGGCATTTCCCCCATGTCTTTAAATTAAAGTTCAGCCATTTGAAAATGCAACCGTTGACTATTAAACATAGCTTTCCTAAGGAAATGAAGTCATTTAACACGAAGGCTTTAAAAGGCTCTAGGATGTATGATCAGAGTATTCTACATAGAAGCAACATTTCATATATAAAGCTTCTTCACAGTATTTTACATTGCAAAGATTTGGAAGATACTATTTCTATCCCTGTATATTGCACTTTTCATTCAGGTTTTGCAATATCTGTTGTCATGCTCTCTCAATGGAGGTAAATGAATGCCAATTTGTAGCGTTTGTCAGAAAGAAACGGAATTAAGCTGCAATTGCAAAACACATAAACAACAAAACCACAACACTGGGACAAAACAGTCCCATTTTAAAAAGAATATGGGACCACATAAAGAAGTAAGAATTAAAAAATAAATTACTTCTTGCAGCACAGGACAAAATGAGTCTTAAAATTGAAATCGTAAAAGTTTTAACTGCTTTAGAAGCTAAAGTTTTTTTCTTGTCCCAACTTTTTGCCAATGTTAAACATTTCCAATATAATAATTTATCTGTATATATGAGACAACATACTTCACATGAGACAAAATACTGCACTTGCCATGTAAAATTCTTTGGTAGAGAAATTAAAACTTTTTTATACGTCACATTTATGTCCACACATAAAATCAACACTGCTTTGCCACTAACAAAAATTATCTCAAGAAAGAAAGCGAGCACCAGTATTAATAAAAAATAATCCAGCTATCAATTTTGGATCTTCCAAAAAAAGTATAACTTTGGTTGCACTAACAGCCAACTCAATTAAAAAAGCAAGAAGTTTCAAAGCACACGGATCCTGAAGACATTTGGAACTTTGCAGTCATCTTCTGTGGAACTTAACACCTTTTGTTTGGTATTGCATCCAATCAACTACCATTACCCCCACCTCTTTATTAATACTTTTATAATTCTTGTTTGCAGATATTACAGGGAGCACAAAATATGCTTGGTAATACTTTTGTACTTGCATTTTTAATACATTTGGGAAGGAAACCATTTTCTTCCTGACCTCTTATACTCATCATCAGAGTGTGAAATATAACTACACAGTAGGTTCTACTCTGTTATATACCTTACAAAACTATTGTCTTTACTGAGCCAAGAATATGAAAACAGGCTTACAAAAAGAAAAAAAATATTTCTCCGCAAGCCCACAGTCAGGAGGCTTAAGAATTATCCAAATAAAATTATCCAAATAAAATTAGAATTATCCAAATAAAAGTTGGGCAAATTTTCTTCCTATTGCCCCCTAACAAACAGGCTTCTGTTGCAAGTACATGTGCACTTATATTAATAAATCAAGTGGTCCCAATAGGAACCAGACACTTCTTTCTCATACCACCACTGACAATACGTACTAACCAAGCACTTACAACAGCCATAATTCACAGTTCCTGCAGTAAAAGCAGAACTATCATTACAGACTGTTTCTACAAAAAGATTCCAAGGGAATTGCTTGGTCAGCCAATGTAAATTATAATTCGTTCAAAATGCACTTCAATAGTTAGAAATTTTTCAAAGCCAACACTTCTTTTTACCCCATAAAGTACTCACAGATTTAGTAATTATATTAAGAGGCTTTTTTGTAATGCTTTTCTTTGGCTGGCTTGGGGCTGTAGTTTCCTTGTAATTTATTTTGTTCAACCTGAAGACAGTATAGTTACACACTCAGAAGCAAGGGGTATGTTCAAATGGTGAATATCAGCTTATCCATTATGAAGACATGTACAACACATGTTCTAGCACACATACCAAGCAGGTGGCAAGGAAGATGGCTGGAAATAAAGATACTCTTGGATTTTTACTGGGTGGTTGGTTGTACGGCTGTCCAGTTACTATTTTCTCATTGAAAAAAACTAAACCACCACCCTACTTAAAAAGAAAATTCAGTTCAACATTCACATTGTTTTTATCTGGATGTACCCCAGTGGAGAAAAAAATATTCCAGCATGACTTTTAGATGACCATTAGCCCTCTCTTAAATATTTATTAACACATTTGCGAACATCACAACTCTATATAAATATATTCAGTATTATTAGAGGAAACAGTTTCCATTCATTAATAATTACTGGCGAATTATGGTAAAATTACTGGAAGGCATTAAAAGGGAACCATTGCAAACAACAGATTTGAAAAGACAGCTTAGTGATAAGAATGACTTTACATTTACTGCATTTAATTGTGAAATGCTAACAGCTATTCTTATAGGGCAGCCAGAATTTTTTAAAAAGATGAGGATAAAGATTTCCTTCAGAAATACCAGCTTGATCCGTAAAACCCTGCTGTTTTCATGGTTTCTTCTCTGCCAGGTATGAATTTTTTCCTTCTTCATCCATTCTTTGAACTTAGCATTATTCAAGCTTTGGGAAAGAGCAGCCATAGAGCTACCATGCAAGCATGTGGGTCCCTGTTGTCCGTAACTGTTCTTCAGGAATCCAGATTTTGAACACTACTCCTATACGCAAGAAGAACCTCCGCAGCACAGCTCGGAGCTCTGGGATCAGGTCAAACTGCATTATTTCACATAGATACGGGTAGTATGTTGAAGCATGTGCTTTGAACTTGAAAAGAGGAGAGGAAAACAAAACAATTAAATTACTTTACAAAAGCAAAAAAAGAGCACAAGTTCCCACTATTAACTGCAATCCTAAATACACTTTCCTGGGAGTAAGACCCATTGAAAACAATAGGGCTTACTTTTGAGTAGACATAGTTAGGATTGTGCTCTTAGTTCTCAGTGAGACTTGGCATAGTCTGTGCCTTTGGAAGTTACAAGTCTGCTAGTATGTTACACTGAACTATAGATATTTAAGACATTTTTATTCTAACTTCCAGTAAAGCAACCAGAATTCTAAATAAATAAATATAGCAACTAGAATTCTAAATAAAGCAAAGCAACTAGAATTCTAAATAAATATAAAACAAATACAGAAACAAGAGTGACACTCAACTAAAAGAGCAGAGAAAAAAATCAACAAGCCAGCGACTATTCATTAAAAGCTCAGAAAAATAAAAAATAATCTTCCAGTACATAAAAGCTCATAAAATAATATACAAATGTCTGTGAGAAGAGCATCGCCACCAAGAAGAGGATCACTTATTTAAACCCTGAAAAGGTGGATACCTCCAATGGTAATGTTGACATCAAAATATGTCAATAAATCTGTTCAATATATCTGAAGATATATGGAGTATATCGTGTTCAATACTGAATATTAAGATCACAAACTGGTATGCTATACTAATTTCTTACCGACCCAAGAATTCCCCAAGGATCAGAGTGGTTGCTAGCCACAGAAGAGAGGAGCCTGTGATCCTGACTTAGCCCCTACCCAAGTACTTCTTCACATGGAGATCCTTTTGTTTAATTTGTAAACAAGATTTTAAAACAGTTCTAAAGATATTCCACATATTTAATGTATCTCTCCTTGGGATTTGTATCTAATGACTTGAGCTCATGTGTGCAAGGTGAAGTTCTAACTTTATGGTGGCGATGACATTTATAACAACTACCCTTATAAATAGTATATGAAATAAATGCTGAGAATATGGAAGCCAACCATCCATGATCTAGAAAATGCTTTTTCCATAGTAGGTTAACATATCAAATCCCTTAAATTACAGTCTTCAAATTTTAAACCATAATATATTTGCACAGATTATCTGTATCTAGATTAGCTTAGAATAAAAAAGGAATCTCTTACCTTTTCATCACTGACTTTTAATGTTTTTGTTAAAAGTAACAACAAGAGATTGGTCCAGGCCTCTCGGTGGCTTTCTGAGTTTACAGTGATAAAATAGGCCATCGCTTCAGTACACACACTAGAAAAAGTTTACATACATATAAATTAGTATACAATAAGCAAGTACTCAGAAAGGCAGTTCTACCTATTCTCAAGTCTAGTGGTCCAAATGGAACCTTTTATAGGTTCACCTCAATTGAGAAAGGAAAATTGGGAAATAAATATTTTTCAATATTTTATTAATATTAAAAAAACACTATAACCTCATACAAGCTATAAAATACAGGTTGAACCTCCCCCTTCTGACATTTAGTTCCAGGGAGCTCCATGATTTTCATGTTATAAAAAGGAATTAGTTACAAAAGGCATGGTAACAAACCAGGCAATTAATAAAAATGAATCAAGTTCCCTTTAAGTGATTTAAAAGTTCAGCTCAGAACAATTCAGAAGTGATTATCAGTTGAAGGACAGGAGGGGCTAAACCAGCGTTTCTCAAAGTGGGGGTCGGGACCCCTTTTGGGGTCGCCTAGAGCTTTCCTGGGGGTCACCTAAAGACCCCTGGTGCAGGGAGCCAGGTCAGGCTTGCCAGACCTCCAGCTGTAGCTGCACACGCACTGGAGCTGACTGACAGCCTCAGGGCCCAATTCTATGCATGCCTACTCTGAAATAAACCCCATTATAGTCAGGGGGCCTTTACTCCTATGCAAATGTGGATAGGATTGCAGCCTCAGGGCCCAATCCTATGCATGCCTACTCTGAAATAAATCCCATTGTGTTCAATGTGTGCAAAGAACACACATTTCATTTGTAACAATGAAAATACATCCTGCATATCGGATATTTACATCACGATTCATAACAGTAGCAAAATTACAGTTATAAAGTAGCAACGAAAATAATTTTATGGTTGGGGGTCCTCACAACATGAGGAACTTATAAAGGGGTCATGGCGTTAGGAAGACTGAGAACCACTGGGCTAAACAGTAATAAAACTAGCCTCTTTGAAACAGACCTCTGAACTTTTTTAAGGCAAGCTTAATGGCCTGCCACTGCCATGAAAAGCAGGTTGCCTTTAAGATAAATATTTATGCAATATTTATCTTACTATTTGATTTGTACTCCGCCGTTGTCCCCAAAGGGCACCCAAGACGGCTAACAATCACTGCATAAAATACAATTAAAATATCAATATTGAAAAATAAAATAAAATAAGATGCAGTCAGTCATAAAATGTAACTCAATTTAAAAGACAGCCATTATGGCTCTCTTAAATAAAACAGTCTTTAAGCCCCGCCGGAATGTTAAGAGTGAGGAAGCAGTTCTTAATAAAAATATGGAACGCTTCACAAATTTGCACATCTTTCAATTTAAAAAAGTCAACCTCATTTGCTATGAGACAAAATCGCATATAAATAAATCACATATGTTACACCTGTATTGCATGAATCTACAAATAGATGGTTTTTCCATTTACCTTTTGGAATATTTCTAGCTGCTCAAAATTAGCAAGATTTACTTTTCCATCCTAAAAACAAATTTTCCCAAATATCTGAAATTAAACCTAACAAGAACACACTAAAGTTAAATAGCCACTTGCACTAACTAATGTTACAAAAGTAGAGGAATTTACCCGTGATCATGGGAGTCCAATTTCAAAAATATTTGTGTGCCCTGGCAATTGCTGGGCACTGGACACTAACAGGCTCTGGAAGGGGGCAACAGGAATCCCTACCAGGCACGCTCTGACACCACAGTGCACCACCAGATAACATGCACCAGCAGGCAGCAAGCTTCACTGGGCAGCAGCGGGCACCACTAGGGACCAGCTGGCAGCAGACACCAGAAGGTAGCAGTCACCACAGAGCATTTCTACCAGGCTGGAGACATTCTTATCCAGCACCACCATGCAGTGGGCAGCAAGAACTACTGGACACCTCCAGGTATTATTTCCTATGGGAAAATCCTCTTTGGATTACGTGTTTTGGATTACAAGCATGCTTACAGAATGAATTATGCTCGTAAACCAAGGCACCACAGTACCAACTAGCAAAATGAACCTCCTGTTGCAGGAGTAAAATTTCAAGAATGTTTTTCAGCCCTGGGCACCAGCAGGCATTGCTGGGCACATGGACATAAGCACCAGTGGGAAGTGGGCACTGACAGGCACTGGATGGTACGAGGGGTAGCCGCAGGGACTGCGCACCCCTACTGGGGAGCAGGCACCATCGGGCAGCAGGCACCACCGGCAACACTGTGCAATGGCCTGGAGGCAGCGGGCACCACAAGGCAGCAGACACCAGGCATTCCTACCGGGTACTATTAGGCACTAGGCATCCCTACTGGGCACTAGACATCACTGGGTATCACTGCGGAGTGGGCTGAGGACACAACCAGGCTCTGGGGATCCGTTCCAGGCACCACCAGGAAAGCACTGGGTGCCCCTTCCGGCCATACTACTGGGTAGCACAAAGCACCAGTGGGTAGCGGGCACCTCCATGCACCAAAGGACAGTGGGCATCACCAAGCACTGGGCATCTGTTCCAGGCACTACTGGGCAAGCATGGGGCACCCCTTCTGGGCAGCACCAAGTATCAGCAGGAGGCATCCCCAGGCACCAGGCCTCCCTACTTGGCGCTACTGGGTGTCAGACTCCTTAGGCATCAGCAGGCACCAGGGATTGCTCATTAGCACCAGGAATCCTTGCTGGGGAGCAGGCATCAAGCCGTTAGTCTTCAATATTAAGTATAGGGACAATAACATATTGCATCCCTTTCCACCCCATGAGTGGAACCATGAGGGGTTACATTTCTAAAAACTGCTTCTTATTGGGTGCTCACGTCATGTACGGAATACCCTCCCCAAATTTCGTGCTTCTAAGTCCAGGGATTGAAGCTGGGTGTTAATCAGTCAACGATTCTTCAATTTAAACTTGTAAAGTATAAGGACGAAAACGTGTTGCACTCCTTCTTACCACCTTCTGGTTTGAATTTCCCAAAACAGGTTCTTACAGGGTGTCTACATCACAGAAGGAACACCCTCCACAACCTTCACGCTTCTAGGTCTGGTGGTTTTGGCTGGGCATTGATGAGTCAGTGACTTTTCAGTTTTTTATATATAGATTATTATAATACCCAATATCCTTTTCTGAATAATGGAAATGATCTTACCTCAGGAGTCTCTCTTGTATAGCTTCCCAAGAGTCTCTGCGATTTTCATCAACGTACATTCGGAAGAGGATCCTCAGACAACATGCCAAACTGCTGGTCTCTTGTTTTAAAAGATTGGGCTTTGATTTCCCCTTGAATCCTAGGAATTAAGTCATACAACCGCATGTTCTTTTGGTGTTTAACTCTAAAACATGTTCTGTAGGTCTACAGAAAAAAAGCCTTGGGACCAAACTTGGCCCCCAGAGATCAAAAAATGAAATGGCTACTACCGCTCTAAAATAAGTGCTACAGCTTTGGTTTCATTTTACCAAACTGAAGCACATTTACTGGAATCAAATCTGTACAGTCCTTCACCACAGAGGAACTGTGACAAACTCACATACACTAATCCTCTCATAAGAGTGACAGCAAGTTTTATTCTAAATTATATACTAATTCTAAATTGTATATTCTAAGTTATATAATTCTCATAATTATAATTTATAAACAGATTAGAAATTATCATATATCCTTAATTTAAAATCCAAATGATCCCAAGCTGTTACATATAAAAAAATTAAGACTTTCAATTTAAGACATAAATCAATCCGGTCTACAAAAATAAGGTAAAGGGAAATTGGGGGGGACAGACTTAAACCCTTTTTACACCACAATTTCATATGTACCTGCTCTCCACAGGACAGTTCTTTGTTCATAATTTGAGTTAAAAGCTTTTGAGAATGAATGAGACTCTTGCAGACAATCCAATAACTTGAACAAATGCTGGGAAGACATGTATTTGTACATTCCTTGGTCTTCAGTGTCAATATGAATGTCTGTATCTAGAGTATCCCTCTAAAGAAAAAATATTTCATTATAGAAAATAATGGCTGAAAAAGTAAATTCCTAAAATCTGTTTTTTTCTTTTATACAGTATTGTCATAATGCTTAAATAAACTGAGTTCTGACCTTTATTTTTCCCTATAACACAGATGGCACGTGTAAAAAGATTTACATGATGCTGTCATTGAGATCCAAACATCATGCAGAAACACAATTACATGCAGAAGGACAAGGCCTTTATTTAGATACATCCCCTTCTCGTTGTGAGAAAGGAATGAAGGAAGACAAGGCATTAAAAGAAGCTACTAAGAGGGGAACATTACAAGTTGTTCTCATCCTGAGACTACATCATATGCACACTTTCTTGGAAGTAGGTCCCACTGAACACAACAGGACTCACTTCTGAGTAGATCTGGATAAGATTGGGATGTTAGTTTATTACAAACCAGCGAAAAGCATACCCATGTTGCGGGAGAAAAATTCTGCTGTACGCCATCCCCCATGGCGCAACATCCCCCCACGGAGCATCAGTCCCCCATGAGCATCAACACCCCCCATGCACATCATCACCCCCATGCACAGCACCCTCCCCAGTGCATCCCTTCCCTCCGAACAACATCCCCCCAGGGCACCAGGCACTGAGCACCAAATTGGCTGGATGTTGGTCAGTCTTCCATGTTAAATATAGGACAAAAACATGTTGCACCCCTTTTCAGCCCCTTAAGGGTTAAATTTCTCCACATCAATTATTGGTGGGTGTTCATGTGACCTAAGGAACACCCTTCCCAAATTTCATGCTTCAAGGTCCGGAGGTTGGGGCAGAGCATCCCTCAGTCACCGATTCTTCAATGCAAAGTATACGGAGGAAAACTCATTGTGCCATTTCATCCCTTTCTGGTTGGAATTTCCGAAAACTGGTTCTTAGTGCACCACTCAGTCATGGAAAGAATACCTACCCCAAATTTCAGGGCACTGATGAGTCAGTCAGTGAGTGACTTTTTTCTTTTTGTATACATAGATTTAGGCTGCAATTATAATCTCCATTTAGATCAGCATAAGCCCCGGCAGAAATCCTGTTCTGACCTGGGGGTGTTACAAAACTCTGTCCCACTCCTGGGGGGGGGGGGAGTTAGACCAGTGCACACGCATACATCGACATCCCCACTCCATCATGGGAAGATATGCCAGGTGAGTTAGGCTGGCATAAATTGTTAGTATTGCACCCTTAGTAGTTTTACAACTTGTTTGCTAGTTTTACTAGCAACCAAGTATTTAAAGTTTATATCAGCTTATCAGTAGCTTTGTTCCATAGAATCAATACATGAGGCTTAAAAAAATCAAGATATCATCAGTTTCAATCTATCCTTTTGATTTACTGTCCACTTTGACCTCCTTGAAAATAATCAATAATCAGCAAAATATATTAAACTGAAATCTTGCTCGACTTATTTAGGTCTTTTTCTTGTTTTACCATAAAGCCAGGATGAGAAATCCATTAAGCTCAAGTTAAATACACTATTTTTTAAAGAGACCTCAAATACCAGGCAGAAAAATTCTTGTATGTTCCACCTTAATAAAAGGTAATGTTCTTAACATAACAGTCAAATGCAAAACCAAGATGTTACAATACTAGAAAATACTTGAGATTTCTTACCTGAGCAGCAGCCATATGTTCAGCATCTTCCTTCTTGCTTGTTGCTGGATAAAATACTATGTTGTCAATGGTCTGTATCAACTCCAGCTGCACAACACACTTAATAAGGAGGCTGGCAAAGAGTTTCTGGTCTGAGAGAATATCAATATGCAAGGTTTTAGACCAACTTCCAAAAACCATTTAACAAAGTTCTGTGTACAGGTCCAACCTTGTTATACATGGATTTGACTCAGCATGAATGGCCACTGCAAATCACAGTTTTAAAGACAGTTTTTCTATTATAGTCAACTTTTTCTACTACAGTCATGCATGTAATCATTTCGTTCTTCAGCTGAACCAAGCAATGGCAGGTGATCCTTTGCACTTCTAATTGCTGACTGCCACTCTACAACAGTAAGAAAAGCTGTTTTTTAATCTATTTTTCCACTTTTTTATTCATAGGCTTTTTAAATCCATGGGATGTTCCAGAATGGAATCCTAGTGGATAATGAAGTACACCTGTATTCAAGTAAGCACATCAATCATGCAGTCCCAGCCTCTATTTTCCATGTAAATTCTTTTCAAAGCATACATATAACTGTATTCTACAAAGACAATGCCATTCATAAATTACTGCACTGCTAGCAATTTCCACTGATATCACATGCCTTTAACAACCAACAAAACCATTTTAAAAGATTGCTTGTGATTTTCCCTCTTTGTCAATATCTACTGGTTTTTGGGGAAGGGAAAAGAACCTTTTTCTTTTCCTTTCCCCAAGGATGTTCTAAGTCAGCCTCCCCATGGTGTCTGTCTTCCTGCCATTTTCTTCAAAGCAAGAAAGATGAAGAAGGGATTTGTTTGAGACTCCTTGTGAAGAAGGAAGAGAAACACCTTCATTTCGAAAAGGCTCTCATGAAGGTGGGAGGGTGGAATGGCATCCATCTGGAAAGTGAAAGGGCGGCTCACTTAACTGAAGCTTTGTTAAGTAATGTACATTAAGCCAGTTAATGGAATTTGCTGCTTAACTAAGGGACAGATAACGCAGTTTGACCATATTACAACAGACCTTTTTGCTCAAGTTTTTTATAGAAGATATATAATGGCAAAATAGAGAAGAAATGTAAAAAAACCCAGCAGTTTTCCTTTATTGTCTGCAGGAGGTTCCATTCCTGGAACCCCCAGAGATTTAGCATATCACATATATTAAGATCCACAGTTTTCCAGAACTTCTGCACCTTCCACCACAACCAGAGCAGAGCTCCAGTAAGGCCCAGAGGTGTCCTGAGGCCTGCAGTGGCGATATGTGAACCTCCAGGCCTGTCTGGACCTCTACTCTTGCCTGGCTTAGGAGAGGTGACTCAGTATTCGTAGGCTATGAAAATCACAAATGCTGAAATGGATAGCACGGGGGCCCAGCAATTATCCCTCCTTCCCACTAGGGAACAGAAATACAAAGCTTTTAAATAAAAAGTGCATTAATCCCATTAGCTTATCCAAGTTGTACAAAGTAAGGAGGTTTTATTTTAGTTGCCACTAAGATTACAATAAATCAAATTTAAACAAAAATAAGAGGATATCACAAAAATATTTGCATGAAACAATCTGATAGTATTGTTGCAGTTTTCATAAGAAATGAACACAGGATGAAAAACGCAAAAGAAAACTGGATGAATAGAGAGTCACCTCACACATATGTAGCTCTTAAATTGAGTATATGCTTACTTGAATAAGGACCACCTTTCCAGCTGTCATCTGTGGGATTTGAAAATTGGCTCTGCCCCCTTTCCGAAGCATTTTTGTCAAAACTGCTTAAAGACTGGCGATCCATGTCTATATCCTAAAACAAAGAGCAGGTTTGGAGTTATTGCCTCAATGCATCACAAAACTCAGTTGCAAGGCAACACAACTTATAACTTTTAAACGAAGTGTATTATCCTTAGCAAATTTGTGAACTGCTACTCATTTTCATTATTTAAAGTTTAAAATATTTTCCTGTTCTTATCCTGGAAGAGTATTTCTTGGGTCAAACAAGCAAATGAATAAAAACTTGGCATCCATCAGTCTCGAAAGACTATGGTATCATATTCGATGCTGTATGCGAAGCATGAAGTCCTGGGTAGGTTGATATGGAGAATAGGCTGTTACCCAAGCAGCAAATACCCCCTTCCATGCCACCGAAATAGTCCAATGGAATGGCAGAGCCAATATAACTGGTTCCAGCTGTGTTGCAGAGCTGGGCTACGGATAGGACCTCATCCTGTCTTGTGGGGACCCGGGTCTCAAGCCCTGATCTACTGGTTAACAGGCACAGTGTCTTAACCACTTGCTGTGCCAATTAAATTTATATTCTTCACCATGAGTGTTCCTATCAGAAAGCTGTCCCTAATAAGAAAGATGCATCTTAGTTTTGCAAACAATTTTACAGTGGACGGGAGAAGGAGAAATTGGAACACTTACCAAATGCTTTTCAGATGAATCATCTTCCATTCCTGCAGGCCTCCATGTTAACAAGCTTCAGGGAAGAAATGAAAAGATCAGAAGTTTACTCACATTTTAAGCTACCCAGTATATTTAGTGTCTGGAATTATACTTACACATGAGGAATTGTAGTTTTGAAGATTTCTAGCATACAGCTGCATGTTTGGTCCCAGACTTCAGGACTGAATTTTTCTCCATTTGATATCACAAGGCTTTCTAGGCAGTTGGTACCGGATCGAGCTAGTTGCTCATTATCTGTTAAAAGAAGAAGAAAATGCCGCACGTTAACAAAATTATAAGCATTTTCACTGTTATACATATTTTGTCAGATGGTGTTTTTTAAAACTGCTCAGTCTCAAGACTGGCTATGTTTCCTTATTGTGTTTAACAAGTAGTAAGACAGCACAAAACACAAAAACCTGGTGCACATCTAATGTTTTATTTTCACTGCAAATCGAAAGTTTCTGGTTATGCCAACTAGCCCCCAAATCCAGAATAACTACGGAAGCGGGTAAGAAACTTTACGTGCACCCGTAGTTACTGCACCACCTAGTGAAAACCTATGGGAAATTCATATTGAAATCCAGAGTAAGTTGTTCTTACACTGGAGGAAGGACTTCCCGTAGTTACTTTGGATTTTGCCCTAAAGCTGCATTCCAAACCACACTTTCCTGAAAGTAAGCCCCATTGAACACACTAGGTCTTACTTCAGAATAAACATGTTTAGGATTGCGCTCTAACATTTTCTTCTCCAAAGCAATTCTACTATAGAGGCAATGATTGCTAGTTAGTGTTAACCATGATTTCAAAATAACCCAAAACCAATCTGTCAAACTACCATTTGAAATTGTTTTCAAATCTTAACTTTTGAGGGAATTATAATTAGTGGTTTCATTAAAGCATAAGAGAAAACAATGATTTACCTAAGGGGCTTCCTCATTTCAATTTGCATGAGGGAGAAGAGTAAGGTGGAGGAACAAAAAATAACATTGAACACATACCTTCCCTTAAAGGGTATTCAATCAAAACAAAGTGACATGTATGTAAATAAGCTACCTTGTTTTACACACCAGTGTAACTGTGCAAATATGTCAGGAAGAAGAATCTCATTCAGAGCTTCATAAAATTGTGTGAACACATCACAGACTGCAAAAAGTGCATGATTGCATGTAGTAGTCATCCATTCAGATTTCTATTGATAGAAAAAGGAAGCATTGTATTTTTATTGAAATAAACTGAGAATTTTGATTATATAATAATCACAATACACTTGTAGGTATACAAAGACAGTGAGATGTTTTCTCACTGTCAAATGGACTGCAAACATAAGGTAGGGACCTGTTGTTTTTCCTTGTTTTCTCCTAAAACAACAAAGCTCTCAGGCAACAAAATGTTCACCTCTTAAACAGAGAGACCACTGCTTCACTAAAAAGAAATAACAGGAGTTCACGAAATAGGGTATGGCTTTGATTCCTGTTTTAAGAATGCAATCTAGTTTGGTTCAATACATAATACTTTTTAAAAGGTCCTTGATACCTCTGTTTGCTGCTCTGGAAGTTTCATATTATCAAATATCCTAAACACAATTCGAAACAGATCTTGCCACCAGTGCTTTTCAAAGGTATGACCATAGCTCTTCATAATTTCAAACATAACCGTTAGGCCCCTGCAATATAAAAAAGAAAAGAAATGAAAGAGAATAAAATTATGGAAGAGCACTGATAGCTGAATAGAGTTGCAAAAAACAAGTTTCACTACCTTGTCCGCACATCTAGCTTGCACCGATTTATGATACAGGAAAGTTCAAACAAAATAGGGAACCATCCTCTGACCCAAACTCTATCTCCAGGAGCCACATTCATGTCATCACTGGTGTATTCTCTTAAAACCTGTAATCAGACAACAGCTGACAGTCAGATTTTTAAAAAGAGATGCTTAATCCAGAATATCTAGCACTGGCCCTCTGCCAGCAACTGAGCATCACAAAACCCTGCCAAACTTAAAACCACGCATTGGACCTAGCACAGACCGGAGTAGCTTTACTTATAGTGTTGATATCTTCCTGAAGAGCTAACTTGGCAAGCACTGGAAAGAGCGGCTGCCATTTTAACACTGCTGCTCCTTTGGGTGCTGAGCAGCTCAGGATTGGGCTGTTAAATTAGCTAATCAGATGTTGTTTCAGAATTGAAGGGTTCAATGATGAAAATGATGAGAAAGTCCATGTTAAAACCTTTCTTTGGGCAAGATACTTTACACCCCATTAATTTTTATTTACTCATTAGAATTATTTTTCTGTTTTTAAAATACTTCATAAACATTAATAGTAGCAGAAATAAACATGCAAAGGAAAAAAATACCTGAGGTCGTTCTGAAACATATTTAGCACAATAACGGATAAGTCTAATAGCCTCCATACTGGTGTCTGGAAATGCAGCATTACAGGCAAATTCTGACAGACATTTCACAGCATCCTGAAATGAATCTATTGCTGCAGGAAAATGCTGTTGAAAAATAGTGGCTGTGGAAGAAATACAAGGGAAAAAAACACACAACATCGCTAGCTTTAGAATCACTTCAGTGTTGGACAGCAAGGGAAAAACAGTCAGATCACATAATATGTATGTTGTACTTGTGAAGATTCAAGTACACAGACAGCATAAAAAACGATTAAAACCAGGAAAGAGATTAAAGTAACCATTTAAACAATGCCCACCCATTCCTCTCACAAAGTTAGTATTTGCACTGGAGTGAGTATGAGATGTTGGTATGGATGTGCCATGCCCTAGTCAGTCTCAGTTCCTGTGTGCTCTTATACAGGTCTTTCCTTTTTCTATACACAGATTTGACTCAATATGGAATGGCCACAGCAAATCAGCCTTAAAAACTTCTTTTCTACTGTTGTAGAGATAGTCATATAAAGCAATCATTCTATTCTTCAGCCTAGCGAGGAAAATCAAGGGGTCCTTTGCATTTCTAACTGCTGACTGCATTTCTAACTGCTGACTTTTCTACAACAGTAAGAAAAGCTGTTTTAAAACAATTGTAATGGGATGCCCGTTTGATTTTTTTAAAACTGCTTATATTTAACACATTTCTTTGTATGAGAGGAGTTCCAGAATCAAACTCCTGTGGATACTGAAGTACAACCGTATTCCATAATGCTCAATGGAGGAAGAAAAAAACTAGACATCGTTATAAAATTTATTGTTTCCATGGATTTTTTTTATCCATGGAAGGTTCAGGAATGGAACCCTAGTGGATAATGAGAGACACCTGTATTTTTAGAGACTAGTTTTTTAAAAAAATTAAGGTAGTTTTAACTATATGTGGTTCTTCCCTTATGCCGTGATAGCAGTTTATGCTGTAGCCCAAGAGTAAGCTGTTAACTGACAGTACTGTGAGCTTGAGCTTGGCAAACCATGTATTCAAAACCACAAGTAAGCCTAACTAAATATTGTTAACAAATCACACCATTGTAGTTCTTGTAGCTGTTCCCCAATGCCAAGCTTACAAACTTCTATTATTTTAACCCTGTCACACAGACTTGTAACTGTTATGGTGGCCCATGAACAGCTGAATAAACCTCTTTTTAGTGCTTGCCCAGTACAGCATTCTGTTCAAAGAATCACACGTGGTAACAGGCCTGAATTATATATCTGAACATACCAATTTCATTCTGTAAACCAACTTAAATCTATTTCGTATTATATATTCCAATTCACTGAGAAAAAATTCAAAAAGCAAAATAGCAATGTGCTCAACACTTTTGAATCTACAGCAACACATAGTAACAGAACTATAACACATGTTGCTTTAACGTTCAACTTTTTAAATTTAAAATGTCTGAATTATCCTGTTATCATAAACAGAAAGGGTAATTCATTCCCCTGCATTACCCATTCCCCTGTATCTCCCATTATTCTGCAGCACAGCAATCTTGAGGATTGCTCTGCTGCTTTTCCTCCTTTCCCTGTTATTTAAAGCAGTGGTATTTGGGCATTTCAACCCAGGACCCCTTTCAAACTTAAAAATCTGACCAGCGCCACCTGTCAAACTTACCATGATGTGACATCACTCACATGGAAAACCTGAGAAGACAGCTTCTCCATGTCTACTTGGAAGTTTAATTGTTTTACTCCCGGGAGTAGTTAAATAGTAGTTTAATTTTGTTACTCCCTGAATTATTCCCAGGAAAGGCTACTGCCAGATTCCAAGATGAAGGATCCCACCCTCTTGTGACCTCCAAACCAAAGTAGAAACCCCAACTTTGAGTGCCACTGCTGCAAACGGACAAGCACACCTTTACATGAACAAGGTGGTCACAACCCTCCTGTTCCAGATCATAAAGCTATGATACAAAGTATTAAAGCAAGAATATTGTAAGCAACCTCTAACTGCTTTGAGTCTGACATCTACTGCTACCTTTTGTCATTAGTATCATAGGACATTACTTACTAACTATGTGACCTGTGGTCTGAAATGCCAACTCCACAATATTCCCATCATGATCAGATGCTGCTTGATGAAATACCGCAAATATATTTTTCCATCCTGAGCGAATATTAGCAGCTTGAGAATTCACCATCTGAGCAATGCAGCGAATTACCATGTCCCGAATTGTTGGTGATCTAAAGGAAAAAAGCAAGAAAAGAAACTCACTAATTCATTTCTGGCATTATTTTTCTATCAATGTTATGGGGTACTCAAAGCGGTGAACAATTACCAAATTAAAACAAGCAAATGACAAATATTAAAAACTAGCAAAATTTACCTGCCTCTATGGGGGTAATCTCCCGGTGCACCATGCCCCCATGCACTATCCCCCCATCCCTGTGCACCGTCCCACCCCCTGTACACCAGACATTGGGCACCAAATTGGTTCATGCTTCTTGGAGCTGGATGTTCATCGGTCAGTCTTCAATGTTAAGTATAAAGACTAAAACAAGGTGTTGATCAGCCAGTGATTTTTCAATGTAAAGTACAGGGACAAAATCATGTTGCACCCCTTTTCAGTCCTTCCCGTTTGAATTTCTAAAAAACAGTTCTTAAAAAGCTCAAAAGCTCTTCCCAAAATTTCACACTTCTAGATCTGGCGGTTTTGACTGGGCGCTGATGAATGAGTGAGTTAGTGACCTTTCAGTTTTATATATACAATACATTATCTTCATTCAGAAAATCATCATCTTATGTTCATATAAACACAGGACAGCCAAGTTCACATTTCTGGTGATAATCAGCACAAACCTGTTTTTCTTCATGATATGCTCAAAAGGCCTCAAAAAATCTTTCTGAAACCGGAAATTAGCTAACTCTCCCTTTTCCAGAAACTTCATTGACAGTTGTCTCAAAGAATCAACTGCGAAAATGGCCACATCTTCATTAGGATTACAACCAACCTATTGAAGAGAATTAGGCATTTCCTCAAATGAGTGTACAGTGCACACAGACACACGACATACATACACATGACAAACAACAAGTGTACAGTGCATATATAAACACAATGAAAAATGGACTACAAAAATCAGCTCTATGATTGGTTCCTAAACACAATAGGTACAAACACCAGAGAGAGAAAAATTTTTGAAGAAGCACCAAATGCCTCCATCCTAAACCAATTACTCCTCTATGGCTGCAATCCTAACCATGTCTACTCAGAAGTAAACCCCACTGTGCTCAATGGATCTTACTCCCAGGAAAGTTTGTTTAGGATTGCAGCCTATGGGTGCAATCCAGAGTAACTAAGGGGAGTCTTTGCTCCGGTGTAAGATCAATTTGCTCTGGATTGCAGTGTGAATTTTCCCATAGGTTTTCATTAGGTGGTGCAGTAACTAAGGGTACACGTAATGTCTCTTACGTGCTCCCGTAGTTACTCTGGATTGTAGGGCAAGTCACTTGAGCTTATTTCATTATAGGCTTAAAAATGACTACATGTCAAAAAGCGACAGATCAGGAAGAATTACAGACCAAATCTTGATTTAGCTGATATTATTCTTGCCATAGCTCTGTGGCAGACATATGCCATAGGTATGTGACTATTAAAACAACTGTAGGATGTCCCATCACATCCTCTGAGAATAGAAAGTTATTTGATTTTTTAAAAAATCTGCTATGTAACTTTCATTTGTGAAACCAACAGTAATTAGACTCATCAAGGGGATCCTCCAGTAACAAAAGCTTTCTGCTAGAAATGGGCAAACACCACAAGGTCCTGACCACTGGAGAGTGGAAATCAGGGAAAATGGTCAAAAGCAGTAACTTCAAGGCCCCTTTTTGATGGGTATTCTTGCAGAAGTTTGAAGTTATACCAAATCCTGTCTGTCAAGTTCTATACACGTTTTCTGCATGCAATGATATACTATCATGCATGGCCTTCTCCAACTGGAAGAGACACTTGTTCAGCAGGCTGAAGCAAAGAGACAAACCCGAAAGCAGCGAAACCTGGGCCTGGGCAGGGGACGGAATTTATTTGTCCTAAGTGTGGAAGGGATTGCCATTCTCGAATTGGCCTTTTTAGTCACACTAGATGTTGTTTCAGGACCTCCAATCAGAGCACGATACCATAGTCTTTCAAGACTGAAGGATGCCAATGAATTATATACTATCTAGTGAGGCACACAGTACATTCCAGCTTTTATGCAGGTCATTATTTCATGTGTTATAAAATAAAATCTGATGCAAAAGTGGGATGACTTAAAGTGGTAGGACTTTTTCACACATGTTACATGTTGGTGCCTGAACATGTAATAATGAAAACTGTGTATTCTATAGACTTAAAATTTTTGAAATACCTTATTGAAATGATCTCCAATCACATGCCATATCCTGGACCATTGTAGCCTAATTCTGTTCATGTTGTAGTATGAGATCTCAACAATCTTCTGCAGGCTGAACATACGTGGATGGTGAGGGGAAGCCAGTTCATCCATGGAAACAGCACACAACCATCGAACAAAGTCAACTGAAAATTTAAAAAGATGAGGCATCAATAAATCTGGAGTGATCCAATGTGACCACTTTCTATTTCAGTGTATTTTCTCAATATACGTACCTATTGCATTTCCATCCAATCTTGTTGAACCAGTAAATATTCTGAAAGGTAAGTTTAGTATATAGTTAAACTCTGAGACACAGTCTACTACATATTATAGCTATTAAATGTTAGAATGAAACATATGCAGCATTTAAAACACTAAGGAACAAAAACAAACAAATAAGCATATGAGGTATCATGAGATTATTCTTACAGTATGGAATTCTTCAAGTTATGTAACTCCACAATGATTATATGAAATGTTTTAGGCACAATTTTCCAAGCTGTATCATTAGGCTAGGAGGAGACAGGAAAGAGCTAGCAACAGCACTTCCCTACTATAAGGCCCATTCCTATCATTGCTATCATTCCTATCACCTAGCACACTGTCACACCACATCTGGGTCATGCCATGAAATGCTGTTAAGGGCTCGGATCCCAAAACCTATAACACAATCTCTATGATAATTAGCATGAAGTTTTACAAACTTTATATACACCAAAAATCATTACACTACCTGTCCACTGCCACTACCACACTTTGTGAACTGGTTTCTCCTACAGATTCCTGAATGCTGGCTATTTGTCTTTTGTCCACACCTCCACCAACTAAATTACCTATATGGGGAGAGAAACCAAAAGGAGTTGTTACATCAAGAGAGAAATCACCAGCTCCAACATTACAGAGAAGTTCAGTGAAATACAGTGGCATTTCATCATTTTGTTTTCAAACTGAATTGTTAGCCTTATGCATCTATTTTCATAATTTCGGTTTTGAAGTCAGTAGGTTCATCAGTATGGTGTCTAAAAACTACGAGATTACAAAAAAGGATGGAAAAGGCACAACATGGTATTTAAAATAAATTCCATTGCAATTTACTGATACAAGTTTTTTTTAATCACACATCTTCTATCCCTATATGTTTAAAAGAGCGGGAACAATGAAATCACCAAAACTGGAGGTGGCAGCTCCAAAACTGGATAGATCAGCAGCAACAAAAAAAGCCAAAACAGCTCATGACAGATCATGGCAAAATTAGCAAGCACTTTCATATCATAAGCTATGCAATTCTGTATATTTTATTTGAGAAAATGGATCAGGGCTTCCTGGTGGCAAGATTCTTAACTAGAGACTGCTTTAGAGTGGAAAAGGTGCACAATATGGGCAGCATCTAAAGGAGTGTTTAGTCCTGGATCAGTCCTGGGAATGAAAGTAGCATTCAATTCAATTGAAAGAATCCCTTGCAGGAAGAATGCTTCTGTCATTCCTTAAGGCAGTGATTTTCAACCATTGTGCCATGGTTCACTGGTGCGACACAGATGGTTTGCAGGTGTGCTGGGGGACTTTTAAGGTGGGTCATTTTTAGTAGTGCAATTGGGGGATTTGAGCCTCCTATCAGTAGCACTGTGTGCCTTGTTAATCCCAATGGTATGCCTTGACAATTTAGTGCCTTGTCAGTATGCCTGAGATGAGAAGGTGGAAAATCTCTGCTAAGAAATCTCCCAACAGCGAAAACAGTAGTCAGAATGCTGTTCAGAGTCAAATTGCATCTTCTGTCCCTTTTCTAATTTTCAAACAAGCTGACTTCAATAAGACAACATCATTAATTAAATGAGATAAAAATTAGAGCTGTTAACTATGCAATTAAATTTCAGATTGTGAGCCCTGTTGGGACAGAGATCCAATAGCTATTGATTAGCTATTAATTTTTTATTTTCTTTGTAAATCACTTTGTGAACTTTTTAGTTGAAAAGTGGTATATAAATACTGTGGATAAATAAATTGATCTTCCTTGTAAAATGCCTTGAATTCACCTATTCACATACCCAAAGGATGAAAATAGAGTTAAATGTGTTCTCTTACTTAGTCCAAGACCCATGAACTCTTCTCCTCCTGATGTGAAACCTTTGAGGCTCCCCTCTCTCTCACGTCCAGACCCAGAAAGGTAGCGTGTTTTAACCCCTGTTCCTATAAGCTGTGCAAGCTCCAACTGACTGATGCATTTCAAAATCTAATTAAAAAACAAGTACACAATTCAGCACCAGATTACAAAATGCAAAATCCAGGATCTCCACAGTTTTACTTATGTTTAAAATTTGTCTTCAGAACTATAGGCTACATACATCTACCTTTTAAAAAGGAACCAGTGTGAGGATAATTTTAGAAATATCAAATTGTAAAGTGCAATGCTAAAACGCTAGCTCAATAATCATATAACTGATATTTGACTCCAGAATAAAACTTCTATTAAAGTCTACATCTGATGGATTCAAGGGTGCAACAACACACCAATTAGTCACTGATGTTTGCTAATTACCTCATGCCAGGAATTTCCTAGGTAGTTTCCATCAGTGTGGGCGACTGTAATCAGAGTCTTAATTGTATCTATGTTCTTCTGTTTCATTTCTGTGATGCTAGAGCTGGCAGTCAACAAGGAAAAGCGGGCAAGTGCCTGCACATAAGCATCTCGTTCAAGCTACAATGTAAAAATACCACACACTAAAATGTTAGTACACCAAAAGCAAAAGCAATTCACAAGAGATATATTTAATACTTCTCCCCCACCCAATATTCCAGAAGATATGGGAATATGGGATAGAGATATGCATATCTAGTCTTGTTAGGACTTAGTCTAAGGATGGGAGCACCAGTTGTGGGAGAGGAAGAAATATTATCAACGACAAATTTACAGAAATGGAATGATCTTCCTCAAGCAGAGAAGAAGGTTAAGGACATTTAATACAAGTTTTCCATCCTTAAAAAGTAAAGAAACGGACAAGATTTATAGGACAGTTAAGGATATGCAATGGTTCTAGCAATTTTTTTTGTAACAATAGTAAAAAAAGTGTTATAAAAGAAGTTTTGCACTATGTTCCACTGAGGCTGAACAGAGGAATAAGTGAGCTAAAACACTGATGCAGTATCAACTCTGGATACAAAAGAGAGCCTGTTGAACTCTACAACTTGCGTGGCGATCATTATCCTTAGCTTCTAAACATTACGCCAAAATGTACACCTCAAATGTGACAAATTATATGCTACAACTAGTTAGGAAACATTTCTATAATGTCAAAGACTGAGACCAGCAAAGAGTTTTGATAATTTCAGGAGCTCTAATTAAACATAGGCCTACAGTTACTACCCAAGTTATACTTCAGTCTAATCTGGACCAACCTGCATGCCAAAAATGCAGGCAATTCGGATAGCACATCGGATTCCTTCTAAGCACAATGATGCAACTTCAGTGTCATCACAGTTTTGAAGACCAACACTATAAGCAGCCAGTAAAGGAGTCCACACAAGCTAACAAAAGAAAAAGAAAAAGGTACTCCAAGTTTCACTTTGTTACATTCCAAACACATTTTACTAAGATTAAAATCTTCTACAATCATTCAAGTCAACAAGAATCTGCCCTCCTTTACAAAACATTGGTTCAGATCATGGTATTTTATGTTTTTGGTTATTTATATCTCTGCCTGAATAGCCCTATTATTGAAAACTGATGCTTTCCAAATATCTGTAATCAAGCATATCTGTAAGTACCAAATAACTCAAATTACAGTTCCATGCTTACTTTGAACATGGGCCTGACATGATCCAGATGAGTTGCACTAGTGAAAGGTGCCTTTGCATGACTCACTGCCTCCATTAGGGCTTTAGCAGTCTTTGCCATTTGCTCCATTTCCAGATTGTACAATAACCGCCGCTGCTTTTGACTGGCTACATCTACGAAACAGACAACAGGCAACATGAGTGTGTGGATTTGGCACACTTGTGCAATCATCTGTCATAGTAACCTGTTTAATCAAAGTTTAACGAGCATTGTAAAGAAAGAACAAGACTTAGTGAGGGCTGACAAAAAAACTGATTTTTTCATGTGGGGATTTTGCTTTTTACCAGAAACATACTTGGCTTCGTAGATTTGGTTGTGATTGCATATTCTTTTGCATCCTTCATTGCAATTTTCTTCCCTTCTATTTCATCATAGACTGTAGACAAATACTCCTCTGGAAGGTCTTTACTGTCATTGATCCCACGATTCATTTTTATGTATTGCTCTTTTGTCATCTTATTCTTTACCTGTTAGAGCAAAAAAATAAAAATAAAAATAGTACAACAGTTTTTGAAAGATATACAGAAACCCACTTGTAACTGCCCTTTAGTATTTTGTTGAAAATACCTGAGGACTGTGCAAGTCCGTTGTCAACATTATAATAGAATATGCTAAAACATAAGCAGTGTCAGCACTAGCAAAGAGCGTTTGGCTGGAAAAAAAAGAAAAAGCAGTTTTAGAACCTTGTATTTTGCTCTGTTGTCTCCATATACACAATTCTGATTTTTAAAAAATACCTTTTAAAACCATTCATCTATAGCACTAATTTTGAACCAGTGTGCCACATGTGGTCCACAGGTATGCTGTAGGAGTTTGGCCAATTTATTCATTTATTAAATAAACATCATTTATCAATAGGGTTATTGTGGAATTAAACCTGACAGATGGTGTGCTTTGCACCTGGTTGGTGTGCCATGAGATGAAAAGGGTTGAAAATCACTGCTCCATTACATCTTCTGTTGAGAAATATAAATTGTTCAACCATCAGCTCCTGAGTTCATAACAATTTGGTCAAAGCTGTGTGGCCTGCCAATTCTGCAATTATGTATGCTCAGAAATGTACAAAGCACAGTTATTCACAACTTTCAACTAAAGTCACTTAACAGTTGCAGAATGTTAAAAAGCCAACAGCAACATCCAATCTGACCTCCAAGAAAATCAACATTGTCAGCAACAGATAGTAACAATATTAACTTGTAAATATTTCTCCTCAGGCACAGTTAGATACATTATCAGTACTTTCTGTATCAAAGTCAGCTGAAGAGTGCACATGAGGTTCAAAGAAATACATGAGTAAATAAAACGGGTTTAATATATGGTAAAAAGTGCCTCTTCTGGGGGTAGAGGGAATTTTCATTTATTTTCCCTTTCCAACTCTTTGTACCAGCTCCAAGTTATGTCGTGGTGAAAAATTACCTACATGTGATCCTATGACATCATTACCTGGTGCAAATGCAAAGTGATGTTTAGCTACACTGCATAATTAGTACTTGATGAGCACTATTTTCACCTAATGGAGGCTTCAAAACTCATACTCAAAGTACAATAGGCTGTTTAATTTGACTCAAGTTACCCTTGGTTGCATTCAATATATCTAGCAGCAAACTTTTCCATTAGTCTGTCAATCTTCTGGGCTTCACCAGGTAACCGGAATCCTTCCAGAAATATGCGCAGAGCAGAGACAAAGTCCTTTCCACAGAAATCAAGCTGGTCTACATAGACATACATCACCTCCTTGTTAAACTTGTTACTGTCTCCCAGAAACTCTCCCACTTGGCTCTAGAAGGAAAACAAAGTCATGCACAAAAGAAAAAGCACTTATAGAGCATTAGTAGGCACTACTTATTAATATTGCAAAGACATGCAAAACAAAATTGGTCATGTTTTACCACTACAACTGTGACAATATTCAAAAGGACATTACCCTTGAAATATAAAGATAATTTTAATACAAAAATCAACTTCAATGGATTATTTCCACATGCATTCTGAACAGGAACAATAAAACCAAGACCTTGGACACACTAACTTTAATTAGGCTCTATTCATTCTATTTTGCTCTTTTGGATTGGCCAGATCTTTGTTTCTGCCCTTCTGTTTTAGATCTTTGAACAAAACCACATAAATTATTGATCAGGAACTTGCAGGCACTGATGTTACTAGATCTATACAACCTAAACTAAAGGAAAGAAATTCGACACACCATTCACCCCTACTACATATCTGTACCAGCTAGATGTTGTCTGTTTTATTAATCATGTTAAATTCCTTCTTTATAAGACAAGCAACTTTATAATAAATACAGAACACATTAACAATCCTTAGGAGACCATAAGCAATAAAGAACTCTCAACTTAGCAATATTATTGCTAGCAGTTAATTTGAATAACAATGCCATTAGGTTCAACAAAAGGCAGTAATTAAAATCATAAAAAGAAACCTAATTAATGCAATATTTACACACTCATGAGCCTCCCTGCTTTCACACAGAATCTGCTGTGTAGTTCTGTGGATATGTGTGGATGTGCAGAACATTGTTCAAGGTATCACATTTTTTTTAAAATGCAAGTGTCAGTCTTACAGAGCACAGGCGTTCTTCTTGGTGCAGGAACTGTGCTATGTCTTCTACCGATACACCAAGCATTCCCTGTTCCTGCAAATACTGCAGCCCTCTCTTGGATTTTTTGTTAAATCTATTGTGGGGAAGAACATATCAGTCAGTTAAAGAGAAAAACTGTCACATGTATTTTTAAGAGGCTTGGGAAAAACTTTAAAACAAACCAGCATCCTAAATTATGCTATAATTTTTATTGTGCACAAGTTTTATAAGTCATAATGTGTAAACCAGAGTTAAGGATGCTTTAATTGGGAATTCCAAACTGTTACATACCACAGCATGGTCTTGTAACAAATGACCAAGTGTTAGATACACTTTGGTCAAGGCTATTGTTCTTTGACATTATCGTGCAGTTATAGAATGCCTATTTATGTTTGAAAGAGGAAGTTTAGTATGATAAATCCTAGAGGTCTGCTTAGAATGGAAAATATGAAAGCTAAGAAGAACCTCCACTGGATCAGTCCAAAGATCCATGTAGTTCAGCTTCCTGTATCTCACAGCAGCCCACCTCAGGGAGAACACAAGACTTGTATCCAGGTGCCTCCTTGGCATCTGGCATTTTGAGGTTGCCTACGTCAATCAATGCATACACTCATACCCATCATGGCTTGTAACCTGTGGTGGTCCTTTTCCTCTAAGAATTTGTCAAATCCCTTCTTAAAGGCATTGAGGCTAGGTGCCATTACTATATCCTGTAGCAAGGAGTTCCACACAGTAATTACAGGCTGGGTAAAAAAAAATATTTTCTTTTGTCTGTCCCAACCCTCCCAACATTCAATTTTAGTAGCTGCCTCCTAGTTCTGGTGTAATGTGAGAGAGAAAACAGCATCTCTCTATCCACTCTATCCTTCCCCTGCACAGTTTTTTACGTGATCAGGATTTGACCACAGAGAAAGTTTTCTTTTCAAGGAGACCAAGTACATATATCAATTTGACTCATGACAAATTTGACTCATGACAGTTCATATTATCAATTTTTTTAAGGAATATTATCTCAAGGAATAGAAACCATAATTAAATGAACCTCTAGTCTAAAATAAGATAGTTGCATACGAAGAAAGTCAGTGGTTCTTGATCATTGGGACCAACTTTTTTAGAATGAGAACCTGTCAGGAACAAATGTAAGTGATGTCATGACCAGGAAAAAATTTTAGCACAGTACCAGGAATTAAGTCCCATTCATTATTATCTCATAGCATATGAACACTAGCCTGTTTAAAGGACAGATCTGTGACATTTCCCCAAATGCAGTCACTTACAAAGGTATATTGAAAGACTGAAATGAATGGGGACCCATCTGAGATTAACCAAAATTCTAATAATCCACCACATGGGTCTTTGACCCATAATCTGAGAAACACTAGAATAAGTGTTCATCAAAGGGGGAAAAAAGATTTTATAATGTTTCTTATTCATAGGGCAGATCTCATTCTAGAAGCAAAGAAATCTCATTAAAACAAAATATACCAGTATGATTTATAACTAGTCTTTAACAAACATAAAAAGGTGACCACATAAATTATATTCTTAATTTTCTAATATCTCTAAACTGTGTTAAGCATTTGTGATTGTTACAATACACTAGGAAAGGATAAAGAGGGATTAACTGTGAAGGCCAAACAAAGACAATAGTTGTCTGCTTGGCACCATTTAGGATTCATATATTTTTTGCTTTCTGATGACACCCTTCTTTCCTCTTCATTGTTTCAGCAGTAAAAGAGCAATCTGAGAACATACTTTAAAATAAATTCATAGCAACACTTCTAACTTACAGTTCAATCCCATGTTCAATTATCTCTTTTTGTTGTTTGATCACTTCAAATTGCTCTGGATCATCAGGGACAGTTGCTTGGGGGCCAACACTTCCAACTCCTGATGAAACTGTTGAATCTAATGAGCTTGCACTACTTCTTCTTCCACTCATCTCCAGACATTTGCCTTCTCCTATTTCCTGATCTGAAGGCTTATCTGGACCTGTGTATAAAAAATAAGAGATTTTTAAAAATGAATAATTGATAACAGAAGTGCATTCCCATATCTGAGAGAAATTGGACATTTAGAACCAATTTTATCACAGAAAACACAGTTTTAGAAGAGACCAAGAAGTAACGTAGTCCACCCCAAAGTTTCATAACTATCCAGTGGTACTATATTCCGTTCTGGAAGCAGGCTCATAATCCAGAATGCTTGTATATCAAAACAAGCATTCCCACAAGGAGTAATGGAACAAAAAACAATTGGTTCCAGGCTCCACCACTCACTCCTACCAAGCCACAATTGCACCTCCTTCAGGTGTGCACCTCCTTCAGCTTCCCACAAGCATAGTACCTAAGATCGCTGCTTTGAAGGGCTGGGCAACGGAGAGGCACAATGCTACACTACTCCACTAGTGAGGTTTTAGTGGGCACAGCTCTGCCGCCCATCCCTACAACTCCGCAATCATGGAGTTGCAGGGATGGGCGGTGGGGAGCACAGAACCTTTAGTTCTTCAACTTGTCTGGAGGCCAAATGGAGATACCGGGCTGCCTGAATGCACACCTGTTGAGGCAACCTGGCATTTTGACTGGCATTTGCCAGTAATGTTTTGCTTGGTTTGTAAGACATTACTTGTAAACAAGTACTCTTGCAAAATAATCACAATCCAGATACTCACAATCACTCATAATCCAAGGTACCACTGCACAATGCTGACAGACCAGCACAGGACCAGCCCATTTTCTGTAGGGAGTTACAGAGGCATCACAAAGGAAAAAGTGCCCAGTTTCATTGAATCAATTAAGCTACAGCACCAAGTGAAAATTTGAAATACTTGCAATCTAGAGATCTCAAGATCCACTCACAAACCAATTCATTTTTTAAAAAATCATACCACAAAATTTCCCTCCATATCTCTGGTTTTCTGATAATCCAAAGCAAGTTCCCAAACAATGAAATAATCAGACACTATATGGGGAGACAGGATGTTTCTGGGCCTGGAAGTATTCTTACCAAGGAAGAAAAGTAACAATTTCTTACCAAGGCTGGCTTGATGGTTGGGGTTCACATATAAATCTTTGCTCCATTCTACCATACATTTTAAAACAGATACTAAGCATTCAAGACCTTTCTTCCTTAGGCTCAGTTCCTATATACATGAGAAAATAACAAAATAAAGTATAATGTAAAAATAGGACCTTTAGAGATTAGGACATATATTTTAGAGACTAGGCATATATATTTATGCCCAACTGATACATTCACTCATCAATGCTAGCCATGATGTATGCCGCAATTATATACTGCGGCATAGTATGGAACTCAAACAAAGAGGCAAACAATCGCCTAGAGCAGAGATAAGCAAATCTTTCAGGCTCAGCATATCAAAAATTCAGAAAATATCCAACTTGACTATGGTATGCCTGCCACCTCCTCAAAGATAAATTATTCAAGTTCACTTTTCTTTAAAAAAAAGATACAGTCCTAGCATGTGTGATGCTATGCATTATTTCCAGATCCAAATAATTTCAAAAATGAAATACAAGTAAAACAAGCATGTATTTTGTTGTTGTCAGGTGTTGATGAACACTTGTGTCACCCAAAACATAATGGTATGTCATATTAGATGATATATTAGGCATGTCATCTCCTAATCTGTGCATTTCTTAATCACATTTATTTCCCTGAACACAGGTGCTGATCCTGGGGCTGGAACGGCTCAGACTTTCCAGATATGACCAAAAGTGTGTTCTGGTAACATCTAGGAAGTCTTCTAGAGTGCTGAGAGGCCAAGGGCCTACTGTATTAACACAATGAACAATAATACTTAGTTTCAATATCAATAAGAGTCTTACCTGCAGTGGTGTCATTCCTAATTCATGTCCACTCCGCCCCTGGGCAATTTTAGACAAGTCATTGACTAGCCGTTCAAAAATATTAGCAGCATTCAAATCACAGTCATAGTTAACGTATATATCCACCACACACTGAGCATCTAAAACAAAAGTTATAATAATTGACATGAAAATTACACTATATCACAACCAGATCATTTTCCACTTCCATCTTAGGAAGGCTGTTCGGCAGGGACAGGGGATTAAGGCAAACACTGCATTAAAAAAAACTAGGCATCCATCAGTCTTGAAAGACTATGATATCGTGCTCGATGCTGCATGCCTAGATAGATTGACTGAAGGCGTAGGTAGATTGATATGGATAGGCTGTTAACCAAGCAGCAAATCCCCCCTCTCCACGCCACTGAAATAGTCCAATGGAAAGGCAGAGCCAATACGACCAGTTCCAGCTGCATCACTGAGCTGGACTAAGGACAGGAGCTCACCCTGTCTTGTGGGGACCTGGGTCTCGAACCCTGGCCTGCTGGTTAACAGAAACAGTGTCTTAACCACTTGTGCCACCCACAGCCCATCTGCATACAGTCATAATATTTACAGTGTCTGTCCTTGATCAGACTACTCCATCTAATAAGCTTTAAGAATACAGAGAGTAGAGGACTGGATAACCTTGAAAGGGATTCTGATTCAATTTCCTTCTCATGATTCACAATAGATTAACTCTCTATAATCACAATATCATTAATGAAGTAAGACTAAAGGTCCGGTACTACTTTCCAGTGCTGATGCAGCCTCACATTCCTTTATCTTGAGGACGCCTCTATGACTGTTTCTCTACCTTAGGATGCAGTGCACTACCCACTAGCAAAGCAGTATTGATATTATATTGATATTGGTATTGATGGTATGATGAAATGCCCTCCCTAAGCTGCTTGAATTTATTCATGCTCTTTCACTGACAAGTCTGTACTTCCTATGCCTCGCCACATAAAGACCCACATGAACATCTCAGGAATGTGCAGTGTTGCAGGGCCCTATCTATCTTATTTGAGCAATGTTTTGGGCTTCCAATCTGTTGTCATAATAAGGATTCTGGGAAGAGTGGTTCTTCCAACTGCACTTAAACATGGGTTTTCATATTTTTTAATGATTTCTATATTTTTTCTTAACTCCTAAGTAAGCAAAAAAGGAAACCGTTTTTAAAATAATGCAAAATGTTGGCTCCTATAATGAAATACCTGCAGAAATTCTAGTCAAGGTCTGAATCACCATCCATTTGTGCTCAAAGGAACTGGAGGATGTTTCTAAAATGTTCAGAAATATCTCCTTGAAAAACACCTGTAAAATGCATGGAAGAAGAGGTATTATTTAACAAGTACATTCCAGTTTATTTATTAAATTCATTGAAAATATGCTCTGTACACAGTACAGTATTTTCGATTAGGTGATATACCAGTTAGAATAGAGATTTTCATCTCACAGCACACTGACAAGGTGTTAAAATTGTCAATGCACACCTTAAGTTTTTTTTACCATTGACAAGGCACATTATTGATGGCACTTCCTATTGATAGAGGGCTCAAAGCCCCCAATTACCAGGGTGACCAGATGCCGAACTCCAAATTCCCCAAAATTCCTGTCCACTAAGCCAAAATTCCTACCTGGTAAAAAAATGTAGGATATCCTTTAAAAGGCAGGACTAATGTAGGACATGTTAAAATAAAGCTAAAAACACCCGTATTCCTGCACTTCATTTTTGCACAAATCTCATTGCAATAGACCAGACACCAACCAAAAAGGCACATGTTTAAGTGATCCAAGCAGCCAGCCCTTCTCAGGAAGGCATGCAGAGGCTTGGTCTTTCAGGCTCCTTTCCTTTGCCCCCTTACACAATATAAGCTCCACTGACTATAATACTTTTGAGTGGACACAATTGGGCCTGGAGGCTTAAAACTCAAGAAGCCAGGAGTTATCCCCACCATCCCTATCCTGAGAAGGTTGCCAACTTTACACCCAGCTCCTCCTCCTCTGCTTTGACAACAGCTGGATGAAAGGCCCCAAACATGAACAACTCAAGCCTTTGCTGTGAATTACATGCCTTTTTGTGCAAAGTATATATTGGTAATTCCAGCTACAAAGGCATAGGAGCAGGGGATGCTGGGGTTTCTCTGGTCAGTTGGCAATCCTGCTTTAAAAAATTTAATTCTTCCCCCTCCTTTCCCTCCAAGCCAAACACAATGCAAAATTTCAGAGCAACAACAGTCTACTTCCAAGGCTCCCTCCTTCCTCTGCTCTCCAGCAGCCTCAGCTCCCTCCTTCTTTCCTTTGCACAGCAAGCAGAGTTTCCCCCTTCCCGCCCCCCTCCCCCCAAAGATCTCTTTCTCTGCAGGGACTGGGAGCCACTGCCAGGCACAGCCATTTGGTGGCTGGACCTACTTGGGCCTCTGGGTAGCAGGCTGCAAAATGGGAATATGGCACGATGCATGCTGGAAGATGTAGTTCTTCCATTAATGGCTTGGAAAGGGGCTTTAGCATGGGGAAGAGAAACTACAATTCCCTCCCTCCCCCTTCTTTAACCAGCAGCCTCAGTGGGCGCTGCAGCAGCTGCAGGGAGTTGCACAAAGACCTAAAATTCCAGGAAGTGGCTGGAAAGGCCCCCAATTTCCTGACAAAGAGGACTCTACCCAGACTTCCAGTTCCAGGGCCTCATTTCCAGTTCTGTCAGGGAATTTAGGGAATTTCCTGTCATCTCGCAACCCTGCCAATTACCCTTCTAATAAATGACTGTCCCCAAAGTCCAACTGCACACCTGCAGACCATCTATGGCACACCAGGGTGCCACAGCACAGTGGTTGAAAAATATCACTGAGTTTGATAAATAAACCGTAAGTTCAGACAATTCTGTTTAAATTACTGCAGTTTCTTTTTACAATTACTAAGGTTGCAATCACATGAACACTTATCTGGTGTAAGCCTAGCTGAAAATAGAGGCTTATTTCTGAACGAACATACGTTTAATTGCACTATGAAAGAAAATATCAAGTAAAAAAAGAAATGGAGACCCTCTTACCTCAATTTGCATTTTTAAATGGGTCTTGAAGTTAGAAAGAAGGGTGAGAAAGATGGCAAGAGAGAGTTCAAATACATCAGGGACAGACGACACACCGTTTTTAGATAAAGCTACACAGAGATATTGCTTGATTGCGTTTATGAACATTTCATGTGTCCTGAAGACTGGACCAGCATTTTGTAACACTGAAAGGAGCAGTTGGAGGGACACTATCTTAGAGCGTAGCTCGTGGGATCTGAAAAAAAGTGAGCAGAACAATGAAGTCAGAAAAAAGTATCCCTTTTGTAAGCTCTATGTGGCATACTACATGGAACTGTATCACTATACACTGTTTCTGGGACTAAGAACACTCAATCATTGATAGTTTCTAGGCCATTTCAGCATAAATATCAAGACAGTTAGTGCTTCCTTTGAAACGGGCCAGTGATATGATCCTGCAAAGTCTCTGCTTGTTATCTTGTTGTGCAGCTCCTAAGACCAACCCTGCTTAGGCTACAAACTCACTGAGTTGCTGTGAAGACACAAAAAGTAGGAGGAAGTGAAGTGGGGGAAGGTGGTAGAAGCGATGGGGCAGATCAGGTCTTGGGAGAGATTGGCAGCGGGTTCCCAATCTCTTGCTTCAGTTTTTTTATCAGTTCTGCAACATGAGAATGGTTGGCTATTGAAACAGACTGTAAAAACAGCATTATGTGCAGTACAGCACAAGCAGAGTATCTATACACTACTTTATTTGGCAGTGACATGTAGCACTATCCCAAATGATGATTGTTCTCAAAAGAAGTCTCACCAAGCTCAATAGATAAGATTGATATCTTATTGAATAAGATAAGATCAATACTATTAGATAAGTACATACAGTACCACAATCTTAGGTTTCCTGAAGGTGTTGTTTAAATTTATGCCCATATAAAGCTAATACATCATTTGAACTTCCATTCACATTCCAGCTGAAGAAACACTACTCCTGCCAGCCAAGACCATTTTAGGTACCTCTGCTTTCTATCATCTTTAGTCCTCTCATTCTCATTCATTGAGAATATAAATCAGGAACTACATGCTCATTTCAAATGCTCATGTGTTCTGTATGCCCACTTGAGAAAAGGCAGCCCTGTGCTACCACAAAATACAGCTGCACCAAAATGGCTACCACTGTGTCCTGTGGAGTCAGGGCAACTGATGGAGTCTCTGTGGAGTAAGGAAACTGATGACCCCTTGCCTGAGTCAAGTTCTACTAAAGCCAATGCATTCCCTCAGATCTGTGTTCACTAATTAGAAGAACCAAGGAGAACCAAGTCAAGTGGTGAGGGGAGAGGATTCAGTGGCAGACTCAGCCAATGTCTCCACTTTCCTCGTTGGCCCAATATGCTCACCAACCTATCGGCTCTCTGCCCATTTCCACCACCTCCTTATTTGCTTGCATGCTGTATATTAGCATTCTGGATGAAATACAAATCAACAATATATAACTTTGTTTACTTGGGATCTGGAGGCCCATCACCAAGCGGTTTCATTGAAAGCTTGCACAATGACCGGAATACAAGAAACGCATCCTTTTGAAGAATATGGGAGAACTTGGCAACTGCCTGTGGTCCAGGTACATCCAACTCCTAAACAGTTAAGTGAAAAAACAGTTAATTATGTTCTGAAGGAGAATTTAGCTCCAATCTCTGCTCTAAGAGTCAGGATGTGCGTAAGATTAAAAGGAACATTTATCTGCAGTGACATTTGCATCTCAGTGACGTTTGTTTTAAGGAGAGCAAATCATACTTGTATCCAAATCAACATTTTCACACAGTCATCAAATTCAAGAGCTAAACTAATCTGGTTACATTCATTAAGTGCCTAAAACACTCTATTGCTGGGGCAGGTTGCATTTATCTTAGAGTTTGTAAGCATTAGGAAGAAATATCCACACAATTTTTTATTTAGGCTGTAGAGCATGATATTCTGCTCCAAATGAATTTTATAGTTCTGTCAGTTAACTGTCAGCTGTAGTAGTGTCAACTAACTACTTTAGTTCTATTTTATTCCCTTGAGAAAGCTCTATAGAATTAGGGTGAAATGTAAGGATAGGATTTGACTTCATGATTCTAGCCTTAGAACTCAAAAATGAATATTTAAGGTTGTAGTTCCGGCTATAGAAGCCTTAGTGAGTACACATTTAATTCAGGTTACTGTTGATTTTGAAGCTTTTCTTCTCTGTCCCATTCTCATCACCCCTCATTAATATCTTCTAGAAGTTTAGGAACATTATTTTCAAAGTGAACTTCAAATCTACCAGATTATAATTATCTGTGGAAGAGACAGACTGCCTGTCATCTGGAATTCCATTTGCTTGTGTGTTTTCATTAATACCACCAGGTGAAGCAACAGCTGTAGTTCCCAATTCAGACAGACTTCTATCCGACTCAGGCAATGCTTGATTTTTTATTTCTTCTTCTAAGGAGATGGAAAAAAACAAATATTTGTAGTATTTTTATTGATCTTGATAATGTCATTAACAGAAGGTAAGGAGTGCTGGTAGAATAGGCTATTGCAAAAAAATGTGTTAAATTTATGATTGTTCTGTTTTAAGAAAGAGATGGGAGATTTATTAGAGTAATATAGAAACCGACACATGGAAAAGAAAAAAATACTACTATAGAGATTTATAGTTCTGGAGGAAAACAGCTTTAAGAATGAGGCTCTTTCTTTAAAAGTTATGAAGAAAGCAGGAGACTTTCCCAGAGAAATGTTACCTCTAACAGCTGCAGTGACCATATCCTCCAAGATTTCTTTAACAATTTCTTTGCCTCCATCAGTTTCTTTTTCTGATAAAATATATATCAAGAAGTAGTTTGAAAAATATTGCAATTCAGCTTTACTTTTTCAAAAATATTTTAAAAAACTAAATATGATACTACTTCAGGATTTGTCTTACACTTCCTGTGGTAAAGATTTTACAGCGCGAAGGCCTGGTTAGGAAGTTCTAAGAAATAAATTTCTCAGACCAATTTGCATAGGAACACTAAACAGAAACTTCATGCAATAAAAAGGCTCCACGAACCTGTAGTAGCTCTTGATTGAGGAACCTGTGACTACCCCGCAACTGTGTGATTCAACACATGCCACACTTGCACAACTTTGCCAGTGCTGGAAAATTGGTTAGGATTGGGCCCTAAGGGTTTTATTAGTTAAACCACTACCAATCAGGGGAAATTTGTAATCTGAGTTTCAATGTAATGTCCAACAAAGGCTTTGACAAAACCCATAAATAGTCTTCTATTTAACTGAGGTCTCAAATATGACATTTTAGGAATAACTGCATAAACACCAGTAGGCCTTTAAAATTAATCTCAAAGTTATTCTAAAAATACATCTTGCTGGAGACAAGATGCAGGACACAAGTTCCATGCTGGCATGGAGGTGTTAGGAAAGTGTTTTGAGGGTTGACTAAAATTATAATACAAGAAGAATGACAATGATTTTAAAAAAGCTGCGTATATAAGTCTTCCAACGAAGTGCAAGTGAACACAGCCCTTTTCACCTTATTATATGTCCGCACAAACACTGCACGCATAAGCACAAATAACACTATTGCATATTTACCAAATACTGAAGGAGTCAAATTGTTTTCCAGTGTCTGCTCTCCATGTTCCAGTCTTTCAGGCTCACCATTACTCAAGTTTGTTTTTACAGGAGTTGAGGGCCTGCTGTCTTGTTGACTACATTTCAGCTGGCCAATCCTCGGAGACCCTGGCACAATATGGATCGCAGGAGACTGGGGCTTTTGTTGGTTTGTTTTTTCTAGCTCTCTGGCCTCTTGTATCTAAAAAACAACCAAAATGGCAACATATCTCTAAGATAAACAACCATATACAGTAAAAAAATTTAAAAAGTTTAATGACCAAATACTGAAGCACATTATAGAAAAAAGAATCTGGCTTTCTACTGTATCAAGTCAGAACAGAGACCTTCAAATTCAGAATTTATTCAAGACGAATGAAAATGATTCTAAGATAAAGTGGTGCCTGAATTTTGAGCATGATTTGTTCTGGAAGCATGCTTGTAATCCAAAACGGTTGTATTCCAAAGCAGATTTTCCTATTGGAAATAAAGGAAACTCAGACAATTGGTCTCACAGTCCAAAAATATTTATATAAAATTTCTTTATTTATTTAGCATATGGCAAATACATGGACTTGTGATAAATCAAATGTTTCAATCTAATGTCCAGTTCACCCATCCACTCGAAGGACAGAGTGGTCTATGCTGAAAAAATCAGACACTGGGCTGGTGTAAGCTCTTGATGGACACTCAGACACAATGTGATGAATATTTTGTCGAGGAGCACCACAGCCACAATAGATGGCAATGGATTTATACAAAAATATTTACTGCATATAACAATGGTTACAAAACACTGTAATATAATACAAAACACTGCAATAAAGAAAATACTGTAAAGTATTGAACAGCACTGCACCTTTAAAAACCTTCATGGCTAGTGTGAGGGAAACAAGAGACGAGTGATGACTTATTCTGTAGAATGACTTTCACTATCACTAACAGAGTCACTTCTATCCATTGGCTCAATTGAATCTTTGTCTTTTCATGCAACTTTAACATTACCATGTTGCTAATGGAGAGCAGCATTGAAACTTTGATAAGGTACACCTTCCACATTGCCACACATAGATCCCCCACACAAAACACCACCTATACACCTTCCACACTGCCAATAGATTTCACACACCTGGGTCAGGCTGCTTCCCCCCACCCTCCCAGAAAATTCCCTGGCCATGGAAGCCTGTTCCAAACTTCCTCAGAAGTGCTCATCTTCGAAGACAGTGCTCTTAAACAGAGTCAAAATTTCTGAGATTTTGCTCTTAATCCAAAAAACTTGTAATCCAAATTACTCTTAATGGTACCAATGTACCACTGTATTATTTAGGATACATATGCTCATTTAGCAAACATAAAATTCATCTTAAGGATACATAATTGGCTAGAGTTTAATGACAATAACAGCAGACTTTTATGTACCTTTAAACTGACCTCAAAATTAGGAAGGACTGATGACTCGGCTTGCAGGTGATATAGATAAAACACAGTCCATACCATGGAGAGGAATCCCATGACAGAACAAAAGTATAATACAGAAGATCAAGTCTGACCTATTCTCAACTCAAGACATCCTCCATAGTTTGGAGGAACAGGAATATGTTGTCATCCCATGTTTCACCTTTTTTCCCTTCTTCACAGAGTCACTTCTACTTTGTTATAACCACAGTTTGCTGCAATGTCCAAATGAGGCAAATATTGTAACACTAATCAGGAATTGCCTCCAAATTATGACTTCTTAAAAGTATTTGTGAAGTAATCCCAAATTAGCAACAATCATGGTTTGTCCAATTTTGATATCATAAAATTTGGTTATAGCAAACAGGAAAGGGAAAAGGGATAACATACAAGACATAACATATGGGGGAGGTAGAGACATGCGGTAGACTCCTGATCTTCTGCCACGGTTGGGAAGATTACAATGTGAAATCTGTAGCAAGCAATTTTTTCTAATTTTACAGAAGATAAATGTGACCAAAATGGTCCAGAGGAGAAATTGAGCAATAAATCAGTTTAAGGCTGTATATAAAGACACACAGATAAAATGATTTACTACGTACAGCTTGGTTTTCCATGCGAGTAAAAATGACATTCAGCATCTGAGTGAGTGTAGCCTTTGCAGTTGTCTGATTAATGAGATTTTTACTAGCTAGATAGATATTGTAACATGTTCTAACAGTTTGAAGTATTGTTCCCTCATGAATTTCTATATATGGTGATGTGACAGCAGTGAGAAGAGCCTAGAGAGAAACAAAAGAGATAAACAATGTTGAATTTTACAAAAATTATAGTACTAGTATAGTACTATAGTATAATATAGTATAGTAAAAATTATAGTGCTAGTACTACAATTTATAGTACACTGTGGTAAAGAAAAGCATCCATGGAACCCAGAATTAAAATAAATTCAATTCATAAACTATTTGTAAATAGACATGTCCCACGGCTGTCCCTGTAGAAAGAAGGGAATAGGGATTCCAAGGAAAGAAGTAGGCTAGAGAGTGGAAGACAGAAATTTTTCCAACAATTATATACCACTTTCTCTTTAGATCAGATCAGTGGAATAACAGATCAGCCATTCCACTTTTGGAATAAAGGTGCTTACAACCAGCAGAGATATTTTCTTACAAGCTTTTTTATTTCTTCAGGTTCCTCTGTGCTGAAGCACCCACATATGAGAACAATGAGAGGTGGAGTGGGGAGACAAACACACTGCTGCTTAATTTGTTCTCCATAAAAATCTTCTACCTTTTTCCAGGCAGAAGAAAATGTATGCAATTGGGATTGAGAGCCAATGAACAAGAACCTGCCCCCTCCTTTTAAATTAACTTGTACACGGATGGAGCAACATAAATTAGTCTGGGTCTAAGTCACTTGCTTATCACTAAACCTAACTGAAAGTTTATTAACTTTCAGGTAATAATCAGTGTAATTAGTGTTAAAGCACTAACATCAGGATCACAAATAAGCAACTTTCAGTAATATAACACTTATAGCTTATAGACTTGCAAAAGTCTGCAGGCAAAAGCAAAACAGATTTGTTTACTAGGTGAGCTTTGAAAGACTTAAAATAGCAATGGTGACACTGCAGCAAGCAATATAATCCAACTCCTGTACAATGTCAGTCAATATCCATTAGGCAACAAGAAATAAGATCCCCAGAGACTACCTCTTCCTCTTCAGAAAATAAACTGAACCATATACATAGAACACAATGGGCTCCTTGCAAATGGGTGGCAAACTGCACATAAGCATTTGAGATTATCCTGGAGGTTTTAAGGCCAAGCAATAATTGAACCTTAAGATGTAAATTCATATTTACTAAATATACTGGTACATGAATGTATATAACGAGAAATTAAGGAATATATTGTACGGCCTCTCAAAATCAGGGTTAAAGTTTCCACCTTCTGGAAATAATAAGCAAAAGAGCTTGTTTGGAAATAATTATTTCATGATATGTAAAATTCATAATATAAAAATACTAAAATACCTTTATTATTTGTAACTGCACTCCTTCATCAGTTTGAGGTCCCTGAAAGCAATTGCAGATTGTTTCGACTATCCTGTCAATAAGGCGTTTTCCAGGTGCTCCACTATCTGGAGCATTCCCAGTGATATGCCCATATGCAATGAGTTTCTAGGCAAAGAGAATGTACTACATTAGCATTATTTTCAAGCACAAAGTATTTCAAGATTTGAAATGATAAGGCAGCTCATTAGTAAGTTATTAGGAAATAAAACAACTTTTTAAACAGTTTGAAAGTGATGCAACAAAAGCCTGCAAAACTCCAAAGAACAACCAAACTCTGTCACTAAGTTATTACCAGCCTGCAAAACTCCAAAGAACAACCAAACTCTGTCACTAAGTTATTACCAGTACATGAAAAGTATCATTACAAATGCTTACAAAGCTAGAATAAAACAAATAAAACCTACAAAAGTAGACAATTTAAGAGATTTAGGGAAAAGATTTTAAGAGATTTAGGGAAAAGTGAAATGAAACCAAGCAGCTTATCTGTTCTCAGTTCTAGTCATAAAAACAGAATATACAATTTTTAATTAAGTCATACAAATTTGATAATGTTTCAGTTTAAAAGAGAGTACCTGTAAGCAGTCCAGTGAAGTGCTGACAATTCGTGGAGACTTTGATTGACAGGCCAACTCAAAAGGGAGAAAATATTTGTCTGCTTCGATGAAGTTTGCTTTTGGAGTGGCTACATTGCCTTGGCTAAGTAGAAAAATGGAAAGAGAATCATTGAGTTTTTATCAACTGACATATCAGACTCAAATTAGCTTATCATCTGTTTAAAATGTATAGATATTTTTACATTAAAATGTTAGGATTACAGCTGCTATCCTTACCTGCTTTGCAGCATGTTTATCAACAAACACGTGCAGTAATGTATTAAAGCCTAGGGCCACAATCGCCAAAATCCATGCGTGCCAAAAATCAACATGCTCCAACACCAAGGCTTTCCCCAGGTGCTTTCTGCTATCAGACTCACTTGTGCCAGATAACAATTGGCTTTATATTTAGGTATGGCAAATATAAATAATATGCTTTTTTCAGCTACTGTACTGAGAATTTGTTCTGGTATATAGAGGTTTCAGGATGACAAAAAGCAACTTCCAGTTGTAACGTTTTTGGTTACCTAATGCTTTCATCAAAAAGTAGTAGTGTACCGGTATCAAATTTCCACTCATATCTAAGCTTATTGATTATAGCTACTGTATGTCAAAATCTTTCAATACAAAATTTACTTGAAATATTCCTTTCCAGTTGAGCAGGGCGTCCAGATGCCCGGAAACCCCCGGACAAGTCCAGAAATGGGGCCTTGGACCAGACTGTCCCGCATTCTGAGGGTGGGAGGGTGATTGGGGGCACTGGGGGCTCGTTCGCATCAGTAGCAGTTAGCTGTGGCTAACCGCTACTGAAATATTCAAAAAAATGAGTGCGCATGCGCTTGCAGCTAATCAGCGAGCCAGGAGAGCTCCTACAGAGTCTCCGTGCAGGTTTTTTTAAAGTAACTTTAAAGTGACCAGGTTAGGAATTCTAAGTTTTGGATGTGGTCACCATGCAGTTGAGCCATTTGGCTCAATCTGAAAAGTCATGTATTTAATTGTTAACTCCAAGAATATGAACTTTCAGGAGAGAAAAATGACAATAAATCATGTGACAGCAAAGCAATTTTCTTTGCAGAAGTAGTTCTTAATATATTTATGAAACATAGGAATACTTCTCACTCTCAGTCCAAGTCTAAAATTCATTTCACACACCACTCACACCACAGAATGGGAAAAAGTATTTTTAACAGCAGAACTAATTTTAAAAGCCAGCAAAGAGATAACAAAAAAGCAACAGAGAACATGTTTAATAGAACAGCACTGTAGATCAATATACGAGATCAAACCAATTAAATTCATGCATTATGGCTGATATGCAAAATAGTTCTAAAGAAAGCCTGCAAAGATATTCTTTGGCAGATAATGGTCAAAGCATAAGCAATGAAAGTAAAATCCAGTTAAAATAAAGAAAGTGGTAAAATGTTTCTCAAAGTATCTAAATAACTGCAGTTTAGCATATCTGTACTTTTAAAAAGAAGCATATATGGGCAAATTTTGAGCTTTGATGAATGGACACAAAGTTACAGCAATTACTCACTTTTGCTTTTCTAGTTCTGCTTTTATTTCATCTGGAAAAGAGAAACAGACAGAACAAATAGATTAGATTGAAAGTTCACAGTTGAGTGGCAACACTAAACAAAAATTAACATTCAGTCCACAAGTCTAGTCACAAGCTGACAACCCAAGTCACAGGAGATAGCCATGTTGGACTCCCTCTTGTAGGGGAGGAAAGGCGGGGTATAAATTAGGAAAATAAAAAAATATAAAAAATAATCATGGAGTTACAATACCAAGCCTAGGACATTAAGACATCCCCAAAAATGCAGAGTAGGAACATGAACAGTTTAAAGTATATGGCCCCCAAACTTAGAGAGTTCACCATCACTGTTACTTAGATGGAAAACAGGTACATGAAGTGCTGCTCTGTAGTATGTTTTAAGCAACAGTAGAATAATAAAGATTCATTAGAGGACAGTGTCATAGAACAGAATAATAGAAATAATTATGCTTATGAAGTAGTCAAAATATAAATTACTTAAATCAGTGATTCTCAAACTGTGGGTTGTGAGTTAGTTGGGTTGTAAAGCTGCAACTGACTATCTCAGTATTTTTCAACCAGTTTTCAAGTACCATCAGTGGTACTTCAAGAGAACAAAGAATGCAATCCAAGAGAGGTAGGAGGCTTAAGGGCACAATCCAGAGTTAGGGCAGTGAGGACTGCCCTAGCTGGGCTGCCCCAAATATTCTAAATCCAGAGCAGAAAGTTATGCTGCATCCAAAGAGTTAGGAAGCCTGGGCTGCCCTAACTGCTCCATAGCATGCTAAGTAATTGATACATGGGGAGGACTTGCTCCTGAGGAGAGACCCCTCAGATCACACTGAACAAGGAACAGCTGTGCTGCGTGCCTTATCAGGAATCCCTGATGAGATGCCAGTACAGTCTACAGTGAATACAAGGGGCTTCTTGGAGTGGCCTACTGTATCCCCACGTTAGTGGGCTGCCGTAGTTGTGTCATATCCTGAAGTTGAGAGGCAGGGGTTCAGCTAGCCTGGCCAAGAACTCAGGATTTTGTGAATACTGCCATTCATACTCTGGTTTATCATGGACTCCTATGGGTCTACTCACTGTTATACTTGCTCCTGAGGTGGTATAACACTGAGGAGCTCAAAGAGGGTATTTCTGCCCTGGAAACAGGCTCTGGATATAGAGTAACTGCTCTACCCTAGGCAATGCTAAATGTGCCCTCAACATGCCTCTCCTGAACTGCCTAGGCTGCCCTCCTGTCCACCCTAAGCTTCCTGGTGCTTGTCACATTACATCTGACACCCCTCCCCGAACCCAGTAGTAACTGTCCATGTCATCACCAGTTATTTCTGATGGTACTTCTGATAGTTGGACCATGTGAAGTGGTATGGAGGACAAACGTTGACTAGCTGACAAGGAAAATTAGCTTTACAGAAAGTGAAAGTGAGCCATATATGCATGAACTCATGGGTAGGCAAACCTGTGTCAGTCATCTTCAAAGGACAGGACATGAGGACCACAACACTATCAGAATGGTTCTGATCTGATGAACATGGAGCTCAGCAAATGCTCCAGATAGATGTCCTCCCCACAGTAAAAATGATAGCTGAGTAAAATTTTAAGTAAAAATGGAAAAATTTAAGCTTATAAAGCTCGGCAAGCCCTGACAAATTTGACATTTTAAAACATGGGTCCTGGTGCGAAAATGTTTGAGAATTATTATTATATCTTTATCCTGCCATTCTCAGAACAAGCGGACTCAGGGCGGCTGACAATGGAAACACAACAAGGATTAAAAACACATACAACAACCAATACAATATTAAAAAAACATTTCAAAAAATCCCAACATCCTCAATTACAATAAAAACAACTAAAATCGCAACAACACACTGGCCTCTACATCAGATAAAAGCTCTTGCAAATAAAAATGTCTTAAGGTCTGCCAAGAGCTCTAAATCACTGACTAAATTATAAACTGACCTTGCTGTTACTTCTATACAGCTCCTATTACAATAGTACAGTATTGTATTGCATTACAATAGTACAGTAATGTGAAAATTATTTTCACACTGCCTCTTCACCCTACTGCATGCCAAATTTTTTACATGGATGCAGAACACCCTCAATTACACATGTATGTGGCACTGGATGCCTACCAGGAGAGGACAATTCAGGCCAGTACTGTACATTGGAACTGGATTGATGGCAAGTGGCCAGTGGGGTTTGAGATCTCTACAAAGGCCACACTATTACCTTTCAGAGCAATTACATATCTCAGAACAATTACATCTGTAACACCTATCACAAACCAGGCTTGGGATGAACTCTGCCAGACTTTCCTTTCTTAGAAACTTCCATAAGGCTGCACCTTGCTTACACAGCACCCTCTGAACCCGTTAATAAAAGCCACAGACTTAGAATTTTCTGAAATTCTCTAACCGAAGATACCTTCCATGTCTAAATTCAATGAAGGAGGTCCATGCCAATTTAGCCACTGGTCTCCAGGGCTAGCTGTCACATCCCTGTTTCCCTTTCTACCTTTGCAACCCTCTTTAACAACACAGGCCAGCAATTCCTGTATTCAAATCATTAGAAAGGATAGGTGACTTTGTTCTTTGGAAAAGACCAGCCATTGACCTAAAAAACTATTACGTTATTTTCCTATCTGGAAATTGCAATTAAACTGAAAACATGTTTACTGCCTTAATGTTCTCCATGTAAGTGCTGTGCAAGTTTGGAACTCTCAGTCTACTGTGAACCGTTTTAGGAGAAGCAAGAGATCAGGAGACTTAAGCCTTCTTTTCAGGCAGACTTCCTTGACTGTTACAGCAGTTATTCAACAAACCAGCATAAAATCCTTTGAGATCTGCAGTGCCAGGGAAGAGGAACAGCATATACAGAGAAGCATGCTCCCCACTCCATATGAATGATTTGGAGTCTTAGTTTCAATCTGCTGTAGGGCTCGCTCTTTTCCTATAGCTCTGGGTTCAAAGCCACTGCCACTCAGCCATGGTCTTTCATCAGGGCCGCAACCTTCTTGCTTCTTTTTCTCTTCTTCTCAACTTACCCTTTTACTCTCTACAGGCATTCAAGATGCAAACATTCATATATACAAACTTCCACTGACAACAACGCATTGAAATAAATGGTATTATGAACATTTCAACTTATGAACAAGATTTCAGAACAGAACTTGTTTGAAAGTCAAGGACTTGCTGTACTGCAAAATTCATGGGTTTTTCCTGGGTAATCTCATGATTTCCCTGGGCTGGCCTGGTCCAAGTAGGCTATATCCAGAGTTGACACTTTGGCCAAATCCACAGGGCTAGGAAGCTGCTGAGCACCCAGTGGCACCTGGGAAGGGCTTGCTCACAAGGAGACCTGCCTCAGATCACACTGAACAAGAAATAGCTGTGGTGCCTGCCTTATAAGGAAGTCCAGAAATCCCAGACAATCAGTGACAGCTGCAGCATGATACTGCAGCACCTGTAGTAGTAGAGGATAGGTGCAAGGAGATTGTTGCTGGAGTGACCTGCGGAAGTTGTGCTGTATCCTGAGTTTGAGAGGCAGGAGAGGTGCTTACGCCAGCCTGGAACTTTGAACTTTTCTTGTGCTTCCTTTTTACTCTGGCTTATCATGGACTCCAATGGGTCAACTCAGATTACACCTGCTCCTGAGGCGGCCTAACTTTTAGAAGCAGGGAGGGCATTTCTGCCCTGTAAACAGCTTCTGGATATGGCCTAACTTGCAGTGTTCTAAGTCATCCCCAACATGCCCTTAACATACCCCTGCTGAGCTGCATAGGCCAGCCCTGCTAGGCTGGTCCAGGTTCATCTGCCTTGCGCCGGCCTAAGTTGACTTGCGCCGGCTGAACCCTTTTCTGGTGCAGCTAGGCTAGCATAAGTTAACTTATGCCGACCCAATGCTAGATCGTCTGGTCCATGTGTACTTCAGGATTACACCCTTATTCTGCAGTCTTCTGAACATCCGCATTGCTCTTTTCTGAACCCACTTCAGTTTGTCTGCATTCTTAAAGTGTAGTACCCAGAATTGGACATGATATTCCAGACGAGATCTGACCAAGTTTAAAGTGGATTTGCTCCTCTGTTTTTAAACCTAATTAGGAACCACTTACATTCAAGACCTACTCATATGACTAAGGGCACAATCCTAAACTTTCTAGCAGCAACAAAAGGACAATGAAACTCAGTACTCCGGAACAAATATACCCTAATTTCTAGTAATAGCTTCCTTAACACTAATGAATCACTAAGTGTTTTTGTTTTGTGGAACTGTAATATCTATTTTAAGCTCTAACTACCCTCTTACACAACTAGGACTGCTTATCACATAGCTCATTCACTAAGCATTTCTTTGCTGAAACAACAGAAAGTCAGTGGCATTCAGAAGCCATTTAAACCGCCTAAGTTCCTATGGCCATAATGACCCAAGACTAAAGTAGTTAAGTAACTAAACAATCAGTGAAATACAGTGCTGTGGCAGAATTGTTCTTAAGCTCCTTTTCAAATGTTTCATATATTCCATCTTATTTCAGTGAGGGCTTGCCTTATTTTTCTTTTCTAAAAGGGCAGCAAATACATGTTATAGGTTTGCTGGCTGAGCAAATTGTCTTTTAAAAAGCTGGTCAATATGATTTTTACATTCACCGTGCATAATCAGACTACATAAATTTTTCTTCTCTACATCTTTCAAGTTTGATAAGACTTCTCTGTGGTAATTCATAATCTGTGTTTGCATGATACCAGCTTTCTTCCCAACTTCTGCTGAAAATTTAAACATAACTTATTAATGATACAATTGCAAGACCTAATTTCTAAGTTCTTTTTAATGAGTTCTAGCCCTGCCTCTACCTCTGAGTGGCATATTTATCACTAAATTCTTTGCAGTTTCATTCTTAAAATGATAACCAATTACTTAATGATTACAATTACAATTATCCTTGCCGCAGGATGTGATGACGACATCTAGTCTCAATGCTTTTGAGAAGGGTTTGGAGAAATTTCTAGAGGAAAGTCCATCACCCATGTTGGGTATGTGGATCCTCTTTTTTCATATGTAGCCAACCTTAGAGTGCCAGATGCAGGGGTGGGAAGCAGGATGCACATGTCTTGTGGTCCTGTGTTTTTCCTTTGGTGTCTGGTGAGATACAGGAAGCAGGACTAGAGCTTCCTGCAGGCCTTTGGCCTGATCCATGAGGGCTCTTCTTATGTACATATATAGATGCCTCCTATAAGTAGGATTCGATGTGATTCTATGTGCTCATATTGCTATTGTTTTAAGTTCTGTCATTTTAAAATTTTCACACACTTTAAGACCTGTTCTCCCAAAAGGCCAATTGAAAATGGCTATTTTGTAAAAGATAAACATTGATGTCAAGCAATCAATGCTAGGCAAATGATTCTATGATCAGAGAAAACCATATCTGTCAGAATAAGGGAAGTTTCTCAAAGACTTCCTATGCTAATGTTGGTATTTCCCATGCACCATCAGATAAAGATTGTTGCATGCGTACCAACACTCTCTATCTAGTTACAGAATGTCAGAAAGAAGCCTGTACAGTGTTAGTGCAGAAAACACAGTACAGTGCTTCCTTCTGCTGATCTCTTCTCTCTTTTGCAAAAAAAATAAAATCCATAAGGTCAAGTATGATCAACTTCAAGTGTGATCAACCTCATCTTACACAGGAACCACCATGATTACCAGAAGCAATATAGCCAGGGTAGGTTGCCAATCTGTGGAGAGAGGTGGCAGTGCAAGCATGTGGGTGGGGTTATGGCATTATCTCTACCCCCCCCCCCCATCAGAAACCTCCAGTACTGTTTGCCAGTTCTCGAAATTCTTTAAGGCATGGAAAAGAAGAGAAGTTTGGTAACAGTTGTATATAACTTTCTTTCTATATACAAGAGAAATGTGTTCAACTTCCCCTTCTCACAATATAATTAGAAGGTTCAAAAATAAAATGTTTCATCTGCTGAAAATGGCTTCCTTGAGACAATCAACATGGTTATTTAGGAGACTGCAAGATATCAATACCTAGACTGTCATTTTTTGTCGACAGGAGTGACTGCAACATCTACCGTGGCATCTCTCTGAAGCTGCTTGCCCGAGTCATACTGAAGAGGCTTCAGGTGCTTGCAGAGAGGATCTATCCTGAATCACAGTGTGGATTTCGAGCTAACAGGTCCACCACTGATATGGTATTTTCCCTTCGACAGTTGCAAGAGAAATGTAGGGAACAAAGACAGCCGCTCTTTGTAGCCTTCATAGATCTTACAAAGGCTTTTGATTTGGTTAGTAGGGATGGCCTTTTTAAAATCCTCCCCAAGACTGGATGCCCACCTAAGCTCCTCAACATCATCAGGTCCTTCCACAAGGACATGATGGCTTAACATCAGACTCCTTTCACATCCAAAGTGGAGTGAAGCAGGGCTGCGTCCTCGCACCAACTTTATTTGGGATCTTTTTTGCAATCATGCTGAAGCATGCTTTTGGAAACGCAACAGAGGGAATCTATCTCCGGACCAGAACCGATGGAAAACTCTACAATCCTTCCAGACTAAGAGCAAAGTCCACAGTCCAGCTGAAATGCTTGCGGGAGTTCCTCTTCACCAATAACACTGCTGTTACTGCTCACTCTGCTGAAGACCTTCAACAACTTATGGACCGTTTTAGCAAAGCCTGCCAAGACTTTGGACTAACAATCAGCTTGAAGAAAACACAAGTCATGGGTCAGGGTGTGGATCCACCTCCCTGTATCACAATCTCTGAACATGAACTGGAGGTTGTCCATGATTTTGTGTACCTTGGCTCAACTATCTCTGACACTCTCTCCTTAGACTCTGAGCTGAATAAAGGTATTGGTAAAGCGGCTACCACGTTCTCCAGGCTTACAAAGAGAGTATGGCTCAATAAGAAGCTGACGGAACATACAAAGATCCAGGTCTATAGAGCTTGTGACCTGAGCACACTCTTGTACTGCAGCGAGTCTTGGACCCTTTATGCATGGCAGGAGAGAAAGCTGAACACCTTCCATATGTGCTGTCTCCAACGTATTCTTGACATCACCTGGCGCGACAAAGTCTCAAATGACGCAGTCTTGGAACATGCTGGAATCCCTAGCATGTTCCCACTTCTGAAACAGCGGCGTCTATGCTGGCTTGGGCATGTCGTGAGAATGGCTGATGATCGGATTCCAAAAGATCCCTTATATGGAGAATTAGTGAAGGGAAAGCGCCCTAGAGAGAGAGACCATAGCTGCGATACAAAGACATCTGCAGGAGAGATCTAAAGGCCTTGGGAATGGACATCAACAGCTGGGAAACCTTGACCTCCGATTGTTCAGCGTGGAGGCAAAAGACACAGCATGGCCTTCTCCAACTGGAAGAGACACTTGTTTGGCACGCTGAAGCAAAGAGACAGACCCGAAAGCAGCGAAACCTGGGACCTGGGCAGGGGACGGAATTTATTTGTCCTCGGTGTGGAAGGGATTGCCACTCTCGAACTGGCCTTTTTAGCCACACTAGATGTTGTTTCAGAACCTCCAATCAGAGCACGATACCATAGTCTTTCGAGACTGAAGGATGCCAATGACTGACTAGACTGTCATTTTTGTTTTTGTAAAAATATGGACTATAGTTTAGTTTTAATTTTAGATGCAATATTGGAGATGAAAAGAAACTGATAGCAAGGTTCTGTGGAAAAACAAAGATATCTGATGCTACTGCAGAAAAAAGGTTAGCCAGGACAGGAGGCTTGATATCTGATGCCAATTGCTGATACAAGGAACGCTATTGGTCACAACAAAATACCTCTTTTTATGAAAGCAGTATTGTGTCTCAGTAACAATTAATAATACACAATATTAAAACCACTTTAAAATTAGGCAGGTTTTGCTCTACTTCCAAGACATATAGCTCTGTGATACAGAGTGGTTCATAAACCAGATCCAGACAAGTCAAATGTTTACACTGTGTTCTACAATCAGCTCACATGCAGCTTCTGCCATTAGATGAAAGTATTTGACAATGGAACCAGAATGAATGTACACAGAAATGCTTTCCTTAATAAGGACTAGCATAGCAATTAGACTTTTAATTTCCCCCAACCTCAAGAACACAATGTAAAAGACCTTAACAACAGACTTTTGAACATTTTAGCTTCTTCTCTATACCTGCAGAACATCAGACCATTTTGAGGCTCAACCTCAACTCCTTAATCAGGAGTATTGCCAGGACACAGCAAAAAGGAATGGTGTGTCTGCAGTGGAAACTTGCAATTTTATTAATACTACAAGCATGATACTGCAGTCAAAGAGAAAACATTTTCATTAAACATCTAATACTTACTAATGAATTACATAAACCTTTTTGTAAGAAATTAGCTATGCAACTGGCAATCCTTGTTTTCTGACACTATAGAATACTTGTTAGTTTAACAAAATCAAAGTTACAGCCACTTTAATGCAATCTTAAACAATTTTTCCAGCACTGGGGTAAGAGAAATGCAACTCCAAGATAAAGGAACACGTTTCCTTATCTTGAGGAGGTCTCCATGATAGCCCCCAATTGTAGGATGAAGCACATGCCCCACTGGCACAATCCTATCCAACTTTTTAGCGTGGCTGTCCATGGAATCCATTCTGTGGTGGGAGTACAGTCACAAAGTCCTCCTAAAGATAATGTTCCCTTATCTTGGAATACATTGCTGCTGCATCAGTGGAGAAAAACTGAATAGGGCCGAACAGGGCCTAACATGAATACGGCTGAATAGAGCCTAACATGCAAATACTTCAAATGAAACAATGGTATCCACAGAATGCGGAGAAGATAGCAAAATTTTGCTCTGACATTTTAACAGCAATTTTATGTCATTTAAGTACTCCAGTGGCTATATATATTATAGCTGCCCTTCCACACTTCTATGGGCCCTTAGAAATTATGTAATCCTTTATAATTATAGTTTGTAGCTGCAACATTATAGCTGAATAATTAGTTTTGTTAATACTAAAATTTTTTATTTTACATCACTTTCTCCTTTTCTCCATCCTGAGCCTCTCTCTCTGCTCCCTTCTGGCTAGCCCTGAGCTGCTTCCCTCTTCTTCACTGCTCTTCTCTCCCTCTGCCCAGGGGACACCCAGCCACAGGAGGAACAGCATGGAAGTGTTGCTTTCACTATGGGCAGGTGCGCTCGGCAGCCCTGACGCTTTTTAAATAGACTGCCGGCCAGCGCATCTGCCCCAACTGCCAACGAATTTTTGTGGTGAAGCACAGTTTGTTACGTGAAGCAGAATCCTAGAGAAATTTTTATTTGTTACTTGAAACATACTTTACATGAGGCGCCACTGTATATTATACGTTATAATAATGTATTATTAATTTTACTTTGTGAAATTGATGAGACTGAAAGCTTGTTAATCACTTTTCAGAATAACATCTCCATGAAAATTTTTAAGACAATAGCAAGAGATAGTACTAAAGTATAAAATTTAAATTCCGATAAAGTCAAAATTAGTATTTAAAAATTCCAAACAGAAAGATGAGAAAGGGAGATGCCTAAGATGTGCTGGGAGAGCCAATTATCACATGGACCACCTTGTACACCTCTCAGTTGCTGAGCTTTAAAGTAAAGCTGCGGCAGAAACGGCTGATGAAAGGGTGGTCCACCTGATAACTGGGCTATCTCATAACTTGAAAATATGATCAAGATTTGTCATTAAGTCATAGTGGTCTGTGAAGAACTTTGTTGAAATTATTTGTTCTAGAAAAGATGTAAAGGAGTGAAAAGAGAAGAGTTCATCCCTGGACAAATTAAGTAAGGAAATACCAGACAGAGAGTACGGTGATAAAACACATTAATCATTATCATTTGCCCATAGTTACTCATACATCCATTCTTTTCTAAATACATGATCCAACACAGATCTTAAAACCTGTTCAGGATTTCCAGTCTCTCTCTGTCAATGCACACCTTACTAGCTGTCATACTACATATTTTTATTTATTTAGAGAATGGCAAATACATGGACTTATGGTAGACCAGGCATGAATGTTCTACTGCTGTGTATTTTGAAAGCCAGGAATTCCACATTGATGTCTGGCTGCTGCCAATTTTTCAATGTAGTCTGGCCGCCAATTGTTGCTAGTTATTTGGTTCACACTTTTGTGCTATCCGGGGTGCACCATGAGGTGGTGAACTAGCAACATACTACAGAAATTGCTTCCATGAAGTTCATATGAAATGCAGCTCTCATTCTAAGCTTTATGAAAGCAGCCTACAGTATTAAGCATTAGCCTAAAGTAAATCAATTTAGGATCAATTTAATGCCCAGTATTCTCAGTAAACATGCAACAAATACCTTCAAAGTTGCAAATCTCGTCATTGCATGAAAACCAACTAAAAAACCACTTGGGCTGCAATCCTAACCCCAGCTAGAACAGCATAGGTCCTGGCACAAGTCCTATGCTGGCCTGGGGGTGTCAAAAGTGTGATAAGGCACTTCTGTGCCACTTCTGGAGTGTTAGTCCCATGCACAGACAAGCAGTGGCCTCCCCATACCACCCCAAAAACTAAATTGGTTAGGATTGTGCCCTCAAATACACATTTGCTGATATGAAAATATCAGTCCCCGACTGTAGAAACAACATAAAAGTATCTTTAGAAGTGTTATACTCTTAGGCTGTGGTTTGCAAAGTTACTGGAGTTTGGCACAGTTGTGGAGGTACCATGATATCAGAACTGCACACAATCACACAAGAATTTCATGGCATCTTGTGAGAATCTTTTAAGTGTCTCAGCTTGGCAGGCTAAGAAGAGGTAGCACAGCACCTCAATGACTGCTCTGTGACACTGTGGAACACGGCTTGAGAACTAACTTTTGGGCTATCACAGGCCACATTTCTTCTCTTACGTCATCATATAAAATTTAAAGTTTTCTTGTTGCTGCCTTAGAACATTCTACCTGACTGTGCTTCTACTAGGACTTTGCCTTTCCTAGTGCATATTCTTCCTACACTCCAGATCTTCACATTGATAATTATAGCAGGCCTCTGTCAGTTTTGGAAGACTATAGTATCATGCTCGGCGCTGCATACGCTGCATACGCTGCATGCGAAGCACAAAAGCCTGGGTTGGATTGTTATGGAGGATATGCACAGCGTATTTAATTCTGTTCCTTACCTACTAGGGCTGTGAGTGGCACAAGTGGCTAAGACATTGTGCCTGTTAACCAGCAGGCCAGGGTTCGAGACCCAGGTCGGCCTCACAAGACAGGGTGAGCTCATGTCCTTAGCCTGGCTCTGCGATGCCAGCTGGATCCAATCGTATTGGCTCTGTCTTTCCATTGGACTAATTCAGTGACGTGGAGAGGGGGGATTTGCTGCTTGGGTAACAGCCTATCCTCCATAACAATCTAACCCAGGCTTTTGTGCTTTGCATGCAGTGTATGCAGCGCCGAGCACGATACCATAGTCTTCCAAGACTGACAGAGGCCTGCTTTTTACCTACAAGGAAGTTTTACTGGGCTTCCACTCATTACCTCAGGGCTGAGCCATGCCCCTGCCCTTTAAAAAACAAAACCACACTATCATGTCAGAGAGTATGTTATTGCCATGTTATTCTGCAAGAGTAATGCAGGCAGAGCCTTAAAACCTTTTATTTTAAAAAAGCTTTTTAATGGGGGCTGAGGTTGGGGGGCTTTTGTTTTTATCATTTTTTGTTTTATCATTTTTAGTCTATGTTTTTAGCTTTAATCTAATTGTATTTTAATTACATTTTAATTGTGTTTTAATCTCTATTTATTACCGTATCTAATTTTAGTGGTTTTTTTGTGTTTTAATTGTTGTTTGGCCGCCTTGAGTTCCCCCTTGTGGGAGAAGAAAGGTGGGATACAAATTGCTTAAATAAATAAAATAAAATAAATAATGCTCCTGACTTGTTTTCTGTGTTTTTGTCTCAGTAACCATAAGCTCTGTAAAGCAGGGACAATTAGAAATACTGTATGCAAATAACCTCTTTAGAAAACAGGACTAGTACACTGCACTCTGGCACATATGCAGATAGCTTCATTACTGAATTTGTGCCTTTGTTCTCTTTTTCTTTCTGATGTTTAAGGCATCGTTCCTGATACAGCACGGAAGTACTGATCTCCCTTATTGTTCCAAGTAATAACATACTTAGAAATATAAGAACCTGCCTCCTACCAAGTCAGATCACTGGTTCATCTAGTTCAGCATTGTGATAGCACTGATGGCAGCTGTCTAGAATTTCAAAGCTGGTGGGGCACTGAAAATCTGGTGATCCACCATGCAGGAACCTGGACTCGATAGGCTGATCCAGCAGGATTTTTCTTATGCTCTTAAACAGGAATGTTTCTGGTTCTTCAAAAATGAACCTAGGACCTTTCATCTACATAGCATACATGCCCTTGCACACTTGTATGGGCCCTTAGAAATTATGTAATCCTTTATAATTATAGTTTGTAGCTGCAACATTATAGCTGAATAATTAGTTTTGTTAATACTAAAATTTTTTATTTTACATCACTATGCAATGAAAAATGGCATTAAATACTGTAAAGAAGTAATTCCACTATGTGGAACATCAGAATTAAATGTTTTATTATGCAAAGCATTCCATAATACCTATTGACTATAATAATTTCCATGTTATTAAACAGAAAACAGTTCAAAGCATACTGACATGTCAAAAAAACAGGTGTATAGTTTTTGGCACTGCAGACACATAAAGGCTGCAATCCTAAAGACACCTTCCTGGGAGTAAGACCCATTGAGCACAATGGGGCTTACCCCTGAATAGGCATGCTTAGGATTGCACCAAAGATCAAATTTCAAGACTCTACTTTGAACACTACACACAAACAATTTTTTAAAAATACTCTGATCAGCATCTAAATAGTTTTCAGATGAAAATTACACCTCCCTCAATTTTTTGTTTGCTTAGTATGAGATGAAGGCTACAATCCTTAAATATACTTCCTGGGATAGCAAAGCGAACTTCAAAGCAAATATGTTTAGAATTGCACCTTGTAACATTTTAACTGGAAAATGTTTCAGGCTTCATGTTATATTTTGACTTCCTCCATGAGCTAACATAGAAAAAATGTACCATACAGCCACAACAAATAAACAGGCCTTGGTGATGATGTGGGAAGGGGTTTATTTAGAAAAATGAGAAAATAACTTCTAATCATATAATTTCAGAAATTTTTCCATCTCATACAAATATGACAAATCCATTCCTTAATTCAATAAGATGGTTTTGATTCAATGCAATTAATGTCCACAACAAGAACAATGATAAATCTAATTCATTAGATTAAGCTTTATACAGCTTTAACTTATAGAAAAAGTTTCACAAATAACCTCCTCCTATGCTTGATCAGTAATTAAGAAAGAGATTTGATTCTAACAATTAGTACCACATGTTACAAACAGATAAGCTAAATGAACCTTGCTCTCTCTTCCCAAACCAAAGGAAATAAAACCTCCCCTTTTCCTTTCACAACTAAACCTGACTACAGAATTTATTATGACACTTCCTGCTGGAGGATATAGAGTAAGATCACCTGTTCACAAGCAGAGGAGGATCCAACGTGGCAGATTAATTTGCACAGAAGTGCCTGATGGCAAGCCTAGTCACTGACTGTATTTAACTGTGCATTAACACGTCAGTTGAACATACTGAACCAACAGATGAAAAGCCATGAAATTATATTTTTATTACAAGTATAAATAAAAAAAGGAAATTCCAGGAGATCTGACAAGACACGGGATCCTTACTCTGATTACAGGAGTGAGAAAATGAAGAATCAAATTGAAAATACAGTGTTTCTCAAAGTGGAAGTCAGGACCCCTTTGGGGGTCGCCTAGAGCTTTCCTGGGGGTCACCTAAAGACTCCTGGTGCAGGGGGCCAAGTCAGGCTTGCCAGACCTCTGGCTGTAGCTGCGCGCGCATGGGGCTGACTGACAGCCTCAGGGCCCAATCCTATGCATGCCTACTCTGAAATAAATCCCATTATAGTCAGAGGGGCCTTTATTCCCATGTAAATGTGGATAGGATTTCAGCCTCAGGGCCCAATCCTATGCATGCCTACTCTGAAATAAATCCCACTGTGTTCAATGTGTGCATAGAACACACATTTCATTTGTAACAATGAAAATACATCATGCATATCTGATATTTATATTACGATTCATAACAGTAGCAAAATTACAGTTATAAAGTAGCAATGAAAATCATTTTATGGTTGGGGGTCCCCACAACATGAGGAACTTACAAAGGGGTCACGATGTTAGGAAGATTGAGAACCACTGCTTTAGAGGATTTTCCTAAAGGATAAGAAACTATGGCTGTAATCCTAACCTCCACTTAGGCCAGCCTAAACCCCAGCATAAGTCCTGTATTGACCTGGGGTTATCACAAAAATGCAGTAAGACACTTCTGCCCCACTCCTGGGGGGGGAGGGGCGTCAGGCCAATGCACAGACATACGCTGACCTCTCCACACCATTATGGAAAGTTAGGTTAGCCTAAATTTCTTAGGATTGCACCCTAAATTATTAAATCTAGATCTGAAACTGGTAAAAGGTAGTTTTAGAGTCCTGATTAGTTTCAATTAAGCATGGGGGTTATAGCCTTATAGTGGGAGTTCTTTCTATGCAAATATACACAAGACCAGAATAAGATGCCTGCTAGATACATTACAGGTATCTCCCTCAAGGACATAAGTGCAAGTTAACTGAAGGAACATTAAATGACTTCTTAAAAAATACACATTTTCACATTACTAAAAACCTAATTTAACCACCAAACCAGTGGAATTCCATCAGTGTAGTGGGAGAGACAAATGAAGCCAGAGAAAGAGATCAGCCTATAAAGGAATGAAGGTGCTTCAAAGATTATTGTGAAAGTTTATTGTGAAAATACCTAAAGTGTGATTAGGGCTGCAATCCTAAAGACAATTTCCTGGGAGTAAGATCCATTGAACACAATGGGGCTTACTTTTGAGCAGACATGGTTAGGATTGTGCTGTTTGAAAGATTTAGTAAATGCGCCTATGTAAACTGCCTTAAATAAAGTCAGAGAAGAAAAGTGGCATATAAATATTATTATTATTAATTTGCTCCCTACCCCAATTATGTGCACTGGGTTTTGACCTGCTTTGTTTCATGTTCTTGTTTACATCATTTATCATTGTTCCTGTTGTTTGGTTTAAACTAAGTAAAGATTAATGTTTTAATGATCAGTTTTCATGTTTTTACTGTTCATTTGTTGTGACATGCAGCTATACATTTACTATGGAGTTTTATTTATACTGATATTTGTTATTATAGTAAATGTCTGCTTTGGGCATTTACTACTACATGGGAAATGCATTTTTCAAATGAAATCAGTACAATAAATGCACTGGCAGGTGACATACTAGAGTTCTGTAATACCTGATGTCAACTGCCAGCAAGAGCACATGGGTTGTGAGTGCTTGTGTGCTGCACACAATGGTGTGCAGCCTCTATCTCACCTTCCTTCCCACCCACTGCATGTCACTGACCGCCAGCAGCTGAAACCGAATCCACATAATGAACAAAAATACAGAAGTCTGAACATTTTCCACAGAGAACCTTTGACACCTTCTCCAAGTATGAAATTTATTAATATATATATATACTGGATTTATTTCCAGATAAGTACAGACAGGGTGTGGGCTGTGGGTGGCGCAAGTGGTACAGATGCTGTGCCTGTTAACCAGCAGGCCAGGGTTCGAGACCCAGGTCGGCCCCACAAGACAGGGTGAGCTCCTGTCCTTAGCCCAGCTCTGCGACACCAGCTGGATCCAATCGTATTGGCTCTGCCTTTCCATTGGACTAATTCAGTGGCATGGAGAGGGGGGATCTACTGCTTGGGTAACAGCCTATCCTCCATAACAATCCAACCCAGGCTTTCGTGCTTCGCATGCAGCGCCGACCACAATATTATAGTCTTCCAAGACTAACGGAGGCCTGCTTTTTTATGGACAGGGTGGCAGCTGTGCAGCCCAACCCTGTATAGTAGTATGACTACTTAGGAGTATTTCCCATTTTAGTCAATGGGGCTTACTCCCAGGTAAGTATGGATAGATGTACGGACAGGAGTGGACAACTTCACAGCCTACTCTTATGCATGTCTACTAAGTACTAAACTCCTTATATTCAATAGTGCTTACTCCCAGATAAGTGTGGATAGGATGGCAGCCTTGCAGCTGAATTGTTTGCATGTCTACTCAAAGGTAGGTCCCATTATAGTTAATGGGTTAACTCTCTGTTAAGTGTGGAGAGAAAGTACTGCCTCAGAACCCAATCCTATTCATATTGACTCGGAAGTACTGTAGGTCCCATTAGAGCCAGTGTGGCTGACTCCCAGGTAATTAGAAGGGGTGGCAGCCTCGGAGGCTACTCCTGCTTGTGTCTCCTCTGAAGTAAACCCCTTCAAGCCAATGGGGCTCCTCCCAAGCCTCAGAGCCTACTACTCTTTGTGTCTCCTCAGAAGAAAGTCCCATTATAGACAGCAGAGTTTACTCCCACATAAGTGTGAATGGAATGGTATCCTCAGAATGGACTCAGATGTAAGCTCCACTGCAGTCAATGGGCTTACTACTGGGCAAGTGTGAACAGAATCCACTCCTGTTTTGTCTCCTCAGAAGTCCCATTATAATCAATGGGGCAACTCCCAGGAAAGTATGAAGAGAATGGCAGCCTCAGAAGCTACTCCTTAGTGTCTCCTCAGAAGTAGGTCCTACTATAGTTTGTAGGAGTTACTACCAGGAAATCTACTCCTGTGTGTGTTTCTTCAGAAGTACTATTACATTTCATGGGGCTACTCGCAAGTAAGCGTGAGGAGGGAGTGCGGCGTCAGAGCCCCATCCTCTGCGTGTCTCCTCAGAAGTAAGTCCCAGTATAGTCAATGAGATTACTCCCAGGTAAGTGTAAAGGGAACGGCAGCCTCAAAGCTACACCTGCGTGTGTCTCCTCAGAAGTAAGTGCCATAACCGTCGGTGGGGCTTACTCCTGGGTAAGTGGAAGGGGTGGCAGCCTCTGTCTCTGGGGCAGGCAGGCGGGCGGGCGGGGGTTCTGCAGGGGAGGCTGAGGCTGCCTCCCTTGGGGGTGGGGTGGGGAGGCCCTCACTCACCGAGCGCCACCTGACAGGCTCTGCGCAGCTGCCCGTGCGGGGGCCGCTTGGCTTCCTTCTCGGAGAGGATCTTCTCCAGGGCCCGGGAGACGAACATGCTCTTGGTGCGCGTGTCCTGCTCGCGAGCGGGAGGCTGCATGGCCGCTCAGGGGCTCAGGCCCAGCACGGGCTCCCAGATCCGGAAGAAACAACGCTCCCTCACAGGCCGAGGTGGACGGCGACACGGCGCCGCCATCTTGGAAGCATCACGTGACACGCGTCCTCCACCCCGCCCGCCACACCGCCTTATGGAACCACCATCCTCCTGCCAGTGACGCCGCGGGCGGGGGCGGAGCGGAGAGCGGCACAGGGGACAGCGTGGCAAGAGTGGGCGGGGCGTGACGGAGGGGCGGGACTGTGAGTGGGCGGGGTCGCGGTGGAGGAGCGAGGCTGAGAGGAGCAGAAGTGAAGGCGGGGCGAGAGTGCGCGAGGAGCGTGGGCGGGGCGAGAGTGGGCGTGGCTTCGGGTGCGCGCGGAGCGAAGGCGGGGCTGAGAGGGAAGCCAGAGGGAAGGCGGAGCTAGAGAGGAGGGGGCTTGAGGTTTGCTCTGCGGGAGGGGCGGGACTAAGGGGGAAACAGGGGAAGGCGGAGCTAGAGTGGGCGGGGCTTAAAGTACGCGCTGACGGAGGGCGGGGCAGAGAGGGGAAGGCGGACGAGAGTGGGCGGGGTTTACAGTTCCCAACCAAGGAGGGAGGGGGCTGAGGAGGTGGACGGGAAAGAAAAGGCGGGGCTTAGATATCGGGCGGAGGGGGCGGGCTGGAGTCGGAGGGGATGGTGGGCGGGGCTTGGGTGTCCGTTGAGAGGGGGCGGGGCTGAGGCGGGGCTTGGGATGGGTGTGTGAGGTGCGGGGAGCGTTCAGCGTGTGCCTGGAGACCTTGCGGGGACTCCTCTGAGGGCCCTTGACTTAGTCTTCCCCACACACGACGCCATCTTCCCTGAGAAGAGAAGCCTTGCGGGGCTCCTGAGGGGCCAGGCTGGGACAGACACAGCCGCTCCCTCCCCTCACAGCCCCAGCACAGAACAAGGAACAGCAGCCTCTGCAGCTCCTCCCCTCCTTATAAGGAAGCCATAGCGCAGGGGTGTCCAACACGAGGCCCGGGGGCCAAAGCGGCCCAGGACGAGGGTGGATGCGGCCCTCCTGCAAAGCTGGCCACCACCGTTGGAAGAACTGGCTTTGTGGCAGCAGCCATTTTCAAATTTCGCGTACTTCTCTGTGCACTGCCCTGGGTGGCAGCCTCAAAGCTGGTCTGGGCTGCCTGCCTCCTCCCCCTACCTGCCTCCTGGCACTCAGAGCGCTTCGGGCCCCTGCAGACCTTGCAGCGCTTGTCCACCCGCATCCCCCAAAAGCAGCCTCAGCCTCTATCCCAGCCTCTGCCTGCTGCCCTTGAGACCTACACAGAAGTAAGCCCCATTAAAGTCAACGAGGCTTACTCCCAAGTTGCAGTCTGAGAGCCCAATCCTATGCATGGCTACTCAGCAGAAAACCCCATGATAATCACTGAGACTTAGCGTGCAATCGACAGTAACTACGAGGAGTCCTTGCTTTGGTGTAAGAACAACTTGCTCTGGATTGCAATATGAATTTCCCATAGGTTTTCACTAGGTGGTGCAGTAACTACAGGTGCACATAATGTCCCTTATGTTCTCCCGTGGTTACTCTGGATTGTAGGGTTACTCCAAGTTTTAGCTTGGAGAGGATTGCTGCCCATCCTTTGCATCATGCATACTCAGAAGTAAGCCCCATTAAATCAATGAGACTGAGGCTGCAATCCTAAAGACACTTTCCTGGCAGTAAGACCCATTGAACACAATGGGGCTTACTTTTGAGTAGACATAGTTAGGATTGTGCTGTTACTCCAAGGTTTAAAAATGTAGGACAAAATATAGGACATCCTACATTTTAAAAAAAGTTGTTAGTGTTTGTGTGCAGCCCAAACCAACTCAGCTTTTTTCAATGCAGCCCAGGGAAGCTAAAGGTTTGGACACCCCTGCTATAGAGACTCTACTAGCAAAAGGTGTACCCGCATTGTGGAAGAAAAATCCCCCCATACGCCATCACACCATCGCATAACTTCCCCCACACACATCACTCCCCTGTGCTCATCTCCCATGCACAACACCCCATGCACAGCACAACCTCTTCCTCCGAACAACATCCCCCAGTGCACCAGCCACAGAGCACCCAATTGCCTGGATGTTGTTCAGTCTCCCATGTTAAGTATCGGACAAAATCACTTTGACCCCTTTTCAGCCCCTGAAGGGTTAAATTTCTCCAGATGGTTCTTGGTGGGTGTTCAGGTGACAGAAGGAACTCCCAGAATTCCATGCTTCAGGCCCAGCAGTTGGGGAGGAATGTTGATGAGTCAGCAATTCTCAATGCAAAGAATAGGGAGGAAAACGCGTTGCGCCCCTTTTCACCCCCTTCCAGTTGGAATTTCCGAAAACCAGTTCTTAGTGCACCCCTTCGTCACGGAAGGAACACCCACCCCAAATTTCACGCTTCTAGGCCCAGCAGTTTTGACAGGGCAGTGATGAGTCAGTCTGAGTCAGTGAGTGACTTTCCTCTTTTATATATATAGTTATACTTATAAGCATACTACACTCCACAAAGGGCAAGTGAGTGGGTCAGAAGCTAGGCTTTTCTATTTTTTTGTTTTCCTTCCCAGTCATTGCCTAGGAGTTTCCCCTTCCTATGCCAGCTCTATTATCCTTGTAGCATTTTTCCAGCATCAGGAGTGTTGATTTCTTATCCATCTCGTGTCTCTGCTCCATTTTTTGAGCTATCATTAGAGAACATTTTCTAATAACGTGTTGATTTCAGCACCCAGAGTGGTTCGCTCTCATCTGACATCCCATTATTTACCCCTAAGGTGATCTCTCCCCGTTTTTTGCTCCTCCTTCTGTCAGCTTTGGGGCTCATGTGATCTGAGCAGCTCAAGGCAATTTCTGTGACAGTAACTGAAAAGACAGTGTTAAGGAAAAACATACAACTTATAAAAATTTAGAGTTAACTACATAAACTAAAAACTCATTTAAAAAATAAAAAATCAAAGACTGACTGGGGCCCACTGATCTAGTGCCTGCTGGTACCTGGTGCTCTGTACCTGGTGCCCGCCAGAGATTCCTGGTGTCTGGTGTTGCCTGGTAGGGGAGCCTAGAGCCTAGGTATCCTTCATGCCTGCTGCCCAGTGGTATCTACTAGCAGTACCTGGTATGGCTGCCCACTGGTTCCCAGTGCTTTGTGGTGTCCACTGCACACTGTTGCCAGTTAGGGGTGTCCAGTGGTATCCAATGGTGCCCACTGCCCATTGTACAGTGGTCCTCAGTATGGATGTCTGGTAGGTGTGCTCATTGTCTGGTGGTGCCCAGTGCTGCCTAGTGCCTGATGGTGCCTAGTAGGGGAGCCCAGTACCCAGTATGGATGCCCAGTGGTACTTCCTGTCACTGGTCCCCGATAGAGGTATCAGTGCCCACAGGTGCCTGCCACTGCCCCCTGATATTCTCCAGTGCCTGTCAGTGCCCAGCGGTACCCATTGCCACCCAGTGCCTGCCGTCTAGTGACCACTGCCCAGAAGTGCCAGCTGTGCCTAGAGCCCTCAAATATTCTTGAAATTTTACTCCTGCAACGACGGGCGAGTTCTGCTAGTGCTGTACTATATGTTGTGTATTCATAGCTGCAGCTGAAACTGTCTTTGTCCACTTGAGGGTGCCATTGATCTAGGCTGCAATCCTAAACACACTTTTCTAAACACACCCATTGAACCACAATGTTGCTTACTTTTGAATAGACAGGGTTACACTTTCCTGGGAGTAAGACCCATTGGACACAGTGGGGCTTACATCTGAGTAGACATGGTTAGAATTGTGCTCTTAGTTAAATAATTATGATCACTTTCATAATTAAAAGTTACTAGAAACCGTTGCACAAGTAACTGTTCTAGTAACTGTTGCACAAGCTGATCCTCCTACGCATTTTTACTCAAAAGATACAGTAACCTCAATACAGTTGTTGTAAGGGCTGATTGCCACTTCAACAACTAAGATAATAATGAACTAATTTTGAAAAGAATTACATCCCAATACATACGCTTTTGATTGTAACTTAGCACAAGCCTGTGTGTCTACACCTTCACCAAACATACCTCAATCTGAACTATGAATAATTATTTTAAAATAAAACTTTTAATATCAGCATTAATATCAAATAGTAGAAACATTTTTTTCTGTTAGTGATAGTGAAAGTCATCCTCTTCCCCCTTGTCTCCTTCACATCAGCCATGAAGATTTTCAAAGGTACAGTGCAGTTCAGTACTGTACAGTATTTTCATTATTACAGTGTTTTGTATTATACAGTGTTTTGTAATCATTGTTCTGGTCAGTAAATAATTTTATATAAATATTATTGGACCGTGGAAAGAGTCATCTGAGTTTCCATCATTTCCTATGGGAAAATCTGCTTTGGATTACAAGCATGCTTCTGGAATGAATTATGCTCTTAAACCAAGGCTCCACTCTGTCTGTGTGTGTGTCTGTGTGTGTGCGTGCACACATTATATACACATTATATAAATATAAGAACATTAGGAGATAAGAACCTGAGTAGTTAGTTCTGTAAATGGCAGTTTCAATGGTGCCCAAGTGCTGTTAAATTAAAATGAATGAATGAAAAGTGTATGTTTGCATATGTTGGTCCTGTTCCATGATAAACCCATACCATGGGGCTCTGATGAATATATAGACTGTCCCATGTCATGTATATAATGCAATCCCATGCTGGCACATATGGAAAACAGTTGCTGAAAAGGACGAACAGAAAATGCAGAAGTGTTGTATCCCGTGTAAATGTATGACTGCAATCCTAAAGACACATTCCACATTCCTGGGAGTAAGACCCATTGAATACCTTAGGGTTAACTTTTTAGTAGACAGGGTTAGGATTTTGCTCTATATGAAATTTTTTTATTTTATTTCCTTTATTTGCTACTAGCTTAAAAGCCACATGTCTATGTAGAGCAAGTAAGGCCAAGGTTAGAGCGAGTATGGGTTTGGTCTGGTTTGGTTGTGTGTGTGTGTGTGTGTGTGTGTGTGTGTGTAGTTGGGTTATGTGTTGAGTGTAGGGTTTGGTTTGTGTGTGGGGGTTGAGATACGTTGTGTATGTGTGAAAGACAGGTTGGGTTGTTTGTTTGTGTGTGGAGTGTAGGATTGGGTTGTGGTGAGGGGTGGGGGTGGGTTGGGACATTGTGTCAATACCAGGATCATCCTGATTCCAGAAAGGCATAATACCATATTTACTCAAATCGAATGCATCATTGAATGTAATGCACATCCTGTATTTATAATCAAAACACCCTATTTACTTGAACCCAATTAACCATCAAATCTAATCTCCCTTATTTTGGAGACTAAATTCGGCTGGAAAAGGTGAGTGTTCAATTTGAGTAAATACAGTATGTCTATGTACAGTATGTCTATGTAGAGCAAGTGTGGTCTGAGTTAGAGGGTTTTCAGATGGACAGACAGACAGAATTTGCCATTTATTTATAAAATATATTCATTTCCTTTATAAAGGGGGAGATAGCACCACTACAAAGAGTGGGTTAGGTTATGTGTGTGTGTGGAGTGTAGGACTGGGTTGTGGTTGGGGGGAAAATAATAAGCAAAGTAGAAAAAAATTGTTGGGGAAGGTTTGCAACATGAGAAATTTCATCCATATTGTATGATGTATATAATTCAAATCATCAATTTAAAAAGGTGTGGTGTGGGAGAAACAGGGAGGGAGGAAGGTGGGACTTGTGGAACTCGGTTCCAATGGATCCCGAACCCTATATTGGGCTATATGTGTCAGGCTCCAGAGGTGCAGTTGAATCAAGTACAGGACCAACCTTGTCATACATGGATTTTTTATACATGGAACTGACTCAACACTGCAAATCATAGTTTTAAAAACTGCTTTTTGACTGTTGTAGAGAGGCAGTTTTGCAAGTAGTCATACCATTTTTCAGCTGAGCCAGGCAAAGGCATGGGGTCCTTTGCATTTCTAATTCATAATTGCCTCTCTACAACAGTAAGAAAAACCGTTTTTAAACAATTATGAAGGGATGTCTTTTTAAAAAAACTGCTTTTAACACATTTTTTGATATCAAAATAAATCCCTTTATTCTGTGAGTCCCAGAATAAAACCCTTCAGCTTTTGAGGTACAACCTTCGTCCATTAGGAGTAAAGAAAGAGCAAAAAACCAGGAAGATCTTTAAGGGTGAAATCCAGAGTAACTATGGAGAGTCCTTGCTCCAGAGTAAGAACAAATTACGCTGGATTGCAATATGAATTTCCCATAGGTGGTGCAGTAACTACGGGTGCACGTAATGTCTCTTACGTGTTCCCGTAGTTACTCTGGATTGTGCCCTAACTCAATTTTTCCACAGTTTCTTTATCAATTGATTTTTTTATTCATTGGAATAAGGAATGATTCTTCAGGTTGGATCTCCACTCTGTTCAGTTGGGGTTTGCCATGGCTAAGTGTGCATTTGGCAGTTTTTGAATGTATTCAGGATTCCACAAGGATGGTAGGAGGATAGGAGGTGGTGTTCAAGACTTGCTGGCTCTTTCTCTCATTTTCCTTGATTGGTGAGCATTCCCGTAATATTTAAATGGGCTTTTGCTGCTAAGCCGTAAAGGTTATGGAGCATTGTCTCTCCTCATCCCTCACAGTTCCTCTTTCTATCCTGTAATGCTGATGATCATTGCACGTAGTCTCTCCTGCTTTCTTAAGAATGGCCTTTACAGCATTATGAGAAGGAAGTGAATTTTTTTTATTTCTACTTTGCAAGGATGGGGCTGTTTCTGCTTTTTAACTTCCTCCAGCTGCTTCTGTCTTCATTGCTTGGAAAGTGGATCCTCTTAAACACATCTTTTCCTCCCTCTAGCCATTGGAAACCCTCTTTCACTGCAGAGTTAGATGTAACATGATGGCCCAAGCCTACTGTAGGAGAGGACTTACTCAGCAGTGAGTTTCTCTGTCCAGGCAATCTTAACTTGAGGATTAAAAACTGAGCCTCCCCTAGGAATATTTCAATATAGGCTTGCCAGACATGAGACCTGCAATCCTAAAGACACTTTCCTGCAGTGGTGTAGCTAATGATCATGTAGTCCCGTGCAAAGCTGAAAATGTAGCCCCAGAAGTGATGTCACAACTGGAAGCCACGTCATCCCTGATATTTTTAAAAAGAAAATTTGCAAAAAAACCTGGCTCACCACCATTCATTCTGCTGGTGGCATAGCTAAAGCACCTATTTGCTATCTGGAGTTGAAGAAGATTTTGTTCCCCCCGCCCTACAACAAAAACCCCAAATTTAATTAAGTAAAAAAATGAAAATTGTGTCCCTTGTTGGTTAGGAAAACTGTGCTGGAGTAAAGAGGAATGGATGTTCTTTCCCTGCTAAATAGAAGAGGACAACCACTTAGAAGTGCCTGTATACCCAGTTAGCATGGGGTAACTGTTTTATCATATATGTACTGTATATTGTTGAAAGCTGGTTCATATTAACATCTTATTAGTTCCATACAGTATCAGAATAACATCTCATTGGCTCTCAGACCCATCAGTAACATAGGAAATATTGAGTTAAGAAAATCTACTTTTCCATATTCTTTTGTATTTTCATTTTCTGGTTAATTGGCCAAAACCTTTGATAGAATATAGATATTCCAATGCAGTTTGTTTCATTGCATTCTGCATAAAAGTACCTTTCCATTGATACATAACATGATGGTATTGTCATTCATACAAACCCCATTTTTCACAGTTTTAGCTACTCGTGTCTAGCTCCACTTGTAGCCCCCCTAAAGATTGTAGCCCAGTGCAACTGCACCCCCTGCACCCTCTTAGCTACACCACTGCTTTCCTAGGAATAAGACCCATTGAACATAATGTGGATTACTTTTGAGTAGACATGGCTAGGATTGTACTCGAGAATTTGCAATTAATGTTTTCCCATCTGACTTATAGAAGTTCAGTTGACAGACTGGGAGCATTCAAACTATTCAAAATAGTTAGCTTTTAAAGCTATAAATCAGAAAAATTTCATATGACCAGCTAAGGTGATGTAGCATTAGTTCTTCAAGGTATTCCTTTCCAAGAAAGTAGATTTTAATTACACAAACTGTTGAGGATGTGTGGGGAAACAGCTGAATTATTTCACATTTCAAAATTATATATTGGTAGTTACTATCTTAGCTGAGCCATTTACTTGGCTGGTTTTCCGTGTCTTTTCACTATATTGACTGAGTTTACTCTTTAAGTACTAGTGGTACTCCCAATTTCATTTCAGGGGGTCGTGAAGAGCTGGGCGCTGCCACCTAGGAAGGGGGCCTTCAGATTGCAGTCCATATTTCCTGGGAGTAAATCTCACTGAACACAATGGGACTTACTTCTGAGTAAACATGGAGGAGCAACTATTTGATCTCACTTCCAGCCATGACATCGCTTTCAGGTTCATGTATTCACTTCTGGGGAGGAGTCCACGACAGATTACCGTTCTCAGAAGAAGGAACTGGGCTGAAAGGCTTGAGAACCAGTGCTATATACCACCCTACTCTGGGAGAAATAGCCAAGACCAGTGACGTTCAAAGAGGGTGGCTGGGAGAGGGCAACCCTGGGCACCAGGTTGCAGACGGTATACTAGAGGCTGCCCCAAGTTTGCAAAGTGGGAGTGATGTTGACTACAGCTGCAGTTTGGCTAGCACTTGCGGCAGCCATCTTTGGGAGAAGCATATTTAGTATTATTTATAATATAAGTTATATATATATATATATATATATATATATATATATATATATATATATATATATATATATATATATATATATCACACACACACACACACACAATCTTTGCGTGTGCATTCATGTGTAAAGTTCAATGAAATGAAATGTTCGTTGTCTCTACTTCTTCAATGGCCATTCTTCTTTGTATTATTCTTCATTTTGTGTCATGACTATTACTGAAAATGATTTTGGCTGCAATCCTAACCATACTTTTCTGGTAATAAGTACTGTTGAATACAGTGATACAGAGTATACAAGTGATACAGAGATAGCACTTTGGATGTAATCCTGTACAAATTTAATTGGGAATAAATCCTATTGACCTCAGTGGGACCTTCTTCTTACTAGACATGCTTAGGCTGATGTTTTTAGCTAGCTACAGTTTTGGCCCAATTTCTGAGGACTTTCTTACCTCTCAGCCAAAATCACTGATCCAAACTTCACTGATCCAAAAAGTATAATCAACTCTGCATGCTCAGAGGATTTTAACTTCCTTCTTTTGTCCAAAAGTTATAAAACTTTTATAGTTATAGTTCTGAAACTTACAACAGAATCCTAACCAATTTAGACAAGCCACAACTCATTCATCTTCCCATTCCCACAGTGGCATGGAGGCCGGTGCATGTCTGTGCATTGGTCTAACCCTCCCCCCCCCCCCCCCCCCCGCAGCCACAGAGTGACACAGAAGTGCCTTTCAGTAATTTTGTGACAGCACAGGCCAGTATGGGATTTGTGCCAGCCTAAACATTGTGCTGCCATGGTGCAATCCATATATACATCTTGGGGAGTATGTCCCATTGAAAGCAATAGGCATTCCTAAAGAGACCTGCATAGGATTGGATTGTTAGGGATGTTTTGTATCTGTTTTTTGTTGTTGCACTTGTTAGCAAATTGAAAGAAAGTTAAAGTATATGTTTTATGTAATATATTTATTTGCTGCTTCATATTATAAATTAAGAACTGGCTTATAGAACAAGTATGAAAATCACAATAAAATCAATTAAAAACTACCACAACAAAACCAATGAAACAATAATAATAAAAAAGTCAAAGCACAAAATCAGCAAGAGAGTAATGAAGGAAACAGCCAGTGTTTTCAGAAATGGGAAGGATTTCTAGAAGTGCAAGTACATCATTATCCTATGATATTGAAAGTATGCTTATTTTAATGTTATTTGGGAATGCTGATTCTTGCAAAATGCTGGAAAGACAAAAGTGAAACCAAATCAGTGTGGGGGGAATGTAGAAGGCAGCACGTACCCTACTGGAACCCAGTTACGCAATGTTTTCTATAATTAGGTTTCTTAAAAGCAGAAGGAATTGGAGAAGGAAAAATGAGAACATGTCTTCCTTTCTGCTATTAACCCAAATAAGATGAAAATACCCACAATGGGAACATATAAGTGCAGACAGCCAATCTGTATCCATGATAGCAAAGCTGTTTGTTGCAGGTTCACCTACCCTAAATGGGAAAACATGAGGTCCCTGAATATTGTTTTTGGAGTGGAAGATGTGACATCATTTTTTATAATGGTTTGCTGAGGTTTCCCAAATATACTTCCAGTATTGCAAGAAAAAACATGCTTTGCTGTTTCACAAAAGGGTAAAATCCCTCCTATGTTGCCCAGAAGTGTTCTCAGCCCATGATTTCCCCAGAGCAGCATTCTCGTCTTACTCCATAGCCTGTGATGTGCAGTTTCATGCTTACCCAAGAAGACCTTCCAATTTGGGTTTGGGGTTTTATGTTCCTTTAATGGAATTCAATCTCCCTGCTTGCATACCTTCATGGGAAAATCTACTTGAGCAGGTAACACAAAACCATTGTAAAGGGAGTCCAAGGTGTATTGTGGCCCTTGTTTCCTCTCTGTGTTTTAAGGGTATAGGTATTTTGGAAGAACCAGATTAAAAACTGATGTGTTTTTTAAAACTGTAACGAACTCAGGGAGTATGCAATTGGGATAGCTGTGACAGGACCCCAGTACTAAAATCTTCCAACCACACAAAGTTTACTGCAGCTTTATGGAAGTTAATATTTCATTACGGTAGCTAATTAGGGGGAGGGGATATGGGGACCCAGACAGCACAAATGGGAAGTACCCTCTACTGCCTTTGTGGCTACACTTGGGAAGTGCTTGACTTTGCTTTTGCCTCCATCCTTTGCTCCACTTTATTCCATGCTATTTTTTAAAGGGGGAAATTTGTAGGTGGGACCTACTTCCAAGTTGGGATGCACTTTCTTAGAACAGCCAAGGGAGCAGTAATACAGCATCACAAATAGTGTATCTCAAGGCTGATGCAGGTGATGTACGTTGGCCTTGATTGGCACCTGTACTTCCAGTTCCTTAGGAAAAGGTTTTCCATTGCCATCTGTGGAAGCTTTTATTTGTGCTCATGTGGCAGCATTGAAAGGGATGGCATGGAAAGATCTGTATTTGGACCATGGCAGAGAAAGAGAGTGCCACTTTGGCCAAATTCATGGAGTCATACTGGTCCTATTGGACCTATAGGCTGGTTCTATAACAGCCCTGTGACATATCAATCCCTTATTTTCTAATCTAGACTGTAACTCCATGGAGCAGGATGCTGCACACCCTCTTCCTGAGTGTCATCATATTGGTGACACTAAACTTGTATAAATAAATCAAATTAGTATTGTCCAGTTTGGTATTCAATGCAGTCAATATGATTCTGACTGCAAAACTATTTGCACATACAATATATGTGAGAAGATATCAATGCGTCCCTATCTTCAACAATTGCCAATATCCAACCAAGTTGTGGTTTAGAAAAGCTCTGGATTGCTGCCCTGAATCAAAATGGATTTTCTTTACAAGCTCATGCCAAGGAGCCAGGTGAAGGCCTGTTTGTGGATCCCTACCTCTAAATTCATTTAATATTTTTGCTGATAGAAAGGAAAACAGGAAACACCTTTAATCGGAAGTGTCTGGAAAGTTGAAAGGATGTCAAAGGCTGTCTAAAGAAAAGCACACACATTTTGTAATTCCTGCTGCAAGCCAGACGTAGAAATAGCCTGAATCTTCCTAGTAAAAAAGAAATGTCTTTTTTTGCTTTTAACCAGGCAAACACCTGGTGTGAAATGAATTTTTTTTAATAGAAATGTATTGTTTTCTAAAGGAAAATTAATCAAGCAAGAAAAAACAACTTATATTGATTATCACTAATTAATTAAAACAATTTAATCAATTTTTTCAATTTAACAATTAAAAAAACAATTTTTTTTCAATTTTAACAATTTAATCAATTTAATCAAATTTATTGGATTTGTTTTTTATTTTTATTTATTGGGTGGATGGATTGATAAGGAGATGGTGCATCCTGTCATCAAAAGCAATTTCCCTTCTCAAAAATAATAACACTGGAACAGAGAATGAAGCTACTGTACTCATCTTCTGTTTGGGACTAGGAAGCTCTCAGAGCCCAAAGCATCACAGGATGAAGGAAAAGGTTTTTTTAAAAAAACTTGATCTTTGTCTGATTGGTCATAACCTACATGCAATGAGTGTATAGAGTATGTAAGTCAGCTACAGGGAAGTGGTCAGTCAGAATTGGGACTGTGGCATGGAGGAAGGGAGGAAAAGATCATTTCCCTGGTACAGCTTTAATTCCTTCTGGAGCGAAGCCTTTTTAGAGCCAAAGGGAACCTCCTTCCTGGGGGAAACAGCAGCCATGGGGAAGAGCCAGACTGCAGCAGAAGAGAACAATTAAAGCCCTCCTCCCATGTTCAAGTCCATTTAGCTGCAACTTAACCCTACGTCAGGCGAAATTGTGTGACTCCCCCTTTGCCGGTTGGGCAAAGTGTGCACAAAATGCCACTGTTAGAAAATTGTCATAAGCACCTAATTAACTCAACTGTAACACTCTTAAAGTGTTAAGTGACATTCATTAGGATGTACAAAGAGACAATAACTGAAATCTGATTCAAAAATCCTCATTTATTAATCATACAGCAAGTAAAACCAAAATCACTGAAAATTCATACCCGCTTCCACATTGCCTTATGTTTTCATGAAAAAGAAAGACATATGACCATTAATTATGAGCTGGACTGGAAATATAGGCACAGTAGAGTCATTCTGAGTCGCTGTTGGGAAGTTCAGCAGTTCAGTTCTGTGACTGAAAGGCTTGTCCAACAAGAGCCTCGAGGGCTGCATTTGGCTTAGAAAACCTTGTTGGCCTGCATGTGTTCTCTGAGAACAATAAAATTCAATAGATGCAGCTATCCCTGGAATGTGAAACCAACACCTCACCAAAGTAGAGAGGAAGGAGCCTTGGAAAGGAGAAACATCCAAATCATCAACAGGATCAGGATCAGGAACCCCATGAACAGTGGGAGAGTCCTACCTCAAGGCAAAGAGGACTTGTTCATTAGCATGTGCATAGATAGCAATCAAAGGTGTGAAGACATCATGAGCAAATGGTTAGTAAAATGGAGGCTGAAATGGCTTTTTTCAATGACAAGAGAAAAAGCAAACAGGAGTACATGCTTGAACTGTATCTAATTGGCTACCCTAGGCAAAAATACATATTTATGTACAAAATATGTACAATATTATGAACATAATCATAATATCCACAATCTTTGTAATTTCCATTCATAAAAAGCAGGCCTCCGTCAGTCTTGAAAGACTATGGTATTGTGCTTGACACTGTATGCGAAGCACGAAGGCCTGGGTAGATTGATATGGAGGATAGGCTATTACCCAAGCAGCAAATCCCCCCTCTCCACACCACTGAATTAGTCCAATGGAAAGGCAGAGCCAATACGATTGGATCCAGCTGGTGTCACAGAGCTGGGCTAAGGACAGGAGCTCACCCTGTCTTGTGGGGTCAACCTGGGTCTTGAACCCTGGCCTGCTGGTTAACAGGCACAGCATCTTAACCGCTTGCGCCACCCATAGCCCATTCATAAAAAGAAAATTCATAAAAAGCCATTCATAAAAAGAGCTAAATAAACAGTTATGATGAATATAAAAGGAAATAAGAAACTTCCAAAAGTCAGCTTATGAGGGGTGACGGTGGTAAAAATTTGCAAGGGGGGTCCCAAAAGCTAACCAGAAAAGAAGCTGGAAAAATGACTAGGGGGGTTTCAAACAGCACCTAGAACTAGGAAGGTACTAAGAGGGACAGGCCCAGTGATGGGCTTCAAAGAAATTAAGAACCGGTTCTCTGTCCATCTGGCAGCCACTTTTAAATGGCTATTTTTAAACTTTATATGTCCTATCTCTTGTTAACAACCGGTTCTATAGAGTAGGTGCGAACCTGCTGGAGCCCACCACTGGACAGGCCGCTTGGCCATCATGGTGCAGAGAGGTAGCAAAAACAAAATCAGGTGGAAAAACAAAAACCCAGCTTCGCCTGACATAGGGTTAAATTGTAAAACAAAAAAGCTCCAAAATCAGCCCCATTCTTGGGTTTATGCATGTGTTTTGGTCCTGAAATAAAAACTGAGTGACAGAACTCAATTTTCTCTTAGGTTTAGTTTTCTGATAGTCTTGAGACCATTTTCTTTGATCCCTTTTCAGTGAATCTTCTTTCTAACAGGCTAAAAAATTCCCACTTTACACTCCAATTAATTTTTAAAAAAACTGTGGAAACTTCACTCTGCTTTGGATTCAGCAGAAGACACTGGCCCCAAGCACTAGAGATAGCACAGTGTCTCTTGCCACAACAGTGCCCAGATATCGACTCTCTGTTGGCCATCTGCAAGTTCCATGAAGCCCACCCTAGAATGGATCCCCTTAAAAACATTCTCTCCTCTCCTGTATTCAGTAAATGGGCTTTTGATTTTCAGTGCAAAATTCTGCTGCTGTCCCTGCTGTGGGTTAATTGCAGATAATTAGACTGATTGCTCCATCAGCTGAAGGAGAAGGGTGGCTGAAAGGATTGGTGAAAGTACAGAAGAGCAGCAAGTACTGATGAGTACTCTCACTGCCTCTCTCTGCCACGGAGAGTTCAAGTGGTACTAACCCACAGTCTGAGAAACACTGACTTAGGATCTTCTGCATATAAGGCTCCTATATATATATATAAGGATCTGTATATAAGGATCTCATTTGCCATATAAGATCTGCATATAAGGATCTCATTATAAGTAATTGGCAAAGGTCCTCAGAGAGATAGCAAGATTTTTCAGGTCAATAGCTGGCTTTGAAAATGGTGTCATCGGGAAGGATTTGGATTCTGGGATCACAGGATGAACTTCCTTGAGGAAGGACTCCTAGCAAAGGATGGACTACATCTTACGGGTTGGGGGAAGAGTGTCTTCAGACGGGAGATGGCCAACCTTATCAGGAGGGCTTTAAACTAAATAAGAAGGGGTGGGTTACGTCCAAAGGGAACCTAGGAATAAGGAAAATGCTCTGGATGGAAATTGCCAGGGCACAGCTGTAACTCAAAAATCTTTAGAGGGGCCTGGCCTTACAAAAAAGGAGGGAAATAAATTGAGTTGCAACCTCCAGGGCTTAAGTTGCATTTACACAAATGCTCAGAGCCTGGGAAATAAACAAGATGAGCTGGAGCTTTTAGCAAGTGAAGGGAAATTTGATTTGATAGGAATAACTGAAACTTGGTGGGACTCCCATGACTGGAACACACAATTGGAAGGCTATCAGCTGTTCCGGAGGAACAGAAGTGGCAAAAGGGGAGGTGGAGTAGCATTATATGTCAAGAACATATATACTTGCTCTGAAATCCAGGAGAGTGGTCCGGATATCCCTGTGGAGTGTGTTTGGGTAAAAGTAAGGGGGGAAAATAAGAAACAAAACATTGTGGTGGGCGTCTACTATAGACCGCCAGGCCAAGGAGAAGGAGTAGACGATGTCTTCTTGGAGCAACTGGCAGGCATTGCAAGGAAATATGAGGTAGTAGTAATGGGGGACTTTAACTACCCAGACATTTGCTGGGAGACAAACTCAGCCAAACATGGAAGCTCCAGTAGATTCCTGATGGGCCTGGAAGATCACTTCATGGTCCAGAAAGTGGAGGAAACGACAAGGGGAGGGGCCATCCTTGACCTGATCTTAACAAATCGTGAAGAACTGGTTGATCAGGTCAACATAGTGGGAACTTTAGGGGAAAGCGATCATGAGCTGCTGGAATTTAGAATAATGTGGGAAATAAAAAGAGTGCAGAGTGAAACGTATATGTTGGATTTCAGGAAAGCTGGTTTCAACAGGCTTAGAGGAGTCATAGGTGGGATCCCATGGGTTGATGATCTAATGGGGAAAGGGGCCCAAGATGGGTGGGAGCTCCTTAAGAGGCAGCTTCTACAAGCACAGTCAGAAACAATTCCAATAAAAAAGAAAGGGGGGAAAATGCTGAAAAAACCAGGTTGGCTCCACAGGCAACTTGGGGATCAGCTGAAGTTAAAGAAAGAGAAGTATAGGGAGTGGAAGACTGGAAAGATCACCTGAGAGGAGTACAGGCAGGTAGCCCGGTCATGTAGGGAGGGGGTCAGGGATGCTAAAGCTCAGTATGAGCTGAGGCTGGCCAGGGGAGTCAAAGATAACAAAAAGAGCTTCTTTAGATATGCCCAGAGGAACAGGAGGAGAGACGAGGGGCTGGGGCTGCTCTTGGACAAGGATGGACAACAGGTGTCTGGAAACCAGCAGAAGGCGGAGCTGCTCAACTCCTACTTTGCATCCGTCTATTCACAGAAGGAGGGCTGTGCAAATGGGGGTGTGGGATCATTGACTGATTCGGGGATGTGTTTACATCCCCTAAGAGGTAATGAAAACATGGATGGTGCAGAACAGCAGATTAAGATTGACAGAGAACTGGTTCGAAACCACTTAACTGGCCTAAATGAATTCAAGTCATTTGGACCGGATGAGCTGCATCCTAGAGTTCTTAAGGAACTTGCAGATGTCCTTGCAGAGCCTTTGTCGATCATCTTTGAGAAATCCTTGAGGAGTGGAGAAGTGCCACTGGACTGGAAGAGGGCAAATGTAGTCCCAATTTTTAAGAAGGGGAAAAAAGAAGACCCGGGAAATTATAGACCAGTCAGTTTGACTTCAATCCCGGGCAAGATATTAGAGCAAATCATAAAACACACAATTTGTGCACATCTAGACAAGTACTCCGTGATCAAAACAACCCAGCATGGATTTACCAAGAATAAATCTTGCCAGACAAATCTCATCTCCTTTTTTGATCGGGTTACGAGCTTACTGGACAGTGGCAATGCTGTGGATGTCATTTATCTTGACTTCAGCAAAGCATTTGACAAAGTCCCACATGACATTTTAATTAGGAAGTTGGAAAAATATGGGCTAGACAGGGCAATTGTTAGGTGGATCTGCAACTGGCTCGATGGCCGCATTCAAAGGGTTTTAGTAAATGGTTCTGTGTCAACCTGGAGGTCCGTTTCTAGTGGGGTACCCCAAGGCTCTGTCTTGGGACTGGTTCTCTTTAACATTTTCATCAATGACTTGGAGGAAGGGATACGGGGGAGCCTGATCAAATTTGCAGATGACACCAAACTGGGAGGAGTAGCAAACACATCAGAAGATAGGAGAAACCTCCAGGAGGATCTGGATAAACTGGAATCCTGGGCTGTAACAAACAGAATGAATTTCAACAGGGAGAAGTGCAAGGTTCTGCACTTAGGCAATAAAAACCAAAAACATAGGTATAAAATGGGGGATACTTGGCTTGGCAGCACAACATGTGAGCGGGATCTTGGAGTCGCCTTGGATCACAAGCTGAACATGAGTCAGCAGTGTGATGTGTCTGCAAAGAAGGCAAATTCCATTTTAGGTTACATTAAGAGGACTGTAGCTTCCAAGTCACGAGAAGTTCTAGTTCCTCTTTATTCTGCATTGGTGAGACCTCACCTTGAGTACTGTGTTCAGTTCTGGGCACCTCACTTGAAGAAAGATGCAGCCAAACTGGAGCAAGTCCAGAGGAGAGCGACAAGAATGATCAGTGGGATGGAAGGCAAGCCCTACGAGGAAAGGTTGGGGGAACTTGGGATGTTCAGCCTGGAGAAGAGGAGGCTGAGGGGAGACATGATTGCCCTCTTCAGATACCTGAAGGGCTGTCATAGGGAGGAAGGGGCCAATTTGTTCATAGCTGCTTCTGAAAGCAGAACTAGAACCAATGGGTACAAACTGCAAGAGAGGAGATTCCGGCTGGAAATCCGGAAAAAATTCCTGACGGTGAGGGCGGTTCGGCAGTGGAACAGATTGCCAAGGGAGGTGGTGGACTCTCCCTCACTGGGGATCTTCAAGCAGAGGCTCGATGAGCACCTGTTGGAGATGCTCTAGGGGGAATTCCTGCTGCAGGCAGGGGGTTGGACTAGATGACCTACTAGGTCCCTTCCAACTCTATGATTCTATGATTCTATGATCTGCATATAAGGATCTTCCACCATACCGTTAAGCTATAGCCTACCCCTTTATTCTCCACAGCCCAGAACATAATGTCTGTTCCCTTGTCATAAAGCAGGAAAGTAATAACTGTTTCCAAATAGAAGAAAAATAAGAGTAATGGTAGCTGAATCTGCATGAGCAGTAAAATATTTTCTGTTCTTCAAATATAATTCAATAACAGGCATCAGGGTAAAATCATTCCTTTTGCAGTTTTAATGGACATCAATATTGATTCTATCTGCTATGAAATTCTACATTGGCTGTTTTATTTGGTATATAATTATTTCTGACAGCTTGGTGCTGTTTTCATTTTTCTTTTCTTCTGTCATCTAACTTGACTTGTAACTTAATCTATTTTATTTATTTATTTGAACTTTTCACATCCAACTTTTCATCCCAGCAAGGATACTTGGACCTAATAATACACATAGGAGCTCCATGACTAAAACTGCACACTTTATCAGCAGTTAGGCTGACATAAGCCCTGGCATAAGTCCTGTACTGGCCTGGGGATGTCACAAAAGTGTCATAAGGCACTTCTGTCCCATTCCTCAGGGGGATGGTGGTGGTTAGGCCAGTGCACAGGTATGTGCCAGACTCCCCACACCAACATGGGAAGATATGCCAGATGAGTTAGGCCAGCCTAAATTTGTTAGGATTGCGCCCTAAGGACCAGAACAAATGTGCAAAAACCAGGAATGGGCACTCAATTCAGTTCTATTGACTAGGCAAGCAAAAATGTGGTTGACAGCATAATGGGAGAGCTGGTCAGGCAAAACTATCTGGCCAGTTTTTGCTTTTGTTCGAAGCACAGGATAGATAACACAACAAAAGGACAGAAATGTGAATTAATACCTCATGTGTACTGAGATGTGAGAGACCAAAGAGCAGAATGACAGCTCACTTTGCATTCCTCCTGGCCTCCAAGGGAGGTGATAATGAGGCTCTTAGGGAAGCCCCGGTGTATGGCAGATTCTTGATAGACTCCTGTGCATTTAATTTACTAACCAACTCCCAGTTTTAATGTGCATTTCCAATCAGACAGGCTACATGCAGAAACATGTCTAGAAATAGATAATTTTTTTAAAAAAAAATGGAATAAGTCGAGCCAGTAGGATCCATTTCAACAGGCTGGAATTCCCAAAGACATTCCCAAAGGCTTTAGAATATTCTTTTTCCTTTTTAGTATTGTGGTCCCAGAGTAGCCACTGATGTTCTGATGTCTTAAGAGCTCCTTCAGAGCTCTTTTCCATCATTAAAAAACATAAAAAAGCAGGGAAGCAACCTATAAACTGTCCTGCATGACAACTTAACATGCATGAGTCTTCCTTTGGATACATGCACTGAGCACTTGAAATTATTCATTTTTCATGCTTGGAAAAAGTGTTGTCTTTAAAGGTTTTCTGTAATGTACAAAAATCACTGGATTTTTCTCCCTGTTATGCTCTGTCATTGAATAAGTGTGTGTGTGTGTGTGTGTGTGTGTGTGTGTGTACATGTATACAGTATGTGTGTATGCATACATTGCATTACATACACATATAGCTACACATACAGTAGATATATTTAAGAAAAAAGTATATACAGATGATATATAAGTTAATCCCTGTTAACTGAGCAAAAGGCACTCTTTCAAGAGGGTGTTCCTCTTTTATTTAGCAGGGGGAGACTGTAACTGGCCCTCCACACCCCAGCAATGTCTGTTCAAGTGGCTTCTGCTGGTGTTCTTTTTGCATTTTAGATTGTGAACCCTTTTGGGACAGGAATCCATTAGCTTTTAATTAGCAATTATTATTTTTCCATTGTTTTTGTAAACTGCTTTGTGAACTTTTTAGTTGGAAAGCGGTATATAAATACTGTAGATAGATAGATAGATAGATAGATAGATAGATAGATAGATAGATAGATAGATAGATAGAATTAGACCATGTGTACACTATAACATGTATGCTGTAAGACAGGAGAAATAAGCTTGTTTCATAAATAAGGCTGAATAACATTCATGGTGCCTGCTGAGGACCATAACTGCTGAGGACCATAACCATGAAGCAGATGGACCAGAAATCCATTAAGCAGATGGACCAGAAAGTCCCAGCATAAAATCCTATGCTGACCTGGAGATGTAAAGTGTCAGAAGGCATTTCTGCTCCACTCCTGGGGAGGTTTGGCCCATGCACAGATATACACCGACCTTCCCACACAACCCCAGGAAGATATGCCTGGTGAGTTAAACTGGCCTTAATTTGGTTAGGATTGCAAGGCAGTTTACATGGACAGACTTTCTAACCCTTGGAAGGGTTTTACAATTGACAGAGGTTCTATCTTTCAAGAACTTTCAGCATTCTGAGGTGGTTCTTTTAACATAGTAGTACTCAAAGTGGGGGTCAGGGTCCTTGTGGTAGGGGGGTCATGAGAGGTTGAATCTGCCATCTTGGACTCTGGCACTGGTCTTCGATCCAATTAGATATGGCATCACAGTGATGTCACATGCCAGAAAATTTGACAAGGGGTCCTGAACAGATTTTTAAGTTTGAAAGAGGGTCCTAGATTGAAATGCCTGACTACCACTTCTTAAACATCTGATCTTGCTTCTCTGGCCTCTGTTTTGCCTTGGGGAGTAGGCTCAGCTGCGGCTGGCTTTTTTATCTTCACATTCACTCCCTCAGCCCTGCAGTGTTTTCAAGCCAGTGACCTTCAGATGTTATCTTTGAGTAATTAACCCTCTAGATCAGACCTTCTGCCCACTTCAGCAGATGCAGCCCTTGTGATAATTGGGCTCTCCCTACATTTTGGCAGTTTCTCCCTTCTCTCTTTCTCACCACTCTTGGTCTGCCTCTTCCTTTGTGCTTCTTCGTCTCTGAGACCACTCTCTGTCTTCTGTCTGTCTGTCTGCACAAGGAACTCAGCAAAATCAGTGCTGTTTAATAGGCAGTAGGAGCCCAATTATCACATGGTTGCTCTTTCAGCGTTGCTGAAAGGGTGGTTTCAGTGAGTTCTTTCCCCTGCCATATGTTCAGCAGTGCCACCTCTGCAGATGTGTTACTGTGTGGCTTGGCAGTTGAAGGTATCTGATGTTGGAGCAGGGAGAGCCCAGTAAGCACAGGGACCAGATAAAGATCTTCCATTGTCTGCATCCTGCTCATGGAACTTGTTTGACACCTTAGAGATGAACAAAGAATCCTGTTTTCCCGAATTATTTAAGGGATCTATGGCTACTGATTGCCTTATGGGTTGGAGAGATAAAAATAAACATCATGGCTCCTTGCCTGCTTCCAAAGGATGACGAGAAGGTGGCATATCATAAGAGGGTGATATGTCTCTTTACCAGTGCCAGCATAGAGCAGTTTCTAAAGCCACGTTCTAATCTTGCTACTACATCTTGGAAAGCTGCACAACCTCTTATGCAATGAAGGCTATGCGTAATTCTTATTCATTATGTGAGCATTGCTTGTGCAATCCAACCTCAGTAAGCATCCTAAAAATGAATTCTGCAGCTTATGTAATTGTATTCACCTACTATCACAACTCCTTATAGTCAGGTGAGGCAGGATCAAGGTTATGCTTTGGCTGGGTTAGCTGAGAGAGTACGCAGGATCAGTATGGAAGCACAACAGAGTTTAGGCTCAACAGGCTGTTTGGTTTCAACATGAACTGACATTTTTTCTATAGGGTTGCAAAAGCTGCAAGAGCTCTCTCTCTCTCTCTCTCTCCAGATTTAGTACAATTCATTCTTTATTGTGCTCAATAGTTTCTCCTCTCTTGTGTAGAATACGCTTCCTTGAAGTAGTGATTATCTTGTTGAGATGTATTGTTGCCCTTGATTCTTTCTCCAAAGGCAGCATGAGATTTGTTGCCCTGCATGCCTGAACCCTCAACTGGTTTTATACCCAAACCAATATGATTCAGAGCACAATCCTAACCACGTCTACTCAAAAGTTAGCCCTATTGTGTTCAATGGATCTTACTCGCAGGAAAGTATCTTTAGGATTGCAGCCATAGTAGGCAAAAGCTCTATAAATTAACATCTCTATCTCACCCAAGCTCCCTTTCTACCCTCCTTCTGGAAACACTTTGCTGTGAGGAACTCAACACTGGATGAGGGCATGAAGCCACTACCTTGCTTACAAACCTTGTGCCCGCTTTTAGTTTTGCCTCTAGACATGGAATCACTGTTGATAAAGCATATACCTCCCAACCTCTCTGAGTCAGTCAGTGACTTTTATCTTTTATATAGATAGATAGATAGATAGATAGATAGATAGATAGATAGATAGATAGATAGATAGATAGATAGATAGATAAAACATTATGTTAAAAAATACTGGTATTCATGTAATGTGACAATATAAAATACTAAAATCGTATCAAGGAAAAAATTAGAACAAATTTAATAAGTGCTTTCCTGGCATTCCTATGTGCAAAACTTCTAATAACGCTATTAAAATCAACTTGTCTGGCAATGCTAGACTCAGTGCTTAGTCTTGCTAGGTCAACAAGTTGAATTTGTGACATAGTAGACCGCAAATCATTTTTTATAAGTTTAAGCTTACTGAAAGATCTTTCAGCAGATGCTTTATTGTTTTACTGTAAAACAAAAGTAAAAAAAACTTATGTTTGAAATTGTATGTATGTATGCGTGTGTATATCCTTCAGATGATTCTCAAATGGTCCTTCAGTCATGGGCCCCTCTGTAGCTCTTGGGCCACGGAACAATGTACCTGCTGGACCCTCCTCTCATAGGCCCTGCTACTTTGACCATGATGCATGTATCTGGCCAAAGCATATTTTCCATAGCAAATGATCCAGGTCCTGTGCCCAAAGCTCCTGAAGGGCTATAGAACAGGAATTGCTGAACCATGTCTCATGAGCTACATGTGGCTCTTTGACATATAATGTGCAGCTATTTGAAATATGCTGGTTCACCTCTTTGCATCACAATTAATTGCATTACAAAACTTGGCATCCATCAGTCTTGAAAGACTAAGGTATCGTGCTTGATGCCACATGCGAAGCACAAAGGCCTGGATTGATAGATTGATATGGAGGATAGGCTTAGATTGATATGGAGGATAGGCTGTTACCCAAGCAGCAAATCCTCCCTTTCCATGACACTGAAATAGTCCAATGGAAAGGCAGAGCCAATACGATTGGTTCCAGCTGCGTCGCAGAGCTGGGCAAAGGGCAGGAGGTCATCCTGTCTTGTGGGGCCAGGGTCTCGAACCCTGGCCTTCTGGTTAACAGGCACAGCCCATAATTGCATCACAATATTAAAAAAATACTTTTTAATGATTATTTTCCCAATATAAACTGAAAAACATATATTGAAAGTTCATGCTGAATAAATACATTTATGTTGCAATTCTAAGCAAATGTGCAGTGCTCGTATAGTTGTGCCATTGGGGGATGTGCTGCATTCTAAATTTGGGGGAAAGTCACAGAGACCATCTCAAAGGAAGGCAATGTTTGATTGAGCTGCCTTGCCCTTATCTTGGTGCATAAGAAGATTGTGCCCTTTAGAATTGAAAGGCTTCTTAAATATTGTGGCTTTCAAACATCTCTCATGAGGTTCTCAAACATTTGAAGTTTTTTGTTGGTTGAACAAGTTTGGCCACCCTTGCTATAAAACAATAAAGAGCACTCGGGCTGTTATTTTCCCATTTACATTGTGATGCAACTGCAAAACTTTGTGCCAGAAGTAATTTTTATTGGCAGCTTGTAAAATAACACTGGCAGCTCCACCAGTGATTAACCTTTCCCTGAAAATTATTTCCTAGCATACAAATCACCATGCAAAAGATTTACGATCCTGCAGTATTGAAAAGGGTTAAGCTGGAACTTTTCTAGGACTGCTATTCCAAAATTTCACAAAGTTCATCTGTCATTTTTGACCCTGACTATAATAATTTCTTAACTGGAAGAAAAAAATATTTTATTAGGGACAGGATGAGGGCAGGAATTATTGGAGGGGCACTGGGTTATTAAGAGGGTCTGCTAGGAAAAGGACTAAAGGGTGGAGAAGCGGGGAACACGCAGGCCACAGAGAATTCCAGGAAGGCAGATCATAGTACAGTGATAGAGAAAGAACTGAACTGGCCACAGAAAATTCCTGGAAAACAGGCCATTGTACAGGCATTCCGGTAGTTTTGTCTCTACATTCTTGCCTGATGTGTATGTGCACCACTCCAGAAAACAACGAAGAATTTAGAGACTTATATATGAATAAACTCTTCACATATCCCATAACTAATGTGGGATCCTTATACTCTGTTCCCACAAGCAAAGAAGGCAGTTGAAGAAGAGAAGGGGGAAATTCTTGTTTTTCAGAACATTATACTGGGCTGTGGGTGGCGCATGTGGCTAAGACACTGTGCTTGTTAACCAGCAGGCCAGGGTTCAAGACCTGGGTTGGCCTCACAAGACAGGGTGAGCTCCTGGCCAGAGCCCAGCTCTACGACGCCAGCTGGATCCAATCATATTGGCTCTGCCTTTCCATTGGACTAATTCTGTGGCATGGAGAGGGGGGATTTGCTGCTTGGGTAACTGCCTATCCTCCATAACAATCCAACCCAGGCTTTCGAGCTTCGCATGCAACATATGCAGCGACAAGCACGATACCATAGTCTTCCAAGACTGACGGAGGCCTGCTTTTTCATACTTATTATTATGCACTATACCAGGGGTCAGGAATCTTTTAGCAGTGTTGTGCCAAATCGATGTTTCAATGTTACTTCCATTCTATGTGCTGACATGCCATTTGCCAACATTATATATCCTGTGGGGGTTGGACTAGATAACTCACTGGGTCCCTGCGGTCACTGGAACCGAGCACCAGCAAGCAACAAGCACCAATGGCACTGACTTGCTTATGCTGCTTCTGCACTGCACCCCTCTCCCCAGATTCCAGGACCTGGGTGGCAAGCCTGGAAGCCTCCATGAAAAGTTGTGGCCCAGGAAAGTGAAGTGGGACAGAGAAGAAGCCACTTCTTCTCAGCCTCCTCCATTCGCATTCCCATTGCATGTGGGAATGAGACAAAATTGAAAGAGCTTTCCAAGAAGTGAAATGCAGTGCAATGCTTTTCAGTGGTGTCAGTCTTTGTATTCTGCTGTTATTAATCAAATGTACAGTGATCAGATGATGTATGCATGCATGCGTGTTGTGCATCACAACCCACAGATTACTATTTTCAGAAATTTGAAGTGAAGCAAGCCTGTTCATGCTCTGTTTAAACTAAAACATGATTAAACAGTTAATATTGAAACCAAGCTGCATGATCTGGTTATCTCTATGCATTATGCATGTGTTCTATTTAAAGAAATATGGAGGTTTAGAAGAATCTTTCTCATTTCAGTTTCAACAGTCATTATACAGAAACAAAATGATAATGCTCGCTTGCAGTGGAGCAATATAAGTAACCTTATTGCACAATCACTGCATAACTCTTCACACTGTTGTTTACAAGTTATCGGCATTCCTGAATTCCTTGCTTTTTTTTGTCTGAGATTATGGGCCCAATCCTAAATAGCCACAGTGCCAGTGCTGACCTCTAGCACTGATTGTCATAATCGTGCCACAAAGCACGTTTATGGCACCTTTGGAGTAGAGAGTGCTGATGCCTGATGCCAAACTAGCACCAGTTGGTGCTGGGCTCAGGGCCAGGTGGAGGACACTATATGGTAATCCAGAGATAAATGAAATGCTAGGAAACAGTGCAGCATTTTGGGGAGGGGAGGCATTCTGGGGTGGAGGGAGAAAAGAAAAGGGGGGCTGGAGTGAAAGCGGAGTGGACCATTGGAGGAGACCTCCACTGGATCCTATTCTCCATGTCAGTCTGAAAAGCCTGACATGGAAGTTATTAAGTCTGCACTGGGCAAATAGGATCAATTTACAAAAGTCCCACTATGGGCCTGAGTCTTGTGGGAATGAAAGTCCCCATCCCCAGGAGACCTCCAGCAGCTTCTTGGCACCCATGGGATACAATAGTCACAATTTTGGTGCCAGTGATCCTCTGGGAAGGCTAGGATTGGGCTATATGCCCCTTTCTACTTGACTAACCTTTACATGATTTTCTATCTACCGGTAACTTCTTTCTGAGAATCCTAAGAATTATTGTAGCTTGATCCAAAGCAAACTTCATTCCCAAGAACAAATTATTTTCTGGATCAGATGTTCTCAATTTACCACTAGGTGAAAAAGGGAGAGAAAAATGCAAGGGGATAATTACATGTTGCACTGGCCTTTGGACTTCACATTTATCCCTGTTTGGCAGTTCATGCAACTAAAGGCAGGATGCACATGCTGTATAACTTCTGTTTCAGTCAGACATCCTTCCTGCAAGAAACTGCTTAGGTTTGCTTGCTATTAATGATCCAGCAGGGCTTTCAGTTGCTAAACCCATTTTACTTTCCTGCTCACCACTTTCTTTCAGATGATGTGCTCCAAAGGGAAAGACTTTGCAATCAATATTTCATTTGCTGAATTGCTTTGCACCATCATCACATATACAGCTAATCTCATTTGAAAGTGTCAGGCTGCCATTCTTGGCACACAGGAAAATGAGGGGGTCAGATGCTGAAGCGATAGGATGAACTGCACCCATATGAGGAGTGACATTTGGGAATGATCCCCTAATTTGAACCAGCAGAAAACAAATATAATAAGCAAAAGGCTTGGCTAGAGTTTTTCTTCCTATACAGTGGCGCCTCACGTCACAAACGCCTCACGTAAAGTATGTTTCATGTAACAAACAAAAATTTCTCTAGGATTCTGCTTCATGTAACAAACTGTGCTTTCACTTAACAAGCACACTCATTGGCAGTGGGGCAGACATGCTGGCCGGCAGCCCTTTGAAAAAGCACCAGGGCTGCCCAGCGCATGCACTGCCTAGTGCAACACTTCTGCACTGTTCCTCCTGTGGCCAGGTGTCCACTGGCAGAGGGGGAGAACAGCAGCGGAGAAGAGGGAAGCAGCTCAGGGAGCAGGAAGCAGAAGGGAGCAGGGGAGAGAGAGGCTCAGGATGGAGAGAAGGAGAAAGTGGGGAGACACTTTGAAGGTGTCTTGGATTGCAGAAGAAAGTTCTTAGATTGCAGCCTCCTAACCATGTCTACCCAGAAGTAAGCCCCATTGTGTTAAATGGGTCTTACTCCCAGGAAAGTGTCTTTAGGATTGCAGCCTAAGTAGACTTCATAGGATCATGCACATTGAATGCATGTTTTGAATTCAATTCTAGTGTTTTGTCATCATTTTTACATCCAGTTAATATTTTTATATGAATATTTTTGGGGTTGTGGAACCAATTGTCTGAGTTTCCATTATCCCCTATGAGAAAATCAGCTTCACATAAAGAATGTTTCATGTAACAAACATGCCTCCAGAACGAATTAAATTTGTTACATGAGGCGCCATTGTATGTATGTTTTCTTGTGACAGAGAATCTGTTACTTGTGTCTCTACTACCCCCATCTGTTACTTGTGCCTCTACTACCACCACCTGTGGTCTGAAATGATATATAATCTGTTCTACACCTTCAGGTCAACAAGCACAGCATCTTAACCACTGAGCCGCTGCAGCCCTAAGGTAGGTAGGTGGATATGAAGTAGGTAGGTATAAATAAATCTTGGCCACAGGGAAAAGCATAGCCAGAAAATAATGTATGAAGTGCCGTGTAAAACTCCTACTTTAGTTCAGTTTGCAACTAGTTGTAGAAAAAATAATGCCTTAGTAGTGCTGAGAGCCTCTAGTATGGAAGCAACCTTTTATAAGAAAAATCACAGACACACAAACATATATACGTATACAGAGAGAGAGAGAGAGAGAGAGAGAGAGAGAGAGAGAGAGAGAGAGAGGTAAGCAGAGATATACATACATTTTTGACACTGGAAAGTCTAGATAGGACTGCGCCCATAATCTCCTCTGTCCATATAACATATGGTTGCCATAATTCTCATCCATAAAATTAGGATAGGACCCTCTGTCCCATTTACCTGTATGTGAACACAATCCCCCCAAATTGGGATTGTCCCTGTTTATTGGGACATATGGCAATCCTAATATGACATGCCAGTTTGGTTGTCTGAACTGGCTATACATTCCCTGCCTATTGCTTTCATAAGATATAGCCTGCCCGCTGTGATCAGAGCTGTGAGCCACAGTGGATGAGAATTCCTCATAACTTGAGAGAGAACATCATCCTGTGTTCACAGTGCATAGTAAATTCCCTAAGACCAATACTTAAGGTTTGTATTATGGTTTATTGAATAACACCCCATAACAGTGACATCATGCTGGGGAGTGCATTGCTCAATCATATAAACATGCAAGTGATTATGTTCTTATTGTCAGTTTTATCATTGTACTGATCTGTTTTTATTACTTAGACGAATACTTGCATCTGTGCTGGATGCTTAAGCATCCTATTTAAAAGATGTTTCTGTCCTAAGAAAACCCAAAACTTGTTAAAAGGTTTATCACCAGATAATATTATTCTTCTCTAGAGCTGTTTTGTGTTGGAAGTACTTGCATTCCTTCCATCCCATGACTTTCCTCCCTTGGAACATACAGACTAGTAAAGTGTCCCTGGAACATATCAGTATCACAACAACAGCCATAAGGCCATTCTCCAACTTCACATCAGGCCTATTTGCATGAACAGCAACCAAAAAAGTAACTTGAAGGAAAACAAAAAGTATGCTATACTTAACCTTAGGGAGCTATAGGGAAGATCACCAACCAACACAATCACTCCATACATACCGTATATATTTACATCTATTTTTAAAGATTTGTATGTGCCATCTGGCAGTCCCATTCAAGCGTCCCCTGACGTAAATTGGAAATCAACTGATGGAAGAAAAGAAGAATGGATGGAAAAGGTAGAATATTCAATAAAGCAAACACCAAAACTATTTTCCTTCCCAATACCAAGGTTCAGACAATGCACAGGAACCCTAACTCTACAATCCAGAGTAACTATGGGAAGACATAAGAGGCACTTACTCTGGATTGCTCTATGCATTTTCCATAGGTGGCACTGTAACTACGTCAGTGTAAAAGGTCCCATAGTTACTCTGGATTGTATCCTATGGATTGAAGGCACCTTTTTGTCCTGTTCAAGAGTGTATCACATACCCTGCAGCGGTAACAAAGTCTACATAGGAACTATGATGCATTCAGCTGCAACTAGAATTAAAGAGCATGAAAGATATTGCCGTCTTTTACAGCCTAAGATATCAGCCATAGTAGAACATAAAATCAAGAAGGCAGGACCTAAAATGATGTTTGAATTTACAGGTGCTCTATCTACTACAGTACATTATCATCAGAGACTCCGACTACAGAGCAGAAGCAGAGACTCTTGCTTTCTGACATTTTGTTTTCTTATGATCCCTTCTTTCAACACCTTTCAATTATACCCTGAATGTTCAATGCATTTTCTGCTCTTTCAATCTCTCTCTGCTGTTCTAAAAGCCGAAATTACCCTCCCTCATGTTGTAGCTGCTGGTCTAATCCCAATCCCAAAGAAGTTAATGAGAAACCATTGTAGAAATCTTTGTGTGGCAGAGGGAACTTGCAAGATAAAAGGGGTATTTGTAATTTGCTAACTAAAAAGCATTGGAAACAACATTTATAAACTCAAAAAGATTGGGTTCCACTTTACAACAGTTTTCATTTCTGGACAGTGCTCCAGTCCCGTAGAAGCAATTGAAATACACAAACATAAAGATAACATCAACTGGAAAGAAGAAGCGGTGTCTTTGAATCCATTACTGATACCCATTACATCAAAGAATGTCCATTAAAAAACCAGTGGGGCAAAGTGGAACACATAGCATACAAGGGGAAGAAACTTAGAACATAGAATCATAGAGTTGGAAGGGACCCGGTGGATCATTTAGTCCAACCCTCTGCCTGAACCAGGAAATCCTTATCTTGTGGGGACCCGGGTGTTGAACCCTGGCCAACTTCATTATACTCCGTAGGTGCTAATCTGTAGCATACTCTAAGGCTACAATCCAGAGTAACTACGGGACCTTTTACACCGACGTAGTTATGGTGGCACCTATGGGAAATGTATAGACCAATCCAGAGTAAGTGCTTCTTACGTCTTCCCATAGTTACTCTGGATTGTAGAGTAAGTGAACATAGCAGACCAGTACTTTTTTCTGGGAAAAAGGTGCCAGTGCTCACCATATGATTATTAGCTGCTTGGATGGAGGTGGGGGTGCAGCATGACCATATCGAAAGGAGGACAGAGTACCTCTTCCATAACCATTGCACAGAAGAGGGAATTTAGGCATCCAGGCTTTTTAAACCCTTCTATGATGAGCGAAACCTGCCAAAGTTCTCTCTTCTTTGGGATGGTTAACAGTAGAGATAGTGTCATCCATTCAGTATGGTCACCCTGTGGGGAGGTTGGTGGGTGTGAAAAAAGGTACTGGTAGTGAGTATCAGAGGGCTGTAGTGGCACAAGTGGTTATGAAGCTGTGTCTGTTAACTGCAGGCTAGGGTTTGAGACCCAAATCCTGGAAGACAGGGTGAGCTCTTGTCCTTAGCCCAGCTCCTGCCAACCTAGCAGTTTGAAAGCACGCAAATGCTAGTAGATAAACAGGTACCACCTAGTGGGAAGGTAATAGCGTTCCTTGTGCATTGGAGCCACATGTCAAAGAGGGCGTCTTTGGACAAGGCTGGCTCAATGGCACTAGAAATGGGGATGAGCACCACACCCTACAGTCAGTCATGACTAGCAGTACAACCTGCAGGGTACACCCAGAAAAAAAGGCCCTGAAGCAGATCCAAGGAGCTGCTCATTGGCTCCATAATCAGCTGGGACTATTTAAGATGATGGCTACAATCCAGAGTAACTATGGGACCTTTTACACTGACATAGTTATGGTGCCACCTGTGGGAAATGCACAGAGCAATCCAGAGTAAGTGCCTCTCACGTCTTCCTGTAGTTACTCTGGATTGTAGGGTATGTCCGTAGAGGGCCCTATACCTCTCTACAGGTTCCTGTCTGGCTGTTGTTATTTGTTCTGCCTTTGAGGATGCCATCTAATATGTATGAAGAAACGTTAGGCTTCAGAAATCAACTATTCAAATTGCTAGAAAACCTGGGAATTTATACACAGCAATGGATTTTTGTTTGGGGGGTATTTGCTTGAGACTTTATAAAATAAATTTACATAATTTTTTTATCCTGACCTTTCTCTACGGTGACCTTTTTAACCTCACAACAACGCTATCAGGTACGCTAGCTTGAAAGAACATGGGCTTTCTGAGTCCTAGTATGCCTCTCTAATTGCCGCAACACATTTGTTCTCAGTTTGGTGACTCCATATAGTCGGGAAGATATTTCTAATCATGTGACTTGGTCCCATGAAAGTCATGGCACTTTTGATTCAGCTACATCCCAATCACCTTGGCTTCTTTATGGAATAATTGCAAAACAACTTTGTTTCAAAAGCTGTATATTTTGCCAACCACATTTTGCTGGATAAAAATGGGAAAAAATTCTTTAAAATTGAAATGGGAGCTGCAAAGATAGCAATCTTTTTATTGGAATTATAAAGCCTTAATGCTCCCATCAGAAGAAGCCAGACATATAAAAACTGTTGGTTTATCTCTCTCATTTTCCAGGGGCATCATAGCAAAGCCTTCCAATCCCATCACCTTCTACAAAATCTAGCTTCAGATGTAATAAAACAGAAGAGAAAATAATAAAATATAACGATTGCAATGAACTATGCATATGAATAGCCGAGCACAGTGCTAGCCACAAACACTTTCGCAGCTGAAAGCCTCACGCTGGCAAATTATACATTTTCCCTTTTAAAGTGAAAAACCTTTCACACAAGCTATAAAGTTTCGAGACTAAATCAAGGATTAGTTGGATCCTGAAGCTGAATTTATTGTGTCAAGGGAAGGGAGAAGCATTCTTATAGCGGCAAGGAATGTAGATTAGCTAAGAAAAATATGGGGAACAGTTACCCTACCTTAGCTCTAGTTATTGTAATAACAGCTCTTTGCAAATATTGAAGGTGGTAGAGTATAATTTATTTTTTAAAATTTACCCCAAATAGATTAGAGACAGAATACTTGCTTCAGTTTTTGTTCTCCTTAAGTCCATTTCTCAGTTCACTAAGTTTTCACATTGCTGCAACCCTGAAACCACGTCCTTGCTTATAGAAAGAAGGCAAAGTGCAGTCACTAAACTGGAGGGATGGCAGTGTGTCTGCATCTTTGTAAATCATATAGAAGAGGGAATGCTCCAGCATTTTCTTTGGTCACACCTGCAAAAGGTGCAGAGATGAGAATCGCATTTCTCAAACCCACCTCTGTGAGTCTCCCATCTCTGTTGCTACAAATACCAACCTCTCACATAAGGTGCCTGCTGGATCAGAAAAAAATTCCAACAAGCCCACTATTCTATTTTCTATGGTTCTGAGCCAGATGCCTATGGGAAGCTCACCAGCAAAACATCCAGACATTAGACCTCCTCTGCTGTTACGTACATCCTCCCTTCCAGGAATTATTATTCAGAGGGATGCTACTACTAATAGAGGCCTTTAGCTCTTTCCCAAGCCATAGAAACTTGTTGGATATGCAATCTATAGGAAAATCTATCAAGATCAAGTCTGGAGATGTCTGCTAGAGTCTTCATTATAATTGTAACTGTGTCGAGTTATTGGATTGCTGGTCTTCTTCTTCTTCTCAGTCAGTCTGTTCAGAAGAACACTGCCTTTAAACATGGAGGTTCAATCATGGATAATAGCCAGTCATAGTTCCGTCCACCATTAATTTGTACAGTTCTTTTAGGCACACAAACAGTGCACATTAGGCAAAGTATGGTCTAGAGCAGGGGTCTCCAAATCCCATCCTGGGTGCCAGATGTAGCCCTCGGCAAGCCTCAATGTGGCCCCAAGCAAGACCCCTCTATCTGACCCTTCGGCAAGCCTTGTAATCCACTCCAATACATTCTTATATGTAAAATTATGTAAATGGATTCAAATTTGAGATGTAAATTAGTTTTCTGGCCCTGAACATGGTGTCAGGGATATTATGTGGCGCTCCTGCCAAAAAAACTTTGGAGGCCCCTGGAGTGTATAAAGCCTTCATAATGCCAAGATAACATATCTGAAGGTCACCCATTTTTGATCACCAGAAGCTTCTGTGCCTGTGAGACCTTGAGAAGTGGCTGACAAGCTGTGTTGAGTTTTTCCATCTGCTCTTAAGTATGAGCAAAGACGCTGAGATTGAGTTGAGCTGAGTCTAGTGAGAGAAGCAGGTGTTTGTCAGCCAGTATGGGAGACACTGGGGGACAGTAGTGAAACCAGACTGTTGAAAAATCCATCTAGAGTGTGATCCATTCTTGAAAGATAAAACCTCTTTATTATTGTAAAACCCCACCAGGTGTTTAGCAAAAGCATGCCTATATGAATACCCTTGAATAAAGTAAAAGAAGCAATCCAATGACCAGAAAGGTGACGGTACCGTATTTAAATACCAATTACAATGATAATGATATTTTCGTACAATCAGGTCGATGTTATTGACTGGTTTGTTTTAACCAGACATTGAGTCCTTCCCAATGATCAGGGAAGTCACTGAGAATGAAGTTGTTCAGAATGAAAATCCCCAAATATTAAGGGGTTTCTGACCACAGACAAAAATTTATCACACAATACAGCAGATATAACTGTAGTTGAGAAGAAAGAAGAACAAGTCAAAATAAAGAACAGGAAAAATAAAATACTAAGATTTACAAACAGAAATAAACAGGCTGTGGCAGAAGAAGATTCAAGTGATCTGAGTGGTGATTGGTGCCCTTGGTGCTACCTTGAAGAATACCTGAACAGCATCAGAGCCACTGAAATTACCACTCAACTACTTTAAAAAGCAGCTTTACTGGGAACAGCTTACATCTTGAAATTATATTTATACCAGCAAAATAGGATGCAAACCAGATATCCAAGGTCTCAATGACTGGATAAAACAAACTGGTCAATAACATCTATCTGACTGTGCAGAAATCTATTTATATAAAAAATGAAAAGTCACTGACTGACTGACTCACTCACTCATCAATGCCCTGCCAAAACCACTGGGCCTAAAAGCATGAAATTTGGGGTGGGTGTTCCTTCCATGATGGAGGCACCCACTAAGAACAGGTTTTGGGGAATTCCCATTAGAAGGGGGTAAAAAGGGGTACAACGCATTTTCCTCCCTATACTTTCCATTAAGAATCCCTGACTGAGGGATGCTCTGCCCCAACCCCTGGACCTAGGAGCATGAAATTTAGGGAGGGTGTTCCTTCTGTGACATCAACACCCACCAAGAAACGATGTTGAGAAATTTAACCCTTAAGGAGCAGAAAAGTGGTGCAATGTGTTTTTGTCCTATACTTAACATTGAAGATTGATTAACATCCTGCAATTTGGTGCCTGATGCCAGATGCACTAGGAAGGATGATGCACATGTGGGGATGGTGCGCATGAGGGGATGGTGTGCTTGTTAGGACATTGTGCATGGGGGGTTCATGTGCATGGGAATGTTGAGCATGGGGGATGTTGCACATGGCAGGTTGATGCAGATGGCAGGTTGATGCTCATGGGGAGATGATGTGCAAAGGGGAATGATGTGTATGGCGGGTTGATGCACGCAGGGGGTTGATGCACATGGCAGGGTGGTTCATGCGTATGGGGGATTTTGCTCAAAGAAATGTTGGGCATGGGGGATGTTGCGCATGGGAGTTGATTCGCATGAGTGTTGATGATGAGCATGGGGTGTTGCGCAGAGGGGTGGTGTGCATGGGGATGTTGCGCATGGGAGGGTGTTGTGCAATGGGGGGATGGTGTACAGAGTGTATTGTACTCCTGCAATGCGGTTACATTTTGGTAGTCTTGTAATATTCTCCTCATCTTTCTTCCAAAGTGCTCAAAGCAGCCTGCATGGTTCTCCTCCTTCCCACTTTATCCTCACAACAAACTTTAAGATATGGTAGAGTGATTAGTCCAAAGTCATCCAGTGAGTTTCACAGCTGAAAGGGAATTGAACCCAGACCTTTCCAGGAGAGGATGCTGCATCTTTACTCCTTGGATATGTGGACCCAAGCTATAAGGGTTACTTTGCTGAACAGAGGACTATGTAAAATACATCTGGTGATATATTTGAATTTAGGAACTTTTCTGTAATAACTTAATAAAATATCAAGATGAAAACCTATTTTTACTGGCACTTGACATTTTCAGATACCAATGACTACACTCTAACCACCCTAAAGGATTCCAAGGCACACATTGCTTCTAATTTTGGAACTAACAAGGAATAGGCTTTTAAAATTTTAAAAAATCAAAGGATGCTATGCAGCCGTAAAGTTAATCACATGAAGTGCAAGGTAACAGTTTGCTCCAAAAACTTTTTTCTGATTGCCTGAGGAGCTTTATCCCTGCATCAATTGTAACCTCAGTTGCAAGTAACTTGGTGGAACCCAAGTTCTATTGGAAGCCTAACAACTTTTGGCAATGTTAAAAAGCTCATGTACAACTAGCTATGTTGAGAGACCCTACAATCTAGAGTAACTACAGGAAGATGTAAGAGGCGCTTACTCTGAATTGCTCTATGCATTTCCCATAGGTTTCCCAGAGGTGGCACCATAACTACATTGGTGTAAAAGATCCCATCATTAGTCTGGATTGTAGCCTGAATTACACTAGTCTTAGAAGATTTCTGTGCCTGTTAACCAGCAGGCCAGGGTTCGAGACCAGGGTCGGCCCCACAAGACAGGATGAGCTCCTGTCCTTAGCCCAGCTCTGCGATGCCAGCTAGATCCAATCGTATTGGCTCTGCCTTTCCATTGGACTAATTCAGTGGCGTGGAGAGGGGGGATTTGCTGCTTGGGTAACAGCCTATTCTCCATAACAACCCAACCCGGGCTTTCGTGCTTCGCATGCAGCGTATGCAGCGCCAAGCACGATACCATAGTCTCTCAAGACTGATGGAGGCCTGCTAGAAGATTTCAGCATAATCAGGGTGAACAAATGTCGAATTCAAAATTCCCCCCAAATTCCTGACATCGAAGCCAAAATTCCTCCCGTTAAAAAAATGTAGGACACCCCAAAAATGTAGGACAAATGTAAAACATGTTAAAACACTCCTGTTGCTTTCCTGTACTTACTTTCAACACTAGAGTACTCCTTTTTAAATTGAAAACCTCTTTGCAAGAGCTGTTTTTACCAACAATGCACATGTGAAGTGGCTCAAAGCAGACACAATCTTCTCCTAGAGACCCCAGCCCCACAATACCTGTACCCATCACCCAAAGACAAAAATGTGGCTCAGGGCAGACCTGATTCTGATCCAGGCCCTTAAGTCTCCCCAAAAGCAGTCTCCAGACTCCATGCCAAGTGACTTTAACATACATCATTCTGACCCTGACATGCAAGATGCTCTCAAGGCAGTTTGCAGCAACACAACCCATGCCAAGGGACTTCAGCATACATTATTCTGACCCAGACATGCAAGATGCTCCCAAAGCATCTGGTTAGCAGCACCAGAATCCGTGGAAGTGACTTGCAAGTATTGATCTGGGTGGGGAAGGGGATAGGTGTTGATCTGGGTGAGGGAGTCGGGCCAGCAGGAGAAGTGGCCCTGCAGCCGAAGTAGAGACAGGGCTCAGATTTATGCCTGCTCCTGAGGTGGCCTAAGTCGGAGGAGCTGTGAAAGCATGTCTGCCCTTGAATCAGGCTCTGGATATAGCCTAACTGCACTGTTCCAGGCCATGCTCAATATATCCTCAATACGCTCTTTGCTGCCTAAGCTAGCTTTGGTAGACCGGTGCACATCCAACTGTTTTGGGCCAGCCTAAATGGACTTATGCTGGCCCAAGCCTTTCTGGTATAGCTAGGCTAGCCTATCTGGCTTTAGGCTGGCCCAAGTGCCAGATAGGGTGGCCTAAGTGCACTTCAGGATTGCAGCCTAAGTAAGCAAGCATGTAAGTAAATAAGTACGTTAAGTAAGTAAGTAAGTAAGTTGTCTTCTGTACGTGGTTCAGCCATAGGACAGAGGTGTAGTATTGGGTGTGTGGAAAAGAATAGAAGCCAAACAGCCCAATTCTATGTGCTGCTGCTGTCACCAGAATTAGCATTGGAAGGGGTAGACAGTCCTTTCCAGCCATCACAAATGGAGATGCAAAAGTATGTGTAGCTATGCACTTCTGGATCACCTCTGAAGCTGTTGTGCATGGCTGTATGCCTATCATGAACACTGAGTGAGCAGATTGGGCAGAACAGGAGGAGAGCCAGCAGTGTATCAAAAGCACAGGAGGTGGTACCCAGCACAAGCAACTTGTACAGTATGCTGTTCCTCTGAAGTGAACTGACACATCCCCTTTAACTCCTTAGACATGTGCTACCTAAACCCATTAGCAGTTGAGATGCGTTTATAGGATGATCCTAAGCCTTCAAGGTGCTCCTACATCACAGCATGGAGCACAGTCCTTTTGGCACGGTTGTATAGTATGGCAAGAAAAAACATGTGAATGGGCTGCAAGTCTGAAATTTTGCCAGATAGCTCTGAAAATCTGAAATCAGGCATTTGGCCTTATTGGAAAAATAACCTAGATGTTCTGTGAAGATGAAAAATTAATTTGAAATGCTGCAGAGTCATTGAGAGTTTAAAAGAAAGTTAAATGACATCAAGGAAACGAGCAATTTAAATCAAGAGGGTAATCAGACCAGTTCTTCAGGGTTTGTTCATTTACCTTCTCTCTCCGCAGGGTAAGTGCTCTTCCATGATTCTTGACAGGTGTTTGCAATCTGGCACCGGAGGCAAAGGTAAGCGGAGACAAAAAAAATGTGCTCTATTCATGCTATCACATGAATAATGCCTCCCTCTAGCCGGATAGAGGCTTGCTGAGGGCCACATGGTCCCTGGGCTTGGGTTCAGACCCCTGTTCTAGGGTAACACAGGTGACCTGGTGCAGGTTTCACTTTCTAAACCCATGAACATCTTTGGTATGGCCATGAAGAAAGAGACTAGGCTACTGAATCTAGAAGTGTGTCATTATCCATCATGTCCGTGCAGAGGATATGCTCACTTTTTAGAGGTGTTATAAAGCAGTGTTTCTCAACGTGTACCACCAGTGGTATAAGTGAGACCCCTGGATCCATTAATAGGGTTGCCATAATTCTCTTCCACAGAACTGGGACAAGACCCCCTGTCTTGTCACAATATCTGACGTGTCACCCATGCCCAGGGTGACCACATGCCAAACCCAAAATTCCTGAACCCCAAGGCCAAAATTCCTACCCACTTAAAAAAATTGCCAAAAATGTATTTTTAAAATATTTTTTGTTTTTTGGTTTTTTTTGGCCATAACTTTTGATAGGAAGGAGATATCTCAAAACTGATTTTTGCATTGGATTCTGATCTTCAATACGAATCCAACGACATATGACATACTGGTGTACTGTGCACCATTGCGAAGTTCAAAAATGAAGCCAAAATGTAGGTCACTGAAGCCAAAATGTAGGACACTTGGACAGGAGGCTAAAAATCTGGACAAATCTGGGTTTTTCTGGTCATATGGTCACTCTGCCGCCATGATGCCCAGTAAAGCACCAGGCTGGGTGCTTACCTCTGTCCCCCACTTGTTCTGCTACTGGTTTGAGGAGAGATTGATGCACCTCAGCTTTGTGAAGGTGGTGCTGCAAGGTTTGAAATTGGCACCAAATGGTGGGCTGGCCATGCGGACAGGGATAAGCGAAGAAGATACCCCCAAAGCCACTCAAGGTGTGCCATCTCCCCAGGGCCCTCTGCTCTCCTACTTTCCAGTACCCAGGCAGCCGTGCCAGTGGAGTGTGTGTTGCCTCCAGCCACAGAGGCCTCCTGTAGCTGTGGGAAGGCTTGTTCCCACCTCAGGGCTGACTGGTTCTGGAAAGGTGACAAGGCTGGGGCCCTCAGAAGGATGACCAGATGTCATAAATGCAAAAAAGGACAATATGTTGGACACCCAAGAAAAATGTAGAACATGACAAAATAATAAAACTAAAAACACTCTTATATGGTGGTGGACTCTCCCTCACTGGGGATCTTCAAACAGAGGCTTGACAAGCACCTGTCGGAGATGCTCTAGTATTTCCTGCTACAGGCAGGGGTTGGACTAGATGACCTACTGGGTCCCTTCCAAACCTTGGATTCTAAATTGCTTTCATGTGGTTAATCTGCTACCTTACTGATTATTAATAATAATTATTAAATTATTAAATTTTAAACCATTGCCTCTAATTTATTAATTACAAGAAGAGTTACATGTTGCCCATTCACAATAATGAGGATGACAATGAAGATTTTTTTCAAGGATTTTTTTTCATGAATTTTTTTACCCTGTCCAAGACACAAGATTTGTAAAGAGGACATGTCCTGGGAAAAGAGGACAGATGGACACTCTGTGCAGGAAAAAGAGGACAGATTGTCAATTTTCCCAGGACACAAGGCTGAAAAAGAGGGCGTAACTTGGGAAAAGAGGACAGACACTTTTTCCAGGACGCAAGGCTGAAAAAGAGGACATGTCCTCGGAAAAGAGGATAGATGGACACCCTGTACAGGAAAAAGAGGTCAGATTGTCACTTTTTCCAGGACACAAGGCTCAAAAAGAGAACGAGTCCTGAGAAAAGAGGACAGTTGGTCACTCTTTCCTGGACACAACACTCAAAAAGAAGATGTGTCCTGGGAACAGAGGACTGATGGTCATCCTGCGCAGGAAAAAGAGGACAGATGGTCATTTTTTCCAGGACAGAAGGCTGATAAAAAGGATTTGTCCTGGAAAGAGGACAGATGGAGATCCTGTCCAAGACACAAAGCTCAAAGAAGAGGATTTGTCCTGGCAAAAGAGGGCAGATAGACACTCTGTCCAGGAAGAAGAGGACATGTGGTCACTTTTTCCAGGACATATAGCTCAAAAAGAGGACGAGTCCTGGTTGAAGTGCGGGTGGTGCGCTCTGCGGTGCGCCCAGGCTGGTTCCCTTTGTTCCCGCCGCGCCTCCACGTCCGCCTGCCTGTGCGGGCTTTTGGGGCTGGTCCCCCGGAGGCTCCCCGTCCCTCCCCGTCCCGGCAGCTCCGCCCTCGCCTCGGGGGCCGTCGCAGCTCCACATCCCTGGTCCGCCCGGGCAGCCAGAGGCGAGTCTCTCCGCGGGTTCGCTGCCTCCGCGCGGGGTCCCCGGTGCCCTCTCCAAGCTCTCCATTACGCACGGGATGGAGCGCTCGCCCGCACCTTGACCCAGACTCTGAGCCAGCCCGGCCACCACTGGACATCGGGCTCCGGGAGCTGCAGGGAGGCATGGAAGGGCAGCCCCTGGCCCCGGCCCCGGCCGCCCCGACCCCCGCTGCTGCCCCCTCCGAGCCAGCCAAGGACACCGACCGACAGCTGCGCCTCCGGCTGTGCGTCCTCAACGAGATCTTGGGCACCGAGAGGGACTACGTGGGCACCCTGCGCTTCCTACAGTCGGTGAGTGGCTCAGCCTGCCTGGGGGGCAAGGGATGGGGGGTCCCAAGGCTGGGACACCCAGTGGCGTAGCTAGAGGGGGGTCTGGGCAGTTAGTCTTGGAGGGAGTCTCACTCCTTCGGAGCCATTCCAGGCTGGGGGTGCCAAGCGGAGCCATCGGCTCCATTTGGCACCCCCAGCCTGGAATGGCTCCGAAGGGGTGAGACTCCCTCCAAGACTGACTGCCTCGCCCCCCCTTCCAGCTACTCCACCCGATGGCCCCCTCCCTTGAACACCACCTGTCCTCTTTCCCCAGGACACGTCCTCTTTTTTGAGCCTTGTGTCCTGCAAAGAACCAAAAACATCTTCCTTGTGAGCATCTTGTCATTCATAAATTCCATGTAACAAGTTATATGTAGTGCTTTAAAATGTAATAATACCGTGTTTAAAGTAACCACATCTATGAGTGTTGTTTTTAGCTTTTACTTGATCACGTTCTACATTTTGGATCATGCCCTCCATTATTTGATCATATCCTTCATTATTTGGTCACATCCCACATTTTCTATCATGCCCTACATTATCTGATCTTTGATCATGTTCTACATTATTTGATCACATCTTACAGATCATATCCTACTTTATTTGGTCATGTCCTATATTTTGGATTGTGTTTTCCTACCTTATTTGATCATGTCCTATATTTTTCTCGGGTGTCCTGCATTTTGGAGCTCCTTGTCCTCTTTTGCTGTTATGACTTCAGGTCATCCTGCTTGAGGAAGGGATGTCTCCAGTATCTTGTTTGGGGTCTATCACAGGGTGTGTGGAACCCACCCCTCACTTCAAGAATCAGAGGTTGGCAGTGCGCTCAATGCAGGCATGGAGGAGGCATGAGGTGTGCAAGGTGATGCCTGGTGGGTTGTCAATGGAGGAGGAGTGGACGATCAGCCACTATCAGGCCAGCATTGTGAGTGTGCGGCACAATCCTATCCAACTTTCCAGCACTGGCCTAGCTGTGCCAGTGGGACGTCTGCTGCATCTTGCAGTTGGGGGGCAGTCAGAGCTGCCTCCTCCAAGGCAGTGTTTGTTCTCTTAACTTGGAGTTGCATTGCCCTTACCCCAGAGCTGTAAAATTGGTTAGGATTGTGCCCTTTCCATGTTGCAGGAGGAGTTGACGAAGTGAGCACACTCCCCTTTGCTCCTCTGGCGCACTGTTTTGGCATCGCACCACCCTGGCTTGGAGAGGAGCTGCAATTCTGGGTGGCACAGCTCATCAAATCAAAGCACAGGGTCACACTTTTGGGTACTGGCAGAGGAAGGACTGGAAGACACAGTAGAGCCTGCATGTTCCTCTCAAAACAGATGGGATGATTTCCAAGTTGTATGTCAATACAGGAAAGCACATCAATCATGCGGGTGTCCTTAAAGTTTATTTTCCCACTCCTGGCAGAGGGTGCACTGAGCATACTTTGAATTCAGGTGGCTGTTTGGAGGTGGGCTTCCTGGTGGGTGGCAAGTGGCAACAGCATTGAACCCATATTGGGAAAAGGGATCCTTGCTGCCGAGGATTGGTGTGGTTTTTAAATCACCCTTTTCGAGATGTTTACTCAGATGATCCGTCTTGAGACAGTTCAGGTGCATGAGTCAGCGTGAGAGGGAGCCCTTTGCAAACAAGAGTGATATAGTACTGTGAGTGTGTATATTTTGAAGCACTAACTGGTCCTGTCCTCCCTATTGCCTTGTTTTGTTTTTCCTTATAAACTTCTTTTGGCTCCATTTGCTTGAAGGTGTTTTAGGGGTGTTCATTAGGCTTTGTTGCTTTTCCAAAAATGACCCTTTGCTCTTTCGGAAACACATTTGGTTTTAATTTGTCATTATCTGAAAGTTAATTTTGGCCACTTTATTTTTTTAAGGGATTTATACCCTGCCTTTCCTATGCTAAAGCCGGCTTTACAAAGCTTTTGTCCTCACAACAACCCCGTGAGGTAGGTGAGCCTAAAAGTGAGTGACTGACCTCTGGTCACCTTCATGGCCAGAGGGGGGATTTGAACCTAGATCCTCCAGGTTTCAGTCCAAATCTAACCACTTCTCCAAACTGCTGTTAACTCAACTTTCCATAACTTTGCCGTTCTACTGAAAACAGTCTTTGTTATTTGAGCTCTGAATTTTTTTTTGGGGGGGGTTGGTATTTTTGCTTCTGCTTTTTAGATATACTACAAGCTTGTGGGAAGGTAGGAGTGATTAGTACCCCATGCAACTGTAAAGTACAACAAAGCAAAATCACAAAATTGCTTTCCCAGCTGGATGGTGTCCTTTTAATTTGCAGTCTTGGCACTTGGACCTCATCAGCAGGCCTCCACTCTTCTGCCTGAGTGCAATGATTTCACAAAGGGGGTTGTGTGCTGCAAACCTTGTCCTCACAGTGTTCCAAGGCTGTGGGAAGGAACAGTTAGTTTTGAGCATTGCCTGCAAAGATCCATAGTTATGCTAATGTTCTAGCTAATGTTCTGTTAGTAGCTTAGACTGGGGAGGGCTTTTCTGAATGCAACACTTACGTTCTGCAACACTATGTTCTAAACTTATGTTTAGTGCTCTGTAAATGCACTAAACTGGAATAGATCACAATAAATTTTGCAGAGAAACAATGCAGTCCTGTGCATGCTTCATTGGAAGTAAGTGCCATTGAGTTTTGCAAGTGTGATGCACTTGCAGGTCACAATGGCTGGAACGGAAGTGTAAGCTTCTCTGCATGTTTTCATCTCCTTATTCTGTTTTCATAATTAGGTTTTATAGGAGGTGAGGTCTACGAGGACAACTACAAGTCTCTCCACCTCAGTTCTTCAAGTGCAGTCAGAGACTAGTTTCACCTTCTAGTTTCAGAACTTTCTTGAAATACTGTTTGCATGGTTTTAATCTCTTCGTTGTGATAGAGGGCTGGAAGCATAGTCTCAAAAATGGGAATGGTTATTCTCAAAAGCCAGTTTCTTCTGGCTTGATTCTGATTTGGGCAGCAAATCATGGGATGAGTTCTTTGCCAGTGAGGCCTAATTATGCATGCATCTTCAACTGCTCTAATGGTCATTCAGCTGATCGTGATCAAACAGATGATCATCTGTTTGAACTAAATGCATACTTTCATTGTTCACAGCTTGTGCTTTTCCCTCTTTAAAGGATTTCAGCTGCAATCCTAATCTCCATTTAGGCCAGCCCAAGCCCTGGCATATCTCCTGTGCTGATCTGGGGGTGTCAGAAAAATGCAGTAAGTCACTTTTGCACCAGTTCTGGGGGTGGGAGTTCTGCCAATGCTCAGACATCTGCCGACCTCCCCACTTCATTATGGAAAGATAGCGCCGATGAGTTAGGCTGACCTAAATTTATTTGGATTGAGCCCACGATGCCTTTTTAACCAGTGTGGGAGAAGATATTCTTCAAAATGATCTTGTATCTCATCCCACCACTGGGGGAGAAGATATTCCTCCACTTGCTTGTCTGGAATGTTTCCAAGCTCCAGGGCCCATCCATGAATCCGATGATGCAGCCAGCTTATGTTGAGCGGCAGGCAGTGGTGGGCTTTCATTCTGAGTCTTTCTATCTCCCTCTAACCTGGTGCAGCGTCAGCATCAATCCATATCTTTACTCATCCTCCCTTAGTTAACTTAAATAATGTATGTTACTTATTTATTTAAATTATTTACCCTGCCAAAGCAAATGCCCATGGTGGCTTATAAACCCATCATTTATCCTTTGGTCGTCACAACAACCCTGTGAGGTAGGTGAGTTTGAACATAGGTCCACTGTCACTGAGGAAGCTTCATGGCTGATGAAGGATTTGAACCTCAGGGTGTGCAGAAATGGGTTGCTGCTTTCCACATCTGAAAAAACCACACAGGGAGCAACAATCAGCTTCTTTATCCAGTGACTTTCCTCCTTTTAATGAAAGAGGATCATCTACGCGGCTTTATTTAAAGCAGTGATTTTCAAACTTTTCTCACTTGTTAAAAACCCACTGTGTGTCTTAAAAGTTTGCCTTCGCAGAGTACCATGAGATGAAAAAAGGTTGAAAATTGCTGACCTTCACCACAAAAACAGAACACTAATAGGAATAAACTCAAAGGTGATAGCACCTATCAGGGCTGCATTAATTAGTCCCTTATTAAGACAGCGGAAGCATCAACACCCAGAGGTTTGCCTTTATTGGTTCCTGAGAATGATGATTAACTTGCTCTGGAGTAGAAGGTTTCTTCACTACCTTTCTTTGGAGAGGTGGGTTTCTGTATTTTTTGCGGATTGCCTATATTTTCCCATAATCTAGCAGCAAGAATTTGTCGACCTGATACTGCATGTAAAGGATATATAGTAATTGCTTTAAGTTGGTCTTCCATTTTCAGCTTGGATTCTTTCTCTTTTGCTGAACAGAAGACTACGTAATCTTCTACCACCCGATTTTGGTAGCTGATGACTTTGTTTTCTTAAAGTTTCTTTTTAAGTGGAGTTGCTTTCTATATAAAGCACATGTCACTACACCATCAAACCACTGTTCCCATTCCAGACAAAACATATCAAACTTCTGTCCCAGCTTCTGAATTCCTGATGTTTGTCATCTGCAGGCTGGGCTGTTGGCCACTGATTCTTTGCCAGAAATGATCTGATCACATTTAACTCTGACAAGTCCCAATTGCTTCTATTTTGGGATGATTCCTTGAGCAATAAGGCAAGAATCCCATGCTCTTAAGCAGGTGTGTGTGGTTGGATCAATGCTTCTCGGGATAAGTGAAGAACTGTGGACCTTCAATAGGCAAAAAGAGAACATTGTGAAGTGGTGTCGCCTCAGTGCTATGTTTGTTGTCTTTCTATGGGGGCACTGAGCACAGCGGGAAACCAAATGTTGGACTGATTCAGGCCTCTTCTTATATTCTTACTGGCAAGAGATCAGAAGTGAAGCCAGGAGTTTTAGAGCACTAAGTATGGCATGTGCCACAGCGTGTGTGTTGTGGTTGCCACCTTGAATGGGTACAGTGGTGAGTAGAGCATTATGGTGCTTGCTATATTTTTTTGCACCCCTGATGTTTCCTTCTACGCTTTAGCTAAAGATGGGAAAAGCAAATCAAGGTCAGCTCCAGAAATGCAGAAGAGGTAAGTTGAGGCTAACTACTCAGAGCACAAGTCTAACCATGTCTACTCAGAGGTAATCCCTATTGTGTTCAATAAGTCTTACTCCCAGGAAAACGTGTTTAGGATTGCAGCCTTAGTTTTATTGATCACATTTTTTATCCCACCCTTCTTTGAAGGGCTTGAGAGCAGCATTTATTCAAAATAAAATATTGAAATGAATGGGGACACACCTGAAATGGGCTTTAGTGGGTTTTTCAAACCCACAGTTTGAAAAAATTGCCCTACATCATAAGTAACTGCCAGGAAAACTATTCATAGTTAGCTAATTCATAGTCTTCTTTTAATAGTGCAATGCTAACCCTTGGTTAGGCTGGCACATGGCCAGGGGGTGTCACAAAAGTGCCAGAAGGGTCTTCTGCACCACTCCAGGGGGTTGAGGGGTTAGGCCAGTGCACAAGTATGTGTCGGCCTTCCCATGCCACTGCAGGAATGGCAAGTTGGGTGAGTTGTGCTGACCTAAATTGGTTAGGATTGTACCCTCACTGCATCTTAAAGAACAAATTGGGTAAGAATGGTGGGAAGCAGGCTTCACTTTCACTGAGTTAGCTAATAGGATGGGGAGTTTTACAAACCCTGCAGGAGAAGGGCAAAGTACAGTAAAATCTGAATCATGAACTTGCTAGGATGTTTTTCCTGGAGAGTTTGCCTTGCTCCCGTGAGTGAAGTGGTGAAGGGCTGGTTATTTTTCATGAGCACACATTGTAATCTGGAGTGCCATCACCAGCTTTTTGATTCAAGTTCCTATGGATTGATTGTTGTATGGAGCATGTGTGTAACTTCTGGTGGTAGTGTTTTTTTTCTGGTTCATAGAGGAATGTGAATGTCGTGTGGATGAAGAAATTCAACTGTCCTTAACTGGTAGACATCTCATAATCTAGTTCTTTGCTCATGATCTAGTTCTTTGCTCATGATTCATTTTGGTTCTTCAAACATCCAGACAAAAATGCTGGTCCGCCTCTAGGTCCTGTTTCCCAGTTCCTGAAAGTGAAGTTGAGTTTATTTAAAATCACTAGCTTCATCCTATTGGGCTAAAGACAGATACTATCTTGGGTACAGTTCTCATTTCCTCTTGCTCTTACCCTACAATCCAGAATAACTATGGGAGTACGTAAGAGACATACAGGCACCCGTAGTTACTGCACAACCTAGTGAAAACCTATGGGAAATTCATATTGCAATCCAGAGCAAATTGTTCTTACACTGGAGCAAGGACTCCCAGTAGTTACTCTGGATTGTGCCCTTAGACTCCATTGAATACTAGTTTAGTACCAGTTTGGAGCTGCTATTCGCATACCTTGAAAGCAGTGCTTAGTCGATCATTTTATTTTATCCAAATACAAGCTGTTGACAGAATTCATCTTGCTAGAGTGATGCTAATGCTGTGGAGCTGAAAGTCAAAGGCTGCATGTCTAACAGGTGGAGATGGTGGTCAGAGAGACAAAAAATGGAATAAACAAATCACTTGAGTATATAATTCTGCAACTGGAACAGAGATGAATCTTGAGAATTTCACATAATTGTGACCACATAATTTCAGACTGCATAATTTTAACGCAATTTCAGGCACAGCACTGATTTCTAGATGGTGCATGTTCACCGGAGTGATTGTGTGCAAACAAATGTATCGCCAAGTGGAAAGACTTTTCTGATTGTCTGCAAACTTGTCCCATTACTTGAAAAGGGAACCCTTCCCATCACGGAGAACCCCATTTTCCTTACAAAAGAACTCTGTTCTTTTCCTTCTGTGTTTCTTTATTTATGCAAAATTACCATCAACGTGAAGGGTCTTGAGACTGAAAATATGTTTGGGGCGGGGGGTAGATCAGGACGGGGAAAATGCTGTGGTTTGGGCTGGTGCCTCCTTGTTAAACATTTACAATTCAGGCCCTAGACTTCACTTAGCCCTCTCAATAAATAACAGTGGAAGGAGCAAACAACCAAATTCAGTGAGGCAGGAGCTTTCCAAAGACTTCCGGGCTTCCCGGGTAATGCTGAAAGAATCCTCTACTGTGTGATGTTATGGACTTGCTTATAAATCAGGCGGCATTACTGTGGGTATTTTCAACTTTCCTTAGAAGACTAGCATGTGGTCGTGTAGCAGTTAAGGGAAAGGTTTTCTTTTGTGCATCTCAAGACCTTTTCTCCTGTGCTAGGTTGGGGGTTCTTCCTCACACACAGAGGCCCCATTTTTATTTGCTTTGTATAAGAAATTCCACAGCCTTTATTTTACTTCTGTGGGTCAAAAGGGGGAGAAGGGTGGGGAGGGGGACAGTCCTGTGGAAATGGCGGAATAGAGCACTTTTGAGTTCCCCAAAGAAGCTGCACCACTTGCCCCGAGAGAGTGATGTCTTTGCTCCCTCATGGAGTTCAATGAAATGCAGTTTAAGAACAATATAATTTTATTTATTTCCTCATGGTACGGTGGCAGGGAGTAGGAAGCAGGTCACCATCAGCCGATTTGGAATTATGTAATCAGACAGTATTTCCAAAGACAATGTCCTTGTTTGTACCTTTTACATACTTTGGTTCATACCCTTTGCTGAACTTGCAAGAACCCGGTGAGGGGTTCAAAGTGGAGGATCCAAACTTCTGTGTGCATGTGGGGGTTACCACCCCCCTCAATCTAAACTGCATTTTTTCACACAGCATTGTGTACTGCTTCATGGAAAATCCCCGATCCTCAAGAGCAGTTTCTTGGAGGTGCAGTGGAAAGGGGGTTAAGAAAATCCCTCCATGCTCATTTATCTGTTGATCCCGGCCTGTGCATTCAAAGGAGGAGTTTTATGCTGTTGGTAATTTTGCGTATAATTTGATACATCGCACAGAGATATATAATTTCATGTTCGTTTATACCCAATGCTGTTTTGAAGCACTTAATTCTGCAGAGAAATAAGCTTTACTGAACTGAACGGAGCTTATTTCTTAGCAAGTGTACTTATCCTAATCATGTTTCCGCAGAATAAAGTTCTTCATGAGATTTTCTTCCCGATTCATTGCTTGAGATTTACTTCCAAGTGCATGAACCCAAGTTTGTTCTTGGTATTTGGCTCTCTTTGTATTTGCAACTGAGGAATGCTGAAGGAAGGGTATGCAAGTAATGGGTTTGAATGTATCTGACAATAATAATATATTAGTAAAGAAGTAGAGTGGCATTTTTCCTGTAGCCAGCGAACCATACTAAGGCTTTTTACTACGAATGGGTTATGCTGATTTTACATTCCCTCTTTGTTCCATTCCTGAAGGCAGAGGTAATACTATGTGCATATGAATTCAGTTAAGGCTCTTATCGTTAAAATGTATAACATGTGTGGTCTAAGCCTTTGGATGATGCTTATGGCTGAAGTCACTAAAGCCGTATCCTTTCATGGCAACAACTTTTCAATTGCCATTTTGAAATATAAAGGAAACTGTGAAGATCTGGCAAAAAGTGCTTAAAGATGGTGACATAAGGTGTCTATTACAGCAGCCCACCAAGGTAGCCACACTGCCCCAACTCCCATGCCTTTTTCTCCATTGCTGTAATCTGTTGGTGTGACTGTCAATATGCTGCTCCTCCTGAACTACTCCCATTATACTCTCCCTCACTAGGGATCTTCAAGCAGAGGCTTGACGAGCACCTGTTGGAGATGCTATAGGAGGGGATTGGACTAGATGACCTACTGGGTCTCTTCCAACTCTAGAATTCTATGATATATAGGTGAGTCCTCAGTAACTGTGGTGATATTTGTTTCTGAAAGTCAACCATGTTGGCTTCTGAGAGGCACTTCTGATTTGCCGAGAAGCTGGAAGTGCCTTTCAGTGGCCATCTGAGGTGCTCCTCCTCATGCCCCAAAATATCTCTGGACCTCAAGCACAACCTGAAGGCACTTCTGGTCATATACATGTCCTCTGTGGTACTCCAGATGTGATTTTGGAACCAGCATTGGTCGAATATGCAGTTTTGAAGGTGTACTATGGCCGCAGAACATGAACACTCAAGATGCTCCCCTAGAGCTTAAGAACTCACAGAGCAAGAAGGCTGTAGACTCAAGGATCCAGTCACTTGAGATAAAATATGTCCACATCATACAGTCTGAAAAATATTTTATTCAGTTACCCTACTAAATCTTTAGCTTATTGTTATCTGCCGTCTGTGCTCCGGTCTTCATGAGAGATGGATGTTTGCACCTCTTTTGTACTTTTTCAGCTCCCTTGCCATTCGTGCCTAGGATTGGTGCTTGAGCCTCTCAAGGAATGCTTCTTGCTGATGGTTTCCTGGGTCCTGCCTTGCACTGTGCCCCTATTTAGGTTCAAGAGGTGCTGTTCAGAAAACTTCTGCCTTCTGGGGAAGGTGTACCATCTGGTTTGTATAAAAACAAGTTTTTTTTTTCCTGCGAGTCAGCCCAAGGAGGAAGGGAGGGAGGTGGTGAAAGAAAGCACCGGGCAGATCTAAACGAACCTTCCTGTTTTTGTTGTTGTCGTGGATGAGATGTGCATGCTTTGCCATTGCCACAAGGTGTCTGTCTGTATGGAAGGCAGCTGGGCTTCTGTATTCTCAGCTTGAAACTCCTGGCTCCTTTTGTTAGTACAATACATTTCCTTCCTCAGTCGTATCCTCCCTTCCAGCATTCTGTTGTTTAACAGCCCAGGAAAACGTGCAGGAAAGATCTAGTCAGAGGGAGGGAATGTCTCTAGGAAGCCGTTCAGCCAGGAGATCATTTCTGTGTTCCTCTCGGAAAGCAGCTTGGATGAAGGAAATGAAACAAAAGCAGGCAGTTTAAAGGGAGGCAGGACCCCTTCTTTGAAACATCTATTTGAAGAATCACCATCAGTTTCTGCAGATCATTCTTGTTATGGCCAAGGGTGCCTGTTAATGAGTCTTGGACTGAAGATACATAAAAAGGTTATTAAGATTGATTGGTGGAGGTCAAGTTAGAGAGATTTGCAGCAGATTCAGTAGTAATGCAAGCAATGTACATGAGGATATTTCTGAGTTATTTCCTCAGTGTACAAGAGGGAAGGGGTTGGAGTTATGTCAAATAGATAACATCAAAGGTTCACCCGATCTCAATGTATTTTTTTGTAAATACTCAGTATGTTTTTTTGTACACCAACAGGCTACATTCCACTCTCTAAGTGTGGAAACACACTATTTTTTTTAAGCAGAATTGATAATTGGATCAAGGAGAAGCCTGGTGGATATGGATTATGGTCTATGGCTATGTCAGGAAGCTTGAAATTTGGGAAAGAAAGGGAAGGAAGGAAGGAAAGTATGCAAGCACGCACGAATGAACTAACAAAGAATCCGAACTTGCCAAACCCATATAGTAGAGATGAATGTGGAATAAATGCAAACATCAAGAAGAATGACAGTTCTCTGGAAAACTTCCTTTTCCTTTCTAGCTTCAGTTTCACAGAACATCAGATAAAGTGTCATGGCTGTAGTATAGCAAGGGGTTTGTCATGGACACAAGCAGTAGTGCTCACGCACTTGGAGTTTTTGAAATATATCCACTTCAGCAGGTCCCTGAGCTCAGGTAACATTTGGTTTCTAAACATCTGGGAGATTGGGAAAAGCTGATGATGAAAAAACAGCTGGAAACAAACTGGGTAGAAGCTTGGCTCCAGAGTTCACCTCTTTTTTCGATTTACACATATTATTGTGTCTGATGAAATGGATCCTAGTCAATAAAAACTTGTGCCATGCCTGGTCTGACATGGGTTCAGATCCAGACATAGCTGTGATGCTCGTTGTGTGATCTTGAAGGCGCCATTGGCGTCACAGTGTTGTATGGATAAAATGGGAGCATGGGATAAAGTGTTGTATGATAAAATGGGATAAAGTGTTGTATGGATAAAATGGGATAATGACAACTACCATACACATCAACCGAAACTCCTTGGAGAAAAGGAGAGATAAAAATACACTAATCAAATTTAGACATATTTGTCTTTTTATGTGTCAGCAATCTATGCATGTATACATAGAGGTAAACTCAAAGAAATGTGCATAAAACTTCCATCTTACCCGAATCTCAGGATTGCAGATAAGCTAGGAATAAACACTGTTGAAAAAGAAGGAATTACTGCTGGGTTGACATTGATGGGTTGCAATGCAGCTGACTTCTGGGGTTATCCTTGCTTGTTTTATTAGTTTTTGTCCTGTTTGCTTTATTTGGTGACAACGATCCAAAACCAAGATGTTTTCTCAACCTAGACAGTTCTGTTGTGCTTCTACAGGGTGACCATTTAGAATGGAGGAGAGAGAACCTATACCTTTAACCATGGCATAGAAGAGGGAGTTGAGGCAGGTGTTGCTTTTTAAACCCTTCTATGATTTGCTAAACCTTCATTCTGTCTGGTCACCCTGCCACACATTGTTTTGAAAAGAAAGTAAGAGAAAAAAATGTCCAAACCAAAAATGTTTAGATTATATCCTTTTTAACAAGACGGTAAAAGAGGAAGACAAATGCAGAACAAGAAGCCATGAGAGCTGCATAAAATCTCCCTTTGGTTGCTGATTTTTTTAAAAGGCCCATTGGCTGCAGACTTCCTCTAGTCAACTGTTTGGCAATGGCTCTCTCTGACATCCTCATGCTTTTTCAGAGACTGTTGTAATGTTTCCTAGTGGAGCTGCAAGAACTCTGATTTTGCATGGATAAGGATATTGCAGCCCTAGTTTCTGATGCTGTCCTATGTTGGTTACCAGGCATAAGTGTGCTTTGGAGGGTGAAAGCACATGTATCACTGATCAAGAAGGACTCCTGGATTTGGTTTTCAATTCTGTTATCAACTTCTGAGTTCCTGTGCTTGATTTCCCTCCTCCTCATCTACCAAATGGGCAGATAACTATCTCCGCTTTGCACAGCGTTATGAGCTTTTGTTAATTAAGGTTCGTAAAAATGCTGCCGTTCTCTCAGATTTAAAGGATGCTGGATAATTACGCTCTCTAATAAAGTCTCCTGCAACGGCATCCTCGCAAGGGCTGTAAAAGTGATGGCCGGGTGTAGAGGAGATAATGATCAAGTGTTGTTGTGTGCAAAGCATCCTGTGGTTTTTATGGTTGCCTTGCTCGGTGCTGTTATCAGGCTGTTCAACTTGTGCCTCAGAAGACCTCGAGCTTGGCTGAGCCCAAGCTAATCAGGGAGGTAGCTCATCTTCACCAAGGCTTTGTGTCGAGGAGGGATGCTCGATAAAACGCCTCAGCATCATGGCAAAAATACCAGGTTTACAAACCTATACTATGGCTTAGGCTGGCCTAAGGCAAAAAATTAAAATGCCCCCTCATCCCAAACACAGTAACGTCGTCATTTTCAGTTGTTTTACAGGCAGTATATTTTATTTTCTATAAGCATCTTTAGTAGTGGGAGTCATAATAGAAAAGGTAACAAGAGTGCATCTCTCACTCCTAGCTCTCTTGAGGGCTTGGGAACCTTGTGTTTGGACATGAATGGCACAATACTAACCAATTTAGGCCAGTGCAACTCGCCCATCTCCCCGGTCCTGTGGTGATGTGGGAAGGTCGGCGCATGTTTCTGCAGTGGCCTAAACCTCCCAAGAGTGGTGCAGAAGTGCCTTATGGCACTTGTGCAACACCCCCAGGCCAGCAAGGGTCTTATGCCGGCCTAACCAGGAGTTAGTATTCTGTTATTTCTTACATGCGACTTAATCAAAGCAAGGCTTCCCTGTCCTCCATCCCTGTGATCCCAATCTCTGTTATGTCTGAGTTGGAGGAGGTGGTCCTTTGGACTCTCTCTCTCTCTCTCTTTCTCTCTTTCTTTCTCTCTTTCTCTTTCTCTCTTTCTCTTTCTCTCTTTCTCTTTCTCTTTCTCTTTCTCTTTCTCTCTCTCTCTCTCTCTCTCTCTCTCTCTCTCCATTTGTTTCTATCAGGGGTCTCCTCCACTCCTGAGCACTGGGCCTGAGCGGTGCCAGTTGTTTGACCATGTGTCCTTAGCTAGGGCTGGGGGCAGGGAGCGCATGTGAGTTTTTTTGCAGTTGCTCCGCTGCCTCTTCTTCCTTTGTAGAAGCAGCTGGAGGCGTGCAAAGGAAGTGCAGAGAGCCACATGAAAGAACCTTTGTATTAGTTAACGGAAGAAAACATCAGAACTGCTGAAGAGGCGGTGCAGCCATTTCCTTTTCCAGGAAGACAATTTGAAGGACACTTCTGTCTTTTCTGCAGGGCCTAGCAGTTTCCTGACAGTGCGCTGGAGCACTCCTCCTCCACGAACCATGCGCTGAAATAATAAAATAAACTTTTCTTTATCTGGATTTAAGTTCTGTGAAAATCACCTGGACTTTTCCCACTGAATTCAATCTGCATATACCTTTGTTAAGCAGCATGAAAGGTTCAGGGAGGCTGAGGTCTGAGCTAAATGACAGCACAACTGCAACTAATTTTTTTCTTTTTTTGCAATTGGCATAGTTTAATGTGCCTATGTTAATGTGCCACATTTCAAGCCTAGTAAAGTACTGTAACAGTACTGATCTGACATGTACTTGGCTTTAAGTGCATGGGTTTTTATTTGTGGGATTGCAATAGAGATATTGCAATCTTGATTGCAATCTTGATAGAGAAACTATTGGGTTGGGCACTAGAAATATGAAGCTGTGCATCATGAGTGGTGTTTATCTTTAAGGACTTCATGAACCGGCATCTCATCTTCAAAGTATTTTTTGGGCATATAGATTTGTGTTCTGGAACCAAATGAACATGAAAATTGACTTTTAGCTATTAATTTTTGCATGAAAATACAAATGGTCTCCAGAATCTGTGGGTTCAGTAACCACAAGTTAGAATATTTGTGGGGTCTGAACCTGCAGGGTGAGCCACCTGTTGCCCTCTGAACCCGACTGGAGCTCCTTATGAGGGCTGAAAATTATGATTTTTCTGGTTTTCAGCTGAAAATCAGAAAACACATTTTTTTACCTTCTGAAGGCCCCAGAAGCTCTTGTGAGAATTTGGAGGCCATGTGTGGCTTCCTTGGCTCTGGAAAGCTGTGCTCCAGTAGAGTTCAGAGGGCTTGGGGTTCCCCAAATTAACAGATTCAATCATCAGGGGATTTTCCATCTTCTACTCAACAGGTTAGGAACCAGAGCATTTTTTTTAGTTTACAGATGTTGCTTCCAATGCTTTTTTAGCTCACAAATTGCAAAAGCCCTTTTATCTTGTAAATTCCTGCTGTCACACAAAGATTTCTCCAACTGGACTGTCATTAATGCCTTTGGGAATGGCAATAAACCCAGAGCTAAAGTTGGCACACACACAAACACACTCTTACACAAACAAAACAGTATGAATCACAATTTCATATGCAAATCAAGCTGCCTTTTTAGCCTTTTAGAATTTTAGCCTTTAGAATAGCAGAAAGAGGTTGAAAGAGCAGAGGATGTGGTGAATGGATGATTTCTGGGTATAACTGAAATACATTGAAAGAAGATCTTTGATAAACCCTCCTATCTCCAAACTGCCAACATACTTGTATTGTCAGAATCTTTATAGGAGTGGTGTGCGCTCCTTTCCATAGACTATTTATGCCACTGGCTCTGTTGCATGCTTTGGCGGTGCAGCCGTCACTCTACCACAATGTGTAGAGTTCTATCTATCACAATGTGTTCCAATTCTTGATAGGAATGAGTCATCAGTTTAAGAAGTTTTGGAAGATGCGCATAGAGGATGCAACCAACTCAAGCTGTTGATGTTCCTGCTTTCTGAAAGTATCTACAAAGCAGCCTGTTTCACCATCCAAAATACAAATAATCCTTCATCATGATGCTGAATTTTTAGCATGCCGGGAAAGATCATTTTCTGCCCTCCTGTTGGCTACACTGAAAGCCTGACAGGTTCCTCCACAGCTGCCTGTTGAGCTGTGCAAAAAAAAATCCGGGGTCTTTTGTTTTGAGCTTTGGATGACAGGAAAGAATGTGCAGTTCATTAGTGGTGATTTACTTGCATCCACTTTTGTATTGGGGTGGGACACTTAATCCGTGTTTACACAGCACTCGTTTTGTTATGTGCCCTGAATTGATAGAGGATCCCTTAACGGATAGAATCATTAGGGTGGTACTGTTTCAGTGCGCAAGAGGGATACATGGTTTAAAATGCTGAAATGTGGAGAGTGTTGCCATCTCAGGTTTTATGTACTGTTTTCTTCCTGTGTCAGTCATAGTTTCCTCTTTTCTTTTTCTCCCCATGCTAAACCTTTTGCCTGTGATGCATGCCTCCTTCACTAAGCAGAAACTCAGCTTTCTGCCCCAGGGTTACCTAAATCTGGTTTGTAGCACATGGCAAGGAGGAGCAGGCAGTGCCTGTCAAACATCTCCCTGCTGTGGTGTTTCCAAAAGGTGCTTCCATCAAGCTAGTTGTTGCTAACCAAGCAGTAAATCTGGTCTTGCATCTCCATCCTGTCAAGGACACAAAGCGCACAATCCAGAGTTTAGGCAGTGAGGAGAGCCCTAGCTGGGCTGCCCAACTATTCTGAATCCAGAGCAGAAAGTTATGCTGCAGCCAGAGAGTCAGGAAGCCTGGGTTGCCCTAACTGCTCCAGAGCATGCTCAATAGGCACCAAGTCTGTGGTATCTGGGGAGGACTTGCACCTCAGGAGACTCCTCTCAGATCACACTGAACAAGGAACAGCTGTGGTGCCTGCCTTAGAAGGAGTCCCTGATGAGATGCCAGTACAGTCTACAATGAATACAAGAGGCTTCTGGAGTGGCCTGCAGTATCCACAGGTTAGTGGGCTGCAGTAGTTGTGCAATATCCTGAGGTTGAGAGGCAGGGGTTGCAGCTAGGCTGGCCAAGAACACAGATTTTTGGTCAGTATTGCCATTCCTACTCTGGCTTATCATGAACCCCTATGGGTCTACTCATTACTATACCTGCTCCTGAGGTGGTATAACTCTGAGGAGCTGGAAGAGGGCTTTGGGTACAGAATAATTGCTCTGCCCTAGGCAATGCTTAACATGCCCCCAACATACCTCTCCTGAACTGCCTAGGCTGCCTCAGCTACGGCAGCCCAGGTCCTCCTGTCTTGGAGGACAGAAATGTTGCCTTACTCTGCCCCAAGCCTTTTCCAGAATAAATAAGGGGGGACCATCTTGCGGCCAAGTGATTGATAGGGTAACCCAAGTGCACTTCTGGATTGTACCCAAAGACACTGTGACATGGTGGGCTTTTTAGTCTTGCTATGTAGCAACAGTTGAAACCCATTTTCCCATGGTGACTGCTCCTTGCAACACCTGTACAGATGGGTCACTGTGTGGAAGATCACCACAGCCTTCAGAACAACCTTGTGGTTGTTTGTGGAAAAGGCACTAACAGTGATCCACATAAAGTCCTCACACTGTGGCAAGAGGCAACTGAAAGGCTGATTTTCATGGCCTTTGCAACATGTTCACCACCCTTGGAGAGAGACAGAACAAGTGTGTCTTCTTCCAACTTGCGGAGTCTATCAGTCTGACCCAGCCCAGACTTCGCCTTGAGGCATTAGATGCTGTAGTGCAACCTTTCCTTGATGATCTGCAAGAAAGATGTTTATGTGGGTTTCTCCTTACTGTGTACTTTGGAATAGGTTTTTGAGTATAAACTACTTTCACATTGTGTCAAATATAAAGATATGATGGGTATTGTCCTTTTAAAAAAAAAAGTTGATTAAATACCACCAACAATGTCTTTGGCACTTTATGGAGATTTGTAAACAAACTACCAGACAGTGATGGTTCATTTGCCCAATGAAACCTCCAGTTTAAGAGAACAGGAGAGACATCAATGTAGTTACCATTGCACTTAAATTTACTACCTGGGAAATGGATAAAGCTAAAGGACTTGTAGAAGATACAGGTTTCATGACGACAAACGTGTAGGTAGTCATGGTGGTCCATCAGAAAAAATGCCAAAAGCTACAGCCTAGTAATTCCAACCAAACTACAACTGTGTCGTGGAAAGCAAACATTTACAATGCAGGCCTTATGAGGAGTTTTGGAGAACCTGAAAGTTGTCTGATCATAGAGTTGTGTCATTTTGGTTTCAAAAGAGGCATCAAGGCAAAATCAAGGGACTTTTTTGGGAGCTTTTAACCAGAAGAGTAAGTGGTAGGATATGAATACAGCAGGTATTCCTTTGATGCGTTTTGTATAGAAATGCACTTTAGAAATGCGTTTGACTTAAATTCACTTGAGCAGATTCTGGATACCTTTTCAGTTTTGTTTGCATGTCTTTTAATTTAAATGTGTGCAGTTTAGAGCTGTTCTGTCCACCTAGAAGTGGGGAATTCTAGAAAGGGGAGGTGTTTTTGGGCAGGTGTTTCTCTAGCTTTCTTCCTATCCAGATTTTGGGAAAATTATTTTGATTTAATTGAAACCTCCCGCCCACTAACCATCCTATTTTTTAAAAAATTCAGGTAGAATGAATAGATTTTTACCTTTTTTCTGCTATCCCTTAACATACTTGAAAATTACCATAGTTATCACCATTTATAACAATTTCTTTTAGCTACTTATATTTCAGGGTTTCTTGGTAATGGCCCTGGTTTTTAGAACATTTATCATTCCTGCCTCTATTTCTTTCCAATTTGTCATATGGTTCCTGGACTGCAACACAGTGCAAAATCCTTCCAATGCTGATTAATGTTAGTATCCCAAATCTTGGTAATAGTTACCTAGTTAGCCAGTAAACATCTGGGCATAATCACAAGTTATGTTCTATGGAAAAAGCATTCTGTAGATTGGTGGTTTTCAAAGTGGGGATCAAGACCCCCTTGGGGATCATGACTTCATTTCACGGGGGTCGCAAAAAGCTGGATGCCTCATTGGAATCTAGCATTGGACACCTTTAATGTTACTTCCAGCCATGACATCGCTTCTGGGGGGTCCTGGGCAGGTTGTTATTCTCAGAAGGGGATCCTGGGCTGAAATGCTTGAATACCACTGCTGTAGATCAACCAGAACCTGTAGATCAACCAGAATGAAGTGAGACTGCAAAGAGATACCGGTGAGGTTTTACTGGTTAAACAGCTTGCCTATATTCTTTTTCCTTTCTCACATCCTGGATTCTAGACAACGTCAAAATGATTTCATTAGTGAGATCCAGTAGTCTTTGCACTGCAGATACAGAGACCAAAGAAGCAGCCCCAGGGCTATCTTTCTGTGTTCTTCCTCTGGGAAATGCGGAGCCCTTCTAATTAGGGGCAGATCCCCTCTGCTTACACAGCTGACGGCCAGATGCCCGGGCACAAGATGCTGATAGCCAGCAGCTGATGACCACCCTTTGATATATCATTGGGAAGCCTGATGACAGAGAAACAGGAGTCTGAACAATCGACCAAAGGGAATCCCACACTCCTGCAGTGTTAAAAGATCAGCCGCCCGACTGATCATGATGCTGAGCAGGGATTCATCTTTAATTCCACTTATTCCTTGAATTTCTGGAGGCGGCAAAAGTATTCTATGAATGCAAGTTGAGGAGAAGCTTTCCAGTCCCTTGAGCATAGACACCTTGTCTGTGAACAATTTGCATTAACAACCACTAAAAATAAACTTCATGTTTTCCTTCTCCTTTGAGAGCAATGGCTTAGAATATGGAATGCCCTTCCAATGGAGAAACACCAGCCCTTCGTTCTTTAGTTTTCAGGGATGTTTAGAGACTTTTCTATTTCAGCAAAAAAAAAAAAAAAAAAAAAAAAAATCCATTATTTTCATGTTTATGGTGTGATGCTGTTTTAAAGGAAGCAGTTTGATTCTTTCAGTTTTACTTTACATTCCTTTGTGTATTGCATTGTATTGTGTATTTTTTTAAACAGGAATTTTGTTGTTTTTTTCAAATACTGGACAGCTGCTTTGGATGTCCCTTTTAAAAGAAAAGCAAGACATTAAGCAAAGAAGCAAAAAAACTAATAATGCATTTGAACTTTGAATAAAAACCTATGAATAAAGATAAGCTGGTTTGGCCGGTAGACTGGAAGGAGGATGTTCTCAACTCTTGATGGTTTTGCAATCCTGACTGGGAATCAGGCGTGCTTGTGGGTTGGTGGGGAGCAACAAGATTAGTCATAGGATATAAATGAAGCTGTCTTCCGTTGAATCAGATTGACAGCTCATGTAGATATGAAAGACAATAAGTAGTAGATAATAATACTGTATACAGCCATTAATTTTTTTCATTTTCTTTGTAAACTGCTTTGTGAACTTTAGTTGAAAAGTTATATATTCCGTAAATACCACAGATAGATCAGTCTGGGTGAGAGTCTCCGATAATTTTTTCATAGCCCTCCTAGATGGGATTCTTCAAATGGAGAAGCCATAGACTGAACATTGGATGTTTTGCTTCTTCAAACTTTAGGGCAGATTTTTGTGTGTGTTGTTATGTGGTTAGTGGGAAAAGGAGTTGCATAAGCAATGTCCCTATTCCTTTGCTTTGACCATAGAGCCAGTTATGAAACCTTGCGTAGATAGATCCAAATCAATGTCTTCATAGGGTATCTTCGCTGGTAGGAAGGGAGATCAGTGAAGTATGAAGTCCTTTGTTGCATGCATTACTCTGAGCATGCATTCCCTACAGTGCACCTTGGGAATTTTCCAGTCTATGTCTGTGTGCGCATACATCCAACATATGTATGTATGTTGGATGTACATACAGGTATCCCTTGTTATCTACGAATGTTACATTCTGGAACCTCCCCTTGATAAAAAATGTCCATATATAAAGAAAACAATGGAAAATTAGGTTTTTAAGACCCACTATTGGTTTCATGCTCCTCTATTGTGCCTAATTGAATAAGGTAATGCCTTAATATCGGCAGGGCTTTGATTCTGGACTGAAAAAAGGAATGATAGTTTGCATGACTGTCTCTCTACAACAGTAAGAAAAGCAGTTTTTAAACACTGTGATTTGCAGTGGCCATTCATGTTTAGACTATATGCCGGTATAGGAAAGTGAGAAGTGACTGACTCACTGACTGACTGACTCATCAATGCGCTGCCAAAACTGCTGGACCTAGAAGTATGAAATTTGGGGTGGGTGTTCCTTCCATGATGGAGGGAGTCACTAAGAACCAGTTTTTGGAAATTCCAACTTGAAGGGGATGAGATGAGGAGCAACGCATTTTCCTTCCTATACTTTGCATTGCAGAATCGGTGACTGAGGGATGCTCTGCCCCAACCCCTGGACCTAGAAGCATGAAATTCGGGAGGGTGTTCCTTAGATCACATGAACACCTACCAAGAACCGATGTGGAGAAATTTAACCCTTAAGGGGCTGAAAAGGGATGCAACATGTTTTTGTCCTATACTTAACATGGAAGACTGACCAACATCCAGCCAATTTGGTGCTCAGTGCCTGGTGCACTGGGGAGGATGTTGTTTGGAGGGAGGGGTTGCACTGGGAAGGATGCTGTGCAGGGGGGTCGATGCGCAGGGAGCAATGATGTGTATGGGGAGTTGATGCGCATGGGGGGATGATGCGCATGGGGATTGATGTGCATGGGGATTGATGTGCATGGGCAGTTGATGCAGAGTGGGGGGTATCATATGGGGTGTCATATGGGGAATTTTACTCCCACAACATGGGTAAGCTTTCACTAGTTTGTGTATAAAAAATCTGTTTATAACAAGGTTGAACCTGTACATACTGTACATATGTACATCCATACATATGTTTGTACATGAAGATTAATGGGCCTGATCACTGATGATCAAAAAGGGTAATATTTAGACTGTATGTGGAGGATACAATTTCTGAATGCTTCCTATGGGAAAACAACTTTAGATAAGGAGAAAAGTTACACTGAAAGGAGTGCTTTGAGCTATAATTGCTATCCTAATATACTTTTTTAAATACATGAGGAAGCGTTGGCATCTCCCATCTGCGGTCTAAGGTTGTACAGCCCACACTTTTCTAATATTTTGCAAACTATATTTTGCAAATATTTTGTAATATTAAGCATTACAGTTTCCAGACAGTGGGGTTAAAATCCAGATGCCTTTGAACCATGTTAATACCTCTCAACATACTGTATTCAATCTTTATAAGAACTTTGCAGTGTGGTGTTAGTGAGTCATGAGCAAAGAAGTCCCTGTTAATGAACTCATTAAATGGACTTGCACAAACCAGCGATACCCTTACAGGGTTGTTATAAGGATTACCAAGATAATTTATGTAAAGCACTATGAAGACCTTCCAAACACTACATAAATACTGTGTATTGATATTAACCGGGCACTGCAAGCTCCATAAAGATGTCTTTTAGATAAAATAGGGTGACATCTAGCAAGCAAGTACTGTAGTATTTTGCAATGTAAATCAGACTTGAATCTCTGTTGCAGATCTCTCCACTTTTCATGGAGCGCTTGTGTTTGAGCTACGCTTGGCACTTCTCTGCTTCACCTGCTGGAGAGGGAGGTTGTGTTGTTCTCTGTGAGTTCAGCATCTGTTTGTAAGGCAGCTGGAGGAAAATTAGTAGCGTGACTGAATAGTTAAACTCTGGAGCCTCTGTTACTGTGAAGAACCAAGTTATTGTGACCTTATGTCACTTCTTGGCTAACTCATTGTTAAAGGCTGTAATCCTAACCTCCATTTAGGCCGGCCTAAGCCCCAAGTCCTGTGCTGATCTGGAGGTGTCACAAAAGTTCCTCAAGATAGTTCTGTGCCACATCTAGAGAAGCGTTAGGCCAGTGCAGAGACATGCGCTTGCTTCCCTATGTCACCACAGGAATGGGAAGACCAATGAGTTGTGCCAGGCTAGGTTAGGACTGCATCCTAAGTCAAATACGCAGCAATCTTTGCCACCTTCCCTGCCAATAAAGTGGAGATCATGTATGATTGACATAGTTTTTTAAATGCTGATGTCATATCTCTTTGTAAGGTTATTTTCATATAGTCACAAGCAGGTTAAATTTTTATTTCCATCCATTATTTCCATATAACAAGCTATTCCTCCATTTTTATCTACAAAGTTATTCCTTCGTGGAACAGTTACAGTCTCTAGTCAGTGGTTCTGAACATAATATGTAGTTTAGCACAACAGTGTGCTAAGTTATGAGCAGTCTTTTTGGCTTCTTAAAATGTCTCCTTAGGGCCAGGAGATCAGATGTCCCTTTTCAGTTGATGGCTAGGAAACCAGCCGAAAACGCCTTGCTTTTTTTTAGTACTACAGTACTTATCTCACACTCTGAGATACCAGTTGGCTCTGAATTTAATACCATCCATTATGTTCTGAGATGCTTTGCTGGTCCAGAACAAACCCATTATATAAGATAGGGTGTCAAACATAAGGCCGGTGGGTCTGATACAGCCCCAGAAGCAATTTATCTCCCAGCTTGATCAATGGGGTCTCTCATATCCTGAAAACGTGAATAGGATTTGCACATTTCCTCTCCTGTCATTTGTAGGCAATGAGTTCCTACGTGAGAACAAAGTGCTTATTTTTGTTCATCACTTGCTTAATGATGTCACTTTCTGCTTCATGTGTTCAATGGGGTTTCTCCCAGGAAAGTGTCTTTAGGGTTGCAGCCGATGTCACTTCTGTCCCTCAGCATGAATGCTAATTTCAGCCCTTGGTATGAAACCAGTTTGACAACCCTGAATAAAGCCATTTATTTCATTTGATAAGTAATTGGCAGTTCTACATTGCCTGTGTCTCTGGCCCTGTTTGGATATGCACGTTCATATGCATGTACTCATGTTCTGAAACAGAACACTACATTAACAATTTAATAGGTGATTAAAATGTAGTGACTGTGTTAGTGATGCCCAGAATTGTCTGCAGTTTATTTGAAGTGTGCATCAGCTGGTGAAGATGTTTCTGGTTTTAAGACCTATATACTGTTTCATTTTTGCATATGTGTTCTGATCACGCCTTTCCCTAGACCACAAATAATGTACAAACTTATACACAAGAGACAGTTTCAATTCCAACCACAGCTCATCTGTTAGGTAGCTTGCCTGTACTTTTATTGCTAAAAGAATGTAGAAAAAAGGGAGGCTTTTGTTTCGTGGTTAACTGTTGTATTGTTTGATGGGTGTTGGTGTTAAATGCCAAATTAAGTGATGTCTGAAGAAAGGCAACTTTTTCTCTCTATCTCTGCAAAAGGCACCAATGGAGTGTGGCAGATGGCGAAATATCTGGAGGATGAAGAATACCGGTTGTGAATTTTGAAGTGTTGTATGATAGGGGAGAGGAGGAAGAGGAGGTGATACAAGACAGTGATTTTCAGTGGTAGATGTGCATCCTATATTATCATCATCTGATAGGCTCTGAAACATTTGAGTTCACGATTAGCTTGCTGGTAAAACATACCCCGCCAAAAAGTTCGTGGTTTCCACATATTCTTGGAACACCATCAGAACATGGAAGTCCAACAAATGATAAATTTAAACAGCAGCTACCCCTAAAAAAAGCTTGATCCAGACTGTGAAGGTAGCATCTTGGGAAAATACCAGTAACAGAAACGTGAGGGTGGAGGCAGGAAGTGTCTGCTTTATTTACAGTATTTGTATCCCACCCTCTGGCCAGCAAGGCTCCCAGTGCCTTATATAAATCTAAACAATGGGAAATCCTTACAACAGAAAAAAAAGAAAGGGGTGGAATATGCCTTCCTTGCTTCTTTTCCCTTCCTGATCACAGGGTGGTTGGGCTGTCTTTGGCCATGGTGAGGTGGGACGGTTACAGTCCAGGCTTACAGGCATCAGCAGGTGGAGGTGGCTACATTGGATCATTATTTTGATGGCTTTTTAATGTGTAATGCAGATCACACAGAGATTTATCAATAGATCCCAAACCATGATATGTGGCTTCTTGGGGAGCTGTGGAAACCAACCAAGGGAGCTGTAGAATCCTCATGGAAAAATCTCCAGCCTGGTACAATGTATAGGATTGTAACCCTAATGGGAAACCGTGGCTTTTTCCCCAGTAGGCCAAGGGAACTAGTTTTGGAATCAATTTTGGAACCGCTAAACCAATAGACTTTTTGTCTATTCTTTCCTTTGACTCTTTCCTACTTCTTTGCAGTGCATCTTAAGCTTGGATAGTTTCAGAATTGACATTTTGAAGACGTTCGCGCTCTCTCTCAGTATCCCAAGCAATTGTGGGTACATAAGAGGGCTCTGCCAAGGTTTCTTTTTCGTTCTAGTATAAATTTTCATGCATTTCTTAGGAATCTCTAATCTTTTTCTACTCTAGCATTTCTGGAATGGAGAGATTTTTTCAATGATTTGGACTGGAGAAACACTCTTACCTTGTTTCAGCTGTACCATTTTCGCCACCAGTTCTTCCTTATCTTTACAGTACAGCGTTTGCCAGGCTACAGTCCAGACAAAACTAGTAAAACTTGGAGCGAGTAAAACAAGCCCAAGTAAAACATGGAGCAAGATGGCCGTGAAACATTAAGTACCTTATATTTCTGTGCTGAGGGCCATTTTCATATCCCCCTTGCATGTCGTCCCTACTCTCCATGGTTTAAAGTAAAAAAATAACCTTTGGATTTTGAATGCCTTACCTACAATGGTTAGTTAGCATGTTTCAACAACTATATTTTAATGTCTGTCAGAATAGCTGCCATTCCAGGGCACTCTTCTGCATTTGGTCTTATTTTCATCTAGACTAGGATGAATTAGGGTGAAATCTGCAAGGCAAGAAATAAATTATATAATTGTAGGTTCTTAGGATGTGACATAAGTTTTTTTTCAATGATTAGGAATGGAGAAACTGTCTTATCTTGTTTAACTTTAATTCTTTCCCCTTCAGTTCCGACTTACCTTGTCGATGTTTGCCAGGACTGTAGCCCAGAGAAAACTAGCTTTGCATAAGCCAATGCATATGACCAGATTTTTCCAGATTTGTTCTCTTTTTTTAGCCTTCTGCCTGGGTGTCCTCCAAAAGGGCTGCATTGTCCTGCATAGTTCCTGCATTGGAACTTTGCAATGGTGTGCAATATCCCATCATGCCATATGTTGTTGGATTTGTATTGAAGAGCAGAATCCAATGCAGTTTTGAAATATCTCCTTCCTATCTAAAGTTACAGTCAAAAAACGAAAAATCAAAAATGTGCATTGAGCTCCATGGGAAAGTGAAAGTGCCCAACATTGCGGCTTTACTCGTGAGTAGGAAAATGTGCCATTGTCCTCCTGAAAGGCCATGCTGAGAGGAATCCAAGACTTTATTCTCCTTTAGAAGTTTGGGAATCTGGTCACCCTGCATGAGCCCAAGTAAAACTTTGAGCAAGATAATCATGAGTAGCTTAAGTCGTGTTGATTTCAATATGAATAGTTAGTCAAATCTCTGCAGGATTTACTGATCTGCGTTGCCTCCTCCTAATCAGCCTCTGCTATGGTTAGGTAATCCAACCTTTCCTCTGTATCAGCATGATTGGAAGTTTTCAGTTTAATGCAGGAATGTGGCAGAATTATCTAATGTTGGAAGAGGCTGCCTGTCCCAATTCTGCATAAGATCTTGAATGCATACCTAGTTCAGCAACTCATGCAGAAACAGAGGGTCGGCCTCCTCTTGAGTGTGGATCATTCTTATTCAACATTCTCAAAGTTAAATTGAGGTGCCTCTAATTTAAATTCAGGATAAAAGGGTGTTTCAGCTCTCAGAAGTTGGGAAACACTAACATAGACTTTAAGGACGCACATCAAGAAACAACTTGATAAATTTTATTTAGCAACTGTACTCGTGTTTGCTGTCGTTCATTAAAACACACATGCATCCCACAACACCCAACAATTCATTATTCATCTTGACCTTTCACAAGGCTGGAAGGGAAAGCTGCCTGAATGAGTCTGTCTCCTACGCTCTGGTCCTGTGCTGGAAGGAGGATGCGGGAGTTATCTTTTGCCCAGCCAAGAAACGTTGTGTCTTTCCAAACAATTGCACAACAAAAAGCCGCAAGTGTCGGTCAGCAAAGTATGAATCAAAGCTTTACTGGATGCTGCCAGAGGAACTGAAATTTGCAGAAGGGCAGCAGAAATGAAGTTGCAATGGTAGCACTTGACCTCCTGAAGTGGAAGAGGAGCTCAGATGTGGCCATGGGGGAGGTACAATATAACAACATTCATCAGTAAAATAATCACCCCCTTTTCTAGCATTTCAACTGCCCTTTTGCCTCCTCTTTTCTTCATGCCCCCTGAACTGCCCTTTTGCCACCATTCTCCTCACTGGCACTCCCCATCAGGTGTAATGGAGATTGCTCACCTCTTCCCTTGCCCCCAGCCTTCGCTGCTGCAGAGGACCATGGAAATAGAACCCTCAGCCTGCTTGATTTCCACAGAAGATGCAGCTACTCAGCCTTCTCTGCTCCAAAAGACCATGGAAGCAGAACCCTCAAGCTGTTTGATTTACATGGTAGATACAGCTCCTTAGCCTTCTCTGCTCCAAAGGACCATGGAAATAGAACCCTCAGCCTCCTTAATTAACATGGAAGGTGCTGCTCCTCAGCCTTCTCTGCTCCAAAGAACTATGAGAATAGAACCCTCACCCTGTTTGACACGGTGGTGAAGGTTCCTCGGCCTTCTCTGCCCCAGAGGACCATGGGAATAGAGCCCTCAGCCTGCTTGATTGATACAGAGATGTGGACACAATAATGCAATGGTCAAGGCTCTTAATAAGATAGATGATAGTATCAGGAAGTGATTTTACTCCACTGGAAGATCCTCCTCCTTTAAGGAGGCTCTTTGACATGACATGTTTATTTAGGAGAGTACTTTAAAAAGGAGGAGAGTAGGAGGCAAGGGAGATAATGCAGTGCTTCTCTGCAGATCAGAGTGGTTGGCAGGCTTGTTCCAGAGAAATGGATGATAGACTCACTCATAGATCAAAATAGCTGACAGGCTTGGGCAGAAAGCAAGGGCTCTCATTTCATTGTTCTTGCTCCCTTTTACAGACGATGAAGCAGAACAAATGGCAGCCCATGAAGACCAAGTCTTACTTTGTAGGCAGGGAGGTGGTTCGTTCACAATTCTGACAAGTCTTTGGCAGCCTGTGAGGAACAAGTTGGTGGTCTCAGTTGAATTCCCAGGGGCCAAGCGCACATGCAACTGTTGGCGTTAAATGACAGGTCTGGTCACGTTTGTGGCAGTGAGGCCAAGGGAACACAGAGATGGAGCTGTTTTCTCACCCCGCTGAACAGTTTCTCTTCGCTCAGTGTGTTTGAGATTTTTGCTTGGACAGTGTGTTCTTGTTTCCTTCTGTCCTATATAAGACAGAGACAGGCTTCAGACTGGGGGAGGTCCACTTTGAACTCAGAGGATAATGATAAATCAAGAATAATGGGAAGCCTGAGGATTAGACATTAGATTGTGTGTGAGCATCTGGTTGTGTACATGATCTCTGCAAAGGGCACATGTGAGCCTATAGATCTTAGTTTTTGATGAAGCAAAGAGTTGACAGGTAATCACTTTTATGTCTACTTTTTGGTCCAGTCCTTCCACCAAAGAATGCATTAGTGCACAGTAACCCTGCAAGGTAGTATCCGATGAGATATTTTTTTTACCCACGGCCACATAGTGAATTAAATAGTAGAGCAAGTACTATGTTTTTCCAACATCCGAAGTCACAGCCTTCAGAAAGAAGTTTCAGTGTGAACCATGCTAGCCTCTGAGAACTGGCACAGCCATTTCTTGACTGTGAAGAAATGCTGTCCTGATCAAATATAGGGTGTCCCCCCAAATGTATCCTGAACTCAAGTAATGAACCTTGATTCATATGTACTTCATTGTAGAAAAGCAGGCCTCCATCAGTCTTGAGAGACTATGGTATCGTGCTCAGCGCAGCATACGCTGCATGCAAAGCATGAAGACCTGGGTTGGATTGTTTTGGAGGATAGGCTGTTACCCAAGCAGCAAATCCCCCCCTCTCCATGCCACTGAAATAGTCCAATGCAACGGCAGAGCCAATACGATTGCTTCCAGCTGCGTCAAAGAGCTGGGCTAAGGACAGGAGCTCACCCTATTTTGTGGGGCTGACCCAGGTCTCGGACCCTGGCCTGATGGTTAACAGGCACAGCGTCTTAACCACTTGTGCCACCCACAGCCATATTGTAGAAACCGCATTGTACAACTTCTTTGTAGAAACCATGCAATAGTTGAACTTCTAAGAGCACAATCCAAACCATGTCTACTCAAAAGTTAGCCCCATTGTGTTCAGTGGGTTTTACTCCAAGAAAATGTGTTTAGCATTGCTGCAATCAAACAATGGGGCTTACTTTTGAGTAGACATGGTTAGGATTGTACTCTTAGAGAAGCAAACAAAGAGACGTGTGGAACCATCCCAATGCAAACAATAGTAGTTGTCTGCAGATCCCATAGTCAACAATATCAGCGATGTATAGACGCCAGCGGGGAGCACTTCCAGCATGCAGTTTGATCGATTGTTTGATTAATTAACTGGGTCAGACAACTGCATCTGCGTACACAGTATGCAGCATATGTGTGAATTATAGTGTAATAAATTTGACACTAAAGTGTGTGTACATTATCTTGAGACAGTCCTATAAAAGGAAAAGCAAGTGAAATGACTGAGGTAAATTGTAATAAAATGGATTACATCTAGCTTTACCCAGCATCCTTTTGATAAAAGGTTCTCCCTCTCTGGAAAACTGTGTTGAAAGCTGTACCCCTCCCTTTATATTTTACAAATCGATCAATGTCATCCACCTTTTATGACTCCTCTAATCCTATTACTGTTCTTGGTGCAATCATCTTAATCTCAGCTGCTTCTCTGGGGAATGTATCTGAAGGTGGTGGTGAAGGGAAAGGACTCTGACTGCACAGTAGCATCCTTGCTAATTGCTCGAAATAAAATGTAGGTATTGTACACCTACAGTTGTTACTGTATAGTAGTAGTAGTATCTCTGCTATCACAGTTCAATATGTGACAGTCATTACTACAGTTTAGTTCAAGATCCTTTCAGTGCAAGGCACAACTCTGGAATATGCAGAGTAAGTTTCTGACAGCTAATTCACTTTTTAAACCTGATGCATGATCATGTTTTAAAAACAAAACAATGTACCTGCGGATACCTCATATAATAAGAGGTAGTTATATTTATCGCATTGACTAGCTTTATCTTATTTTCTCTTTCAGGAAATAATACTTCCAGAAGCTGTACTTGTCTCAGACTGGCATATATTTGTCCTGTGTATGTCAAATGGAAAAATACTCAAATTCATGATATACTAATGGGTTCAGGCATCTGCTACACTTGTATTTTATTTATATGTTTTCTTTAAAACACCTAGAATCACTTTAGAAATCATGATCTACTTATGAACCTGCTAAGATTTTGTAAGAAATGAGAAAACCCAGAATGAGTTTTGCTAAAATCCTATTTCCAATTACTTTGGAGTAAATTCCATGGAAATTGGTGGGGTTTATTTGGATTGGGTCTCATGATTACTCTTATTCTTATGCACTTCTTCTATACAGCACTTTCTTGCCATGCTTCTTTCTCCGCAGGATATACTTGTCTACCATGACTAACTCATCAATAAAGCTGTTTCTTTTTTGTGTTACTTCTCATGGAGAAATTTTCATTGAATGAAGGAGGAAGAATTCTAGATTCTATATTTTGAACTGTTTAAAAAAAGCATCTCAAATTCTGATGAGAAGTACAACTTTCCAGCAAGTTGTGTTGCCACATCTTTCTTTAATCAGCACTGAAATGAGATCTGTATTAGGTGGGCACTCCTCTGCATACCAAAACTCTCAACTTGGCCAAGAAACTCTCTACTGGTCCAAGGCAAAATAACTGTTTTGAGAAAGTGAGGAGCTGGGAAATATCAACGGATTAATTTTTTTTCTCCCCGTCTTGGAAAGATACCCAAATATACACATATATTTTCAACATACATGATTATGAGTACAGATTTGGCATTGCTTATCATGGGACCAGAAGTATTTCAGATATGTGATTTTACTGTATTTTAGAATATTTGGAGTTAGGGTGCAATCCTATGCCTGTCAACTCAGAAGTAAGTCCTGTTTTATTCAAAGGGACATACTTCCAGGAAAATGTGTTCAGGATTGCAGCCATACTTAATGAGAGACCTGCTGGATGGGGCCCAAGTCTAAATATAAACTTCATTTAATTTCAAATGAATATATGCACATTGTCTGAAGATAATCTTATACAATATTTTAAAATAATTTGTGGATTTTGTACATGTCACACAAGGGCTGGTGGGGAATTTTCAATTTGTGGTGTCATATTGGTGATCAGAAAAGTTATGGAATAATAAAAATGGATTTCAGAATTCTGGATAAGGGATGTCTAGCCTTTACTGTTGTACACAATAATAAAAGATTAAAAAAGGGCCATGGTGGATCAGACCAAAAGATCCATCTGGTCTGGCATTCTACTTTCTAAAGGGGTTATACAGGTGCCTCTTTGAGAACCCTAAGTAGGGCATGAATGCAAGTACAGTAGCTCTGTCTCCCTATTACCCCTTTGCAGCTGGGATTTGATGATGCCATATCCCTGAACTCTGTTTTCATCATGACCAGAAGCCATTGATAGACTTGTTGTTCATGAATTTGTTAAATTCCTTTGTAAAGCCATCTACTCTATTGGTCATTAAAGTGGTGGTGCATTCTCTAAATGAATTATGCATTGTGTGAAGAAAACCGCTTTTTGTCTGTCCTGAATTTCCTGCCAGTCTATTGGATGCCTCCTGGTTTCTAATGTTACAGTAGAGGGGGAAACAAACTCTCCACAACATGCATAATTTGTAAGCCTTATCATTTTTTTTCTTTAAACTTGAAAGCCCAAAACATTGTAGTCTTCTGTTGTAGAGAAGGTGCTCAAAGTTATCCCCCCATCATTTTGGCTACTACTTCATGGAGGGAGTCATGTTACCACCATGAAGCAAAATGAGAATCAGCAGAAGTTGTAATTCATCCAATTTAAGTTATCATTGCCAGATCTCACATAAATAAATGTTGTGTGTTAATATGGTAATATTAATATGTTTGTGATACTTTCCGTTTTGTAGATGGAGGTTGTGACCATATCCTAAAGGGCTGCTTTAGAACCGCCCAACATGTTAGCCATTCCCTTTGATGAATTTTTTTAAACTTCCTCTACACAGGTCACAAAACGCTTCTGGAAGTTGTTCAGAAATGTTTGCCATATAGCAATGGGATGGGTGAGGCCGTGGTTTGATAAATACAAGTCTGGGTGAGGACATGGTATGATAAATACAAGTCTATAGCCTTCTTGATTGTGTGCCAAACTCAATCTAATCTTAGGCCTATGTGTTACGAATGTATCTGTTGTATATCTGGTGTCAATCTGCCTGAGATGAATTGTGATGTATGGACAGAATAAAAAAGAATTTATATAGCTTTTAAACTGTTCATACTGCAGCACATGTACAATATTTGCTGGTTAGAATCAACCTGATAAGTGAGGTAGTAAATCCCAAGACCGGTAGTAAATCCCAAGACTGGTAGTAAATCCCAAGCAGAGAACACAGTGGGACTTAATTTCTGAGTAGACATGCATAGGATTGCATCCTCAATCTCTTCGTCACCATACTACAAGCTGTAATCCACCAATCAATGTACGTTTTGAAAAAAGCTTAACGCTGCTGCTGCTGCTGCTACTACCTCTACTACTGCTACCTCCACTACTGCTACTACTACTACTACTACTCTGCACCAGGGTCTGGGGCAACCATAATTCTGGGCCAACCATAATTCTGGGTCTACCTAGTGCTTGCACACGTTTCCCATCCTCATGGAGCAATGCAATAGGTATCAATCTATGGGGAGCAGTACACTCATGCACCAGTGTCTGGTAACTCTTGGGTCAACCCTAATTCAGGATCTATTCTTTGCTTGCATGCATTCCCCTTCTTCCATGGAGCCATCTTACGGTGCTGTAACAGTGCTGGATGCACCTTCTTGATGAGGTTGAGAGAAAAGTGATCTCTGGAGGATGTTTCTCCCTCAACATTTTGGTAGCGTTGTTGACAAGGTGCTCTTGTAAGATTGCTTCTCTATTTTCCCCCGAGTGGGAGTGGGAAGGCTTGGGGAAGAGAAGAGATGCATTTGGAGGACGTTTCTTCCTCAGTTCTCTGTTTGGAATCTTCTCAACAGCCTCCTCTCCTCCCCATGTACAGTTCCACCACTTGGATGGAGAAGGTGGGCCAAAGAAGCAATGGAAGGAAACAGTAATCTAAGTTCACCCAAATCACTTTGAAATTAAAAACACATGGCCACCCTACGTTAAACTTCCATAAATCTAAGATAACAGCTGGGACATGGTTTTCAGTCCACATAAATCAGGGTCAGCAAATCAGAGAAAAAGAAAAGGGGCTGGTTGAACTATTCCCTGGTGCTGGCCAGAATTCCTAAACAAAGGCTTTAAAAAGAAAAATAACATGCAAAAATAAATAAGAGGGTTACTACATAATTAAAATGGGGAGGTGGAGAAGAAACAGCATATGGCAGCGGTTTGTGGCAAAACACAAAACAGACAATTTTCTAATATTAAATAATGCATTAGCTGTGTCGACCATATGATTTGTCTTATTAATGCTATGTAATTTTTAACAAGGCAGGTGTCCCGTTAACTCATGCAGGGCAGGCGGGATTTGGACTGCTCTTAGACAACATCATGGCTTTCTCTGCCTCCAGCTGTCCTGCCTTCCCTCCTGTTCAGATTTAGCTAAAAACAACCACTCATTTTCCTGTTTGTTCAACAAACACTGCGTGCTCTTCAGGTCACCTAATTTCTTTCCAATTAAAGAAACAGGGCTGTCAACACTTTGCCAAAGCAAGACACATTCAAATGAGTACAGAGATGGACAACATCCTTATTTAACTGGACAGGAATCATCACATACCAACTCCAGGAAAAACAAAATGCTGGGTTGTGGCAGAAAAGACGCTCTTGCACAAATATAGATTGGTTCCTTGAAATTACAGTATGAATAATACTGTATAACCAATAATACTGTATAACCAAATGACTAACCAATTATTCCACAAATAGAATGAATGGCTGATGTAGGGCACAAGGTTAGGATAAAGAGGTTATGACATATTTAACTTTCCTAATGGCTTATATTTTAATTTTTTACTCTTTATAGCTGATAATCTACTTTTTCTCTTGTTTATTTGTCTCTTCTATTTTTCCTTTCGTTCTCTATTCACTTTAGAAATACCTTTTCTACTTACATTAGAGAAATACCTTCTGTATTTATTGTGCAATCCTTTTCATGTCTAATCAGAAATAAGTTCCATTGAGTTCAATGGGGCTTAATCCTATTCGTGTCTAATCAGAAATAAGTTCCATTGAGTTCAATGGGGCTTACTCCAAGGAAAGTATCTTAGGATTGCAACCTTAGGCTGCAATCCTAAACATGCTTTCCTGGGAGTAAGACCTATTGCACACAATGTGGCTTACTTCTGAGTAGACATGGTTAGGATTGTGCTCTTACTTTTAGGGTGAAATCCAGAGTAACTACGGGGAGTCCTTGCTCTGGAATAAGAACAAGTTACTCTGGATTGCAATATGAATTTCCCATACGTTTTCACCAGGTGGTGCAGTAACTACGGGTGCACGTAATGTCTCTTATGTGTTCCCGTAGTTACTCTGGATTGTGCCCTTAGTTTGTTTTAACATTAAAAGAGAAACATTATGAATGACAGTTCATTAATAAATTTACAATGCAACAGATGTTACATGTACTTTCAGGGTCACGTAAAGCAGACTATTATTTCTAACAGCCATCCTATAGCTGCAAATATCTTTTCAATCAGTGGATGACTCCAAGTAGATTGTCTCCAACATATTAATATTGCACAATCCTAACCATGTCTACTCAGAGATAAGCCCCATTGTATTAAGTGGGTCTTACTCCCTGAAAAGTGTCTTTAGGATTGCAGCCATGTCTAAAAGCATTATCTCCACTTGTGAGGGTTGGTCAAGTTCCCCCCCCCCCACCATATACACAGAAACATCTGTATCAAGCAAAGGTTTGAGCTCAAAATCAACCTATTACAAAGAGAGAAACTTATAAAATAAGTTTGGGTAGACTAGGTAAGGATGACTCCTCTTCGTAATTCATTCCAAACCCAGACTTTATTAAAAGCTGGTGCTTGCTTTGACAGGTAATGCCACATACCTGTAGGCTATATGTCTGATGCCATGACCACTGTATAATCTCCACAGAGGTGAATATCAACCTTTGGCAGTTTCTCAAACTCTGCATTATGTGAGTAATGGCATACTTTTTAGATTGTGCTTTTTAGATACTTTTTAGATACTTTTTAGATTGTGAGCCCTTTTGGGATAGGGACCCATTAGCCATTAATTGTTTTTTTTTCGTTGTTAAACACTTTCTGAACTTTTTAGATGAAAAGCGGTATATAAATACTGTAGATATAAAAGCAGGCCTCTGTCAGTCTTGAAAGACTATGGTATCGTGCTTGGCGCTGCATACGCTGCATGCGAAGCATGAAAGCCTGGGTTAGGTTGTTGTGGAGGATAGGCTGTTACCCAAGCACGCCACTGAAATAGTCCAATCGAACAGCAGAGCCGATACGATTGGATCCAGCTGGCATCACTGGCGTCGCAGAGCTGGGCTAAGGACAGGAGCTCACCCTGTCTTGTGGGGGGACCCGGGTCTCGAACCCTGGCTTGCTGGTTAACAGGCAGAGTGTCTTAACCACACCCCAGGAGTGTCCAAACCCCAGTCCAAGCCTCCATATGGCCCATGGCAAGCACTTTCCATCCTGCCCAAAGGTGAGCACTGTAATCTTCCAGTCAGGTTGGGGACTCTGTGCGAAAGTGTTTATGTGGGCCTGTGTTTTGAAGATCACCCCCTTTCTGTGTGTTAGAAAGTGCTGATTTGAATTCATTTGTATAAGTTCCATCTCTAATATTGAACTAATCTAAAATACCAGATACCGGGTAGGCACCAGGTTGCAAGTATGTAGTTTTGTGTACTCCCTGAGACATCTGTTGGGCCATTGTGTGATATAGGAAGCTGATCTAGATGGGCCTTTGGCCTGATCCAGCAGAGGCTCTGCTTATGATCTTATGTTAATATATTCATATATGTAAATTAATTCAAATCTGAAATGTAGATTAATTCTTTTTCCTGGCTCCTGAGATAGTGTCAGAGAGATGGTGTGCCCACCTGCCAAAAAGTTTGCAAACTCCTGGCATAGTCCCATGGAACAGGATAATAGAAGCATAATTAGAAAGTAAGTTTATAGAGGTGTAATAAGAGGAATCAATTCTGGGAAGCTGAGAACATTACAGAGCTATAGAATAAATGCATCAGTAATCAGGCAGAGAATGGGATTGGCCCAGAATATGTTTTTTGCAGCCCTGACGAAGTTTTCCTCAAAATATACCTATGCCTCCTCTCCTTTCATTTCATGTCGAGGAATTTTCAATTGCTAGTTTTATTTCTGGTTTTTATTACTACTTGATCTCTGTGGATGATGTACAGTTGTCTAAGGAATGCAGTATGGAACATGTTTCTTAATGGGGTTTGTAGAAGGGCAATGAGTTGCAGGTAAAAACTTGTAAAATGTGATTTAGCAGAATATTGAAAATAGATTTTTCCATCCGTCATATTCATCGGTTGAAACTGAGGGTTGATTCTTCCCAGGTTTTCATGTTTGCCTAACACTGTTGGGGTATGTGTGTGGGGGGAGGCGTGATCTGCATTATTGGTTCAGTTATACTGTGAAAAAGGAAGGTGTATAACCTTTTTCTTCCTGCATGATTTAACTGCACCCCAACAACAGATATCACGCAACAGGTAATAGTTGCAGATCAGGCATCCTCCACCTATTGGATGGGTCCCCACATATAAACTTTATAAACACCCCCCACTTATAAACTCTATTAGTTTATAAATGTTGCTTCCAATGCTTTTTTAGCTAGCAAATTACAAATGCACCCTTTATATTGCAAATTCCTGCTGCTGCACAAAGATTTGCAACATGTCAAATGATTGAGCCGAAGCCACTGGCTCTATTTTTCTCCATGGGAAGATATACTTCAACATCTTCATATATTAGCACAGCATTTAGTTGACCTGAGGACTTCTTCTCAGATAAGAAGACTGTAATTCAATTTCAGACAGTGGAAAGAAATAATGTTACTTTTGCATCTAATCCAGGAACGTTTATTGATCTATGCAGTTAAAAAATGAGTAATATTTTGTCCTGTAAAAACAATGTTTTTTCCCCCTATACAAAAAAATGTTGATGGGATTGTGCAAGGACTTTTAAATCAGTAATATTTCTGCTATCAAAACAACTGTCATATGACAAATTTTTCATTACACCAGTTCCTGGTTCATGTCCTTGAAAGATTACAGTGACCTGTGACTGCATTTTAATGAGTGAACTGAAAATTGGGCTTAGATGCTGGTCAGTATGATGCAGTGTAATGTTTCTCAAACTGTGAATGACCAGGTGGGTCATGAGCCAATTTCCGGTGGGTCCCCCATTCATTTCAGTATTTTATTTTTCATATATTAGAGGATATCTCTGACTGCTTCTTGGTGACCGCTGGCTCCAGTTGCAGCTGCTTTGGTGTTGTTGCTCCAGTGAACATTGGAAGCTCAGGATTGTGCTGTTAAACCTCTATTCCCTCTGTGGTTGTCTATTAGTAATGACAACCACAATTGTTGTAAAGAGTTATTTACATGTAGTTTATTGGTGCATGGGAAGCATTATGGTATTAATCCAAGACGACACTGAAAGGGGTTTAGAACAGGATGGCCTACTCTGAAATCATTCAGAGGAACTAGCATTAGAATGAAGTATCAGCTTTTTCCCAGATCAGCTTGGGGTGGTGGGTCAGTGCTGGAGCAGTCTGTACAAGTTACCATGTAAAACTTATGTATATTAATGAGTGCCTTCTGCCGGGAACATTCAATCCATTCTTGGTGGCGTAAGACCTATATCCCAAAGTGAAATGAAACCCCTTGCTCTAGCGCAGTGAAGATGACTTTCCATAACACTAGAGGGTGATGTAACTGTGTGGACCTGTAACTGCTATGGATTTTGCCCTAAGTGAGTCTCCATCTATCTATAGCTGCAGTCTGATAGATGCAGATTTTTGAGTAAGCGTCATTGAACATAATTACATGCACATGATTGTGCTCCTTGGATCATATTTTTCCTTAAATCTCTGCAATCTGCATTGCAAGAATTCCAAGAGCATCTTCATTAGAGGGTGATTCAATATCTTGATAGTATTAGTTGCATGGGAACATCCATTTCTTATGTGGGACATATTTTTTCCCTTTCACTGTTGATTCCCATCAGTCCACTTATGTCAGCCACAGGTATTTCCTGCAAAGTCCCACATCCCTATAATTAGCTTCTAACCAACTGCACGGGAACATTTTGGGTTTAGTATGCTACTTCTACTTAATTTGATTGATGGTATTTCATTTTTATACAATGTCTTCCTGGCAGCTGCTGCCCAAGATGACATGCACTTGCTGACTAAAATAGAATTGCAAAATAGTATATTCCAAAAAGCATTGTTTTATTGCAGTGTGCTTTGAATAGGGCTGCCATACGTCCCGATAAACCAAGGACACTCCTGATTTTGGGGGATGAGGCTCAGATACTGGCAAATGGAACAGACGGTCCTGTCCCGGTTTTGTGGAAGAGTATTATAGCGACTGTGTTTGAAAGAATTGGTAAGAAGTGGAGTGGTTATTTATTTAGTTAGTTAGTTAGTGCACAATCCTAACCACGTCTACTAAAAAGTTAGCTCCATTTTATTAAATAAATAAATAAATGGCCACACAGTTATTTTCATCCATGTGAGCAATGTTGCATCAGTAGAGTAAATGAATACAATATTGCTTTCCTTAGCATGATAATTGCAAATGGCATTTTTTTGCATTTCCTTTCCTCTGTCTGATACTCATGTCCTTACATGTGTTTCCTCCACCTTTTACATGCATTTGTATCATTTTCATTAGCAAGCTTTTCTAGATGGGCTTGCAAGTCTGATCCAGATGGTGCTGCTTTCTAAAGTCTGTTTCCGAAATCTGCCGACTTGATATGATCTGATGTAGCAGATGCCTAGTCAATGGCTTTCAGGGCAAGCTCACATTTCAGAGCTGTGGCTAGTGGCACATTGTCAAACTTGCCTTTCCTCGAGATGGGATCTTTCTAACTACTGCTCAAATATATTGGTAAATCAAGTGTTCTTGTGCTGATTTAGTCACCTATAGCAATTCCCAGGTTTTTTTTTTTCTTGAAATGATGAAAATCACAACCAAATTAATGGAATTTATAATATATCATAATGGCTAGCTCCCTCCTCCCTAGACTTCTTTTAGTGCAATAAGTCAAAGTGCATTTTTCCCAATACAGAATATTGGAATTTCAGTGCTAGGAAAATATGGAATTCCTACAACAGAAATGTAACTTTGAGCAAAGATTTTGCTTGACTAATAAGAAACAAATGTGTAGTTATATGTGATTGTGCAAGCTATGGAGAGAAACAAAAGTTTTGATGTTTTCAAAATGTCCAGCTATCTGAATATCTCTTTCAAAAACAGAGCCGTTCCTTTAACAACGCCTGTGTGGGGCAAGATGTCATTCAAAGATCTCTTACCCGGTTCTCTGTGTGCCTGCTATCGGCTCACACCATATCCATTTCAGTCTCCTATGCCAACCTCTACCCCAAGCCAACTCCATGTCTCTTTACTATTCTCAGTATCTAGCTTGTAGATTGTTCCTCCTGTCAGACTTTCTGCTGAAGGAGTGTATCATTCACTTGGCGGTTCCTAACCATCAAACTAGTTCTACTATCAAAATTTTCTGTGATTCTGCTTAAATTTTCTTCATTTACAGTGGTCTGATCAATTATTTGATATATAATTGATATATAATTGACCTATTTAAGACCATGTTGGTCTCCTCCTTTGCTTTCTTATCTATTCTAGATTGAAAATCTGTGGGCAGTAGCCCTGTAACTTCTTGCACAGTATCCAGCACATAATTTGGTATAATAGTGGTAGTAAATAAATATAAATATTAGAAATGCTGTAAACTTCCTAATTGCGTTTATAAAGGAGCAGAAAACCCATTTCAAACAATCACAGTATACTGTTTAGTAGTTTGCATGAACAGAACTAGTTAACATTATTGTAATTATATGGGTTAGAATCATAAAATGTAGGTTGGGGCCCAATCCTATCTTACTTTCCAGTATTGGTGCTCCTGCAATTGAGGTAACAGGACAGACATTCCCTTATCTTGAGGAACCCTTCATAACTGCTGTCCTCCAAACGTCAGGAATCAATGTGCTCTCTAAGAAAGGGTGGGATAAAAATGGATGTACTCAATTTGTACTAACTATGCTATGTCGCTTGTACAGCTTCCTTAAAGTATAAGGTGTACAAACAGCTGATAAAATGTTGGCTGGAAACTTTTTAAAAAATCTAATGAGTTTTGTATATAATTAATATTTGGGTACTTTATCAGTGGTGGGCTTCAGGGGGTCCTCACCCTTTACTAATGTGTGCCTGGTTCTGAGAACCGGTTACTAATGGGACATGGAACCTGTTGTTAATTTATTTGAATCCCACCACTGGATACTATATACTGTATTTACTTGAATATAATGCTCACCTTTACCAGTCGAATTCTGTCTCCAAAATCAGGGTGTGCATTAGATTCTATGGTTCATTAGATTTGAGTAAAAGCGGTATTTTGATTATAAGAATAGGGCGTACATTAGATTTGAGTAAATATGGTATATTGCATTAGAAAAATGCAATGCTTGTATTTTACCCTTTAAATACTACAGGGGAGAATATATGTTTTAGAAATGGAAAGTTCTCACATTCTTCATCAGACTGGCCTGGAAACTGGCTCTATAGAGAGCTACCGTAACTCTATCACACTAATCAAGACGCAAGGCCAGCTAGAACTAGATGTGCTTTTCCCAGTAATGTCCAGAAATTTCTGGTGCTGTGGACAGCTCCTGAATAACTGACATCCCAATCCTAACCAATTTTTACAGCTCTGATGCATATGCAATGAAGACCTGAGGTCAGAGAACAAATGTTCCTTTACCTTGAGGTGACTTCTGTGACTGCTCCCTCCTTTGCAAGATGCAGCGTTTGCCATTTGGCATGGCTGCATCAATGCCGGAAAGTTGGTTATGATTAGGCTGTGAGTTATATGTTGCCAGTCATCTAGCTGGGTGGAGAAATATCCCTGAATTGGGTCAGATTGGGAAGTGGAGGAAGCAAGATTATGTTGCCACAGTTAGCAGGTATCTCAGAATAATGTGAAATCTTGCATACTGTTCATAGGATCTGTTGTGTGTTCTGAATCAGTGAAGGCTTGGATCCTGATTCTTTTAAGAATTTTGCTTCTGAGAAGGCAAATGCCTCCAAGGCAGATGCCTCCAATACATGGGAGATGCCTCCACTTCTTTGGTAGTTTGTTCTTGATCTTTAGTGCCTGTTTTTATTTGCTTTGGCTGCAATCCTGAACACACTTTCCTGGGAGGTAAGACTCATTAATGGGACTTACTTCTGAGTAGACAGGCATAGAATTGTACCTAAGTGGAAAAGGGGAGTGATTCATGGTTGGAATTTTTGTATCATGGTAGGAATTTTTCTGTCATTGGTCTGGTGTGTTTTGTTGTGTGGCATACATTTGTATTTTAGTGTGAGAAAAAAGATCTCTCAGTATGAGAATACTTTCTCCTAGTAGAAAAGTACTAGCAATGGTGTAGAGCATTGGTTCTTGAGCCCAGGATGACCTTCTGTCCTTGATCCTCACAACTAGAAAGTGATGTCATCAATTTGGAAGTGTCATCAAACAAGAAGTGACATCTCTGTAATGCTAGAGCTTCTCCATATCTACTTGAAAGTCCTACTGTATTCAGTGAGACTTACTCCCAGGAAAACATGGATTGCAGCCTGAGTGCCCCATTCCAGCGTCAGATTCCAAGATGGTGGCACCCAGCTTCTTGTGACTCCCCCACCCCGGAAATGAAGTTGCAACCCCACAAGGGGATCCGCTCCCCATTTTCAGAACCACTAGTGTAGTGGTTAGAGTATCAGAATAGGATTGGGGACACCGAGATTCAAGAACTCACTTCCTTAAAGTCACCTTTTGATTGTCCTTTCAACTTAACCTGCCTCACAGTGTTGTCATGAAGATAAAAGGGAAGGGAGAGAACTAGGTGAACCATCCTGAGCTTCCTGGAAAAGGCTGAGATAAAAATCCAATAAATCAATGATCATTTATTAACTATTTAAAGATTTGCTCTGATTCCTAAGAAGTTGTCACTCTATGATCATGTCTAAAATTGATGAAGTCATATTGTCTGAATGATGGCAAATACCCTGTGAATGATCATACATGTATAGGGATTGTTTTATAAACAGATGAGTGTGTTGTAATTTCAGCACTGTCTTTATTTATGTATGAGAGTGACGTTGTTGTGACATTGTAATGAATGATTAGGAATGTGCATGTCTTATTCTGTGGCTTTCCTTGTCCTCCCATGATAGTATCCTTTACCTCTCCAAGGGGGTTAAAAGTCTCTCCTTCATGTATGTTGCACTGATTAATTCATGTCTGAGCTGCTGAATGACTGTTCACTCTTGTGTACTGACATAAGATTAAATTTTGCTTTGTCCCAAACCTTTGCCACAAAGGATGTTCATTCCAACAGAAGTCTGGAGAGCTGTGATTTCTTAGACAGACGGCTCATTTTCTCAACATGACTTGTATAACATTCCATTCAGCAAATGCAGCTCTGTCGTAACAAGATAAATCACTCGCACATTAATAGGGGACATCAGGGGATAGATAGGAGAGAGAAGGGGGTGCTCCTCCTAAATGTACGTAAAAGACAGTGAGTAGAACGGAACAGAGGACGAGCTGTTTGCCTTCGGAGGAAAAGAAGACTTGAAACGAAGATCACTGCGCTGGGCTGTGTGGGCCAGCTAATACCCATGAACTTGCAATTAAATGTGGAAGTGACAGACAAGAGAAGAGGTAAAAGAAGATATTGTCCCGTGCTCTGTGGTAGAGGATGCAGCCTGAAATTCGGGAAATAGTTAGAGCTGAAGTCATGAATAAACAGCCAGTTTCCTGGGATTTACTGTTTGTGGGATGGGGGTGGAGAGATGGAGGCCTCTGTCATTCAGAAATGTTGCAGCCGCGGAGGCCCTTTGTCCTTCCCCGCTGGTCAGTGCCACAAAGGAAAGCTTTCTTTGGTTTCACGCTGCCAATCCAGCAGGCCCTTTTCTAGCCAGAGGGGGTTCCTTCCCCGGTCCAAATTCTCAGAGAGTCTCTGTGAACTCTGATTGTTGTTTGGCTTGGAAGTGCATTGTTTGCAACTTGAATTTTTCTTGATCTTTTGCCTAGATAGCCTCAACCGGTTCCTTGTTTGCTGCTGAAAATGGCATGCACAATGTGATGCGGTTTATTCTCCGCCATCACCCAACCTTCAGGTTTTTGGTTTTTTCCATGGAAGGGAGACACTTGGAAATAACAGTCTTGTTCCTTGCCACATGCCTCCTTAAGTGTTGTATTTTGATGTAGGTCAGAGGGTGAAAGTTCACGTTTCTCCCTCTGTGACAATCGGCTCGGAGAACTGTATGTGGCCATAGTAACTTCTGCCGACGGGGTAGAGTGAAATTCTTAAACATTTTCTTCCCGCTCTGCCTACCAGAACAGATAGGCTCATTGTCAGTCAATTCAGAAAAATTGACAAAAACCTTTGGCAATTCTTTGGGTTGAAAAGACTTACACATACTTTGGCCTATTGTGACTTTCCCAAATCCCCAGCTAAGAAGAGTCTCAGATTTATTCATGGTCTTTTGTTCACGTCCACAGAAAGCCAGACATTAATGATCTAATTATAAGGCTTAGCTTTGTCCGCCAAATTTAAAAATATTGTATCTCAAATCAAATATTTAAATTTGATCTGAAAATCTCAAACAATCTAATTTTTTAAAGCAAAATTAGAAATTATTCATAATTGCTATCAGCCCTGGCAATGATATGATATTTTGTTTGCATTCTTTAGTGCAGAAAATGATTCACGCTTTATAGGGTTTAGTTCATTCTCACAATCTGAGTGGTTGTGATAGGAAGTTATTACTATTTTACAGATGTGGAATTGAGACTTAGGGGGCAATCCAGAGTAACTATGGGGAGTCTTTGCTCTGGTACAATTTGCTCTGGATTGCAATATGAATTTCCCATAGGTTTTCACTAGGTGGTGCAGTAACTATGGGTGCACGTAATGTCTCTTACGTGCTCCCATAGTTACTCTGGATTGTAGGGTAAGGGCAAAATCCAGAGTAACTACAGGGAGTCCTTGTTCCGGTGTAAGAACAACTTACTCTGAATTCCAATATGAATTTCCCATAGGTTTTCACTAGGTGGTGCATTAACTACGGGAGCACATAAAGTCTTTTACGTGCTCCCGTAATTACTCTGGATTTGGGAGTAAGAGCACAATCTGGCCCAAGACCCTTGCACTAGCCAGGGAGTGTCGCAAAAGTGCCATAAAACACTTTCATGCCACTCCAAGGGATGATATGCTGGAGCATGGATGTGCACAAATTTCTGAGTTTGTACTCACTGAGTTTGGCCAGTGCATGGGTTGGAGAGGCATGGCAAGGGCAGAGAGGTGGCAGGGAAGGTGGTTTCAGGGATGGGGAGAGTGGGCAGATCAGATCCTAGCGGGCAGATCCAGACAACCCAGGACCATCTTGTACTGCCTGAATTTGTGCCACCAACTGAGGTGGCATAGATCCAATTAGCCTATTGAAGCTGCAGCTCCCTCTCCTTGGGGAAAGGGCAAAGTTTCCCTTTGATTTGTGGTGAGCCACTGGCTGCCTGAAACATGCACTGGATACTGTGCTGGTACGCCAGCCTGCCTGTTCCAGCACAAGTTAGGGTTGAAAAATTGTTAGTTGCAGAGGGTGATGGTTGGCTTGTTGGTAGATTGAAAACGGTGTTTTTTGAAGTTGGCCATGGTCAAATTATCTTGGTTCTGGTTTATGCAAGGAATAATTTCTTTTGTTGGCTTTCATCAAATTTTTGGGTTTCACTTTATTTGATCATCCAGCTCGTTTCTCCCAGTACTTTTAATTGCTGATATGGCTAATGTTTGTTCCTGTTAGTCAGAAAACAGATACTGCACACATACCTGCAGCTGTGAGAACTGTTTACTGCAATCCGTCATCTGACTTTTTGCCAAACAAGTAACAACCAGACAGCACCACAAAAAACCTGGACTGAGGAACAGCTAATACTCAATTTCAAGGTTGTATCTCTCTCTCAAGGCTGTGCCAATTGCTGCACCTGGTTTTTGTTAGCCACTTTGGGCTCCCCTCAAAATAATTGCTCCCTTTTAGTATCCTGATCTTAGTAAAAAATTAACAGGTAGCTTTGTTCTTTGGATGCCTTTGGAGCTGAAGCAGAGGGAATGATGGAGTGCTTGTGCCTTTGGGGCAGCATCAGAGTCCTCCTGGTCCCAAAAGGAGCTTCATAAGACACTGCTTTCTCAGTAGGATTCCTCTTGTGGCAGTTCTTCATAGATTACTCACAGCTGCCAAGGAGACTCAACAGTGCCTGCAAACAATTGTCTCTGAGTTATCTGCATACCGTAAGTGGCTGGCTGTCAAGGTTGCTAACTTATGATGGACTCAGAGCCACAATCTGCACTTAATTTTGTTTGACTAGTTTGTTCATCATCAAAGTACTCAGACCAGATGGTTAGATAATTGCATTAAAAGGAACGGAGTATTTTTGCATGTTTGTAAACAGTGCTGTTTTGATTTAAAAACAACCGAGGAGTGCATCTTGAATGGATGGATGCATTTTTCTCTGAGCCAGACTCTTCTGCCGAAACTCTTTGGAAACAGAACAAATGCATGTTTTGATTTGAAATAACACATGAAAGAACTGATGTAAAACTGGTCAGGGTCACTGTTAAGATGACAATGAGATGAAGTAAAGGTTAATGGATGGAAGCTTTAGAGATGGATGTATATATTAGTCAGGCAAAGTGAAATTCTGGAATTGTAAGCCCAGTATTGTCAATTAAATTAAGCAGTGTGTGCTGCTTTTTAGCTAATTCTGCCAGCAGAGTCGCCTGGTAGGATTGGGCTGTTAATTTCCCTCTGTATTAAATCCCTCTGATTGCTGGTGGAGTTCTTCTGTTTGATGAATAACAATCTTGGAGCTGTTTGTATATTTCTTTTGAAAATTACTGCAAATATTTTATTGCGTTGGGAAGCACTATGATTTCTGGGGTTGAAAAGGGCGATTTGAAGATCTCCAAACCTTGTAGACCCTTGAATACAGATGCTAGGATTCCTGTTGAACTACAGTGGTGTCTCACATAACAAGTTTAATTCGTTCCGGAAACATGCTTGTTATGTGAAACGCTCTTTACCTGAATCGGATTTTCCCATAGGAAATAATGGAAACTCAGACGATTGGTTCCACAACCCCAAAAAATATTCATATAAAAATATTAACTGTATGTTAAAATGATGACAAAACACTGGAATTGAATTCGAAACATGCATTCAATATGCATGATCCTATGAAGTCTACTTAGGCTGCAATCCCAAAGACACTTTCCTGGGAGTAGGACCCATTTAACACAATGAGGCTTACTTCTGAGTAGACATGCTTAAGAGACTGCAATCCTAAAGGCACTTTCCTGGGAGTGAGCCCTATTGAACACAATGGGGCTTAATTCTGAGTAGACATGGTTAGGAGGCTGCATGGGGGATAGGGGGTTTCCCTGGGCTGCTGCTGGAGGCTGGAGGCTGGTGGTGGCACTTGGGGGCAGTTAGGGGGCAAGTTGGGTGCAGTTAGAGGCAGCAGCATGCTGGCCGGCAGCCCTTTAAAACAGGCTCCATGTGGAGCATCAGGGCTGCCTAGTGCGCTGCCCGTTAGAAAGCAATGCTTTCTGTTTCTCCGTGCATCTGCCTTTTGCATCTCCAGATGACACGGCCAGGTCGTTTTCAGGTTGCCTGGGGCTTGTTAAGTGAAGCAGGCTTGTTAAGAGGAGCACACTCCCAATGGGAATTTGTGCTTGTTATGTGAATTACTTGTTATGTGGGGCACTTATTATGTGAGGTACCACTATATATGGACATTGGGTCTGATCCAACGAGGTGGTCCCTATGTTCTTGACTATGTAATAGTCCCAACCTATGTAATATGATGGAATCCACCCATGTGCCGTTCAAGCCAAGTGTGGAAATGTCCTTTCTGACTAATTTTTTTTCAAAGCTTTCAGCTTTGGAGAGGAGGCCATAGCTCAAGGAGCAAATGTGCTCAGTGGTAGCACACTGGTTGCACATGCAGAAATTCTGTCCGTCACTCTTTGATTGGGTAGGCAGCACTACATGACTCCTTGTCTGAATCCTTGGAAGCTTTAAATAATCAAAATTGAAATTGGTCAGATGGACCAATGATGCAATATTGTATAGGGTAGCATCACATGTTCACTGCTCATCTCTCTGTTGGGGGCCAGGAAAAAAGAATTAATTTACATTTCAGATTTGAATAAATTTACATAATTGAGTACATTACAGAACTTATATATACAAGGCAAGTGGAACTACATATGAACGTTGAACTTCTTGTCATGCACCTCTTTCGCAGAGAAAATATACAGACCAAACCAGAAACACATGGAGACAAAAGGTGTTTACAGGAAATTAAGGAGTTCAAAATAATGCCCAAGGGTCAGAGCAGACTCCAACTGTCTCTGACTTGGCAGAGGTTCACTGAAGACTGGAAGCTCCCTGGAGATGGAACTAGAGGTCCCCAAGGGCTGCAAATGGCCTTTAGGTTGGGCTTTTCTGGAGCTAAATAAAGATGATTCATTTTTCTCATATCTAAACTTAATGCTTTGAGAATTACTTTTTCCTACATATAAACAAAATAATCTTCCTCCTAAGACTTCTTTACACTTTCTGGCTAGATTCCTTATAGGAATTTTTAAATCAGTTCTACCTTCATCTTGGATATCATCCCCACAGATGTCTATTTGGGCCATCCTAGAGGTGAATTTGACTTTACAAGGTCTGGGGAGTGACAGGTGGGCTTGAAACCTTAGCAGAAATAATGCTATCATGTTACTTCTTCAGCGATTTTTTTCTCTTTTAATTTCATGTTCTGTCCTTTGTATGCTTGATGAATTGGTGGCTTGTATGTATTGGTAGGTTTAGCACAATTAGGGGAGTATGCAATCCCTGTCACCCTGGAGAAGTGTTGATTGCCGATTTGTGCAAGGCCCACATTTGGCATAGTTATTGTCCGTTGGCGCTGTGATTATGTCAGCATTACCTCTGTCATGAATCAAAGTAGCAATTATTTTGCATGGCTTTGGGTGTTGTCAAACAACTGTTGTGTGGCAACATATGTCACCCACTTCTCCTAGTTTGTGACTTTACACAAAAGCTATTTTTTTGAAGAATCTTCCAAAGCAATAATTCTCAGTTGGTGTGCGGAGCCACAGAAATGTGTTTAGACCTTTGTGCCAATTAATTGTTATCAGTACATATGTTTTTATGATTGTGCCCAGTATTTTTAGTGTCCAAAGTAGGTTACTGTCCCAGGCGCAATCCTAACCAATCCAGGCAAGCACAACTCATCCATCTCCCTGTTCCACAGTGGTGTGAGGAGGCTGTGCACATATCTGTGCACTGGCCAAACCCTCCAGGAGTGACACAGAATTGTCTTACAGCACTATTGTGACATTTGCAGGCCAATGCGGGACTTGTGCCAGTCTAATCAGGGTTTAGGATTGCACTGCCCAGTGTATAATATAAAGTTGAACATGGGAACACAATGGAGAAGTAGGAGGAAGGCAAGGCAAACGGAGGTCAAAACATACATCTTTTTCCTTGACATGCACTTAGGGTTGCGTACAGCAGTGTACAGGGATGATGCTCTTCTATTTATCACATTTTTATCCAACCCTTCCTTCATGAAATTTCAGAGTGGTGTACACTTTCTTCCTCTCCCAACTTTGTTTTAACAACCCTATGAGGTATAGACTATTAACAAACAGCATACATATTCCGCAATTCACTTTACAGTTAACCATTTTGTCCAACATGTTGTGGCAAAGGAAAGGAGGGAATAAAACATTCATTTTGGAAACGAGGGGAGAGTAGAAGTAATGCATAGCCCTCTTCCTAGGAAGACGGATTTGATGATAACAGCTGGAATTGATACTTCAAAGCCACCTTTAGGGCTGTCCCATTCCCAAAGCCATATGGTAGAATGGAAAAGGGGTGACATTTCAGACACCCTACAGCTGTCTAATCATAATGCCCCCAAAGTGAACTGTTAAGCTTTCTATTGTCTCTTGCCTCTATCCTTCCTCCCTTTGCTTCTCTTTCATTTATGGTTGTTGAAATGTCTGAAAATAAAATAAAAAAACTTCAAGAACTTTGCTGTCAGTTTTATTTAAATCTTTAAAAATTGTTAAATATGTTAGAATATTGCCAATAAATAACCAAAGGTTTGGCCTGAGATTTAGGCAAATATGGACCTGCCTTTGATTGAATTTGGGATTTCCACCTTTTCCCCCCCAGGTGTTCAAATTCTGGGTATAAGGAACATGCTAAGGAGATATTGTACCTGCTTTCCCCAACCCTAACCTCTTGTGACCAGCAGAAAGAGGTTGGGGGCTGGTATTGGGCGTGTGTTCTCATCCCATGTTCAGTATGCAGGCCTCCGTCAGTCTTGGAAGACTATGGTATCATGCTCGGCGCTGCATACGCTGCATGCGAAGCACAAAAGCCTGGGTTAGATTGTTATGGAGGATAGGCTGTTACCCAAGCAGCAAATCCCCCCTCCACGCCACTGAATTAGTCCAATGGAAAAGCAGAGCCGATACGATTGGATCCAGCTGCGTCGCAGAGCCGGGCAAAGGACAGGAGCTCACCCTGTCTTGTGGGGCCAACCCAGGTCTTGAACCCTGGCATGCTGGTTAACAGGCACAGTGTCTTAACCGCTTGCTCCACCCACAGCACCCTAGAATTCAGCAATTAGAGATAGCAGCTACTCCAGTGAGCTCCCATTATTATGCCATTAAAAATACAGTTTATTAATATTACAACCTTTTTCAAAGAGCTGAGGCTGCTATAGTTTCCCTCCCCTACTAAATAATACAATTTTGGCCTAAACAATTTAGGCCACTGAAACTCACATGTCACCCCATTCCCATAGTGGTATGAGGAGACTGGTACATGTCTGTGCACCAGCCTAAACCCTCAGCAGTGGCTCAGAAGTGCCTTGCAACTCCAGGCCAATGCAAGGTCCTTGTGCTGGCATAACCGGACGTTATACTGTGCTGTCAGTCTTATTGAAATTGACTGGTAGTGGTTCTCCAGGTTGCAAACGGCATTTTTTTCTGCACTACTTGTTCATGCCAGGAATTAAGCCTGGGACATGCTCTGGCTCTGAGCTGTGGCTCCTTCCAATACTTCGAGAAGGACTGTAGGTTATGCCAAACTTAATTATTCAAAATTTTCATGTTCAAATTAGTCTAGTATTGGTGCTCTAGATTTCAGAGTTACGTGTATGGCCTGAACTTAACATATAGTAGGCACTATAAAGACACTTTCCTGGGAGTAAGGGCAAAATCCATAGCAGTTACGGGTCCACGCAGTTATGTCACCCTCTAGTGTTAACTTATGAAAAGTCATTGCAACTGCTCCGGAGCTAGGGGCTTAATTTCACTTTACGATATAGGTCTAAGACTCTTTGAACAAAATGAGGCTTACATTTGAGTAGACATGGTTAGGATTGTGCTCCTAGTCAGGTGGAGATTTCCTGACATACAGTTTTATGTTTCTCTGCTTTGGAAGCTTCCCAACAAAGATGTTCCTGGAGACATTTCTTTGAAGCAAAGACCTGCAGGAAGAGAAACGTGTTGCTTATGAGCAAGCACCGGTGCCAGACAGAATTGCTAAATAGTGACTTCCCTCAGTTTACTAAAGGGGATTATTGTGGACACCAAATCAACATAATTTGGATGTCTTGCTGCGGTGGTGACTGGAAATTACTTTACATTCTGTTGCTGTGGGGCTTGATGGTGCATTTCCTATTGCAGACATCAGACAGCTCTTGTCAAACAGTGTGTCAACGGAAAGGGGCAACTCTTTATCTGCGTATTGTCTAGTGATTCTATTTATCTAGCTGTTGTCTAGCTTAGAATGTAAAGGGTTTTTTAAAAGCAAAAAAGCAAGTTCTTGCTATTTGATAAATATGACATTAGCACTTGCCATATTTTGTGCATCTTGATGTATCACTCTCTCCTATTAAAAGACCATTTCCTTAATAGCATACAAGAAAGCTTAATCAGAAAAAAGTTCACTTTGTTCTTGGATTGCTGAGAACTACAAAGGCCCCTCTTATATTTCATCCCAGCTGTTGACTGATTTAAAATGTTATTAGGCAAGCCTATCTTTCTCTGTATGGGGATTGTAATTCTGCTTTGCCATATAGGATTGTTGTAAGGATTTCTGAGACTAATGTATGCACAGTGCTTGTTAAACAAGTATGTGTGTTCTCTTCACTTGCTGAACCTTCCTGATCCATATCCCCTCTGGATAAGTGCACTGTTTTATGGGGGCTGGCATGGTTGCACCAGTGGAGGAGCAGATAGGATTGAACTATTAAACACAAGGATCAGTAGACCCAAGAGAAAGCACATTTAATTAGAAGTCTGTTGGAAAAGTGTGGTCTTCATTGACTGTTGCAATGTGGCTGAGTGCCAAGAGAATCTCTAGGAGACCCTAAGCAAATCACAATTTGAAGAGCAGCATGGAGAAGTTTGTCCTGTGTCCTCATCATTCTCCCAAGGGGGAACAAACAGGACTTTTTTTCTAGAGGTACTTAGTACCAGCTCCTTTTTTCACCTGCCCCCCAGCAGCTAATTAATAGTCATGGTGATGACCTGTGATGAGTTCCCAGAAAAAGCACTGGGAACAAGAAGCTTCTCTATTCCAACAGCAGGTTCATCTTCTTAAGAATCAATAAAAATGTACCACTGATGCACCTCCAAGGACAGCATAGAAACCGAATGTGGCTCTTCCCCAGCACATTTGCCCCCTCTTCCTTACATAACTGTGTCACACAGAGCAGAGCGGATCTAATTGCTGAACCAGATGCTGTGGCTTGTGTTGTCCTCAAATGTGCTTTGGACACACAGGCATATCATATTTATGGCCACACCAAAAGCCTCGGCCATAAATAGAAGGTGGTTCTGATGCCAAGAGAGCCTCTGGAGCTAACCATAAATTTGAGGCATGGCAGTTTCCAAAGTGTTGCAGAACAGTTCCCAGGGGAAGGGAACATTTAGCGCTACATGGATTAATGCTGGCTGTGCTTGCACAGTCTCTCGATGCCTCTGTGTAAAGCCGGGTCAGCTGTGAAGTGCCCCAAGTGCTTTGGTTTTGCACTTTGTGTTGCTGCTTTTGAAACTTGAACTGGTTTCTCTCCTGAGCAGGGAAGTGTGTGAGCTAGTCCTTAGGCACAAACTACACAATGTGCCCATTGCGTGGTTGGTGTCTGTGTGCTTGATTTTTCCAATAAAAATTGTATTTGTGAGAGGCACCAGTTTGGACTGTGATCATGTTGGGGAGAGGGAACATTTAACCCTTTGTCTTCATGGTCCCTATTGAGATCAATATATTTGCTACCTGGCAAAGTATGATTCTACTTCTAATATGACTTTTTCCTCTTGCCATATAGCAGCTATGGAAGTCTAAACTGGATCATTGGCAAACTGCCCCCCTCACATGCCTCCCATCTGTATTCATAGGCATGTGCCATTTTAGGCATGTGCTACATGTATTGTCCAGACTGGCCTAAAAGAGAATAAGGTGACAGTGGTTTGGAAAATGAGTTCTTAGCAAAATGTTTTTTCTGTTTTTGCCAATTCACAACCTTTAACTAGTGTTGATTATTGCAGCAGGCAGACAACTTCAGCAAGATATTATTATACAAAATTAACCCTCATCTCCCTGTTCATTACCAGCCAAATTATTGTGCCATTGGCCACAGGACAAGATCCTAGCTCACAAAGCAGTTTTCCCGTGTGTGTGTCTAGCAAAGGCAAAGTAAAGCAAAGCAAACACAGCAAACACAGTTCCAGCACACTGTAGCACACAGCAACATCAGTGACATCACATGAACATCTTAGTGTCATCAGTGGCATACCATCAGCAACATCAGCGCAATGTAGATCAATGAATCTCAAACTTCTAATTTGATGGAATTATCTTCTTTTTGGATCTGAGGTTCCAAGCAATAAGGGAAAGAATACTGCTTAAGTTTTCTATATATGGTTGTCCCTTGGTAGCCGTAGGGTTCTGTTCCTAGACCCCCGTGGATGCCAAAAATCATGAATATTCTAATACATAGAATATTCAAATATTCCAATATATAGAAAACTGCTTATGGGCGCAATCCTACCCAGAAGTAAGCCCCACTATGTCCAATGAATCTTACTCCCAGGAAAGTGTACTTAGGATTGCAGCCTAAATTTTCTGTATACAGTGTAGGGTTCTATTCCCAAACTCTGTGGATGCCAAAAATCATGAATATTCAAATCTCCTAAAAAAAGTGGTATCTTCAAAAATCATTTTTAAAAAGAATGTTTCTTACCATTGCACATCTGCAGGCAGGGAGCAGACAGTCTCCAGGATTAGACCATCTATTTCCGGATTTCACTATCTCAACCACCTCCTTTGGCTCTGATGCACAATAGAATGCAAAGCAAAAGTGATCAAGCACACCCATGTTGCATTCTCGGGTGACAAAGGGCCAAGAGATGAGGTTGCGACATCAACACAACCTAGAAATCCACGAAGACCACCTGCCTACTTGAAGCCCGACAATTGTAAGAAATTTGCTTTTTAAAAAGGACTTTTACATTTTACAAAGCTGAAAAAATCAATTTTCAAAAGACTTTCTACCTTGTGGCTTGTGCAGTACCGACCTACCTCAAGCACTTTTTAGGGCACCTTGCAAGGGCAATTGCATCCTATTTTGGAAAAGCCTTGTGTTTGGCTTGTTCTGGTTCACAGCAAATCTCTGACACAGTATTTGCAAGCAGTGCTGAAGATCAACCTCATTATACAAGTTTGCCCACTGAGACCTGTGTTCTATTGTCAAGGGCAGCTGGATTTGTTCATTATAAGAATCGCAGTCATTAGTGCATCAATGTAAAGGCCTCATACACAATTATAAATCAATCTAATTCTATTTTCAAGGGGAAACTGAAGTGCCTGTGCACATTCACCCAGAGGGAGTTGCTTTGGCTTTTAGTCAGTGAATATATTTTGTAACAGCCTTTTCCCTCTTTTAAAATAGCACTACTCTTTTTTCTCAGACATTACTCTGACCAATTGAAAAATAGGCAAGATTATGCAAGAGTCTTTAGGATTATATGAAACAAGAATTTTATATTTTATAAGCATAATTCTTATTTTATATAGTATGTGTGTATCTATTGCTTATTTGTAGGTTTTATAGATAGAAATCTGTGCTGCTCGGAGATTTTTGGCTGCAATCCTAACCACACTTTCTTGGGCGTAAGTACTGTTGAACTCAGTGGGACACACTTCTGAGTAGACATGTTTAGGATTTCACTGTTTGTGTAGTTAATTGTACAGCATCCTTAAAGCCAAGATATGAAAGAGACCCCACACTAAAGAACAGAATCACCAACCTTCTTCCACTTTTAAAGTTTGTTTAGGTTTTGGACCTAGCAAATTGTGGGGGAGACATGAAATGGGACATGACCCCTTCTTAACCTGCCCTTAAAGGCAGATTAGAGTTTTAATTCCTATGCCATTTTTGCCATCAAAATTCACAACACACTACCACCATCATTAATATAGATCAAAATATAGTCTACATAAGAGCTTGTACTTGCAGATTATCTATCAGTCGCCTATCTATCACAGATTGATTATCACCTACTATTACCTGTATCAGTGGCACCCAGACATTTCACTTAAAAGTTTGAAAAGACCCCCTGTCAAACTTACCAGGAGGTGACACCACTGTGATGCCAAAGCTCCTCCATGTCAACTTGGATGTAAGTCCCTTTGTTTTCACTAAGACTTACTCTTAGGAAAGCTCGGTGCCAGTTTCCAAGATGGTAGATCCCATCCTCTTGCGACCCCTCCTGACCCAAGGTCCCAACCCCTACTTTGTCTACCATTGACATACAGATATAGCTACATAAAGGCACACTAGTAGATTGTGGTTAAAAAGTTAGCAACTATTTTTTAAAAATGGTACCAAAAATTTAGATGGTACCTGAGCATTTTTTAAGCTGATTGCTAAGCAGAAAACTGTTGCTTAGGCAGGGATTTTGATGCAGCCTCCTCACCCTTCCAGTGTGCCTGCTCCCACACGTACACCAGTTGGGAGGGGAGCTATCTCAGAGCCTTTCTTTACCAGGAACAGCCTTGTAAATATTTTTTTTGAAAGACCCAGGACTAATATTTCTAGGAAATAGTTATAAACATTACTTGGGATTGACTGATCTCCTAGAGAATTCATAGATGGACTTAAAGGATTTCCAACTTGAACTCTTTACAACTATTGCCTGTAACATTTCAGATTGATTTCAAGGTTCTTTAATTCTACCTGGCTGCAGTGATGAAGAGTGTTTGTTGCTTCTAACAACCATATTGTGATCTCAAATGTTGCCATGTTGTCCACTGTGATCAGGGTGAAAGGCCTCAGCAGTGACCTTGGCAGAGATGGGGTGGTGGTGGATTTGCTTCCCAAACGGCATGTTTTTATGTTATTTAATTGTGTCCAGTTTCCAGATAATTCAGGTCTCTGTGGCAGTTGATTGGTTTGGTCCTCACTCAGGTGTATGGCTGTCGGGAGCAGGACTTATTACACTGGCAAGTTGCAAAAGGATATGGCACATGCCATTGCTGTTGAATGCACACCTTCTCAGCCTCCCTGTCTGTCTTTGCCCTCCCTATCCAGTTTCACCCCATCCCTGACCCATTAAATTCCCTTTTACCTGTCATTGAGGACGTTTTCCCACAAGGTGGGTGCCACCACTGAGAATGCAGTGTTTCTGGCCACTGTCCCTATAACTTCTTTCAGTGACTGCACAACCAACAGGGCGCCCTCAGATGATCTCAAATAGCAGACCGGATTGGATGGAAGAAGGCATTCTCAAATACACTCTCGATGGAGATGTAAGAAGTCCTAGTGCTTTCACTTCCCCCAAGAGACCTCCAGAGACTTTGGTGGTGCCACTAAAGTAGCCATTTTGGCACTGCTGTACCCGGCTTTCAAATTATATAAGCACCTATTTATATGGAAAAGTTATGCCAGAATTTATTATTCATGTAATCTTTCCAGGGATATTCCTGTTAGAACAATCTTTGAATCATTCCGGTAAAAACAACTTTTTTTTCCTAAATGCCTCCATTCATGGAATTATGTCAAAAAGTGCTCACAGGTGTGAAAAGTTTCTTCAAAATTGGCCCCAAAGCTCTTATTCCTTGAGAAAAAGCAAGGAATAGAATCATCCAGCCCAGCCTGGCAAGCACAGAATATTCCTGGCTCTGAACAGGGAATCTTTTACTCTCGCAGACAGCAGGACTGTTTTTCCCCTTGACTTGAACACCGATCCTATGTATGTGAACTCAGAAGTGAGCCCCACCTTGTACAACTAGGCATACTCCCATTAACTTGTGGGTACAGTTGCATCCTTACAGATTAGGGATTACTTCCCCACGCTTCAAATTCAAGTGAAAATAAAGCATGATTATTCTGATTCTCAAGGTTTAGACTGAGGAGGTGTCATATTCTGCCATATCTGCTTCCTTATTTTACCGTGTTTTCCTTTTGTAGGAAATAAAGTTGGGAAAAGTATGGCTCTTATGTGAAATGTCACTGGTGCCTGTGAATCTGGAAAAAACATTTGGTCCTTCAAAAATTCCTCAGAAGCCATCCCATGAATTAGAATATAAATTCAATGGAAGTGAAAAGGTATATCTGAGATGGAAGAAGCATATAGACATGGAATATATAGGGTTCCTCTCCATTTATTCAGCTTTTGAACTATTTTTTTGGTATCCTCTTTGGTGATTTTGATGCATAGCCTGCAAGCATACTCATATAAAACGACAAGCGTATGCGTTTAAATTTAAACAAAGATGTATATGTTTAAAGACATATACAGATGTATAGATACAGTACGTCTGTACAGGGGTACCTTGCTTTATGAGCACAATTCATTCTGGAAGCATGCTTATAATCCAAAACGCTTGTCACCCAAAACTGATTTTTCTATAGGAAATAATAGAAACTCAGGATTGGTTCCACAGTCCAAAAATATTTACCGTATATAAAAATATTTACAGTATATAAAAATGATTTCAAAACACTGTAATATAATTCAAAACACTGTAATAAAAAATATTGTACACTACTGAACTATACTGTACCTTTGAAAACCTTCATGACTGGTTTGACGGAGACAAGAAAGAGGAGGATGACTTTTACTATCACTAAAGGAGTCACTGCTATCCATTGGCTCAATGGAATCTTTGTCTTTTTGTCTCAGGGGGAGCAGCATGGGAACACTGATAAGGCACACCTTCCACACTGCACCACACAGATCCCACATACACACCTGGCTCAGGCTGCTCCCCTCTGTGAGTTCCCTGGCCATAGAAGCCTGTTCCAAACATCCTCCGAAGTGCTCATCTTCCAAGACTGTACTCTTAAACCAAGTCACAATTTCTGAATTTTTTTTGCTCTTAATCCAAAACACTCTTAATCCTAGTCACTCTTAAAGCTATCTGTGCAAATAACATCTTATAGATTATTTTAAAATTTTTAAAAATAACTTTAATGTCCAGTGCTCCATGCAATTTCAGTCTGGCTCTGATTTTTTGTTCTTGGCTGGAGTTGTGTGCAGTGTGCTCTCATTGCTATGTTTCAAGTTGGAACACCCTAATATGCTAAAAGTATAGTAAAATAAAAAAATTAGAAAGCCCACCCAGATGTATTTATAAAAGAAAGATTTGCTTTGGAATTTATTTAAAGCTTTCTAACGTAATTATTATTATAATTATTGGTCTATTATTGTACTATTTCTATCTCCTGTTTCAAACATCTTTCTGTTTTGTTGGGTATGGAAACCTCCCTTTGTAGATCTGACCAGTGCTTGGCTAGAAAACAATTGTAAGCCATGTTTACTTTCCCAACATGCTCATTTATTCTTGGCATTATTAAAGCCACACCAAAGGTTATTTTTTGCCCACTAATCTCATCAAAGAAGTTGCAGTCTTCAAATATTTTGCAGAGAATAACATCCTTTTAAGAAGTTATGAAATCTGTGAGCTGCTTGTGCATAGTGCTTTGTCAGAATCCTCTGCCTTTTCTTCCAACTTTATTAAAAGTTAGGTTGAATATTAAGCTGTATTCCTTATCATGTGAAGAAGAGGAATCAATGGGCAATTTTCCCAGAAGTTAAGAAATAGAGTCTCTCAATAGTTTATTGTGCCATGGACTTTTTCAGAGAGCTGAAAACCATGACTTCTGGAGTATATCTCTGGTTGAGTTCAGAAAGCTAAGTCACCCACCCGATGGCTTTGGAAACCATGGATAATGAAGGCCACAGGATGTGGTGATGGCATCTAGTCTCAATGCCTTTAAGAAGGTGTTGGACAAATTCCTAGAGGTAAGAACCATCACAGGTTACAAGCCGTGATGAGTGGGTGGGTGTATAGATATATGTAGATCTCTGTAGATAAATGTAGATATAGATATAGGCAACCTTAAAATGCAAGATGCAGTGAAGGCACCTGGAAACAGGTCTTATGTGTTCCCTGAAGCATCTGGTGGGCTGCTGTGAGATACAGGAAGCTGGACTAGATGGGCTTTAGGCCTGATCCAATGGAGGCTGTTCTTCTTGTTCTTAAGGCTGACCTATACCCAAAACCACTATTAGCAGAAATGCCCCAAGGAAAAGTCAGAAAGCCAAAAGTCAGAAAGGCGTTTTCCAAGGCAGTTAAAATATATTAAATAAACTGGATAATTGACAAATTGCTGCTCTTTAATTGTATCTCAGCCTGGGAGTGACTATTTCACTCAGCCTAATTTAGGGACTCTTGTGTTTAGCGTTTTTTAAAGGTGATACAAAGCCTAGTGTGTCTCCCTAACAACATTCTGCAGGGCTGGAGCCACAACTGAAAAAAGCCTTGCTATGTATCCTTGTAGCCCACATTTCAGTAAATGAGGGAATATGGAAGGGGAGGTGAAGCACATATTCTAGGATGATGAAATTTCTCCTTCATTCCAAACACTTATGTGATGATTTGCCTTCTTTGGGCTTCTCCCACCCTTGGGCTTCTCATGTGAGTCTTTTGAATTAAGGTTGAGGTTTTAGATGATGCAGGATCCCGGATTTGTTGAGCGGACCTTTTTTATTACCGTATTTAAATCTCGGCAGTTGCCTCCCAATGTCACACTATAAGTTGCTTTTTTTTTGGAGGCTTCACCAAAAGCCCAAGTGCTCCATTGTCAAAACAGGACCAGACTAAGGAGTTAGGGTGGTATTTAGTCCACAGCTGTTGTACAGTGGAGCTGACCACAATACATGGACTTTGGTTGGCATAAAAAAATCACACCATCAGTCAAAAATGATGACAGTCTAAAAAAGTTTTTAAAAATCAGTCTGAATACCCCTGGGGGATTCCGATAAGTAATGAGTAATTCATTTCAAGTTGTTCTGGCATGCTGTTTTATGTGCCTGGAAGAGACAGTTTCAGGAAGCAATACATAATAAAGAAAAGCAGTGCAAAAAATAAGTGGTGTTGATTAGAGAATATCAGAGGGAGACCGAGTCCCTGACACTTCCTGTCGGTCTTTGTCCCAAATTAAAGTTACTGGCATACAACTTTTAAAAGATGAAAGAGATGATTATGAGTTTGTTTGGTAAAGATTGTGGGTTTCCCTACTGTTCTGTTTCTTGCTTATTAATGTACCTGGGTATCCTTTACCCCATTAAAGAATTCATTTGTGAGGTGCAAGACTATCAGTCAGTCCTAGTTCTCTGGGGAAGGCTGGACCCAGTCAGCAAATGGTGGCTCATGTCTGGGTGGGCCTCACTCCCGTTATAGTCAAGCTAGTTGCCTCCTGTTCTCATAGTGTCTCATGTACAACTATTGTGGGGACATTGTACATGTGGGGACATTTTGGGGAGGGACAAAAATAAAAACACATTTGCACTGAGGGAAATGGCGCCCTTTATGTAGAAATGGGCTCATTTTTAAGATTGTCATTGTCTCCAAGAGTTCCAAAACTGTCATGGGCTTCTTTGGAGCTACCTGTGGTGAAGTGGCAACCCTATTGTCAATTGATAAATCCTTCCTACTGGCTTAACGGTGGAGTTATAACTTGAAGAAAGCTGCAATTATATTGTCCTGAGAAGAAGAACACTTTGGGACTTCTGAACAGAGGTTCATAGGAACCTTCTGAAGATGTACCAATTCAATCAGAGATGCTACTGGCTCAGAAGCCATTCAGTGTAGTGGAGTCTGCCATTCCCTCCATGATGATGCTTTTCTAAATTTTGCTGATATTACTTTCACTTAGAAGGGTTGCAGAATAAGGGGCAGAGGAGAAGAGCAGCTATCAAACTACCTGATGTGTTCAATAATTGACTAGGCGTATTAGAAGCAGCATGATGAAAGCTGTGTAAATTAACACTATGGTAATGAGCTTCTGACACTGTCAAAGTGAAAGGAACAGTTACCTCAGAGGCTGAGGTCAAAGTGGTTTTCGATTTCCAAAAGCTAGGTTGGCCCAGTTCACTTTGTACATTCATTTAAAAAAAAATGAATCAATCATTTAATTATTGCTGGCAAAGGGAGAACATACTAATGAGTATCCAATACTGACCACAGGCCTGCCACGACCGATGCACATTCAAGTCAATCACCACTGTAGGGGGAGGCAACTTGATTAGTATGGATGATAATATCAGAAATGCATTAGAAAAGAAAAAAGAGGGCTCTGATTACTTTATACAATTACAGTTGTATGTAATTAGATAATTGCATGAGAGCATATAACATGCAGCTGGTAATTTGTCATGCTGAATTATTATCCTCAACTCGGAAGAATTTACCCGAGATTCTGAAAAAATTGTTGAAATGTGGAAGTAGAACTCATGATATGAGAGAAAAATATAACACACATGGGATTTCTTCTGTATAAATCCTTGTTTTGATCCTTTAGCATAGAAAAGGGAGAGCAAGAAGAAGACCAAGGAACTTCTGTGATATGGGCAATAGATTGGAAGGTTAAAATAATTATTTTTCATATGATGACCATTGAGGTTGAGGGATGAACAGTTAGCACAAAGGCAGTCACAGTGAGCATACCTACATAGGTACGCCATAACAGGCTTTGGGCTAATTTCTCATCCTTAAAGAGTGTTCCTCGCCTTAAAAGAGTGATTTTCATTCTTTTTTGTCTCATGGCTAGGATTGCCATAATTCTCTTCCACAAAATCAGGACAGGAACCTCTGTCCCATTTGCCAGTATGTGAACACAATCCCCCAAAATCGGGACTGTCCCTGTTTTTCTGGACATATGGCAACCCTACCCATGGCACATGGACAAGGCACACCATCAGGAACGCATGGCACACTGACAATTGTCAAGGCACACCATCAGTTTTTTGACAATTGATAAGGCATTCGAGGCTGCTGGTGGAGGCTTACCTCTCTAATGGCGCTCCCTTAAACACCCATGGTGTGCTCCCATGGCGCACCTCCAGACTATTCCTGGCACACATCACTGTGCCATGTCATAGTGATTGAAAATGGCTGCCCCAAAATATTGATAGATTGATTTTGGTCAGTTCCTTGTGCAGCTGTTCTGGCCACTTTCAGAGTTTTGTGATAGGATCCCTGATATTTAGTAATCCAGACATGGATTTATGCTTCTTTCTTTGTGTAAGTTATCCTAGAGAACAGCTCAAGGACATGGAGAAGCTCATGGGCTCTTTCTCTGAGCTACCAGTTTCCACCTAGTTTTGACTGGTTGAGCTTGAGTTTTGGGGAAAATACACATTTCTAAAACAAGCCAAAAATTCCAAAAAAAAATAGTAGAGAGAGTGAAAACTAACAGAGGAGAGGGGCTGTATCCCTTGCCACTAGTCACATTAGGTGTGCCACTAGTAAATAGGAAATAGTGGCACACCATGTGAACATAGGCTACACAATTGCAAGATAACTACCATAAATATACAATCTGGGGAAGAAGAGGTATTTTCCCAGCAACAACATACAGTATTTCCTTTTTTATGTTACAGAAGTTAGATATGCTGACCCAGGATGACCAGATGACCAGAAAAACCCGGATTTCTCCAGATTTTTAGCCTCCTGTCCGGGTGGCCTACATTTTGGCTTCATTGTCCTATATTTGGCTTCATTTTTTAACTTTGCAATGGTGCACAGTACCCCATCATGTCATATGTCATTGGATTCGTATTGAAGAGCAGAATCCAGTTTTGAGATATCCCCTTCCTATCAAATGTCATGGCCAAAAAACTGAAAAACAAAAATATAAAAACAAAAAAACACACATTTTTTGGCATTTCTTTAAGTGGGTAGGAATTTTGGCCTTGGGGTTCAGGAATTTTGGGTTTGGCATCTGGTCACCCTGTGACACACATGTCACCTTGACATTTTCCTGGAAGTAAGCCCCATTTAACACAATGGGGCTTACTTCTGAGTAGACATGGTTAGGAGGCTGCAAATGAAGACACTTTCCTGGGAGGCTTACCTGGGCTGCTGCTTGAGGTTCAAAGTGGTCAGTGGGGGCACTTGGGGGCAAGTTAGGGGCAGCTGCCTCTGGTGCCCCTAGGCAACTGTCCCCATGTTGGGGGCAGTTAAAGGCAGCAGTGCTGGCCTGCAGCCCTTTTAAAGAGCCTCTGCGCTGAGTGTCAGGGTCAGGGCTCCCTAGCACGCGTGCCCATAGCGGGCTTGCTTTTTAAGTGAAGTGGAAGTTGTTATGTGAAGCAGGATTCCTTGTTATGGAATTGCTTGTTATGTGAAATACTTGTTATGTGAGGCGCTCGTTATGAGAGGTTCAACTGTACATGGTTGTTGCAAGTAATCGTTGTGTTACAAGTCAGGCAACACCAGCTAAAATATATTGCTATCATCGTAGTCGTGTCCGACTCTTCGTGATCCCGTGGACTGTAGCATGGCAGGTCACATATCCTCTGCTAGCTTCTGAAGTTTATCTAAATTCATGTTCATTGCCTTGGTGACATTATCTAACCATCTTGTCTTCTGCTGCCCCCATCTCTTTTTGCCTTCAGTTTTTCCCAGCATCAGATTCTTTTCCAAGGAGTCCTCCCTTCTCATGATGTGGCCAAAATATTTGAGCTTCAGCTTCAATATCTGTCCATCCAGTGAACAGTCAGGGTTGATTAGACCCTGTCAGGGTTGATTAGGGTTGATTAGGGAATGGAATGCAGCACTTGCCATTGCTACTAGATGCACCCAAAATATGGAGGCTCCAAATGAAGCACCTCATCCTGCAGTCTCCTCACTCCCGTTTCCCCCTCTCTTCCCCATTTGCCACTTTCCCAACCTCACCTTATCTTGCTATTATCTTGCCTTATCTTGCTATATTAACACTAAACATGCATAAGCAGTATTTCATGCGCCATGCTGGCCACATGACCATAGAAGCTTATTCAGACAATTCTGGCTCTTTGGCTCTGAAGCAGAGATGAGAGTTGCACCCTATGGCTGGTCATGGCTAGCAGGGCAACCTACAAGGAGTTACGTTACCTTACCTATGCATAATTAGTAGTAACTAAGAGCTAGTAGTTGCATGATGATTTCTGGGTGCAATTTTTTGCAAAACAGTGGAACAGAGGTTAAAACCTAGAGTCCAGTGCAATCCCACTTTCCAGCATTGTTGCAGCTATGCCAGTGGCATGCATGCTGTATCCTGTGGTGCAGGGGGAGCAATCACAGGTACCACCTCATGGTAAGGGAGCATTTCTTCTCTTAAATTGGGGCTTCATTGGAGTTGAACATCTACAATGTTCCTCTAACTATATTCAACCCATGTAATGTATGCCTACAACTAGCTCAGCTATTCTGGGCCCAAGTACAGAGGCTGAAATACAGATGAGAGGCTTCCATGTCATCTGCCTTGATAATAGTATTCTAGAATTACCAGGAGGGGTGAGGCTAAGAGACACAGCAGAGGCACCAAAGAAGAAGAGACTGAGTGCAACCAAATTGCACATCACTGAGAATGAAATGTTGAGGTACTGTACTGGATACAGGATGCTGAACTTGTATATGAATAGATTCTAGGATTTGAGTCCTGCAGCTAGAGGCATTGATCATTTAAGAAGGATCAAACATTTATCCAAAGCATTTGATAGCTTTTGGAAAGTTCCGTTTTCTTAACTTTTTTACCAGCAAATTTTTATTTTCTTTCTGTTTGCTATCTACTTGAAAACACCCTACAAAACTGCTGGAAGCAGTGGCATAGCTAGAGGGGTGATAAGTGCTAACTTTTGCAGGAAACCTCACTACAGCTTCAAAGCAGCCTTTCCGCTTCCCCTCTGGAGCAATTGGGGTGGGGTGGGGGAACTAAAAGAGAGGTGAATGCACAGAGGCAGGGATGTGAATGCCTCCATTTTTCTCCCCCTCCAAGAATGGCTCCAATTGGGAGTTAGAGGACAACTTGCATGCTATGGTGAGGCTCCCTGCAAACTTAGTGCTTTGCACCAACCTCTAGTTAACACCACTGGCTGGAAGATTCAGACTTGTTCCTCAGCTTTGGGTACACACATTCAGCCTGGAGGATAGGAAATTTACAAAAGGAAGTTAATTTTCATTATGGTTATTATTTGGGGGGCAAAACCTAGGGTGTTTTGAAAATGTTTCCAAGTTTGAAACTTTATAACAGGGTCAAGAAGTGTGATCTTTTTAAATTTTTGTTTTTCTCCTCTGTATCTCTATTTATAGCTTTCAGATGTTGGCAGGGTGGAATAAGTTGTCTCCTCCAGGAAGTTCATTACAGGCCTGTAATGAGAACCAGTCAAATCTTCACTGACCTTCAAGATTATATGGCATCGCCTTCCCTTGCAGACTCTTTAATAAATAAAGAAGCACTCTAGGACTGTTTGTGCACCAGGCAAAGGGGAACAAAAGGGTTTGTAGTTAAACCATTCTTTCTGCTCTAGTTGCTGGAATTCAAAGGGGTTGTTTATGGTCATCATCAGTAGAGGATTGCTGCTTTGCCATGGTTTGCTTTCAGATACTTTCCAATACTAGTAAATGCATGGCATTCCTTGGAAGAACTTACCAAGAACAAATAACTCCTAATGTTTTCCAGCAAAAGATTGCCCTGTAGTAGTTGCAGAGACATAAGGAGACATGGGTGCAGAACTAAGAGGAGAAATTTCTTCCAAAGAAATTTCAAATGAATTTTTCCAAATGAAAAACTGAACCACCCAGATCAGGTGATGCAGTTTCTAGGCTTCCTTCCCTCTAGTCTCCCTATAAAGGAAATGCTGAAATTGGAGGACTTTTCTTCTCACTGGTCAGTCCTGGTCTGGCTGTTGTATTCAGTTATGGTAGGTGAGACCGAGAGGATCACACCATCGGCGGTGAAAGCCCCTTCTCCCTCTGATGCAGTGTCAAGTTGGATGTGCATGTGACATGCCATTATTGGCAACAGAGGAAAAGAAAGACTTTCAGCTCATTTATTGTGGCTGTGAAGTATTGTGCCATTCTGCTTAGTTTCCTCTTTGCTTTGGGCTGCCAATTTCCAGTGTCTGGTGTGTGGTCACTAAGAGATAGATAACAATGTGCTTTTGTTTGCATGTTTGTCTTAAGCTAAGAGTGGCCTGAACTATTCTGGCTTATGATATAGTGTATACTGAGGATTTTTTTCTTTTTCACCAAATCTTCCACCTGCTCCTACTGAACTTTTTCTAACACAGTGTGATCATGAATCTGAACCACCTGCATGTAGTTGAACCTGCATCATTTGCCTTTGAGTGCATCTTTTCTAAGAAAACCCTCACCTAGAGCCACAGGTAGAATTTGTAGGTTTAACAAATAGTGAAAGAGAAGCTGAAGCTGTCAGGAAAAAGAAAAACTGAGACCAACAAGCAAAGCTGATTCAGTTTCTCAAATAAAAGGATAAGCAGAGACCACATTCTCTTTTATCAGGGCAAATAATTCTTATGTCAGATACTTATCTGAGTCAGTTGAGTGCAAAAGATGGAAATGATAATTCTGCAATTCTTACCTTTGGTTCACTGTCTTTTGTTCTTTATGTGGAATGATAATTACATGTTCTCTGATGGCATAGCCCTCCGTCATTACATGTTCTCTGTGGCTGTGGGTGGCGCGAGTGGTTAAGACACTGTGCCTGTTAACCAGCAGGCCAAGGTTTGAAACCCGGGTCGGCCCCACAAGACAGGGTGAGCTCCTGTCCTTAGCCCAGCTCTGCGACGCCAGCTGGATCCAATCGTATTGGCTCTGCCTTTCCATTGGACTAATTCAGTGGTGTGGAGAGGGAGGATTTGCTGCTTGGGTTACAGCCTCACCTCCATATCAATCTAACCCAGGCTTTTGTGCTTCGCATGCAGCGTATGCAGCGCCAAGCACGATACCATGTCTCTCAAGACTGATGGATGTCTGATGGCATAGCACTATAGTTGGTACTTTTTCTAGAAATCAAGGTAGGATACTCACCATGAAGATGTTATAAAGGTGGCGGTACTCACTGTGAAGATATTATAAAGGAGGGGGGGACTCGCCGTGAAGATGTTATTTGTAACCATGGTCATGTCTACTTGAAGGCCACAGAGGTGTGGGTGCTTAGTGCCACACCTCAAAAAGACCCCTGATTATAGTGTGAATTAGCTGGGATGAGTGAGTCATTGCCTGGATAGGACTTCACAGCAGGATTCTATGAAGACTACTCAGTTCACTGGGGACAAATTTACATCGTTTGATGGGATTTCTTTCTCAATCAATAAGTGTACGTAATTAGGATTGCAGCCTTGCTGCCTGATCTTTGGTAAGCCCAGTCAGAAATAAGCATGCCTAAGGTGGATGCCTTAGAGCCTAAAACTCTAAGGTAGAGTGTCTACTTAGAAATAAGACACCTTGAATTCAGTAGGCCTGAGTCTCAGGAAAGTGTGTATAGTGTATACCAGTTTAGTGTGTATTTAAAGTGTGTACCAATTTAGGCTGGCCTAACTCACCTGGCATATCTTCCTGCAATGGTGTAGGGATGTTGGTATACGCCTGTGCACTGGCCTTACCCCCCCTCCCCCAAAAGTGGGGCAGAAGTGCCTTGCCTTACTTTCGTAACATCCTCTGGTCAACACAGGACTTATGCCAGGACTTATGCCAGCTTAATGGAGGATAGGATTGCAACCTTAATTGCATAAAGCTTGCTGTACCAGTGACATTATAGAGGTACATAAGTAGATTTGAAATATGATGTCAGATCTGTTCTTTATACTGCAGAAGTAAGTTACTGAAACCAAATATACCCTATCAATGCAGAGCAGGTGCAACATTATTGAAAATGTGAAGTAGCAGCAAGATCTTTAATATTTGGAAGCTTTCGTAAAATATGTTAAAAGTTACAGGACTTCTCCAACCGTTAACACCAGCATACTGCTTGCACCAAAGCGGCTCTGGATTGGGCAAGAAGTGCTAATCCAGGCTTTTAAAATACAGAGGAAATAGGGAAAGGGCAGATCAGGATAAAATATTTCTTTCTTGACAGTTATTCCTTTGTCTGCAAATTGGAAAATAAAAAGGTCCCAAAACATTCAGGCCTTTGAAGCAAATCACATAGACCATTCCTGGCTCCAATTTTTATCTAAGAATGACCTGCCAGGACTTCCTGCAATAGCAAAAGCTGAAGCACTTCCAACCCACCAATGCTATCTTTAAGCAGGAGCCTGCTAGCTAGAGAAGGGATATCTGCTCTAAACCTCTAGGAATTTGTCCCAATCAGATTGAACAAAAGAAATAAGAAATCTTGTGGGCTGTCTCTAGACATGTTCAGGTATTCATCTGTACAGAGTGAGCGTATGAAGGGAATAGCAGAATCATGCCCACTGACTCTTTTTGTGCAAGTGTCCACTGGTGACTGATAGTCCATGATTGTTTGAGGTTCATCTGAGCATATGTACAACATGGTATGATGGAGCAGGTCACAATCCTGTACTCCGCTCCAGGCAATTCCTCCCCTAATCATGTTCAAAGTTTATGTGATGGACACGCAATCATGTTGCAAAGTTTAGGTGATCGTTGCCTTTAGTTTTGATGCCTCTGTGTTGGTGCTCTGCTTTCACTGTGTTTGACTGCCCTGCCCATTCAAAGAAAAGGAAAGGAAGCTTTTGGTGACTTTTGCCTAACAATAGTCTGAAATGCTTTCTAATTAGCTCAGAAGTGCCTGAAGAGCTCATCTGGTGCTAGCAACTTGCAAAGGACAAGCAGCCATTGCTTCCTCTCAGATCTTTGGAACAATGAATGATCAGACAGTGGTGTGAGTGGTATGTGTCATCTCCAGGCTGAATGGAGTGAGAAGTGCTTGTTCTTCAGTGCCTGGCCTTGTCAGAGAAGAATTTATATAGGATCCCCCACAAGCAAGCCTGTAGTCTTGTACATCATTTGCCATAGACACAAATGACATTTGGTATTGTATGGTGACAACTCCAGCACGACTATGCTTTCTAGTGCTTCAGAGTATTAGAGGAGGCATTTCAATATGGGTGTTTTGTAGGGCTGTAATTGTTTAATGGGTTGAACAGATTAAATTCATGCATTTAAATTTAAAATGTGAAAATCTAATTGGAGCTGTCCACTGGGATGGGTTACGCAGCAGTGATGACTCCGTGGCAAACAGTTTAATGGCACCATTTATCACTCATTCTCCCACTTACTGTGACTCCTTAATATTTTCTATCAAGCCTGCTACCTGTGAAATTGCTCCAGTAACCAACTAGTGCTTATAAATTGCAAATTAGAAGCTCATACCAAGTTGTTGCTTTATGTTTTCTTTTTAAGAAGGGAACTCATTAGGCCTCTACTCTGATTAAAGAAACCTGACAGCGCAATCCTAACTTGCGCTGGAACAGGCAGGCTGGCATTCCAGTGTTGCATTCAGTGCAAGTGCTAGCCCAGGGCAAGGGAAAACTTTTCGCCTTATCCTGGGTAATGCAGCAGTAATTGTTAATGCACCAATGGGTTTCGCCTGTTTTTCTGATACTTATTACAGTACTGTGAACAAGATAAAGTCTTGTCTTCAAAGTAGCCCCATTTTGGATGCAATCCTATTCATGTCTATTCAGAAGTAAGTTCCATTGTGTTCAGTGGTTCTTACTTCCCGGAAAGTGTGTTTAGGATTGCAGAATTTGTCAGTGTGCATTCTTTAAGGACTCAGATGGTCAGACTAGGAGAAAGAAGGCACAACAAATAGATGTAAAGATTTTAATAAACAGATTTAATATCTTTTACTCGAACCCAAGTGAACAGTGCATTCCTAAAACGTGTACTTACAGTTCCACTGAGTGCAAAACTCTGTATTAAGAATCCATTTAATTTAACTGGCAATAGCTGAAGGAAGGCTCAGTTTGATGCAGGGAATTCCAAGAGAGTTGGTGGATGCACCGCAAATCCCTGGCAATCTCAGAGAGTTGCTTTTATTAAATTCAGGGGGGTAGTTTTCCACTCCAAATGTTTCATTACAAATAAAAGGCTTGCTCTGTGTGAACTCGGCAGTAGCTGGCATTCAGCTGAACTCACAGCTGTGATTAGGAGGTTTGGGAAGGCTAAATTCAATCCTGTGTGCAAATCAGGGAGCAAAGTGTTAAATCAGCTATTTGCCTGTGCCCTAAGAAACTCTGGTGGGAGATCTGGGGTTGACAACATGGGATGGCCTTTCTTTAAAAGTTGGAAGCTGCATTAAGAAAAGGTAGCTGATGAAACATATAGTGTGGGGAGCATCTGGACAAAGGTGGAAGATACTGGTTCACTCTGGGTGGCAAGCCCAACACAGTCTGAATGGTGAGGTGTCAGCACCACCAAAATGAACTCCATAGTGTACATGTCTTGGGCAGTAAATAGGTGCTACTTTTCAGGACCTAATGAAAGGGTAGCAAAGGGGGGAGAAAACCCATATGAATGGAGTGCTTAATCCAGAAAGTCAGCGCATTGGCACATTAGACTGCACGCTTAATGTGCTTTTCATAGAGGAGGCTATTCTTATTGCTGAGGTTTGGGGAGCTTGGATGATAATTTTTAAATCCATGGCTGTCAAATAGCCTGTTTTTGTGGTCAAACACTTCAGTTTCCAGAAACCCTAATAGCAGATTCTTTGAGCAGCTGCTGAGCTACAAATCGGAAAAGAGTGACGTTTGTTTGGAAGAGTTTTCATACCTTTTGATAGTTGAAAGTGGCAGGGCTCATGGTGCTTTTGGATCAAGGCCAGATTAATTTTACTACCTAGAGTAACTCTGGAAGAATTTCACAGCTGGCTGGAGAGTCCTTAGAATCTAATCCTGATGTTCCCACGCAATATAATTATGTCAAACTCTAATTCAGAGGTCAAGGATCTTGTTTAGGACTTCCAATCTCCATAGTGCATTCAGCCTGAGCTGGTTGTTGTGATTGCAAATGCAAGTAGAAAGTAGGGCAAATTTACTTGTTTTTCTCCCAGGTTTTCCCCCACTATTTCAGTTGTGTCACATAGGAAATGAAATAATCTGCCACCCGGAATTGCCATGTAGAAAGTCTCTGGCCACCTGTGATATGTATCTTATTTTCTGCTAATTTTGAAAAATGCCATGCACATTGATGGTTCTCACTCTTCGCACTTCATTGTCTCATCCTTCCTTCCATGAAACATAGATGGGATCCTTTCATTTTATTCCTACCACAGTCATGCGAGTATGGTTGCCATAATTTTCTTCCACAAAATCGGGTCAGGCCCTCTGTCCCATTTGCCAGTATGTGAACACAATCCCCCAAAATTGGAATTGTTCCTGTTTTTTGGGACATATGGCAGCCCTACTTATGATTTGATTTGTCTAAGAGATTCCAAATTCATCTGTGCTTTAAACATGAATGTATGCTATTCTAGTTTAATGGTCAAAGTTCCCCTTGACGAGTTCTGGGGACTGCAGTTGATAGAAGTGCCAAGTCTACTCAGTTATTTCTATTTCCTTCTTGCACAAGCACATCTCTCAAGGTTCTGTGCAAAAGGGAACTGAATATCAAAGCCATGAAAGTTTATAGTCTAGATATTTTCAAGAATTTGTCCATAACTTTGTTTCATAACTAATTTGGGATTTGAACCTAGGTTTCCTATATCCTTGCTTTAGCCACAGCACCACACAAACACACAGGTTTGCTATATATTTCTTAGGTATCTTAATTTTTTTGTTTCCGTATATAGTATCTTGTTTTTAATGCAAAAAGTCATAAATGCATCTTGCATGTAAAATGTGCTAATAATATAACACACTAAAATGTAACAAATTAAAAAATAAGCCAACCTAAACAAAATTGTCTATTAAAATTGCAGAAATAAATTACAAATGACTGTTGCTTAGTGACATTCTGATCCGTCATGGGTCGCTTATGCCACAATCTGTCTCTGATAACTGCTCCCCCAAACCTCCAGGGGCTTCCCCAGGCCTCCAAATGCCTTAAATGCCTCCCATTTTTATTTATTTTTTGCATTATGGGTCATTTTCAGGTCTGCAGAGTGTGGGGCTTGGAAAACCCTCACAGTTGAGAGGGGTACAGCATCCCTTGCCACCAGAAATTTTGCATCAGTGATGTTTAATGATGTTAGTATTTAGCAAAAGGAATGCTAGAACAAACATGTTCCTGTCATTACGCACCACACACACCTATCTATACTAAATAACATACATGGGGAAAATAAACAATTTCAACATCCATCTGAACATACGAAGAAAAGGTGCCTGTTAGATCTCCTTGGCAAGAGAATTTCATAATGATAATACTGTCACCAAGAAGGCTATGCTGCCTACTGCCTGCTCCATAGATGTTTCTTGAAGATAGGTTGCAGTTAGGGCATCTAATGCCAATCACAAGGCTTGGACAGCTTTATTGTGAAGCAGACAGTGCTGAAATTTACCTTATGACAACCACTAAGTCCAGAAAAGTATTCCTGTTTTATGTTTCACCGGTTTCATCTTGTCTGTAAATACTCTAAATTCAAAAACATTGCCAATTTTAAAGCTGTTGATTTAGTCTACTTTGACGCTAAGTCCCATGTGCAAGTGAATAACTCTTCAAAGAATTCTATCACTGCTTTTTTTTTTTGAAAAAAGCAATGGTGTCTCTTTTCTCCTACGTGACATGCATACGGATCTTGTCGTTGCATGGAAGAGATGCATTGTGTTCGATGAGTTTGTGGTTGCATTTAATGCATTGGCATGGAACATTTGCTCATTGCAATCCGAGCGCATAAGAAGCTGGCACATTCTCCATTGGTATTGAAGTATACATTGCATAGGATGTATTATGAGACCCAGATTCCAGACTGGCTCCAGTGAATTACAAAGGCTGCAGAGTCACAAAAGGAACCCCAGGCATCCTGCCAAGAAATCAAAGCAAGCAACCAACAGGAGTTCCTAGAAACAGGCCAAATCTATGGGAATGTTAGGGAGGACAGATTCTTGATTAGCATTTCATTGCAATGTACACTAGCAGGCTTCTTTCCTCCTTAACTTCCCCTTTATGTTTTTAAAAAGAATGGCCTGATTCTTTTCCCTGACCCAGAGGAAACTGGCATTTGAGGCTGCATGTGATACAATTGTGTTTTTGCAAGAACAGGCACTTGGGGAAGAAATGCCACAATTAAGAGAGGGAGGATGGCTTTTCTTTAATCCCTTCAAACAAAGCCAACGTTGGGTATGGGAAATGCTTTAAAGGAGGAGTGGTGTAAATGAGGGATCTCAATTGTGCCCTTACTTTAGTTGCGCTGCTGCAGCAAAATGTTGCTGGGTGTCTTGTCAGTTGGTGGTTACCTATAATTCTTTTCCCCCTTGAGATTAGAAGCAAGTTGGCTTGGTCGGCATTTGGATTCAAAATTGATCTGCAAAGGTTGCAAAGTTGCAAAGGTCCATGAAAAATTCAACATCCGTAGTTGTCTGGCCATCAAACTATGCCCTAATGAGAAGCATGATGAAAGCCTCAAGCATCATTTCAGGAGTTTCAAAAGCCTGCATCTGAGATCTGGCTAGGGCCTGAATATTGGTGGGTTGGTGGATATGGACCTTTTCCTTGCAGTGTCCCCTTATATCGTCTGTTGGTGGACAAATAGGGAACCCAGGGTCCTGTCGAGTTTTTTGGGGCTTTTGTGTCAGCAATCCTCCTGTAATTGACCAAATCTGACTAGTTGTTTTTGTGAAAAGGGATTTATGGTGGGTATGATAGGACCAGCAATTTACCTCCAATTTTAACTTCTTTTGAAGTTTGGGAATTTGTTTTAGTTGTAAACTTCATTTAAAATGTAGAGAGTTTTGTACCTGTGGAATAAAGAGTATATTTTTTCTACAGTGTATGCAGAAATACTTGAAAGATATAAAACAGCTCCGTTACAGGGTGGAGTGCACCCTATTTTTAAAACTAAAGGACTAAACTAATTTATGTTAATAAAATTGCAGAATAAAAAAAATTCACTGATAATTAGCTTATACATGTAAAGGATTCATCCTGTCTCTGCTTCGGATTGTTTATTGGTCTATGATTGGTAACCAGTGCCTGAAGGAATAAAAATGATCATAGTCTTAATTTTTAAAATTAAGATTAATTTTTAAAATTAAAAACCAAATAAGTAATTGTTTTATTTATTTATTTTATTTACAAAAAATATTTATTTTTATTTACCAAAAAAAATTGGTGGAAGGAGAGATAGACAACTTCTTCAACATTTATCCTGTGTTGTGGTGATGACTGCTTGATCTGGATTGAAGTCATCCAAACCATGGTTGATGTTGACATTGGGAAACTTGGCTGGCCTCTTGCAGGGGCCTGTCACCAGGACCTGTCATCAAGACATGCAGGCTGGATTTTGATTGTTTTTCCATTTACGCTTAATGGGTTGATCCTTTAAGCTTTCGGACATTTATACAGTATATAAAGTGACTGCCATTGTCTGCCAGTTTTGAAGTGAGGAATCCACAGCAGAGGGACCTCAGCATGCACTTGGGTTTCAAAAGCATCCAAGCTTTAGCTGCACATTATCATAGATAATTGAGAGAGGCAAAGAATGTCTTGGCTCCTTATTTTTCCTTCATCAGACCTCATCCTATCATCAGGAGATGGAAAGTTTCTAAGGGTGCAGTCCAGAGCAAGTTCAGCCTGCTCTGCCCCAACTGCTCTCTCCTAACTATTCTGTATCCAGAACATAAAGTTATGCTGCATCCAGAGAGTCAGGAAGCCTGGGCTGCCCTAACTGCTCCAGAGCATGCTAAGTAATTGACACATGGGGAGGACTTGCTCCTGAGGAGACCCCCCTCAGATCACACTGAACAAGGAACAGCTGTGGTGTCTGCCTTATAAGAAAGCCCAGAAGTTCCTGACAACCAGTTACAGCTGCAGTTCCTCTAGTGGAGGGTGGATGTTTGGAGTGGCCTGCTGTATCCTGAGGTTAGTGGGCTGCCATAGTTGTGCCATATCCTGAGGTTGAGAGGCAGGGGTTGCAGCTAGGCTGGCCAAGAACTCAGATTTTTGGTCAGCACTGCCATTCTTACTCAGGCCTTATCATGGACCCCTATGGGTCGACTCATTACTATACCTGCTCCTGAGGTGGTATATCTCTGAGGAACTGGAAGAGGGCATTTTGCCTTGGAAACAGGCTTTGGATACAGAGTAACTGCTCTGCCTTAGGCAATGCTAAACTTGCCCTCAATATGCCTCTCCTGAACTGTCTAGGGCAGAGCAGTTAGGGCAGAGCAGGTCCACCTCTCTTAGGGCACCCTATGTTGCCTTGCTCTGCCCTAAGCCTCTTCCAGAGTAACTGGGGTGGAGCATCTTACAGTTGCTCCAGCCTAGTGATAGATAGGGCAACCCAAGGGCTCTTATGTGGACAGATTAGTTGCTCTGGATTGTGCTGCCTATGCCAGAGTAGCAAAGTTCACCTGCCATAATACTGCAAATGTGTGTGCATAGGAGCTCTGAGTCATAAGATCATGAATCACCATGGTTGTTTCTGTATACTATCCAGGTCACATCAGTGTTAACTTCATACAATTGTAGAGACACAGATGGACACACAGAGGCTATAGTTTCTTGTGTGTGTGAGGGGGAAAGGGCAACCACTACATTAACAAATGCTTATTTTCAGAAATGGAAGATCTTGTTGCTCAATGCAACATTTCAATGAATTTCAATGCAATTTCAATTTCAATGCAATTTCAATGAAGCTGAATCAGAAGTGCTATCGATTGTAGTAATTCTCACTTCATGTATTAATCCGAATGTCCCTGAGAGTGCAATCCTAATTTAGGCCAGCACAATTCATTGGTCTTCCCAATCCTGTGGTGATGTACGGAGGCAAGCGCATGTCTGTGCACTGGCCTAACCCTCCCCCAGGAGTGGCGCAGAAGTCCCTTACAGCACTTTTGTGACACTCCCAGGGCAGCATGGAACTTATGCTGGCCTTACTGGGGGTTTGGATTGCAGCCTCAGTCTCCCATGGAAATTTAGCAACTGTTTCACATTAGCTTCTTTGGGATTGTTGCCAGTTTTTGATATGCGCTTTCTATGTGTGCTAAGCGGATACTGATCACGTAGTTGGCCATGCGGTATTGATGCAATTAGTAGGCTAACTAACTGGAATGGGTCTTTAAACCTGTTTTTCCACTGTGTTCTTTATACACAGATTTTTTTTAATCCACGAGAGGTTACAGAATGGAACCCTTGTGGATAACAAGGGACACCTGTACAGTGGTGCCTCACATAACAAGTTTAATTTGTTCAGGAAACATGCTTGTTATGTGAAATGCTCTTTATGTGAAGTGGATTTTCCCATAGGAAATAATGGAAACTCAGATGATTGGTTCCCCAACCCCAAAAATATTCATATAAAAATATTAATGGTATGTTAAAATGATGACAAAGCACTGTAATTGAATTCAAAACATGCATTCAATTTGCACTTTAGATTGTGAGCCCTTTTGGGACAGGGACCCATTAGCTATTAATTAGTTATTAATTTTTTCTTTTTCTTGTAAACCGCTTTGTGAACTTTTCAGTTGAAAAGCGGTATATAAATACTGTAGATAGATAGATAGATAATCCTATGAAGTCTATTTAGGCTTCAATCCTAAAGACACTTTCCTAGGAGTGAGCCCCATTGAACACAATGGGGCTTACTTCTGAGTAGACATGGTTAGGTGGCTGCATGGAGGATAGGGAGCTGCTGCTGGAGGCTGGAGGCCGGTGGGGGCACTTAAGGGCAGTTAGGGGCAGCTGCCTCTGGCACCCCCAGGCAACTGCCCCCAAGTTTGGGGCAGTTAGGGGCAGCAGCGCCGGCCAGCAGCCCTTTAAAACAGGCTCTGCGCAGAGTGTCAGCGCAAAGCAACTTGGGGGCTTGGGCCTGGCTTGTTAAGTGAAGCGGGCTTGTTAAGAGGAGCACACTCCCAATGGGAATTTGTGCTTGTTATGTGAATCACTCTTTATGTGGGGCACTTGTTATGTAAGGTACCACTGTATTGGTATTCAAAGCCCCATTGGGAGGCTCAGTCAAAGTAAGGATTCATATGGGAGTGTTCTAGTGACTAATATTCTCTCTGCGATACTTGTAATTTTGATTGGAAAATTATTGGACGGCCATTTTTCCTGTAAATTCTACTAAATATAAATTGGGACTAGGAGAATGTTTTAGTGTCCCTGAAGTTGGACTTGTATATCCAGGCCTTAGAAAGGGGATATAGCAGTTGTATTCCAAAAGGCTGCTTGGCTATCAACTGAGCCCTGGTTGCTGCTGTCAAACCACTCACTGGAAAGTGGAAGGAAATGCTATTTGAATTAAGCTGGGTTACCACTATGGTGATCATTGCCATAAGTGTTGTGATTTCGCTGGTCAAAGTGTTTTACTTGTGATGTAATGGTTGTTATGAAGGGTAACGATAATCCAATAGCTGAAGAAGATTGACATATGAAAACAGCAGGAGCCATCCGTGCCTGACAGCCTCCTTCATTTGTAGATTTGCAGTTTTTAAAACCCCATTGTTTGATCTTGGCGGCTTCTTTAAATGTCTTCTGCAGAGGATGGAGTACTACTGCTGTGTTGATGTGTCACTGCTGATGTGTTGGCATATCCAATTGGCTTCAGCACCACTTGTGCACGAGAGCTCTTGGGTGGAGGATGGTTGCTTTTCCTCATAGAGAAGGTCACAATGGGAAAAATTTCTTTGTAGTTCCTATGAATTGGTATTCATATGGAAAAGTTTTAGAGCCTTTTGATGAAAACAGAACAGCATTGTGATTTGTATCTGTGATTGTGATGAGAAAACACAATTATTATGTACTGGATAGAGAAAACTGAATATAATTTTTAAAAAATCAACAAACCTGTAATGAATTTCCTCCATGTGAATATCCCAGTAAATGCATAGGTTATCTCTGCCTACAAACAGAAAGAATATGCATTTATTGAGATTTTCACCATGCACTGTGCCCTTTTATAATTACTACTGTACTGTTTTTGTTTTTTGTCTGTGGCATTTTACTCTTGGTTTGTTTTGCTTTGGGACATGACACTCATGATTTTGGAAAAAGCCCTTTATGTCAGGTTAAAAGATTGGTGTTTCTGTAGATGTAGCTGGGCATCCATTTTTTGATTCATGGAAAAATAAACAGCAATCTTTTACTTAGCTTTAGCGTTCTACTCTGTCTATCTCTACAATCCAGAGTAACTACGGGAAGACGTAAGAGGCACTCTGGATTACTCTATGCATTTCCCATAGGTTTCCCATAGGTGGCACCATAACTACGTCGGTGTAAAAGGTCCTGTACTTACGATGGATTGTAGCTGAAGTTCTGATCTTGACAAATAGTATGATCTTGCAAATAGTATGCAAACTGCCCTTTATTCAGATTAAAAAATAGCACACTGGACAACAAGTTTCTTCTGCTTGTTCTAGGCCTGTCTGAGTCTTTCAAGACATTCCTACCTAGTATAAACATTTGTGTCATGCAGGGAGTTATCCCAGCCTGTCATTTGGAAAGCTGGCAATCCTTTAGGTCAAGTCATAAAGTACAAGTAAATATTAGGTTGATACAGTGTTATCACCACAGTGATAATGGAATTTGAAGGAAAACAACACATCTGTTGGTTGTTTCCAGTGATGGGCTTCAAAGAAATTAAGAACCGGTTCTCTGTCCATCTGGCAGCCACTTTTAAATGGCTATTTTTAAACTTTATATGTACTATCTCTTGTTAAGAACCGGTTCTATAGAGTAGGTGCAAACCTGCTGGTGCCTACCACTGGTTGTTTCTCAGCAAGCTATTGCTTTTTTGGCTACTAGGGTGCAATCCTGACTTAGGCCAGAGAGAATGGTCCAGCTAAGCTGGCCTATCCTGAGCTGATAGGCCAAATCCACAGGGGAAGGAGGCCTCAAGTGCTGCTGAGGCCCAAGAAGGTGGCATCTGGGGGGGCTTGCTCCTGAGGAGACCTGCCTCAGAGTACACTGAACAATGAACAGCGGTGGTACCTGCATAATAAGGAGTCCCTACAACCAGTAAAAGCAGCAGCAGGAGACTGCAGTACAGCAGTACGTGTAGTATATAGCGGGAGCAAGGGGACTGACTGCTGGAGTACGCTGTGGGAGTTGTGCCATATCCTGAGGTGGACTATTGCTTATTGACTGTTGTCTATTGAGGAGGAGAGGCAGGAGTGTTGCTTAGGATGGCCTAGGACTTTGAACTTTTTCTTTTGCTTCCATTTTTACTTTAGCTTATCATGGGCCCTAATGGGTCTATCAGATTTACCCCTGCTCCTGAGGGGGAACTAAATCAGAGGGCTGGGAGAGTGTGTGTCTGCCCTGGAAATGGGGTCAGGATATGGCCTTACTGTGCCATTCTAGACCATGTCCCACATGCCCAGGTGACCAGATGCCTGAACCTAAAAAGGAGGACAAGGTCTTGGATTCCTCTCAGCCTAGCCTTTCTGGCAGACAATGGCACGTTTGCCTACTCATGAGTAAAGCTGTGATATTGGGCACTTTCACTTTCCCATAGAGCTCAATGCATATTTTTGATTTTTAGTTTTTAGGCCATAACTTTGGATAGGAAAGAGATATTTCACAACTGATTTTTGCATTGAATTCAGCTCTTCAATACAAATCCAACGACATATGACATATGGGGTACTCCACACCATTGCAAAGTTCCAAAATGAAGCCAAAAAGGAGGACAATGAAGCCCTTTTGGAGGGCACACGGACAGACAGATTAAAATCAGGACAGATTTGGAAAAATCCAGTCATATGGTCACCATGCACATGCCCTCAGCATGCCCCTGCTGAGCTGCCTAAGCTAGCACTGCTAGGCTGGCGCAGGTCCATTTGACTTGGGCTTACCTAAGTGGACTAGGCGTTTTCTGGTACAACTAGCCTGGCCTATCTGAGATTAGGCTGGCCCAGTGCCAGATAGGCTGGCTAAGTGCACTTCAGGATTGCGCCCTAAAACACACACATAAAAAGGCATCTATTGGCTGATCTGTGAGTATCTATTGTTAACATGAATACATGAATGCCAGGATGGTGTAGTGGTAAGGTAGTTAGACTGGCACCTGAAAGATCCAGGTTTGAATGCCTCCTTGCTATGAAGTTTCTTGAGTAATCTTGGGCCAGTTACTCTCAGCCTCACCTATCCAACTCACATTTTCCCATAAGAAAGTTAGAATATCCAGGGTAAGCTAAATCTCGGCTGACATATCTGGAAATGAGCAGGTTTGGGTATTACCTTCTACACTTAAAGAATGGGGCAGATTTGTTTCTGATCTCATACTGTATAGCAGGGATGTCTAAACTGTGGCCCTGGTGCCAGATGCCCCCCTTGGCAAGCCTCAATGCAGCCCTTAGCAAGACCCCTCCATCTGGCTCATGGACAAGCCTTGTAATGACTCTTATATGTAAATTTATGTAAATTTATTAAAATTTGAAATGTAAATCATTTTTCCAGCCCCTGACACAGTGTCGGAGAGATGATAGCTGGCTCTCCTCCCAAAAAGTTTACTGCTATACAGCATGGAGGAGACTACAATTTTGTTCCAAAAGAATATGTATTTTTCTTATAGATTTATACCTCACCTCTCCATTAATTGAATATACAAGGCAGTCAATAAGTTTATCACCCGCAGAAAAAATAAAACCTTTTGGCTTCTCTGTGGCCCCAATACCAAGTTCAGTAAAGCTCTTAGACAAAATGTGAATGTAGCAAAACATTAAGGAAATGGAGAGCAGGGGAACACAGTCACATGGCAGCAATGGATGGACACCAAATTTTCTACAAAAAATAATTTTATACAAAAGAACCCTCACTTGTAGAGCTGTTTCTCTGTATCAAAATCAGCAACACCAAAAATATTCCCTACAAAGAAGAAAATTGACTCTTCCTTGACTTTTCAGAGGTCTTCAGGCCAATTCTCATTCTTTGTGTGGGAGGCAATTATAGAAGACTGCTAATGATGACAGACAGAACAACCTGCACCCCCCCCCCATTCTGCCTCTTTCTCCTCTTTTTATTTCTGAACTACTCTAATTGATCCCAGCAGATTTGCTCCTGGATGCATTTGTTTGATTCATCCTCACCTACAATCTCTTGCCTCCCTTCCCCACACAGAGAGGCAGTGGGGGGTAATTTTCCCCACTCTTTGTTTTAACACCATAACTGCCAAAGGCTGTTTAGCATTCCTTCTGCAAGCCTGCTCCTTAAATTTCACTCCTGATTAAATGCAGTTCAAGTCTATTTCACTTTGTTCCCTATTAACTATTCTCACTTTGAAAAACCTGTAGATCTTTTACAGTTATGACAAATAAAACAACATCGCTCATTTTTGTGTTTAGGTAAACAATATTTAGTAATTATTGTTGCTAAATAATTAGTAGCAATACTTTACTAATTTACTAAATACTTTAGTAAAGTGTTAGTAAAGTATTAGCAATACTTTTAATACTTTTAAATACCACTTAAAATTTAAGTAGTACTTTAAAATACTTTTAATACTTTTAAAAGTATCTAGTAATACTAAAGTACTGTATTTAATAACACAGTTTAGTAATACAGAGCACACTATCATTTTACCCACCACATTTACTCGATTCTAATGCACCATTGAATCTAATGCACACCCTATACTTATAACCAAAATAACATATTTACTCAAATCTATTGACTCTAATGCGCACCCTGATTTTGGACACTGAATTCGGCTGAAAAAGGTGAGTGTTAGATTTGAGTAAATACAGTATTATCAGCTGACTGGCAATAGGTCCAAGATTGGGAAAAAAGATATATTAATTCAGACACCAAAAAATTAGCATATGGAGTTGATTAATTCCTGACAGCAAAACTGAGAGCCAGGATAGTGTAGTGGTTAGGGAACTGGACTAAGACCTGGAAGATCCAGGTTTAGATCTCCCCCGTCCATGAAATTTACTGGCTGATCTTGGTCCAGTCACTCTTGGCCTCACCAGCTTTACAGGGTTGTTGTGAGGAAGCAAGAGAGGAAGAACCATTGCTTTGTAAACTGCATTTGCATGGGCATGGGAAAGGCATGGTATAAATTCATAAAATCCAAAAAACCATAATGGTTGCTGCCTCTCAAGTAGGAAAACTCTTATGGGTCAATACAGATGGTCCAATAAACCATGAACAGCTTTCAAACCTTCACGCTCATATTAAATCTTATATAGTCCTTGAAGGGGCTTTTCATAAAAGAAGCAAATGACCATAAAGCTCTCTGTATGTAAGTCTGGATAACAGGAGTGATGGGTTTACAGTTACCGTCCTATGCTTTTAGGATGTTTTGTTGGATTGTTTACTGATCCATGATGAGTTGACTGCTATATGAGTGATAGCTTGCGTATATGACTTTTAGATTTGTCATGGAGATATATATCAAAGGCTATTAGCCATCAGAGGTAGAACAGATCTGCATGTCCAAAGGCAGTCGGGGGTAAACCCATAGGAGAAATCCAGATTTTAAATTCCTACTTGAGAGAGTCTCAAGAGCGTTTCTTTTGCTCTTGCTGGCAACAGAGTTTTGGACTGGAGTTCCAGTCCTGCAGGGAAGTTCTTAACTCTTATGTTTCATAGACGAACTTAGAACGTCACTCAACATGGCACAATAGCAGTGGAGATTATTGTGGTTTTATATTTCTCTCTCCAACATTTGGGCAAATGGGTACATAAGCCTTAATTCAGTAGAGGCCTAGAGTTCCTCCTTCTCCTCTGAATTTGTGGCACTTTTATTCCCCATATAAGGGCTGTGGGTGGCACAAGCGGTTAAGACACTGTGCCTGTTAACCAGCAGGCCAGGGTTCGAGACTCGGGTCGGCCCCACAAGACAGGGTGAGCTCCTGTCCTTAGCCCAGCTCTGCAACGCAGCTGGATCCAATCTTATTGGCTCTGCCTTTCCATTGGACTAATTCAGTGGCGTGGAGAGGGGGGAATTTGCTGCTTGGGTAACAGCCTATCCTCCATAACAATCCAACCCAGGCTTTCGTGCTTCGCATGCAGCGTATGCAGCGCCGAGCACGATACCATAGTCTTTCAAGACTGACGGAGGCCTGCTTTTTTTTTATTCCCCTTATCCTTTTCCTTGACATAGATCTCTTTGCTTGATGAGATCCAGGCATTCTTGCCTCCTTAATCAAATCAAAACAGCCTCAATTTAGAGGAAGAAGGGGTGAGCCTCAAAGGGAACAAACAAACAGTGGCTTCCTTTGGTGTACTGGTAATACCAGATATCTAAGTTTAAAAGTGTCAGGAAGACTTCAGAGGGAAGTTTCTTGTTGTCAGGCAAGACCCAAAGAGCTTTAAAGAGAGTCTTTTTACAGAAGATGTGTCATGTCCCAGTAGTGACACAATAGTGTTTTGATAGTTTTAAGTGTGTAAAGTGATCTCCCCTTTGGCAAGAGAGACCTAGATTTGCATCTCACAGTCTGGATGATAATGAAACCTCTGGAAATATAAGCAGTAAAATTAGAGCAACATTAAATTGACTATAATCCCTTTTTTCTCTTCTGTTGTAGGCATTTCTGCACAGAATTAGACAGAATGCTGTGGACAAAGCCGAAAAATACATAACAGAGGAAAATGTCAAGGTAATTCTTCAAAATATGAATTTCTTTGTGAATTAGTCACATGGCAATGAAGCAGGCCACGTTTCTGTAGGTTCCACATGCCAAAATCATTTTATGTTCAGTTTGTCAGTGAAATGTCAGTGACATCTAAAGCTCTATTTATGGTATTAATTCATAGCATGGAGAAGCTGAAAACTTCTTAAGAATCTCATCACAAATATAAGTTAACAGGTGAATCTTTTCATGGTATGGAAATGTGATGATACAAGAGGCATTGATTGTTGCTTCTTAATGCAGTTGTTTGAAGCCACAGATTCCCCTACTGCAGTGGTCTTTGGCCATTTCAGCCCGGGACCCCGTTCAATCTTTGGAATCTGCCCTGTCTTGCTTCCCCCTATCTGGGACACAAGGCTAAAAAAGAGGACCTGTCCTGGAGAAAGAAGATATATGGTCACTCTGTCCCCAAGTCCCCATTCTCTCACCCACCCCACTTTTCCCAATCCCACTGTTCCCAATCCCACAGGTCCTCTATTACCCCCAACTTCCCCCAACCCTCCATACTCTCCCATCCCACTGCCCCCAACCTCCACATGCGCTCTCTCTCTCTCTCTCTCTCTCTCTCACACACACACACACACACACCTTTCATCCCATGCACTAATTCACACACCCACAACACACATAGCCACCCCATGCACTCACTCACACACACATGAATACGCATACAACCCATACACTCACTCACACATAAACATGCATGCACACACACAACCCACACGTACACACACACATACATCCCATGCTCCTGGACTTAGAAGGCACTTGTCAGGGCTCAGGCAGCGCCTGCAGTAAGAGGCCTTTGCAGAGTGACAGGGATGTTAGCTCCACTCCCTCCCTTCCCCAAACCTGGCTGTCCACTTCTTTCTGAGAGCAGGCCTCCCTCCCAAAATGTAGGCTACCCAAGAAAAGTGTAGAACATAACAGAATAAAAGCTCAAAACCCTCGTGTATACAGGGTGACCATATGACTAGATTTTTCTGGATTTGTTCTCTTTTTTAGCCTTTTGTCTAGGTGTCCTCCAAAAGGGCTTCATTGTCTGCCATTTTGGAACTTTGCAATGGTGTGCAGTACCCCATCATGTCATATGTTATTTGTATTGAAGAGCAAAATCCAATGCAAAATTCAGTTTTGAAATATCTCCTTCCTATCAAACGTTATGGCCAAAACATAAAAATAAAAAATATGCATTGAGCTCTACGGAAAAGTGAAAGTGCCCAATATCGCAGCTTTACTCATGAGTAGGCAAACGTGCCCTTGTCTGCCAGAAAGGCCAGGCTGAGAGGAATCTAAGACCTTGTCCTCCTTTTGAGTTTCAGGCATCTGGTCTCCCGGTGTGTATATTGCTTTCATGTGTTTACACACCATATTACTGAATTTTACATTTAAACTTATTACATATACAATTTATTACATATAATTTATTTATTCCAAGCAGGCTATAGGCTACCTGCTCACAAGGAAAAGGAGGACAATGAAGATTTTTTTCCAGGATACATGGATAAAAAGAGGATGTGTCCTGGAGAAAGTGGACATCAGATTACAAATCAATAAAAACCGCCTTAAACACTCCCCCTGCCCCCCCAAAGTATTAAAACCCCAGAGGGATAAGGATGGGAAATTAGGCTTGGGGAGAGGGGAAAATGGAGTTTGGACTATTTTTACAGATAGTTTTTTTTTAAATCCACTTTAGCTGTAGATCCAGTTTCTATCATTTTCAGTGTTGGGGGGGGGGGCTGCCTCAAATCCAACAACATATGACTTGATGGGGTAGTGTGCACCATCATGAAGTTGATTTTTTGGGGTCTCCAGGACCAAGATGGTGGTCCTTCTGCCTTTGCGACCCTCCTCTGGGGGTTATGCAACCCCAACTTTGAAGACCCCCACCGCTGCTTTAATGTCAAATTCAGCAGTATATCGATAAGTACAGAGGGAATCTATGAATTAATATTTTCCATCTTAGATGCCGCTGTTTCTGTCTGGTATCTGGGATTCAACAATCTTAAATGTTGCTGCTTCCTTCCTTTATCCCTCAGTTTGATGAGCACATTGCACATGTGACTCATTCTCTAAGACAGCAACAAGATAGAGTTGTCAATCCTCCCCTGCAGAGCTCACCCAGTTGCATCTGTGCAACAAATAAAATGTCAATAGATGAAAGTTTTTCCAGCCTGCAGATACTGTATAGTAAATAAAAATATACTGATGAATAATATTACTGTTCTGATTCCAATTACTGGATGGCCTCGAAAGGTGCTAAATATAACTGTAACACAATCACAAACCATATCCAGAATTCATTTTTCTTTTCTCAGTTGATTAAATATGTTTGCGCCTGAAGGTCTTTTGAGTTTCTCTATGGATGCACAGTGATATTTCTGGCTTAGTTCCTTCCTGAGATGCTCGGAGGACTTAAGAAAGCTTTCAAGAAATCAAAGTCTATATTTTCATGATGTTATTGAAGAAGGATTCTAACCTCTTAGATCTCTAACAAGGTTTGTTGAGAGTTGCCCATCCTCTTTCTTCGTGCCTTACATGGCCGCTTTTCCAGTTTCAGAAGACCTATTGTGGGAAGTATTTCTGATGTGCAATAAATATTTCTGATGTCCCACAGTGGATCACACTTGTCAACTCAGCCTTTAAAACAATCACATTGAAGATGGTTTCTGATGAAAGTGTTTTTTCCCCTATCACTCATTAATATTAGAAAACAATTGCACTTATTTGCTGAAAATAATGCTCCTAGCTGATTCAGGAAATAATGGGTCTGATTTAGATGTGACTAGTTCTTAATTTGTTTTTACTGCCAATGTTTAATTATATTATAGTGGTTATTTTGTTTTTAAAGTTTTGTATTGTAAGCTGCAATATATCTGTAGAAAAGGAGTGGGATAATTAAAAAATACTTTTAATTTGTTAATATTCATACAGTGAATCCTCAATTTAATGGACTTGGAGGGATGGGAGGGTTTCTGTTAATGCTAAAGATCAGTTAAGTCCAAATGTGTTTATGTTGATAGGAATGTGCATATGCAAAACCAAAACCAATATAATAACTAATATTAGTTATTAGAAAAACATAGGTTATTTCTGAAATCTGTAAAATCAAGGTTTGAAAATTTGGGGTTCACATAATGTCAGAAATGCAGTAGGTGCAGCTTTCTATGCACCCCTAATTACTGATGCATTTGCACTGTGCACAGTGTTCTCCTGCCATGATTGTAAATGTAGCGGATTCAATAGGTGCAGCAAACCAGAAAGCATGATTCCAGTTAGTATATGGCAGATTGATGGGAATAATATATTTAATGCCTTCACATATTTCATTATGAATTATTACAGGAGATTTTTTTACATTACAGATTTTATTTTCCAACATAGAAGACATACTTGATGTTCACAAGGACTTCCTAAGTTCTCTGGAATATTGTTTACAACCGGAACCTCAATCTCAGCATGAATTGGGAGATGTTTTCTTAAAATTTGTGAGTATGATAAAATGGTCTCAGGAAAATGCATCTTTATTTGGTAACATGCTCCTTTTAAACCTGTCCTTTAAGCATCCTCAACCTCTAGGGATTTCTGACTGGACCTGGATAAGTGTGGGTTAGAGAAAAGTGTTTGTGTCTGTGCATGTTATAAACCGTGTCTAGCATGGCTCAATATAAAGTAGCTGAGACTGCAATCCTAACCTCCAGTGAAGCTGGAATAAACCCCACCATAAGTCCTGTGCTGACCGGGGGCTGTCACAAAAGTGCAGAGAGAGGGAGAGGGAGAGTCAGCAATTCGAAATGCAAAGAACCCTAAATCAATCATAATCAAAGGGGATTATGCAATCCTAACCAGTGAAGCTGGAATAAACCCCAGCATAAGCATAAGTCCTGTGCTGACCTGGGGGCGTCATATAAGTGCAGAGAGAGGGAGAGGGAGAGTTACCAATTAGAAATGCAAAGAACCCTAAATCAATCATAATCAAAGGGGATTTCAGATTAAATTTAATAAGTTCCATACATGTGGTGTGATTATGTCAATTGCAGTCACATATGTCATGTAGACCCTAAGTAACTGTGACCAGTCATGGGTCTCTGTTGCTCATGCTACAATTTAATGCAAATAGGGCCACATTTGACTACATCTTGTACAGCTCAAAGAGTTCCTCTAAATTGCATTAGGAGTTAGTAATAGGTGAAGCATACAGCTTAAGTGTTCCTCTAGTAGTCAGTAATGTGGCCCTAAGTTACACACGGCTACAGGGAGAGAATTTGCTGAGTAAGATGGTGCCATTTTTAGATTGATGCTGCTAGTAACTGTGGTATTCTCGGTAAATGCAGGTTCAGCTTTCCAGGGATCGCAGTTGTAATTATGTAACTGATAATTTCCTCATCCAATGAAGAAACCTCAATGTCACCCAGTGAGGAATTAAACACTTTAGGCATGGGGTAATTTAAAAGCGTAGCTTTCATACTTGTGGTTCATATGCATGAAGGGCAGCTGGGAACAACATGATGAAAGCTCTTTGGTGTGTGCATAATTATTGAATGTATTGAACTAAGTTTTTTTCCAGGAGATGTAGTGATATAAATATAACCTCTAAAAGCTCTGCCAAAGTCAGAAAACCATAGTTGTAAGTGATAAATGACATTGGACATGGTTGCAACTCAAAAGGGTGCTGTGATGATGATATCAATAAGCTGATTTTCAGCACTTTTGCAGCAGTTTGAGTCAGCTGCGCCAGTGGAGTTCAACCAACCCGGCACATAGGAGAAATAGGGCCTGTTTAGGAATTGTCCTTTGACTTGGATTCTAGTACTTTTTCTATTAGTCAATTGCTACCAGTGTAGGCTTAATGTGGAATGGACTTTGAGGGGCTCAAGAAGTGCTGACTCCAGAATCTTGGGTTTCAGGGTCTCTGACTTTGAGGCTTTCTGGCTGGCAGGTTGATTCAACTGATCCAACTATGGCTACAATACTAAGAGAATTTTCCTGGGAGTAAGCCCCATTGAACTCAATGGAACTTACTTCTGAGTAGACATAAATAGGATAGGAGTAGACATAAATAGATTATATTTATAGACACAAATAGGACATAAATACATCTCTTACCAGGATCAGGCTTTGATCAACTCTTTAACAGAGGAATCATGATTCCAGAAAGGCAAGTGGGCAACAATGAACCTGTAGCCAGGGTGACCAGGGGCCAAACCTGAAATTCCTGAACCCCAAGGCCAAAATTCCTACCTGCTTAAAAAAATTGCCAAAAAATGTAAATTTTTTTGTTTTTATATTTTTGTTTTTTTGATTTTTTGACCATAACGTTTGATAGGAAGGAGATATCTCAAAACTGATTTTTGAATTGGATTCTGCTCTTCAATACGAATCCAACAACATATGACATGATGGGGTACTGTGCACCATCGCGAAGTTAAAAAATGAAGACAATATGTAGGACAATGAAGCCAAAATGTAGGACACCCGAACAGGAGGCTAAAAATCCAGACAAATCCAGGTTTTTCCGGTCATATGGTCACCCTGCCTGTAGCTCACCACTGATCATTCTCACAATAGCAAACCATTCTTTGCCTTTATATCTGAACGAGCCATGGATTTCTTTTAGAATAAAAAAAGAATTGCTAGTGCATCCATCCATCCAGTTTCCTGCATCTGGTTGCCAGGAGCCTTTCTCTTGATAGTATTCCAAGCTCTTGCTCCAAATTGCCTGAAACTGAAGCAGCTGTTTTTCCAGATGTGTCTCATTGTCAAGCATAAAACCCACAAGGCAGCTGCTATCCCACTTCTTTCCTGAATCATTGTGGTTGCAGCTTTATTTGCCACTGTTGTTGTGTTTGGACAGACCTACATAGTAATAAATGAAGAGACAAAACACAAATCTAAGCGGATTAGTGAGCAGAATCTTTAGGGACAGCGAAAGTATCCTTTTAAGTAAACTTTGGATTGCTAGTCTGAAAACTGTGCTGTCCTTTAGAGACTGAAGGTCCGATCCTATCCAACTTTCCAGTGCTGATGCAGCTGCAATGCAGCCTTGATGCAAGAGAACAAGAGATCTCCGTGACTGCCCACAACCACCATAGGATGCAACTTGGCACAGATGCATTAATACTGGATCGTTTTGAACTTTGCAGAATTGGTAACAGAAACAAAATACACAGTTTCTGAAGTTTGCATTCATATACCTGTGATGAAATTGATTTGCAGTTGAATCAGGAGAGACAAATGAGAGCATTCCACACAGTGCATAATTGAGATTTAGAATGGCACTGAAACCAAAATCCTAATCAGGTCTACTCAGAAGTAAGCCTCATTGTGTTCAACAGTACTTACACCCAGGAAAATGTGGTTAGGAATGTAGCCCAAATTAGGCAGATTTCTGGAAAAGGAAGCTGGATGAAGCTTCAGGCTCAGATGCAGTATTTCACTGAATGATATTGCAAGGGGGCAAAATTTATTTGGTGCCTTGCTTATGACTTTTCCATAAGCATCTGACTGATTTCTGCATCTGTTGGGATAATTCTTTCCCATATGACTGGCCGTGTGTGATTAAAGACTCACATGGTTACGCACACACATGATCTAGGCATCCTCCTCATGCCCAAGCCAGTTTCCATAATTGGGTAAGTGAGTGGCATCGTCTGAATGCTCATGTACACACGCTACTAGTACTAGCAGCATGCATAAAGGGGAGGTTTAGATGTTTCTCCATGTTTGTTCCCCATCACTTCACATACTCCACCTATTCAACGTACTGTTGGAAGATACAGTCCAGTTACTTCTGGTTTGGGAGGCCAGACAAGATCAACATCAGTAAGTTACTCAGCCTGAGAATGCAAAATAAATAAAAAGAGCATTGAAAAGCGTTTTTTTGGAACTCTGCCCGCCAAGCTGAGCCTTGAACCACTGTTATGTCATGTTCTCTGTCTCACTGCCACGTGGTGGGGTCCAAGGGTTCCACGTGTACCATCAGAAATTACATCAAGTACCACTGGTGCTACCTGTACCAGTGGTTTAGATCAGGGGTCCTCAAACTACAGCCCGGGGGCTGGATATGGCCCGCCAGGGCCCTCAATTTGGCCCGCCGAAGCTTGCTGGCCGCCACTGGGAAAAGAGGCTTGGTGGCGGCTGCCATTTTAAATTTGGCACACTGCTATGTGCGCTGTGCTGTCCTGAGGGCACAGCTCCTCCCCCTCCCTGCCTCGCTGTTGCTGAGTGGCTGCCAGGCGAGAGCAGGCAGGGAGGGGGAAGAGCCATCTCCTCACGACAGCGCCGGGGTGGGTCCCACCATGGCAAGGGGCTGCCTGTCTGTTCGCTTGCCCGCCCACCTGCTCGCCCAGTGGAAGAACTTGACTTGGATGGGGGGCTGTGCAGCTGAAGCGCCCCATCCACAGCTTCCTTGCCCGGCCAGGGGGCTTTGATGGGGGACCGCGCGGCTGCAGCGCCTAATCCACAGTTACCCTGGCCAGCCAGAGGGCTTGCATGGTGGCCACAGGACTCCCCAGGTAAGTGCCTCCCTTTCTTCCCCCGATCCCCACCAGCCTTCCAGTAACCCCACCCCCCAGAAACCCCCCCATTAGCCCTGCCAGTAACCCCTACCCCCAGAACCCCCACTAGCCCTGCCAGTAACCCCCACCCCCCAGAAAGCCCCCCACTAGCCCTGCCAGTACCCACCACCCCCAGAACCTCCACCAGCCCTGCCAGCCCCCACCACCCCCGAGAAACCCCCACCAGCCCTGACAGTACCCCTCCACCCTCCAGAAACCCCCTGACAGGCCTTCACCCCCCCAAAATCCTCCACTAACCCTGACTGTACCCACCACCCCCAGAATCCCCCCACTAGCCCTGCCAGTACCCCCCACCCCTCAGAAACCAACCTCCACCCCCCAGAAACACCATCCGTGACAGGCCTTCACCCCCCCCAAAATCCTCCACTAACCCTGACTGTACCCACCACCCCCAGAATCCCCCCACTAGCCCTGCCAGTACCCCCCACCCCTCAGAAACCCCCACCAGCCCTGTCAGTACCCACCACCCCCCAGAAACCCGCACCAGCACCCACCACCCCCAGAAACCCCCACTAGCCCTGCCAGTAACCCCCATCCCCCAGAAACCCCCACTAGCCCTGCCAGTAAACCCACCCCCCAGAAGCATTAGCCCTGCCAGTACCCACCAGCCCCCAGAAACCCCCCCTATTGTCCGGCCCCCGACAGTAACTGAGGGACAGTGAATTGGCCCCCTGTTTAAAAAGTTTGAGGACCCTTGGTTTAGACGAACCGTCCCCCTAAGATGAGCTAAGGAAGCTCAACCAGAACTGAGGTATTATGCATAAACTGTGCAAAGAGGCTCTTTTTCAAGTGGTGCTCTTGCTCTTAAATTTATCAGGGGCAAAGTAACAGTTTGTCTTCAGCCCAACTTAGTTTTGTTTCTAGTGGCTGGTGATGTTCTTTGTATCAGTTTAGATTGTGAGCTTTTTGGGAGCAGGAAACCATTTAGAGTATTTAATTTGGGATGCAAAGCTATCCAACTTTCAAGAGGAGAGATGTCCAAACATTTTGGCAGGTGGGCCACATCATCTCTCTGGCATTCTGTTGGAGGCCGGAAAAATGATTTATATTTCAAATTTGAATAAATTTACATATAAATGTGTATTAGAGACAGATCCAAAGGCTTGTATGCAGGCTGGATGGTTGGAGGGCATTGCCAGGGACTGCATTGAGGCTTACTACTGGCTGCATCTGACCCTTGGGCCGGGTTTGGACATGCATGTTCCAGAGCAAATGCATCAGCAAGACAGCCCCAACATAAGGGAACAAACATTCCCTAATTTTGGGAAGGCTTCTGTGGCTACATCTTCCACTACCACCACATGTTCCATCTGATGTTCCATTGACATTGGTTGCAGCTGTTCTGGAAGTTGAATAGAGTTGGGCTCTTTGTGAAACATTTTTTAATTTTTTTTAATTTTTTTTAAATCAGTACAGCTCTACCCTTATTATCCATGGGTTTGCAATCTGCAGATCTGACTCAGTGTAGATCGCAAGCTCTTACTGGAGAGCATCAGAAGAACTCCCAGATGTAAACAGAAGTTGTGTCTTCTGAGATGCAAATAGTTTGTACATGATCTCAGATGATCTTAGAAGGCCTCCTGAAAAGCTTCTGAAAAGCACTTTTAGTTTTTGCCCAAGGAAGTCTTCTGAGGCCTGGAAATGGATATCCCCCATGGATACTGAGGATGGACTGTATATTCTTAATACCAATAATGTCTGTAATCATGTTGGCAATTGTCCAAACCACCTCCCTCTTGAAAACAGAATGCTGGACTGGAACAACATGCAAACCGTTTCTTACGTTATATCTATTTTTCGTACTGAACTGTCAACACCAAGCCAAGGTTGTGGGTAACTCTGCTCAAATTCAAGCCAAGAATTTGAGTTCTCCAGTCCAGGTTTCCTAAAGTGACTTGCTGGAGCCTGGCAAGCACCTGAAATGTAGCCGGCAGGAGATTCAGCTCTGTTGTCCAGACAAGAGCAGAAGGCCAGGCTCCTAATATTTCTTCCAGGCTAGACTAATCCAGAGGTGACATGCTGCTGGCAAATTGCTGTGGCCAATAACTGATTTCCCAAAATGACAGATGTACCCAGGCACTGAGACAACACATGTAGGCTAGACATTAGACAAAGGCAGTGAGTTTCATCGTTTAGACTTGGAGTCAAAGATTTGAAAAAGGTTTCTACTCTGTTGCATTATTTATATACAGTATTTCAAAGGAGTATATAACTGCATTTAAGATTTCCACAAATTAACAACTTGGGTCCTGTTAACATATCATCCTATGATCACAAGAAACTGTTGACAAATTATATTGGGTGAATAAACCCTGGTTGTTTTGCATTGTTTCTGGTTGATGCCATGCCTGATATTGCCTAATGCCATGCCTGATATTTAAGGAGGTAACTTTAATTTTTAATTTTACAAGTGTTTTACTTTTTTATTGTGTTTGTCTTCACAATAAGCCTCTTATGTAGGGTAATATTAGTGAGGCTGAGCCAGTGTGTTAACAGTGCCTGCAGTCTGCTAAAGGTGGGTCTTGTGGTAAAATCTTCTTGATCTTCTTGACCACCCACTAAGCCTTCAGTCCTATCCTCTATTTGGGCCAGCATAAGCACCAGCATAAGTCCTGTGCTGAGCTTGGGGTGTCACAAAAGTGCCATCTTCTGCCCCACTCCTGGGTGGGTTAAGCCAGTGCACAGACATACACTGACATCTACACACCACCATGGGAAGATATGCCAGGTGAGTTAGGCTGACTTAAATTGGTTAGGATTGTACTTTAAATTACAGAGAGAGTACAATTCTACCATCTTGTCCTCTGAAGTAGTGGTGTCAAAATGTCTACTGCTGTGTCCTACAATGGGACCACCTCTGGGCACAGGAACAATAATTCCATTACAGGGGGGTAAACCTTCACAATGTGTGTGGGTGAGTATGCTTGGACCTGCAGTAGCTAAATAGGTATGTACATACCTGCACTATAGGATTGAGTTTGTAAAAAAAGGATTAGGATTAGGCAGTCGTCACTGCTGCTAAATGGACCCATTCCCAGGCCCTGCCTATGATGCTGCCATATTTCACCTTCCTCCACCTCTTCCTCCACCTCCACTGCCCTCCCCTAAGTCTCTGGTAAGTATAGGATTGGGCTGTGGCTCTTCAGTCATATGTTTTTAAGAAATGCAAAACAAGAAATCCAAATAATTAGTTACATAACAATTGTAATATAATCCTATCATGTTTATTAGGAATTAAGTTCTACTGATTTCAGTGGGTCTTACTATCTTGTAAGATAGAAAGGCATGCAGTCCTATACCCAATAATTGCCCAGTCCTATACCCAGCCAGCCCATAGCATGGGCTGCCGATGGAGTACACAATGTCTGCTATGGTGGACAGCCCAAGAGAGTGAAATAAAAACGCTTTTTTACTTATCCCCTTGTACACTTCCTCACCTCCATACGGTCTCTTCTGATACATACCAGCAATTTAGCTGGTGTAAGCTTAAGGAGATTCAGGGGAAAAGAATAGGAAAAAGGGATAGGATCTCAGTCTGCAATCCTATCACTTTTCTGGGCATAAGTCCCATTGAACACAACTGGACTTTTTCTGAAAAGACATGTGTAGGGTTAGGGTTATGGCTTATGAGCCATATGTAAGTAAATTCAATACATGGAACACCTTATTGATTTTCTTGCCTCTATGATGCTGAACTAATTGTTGCAGGATTGCTAAGTATCCAGCTTTGTCAGCCATGAAAGGATTTATTAATCCTGGTCTGATTGATTCTAGCATGGAAATGGTTTTACTGTGACATGACAGTAAACAAGACATGACGCTCTGGAGCATTCTGATTGATGACAATCTTTTGCAGACCAGTTGCATGTCTGATCTCTCTTCATCAGGAAAGAATTCTGCTGTCCTGCTTGAACTGCATTGTAGATATATAATCCTATTAACTGTTGCTTTATGTCATTAGTGAGAAAGTTGAAATGCTTTTTCTCTGTTCGTGTGCTTGCACTCATTATGAGAATGTTAGTGGTTTTCGCAGATGTGAAAGATGTGATATTTGTGTATAAAATAAATGAATCCTGCATCATTTATTGTTTTTCTGTAGTAAGCTAAACTATAAACGAAACAAAGTGCAGCCAATAATTTAAACATATCCCATATGCATGTAAAATCCAATTCATGTAATCTGTACTTCCTTAAATAAGAATTTAATTTTTTAATTTGAAAGCAAAATACAAAAATCACTTTTATTAATGTAAATGTGTATTTTTCTCTCTTCCTGCAGAAAGACAAGTTCTTTGTATATGAGGAATATTGTAGCAACCATGAAAAAGCACTCAGGCTCTTGATGGAGCTGAACAAGATCCCACCAGTGAGAGCATTTTTGTTGGTAAGAAGTGATGTCACATCCTTGGGCCAAAGTATATTTACAATTGTCCTTCCTTCTTTCTTTCTTTCTTTCTTTCTTTCTTTCTTTCTTTCTTTCTTTCTTTCTTTCTTTCTTTCTTTCTTTCTTTCTTTCTTTCTTTCCTTCCTTCCTTCCTTCCTTCCTTCCTTCCTTCCTTCCTTCCTACCTACCTACCTACCTAATATAGCCAATCATGCATACATTATTAGACTTAAAGGCATCCCAGGGGAGGAGGAGCATCTTTAACCCTACTCTCTTCTCATTCATATTTTGAAAACTTAATTTATTATTGCATTTGTAGCCTTTTCACAACTTGGATGCATCATCTATATGCATAATTTATCTCTGTCATATGACATTTTCTCTGTCAAGACATTTTCACACAAGTACCTGCAAATCTATGCCTTTACATGTCAATGTTGTATTGTATAAGCCAATACCAATATCAATAATTTATTAGAAACAAATTTGTTTCCTCTACTTTTACAGCAAATGGAAATGTTAACAATGATGGATATACCAAGTGCTGCCAAGTCTAGTGCCACAGATGGTCATCTGTCCCTAAATCTGAATAGAAAAATCTAGTAGAAAAGTTTTTGTGATTTTTCCACCATAGTGTCCCTAAACTGCATGGGGGAAGATTAATCAGTTAACTGGGTTTCAACATAATGGACTGATGGCACGCTGATGCAGCAACCTTTTTAAACCTAAGTAGGCTCACAACTGATGTGTATCTGTATGGGAGACTGCCTGAGAACCCTCATATGGCACCCTGTGGGATTTGAAGAAGGCAGAATATCAATACAATAAATAATAAGTAGCCCTTGAGGAGGAATCGTTTGACAGAAAAACACTCTGGGCCTTAATAATAATGCATTTTGCTGTGCACCTTTGAGGTTTCCTCTTCTGTTTGTTTCCCATACCAGAGTCTTTCCTCCACCCTTTTTCAGTTCCTATTTTTTTAAAAACCTCACTTCCCATTTCTTATTAACAGATCTGCAAGAATGTTTTACTTATTCCAGAGCCTGCTGCATGATCCTTGTTTGCGTAATGTGTAATAGCACAAATTCCCAGTATTGAACAGTGATTCTGCTGTGTTCAGATATATTTAGGCATTATCTTCAGATTTGGCACCTGCATATTTGACTTGATGTGGCTGCCTCACTTGCAGTCACATTAGAGAGATTCTGAGGTCCTAGATGTGTCAGAAAGGAACTTCTGATCATGTTAAGAGATCTTCAGGTGGACCACACCTTCGGATTCCGTTATCCATGGGTTTCAGCAATAGTAGGGTATCCAGGAAATCCCACTCCCTGCAGATAATGAGGTCTGCCTGCATTTCAAGTGCAGTTTTGGTAATGAAATGTACCTAAAGAATTCTTTTTAAGGTCAACAAGAACAAGGGTGGTGCATCAATGCAGGCTACTGAAAGTGCTATTTCAAACTATCAACTATGAAGATAAGGCTAGTTTTTGCTGGATCAGACCAAGGTCCATTTAGACCATGGCTTGCATTTACTTTACATCAATACCCAAAACTTATGTTCACTGGGGAAGTTCACAAGCGCAATGGAAAAAGCCAATTTGTTCTTTTTGCCCAGCATCTAAAATCAGTAATACTGTATATTGCCTCTAAATGTGGAAATTTATAAGGATATATGAAAAAATCAACTGAGTCCAATCCTATGCATGCCTATTCAGAAGTCACATTATAGTCAATGGGACTTACTCCCAGGAAAGTGTGAGCAGGATTGCAGATTGAATTAGTCCAAAGGTCCACCTAAACCATCAATCCGCTTATTTATTGTTTACGTTTATATCCCAGTTTTCCTTCAAGGAAGTCAGGGGTGGCACATGCAGACACATTGTTATTAAGAATATTTCTGTAGCACAGTTACAACATTGTTTCAAAATGTTTTACATATAAAAAAGTTTCCCCTGCCACCATGATATTGTCCTAACAACAATTTGAGGTAGGACCAAGTCTTCTGGCCACTTCTTCTCTTCCCCATCATCACAGTATGATGGGGGGAAAACTTTACTTGCCAAATATCTCAATCTTAGGGAAAGATATACTGGGTTCCCAACACATTCTGCTGTTCACAAGCTGACGTTAGATTTGTAAGTTTACTATGGGCCCATGTTGGACTTCTGTTCTGTCAGTTGTAAATCAGCTCAGTATAGGGTAGTTTTTTTCTGGATTTGAACCATTTTGCATCATGGCTGGTGTTTATACATAATAAAATTGAGCCCGACAACTTTTACAGTGATTCCCAAACTTACCTAGGATGGATGCCATTATTCCAGAATAGTATCTGCACTTCTAATTGGATTGCTTGAATTAAAAGTGCTCAGCATCATCACTTCATCATTTTGGGTAGGCAGGAAGGCTGGTAGACTGCAGGCTTCGTCAGCCAGGCTTTGTCATCTTGGATATCACGAAATCTAGCAAGATCCAAAATGGTGAGTGCACTCTTGTGAGATTTGTGAAAGCCATGATATCAACATCCAAATTTCATGAGCTCCAAGATGGCAGCACCTAGGAAAACATTGGAGGGGCTATGGGGACAATTTGGTAGCTCCCCCTATGAGTGTGCTGCAATGCCCTATTGTGACACACATTTGGGCACTCCTAGCTTATTGTGCTGAGAAGGCCAAATGTCTGTTTTATGGTATGAAAAATAATCCTGGTGTCATTGTGACTGGTTTAAACATTAGTAAAGCATCTCATGTTGGATCCTTGAGAGTGGAAATTTGAGTGCAGCCATTATTCCAGAATATTCTCTGCACTACTAATTGGACTGCCTGAATTAAAAGCGCTCAGCAGCATCACTTCATCATTTCGACTAGGCAGGAAGGCTGGTAGACTGCAGGATCATGCTGCCAGCTATGATTTGTTCATACAAAAAAAGATTTTTGAAACTATTGTATGTAGGGACTCCTGACAGTCTCTTCTTGTGGGTTGTAATTTGTCATGTCATCCCTCTCCTTTTCACCCTGCCCCATCTCCTGTCCTGCCTGGCCTTCTAATGTCACCAAGTCAGATTAGGAAATGAAAGAGCTTCTTGTACAAATGAAACTAGCCCTGGCATCCTTGCAATAGCCAAAATAGAGACCTTATTTGGAAAATGTGGGAATGCTTCAGTTTTGAAAACAGTCTGTTAAAAAGGGAATTCAAAGGCCAACATGAGAGAAAAGAAAACAGCAGAGATACAGGAATGGTTATGATTCACACATTAGTTCTGGAAAATTGGACTGAGAGTTTTTGAAGGCAGTTGCCAGGTCTGCCAGTCTGAAGAATAGGTGTCTCAGAGGAGGCTGTGTGACGGTAAAAGAAGTGGAATTGGTTTCTGGTAAGAACATTTTCAATAAGTGGAATATAAAATACTACCTCTAAATCTGGAAGTTTGAAAGAACATATAAAGTCCTGGGCTCTTATGTCAGATTTTGTTTTGGAAAATTCATCAGAATTTTCTCCTGAACTCCAAGCAAGACAAAATCAGATGGATTTAGGACTTGGGAGACACTGGTTGCAATAATAAGCATACTTATTAAGGTATAAATAAGGAGTAAGTTTCAGTGAGTGGGATCTACTTCAAAGGAGATTCGTTTACACCCTTTCCATATGCAAGCTTTTTCTATGTGCATGATTTGACAGTAATACCTGTGGTAGCTAAAATGCATGATGTTTAAATATTACTTTCTTCTTTAGCTGTTTTTTTTCTGTAAAATGTGGCTAGTAGTAACTAGCCTCCCAACATTAATGTTTGATTGCATGAATGAAGGAACTGATATCATTTTGCTTGTAGCGTTCAGGCACATTCACACTACTCCAGGTGAGACATGTACCTTTGATCCCTCCATTGAATATGCTTCAGCTTCTGCTGCTATTACCCTGGTAGTATATGTGCCACTGACTGGAAGCTGGCATTTGTCTTTAAGGACCAAAAATGATACGGATGAAAAGTAAAGAGGCCTTAAAAAATTATAGCAGTAAGCGATTGCTCCTGCAGAACTTCAGGAAATTTCTAAGGATGGTGGGACACTGCATGAACCATAAGGAGGGGCTGTATAATGGAGAGACTTGAAAGCAGGAAAAGAGAGATTGCTGAGATGGAGAGCTAGTTTCCATGTAACGGGCCGACTGTGTGGGGTGGAACTGCGAGGTGACCTCACTGCAGGAACCGCTTATTGAGGCTTTCAGTGTTGTTGAGGCTTTCAATGTTTCCCCTGAGAATCTGTGCTGGCAGGTGGAATCGAAGAACTTAGCATTATTAGATTAGAGTCTGCAGGAGAAACTTCCTGAATGCTATTATAAACTTCTTTCTGGAAGCTTTATACTTCTTGTTGAAGTATGCTGGCACATATTGTTGACCTTTGAAGGCATTATCAGATTTTAGTTTTTGTACTCAGAATAAGTAAACTAAATATCTTTGCTGAAACTTGGTTTTCATGTAGCCTAATCCTATAAATACGTGTCACTTGACTTCAATAAGACTCCTTAAAACAAAACAAAAAAGGTATGTATAAAAATCATAGCCCTGATGGCAGCCAGTAAACACAGACAAGATTTAATAATCTGTGGCATCTTGAAGGCACATTGACAAAGCAAACTAACTTCAAACTAAGCACATTTTTGGACTTGTTGCTGTCTGCATGGGTGATTCTTGCTTGAAACTTAGGGCCAAATCCTATCCAGTTTTCAATGCTGTGCAGCCATGGTGCAACTCTAGGGTAAGGGGAAATAAACATTTCTTTTTCTTTGAGGGAGCCCTGTTACCCATGTCCCCCCATCTCAGGATGCAGTACATGTCCCATTAACATGGCTTCATCAGTACTGTAAAATTGGATAGGATTGGTCCCTGAGTAAGTTTGTATCCTGTTGACAAAAAGTGGAATAGAAATCTCTATACAGTGGTACCTTGCTTAACAAGTGCTTTGCTTAACAAGTGATCCACATAACAAGCGAAAATTTCTCTAGGATTCTGCCTCACATAACAAGTGTTACTTCACGTAACAAGCACACTTGTTGGCAGTTGGGGCAGATGTGCTGGCTGGCAGCCCTTTTAAAAAGCATCAGGGCTGCCTGGCGCGCCTGCCCATTGTGAAAGCAACACTTCCACACTGCTCCTCCTGTGGCCGGGCATCCACTGGGCAGAGGGAGAGAACAGCAGTGGAGAAGAGGGAAGCAGCACAGGGCTAGCCAGAAGGAAGCAGGGGAGAGAGAGGCTCAGTGTGAAGAGGAGGAGAAAGTGGGGAGACACTTGGAAAGTTGTCTTGGAATGCAGCCTCTAACCATGTCTTAATCATGTGTTAAATGGAGCTTACTCCCAGGAAAGTGTCTAGGATTGTAGCCTAAGTAGACTTCAAAGGATCATGCACATTGAATGCATGTTTTGAATTCAATTCCAATGTTTGGTCATCATTTTTACATACAGTTAATATTTTTATATGAATATTTTTTGGGTTCTGGAACCAATTGTCTGAGTTTCCATTATTTCCTAATAATGGGGGCTTTATGTGCATCGGGGGTTGATGCGCCTAGGAGTGGTGCGCAAGGCGGATGATGCACATGGGGGTTTTGATGTGCATTGGGGGGTTGTTGTGCATGTTGTTGTGAGGTTGGGGGTGGTGTACAGGAGGATTTTTAGTCCCCCAATGTGTGTACGTTTTCACTAGTATAATAAATAAAATATCTCCATTTTCTGCTATATGTTATCTGAACGCATAACATGAACTCCATGCAAAAGGAGTTTGTAAAATTCATTTATTTTGAAGTATCTGGGAAGTTTGTGTCCAGAGTAACATGCTTTTTTTGTTTGTTTTTGCAGAGTTGCATGCTTCTGGGTGGCAGAAAGACAACAGACATTCCACTTGAGGGTTACCTGCTCACGCCAATTCAGCGAATTTGCAAATACCCACTTCTCCTTAAGGTAATACCAAATGAAAAATTTGAATTGATAACTATGTTCCTTATATATCTCTGTATAAAATTTCAGTGCTGTCTGTTGTTCTGTACTGCTGATCTGTGTATCTGGAAAATTGGCATGGTTCCAGTTTGAGTGTTGATTACAGTTGCTAACACTGCTTGTTGACATGTACACTTGTGTCCCTATGTGTGTCATACACATATCAGCACGTTTGTGCTTGGAATTCCTATTGCCCTAGAACCCTAGTGCACAATTCTAAGCATGTCTACTCGGAGGAAAATACCAGTGTGTTTGATGGAGCTTACTCTCAGGAAAGTGTGGATAGGATGGTAGCCAAAGTCATCTATACTCAGGAAAGAGGCAGAATTTACTTGGATCTCCATTTGTTCCCTTAAAGACCAATCTTGTGGCATTGAATTCAAGTGCTCCTTTCTTGTCCATGCCAGACTGAAGTCAGATTCCTAACAGTAACAGTTCTAGTAGTTTCAAGTCCAAAATAGGATCATGTTGTGTTGTTTCAAGCTCTTTTATCCTTCTTCTTCCCCCATTCCATTATTTTTTTGTCCTCCATGACAATAAGGGTTATTGTGATGTGAGACATAGCATAGTGTGGTATAATGAGAAGTACCTGTTTTGAGACTACCCATTTTTAAAAGTGGGTCCTTGTGCTGACAAGTTTGGGAAGCACTGTTGTACAGGGCCTCTAATTTGGTATACTTGGAAAGTGTGAACTGTCAGACTCAAATCAGTGAAGAGTTTGCAAACCAGCAACATATGAAAATTTGAGCGGCTCTAGACAGGTCTTGAATAAAAAAGGTGCACTCAAGAGAAATGTGCAATTATGACTTTCTGGAGTTCTTTCTCGCCTGATTCTTCTATGTATCACATTTCTTAATGTTACTGTGGTACTTGAGATCAGGCAGTATCCCAAAGTCCTGTCTGCCATCACATATCTTCAAATACGAGTCAGATGGTGACAAATTAGCTGAAGCTTTTTTAAAAAAATCCTGCTTCATCTTTTGCAATAGGAATAAAATACACACTGTGTGTATTTACATAGGATCAGTGGTGGGTAGGAGGTTCATTCGTGTTCATTCCATGGATTTCATCTGGGATTATGTGAGATACTCATGGTCCTCTTAAAGCCTCCAGGGTGGGGCAAACAGATCAGGGGAAGCACGGATTTGATAAATTCAGCGAACACATTCCTTACTAAGGACAGTGTTTATATTTCCTTATTTATCCACATATGGGTGGGTTGTTTGGTTGGCTTCCACTTGTTTTTATCAGAATGTCGAACTCGGAGCAGACTGAAAAACTAAGGGGGCAATCCTAACCTAGGCTGGCACAACTCATTGTCTTCCCATTCCTACTGTGATGTAGAGAGGCATGTACCCTGGCCTTACCCTCTCCCAGGAGTGGTGCAAAAGTGTCTAATGACACTTTTAGGTCAGCACAGGGTAAAGTGATTCAGGTCAGCACAGGATTTACACTGAGGCTTAGGCTGGCCTAACTGGAGATTAGAATTGCAGCCTGAGGCTGCAGTCCTAACCACACTTTCCTGGGAGTAAGACCCATTGAACACAATGGGGCTTACTTTTGAGTAGACATGGTTAGGATTGTGCTCTAAATCTCCCCAAGTATACGCATTTTATCTGCATTTGAATGTCCCACCTCCTGTTATTAATGTTGCAAAATTATGACCAAGGGCTGTTACAAAAGGACATTCTCTGTCCCTGCTGGTGAACATCACTGATATGAGTTTGGTGGCGTGGGAAGTTCTTTCCATAATGACTTGTACATTCTATGATTTCTGGATGAGTTTTGGCAGCACAACTGGGGTACAAGAGAACGCCCCTTAAAACATACACCCTGAGTTAAACTCGTAGTGCCATAGCCATGTCAATTTATTGCAGAAAAAAGCAATAAAAGTCTTGTAACACCTTAAAATTTGTTGATTATTTTGGCAGAAGCTTGTGTTAATTAGAGCCTCCTTCATCAGATGTAATAGTTAGCATTACAGTGAGACAAATGGCCAGGGCCTGAAATATAAAAGGTACTGTCTGTGACAATTCTATGAATTTTCATGCTTCTGATAAATTGGGCTCTAATATGTGAAGAATAAAGGCACACAAATTGGGTACATTTTAGGTGCCATCATGTTTTGAGTCACAGGAGATATTAAGCAAGCACAGTGTCAGTATGATAAGCATTGTCTTTGCATTGGAAATCTCAGTATGGTTATTAGAGGAATTCCTTACTTTTTAATCTGACTGCAGCATGTTTTCAGTAGTTTATTAAGATGGACCTTTCTTTACTAGCCCTGTAGAAATGCTGAAAAAACTGGAAAAGCTATCCTAGTTATGGACTTGGTTTTAATGAGGCATCATGATGCGCTTTGCAGAATTGTATAGAGCATTGACATGCTTTGGTGTTAATTGGTGGAACCTGGTGAGGCAGATGTTTTGTGATTCAAGCCTAGAATAGCGCTTTCCCCTTAGGAAGGCCAACATCTGTGTGCAAAAAGGAGGCACTAAAAGGGGAGCAAAGATTATCATTTAATCCCCTCTTTAGGATGGGGATTAGCTACATTAAGCTCTGGTCTTTTCCCGCTAACATAATAGGCATATGTAGATCATAACAAAAATCACACCCTTATAGTCACCTAATTAATAGCAATATGGTATGGGAAATATGGATGCATACTGTCTTGTTTTGTGGGTGTTTTTTTAAAAATCCAAGATCTAGCAGGTATCCTGCTGCAGTCCAAATCTATTATTTTGTTTTCCATGCCTAAGAGCTATACCAGACCCTTTCAAAGTACATTTGATACAGGCTGCATCCTTCTAGGTTGGGAGATTCCTGTGCTCCTAAAAAAGAATAACCTAGAGGCAGAGCTGCCAGTCTTCACATCCACTTGAAAGTAAATGCAAAACAGCATGGGGTTGCAAGCTTTAATGATTATAGGTGTCAGAAATTTGAAATGGAAAGCAGTTTAGATAAGAAGTGTGATGGAACTGTGAGAAGGTGCCCCTTTCCTCCCTGAGGTTATTTAACAAAGAGGATGCAACTAATGAGCTGGAAATTAAGGTGCTAAAATTGTAGGCTTCCCAACTTCAGATTTACAGTGATGGCTATATATGAGCTCAGAATATGAACTCTTATGCAGGGAAATGGAAGCATATCCATATCCATCCATCCACCCATCGCTTTTCAACTGAAAAGTTCAGGAAGCAGTTTATAAGAAAATGAAAAAATTGATAGCTAATTAATAGCTAATGGGTCCCTGTCCCAAAAGGGCTCACAATCTAAAGTGCAAAAAGAACACCAGCAGAAGCCACTAGAACAGACATTGCTGGGGTGTGGAGGGCCAGTTACTCTCCACCTGCTAAATAAAAGAGGAACACCCACTTGAAAGAGTGTCTCTTGCCCAGTAAGCAGGGGCAAAATATGGATATGGAAATATATCCATAGATAACATAGATTTATATCCATAGATATCTTTATTCAATATCTGTCTATGGAAACATATCAGCTCATTTGCAGGGAAATGTATAGCATATCTATTTTTGTCTTATTTTAAAAATAAACATTCACCCTGAAATAATATGCAGCATAGTAATTTTTAGAAGATACAGTAATAACTCTTCCCAGTGGTTTTGCCTAGAAGTACAAGCTGCACAAGGTGACAGGCATAGAGGGTGACTCTACTGGCCAAAATATTATAAAATCTTGGTATTTTTCAAATACCATCATTTTATTATAGATCACTTGATATCTAATTTCATGCAGAATGATATGAAACAAATGGGGTGAAATATCTATATTCTATCAGACATTGCAGTAAAAAAACTGGCAAGGCAGGCTAACAGTGCCTCACTTCACCCACTGCCTGGGATGTTGTCCCCCACTTTATGGGAGGAGGTCCATCATGGGCAGGGTGATCATATGCCCTATTTCTCCTCAGGACATATCCTGGACTTTAGCATTGTGTCCTGGAAAAAATATTCATTGCCCTCCCTTTCCTTGTAAGTCTTCTTGTTTTGGCATCATCCTATCATCCTGATCATAGGGGTGACACACTGGCCTCCTACACCAGCTGATGCATACTCTAGTGATTCCACTAGTGACTCCTTCCTCTGTTTATCTTCTATATATATATATAAAAGAGAAAAGTCACTCACTGACTGACTCACTGACTGACTGACTCACTGACTCATCACCGCCCTGCCAAAACCGCTGGGCCTAGACGCGTGAAATTTGGGGTGGGTGATACTTCCGTGACCGAGGGGTGCACTAAGAACCGGTTTTCAGAAATTCCAACTGAAAGGGGGTGAAAAGGGGCGCAATGCGTTTTCCTCCCTATACTTTGCATTGAGAATTGCTGACTCACCAACATTCCGCCCCAACTGCTGGGCCTGAAGCATGGAATTCTGGGAGTTCCTTCTGTCACCTGAACTCCCACCAAGAACCATCTGGAGAAATTTAACCCTGCAGGGGCTGAAAAGGGGGCAACATGTTTTTGTCCTATACTTAACATGGGAGACTGAACAACATCCAGCCAATTTGGTGCTCAGTGCCTGGTGCACTGGGGGGATGTTATTAGGAGGAATAGGTTGCACTGTGGAGGATGCTGCGCATGGGGGGAAGTTGCGCATGGGAGTTGATGCACATGGGGGGAAGTTGTGCATGGGGGGTTGATGCGCGTGGGGGTTGATGCACATGGGGAAAGTTGCGCATGGGGGGTTGATGCGCATGGGGGAAGTTGGGCATGGGGAAGTTGCGCGTGGGGAAGTTGTGCATAAGGGGGGTTGATGCACACGGGGAAGGTTTCACATGGGGGAAGTTGCATATGGGGAAGTTGTGCATGGGGGTTGATGCACATGGGGAAGTTGTGCATGGGGGGTTCATGCGCATGGGGGAAGTTGTGCATGGGGGAAGTTGCGCATGGGGGAAGTTGCGCATGGGTGGTTGATGCACATGGGGGAATTTGCGCATGTGGGGAAGTTGTGCATGGGGGTTGATGTGCATGGGGGAAGTGGCGCATAGGGAAAGTTGCGCATGGGGGAAATTGTGCATGGGGGGTTGATGTGCATGGGGAAAGTTGCGCATGGGGGGGTTGCTGCGCATGGAGGAAGTTGCAGATATGGGGAAATTGTGCATGGGGAGAATTTGCGCATGGGGGATTGATGCGCATTGTGGAAGTTGTGCATGGAGGAAGTTGTGCATGGGGGAGGAAGTTGTGCAGTAGGTTGATGCGCATGGGGGGTTGATGCATATGGGGGGATGCCATGCAGGGGGATTTTACTCCCGCAACGCGGGTACGCTTTTCACTAGTCAGGCATATTTCCTTTATGACTTTGACAGTATTTGCATAACGTGTTCAGAAACTCAATATATAAAATCAGAAACTCAATGTATAAAATCAGAGGAGTTCAGTAATATCTTTTTGGAATGTAGGCTTCAGGCTACTGGTGATGGGTTGCATGCCTGAATACACTTGCAGAAACTTAACTTTTCCCCACATGTAGAAAACTAATATGTCTAGGAGAAGACTTCTGTTTTTACTTTGCCCTTGACACACTATTTTTCTAAAAGGAGCAATTCTATTTGGGTATTTAAATATTCAGTTGTTGCTATATTGTACCAATAATTGTTAGAATGTTGTTGCTGCTAGTTGATTCTTATGGGCTGTGGGTGGTGCAAGTGGTTAATACACTGTGCCTGTTAACCAGGCCAGGGTTCGAGACCCGGGTTGGTCCCCACAAGACAGAGTGAGCTCCTGTCCTTAGCCCAGCTCTGCGACGCAGCTGGAACTAATCGTATCGGCTCTGCCTTTCCATTGGACTATTTTCAGTGGCGTGGAGAGGGGGGATTTGCTGCTTGGGTAACAGCCTATCCTCCATATCAATCTAACACAAGCCTTCGTGCTTTGCATGCAGCATATGCAGTGCTGAGCACAATACCGTAGTCTTTGAAGACTGATGGATGCCTGCAGTTGATTCTACTCATTCTCAAGTTGAGCTGTAGAGCTAACTGCAAGCCGTACTTGTATCTAAAACAAAAATTCACTTTGTTTTGGATTATAAGCATGCTGCTGGAATGAATTGTGCTTGTAAACCAAGGTACCACCATACATGGTACATGATACAAGTATACACTGAAGTACATGCATCCTCCATCAATGGACCTATATCTAAACTATGGTCATGTGGTTAAGTCTCCCTTAATTTTGCTCCCTTAATTTTGCTTCTGTATTCTGTAGCTGGACTCTTTAAATGTGCAGGTTAAAAACCTTCTTGCATTTTTGAGCCCAGAAAATTAAGAGGTGCAATCTCTTGCTGTGAGATTTTCACTATGACTCTTTAGTGAGAACAAGCCACATTTTAACAATCAAAGCGGGGAGCTAACATTCAACTGTGCAAAATGCTTGCTCTCTGTCATCAGTGTTCTGATATGCCAGAACGTGAAAGCAGGGGAATATTTTAAAGTGGATAGTTGTAATTTTCAATGGCAAAAATATGTGCTCTGCTCTCTATTTTAAGTACGGTAAACAAATTGAGATGATCAGTCAAGTGGGGAGGAAGACAAAGAGGATGATGATGGGGCGGCAGAAACAAACAAGGTGAATTTCAGCAGAACAGCATCCTTTCTTCTAGGAACTGCTACAGCTGGGCTTGGTTCTGAAACTCTTGTTGCTTTGTTTTTCAGATTGCTTTGTTTTTTTCCATCATATTAGCAGCTCCACTGTGGTCTTTTATGTTTCTCTGGCCTCAACAAGGAAAGGTCTGTTTGTTCTTCCCTGTTGCCCAGAAAGGTATTGACTGTCAATAGTTCCTCGAAAAGAAGAAATTTTCATTTAGCCATCATGGTTAACAGCTGTCGATAGACCTTGCCCTCCATGAATTTGTCAATTCCTCCTTTGAAAGTATCTAAGCTTGTTGTTATAAAATGTCATTTTGATGCTACAGACTTACAACAAACTTCTGTAATACCACTTTCATTGGCAGAAGTTGTGTTTGTGCATCAGGGCTCATTGTGGTGGTGGGTCACCATAATATCAATATCAAAGTTGGTGTCATTGAGTTCAGTTTGGGCACTGACTGAATGAGCCCACCCCATTTGAAAGTTCACCAATTCCTAACCCCCAGGTTAGGTTAGGTTACCATGTTAGAAGTGTAACATCTAGTGTAGCAGATGTTAGCAGTGTAACATCAAGGGGAGGATGAAGGTTGCCATGTGGCACTCCAGGCAGAGTATTGCCCTGAGTTTCCCAACAACCAGGTTCTGCCTGGTATGGCTCAGTATAATATGAATAATATTATCAAAAACAGAGCTCAGCAGGATGACCTTTGCAAGAATTCAGTTGCTTTATGTAATCATACTACCAGAAGTAAAGATGTTGGCCCAGTGCGATGTAGCTGTAATTGTGATTCAACCTTCCAAGGTTTGCTTTGTGAAAATAATACTGGTATAGACTGGAAGAACAACAGATCAGTGGATTCTAGCCCTAAAACATAAAAGAGAGAGCTCCTGTTTTTACTGTAGAAGCAGAGGATGTTCATATTTTTTAAATTACACAGAATTTGTTCTGTTGAATTATAATTTATTTTCATTATGGAATGATGTAAGCTGCCTGTGTTGATAGGAAAAAATAGAACTTCTGGCATTTAATTTTCCTAATTTAATCATCCATGGAAGAATGTAATTATAAGGTATGATAACTTAGAGCATAGTCTTAACCATGTCTACTCAAAAGTAAGCCCCATTGTGTTCAATGGGTCTTACTCCCAGTGTCTTTAGGATTGCAGCCTTATAAGACCCAGTTTTGTGGTTGCTTCAGGCTATCAAGAATAGCAAGTCTGTGAACATTACTTTAGGCATGTTTTTCTCAACATTTGTTTTCTGCTGCACCACATAACATGGTCCACCTATTCAAAGTACCACTAAAAGATACTGGTGATGACATCATTGCTAGTTGCTTCTGGGTTGTAAGGCCAGGACAGGCTGCACAGGTCTCCTGACACCACTGCAGGAACAGGGAGATGGGTGAGTTTTGCTGGTGTAAATTGGTTAAGACCATATCAGTTAACTCTCTCAAGAAAAAAACTTTTCTAATCCTTTTAGCTGTGACTCTTCACATAGAAGTTTCAGGAATTAAATTTAGGCTTTAAAAATGCAAACCAGCCCTGCTCTGGTGTAAATAGATGCCGATCTGACATTTATTCATTTATTTATTTATTTTCATTACTGTTATCAACATTTTCAATGTTCAAATCACTGCACAGATTATTTTTAAAAAATAATAAAATAAATATAAAGGGGAGGTGGAGGGGCTACCTGGTGCTGTGGTGAGATTCCCTATAAAACCTACTGCTTTCTACCCCATTTAGCTGCACTCCTAGGTAAAATGAAGCAAGTCTGCAGTAGTTTTGCTATTAGGTCACAGAGCTAAAAGCCATCCGAGTTAAGTAGAAAAAAGAACAGGAATTTTTGGAAGAATGTGAGGCGTTCCAGACAGGCTAAAAATGTCTAGTTCTAAACACCCCATTATGTACCAAGAGGAAGCGAACTAGTTTAGTAAGGCTTTATTGAGAGAATCTTTTTTCCAAATGTGACTGACCATTAAATATTATTGGTCTGAAAAAAATGATTAATTGTAAATCGACACAGCTTACACGATTTGCCAAGACATTGTCGCTGTTGATTACTGTTGGTTTCCAAAGGTTTTCCATGGCTCATTTTCCAGCAAGGCATGCTTGGCTTTTCTGCTCTGCTATGAATAAAATTGTTGTGAACCGTATGCTCTTCTTTTGTAACTGATTATGGCTACAATCCTAACCACACTTTCCTGGGAGTAAATACTGTTGAATTCAATGGGACTTACTTCTGAATAGACATGCTTAAGATTGCACTGTATCTTTCTTTGTGGCCTGTGCAACTCTGTGCCACTAAAAATAAAAGGGACCAGATAAAATCACAATAGGACTTTAAGGGCGTAATCCAGAGTAACAACGGGGAGTCCTTGCTCTGGTGTAAGAACAACTTACTCTGGATTCCAATATGAATTTCCCATAGGTTTTCACTAGGTGGTGCAGTAACTACAGATGCACGTAAAGTCTCTTACATGCTCCTGTAGTTACTCTGGATTTGGGGGTAAGTCTGTCTTTAGCCAGTTTCATGTTTTGCTCTCAGAACTCATGTGGTAAAATGCTGTCATATGCAGTGTATTTTTCCTTCCTGCTGATGGCTGTTGTCCATATATGATGAAATTATGCATTGGTTTAATTTATTAAATTTCTATCAGACATTTTGGCAGCACATGAGCCTACAGGGTGGCTAAAAATATCTTTATAAATAACAGTCAGCATAAAATTATTTCAACAGTTCAGTATTATGGTGATATACTCAAAAGTAAGTCTCACTGAATTCTATTAGAATTCTGATTCATTAAATTCACTTACAGGAATCCCCCACTTTTGGACGGGTTAGGGACCAGAGCACCGTTCAAAAGTGAAATCCATTGAAAAATGAAACCCAGTCTTTTTCAGCTTGCAAATGTAAAATGGCCAACAAACTGACATAATTACCACTTGCAAAAGCATAAGTAACACATATTTATTAACAAATAGCCAAAATGCATAACAAATTACAGTAATATGAACAAAGGCATGTGGGCAATGAAGATCTTCAGTATTTGAATGATAGTTATTTACTGAAGAAAGTCATAAGGAAATGCCCAAAACAGTTTGATCACTATCAACATCAGGGAAGACAATTTTTGTCTTTAAACTAGCAGAGGTAGATTGAAAGAATGGAGCATATATTGAATAAATTAGTTCTGGGTATAATTGAAAAGTGTTGAAAAAGTGGAATCATTAGAAATCAAAGCATCAGAACACTTGATGGGGGACACCTGTAATTCCAAGTATAGGTATGTGCCTAGGATTTCAGTAAACTAGCAATACAATTGCTGAAATAGCTGAAACCAGCACAAACTTGAACCACTGCACGTTTCTACATTGTACCCTTCTATCATAAGGTGACCCTATTTATGTGAACTGGTTCTGTCAGGCAAGATTTTCAGAAAGAACTGCTTATATTCGAAGCTGTTCTTGAGAGTGTATGGAATAAAAGGAGATGTGTTGGGATATACGCTGGTTTTGGTCAGGGACTAAAAAAGAAAGAACTTTAGGAATTATGAGCATCTGAGAGTTAAGGCTAACCTCAGGTAAGAGGTTTGCAATTTGAAGTTCTTCAGTCCCTTGAAATTAATATATAGTTCTAATAAATTTTATATATGTCTTTACTTTGTCAGATGTCAAGATTTTGCTTCACCACCATAACTGCATTGCATAGTAGCAACTGAGATTATCCTATATTGCCAAGTTACACTTATTTGATTTTCTACTCTTCTCACCACATTCTCCTAGGAACTAGCCAAGAGGACACCCACCAAACACCCAGATTATCAAGCAGTTCAGAATGCATTACAGGCAATGAAGACTGTGTGTAGTAATATCAATGAGACAAAGAGGCAGATGGAGAAGATGGAAGCCCTTGAGCAGCTGCAGTCACACATTGAAGGATGGGAGGTATGTGATATAATAGGGATCATTCTAAGGTTGAAATTCTATGCAGATTTACTTATTAGTGGGACTTCCTTCCAAGTAACAAAACTTGTATCCAGTGTTCTTTATAAGCTACATGGCTCCATGACCAAACTCATAGTAGGTCAGCTCCAGGAGGAGGTTCGAGGGAGGATTATGGGCAGTTAGGGAGCAGAGACATGAAAGACCAGAGGTGGAAGGGACGGTTCTTGGTAGTAGCAGTACGTCCTAAAATCCTACAGCCCTTTTCCTAACCTGACCTAATCCTTATTCTCCTTGGACTAAATACCGGGCATGGGACTGAAGAAACCCATCTAGGCCAGATGGCCTACTAAGAGATTAGTAAAAGAGATTTGTATTTCGTTGTTCTGTACATCTGGTTGCTTCCTGGCCATAGCAGCAGCACATGCACCATCAGGCTTGCTTCATGCTGTGGGGTAGCAGGGGATAGGATTGGGTTGCCCGATAGCTTATTGACAGTTTTAGGTTCATTCGTTTGTGGACTAAATGCAACATGTACTGGTTGAATCTCTGCATCCAGAGGCCTCTTTGGAGTGAGGGGACATTGTATTGGCTTACCTGAATCTATGCCAGTTATATTGCTAACATGAATCCACACTGGTTGGAGGAATGAGGCTCAGAGAAGGGATAGGTATCATCTTGTGGTACCATTCCCTCCTTTGCCCATTCCTTACATTCTTACCCTGTTACAATTCTCTCTATCTCTTTGTTGAATTACTAGTACATGCAGACCAGAGGTCCCCAATGTGCTGTTGCATGGACCTGGCCACTCTGCTTGTGGTGGTGGCCATTCCAAATGGTGTGTTACATTTTGCAGCAGCCTTTAAAAGTCTTCCTGCTATTAGAACAAGTGTTTTGGCCGCACAAGGCCTGACTAGGATTGTCCTGTTAGTCTGTCCCCATGTGTCTTCATTATATACAATATACAGTGGCACCGCGCTTAACAAGTGCCTCACTTAACAAGTGTTTCACATAACACGCAAAAATTTCCAAGAAATCTTGCTTAACATAACAAGCAAGCCTGCAAGTTCTACTTCCACTTAACAAGCAAACCCACTATGGGCACACGTGCTATGCAGCCCTGACGCTCCGCATGGAGGCTCTTTAAAAAGGCTGCCGGCCAGTGCTGCTGCCTCTAACTGCCCCCAACTTGGAGGCAGTTGCCTGGAGGTGCCAGAGGCAGCTGCCCCTAATTGCCCCCAAGTACCCCCACTGACCACCTTGAACCTCCAGCAGCAGCCCAGGGAAGCCTCCCAAGAAAGTGTCTGATTGCAGTCTCCTAACCATGTCTACTCAGAAGTAAGCCCCATTGTATTAAATGGGGCTTACTCCCAGGAAAGTGTCTTTAGGATTGCAGCCTAAGTAGACTTCATAAGATCATGCACATTGAATGCATGTTTTGAATTCAATTCCAGTGTTTTGTCATCATTTTTACATCCAGTTAATATTTTAATATGAATATTTTGCGGGTTGTGGAACCAATTATCTGAGTTTTATTATTTCCTATGGAAAAATCTGCTTCACTTAAAGAACGTTTCACTTAAAGAGCATGCCTCTGGAACAAATTAAGCTCTTAATGTGAGGCATCACTTATATTTAAATGGGTTTTGTCTTCTATAAAGTCTACTAAAGGCTTACACAGTTTTAGGTTCTCCACTTCATTCTCAAGTAGAGATAACTGTGACCCGTACCTGTATCTAAAACAAAAATAAATGTACAGGCATCCCCCACTTATTGGATAGGTGTTGGACCAAAACATTACCCAAAAGTGAAAACTGAAAATAAGTGGAACCCATTCTTTTTTGTTTATAAATGTTGCTTCCAATGCTTTTTTGGCTAGCAAATTGCGAATGCCCCTCTTATTTTGCAAATTCCTGCTGACACACATAAATTTCTGCAAATGGATTTGCATTAACTCCATTGGGAATGAGAATAGACCAGGCACTACAACAATTTTGGTCTTATGAACAGCAGAAAGACATTGAAAGAGTGGAACATGAATTGAATGAATGAATGAGTTCTGGGTATAACTGAAAAGTGTTGAAAAAATGGATTGTCAGAAAGTGAACCCTCAGAAAGTGGGGGATACCTGTATTCATTTGTCAGAATGAGTTCTGTTTGTAAGTAAATGTGTGAAGTTGTATTTGATCAAATGATTGCTTTAACCTGACCTTTGATGATTCTTGAACCACGTGACAGTCAAAAGAACAACAGATTTGACCATTTCTTGATAGACATGGATGCTCAACGTGTACCAGAGACCACTGGATTAATGGAAGTGTGTGCTTTGGGGAAAGTTTATATTTTTATCATTCTGCATGCAGCTAGACTTGTTAAATGACTTCATGGAAATTGAGAGAGCAGTGGGCCTGACACTTAAAGTATCCAGGCTGATGATTGCCAGCTGAGGATTCCTCAGTTGAAGATTTTCAGGAGGTCATGTAAACTTCCTCATGTTCAGACTGTTGGGCGTTCTCCACAGCGACTGTTGTTGTTTTGTTTTAAACTTGCTCATTTTTCCCTTCAAGGATGTTCCTGGCATCCTGCTGGTGTCGTGTAAGCAGCCCAGAATTCCAGCTGCGTGTTTTTTTTTTAATGGACAGCAAGCCCAGTGAACAACAGATATCATGTTAAGTGCAGCAAGACCCCAGACATAGTAGAAAAATCATTTTGGGTTGGATAGGACTTGAGGCTTAGGGAAATTATTTCTGAACCCATTGCTAGCATCTCCATGGTAGATGGTGCTGTGTAGAAAAATAACAAACATTTTTAGGGTTTCAGGGCCCAATCCTACTCAACTTTCCAGCATTGGTGCTCCTGTGCCAATGCATCCTGTGGGATGAGCAGTCATAGTGGCCTCCTCAAGGTAAGGAAACATTTCCGTATCTCAAAGCTGCATAGTGGTTGCATTGGCACTGGAAAGTTGGATAGGTTTGGGGCCTTATGGGCAAGCATCAAACATTCTGGGAATTTGAACAGCTCTGAACATGGATATTGAGTTAGAATTGCTTTAGGGAAATTGCTGTCTTTCAGGTCCAGTGTCCTGTGTCCAATGTCCAATCATAATTCTGTCCTACATTACAAGGTTGTTTTAAGAATTCTGTGACATTATGTGAGAAAACCCTAAAGCTCTAAACTAATGCCAGATATTGTTAAGAACTTATTAGATCTGGAAAATACAGTTTGGCTTCCCAGCTACAACCTCTGTGTTGAAAGTGTAAAATGAATGCAAGTGGTTTTAAAATTGGAGAGGAAGCAGTTTTGCTGACAATTCAAGTTTCACAATCCTAAATTGATTCTCTTTTTTTCCACTAAGACATCACTAGGTCATACAGTATTATCCAGTCCACTTCCTTAGTCTGATTTGCCCAGCAGATAAGGAAGTCACAATGAATATCTCCCTTCCAACAATTATAAAACAAGAAATATGGAAGTTTTCTTGCTTATGGAATTTTTAGATCTTTTCAGAGTTGCATGCATGAAGGCTCCCAATATAGGGTGACATATAGAATGGAGGACAGAGTGTCTCTGCCTTTAACCATTGAATAGAAGAGGGAAGTTAGACAGGGTTAGCTCATCATAAAAGGGATTTATAAGCATCACCTGCCTAAATTCCCTCTTCTATGCAATAGTTAAAGGCAGAGGCACTATGTCCTCCATTTTATATGGTCACCCTGTCCCTATAGTTGTCCTAATTAATGTAAGTAGAGTAGAGCAATTCTTCTGGGATATCATAGGGGCGTCCACACTGATAGAGACATATCAGTGTCATCTCACTAAGAAGAGAAGAAAGAGGGGAATCTACCAGGAACATACAGGTCCTGTGACAATCAGTGGTTGAAAGGTCTTGATAGTTTTCATGGTTTATCACCATAATGTAGCTCTTGCTTCATGAATTTTATCCATGCTGTTCAACACATCATCTCTTAACTACATTGAAAGCAATGAACGTTGCTTTCTGGATATCTGTGGCGCTCTGAAGAAATTGACCTGCTTCACATCTCCATCTTTATTTATTACACATATATCCTTCTTCCTTCTTTCTTCCATCATGGAGTTCAGAATGGCATAGATAGTGTTTGGGGAGATCTCTCTTCCAGTTATGGTCCAGTCTAACTCTCCATAACTTTGGCAAGGTTGTTAATATTCTTTCTGATTATGGTGTGTCCATGATGGCTTTTAACATATAGAATGTTCTTACTAAGAGGACCTGTTGGGGCAAAAACATCTCTGAGCTTTCATCACCCCATCCAAATTTATCCATGTTTTTTATGTTTCTTAGTTGACTTTATTTTTATTGTAATAATTTGGTTGAGTCAAATTCAAATCTGCTTTTACATGATGCATCGTTTCATCATATCTATATATACTGTTTACAGTGACAGAAGTTTTATAATCTAAGAGCACAATCATAACCATGTCTACTCAAAAGTAAGCCCCATTGTGTTCAATGGGTCTTACTTCTAGGAAAGTGTCTTTAGGATTACAGCCCTAGTTAGATTGTGAATGTAATGTATTCCAACTGGCAGTCATAATTCTTGTGTGTAAAACAGACCTCAGAACTGTAGTGATATAAACCTAGCTAATTAAATTGGAAGAGCTTTTGATATTCACCATCAAGGGAGGGATGTTTACCCCCTGACTTGGTGTAAGAGGTTCACCTTGCAATCAAACTACAGTGCTGTGAGAGAGATATGCTCAGAATACATATGAGTAGAAATGCTGATTGCAGCCTCAGTTAGAGGGCAGATTGATGAAGTTATTGTTTTGTGCTCTAGGGATCCAACTTGACAGACATCTGCACCCAGCTCCTTCTTCAAGGTACCTTGTTAAAAATCTCAGCGGGAAACATCCAAGAGAGGACATTCTTCCTTTTTGATAACCTTCTTGTCTACTGCAAGCGGAAATCCAGGTGAGCCCATCTGTTTGACGGTTCCTAAATTTCATACTGCATAAATAATATATATGGCAATAAGTTTCTCCTTTCTATGGGCTTATCCAGGTGATCAGTTCAAAATGTGCCTAACTTCATTTTTAATCTTTTGCATAATATTCATTCAAGTCCTGCTTCAAAATAATAATATTATATCTAGGTAACATATTTTAAAAAATATTGGCATCCATCAGTCTCGAAAGACTATGGTATTGTGCTCGATGCTGTATGCGAAGTGCGAAGGCCTGGGTAGACTGATATGGAGGATAGGTTGTTACCGAAGCAGCAAATCCCCCGTCTCCATGCCACTGAAATAGTCCAATGGAATGGCAGAGCCGATACGATTGGTTCCAGTTGCATTGCAGAGCTGGGCTAATGACAGGAGCTCACCCTGTTTTGTGGGGACCCGGGTCTCGAACCCTGGCCTATGGGTTAACAGGCACAGTGTCTTAACCACTTGCACCACCCACAGCCCTAGGTAACATATAATGACCTTGCAATGGAGGGGATTGTTATATCTATGTGGTGACTACTGCTATATTACGTGTGTTGGAAGTCATAAGTGAGGAAAGTTCTAGTAAAAGAGCCTATGGGCTGAAATGAAAACTGATGAGATCCAAGAGGGAGTCTGACAAAGTTCTTGACAGCTTCAATATTGAGAGATTCTTCAGTGAGAAAACAATGTTTGTTGCTTTATTTTCTGTTTAAAAGGTCATTATCGCACATTTCTGGAGCTCAACACAGCTAAGAAATTTACATTAAAAATTAATATATATAAATTATGAGTTTAATATGATGTCTGGTTCATTGTTGAGTGGGTTGATTTGGATGACTCAATTATCTAATTTATACAGGATTCAAAGAAATTAACAACCGGTTCTATGCCCATCTGGCAACCACTTTTAAATGGCTATTTTTAAACTTTGTATGTCCTATCTCTTGTTAACAACCAGTTCTGTAAGAGTAGGTGGAAACCTGCTGGAGCCCACCACTGAATTTATGTCATCAATTGTATGCCAATAAAGTTTTCTTAATTCCTTGATTCATAAAACAATAATAAAACATCACAAAATGAATCAATAAAATGAAACACAAGTAATCAATAACAGGCCAAGGCATCAGGACACACCCCATTAATTATATTAGCAGCAAAGAGCAGAATGTAAAATATTATAAGCTATTAAATTCATGCATCCAAATCAAGACAGTCAGTGCCTTCAGATGCCTCCAGGCATCCATCTTGAGGGTCTCTATGTTAAGGCCCTCAGAATTTGATGGAGAGATATGGCTGAGTGTAGTTTGAACACTTCTTAGTGTTACTTAAATGTTATATTTTTGCCACTTTAGAAGGCTGTCAGTTGGCTTTTCTGTCATGGCTGCCAAGATATCTTGTGCTTCTTCTGGATGAGGGAAGAGAGGGCACCCTCTTTTTCCAAGGAGCACATCCCCTTAAAGAGACCCGCTTCATGCTTGGAGAACCAGGGCTGGGGTTAGAGGAAGGTGCTGAGCCAGTCCAGAGAACCTGCCCTGCTATGCTGTGTGAGATTGACAGATGGCTGATGTGTTGCAGAACTCGGGCAGTGCTGGAAGTGAGTCTTACAGCTGCAAACCTTTCCAGAACAGGTGCGTCTGAAGGAGCCACATGAAGCTGGGCTCGGTGCCAATGCTAATGTTGAGGCTTTTCTAAGCATGGTGTGAGGGAACACCGAGAGATTCCTGAAATAGCTTAGGCAACAAAAATGAATGTGGAGGAGGATGCAAACTGCAGCATTTAAATTAGACACTAGACAGGCAATTTGACATTAGACATTAGAAGGCAACTAGACATTAGCAAAAGTAACTTTCTCTGGACTTTTCTCCTCTGCTCCCCCATCACTGTACTTATATTTTGAAGACTTTAGCAGTCAACTTACCGATAAAACCTTTGTCATGAGCAGCAAGATTTGTTATGACGGATTAGCTAGTTAATTTTTGTATTTCTCCTTTCTTTTTCCAGGGTGTCCTTCATTTTCAGTTCTTACTTTCTCACCTCCTCTTGTTTCCTAAAGCTTGAATGTATTTTTCTTGTTCTTCAGACCACATGCCATTTCATTCTTCTAATCATAAACACATATCCCGGCCCTTCCTGAATCATTCCATTAACCTTTCTTGCAACTGATGTCTCTCTTGTGTCTCCCCCCATATGATTCCTCCTGGTTCTGTTTGTAGTTTGGGCTAATGCAACCCCTCCCTTTCACCAGGCAGTTTTCCCAGAACACTAAGTTTTAGGAAACAAAATGTTCCGCTGCCTTTTGAGGGAGCCTTCTTGTTTGTCCAGGGCAGACATTAGTGGACCATTTTTCTGTAGTTTGGCTTTTTTCTGTAGTTTGGAGTTGTTTTAGGCAGCTCCAACACTCTTAGTTCCCCAAAGGACTTGTGTTTTTATTTCCCTAATAACCCCACAAGCACTACTCAAAGCTTCAGAATCTGATTTTCATTAAAAACCAGAAAGCCTGTAAAAACTCAGAACTTGCCTAATATTAAAGGATATATTTAGACATGTCAAAACTGCAATAATTTTGAGCAGTTCTTCTGCTTGCTATTTATATTCTGGTCCAGAATGAAATGTGAATCTATCCACATGTAGCAGCTGGCCAGCTACAGGCCTCTACAAGTGACAGGCTAGTGGGATGCAGCATTGAAATACAGCTTTATATTACATTAATGGGATGCAGCTTTCCTTGTGACTGATGTTAACTCTTCCTCAGCATTGAATCTCTGTGTTATCCTGCCTGAAATAACCTCCTTCAGTGCACGCCATGGTTTTAGGGCCACCTGCTCACAGGATAAGCATAGGACTGTTGTATGCATAAAAAAAAGCAGGCCTCTGTCAGTCTTGAAAGACTGTGGTATCGTGCTCGGCGCTGCATACGCTGCATGTGAAGCATGAAAGCCTGGGTTGGATTGTTATGGAGGATAGGCTGTTACCCAAGCAGCAAATCCCCCCTCTCCACACCACTGAATTAGTCCAATGGAAAGGCAGAGCCAATACGATTGGATCCAGCTGGCGTCGCAGAGCTGGGCTAAGGACAGGAGCTCACCCTGTCTTGTGGGGCCGACCCGGGTCTCGAACCCTGGCCTGCTGGTTAACAGGCACAGCATCTTAACCGCTTGCGCCACCCACAACCCCTATGCATATAAGTGGATATTTCCTATGCATCTGGATATTTCCCTTTCAGTAATCACTCGTAGGATGGAGGTTAGTCAACCAATCCTCTCCACAACTGTTGACTAACCTCCATCCTACATGTGATTACTGAAAGGGAAATATATGTATGCTGCATGTGTGTATATCATACTATATGGAAGCAGTCCCATGACTATGCAGGCTGATGCTTGCATGGAGGGAGTCTCAGATTAATTAGAATCACTCTATCTTGTTATGGGGCCAATTTTATGCAGGACAATATTAGGCTTATTCCACTGGCTTAATGTTTATGCACTCTGTTTTGGGTTACAAAATGTTGAGTTTGAAACCATGGATTATTGCACTCTAATGATATCCTTTCAGAATTGTGTCCCATGGTAAAAATGAGCCTATGCCGTCTGCTGCTTCAAAATCACAGGGTGTTTGTTTCAAGCTTGGGTGGATGGACATACATGGTCTCAGAGGAACTTCTTTAACATTTTTTTGCTTTAAAATGTCTGGAGGAGGAGCAGTGGTTCCCTTGATAGCATTTTTTTCAAGTCTCAGAATTGTAAAGCAGACCGGTGAAGCCATGTTAGGACTCAAACCTGTTGCAAATTATCATGATGACAAAAGGGAAACTGAGCAAGGATTCATCCAGTGCACCTTCAGCCACTGGTTGCAGCCAGAGACGAGTGCTGTGGGGAGCCACATCACCAAGAAAGCAATAAGCTAGATGTGTGGAACTTGCTGATAGTTGTGAAGATGTCCAGCTTAGGGTTGCTTGCTGACCAAAGCAACTGGGAGACTCTATCTTACTGGTAATAGATTGCTTTTGATTTCTTCCCCCGTTATTTTTGTCTTGCCCTAAACAGGAATTGGGTTTGATCTATAGGCTACAGGAAGTTGTGCTTTGTTTCTTCCAGAACTACTGCTTAAACAAATCTTTCCTCATGATTATGCATGCTACTTTGAGCAGCCTTGAAACTTTTTTTCTGAATCAGTTTAAACATCCTTAAAAATTAGCAAAGCTAATTAGCAAAGCTAATTTTCAAGGATGTTTGAGCTGATTCAGACCATAGAGTGTACATTTGAATTCATTGCAACCATTCCTATGACTTCTGTAATTATTCCTTTGTTTTATTCTACTTTTAAACAGAATAAGTTGATTGGAGCAAAACTGTCCATTAAGTCTTAACATCACCAAGAAAGCAATAGGCTGGATGCACGGGACTTGCTGATTGCTGTGATATTGCAGCTCTTCACAAGAAAACCCATATTTGTGTGCACGCGCACGTAAATGTGTGTTTGTGTGTGTTTTAATTTTAGTTCCTATAGCCCAAAAGGAGTTGAATAACATCTGTTTCCTGCAGGAAGTTGTTTCTACTCAGCCAACTTTTTTATTTGGGATCCTAGCAGGTGGCTGCCACTAGCCTGCCTCATCAGGGTCACTGAACTTAACCCTCACCCAGCTTTTTGCTTATCTTGGAGTATTGGCTGTTTTTATATATTAAAGCCAAGTGAAGCATTGTGGGAAGATAATATTTATAGTTTTCTATACTAAATACAATTTTAGGGTATTAATGTCTCCAAGTAAATAATAAGTGTACAGGGGACTGCCTACATTTCTCCATCCATTTCATTCATACAATTCATACAACTATACTGCACATATATGCACATAATTTTGCTCAAATAAATCCCTGTGGAAATTAGTTATTACCATGTATTTAGTTACCATGTATACCCTGCTGATATTCAGTTATGGACAGGAATATGTTATCTGAACCCCATTGTTATGCTATTAGGTAGATATGTGAACCTTCAACCCAATCTAGTGCCTTTATAGTCTAAACACTGCCATAAAGTAACCAAAGGCTGCCTAAGGCTACTGGAGGTAGCTTGCCTTTTGTCAGATCTGAGATTTTTCTGGCCATTTGAAAAGATGACATGTTGTCACATAAATCCTTTGAATGTGAACAGTAGCAGAACATGAGTTGGAGGTGGCAGCACCTTAGCTGTGTCCATCAGCATCTATAAGAATGTGTCTCCAGTGGAATCATCTCCACTGGAGATGCAATAGACTCCAGTGAAGTCTATCAAGCAACACAACATGCTATGTAACTGACCCCTCAAACTCACCATCAGAGCCATTCGGCTTAGCAACGACAATACTCTGAATAGCTCCAACAGCTAATAGGAGGTACACAGTACATTGTGGCACCTGTTGTATACTGTTCTATACATACAGCTTAATTAAGTTACTAGTACTGATGAAATTTTACCAACCAGAACAAAAATATAAGAAAGGAGCTTTCATGAGACTTGACGCATGTCATTTTTAAGATTAGCATCTTTATAAAAAAGTTTTGTGTAGACTCACTCAGTCAAGTAACAGTCAAGTAACAACTTCTTTCAAAAAGTTACATCAAAATTGTATGAGCCTAGAAGTTTTAACCCCTAGCATAGAAGACATACAGTAATATCTTGAATGATTTTCACCACAGAGAAAAGCTGTGACCTGGAAAAGACCCTTGGAGTTGCAAAACCTTAGGAAGTAAAGGTTTTGTGCTGCCCAGAACTGACAACATGGCAAGTTTTTTTATTGACCTGTGGCTCAACAGAGGCTGCATTCATAATGAGGGAATCAATACATTTGTAATTAAGTGGTCACATATCCACAGAGATCTAAATATAGCTTTAGTGGGCATTCAGAGTGCATTGGCAGTGCAGACCTATTGTTCCTTTTGTCAACCAGGTTTCAAGCAAGATATATGGTACCAGCTACTTTCCTTTATTCTGAGGTTGTGTTGGTGACATTATAAATCAATCAGTTCTGGCTTTATACTGCCGAGTAAATGCATTCAGTAAGTTGCTCACTTACGGCCATGCTAAATTAGTTTGCAAGAAGGATTGCTCATAGTGGCTATAAGGACACTTAAAAGTACACAGATATTTTTAAAACTACAAAATATTTGCTTGTTTGAATTTTTAATCTGAGAATGGAAGTGGAACAGAAAAGGAAGGATTGAGGTATTATCTAGAAACTGCCAAGAGTCGCAGTGATGTTGATGGTGATGATGATGATGATGATTAAATTTTAAAGTTAGGTGTAAAATACTTTTTTTAGTATTCAAAGCATCATGTAACAAAGATGATTTTTTTTTTGGTAAAAATAACTGGCCTTTTTCTAAGATATGGGCAATTAAGGAAAAAATGCAAGCGAAGGACAAAGTTAAGTTCTACCTTTATTATGTGACATCATTATCAATAGGTAATGATGTAGCTGTTGAAGATTTATAGTACCTGAGGTGAATTTATTAATCACTATGGTTACATTATAAAACAGTCTGCAATGCAGCCATATGGGACGTGATGGAGAAAAGGCACTACAAGAGAGACAAATTTATTATGTTACTGTGTAAGTACCAAACAAAAAGCTGCTCTTGTAGATCAAACAATATATTTTTTTTTTGCAGAGTGGCTGGGAAAAAGACATCTAAGCGCACCAAGTCAATCAATGGATCCCTCTATATCTTCCGGGGCCGAATAAATACAGAAGTCATGGAAGTTGAAAATGTGGAAGATGGAACAGGTAAGGGACCAATTTTATCTAACAGAGAGAACACAGCCATTCTGGATTATGAAACAATAAGCACAGTAGGAATCTTAGAGAACAATCCTGTGTTCAGTGTTCATTGCATTCAATAAGGCTTACCAGGAAAGTGTGGAAAGGATCGCAGCCTTTCTTTGTCTAAGTCTCATCCCTTTTGAAGCCTCTAAAACAGACATAATCTGCATAGTCTTTATTTAAAGTTTGTTAGGTAGCATGAAACTTTATATGACGATATATTTTTTTAAAAGGCCATCCTAAGCATTGTTTTGTCACCGTGGTCGGTGGCATCTTAATTCCTTACTTTCACACAGGATAGCATACATTAATTCTCATTCTACTGTAGAATTAGCAGTTGCTGCATTTCAAGTATCATTTGGGTGTGGGAGCATATATGGGATTACATATATCTGTGAGATTATATATATCTGTGTGGGATTGCATATATCTGCATGTCTCTAAACTGTCATCAAAAATAATCCCTATCAGCAAGGAAGAAGAAACCTCCTAAAATAGATGGGGACTCCAACATGGCAACATCCTGTGAATCCAATCAGTAATTAGTTTTACTGGAGGATTGAATGGTGCATGGCAGATCAGATCTCCTACTATTTTTTTTTCCCAAAACATGAACATTTTATGGCCATAGCCAGAACTCCTTTTATATATATAGTCCTATGACCCCTGGGTTTGCAAGTGGGCAAAGAGGAAATAGGAGCATTATGGGGGACAGGTCTTGGCAGGGGTAGAGCACAAGTTTCTGATTTTCTTAGGGTGGCCTCCTTCCAAAAGAAGCAAGCTCACAACTTGCCACCAACAGTAAATCTGTTCCAAATTGGTTGTCGCTTAAATGCTACCAGTGAGGTCAAGACCATAAGGAGAGACTTGACCCCACTTAATTATAGTATGAGATATATCTATTGCCTCAACCTGTAGGGCAGTTGAAGTATCACTGGTCACGTCATTCTCATCTTTCCTAATAAAAGCATAATAAAATATGGAACATAAATCGTAATTATGGTTTTCTGGCCTTGACCAATTTAAGATTCACATCAGGGGAAGATGATTCCACTGGAGACACATTCTTATAGATGCTGATGGACACAGCTAAGGCTTCGGTCCTAGGACACATAATAAGAAATAAATCTTATTGAACTTAGTGGGATGCACTTTTGAGTAAACATGCTTAGATGCTGCAATTACTGTATTAACAATAACAAGATAATATTTTTCTGTTGAATATTGTTTTCACAAATATTGTCCGGGGCTTGTGCTCACTCTGTGCTCTCTGCTTTTTGTATTTTTGCAGCAGATTACCATAGCAATGGTTACACGGTGACAAATGGCTGGAAGATTCACAACACTGCCAAAAACAAATGGTTTGTCTGCATGGCAAAGACAGCAGAAGACAAGCAGAAGTGGCTGGATGCAATCATCAAAGAAAGGGAACAGAGAGAGAGTAAGTTCCTGACTCAGATGCAGACAGGCTGTGCCTTTGTCTGTGAACACGGGTGTATCTCTCTGAGAAAGAAACGATTGCAATTGGAGAAACTCGCATCATTTTACTTTCAAAATATGCCTCCAGGCTCTGAGAGAGTCTATGAAACTATATTTTGAAAGCAATGAGATTAAAAACAAGGGAGAGGTTAAGCAGCCAAGTTGTCGTTGCTTCATTATCATCCCTTGGAAATTTTGGTGCTCAAACATTATTATTATTTGAATTCAATTTCTGTGCACCCAACGCGAGTTTATTTTATGCTCTGAAATACTAAAGTCCTTTCCAGTAAAGCGTTGTCTTTCCTAAATTGATTTGCAAGGTCCTCATTTATGAATAGAAAGAAAAATAGCCTACCGTTTTTTTACAAGGCACTGATACAGTCAATCTCGTGAGGAGTCTCCCTGTTTTTTGGGAAACAGTTAACAAATGAAACTTCCTGAGGTACAACAAGCATTAAATCAATTTTTCCTCTGTAAACTGACAGGAAAACATCTGCCTTTGAAGAAGTGCATCCAAAGAGTTATTTTTTTTGGATGCAGTTCATAACGGCAGCAAAATAAAATATAGCCTCGTGTCTATTCCCGAGGCTACATGTAAACAACTGTTTCAGTAAGGCCAGAGTTGTAAACTGGCAAGTTGAATTTGCCCTAGTTTCATCCACAATGTAAAGAAAGCTACAAATCCATTTTTTCAGTCTTCCCCACCAAATCAAGGTGCTTACCATTTCACCTGCAATGGAAAAACTGTGAATAGAGTTCTGTGCGATTGATTATCTCGAGTGTATATTTTGATAGTGTATCTTTTTGACACTCTTCCAGTCTTTCTGCATTGGTGTCCTCTTTATTTTCCTGTTATTGTCTTTGACATTGTCATAGGCTTTATCTAATAGTTGCCATAGCTATGATGGGCATTCACTTCTCCCTATTAAGTCTTTTGTGCTACGACTACTTCATCTTCTTCTGCTTCAGCATTTGGTGGTGGTGCCTGCTATTCTGGATTGCTGTTGCCCTTTCTCTCAGTTGTGGGCTTGGTCTGGGTGCAGGCGGACGGTTCTCATATCACCATGCAGCATATCAAACCAGTGCTGTTTTGGTCGACCCTTCATTCATTTGCCGCTGACTTCCAACTCAGGCCCTTCTGTACAAAGTTAAATCCTTTGTACACTTGTTGTTTATCCCACACTCGAAATGAGGGTGCCATATCCAAGTGGGAGGGAGGAGTGGCTTGGGAAGCATCTTAAGCAGGGGTGTGTAAACTGCTCACTTTATGTCACCTGGACCTTTAACAATTGTAGGACACAACTGTTAAAGATCCAGGAGCCATAAAGTGGCACAGTTTGCCTTCCCTTGTTCTAAAGGAGATTTAAAACACTTTCTGGAAGCTTTTCTGTATTGGGCATCCTTAGACCTGTTGGCAGAAATTTCACTGGTACAATACCGAGGAGAGAATGTAGGGAAATGGGACTGAAAAGGGGGGCTAGCTGGGATGGAGTCTGCTCTCTGTTTTCTCTCTGCTCCATTTTGCCAACTTTGTTTTACCTGTTCCAGTAGGTTGAGGCAGCTCTGGTGACAGACTGGCGGTGCGGAAGTGGTCACATTCTGAAAATTACAAAGTGACACAAAGTGCTGCACTGGACAGTTCCCATCTGGCATAGGATTGGCTTTTTAAGTTACAAGCCAGCTATGTATTTCTAAGCTGAAATCCACCATTTACCTTATGGTGGTAAAAACCTGGTAATTCAGTGATCTTTCTCCATCTGCTAATTAAGTTGCAAGATCATACAATCAATCCTATTAAGCACTTAGCATTTTAACACTGTAATTACATAATAATAGGTATGTTTTTTTCAAAATACTTTACAGTGCAGGGAAAGCAATAGCATGATATGCTAGAACAATTTGTAATGGATCTTGTCATGTTAGGAGCAAGTAGCTGGATGCTTGCCAGAAACAACCTTGAAAGTCGCTTCAGCAGTGAATCAGTCCTTCCATAAAGACAATTTATAACTTCTAGCCCCTGAAGGAAGGAATGCCCTCAAAGTCAAGCAAATTGAGAGCATCCACCATCTTTAAAATAAACTTGAAGTTGTTAGGAAAAAGAGCCATGTCTAATCATAGCATTAGAAGAATGGAAGAGTACGGATGGCTAAGTAGGCCTTTTACTTACTCTCTTCTATTTATGTAGCACTAACTAAGTATGGATTCATAGAAATATAAAAATAGGTAAGGTCAATAAGATCTCCTATTGTAGCACTAATACAGTATATGATGTAGATTTTAATCTGGCAGATAAATTAGGAGAGTTTAGATGGTGGAAGATGTTTGACCTATTTATATATAAAAAAACTATATAGTTTTTTTTTAAATAAGTAAAATATTCTGTTTTAGTGGATCATAATAAACGAATTTAGTGTTAGTATTTTCAGTTAATTGTAGAAAGACCAAGTTTTAGGCTAAGGAATAGTATAGCTAGATGCAGGCGAAGCAGTCAATTTGGAGGGAGCCTCATTATAACATGAGGAATATTTTTTAATGGCAGTACAAAGTTAATGTTACTTCCCAGTCCTATGTGGTGCTACTGCCACTAGAGGTGGCGTTACAGAGGTGGCCTATATTTTCCCATTCGACTGCTGGTACAGATTGTGGGGACGACCCAGCATGCCATTGCAGCAGCAAATATGAGTAATAGCCCCAACTGGGAAAGTTTCCAAGGTGGGAGGGCATGGTATCCAGTGCTTTGTGGCTCCCAAGTGACATGCACTGGATGCTGTCACCTGTAGAGCCAGGTTATGCCTACTTTTTCTCCTTGGACTTGATCAGCTAAAGAGCTGGTGAAGGTTCAGGAAGATTCATTGCATTGTGGAGTTTACAGACAGGTAAATTTTCTCTTACCTCACCCAAGCTTCCACATTGAGCATCTGCCATACCAGCATGCAGCACAACCTGTTTTTGTTCAGTTGCACACTATGGGATCAAGGGATAGAGTTGGACTGTTAAAGATATGGTATATAAAATTCTGCTGGACTGTAACAAACAGATGGAAGATTATATGGTTTATGGGCATGGGATAAAGGTCACCAAATTGAATCTTTAAAATAGGATTCTATTTGGAAAGTATTATAATTTCCACATGTGTTATGTTGCAGGAAATTTTTTTCAAGTTATGAGCTAATGGAATTAAATACCTTAAAAGCTTTCTAAAAGAAAAAAACAACAACACTGTAGTCCATCATGTTGGTGGTGCAGACTAGAAATAAAAAAGATTTATCATGTTGATGTGTAGGTTAAGATATTAAGTAGGATGAGGTACTATGGCTGCAATCCTAAAGACACTTTCCTGGGAGTAAGCTCATACAACACAATGGAGCTTACTTTTGAGTAGACATGGTTAGGATTGTGCTCTTCAAAGAGGTTGTTTAAAATTTTAATGCATTGTTAGATGACATAGATTGTATGTTTTTCATGATTATTTTAAGCAAGAGTTTTATAGGCAAAGTACTGGAGAATGAATGAAATAGTTAGTTTAGAGCAGTGGTTCCCAAATCCCAGCCCAAGGATCGGATGCGGCTCATGGTGACCCTCCTCCATCCGTCCCATGGCCATGTCCTGTAATCCTCTGAAGACTACTAGAGCTCTAGTCCTCCAGAGGGTATTCTGAGGACTAGGGGGACTGCACACACCTCCTCAATCTGTGTATGACTGTGTTTGTGAGCTGATTAGAATTCATTCATAAATTCTGCATTCAATATATTCATTTATGTAAATTTATTCAAATATATTTAAATTTGAAATTTAAATCAACTTTTTTCGGCTCCAGTCAGATGATGTGGCTCTTCTATAAAACGTTTGGACACCCCTGGTGTAGAGAAGTGTGTGTGTGACTATATATTTGATTCTTTTTAGGAACATAGGATTATTTATTTCGATATATTAAACTGAAAAGTGACTGACTGACACTCACTCACTCACTCACTCACTCACTGATTGACTCATCAATGTTCAGCCAAAACCACCACACCTAGAAGCATGACATTTGGGAAGGATGTTCATTATGTGACATGAACACTTACTAAGAAACGATTTTGACAAATTTAACCCTTAAAAACGTGTTTTTGTCCTATTGTTATCATTGTAGACTGATTGATGAACATCCAGCCAATTTAGTGCCCGGTGACTTGTGTACGGGGGGGGGGGGGGGAGGGTGTGCATGGAGGAATGATGATATGTATGGGGGTGTGGTGCATGGGGAGGGATGTTGCACAGGGGTATGGTGTGTATGGGGGGTGCACGGGAGTGTGTGTGTGTTGCATGGGCGTGTGTGTTGCACAGGGGATGTTGGAGGAGTAAGGGGATAATTACTGCCCAGGGGGTGTGTTGCATGGAAGGGGGATGCCTTGCACTAGGGTGCATTGCATGGGGGTGTTGCACAGGGGGTAAGTTAGAAATATTCTTGAAATTTTACTCCCATAACGCAGGTATATTTCGCTAATTTTCTATAAATTACAGATAATTATTCGGTGAGTAACAGCAAGGTTTTCCCTGCATGCAGCCACTCCAAAATTTAGTAATGCTGGTCCTGTCTTTTAATATTGTGTAGTAATATTGTATGGTGGAAATAGGCACTTTAAAAAATCACAACTGCCCACAGTCAGCAACTTTTTAAAGTTATGTATTAATAAGTGGAGAAGGGGAAACAGCAGCACATCTCTGCCTTCACAAAAAGCAAGACGCTATCTCAGAAGCTCTCTGGGACCTTGGGCAAGAGGCTGTTCTCAGCTTTGCTATCTGAGATAATTAGCTGGAAGATGCCCAGAATTGACATGAAATGACCTTTTGTGTGTAAAGCATGTGCTCTGCCACCACGTTAGGATTCCCTTGATTACCCAGAAACAGTTTTTACTCATCAGGGATGACTGGCCTAGTGATTTTAGGTAGGTATTCAAGATCAGCTGCATTGCTCCATTTGGCTTTGATCACTTCCAGCTCTGTGCCATTGTTAGTGCTGGGATACAAGAGCTTAGCTTCATCCTTGAACGAACTGAGAAAGGGGAGGCATTGCAATCCTTTGCTTACCTCAGAGCCTGGGGAATTTGATGATGTAGCAGCAAACTAAAATGTGTTGTATTACACAGGCTGCTTTCTGTCGCAGGCTGACTTTGCAGATTACCTTTGGCAGAACTTGTCAGCAAGTATATTTGATTAACACTGTGGTATGGAGGAAGGTGGCAGCTAGCCAGGATGTTTGCCCTGCCAGATCTTTTCACCAGCCATCAGATCATCAGAACAAATGTGTGTTCTGCAGAACAAAACATTACATATTCTTATTTCTCTAGTTACAACATTAAATATCTGAGATTTGTGCTTCAGACAGAACTTGAGCTTGATGCAGATTCTACAGATCTAGTTTCGTTTTATCCAAAATGCACTAAACTACACTTCTGCACTTAACAAACAAGTTAGGTAGCAGGGGTGTCTTCGTAAGTTGTTTGGCTTATAATAGCCCAGTCTCTGTTGTCGTAACTTCTCTTGGTTGTTAGATTCACCTGGGATGCTGTAAGAGCTTTCAGTTTCACTTCTAAGTTTCTCAGATTCATGCTGGGTCAATGCTTCCAGTTTTATTCCAACTGTCTGTCAGTGCTGTCAATCTCTGGCGTGACTGAGAATGCTCTGGAACAACTTTTGCACTTCAGATGCAAATCAGAAGTCGGAAATGAAAGCATTTCTAGGATGATCATTCATATGTAAGGGGAGCTTAAAGATGTCAGCAAAGCTCTTCTGTATCTGGCTTGGAAACTAATTTTGGGAACTTGAAAAAGGAGGGGTGAACTTCCAAAGGCTCCAAGGTTTATTTTCCAAGTTTGTGTTAAAGGACAAGGCTCCTCTCCAACCATCTTTACTCCTCAAAATGCTCTGCTCTTGTGCCTTTGGCACCTGGAGAAGCAAGCAGTAGTGGTGGTGGTGATTTACATGTTTAGTGGCTCTAACTTCTTTGCAACTGCTTCACCTGTTCCTAAAGTGAGTCGTAGTACATGAACACCTTACTCTGAAATCTAAGGGCTGTTTTATATAGTTTCTGTCTCACTGAGAAACCACTCCCGTATGGTAATTTTTCATATCATTGTCACATCTAGTGTGACTTTCTGTGTGCATCCTCCTGATAGCTTGCAGAGTTTCCCTATTAACATACGGATTGATATTCAGTATAGGCATAAAATATTTTTACATGATCAGGACAATCTATGTGGAAAATTGTATGAGATGTTCCTTTTAGATCATGCTCCTGTTAGATCACAAATGAAAAGCTGCATCTGCTGAAATTTCCTTTCCTGTACAATTGATATTGGCATCCTTCATGTCCTGTGATACATGTGGTTCATCGTCACATTGTATAAGAACACAGGTGACAGAGGTGACTGTAACAACTACTGCGCCATCTCTGCTTGCCCGTGTCATACTGAAGAGGCTTCAGGTGCTTGCAGAGAGAGTCTATCCTGAATCACAGTGTGGATTTTCAGCCAACAGGTTCACTACTGATATGGTATTTTCCCTTAGACAGTTGCAGGAAAAATGCAGGGAACAAAGATAGCCACTTTTTGTGGCTTTCATAGATCTTATGAAAGCTTTTGATCTGGTTAGTAGAGATGGCCTTTTTAAAATCCTCCCTAAGATTGGATGCCTACCTCAGCTCCTCAGCATCATCAGCCTGAAGAAGACACATGTCCTGGATCAGGATGTGGGTTCACCTCCCTGTATTATGAACTCTGAACAAGGACTGGAGGTTGTCCATGACTTTGTGTACCTTGGCTCAACTATCTCTGACACTCTCTCTTTATATACTGAGCTGAATAAACATATTGGTAAAGTGGCTACCACTTTTTCCAGACTTAAAAAGAGAGTATGGCTAAATAAGAAGCTGACAGAACATATAAAAATTCAGGTCTACAGAGCCTGTGTCCTGAGCATACTCTTGTACTTGGACCCTTTATGCACGGACCCTTGGACCCATGTCAAGACTTGGTCAAGTCTTGGACCCTTTATGCACGGCAGGAGAGAAAGCTGACACCTGTCATATGCGCTGTCTCCGACGTATTCTTGACATCACCTGGCATGACAGAGTTTCAAACGGCACAGTCTTGGAATGTGTTGGAATCTCTAGCTTGTATAGAAACAGCAATGTCTACTCTGGCTTGGACATGTCATGAGAATGGCTGATGGTTGGATTCCGAAAGATCTCCTGTATGGAGAATTAGTTTAGGGAAAGCGTCCTAGAGGGAGACCACAGCTATGATATAAGGACATCTGCAAGAGGGATCTAAAGGCCTTGGGAATGGACATCAAGAGCTGGGAAATCTTGACCTCTGATCGTTCAGCTTGGAGGCAAAAGATGCAGCACGGCCTTCTCCAATTTGAAGAGGCTCTCATTCGGCAGGCTGAGGCAAAGGGGCAGTCCCAGAGCCAGCAAAATCTGGGGGCTGGGCAGCAGACTGATTGTATCTGTCCTCAGTGTGGAAGAGACTGCCACTTTCAAATTGGCCGTTTTAGCCCTACTAGATGCTGTTTTAAGACATCCGTTCAGAGCACGATACAATAGTCTTTCGTGACTGAAGGATGCTGATGAACAGTTGATAAAGGTTCAGGATCCCTAAAGTAGCCCAATCCCTGCCCAAAGCTCTTAAGAAATATTTGGCCAATATAGCCATTGACAAGGTAACAGTTGAGCAACTGCAATAAGCTGCAATACTATATTATACAGTAATATCTCACAAACTCTTTAGTTCAAACTACTGAGAACCCAAAAGTCCTAGTTCAAACATCTGGTCAGAGCTGTGACACCATCGAAAATAATAATAATAATGTTTATATTCAAAACTAGAGGATATTTTTTCCATTCATGTTAATCAAATTAGTCATTACAGGTACTAGAAATATAAAAGTTATGCTATTCAGCTAGCTTGACCTCTTTCCACCCATTTTGAGGCAGGTTTTTTTGTTTGATCTGGGGAGAATTTACTGTAAATGCTACTTTTGTATTCCAGGTCTGAAGCTGGGCATGGAGCGGGATGCATATGTCATGATTGCTGAGAAAGGGGAGAAGCTGTATCACATGATGATGAACAAGAAAGTGAATCTTATCAAAGACAGGAGGAGAAAATTAAGCACTGTTCCCAAGTGCTTTCTTGGCAAGTAAGTGGCATTTGGGCTGAAAAGGCCCTTTCATTCCAATTAACGGAAAGGGCCATGGGTTTTCTGTGGATGGTATTATGAAGCCAAATCTGATGTGCTTTGATGCGACTTAATTGGAAAGGTCTTTAACCTCCATTACAATTAGTTTATTAAAATTAATCATTCATTCTTACTTAATGCACTTGGACTATGCAATGGCAGCAAATTCCAGTGCAAGAAGGGTGGATGATCATTTCCAAATGTCATTCCAGATCTATAGAAAGAGTGAAAAATGTTTCTATGTACAATGAATGTTTTGACATGTCTTGCCATGTGTCTTACTTTTTGTTTAAAATCGATGCTTCAATAAATACTCTTTAGATTTTCTTAGAACTTAAATCAAAAAGCTTATATCAAGCAGGGTTCCTCTTTTTCCTAGGCAGGCCCCAGGAAGAAATACTTTGCTTTAATCGTTAACTATCACAGGTAGATTTTGGACATCCAAAATCTAGACCAGTGATTTTCAACCACTGTGCTGCGGGGTGTGGTGTGGTGTGGTGTGCCACAGCTGGTCTCAAATTTGGGGATCGTTATATTTATTCAGTTGTTCCAAAAACCAGACAAACCCAAAATCCAGACACATTCCTATCCCATATGATCAGGATAAGTTATATTAAACCTACATTACAGGCATTAGCCCTTACAAAGTGAATTTTAAGAGTGCATGAATGCACATCTGAATGAGGTGCAGATGGGAGGAGAAGAAAATGCAGGAGAAGAAAATGCAGAAAATATATAAAAAAGATTAGATTAGATGCCTGTACCACTAGTATGCTTAAATATCCTGCATGAATCAAAGATGAATTGAATATTTTTTTTAATATAGCCTACTATAACTGAAATCATTGGCCAGTTTTCATTTTATTTTGCAAATATATACTGAGTGTATTGATCCTCACGATAGCTTATAAGAGATTATAATGATTTCAAAAACCAGCCCAGGAATCTGAGCATCCTTTCCCATACCTGCAGTCCCAGGCCACTGGTGTTTGGAACAAGGTGAAGGGGTGGGTGAAGCAAGGAAGGGGTGAAGCAAGCTCCCTGTGGCTACTTGTTCCCTGCCTAGTAGATGAGATCATGCAAGGGCTGCCATAAGTCCCTGAAAACCAGGACTATTCTGGTTTTCAAGGATTGTGCTCACATACTGGCAAGTTTAACGTGGTCCTGTCCTGGTTTTGTGGAAGAGAATTATGGCAACCCCAGACCATGCACATCTCACCTTTTCTATCTTGTTTCTTCTGGTGTGAGGAAATATAGTCTCATTGTGGTCCATGTTCCTTTGTCCAGTGGCAGAGACCTCTCTGCTTCTACAGTCTCTTGTCAGTTGTTCTTTAAAATGTATTTCTTTGCCTGGGTTAAATATTTTCCTTTGCACGCTGCTCAATTATTATCAGACTTGCATGGCAACTGCCATAAAAGAAAATCTATATGCTTCTGCTCTGATGCAATTTTACCAAAGCCCCTTGATCTTGACCTGAAGCTTTTTTCTTTCACTTCTTGTTCCAGCTGCATAGCTAGTGCTATCAGTGAGCTTTAATCTTACCCTGTAGCAGTCTTGCTATTTCCGTTATATTTCCTAATCCCTGTAGGAATGGGGGGGGGGGGAAGAAAAATCTTTGTGGGTTGCTAAGTTTGGAAACTTGGCTGCTATTCTAGTCCTGACCACCCAGCAGAGTTAAGTCAATACACTTCAATCAGCACAACCAGTGCTCTGTTGCAAACCTGTCATTTCCAATCTGGTCTTAACCTTAAACAATTCCATCCCCACCCTCAGCCCTCAAACTTAACCTGCATATTTTCTTCTTTTTCTGTACTCAGACTTTCAGAGAAACTTTGCATCCTGCAATATTCAAACGTGCTTTTAGATTTTGCTTGACAGTTCTATAATCTGATATTGACAGTTTTTGACGTCCTGAACATATTTGCTCAATTTGTGAAGACCTCTCCTGGTTCTTTTCCGGCTCCACTTCTTGGATCACTAAAAATTATTTCTAATGTTATGCTTTTCGTTTATGCAATAAGCTCTCAAGTGTGATTCTGTTAGCACTTCAACATCACTTCAGTGTTGAACTATTCTTTCAAGTCTCTGCAAGTCTTCCTAAAAAATTCAGTGTTATGTGCCCAATGCTCAATAAGGATGCCCGGGGCTCACTGGTATCCAGTGCTCACTGCCCACTACTGTCCACTTCATGCTGGTGCATGGTAGTGCCCACTGCCAGGTGCTGCCTGCTGGGGTCTGATGGTACCCACTGCCCAATGGTGCCCAGTGCCTGGTGGGATGTCCAGCGCTTGGTAGTGCTGCCTACCATTGCCCTCTGGCACCCACCAGTGCCCAGTGCTCGCTGGTGCCTACTGCCCAGTGTTAGTGCCCACCAGTGCCTAGCCGTGCTTGGAGCCCACAAATATGGTTGAAATTTTACTCTTACAATGATGGGTTCATTCTGCTCAACATCTGAATAAATGTCCAGTAATCCTTTCAAAGAGTGTAGCTCTGAGTAAACTTGTATAGGTACAGATAATATATTTGTGAAGTAATGTTGCATTTATATGCCACTTGTTACCATGGTAAACTTGTTAACATGATAAACTTATTAACATGTAAAAAATGTGTTCTTCATGACAATTGGGGCACGTGAACTCTTGTGATAGACCCAAACATAGAGCACAATCCCAACCATGTCTACTCAAATGTAATCGCCATTGTAGGTCTTACTCAGTAGGTCTTACTTCCAGGAGGTTTGCCTTAGGGCAAAATCCAGAGTAACTGTGGGAGCACATAAGAGACATTACGTGCACCCATAGTTACTGCACCACCTAATGAAAACCTATGGGAAATTCATATTGCAATCCAGAGTAACTTGTTCTTACTCTGGAGCAAGGACTCCCCTGGAGCAAGGATTTCACCCTTAGTCTAGCTTGCATTTGGGGGGGGGGTGGGTGAGAAAAGTGGTAAGCAGAAATGGAAAGAAGAGGGATCTATACTCCACTGCCACCTCACTTTCCTTTGTCTATCTTGGAATGAGCACCTCGGTGGTTCCAAGCTGGGAATAGAGAGAAAGAGCTGACTCCTCATCTGCTCCTTTCCTTTTCTCTTTAAAGGTAGATCATAAAACCCTAATGAGATAGATATATAATCACAGATCATTTTAATTAAATATCTGATTTACTGGGTCATGCAGATTTTTAAATATAACAAAATATCTACATTCTGGTCAATTTCACTGTTCTAAAGGTGCAGAAACCAGTTGGAAGTCCTTCATTGGTGATCCCCTGCAACAAACTGAAGCTATTGTTTTGTTTATACTTCTTTATCCATGCATTGGGCTTACACAAACCAAAATAATTACTTGCTTTTTAAACTGAAAACAGACTTCCTCTGCATTGCTTTGCTTTAAGAAATGCTTTTCATCCATTGTCTGGATTTTGCAGTTTTGGAATACTCTCTCCTAATGTTGGCAGGTAGCTGAGTCTCTTCAGGGCACTGAAACTGCCATCCATTGTGTATAGCAGTTTTCTCTCTTTTTCTCATTTATGGCTGGATTATGAGCATAATCCTAAGCATGTCTACTCAAAAGTAAGCCCCATTGTGTGCAATGGGTCTTATTCCCAGGAATGTGTCTTTAGGATTGCAGCCTATGTCAGGACTGGAACTCAGCTGTGTATACCACATTCACATTTATATAGCAAAGATTTCAATCCAAAATGGAAACCCCATATCGATTTTAATTTCCTCTCTGAAGGTTTGTCCCTGTTCTATAGTATATCATTGGTTTATGTAGATAAGTGGGTTCTTTTCACCAGCCACTCCACTGTTGGAGTTGTACCACTGTCAGTTTACACACAGAAAAACAGATATTTATTCCCATATCCCATATTTATTCTCATGGCGAATGGAGACTTGAATCCCTTTTCCAAATTCAGCATGTTATCGGCTACACCCTACACAAGAGAACCAAGAAGGGGTTAACCTTTCTTCGGGAAGATGCAAAGACATCAGCATGGGAGAAACCTTTTTAAATAATTTAATTTTTTTTACTAAATTTTCAAAAAATAAAACAGGAAAGGAGAAAGGAAAAAATACAGTAGAATAAAAAAAACAGAAAAAAGAAACAAATATATTTTTAACAAAATATATGGCAGGCACAAATTTCCTGATTCCATGGGAGATACCTTCTGTCAGCAGAAAGAAGAGTTATGGATACGTCATGACAATTCAAAGCAACTTGAGCCTGCTCTGGTTTCTTACTTGGCTGCATGGATAACAAAGGAAATCCTGGTTTGTGCTCAGGGAAAAACTGTATGGACACCAGTCGTTTGTAGGCTCTTTTATCCCAAAGCTGCTTTCTGTCCTTTGAGTTTTATGTTCAGGGGCAAGGTACACCATGAAAGCATCCCATAAAGATCTGCTATTTTTCTACTGGATGATGAGAATGGTTACTCTTTAAAAATAGTTGAAATTTTTTTTGTTTTGTATTCATGTTGATGTGATGAACCTATCTTTTGTTGTATTTATACATTTTGTGTACTTCCTTCTTCATGTTTTATGTGCCGCTGTACATATTTTATGTACTGACTTGTGTCTTAAGATGCTCATGTGTCAGCAGATAGCAGGCACCTCTTCTCCTCTGATCTCTATTGAGTTCCTCATTTCAGTGCAATCCCTTAAAAAAAGCACAGTGACTTGAATCCTAACTTTTCCTTGCATTTCCTTCATGGACAGGATATTTCAATTCCCCCTCTGTTACCACCCCTTTGTTCTCTGCTGAAAAGGTGCTCATAAAATTTGTGGGCCAGTCTGAGTTGAAGTCATATGCCACTCTGTTTCAGAGTTTCTTCAACCTCAGGATAATGTTGGGGAAGGGAGAGTTTTCACTGGGGGCTGCACTGTGAAGGTACGGGTGAGGAAGACCCATTCCATAAAGTTAGGGTTTTAGGGCACAGTCCTAACCAGTTTAGGTTGGGCTGACTCACCTGCCATATTTTCCTGTAGTGGAGTGGTGAGGTCAGCATATTCCTTTGCATTGTCCTAACCTACCCCGCATCCAGGTGTGGGGCAGATGTGCCTTACGACACTTTTGTGACCTTCCCAGGTCAGCAGAGGGACATATGCCAAGGCTTATGCTGGCCTAAGTGGAGGTTAGGATTGCATTCTCAGTCACTTTCTTATTGTAGTTTTTACATGATCTTGGGACTTTGCAAATTTTTGTTAGCTGCCTCAAAATTTTGTACTGAAAGACAGAATTGCTACTAAATAAGTTATAAAGAAGGAATTAACTGAAAATCTCCCCAGCTAATTTCTGTTCTTTGAGGAGACATTTTTGCAGGTATGTGAAGAGTAGTCCTCATGCTCTCCCATTTCCTTTGGGAAGTTGCTTACTTGGGCACGTATTGATTTGCATGGGGGGGAGAGAGGCACCACTGTTCACACTTTGTATGTTTGCCTGCTTGCCCGAGGGCAGCAGGAAGCTGACTCTATTTCTTCCTCTGCTTCTTTTCTATAGTGAGTTTGTATCTTGGCTCATAGAAATTGGGGAGATAAGCAAACCAGAGGAAGGGGTCAACCTTGGACAAGCTCTGTTGGAGAATGGCATCATTCATCATGGTGAGTTCATTCATATAGCCGCAAAAGATTGTATCAGGTGTAGTAATCTACCAGAGGCAGCAGTGTTAGCATTTAAAAACATCCTCTGATCAAATATCTGCTTTCAGCATCCATAAGAACCTAAATATCAAGGGCCTTTATTTTGTAGTTGATGGATTTTAGATGTGATTAGCATCATTTAGAATTTAACTCTTACCGAAGCCAACCTTTTGTGACTTGGTATCCATTCTAAAACCTTCCATGGATGTGTTCATGAATTGAGAAAATTCCTTTTACAGTTTTTGGAGGTCTTCTCAGAAATGGAACATACTGACAGAATTCCATACTCAACTTTTTATGCATGGACAAAAACTGAAAGTGATGTTTAAAGGCCCTGTGTAGGTCTCAGAAAGTCTCCTGAAAGCTGGAAAGGCTATGCATGGCCTCTCAGGCCCTCAGAACACTAATGCAGAGAGGCAGTGGGGGGGGGGGACAGAACCTACAAGTGGGGTCAGCATCCCTGAAGGTGTGCCTCCAAGTGCCACCGTGGCCATGAATACTATCTCCAAGTGCCACTGTGGCCATGAATATCTACCACAACGGACTAATGCCTTAATAGGGGCATGGTGTCACAATGAAGGACAATAAGAAAATTGGCTTATCCTTGATAGTTGTTCTGATTCTTCAGTTTCAGATAAACACCAGTTCAAGAATGAGCAGGTGATGTACAGGTTTCGGTATGATGATGGGACTTACAAGCCGAGGAGTGAACTGGAAGATATCATGTCTAAGGTATCTTCTCTCTTTTTCTGTTGGAAACTCCACAGTTGTGAATGCTGAAATCTGTTTTGTTGCTCCACTACTGGTGTCTTATTTTGCAGAGCAGCTTATGTGATTCTGAGATCTCTTAATAGATATACTATCATAGAATCATAGAATGATATCTTGTTCCCTGAAAATATCTTGTTCCATGAAAAGTAGACACACCTACTTTATGTGAGAGCAGTTAATTTATGTAACCAAGCAGGCTTTATGAAGAAAAGTCAGATGTTTTAGAATAGAAAAGTAAAAATAATAATAAAAAGCAGGCCTTCGTCAATCTTAAAAGACTATGGTATCGTGCTCGGCATTGCATACACTGCATGCGAAGCACGAAAGCCTGGATTGGATTGTTATGGAGGATAGGCTGTTACCCAACCAGCAAATCCCCTCTCTCCACACCACTGAATTAGTCCAGAGCCAATATGATTGGATCCAGCTGGCGTCGCAGAGCTGGGCTAAGGACAGGAGCTCACCCTGTCTTGTGGGGCCGACCCGGGTCTTGAACCCTGGCCTGCTGGTTAACTGGCATAGTGTCTCAACTGCTTGCGCCACCCACAGCCTGACAAAAAAAACCTTGTCAATAATTTGGAGACCAACTAATCAGAGCTGAGAAGTAGTGAATAAAGCAAACTGGTGGAATAAATTGAAAATACATTCATTCTGTTTCAGTGTTCTTATTTAGAACAGGGGTCTCCAAACTCTGGCCTGGGGGCCAGATGTGGCCTTTGGCGAGCCTCATTTTGGTCCCCGACAAATCCCTCTATCTGGCTCTTGGGCAAGCCTTGTAATCCACTCCAATACATTCTTACATGTAAATTTATGTAAATTTGAAATGTAAATTAGTTTTCTTACCCCCGACACAGTGTCAGAGAGATGATGTGGCTCTCCTTCCAAAATGTTTGGATACACCTGATGTAGAAGAACATGAAATCAGCAAATCATTTGTCTTTGTGTCATGTAAAGCTCAGCAAACTGCTGTTTTAGCCATTATGAATCATGCATTTTTGTCACTTTTTCGTTATTTGGTCCTCGGGTTGACTTACAAATTAAAACACTGAAATTAGTACTTTAATAAAATATTACAACAATCCATGGACATTATAAACTGCAAAGGAAAAGGCAATCCAGATACACTACTACAACCAGTGACAAGGTGTCACTAAATTGTCAAGGTATCTGGGAAAAATTGTCTAGGAGAAGGAAACTCAACATAAGGTCATCTTATACCTTTTGTGAAATTACAAGCATACATGTATTTTTTCTCTGCAGGGCGTGAGGCTCTACTGCCGGCTGCACAGTCTCTACACTCCAGTGATAAAGTAAGTTCATTATTATGGGTCTCTCTTCTCTTTTCTGCATTGCTTCTGGCCATAATGCACTCCTGGTTGAAATCTTTTCCTTTTTTCTGTATAACATCTAATAAAATAATTGACTATGTGGGAGAGCTTGGCTTTTCCTTCGACCAGGGTATTATTTTCTCCTCTGATTTCTTTCCAGGCTGTTCTTGGGGAGTTTTGTACACTGAGTCCCCTGCTTTATATGGTGACCAGTATTTAGAAAATATGGAACTGCCTTTTCTTGCATAATTTACCCTGCCTTTTTAATGTTCTGCACAGCCATTTCTTCTGTTCTTGAGTAATTGTCAGGAGGAAGAAGGAGCTGTTGTAGCTCCCTTGCACCAAATTAGAATATTGATCTATGTAGCTTTACCCTGTTATCAGTTCTCCAGTCTCAGACAGGAGGGCCTTTTCCCAGTCCTACCTGAAGATGTCAGGGAATTATATTCAAGAGACTTGTGAAGCACGCAGGATAAAAATAAAAGTTATATTAGTAATTACATGATAACTAGAATTTTTTTGCATTCTGCACATACACTATGGCTGCAATCCTAAAGTCGCTTTCCTGGGAGTAAGACCCACTGAACACAATGGGGCTTACTTTTGAGTAGACATTGTTAGGATTGTGCTCAGAGTCAATGAATATAAACCCATTCCCAGTGGGGCATGTCCCTTGACCACTGGAAATCTTACTCAACAAAACCTTGGGCTTTCATGATTTCCTCTAATACTGCTCAGGTTTCCAAAGATAAACAGTGTAGCAATTAATTGTTTTTTAAAGCTTCTTCTGTGCTTCCATGTATTTGTTCTGTGCACGTAGCTCTGCAACAAATGAATCAGATTAGCAGTCTATTTTGCTAGATACAATACAGTGCTCAGGTGGGAGTAAGTCTTACTGAACTCAGTGCGGCTTATTTTTGATTTGACATGCATGAGATTATATTGTTAGGCATGCAATCTCTTCCCCTTTTTGTTTCCTACCAGTTAGTATTAATATTTTCTTGTTATCTAGCATGTATTTTCTGCATGTCCATCATATTGACACATTGCTTCTAAAAGACAGGTGGTTAGCACTCAGTAACAAGTATCATCTTTTCCTAATATATTTGCATAATACCTCTGTTAGTAATAACTGAGCTAATGTAGGAACAAGAACAGCAGCAGTAATCTGTAATGGCTGCAAGATTTTGCAATAATTCTTTTTCCTGAATTGTTATGGCTATTAACTTGGAATTTTTTTTGTTGCAACCCAGTATTTACAGGGATAGGGACACATATAGCAATCCGATTTGTATGTATTCTATATAAAGTCATCAGAACAAGTGTCCATTAGTAATACCAGCTAATTTTCCATTTCTCTAAGTTGCATTTTTCTCAGCTGATGTCCTAGCATACCAGCTGCCCATCTTGTCTTATGCATTCTGTTATCCGAAATGCTTCATCCCTACTCATCACCATGTTTTGCTCACGTTTTGCACACTTCCACCAGATATATTTGGTAGGAGATATATATTTTTCTTTTATCTCCGCTAACATTTCAGTGTAATCAAAAAGTGAAAGTAACATATGCGCGCGCACATTGGACACAATCCTAAGAAATTTAGGCTAACCTAACTCACCTGGTCTGTCTTTCTGTGATGGTGTGTGGAGGTTAGTGTAAGCCTGTGCATTGGCCTCACCTACAGAAGTTTCTTACTACACTTTTGTGACACTCCAGGGTTAACATAGGTCTTATGTCCAATATATGTAACCTCTGTTTTAAAGCACATTTTTCTCATTTTGGGTACTGAGACATTTGCCACTGAATTCCCTGTTCTGTTTTCAGGTGAACAATATGGATATATCCTATTTAGTAAATATTCAGAAGTAGGTACTATTTTTAGGAAACCCTACAATGCTGATGATATACACCGAACTCTTATGGTGGTAGAAATAAACTCTGTAGGATGCTTACTAAAAGCAACATGTTGGCATCTTATTTACCAGTTCTGTAGGCGCTTCTTCAGTGTGAGTGACAGATAATTATCATGCTTGGTAGTACCTGGAGCAGAGACATTTTTTGAATCATAATTCTGCTTAATTAAAAGCACTGTTACCCCAGGGTTGACAGCTTCAGAATGAGTGGTGCTGGAGTATGTATGTGCTTCTATGGATTTCATGCCTCATCCATTTAGTGATTCATACATCAAACAAACAAAGGATAATCAATTCAACTGTCAAAAAATGTTACTGACCTTTGAACATACCAAGGGTGTTCTTTGGATGCAGCACTTCTCCTTTGGTAGTCAACAAATGAGAACAATGATTGCTGCTTCTGTCCTAGCAAGATAGGCAAAAATTGAGGTCAGAGGTGGCTGTGTGTCACCTAGATAAATGTTGTGTCCCAAGGAAATTAATAGTTGAATTTGAGACTTCTTATTAATTCATTATATAGATCCAGCAAGCAAGCACATCAACTACAGATGTTGATTTATTTACTTGGCTATTTATATATTCATATGAATGATTCCAGTAGCACCTACAGTTCTGTTTAAACTCATGATAAATATTCAATATACAGTTCAGAAGGACTGGCACTGCAGAATCCTTATAAATCAGCGAAGATATAATTAAATGCAGAATGGTTATTGAACTGCCCCAATCCCTTAAATGCTCTACCACAGAGCTGCTAAGGTGATGATGATGATGATGAATCTGTCTCAGGAGGATGTTCTGCAGTGCTGCATAGAAAATCTCTTTATTCCTGCTAACCTGATGTGTTTCAGTTGCAGATAACGAATATAAGGTGGATGTAAATTAGTTCTAGAGTTATCGTTTTGTTGAGCATGGGTATGATAATCTCAAGGTGCAATCCCCTCCGGTTTTCCAGCACTGAGGATTGTACCAGCACCCTTAGTAAGATCTGCCTGACTACAGTGTCTACTACATCTAATGTGATGACATTACTTAAGCTTGAAATATCAGTTTTATGGATGTTACTGAGAAAGTATATTGTTTTTATAATTACTTTCCCTGTTTAAGATGCAGCATCATGTTTTAAAAAGGGTACTCTGTCTTCTCAATTATATTTCTCTTACTCTCTTCCGATTGTCCTTTCTCATTCAGAGACCGAGATTATCACTTGAAAACCTACAAATCCGTGATCCCAGGGACTAAGCTGGTGGATTGGCTGATTGCTCAGGTAATGAGATCACATAGATGTTGACATTGCTCTTATCATGCCTTAGTTTCAGCCACTACAATGTGTTGTGCCCTTTTGCACTGTTTTAAAAATGTTTTCTTAAGCACAGAATAGGCTTGTGTAGATATAATAACAGGTGTCCCTTGTTATCCACCAGGGTTCTGTTCCGGAACCACTCATGGATAAAAAAATCAGTATATTTATTTTTTATTTATTTTCAAAATTTATATCCCACCTTTCTAGGTCTGTTACTAACTCAAGGCGGCTCACAGTAAAACATATTAAAAACATGCAAAAAGACAATTAAAAGCATTAAAACTTTTAAAAGTTTTTTTAAAAAACAATTAAAAGTTTAAAACAATAAAAACAATAACAGCCCCAACCTCTGCCTCAATAAACAGCTTTTTTAAAACAAAAGGTTTTTAGGCTCCCCTTAATTCTAAGGGGAAGGAGTTCCAAAGCCAGGGTGCTGCCACTGAGGAGGCTCTATTTCTGGCTGCCACACTTCTCACCTCCCTTGGTGGGGGCACAGTCAGTAGGGCCCCCTCTGATGACTTTAGGTGACGGGTCAGATTGTACAGAAGAAGATGGTCCCTCAGATAGTCTGGACCTGAGCCATTTAGGGCTTTAAAGGTCAGGACCAGCACTTTGAATTCATCCCAGAAACAAATGGGCAGCCAGTTTAGCTGCTGAAGCAGTGGCCCAACAGAGTAGAACCAACGTATTTAGAACATATATAAAGAAAACAATAGAAAATAGGTTTAAAGACCATCTTCCAGGTTTTTTTGCTCTCTTGTGCCTAATTGAATAAGGTAGTGCCTCAATATCTTCACGGGTTTGATTCTGAGACTGAAAAATGGAATGATTGCTTGCATGACTACCTGTCTATAATACAAAACTATCTACACAGTTTTTAAAACTGTGATTTGCAATGGGTGGCTAAGACAGCAGGCCAGGATTCGAGACAGGGTGAGCTCCTGTCCTTAGCCCAGCTCTGTGACGCAGCTGGAGCCAATTGTATCGGCTCTGCTGTTCCATTAGACTATTTCAGTGACATGGAGAGGGGAGATTTGCTGCTTGGGTAACAGCTTATCCTCCATATCAATCTACCCAGGCCTATGTGCTTCGCATACAGCGTTGAGCACAAAACCATAGCCTTTCAAGACTGATGGATGCCAATGAATGCAATGAATGCAACGGCCACTTGTGCCTAGTCAAACCAGTGTATAAAAAATCAGTATATAACAAGGTTGGACCTGTACAAACTGGCCAGTGAATATAGTTAAGGATATAGTGGAGGAGTATTGGGCTGTAGAATCTCATGTTCTCACATTCTAAGTCTTCTTCTCTTACATAAATATTTCCTCTACCATTTCCCCTCGTGGTTCTTAAGCAGTATTCATCTTTGCATGTGTGCAGCCATCTCACCAATGTTTCGGTTCAACTTGAATGTGTCCCTCTCCTGGCGTTAAAAATCTTAGTTATAGGGCCATTTCTGGATGCTCTGAACAATGAAACACACTTGTTGTGTTGGCCAAAACAAGAGCTCAGTTCCCAGATTTTTCAAATAAGTCTTAACCAATTTTTGCTTTAATGATCTGGCAGACTTTCGAAGAACAGTTTGAAATTTGCAGCACTGAGATAGCCACAGAGATTATTTACTAATGGGGTAGTTTGCTTTTAATTTCTAGGCCAACTATCCCAACATCAAAGAACACAAACATGTGACATACACTTCTTATCCTTTTTTTATCATAGAGTGTTTTAGCCAAAATATTTTCATAAATCAGTTGGCAGTCACATTTTTAAATCTTGAGTCACTTAGAGTGCAATCCTAAGAAATTTAAGCTGCCCTAACTCAACTGGCCCATCTTTCCATTGTGGCGGGAGGAGGTCAGCATATGCCTGTGCATTGGCCTAACCCCCAAAAGGACTTATGCCAAGTTTTGGCCAGTCTAAATTGAGGTTAGGATTGTAGTAAAAATTGCTTCCAGTTAACATTTATACATGACTGCCCAACTTGCTTGCTTCCTTATCTGCCATGCTGATTTCAGTTTAGAGAAGATAATTATTTGGTTGTTAGAATTGCTGAAGAATTTTAAAATCCATAATACCAGCAGATACCCTGTGACGTATGATGATATAAATGGGACCAATCATTAGAATGTGACGAACCATTCACACTGTGATTGTTCCAGGTTTTCTCTGTTCATTTTTTCCTCTATTGTAAAAGTGTCTAAGATCAAAAGGTATATAGTGTTATCCCAGAGCAAAGTTTTGGATCTTGACATTAACTGCTTTTTAAGGACCCATTTCTTGCATAGCTTAGAGATGGAACTGAGATTCAATTCCTAAGTATTACTAGAAAGAATGTAATAGAAACTGAATGGAAAATAAATTGCTTTATCATAGCTAAATTCATGCAAATTATGTAATAGTTTTCAAGAGCATTGAACACAAGTACTGTAGTTCTGTGTGTAAGCCCTTTTTTTAGTATTATACTGATATTGGTGATTAGTGCTGTTTGAAGCAGGGCTGGTGGCTTGGTTAGGAAGAAATCTAAAGTGTCCTCTTTTTTCCTCCTCATGATGTAAAGACAGTGATTAGATCTGTATTGTCCATCTATGCCCATTATATTTCTAACTTTTTATAAGTTGATTCAACATCTGCACTATTACAGTGGCGCCTCACGTAAAGAAAGCCTCACGTAAAGTAAGTTTCACGTAATAAACAAAAATTTCTCTAGGATTCTGCTTCATGTAAAGAAAGTGCTTCACGTAAAGAAAACATTCGTTGGCAGTTGGGGCAGACGCGCTGGCCGGCAGCCTGTTTAAAAGGCATCAGGGCCGCCTAGCGCACCTGCCCATAGTGAAAGCAACACTTCTGCGCTGTTCCTCCTGTGGCTGGGTGTCTGCTGGGCAGAGGGAGAGAACAGCAGTGGAGAAGAGGGAAGCAGCTCAGGGCTAGCCAGAAGGGAGCAGGGGAGAGGGAGGCTCAGGATGGAGAGAAGGAGAAAGTGGGGAGACACTTTGAAGGTGTCTTGGATTGCAGCCTCCTAACCATGTCTACCCGGAAGTAAGCCCCATTGTGTTAAAGGGGTATTTCTCTCAGGAAATTGTCTTTAGGACTGCAGCCTAAGTAGATCATAAGATCATGCACATTGAATGCGTGTTTTGAATTCAATCCCAGTGTTCTGTCATCATTTTTACATCCAGTTAATATTTTTATATGAATATTTTTGGGGTTGTGGAACCAATCATCTGTGTTTCCATTATTTCCTATGGGAAAATCCACTTCATGTAAAGAAAGTTTCACGTAAAGAAACTACCTCCGGAACGAATTAATTCTGTTACGTGAGGCGCCACTGTATGTGTTATTTCTCCATGTATGTTATTTTTTTTTTTAATGTTTGATATTTCAGTCTTTTTCAGATGTCAGTGTACATTCCTGAATATTCACTTTTTTAAAAAAGTATCAATTGTGTTTTATTATCACAAGATACTGTAAATATTGGATTTTAGAAAAACAAATTCTTTTAAAAATAATGTAAGATCAAAAAATTTGGTCTATGTGATTAAATTTTTAAAGGGAAATATTTTATTTTAAAATATTAATATATCTAAAATTTTAATATTTTATGTCTCTGCTATTACTTCTGAGACAATATTTCAACCAGAAAATTAGCTGTACTCAAATGTTAGCCATAAAATGCCCTTTTAGGCATTATATCATGCGGCTGGTGAAACTCACCAGGATGTCAGCATTTTTAGTATTATCTCTCAGCTTGGAAACTGTTTGTTGCTGCAGAAAATATTTTCCCTGAGGATAGTGGGAACAGGAATTGAGAGCATGAGTTGAGGGCATGTGGTGGGTCTTGCTGTACTCTCTCACTCCCCCTCATTGCACACAATATGACACCAGGACAAAAGAGGACCTGATACTGTATCTCTTGATTCTAAAGTGGTCTTCTAACATTCTTGTGGCTGCTCTATCTATATTTGGGAAGGTCTTCTATTTTTGCTGGAAACATGAAAAAAGGATTTGAGATTTTATTTTTAGAACCTCTTTGATCTGAAAATTTTTGCAAGGGATAAACCTTACGGCCAAGCTACATTTATCAAGATTGCTCAAGTTTGCTGGAGAAATGCTCTGCTCTCAGTTTTTCGGTGCAGTTGCTTGTAAGCAAATCAGATTCCCAGTGGCTTGCAGGAATGTGTCAAAAGGCATTTCCTGTTCCATTTAAATGTCGTCTGGGGTGAAATTAGATTGTGAATTTAGGCTCTAATGTACAATGTACTCACCATTTCCCCTAATAAAACAACTCCTAGCATGTTGAAACAGAAAAGATGCATATCAAGTCTAGAAATTCTATATTGTTAACATGGCATTTAATGTTATTAATACTCCTTGGTTTGTCTTTACTCAGAAGGGCATTGTGAAATGGTTTTGGTCAATAATATTAACTTTTGTGCTATGTACTGCAAGGAGATAGCAATTTATTCTGCTAGTTGAATACATAGTGCATTTGTTTCAAAATTAAAAGTAAGTTTGGAATATATACACAGTGATTGAAGAGTAACTCCCTGTTTTAAAATACTTATAAATTACAATATAGGGAGTTACTTTTCAATCACCCTGTATATTCAACACACACACACATGCACGTGAGAGAGAGAGAGAGAGATCAGAAGGCAAGACAGAAGGCAACCAAGTCCCTCATCTGATTCACTCAGGGCATCAGGCCCCAGGCACCAAATTGGCTAGATGTTGATCACTCAATCTTTAATGTTAAGCATAGGACAAAAACATGTTGTACCCCTTGTCACCCCCTCAAGGGTTAAATTTCCAGAAATTGGTTCTTGGTGGGTGTTATTGTCACAGAAAGAACACCCTCCCCGAATTTCACTCTTCTAGGTCTAGGGGTTGGGGCAGAGCATCCCTCAGTCAGGGATTCTTCAATGGAAAGTATAGGGAGGAAAACACATTGCACCCCTTTTCACCCTCTTCCAGTTGGAATTTCCAAAAACTGGTTCTTAGTGGGTGCCTCTATCACGGAAGGAATGCCCTCCCCAAATTTCACGCTTTTAAGCCCAGCAGCTTTGGTGGGGCATTGGTGAGTGAGTGAGTGAGTCAGTGACTTTTCAGTTTTATATATCTAGATGAGAAAAAGACTTTCTGATGTCAGGGAGATCTCTATTTTGGTGATGACTTTGATTTTTCCAAAATTCATCAACTTGCATCATTTCTGCCGCATTCATATAGTTTTGTTCCAAAATGTCTGCCTTCATGTGTCTGTGTGGCTAACAGTGCAATCCTAAGCATGTCTACTCAGAGGTAAGCCTCATTGTGTTCAAAAGTACTTACTCCCAGGAAAGTATGGTTAGGATTGCAGCCTTAGTCAGGCCTCAGGCACCAAAACAGATATTTTACCCCTGCTTTCCCAGATCAGTTATAACCGTTTAACTGTTACCATTCTTGGAACTGTTTTGGAGTAGCTTTCAAAGTAGCATGACTGAAGTTTTATATTTTAAGTAGATCTGATGCTATGGGAGGGAACACATAGCAATACAGAAAATGTATTAAAGCTGGGCAGTCTGAACATGTCGTGCTCACCTCCAGCCTTATGTGGGTTTGGCTGCCTCCCATCCTAGAGAGGTGTCTTACTGTCTGTCGCCAATGGGCAATGGATCCAGACTATTGCATTTGCCAGTGAAAAAAGTTTTCAGCATTGAAGTAACATGCTGTATTTGTACTATTAAAACAGCTGCTTTCCAGAGCTGTGGTCTTTGTCTTTCCAATTCCTGTTTGGTGGGGGGGGGGGGAGGTGTTATATATAGGAATGAATGGCGTTTAGGCAAAGGGAACCCTGTTTTAATTGCTTACCATTGATTCTTTTCAGAGAGTGCCATGGTAATGTGAGTGCTGGGGCCGGTCACAGACCAGGGGGAAGTTGTTTGAATTAGGAAATGGTCTGAGGTGTAACATTTGTCCTCTCTTGTTACCAGGGAGACTGTCAGACGAGGGAGGAAGCTGTCGCAATGGGTGTTGGACTCTGCAACAACGGCTTCATGCACCACGGTAATTCAATATCCTCCTATCCTAACCAATTAACAGGAACTTGCAATTGTCTCATTAAGTAGGAAATGTGGCATATCTCTCTACTGCATAATATTATCCCTAAAGCAAAGTAGGAACAGCCATTAAATCCGGCTTTGGCGATGCAGGAAGAGTTCAAAAACCACAACAGACTGTAAATAGTGTAACGTATGCAGCAGCCCCAATGCAGCAGTTGCAGATTGTAAGAGCAAACAGTTGGAAGGAATGAGGAGTTTAGATTTCTTCCCACTAATTCTCTAGACCAGGGGTCAGGATCAGGTCAGCATTTCATTTTCTTTGTAAACCGCTTTGTTGTGGGTATGTGAACTTTTTCATTCAAAAGCCATATATATATATAGTGTAGATAGATAGATCCTCTATCACTGGCACCAAGGACGGCATCCACCCAATTTTCAGGGCACTTGAAGACCTGGGTGAGCAGCAGCGGATCCTTTGTGGTGCCTGCTCCAGCCCCAGAAAGTAGAGGAGGTAGAGAAGAAGCAGCTTCTTCTCCACCTCCCCTACACCCACCTGGGCTGGAACATTTCACAGAGACTTCCAGGCTGCCCACCCAGGTCCTGGAATGAGGGGGAGGGGGACAAAAGTTGCACAGGAAAATCAGTGCCACTGGTGCTTGGTGCCCATTGGTGCCCAATGCCTAAAAATATTCTTTACATTTACTCCTGCAGTGACGGAGTATATAATGTCAGCTCATAGTGTATCAGCACATAGAATCATGTCAGCACACAGAATAATATTGAAATATAGGTATGACACAACACCGCTGAAAAGTTGCTAACCCCTGTCCTAGACCACAACCAGACGGTTTGGGTACTGCTGAAAACTATCTGGAAATACCTGATGGCATTGACATTGACTATTGCAGGACCTCAAGCGCAGAACATCAAGATGCTTTCTTCTATGTCTTCTTGCACCAGTGCATCACCATGTAGCATGGGCCATCATAGAACTTTATGGTGTTTTGTTTTTTCTGTTGGTCATTTGTGCTTTTTCTTGCCCCTGTATCCATTCACTCCCCATCTGCAGATAGTATAACAAATGAAGGTTCATGAACTTTGCCTGTCCTTTTTTGTTCCTACAACACTTCTTCAATTCTTCAGGGACTTTCCTTGTTCCAGGGTATTTTCAGTCCTTCTTCATGCTTCTCTGTTCACACTTAATTTATTTTCCTGGATTTCCTTTTCATAACTGATCCCAACTTCTCTCTTTAAACAGTACTTTTACCTTGTGCTTTAGTTAGATGGTTAGGTTTATAAGAACTCAGGTCCTTGGGTGTCATACCTTGGGTGCAACTGGTAAGCAGAATAATGTAAGTTCTGTAGCACCAAATCCTTTTTCTTTCTGATATTATGGAGTGTCATGCCATGGTGGTGCATGATAGCATATCCCAGAGGAGCTGTAATTTCATGGGAAATGAAAAATGATGAAACTTAGGCTGCAGTCCTCCACTTAGGCTAGACTAAGTCCAGGCCTAAGTCCTGTGCTGACCTGGGGATGTCATAAAAGTGCGATAAGGCACTTCTGCACCATTCCTGGGTTAGGTCACTGCACAGACATTTGCTTGCCTCTCTACATTACCACAGGAATAGAAGGACCAATGAATTGTGCGGCTTAGGTTAGGATTGTCCCCGTAGTCTACAAAAGTCTACATAGTCTGCCAAAACAAATTTCAGGTAGGGGTTTTTCCCAGGCATACTCCTTATAGTGATGCCACAATTTGAATTTGGGCCTTCTGCATTCAAAGCACATGAATTTCTATAGCTCTGCCTTTGTTGGTTCCTTCATAGTGGTTGAAGCCTATTGAGCAGTGTCTAAAGTTTTTGCTTAGGACAAATTAGGAATGTGAACAAAGGGATGAAAACAGAGCAGTTCAAGTATGGCAGATTAGAGTTTCATTCAGGGCCATCTGTAGCTTTCTGTAATAAACCTTTCACTGTGTAATAGTGACAACCTGTGACATTGCCCAAGAATCTGAGAGCAGATATTTGGACATGACATCAGTATTCAACCTGGTTCAACAAATTCCAGAAAGTGAAGGGCTTGAAAACTTCCCAAGGAAAAGAGAGACAGCTGAGAAGTTAATTTAGTGTTATGGCCTTGCTCTGTCTTTCTATGAAGTTGGCTGGCCTTTGGAAGCCTCACAATGGACCTATGTTTACCAATTGGAATTATTCCAATTAAAGATGAAAAGTAGCCATTGTTTGTGTCCTCCCTTGGATATCTTGGCCTCTGTGTCAGGAGCGTACAACTTAGGGCCATGCATGCTTCAGAGACAGAGCATCAGACATGTAGCACAGGCAGCAGGCTATTGGGAGAGCAGAGGATAGTAGTTCAGATGTCTGTGAGTTGGTGGCAAATGGGATGAGTTGGTGGCAAATGAGTATGTGTGTTGGTGGCAAATGATGACAAATGAGTAAGGTTTCTACAGAGAGTGTGAAGAATCATTAGTTTTTTGTTTGTGCTGCTTTATTTGACATGCTAAATATGAATTCAATAGGAAAAATAACTATCATTGATAAGCACATAAGATTTGCCAGGTAGGGTCATTTAATTCAACAGTCTGTCTTTTCAGATCTCTCTGGGAAACTCCCTGAGATGGAAAGTTACAGTAGTTATATCCACCCTATACTGTTACTCTTCCATCCATCACAGCATTAAGCTGTGAGTGCCTGTTAGTTGAGATAGAATACATGTTCAGATTTTAAGTAAATTATGGTAGAATTCAAATAGAAACCAACATTTCTTACCTATCTGGATAATGGTCTAAATCTAAGCAAGGTACAGAAAGACAAGCTTACGTTTCAAGAACACAGTTATTACGGAGATCTACTGAAGGAAGCAGTTCAGTAGGAATAGTTCAAGTGCTGATATTTGATTTGCCATCATCCTCCCATGATCACATGTTCTCATGGCATTTTTTGCCAAGAAATGAATCTATGAATCAAGTAGGAACTTTAGGGACGAACACAGACAGGAAGACTTAAAACAAAGGCTTAAATTGTAAATACTACTTGTAAGCTAGAAGAATACTATTCAATTCACTCCTAGCTTTTCTCCAGTTAGCACGGTGCCAATGATGGTTTTTTTTCCTGGAATGAAAGAAAATGGTTAATTTGATTCAATGCAATATTTTTTAAAAAGCATTTTGTCTTGAGGAATTGTACACCCACCTAATTGGGACGTTTGGCTTGTAAGGTGCATGTGCACAAGGATGTACTCAGCATTTGGCTTTTTTGTCTAGCAACTGTTCCCTGCTTTTTAATGTAAAGTCCTTTGAGATAATAGGATGCACAAGAATATGTTGACCACGTGCATTTCTGACTCACTGGGAGTGTTGGGCCCGTGAAGCAAGAACGCATATGATCAGTGTGAGAGACAGAAGGAGAGCTGTGACTCTTGTTCCCCTTTAGTTTATTTCTACATTGTTAGCTCCTAGGGGCAAGTACCTCTTCTGTCATCTCTTTTAAGGCACCTTCTACAGTACATGAATGGCATTCTATAAATAATCACATGCAAGTCCCAACAATTAACAGATATGCAAAAATCTCATATATTCACTGCTAGCTTAAAAGCTGCACTCCGTGCAGAACTTTTAAGCCAGCTCCTGCAGAGGGCGTTTTGGGCCTCTAGCCCAAAACTAAAGGTACTTCTGGTCCAGCTTTGAAAGCAGCAGTTTCGAAGAAATAACTTTGAATTCCTCAATTCAGTCCATGGAACTTGAAAACTTCACTGTAAGTTTTGTCAGTTGTTTTCAAATTTGAATTTTTAACTGTTCCCTCCTTATCCGGCCACAAATCCCAATGCTGGATGTTATAATATGTCTATGTAGAGCAAGTGTGGGTGGAGCTAGAGAACGTGGGTGGAGTTGTGTTGTATGTGTGGTGGGGAATTGGTTTGTTTGTGGGGGTTAGTCCTGGGATCATCCCGATTCCAAAAAGGTATAATATGTCTATGTTGAGCAGGTGTAGGCAGACCTAGAGGGGTTTAGGATATGTGTGGAATTATGGAGGTGTGGGGTGTGGGGTTTGGTTGTGTGTGGAGGTTAATCCTGGGATCATCCTAATTCCAAAGTGGTATAATATGTCTGTGTAGAGCATTCACAGACAGAGTTAGAGAGGGACCTGACGGACAGATAGAATTAGCCTTTTTTTAGTGTAGATATTGGAGGACAGTGGTTTTCAACCTTTTTCATCACATCCACAGTTTCATCACTGACCATACAGAACTGAAATTGTCAAGACACACCATCAGGTTTTTACTGCTTATAAGGCACACCTTGCTGCTTGTGGGAGATTCCATTCTAGTAAATTGGCACTGACAAGGCGCACCATGCTGCTGGTAGGGGATTCAAATCCCCCAATTTCCCTCCCCAAACTTTCATAGCACACCTGTGGATCATCCATGGCACACGGCACAGTGGCTGTAACTCACTGCTGTAGGAGGATCTCCTAAGAGATCTGTTTTGGATTATTTAACATTTTCAGTTCAGTCCATTTCATTATTTAACAGTTACACACTGTTTTTTATATTCTTGTTTTGTGTTTTTAATTATTTGTTCATCTGTTTCCTACTCTTTGGTTTCAAGTCTTGGAGAAGAGTGAATTCAAGGATGAATCTCAATACTTCCGCTTTCACGCTGATGAGGAAATGGAAGGTACCAGTTCCAAGAGCAAACCCTTACGGAATGACTTCAAGCTCATTGAAAATATCTTAGCCAAAAGATTGCTGGTAAGAGAAGGCTATTGATACATGTCTTTAATGAGAGGAAAAAAGCCTATCAAAATGACAGACAATATATATATAGGGAGAGCTGGTCTATACCAGAGACCCAAGTGGAAATGTATACCTCTGAGTGCCACTGAAGCACTTTGCATATGTTTTGCAATAACATTGTCCATAAAAGCAGCTCTTTGTTATTGCTATTGGAATAAATGGCAACCATTTTGATCATTGGTACTCAAACATTTGAGTCCTCTGTGCCCAGAATGTGGTTCCTGTCTAGACCATATCCAAGTGTTTCTGTTTCGCTACCATGTGATTTCCTACCTACTTGGAAGACAGAGATGCTTTGGCCAGTCACATTGGCTGTATGACAGTAGTTGTGACTGCTGAGAGCATCCTTGTTTGGAGAGAAAGAAGGATGTTGCATGGTGGCTGAGCAGAACCAAGTTCCTCTTACTGCATGGATGTATCCATGCTGATGCTGGTGCATCTGGCCCCTGAGCCATGGTTTGTGCATCTCTGATGAAAGCTGTAATCGTGAAGTGCCTATCTATCACTGGGCTAATTCCAAGATATGCCAGCCCATCTACACCAGAAAAGCTTGGGCCAGCGTGAGTCCACTTAGGCTGGCCCAAGACAGATGGATTTGGGCTGACCTATCAGTGCTGGCCTACGCAGCTCAGCAGAGGCATGTTGAGGACTTGTTGAGCACCTAGAACAGTGTTAGGCTGAATTCAGAGCCTATTTCCAGAGCAGACATGCCACCTCACAGCTCCTCTGACGTAGGCCTCCTTAGGAGCAGGAGTAGACTGTAAATCTGAGTAGACTGTTAGGGGCCCATGATAAGCCAGAGTAAAAATGGAAGTGTTGGCAGAAAAAGTACTAAACCAACCTAAGTGCAACCTCTGCTTCTCAACCTCACAAATAGATACAGCACAAATAGAGCACCTCACCTCAGGATATGGCACAACTACACCAGCCCAGTGAGGATGCTGCCCTTGTGCTGCTGCCTTTGCCCTCCTAGTCCTGTGGATTTGGTGTGTCAGTCTTGAGGGCTCCTAGCCCTGTGGATTTGGCCTAACTGTCAGCTCAGGATACAGCCTACTAAGACCAGCTTAGTTGGACCACTCTCTCTGGTCTAAAGTCAGGATTGTACTGTGTAATTGTAAGGATATGTATGGAGGAATAACACGAAGCAAATCATCATTCCTGTTCCTGAGGCCTGCTTCCATTTTCTGTTTCCATTTCCAGTGAAGGCTTGCTTCCATTTTCATAGCATCATTCTAGATTCAGTGTCTTGGTGGTGTTAGAACATGACATAATATTTATTGTTTGGCAGGCAGGCAAATGCATACACATGGCAGGGAGGGGGTCATAGTGAAGAACATCAGCCCCGGTTTCTACTGAAAATCTTCCTCAGTGTTCCTGTACTTCACATTTCTTAGGACAACCTTGGGCCGGCCCAAGTTTCTTGGGCCTGCCCGGGAGTATTGCAAAAGTGCCATAAAACACTTTCATGCCTCTGTGAAGGAAATTAAATCAGCATATGGATGTGTGCCAGTCTCCCTGTGCCTCCATAGCCCCAGGAAGGAGTGATTTGGCACTGGCTAAGCTTGGTCACCGCAGGGGTCTGTGGGTTATGGGGAGGGAAGAGGGAAGAATGAGCTCTGAGACAGGAGGAAGACAACAAGCATTACTGAAGGTGGGCAGGCAGGGCATGAGAGACAGAACCAGGATTCAGTACTTGTTCCAGAGTCTAACCCCATTCCTAGGCGGCCTAGGGCAGTCCTGAGCTGCTCAAATTTGTGCTGCTGTTTGAGATGGCTCAGATCTGACTATTTTCATTGGGACTGCAGTGGTTCTCCCTGCGATATGGGGAAAAGTTTCCCATTGTCTCAGGCCATTACAAGAGCAGCCCCAGACTTGAGCTAGATAAAGCACAGGTATGCCAGCCTGCCTCTTTCAGCACAAGTTAGGATTGCGCAGTAATTTTAAAAAGCCACACCATTTTCAAAATTAGCATTCTGGTTCCCTGTAACCTGCCCAGGTGTCTTAAATCCTTTTGTTCTGATTCTATGAGCTCTCTCTCCACTCTGTCATCCTATTTAGTGGATTATTTGAGAAGGTCTTGATTACTACCATTTTTCTTATTTCCTGAAAATGGGCCAAAGTCTGAACCACTCTCATTGTTGATGACTAGGAAAATGCAAGAGCAGTAATGGGTGGCTGGCAGCAACAAAAACAGCATACTATGAGGTGATTTAGAGGCCCATTAAAGCAAAAAGAAAAATTCCCAGAGGTGGTTTCATTTGCCTTGTCCTGCAGCATTATTAATTCTTCATGCTGAAGGCATGTGGATCAATGTCACCATGCAAATTGTACTCTTCCATCATCATACTGATTACACAAATTAAATATCCCAGTGCTTTAAGGCTTACATATCCAGATTCTCCTGTTGAATCAAAGAGGGAAATATTTCTCATAAATTCACCCCTTTGATTACTTCCAGCTTTAGGGAGAAAATTGGATCAGGTGGCACTCATAGCATGAAGAGGGAATATGGGATTTCCCCTAGTATCATGGCAATTATACAGATCCAGAAGGCCCTATAGGAGTTCCAGTCATAGGACTCTCAGCCGTCCATATGCTGTACTTTATTCCTCCATATGATATATATATTTCTAAAGTATGAGTTTGTCAAATATACGTTTGCAAATTTGTGTATTATACAGGACTACACATTGGGCAGCTGTAATTGTCTGCAGCACCTGGCTTAGTGCATATTTTCGGTCAAAACCCAGGTTTGCCTCTGTGAAGCACAGTGGTACGTAAGGCCCATCTAGTCCAGCTTCCTTTACAGCGACTCACACAAGACCTATATCCAGGTGCCTTTCTCTTGCATCTGGCATTTTGGGGTTGCCTAGATCTGCACATGCACACAGACACAACTCCATCATGGCTTGTAACCTGTGATGGTCCTTTTCTCTAGGAATTTGTCCAATTCCTTCTTAAAGGTATTGAGGCTAGAACCACATCCTGTGGCAAGGAGTTCCATAGATTAATTACCCACTGGGTAAAGAAATATTTTCTTTTGTCTGTCCTAACTCTCCCAACATTCAGTTTCATTGGATGTCCCCAGATCTGCTGTTAATGTGAAAGGAAAAAGAGCATCTCTGTATCAACTCCATCTAAGCAGGCTTCTGTCAGTCTTGAAAGACTATGGTATCGTGCTTGGCGCTGCACACGCTGCATGCGAAGCACGAAAGCCTGGGTTGGATTGTTATTGAGAATAGGCTGTTACCCAAGCAGCAAATCCTCCCCTCTCCACGCCACTGAATTAGTCCAATGGAAAGGCAGAGCCAATACGATTGGATCCAGCTGGCGTCGCAGAGCTGGGCTAAGGACAGGCGCTCACCCTGTCTTGTGAGGCCGACCCGGGTCTCAAACCCTGGCCTGCTGCTTAACAGGCACAGCATATTAATTGCTTGCGCCACCCACAGCCCTTGCATAATTTTGTATGTCTATCTATCCCTTGCATAATTTTGTATGTCTCAATCACGTCCCCCCTCAGGCGTCTCTTTTTTAAGACTGAAGTCTTAGCTGTAGCCTTTCCTCATAAGGAAGGTGTCCCAGACCATCAATCATTTTGGTCACTCTCCTCTGAAACTTTCCCTTTTCCTCTATTTACCATTTACACCTATTTTATGTTTACTTTGATTTTTCAACCTGGGACACCCTTTCAAACTTAAAAACCTGTCCAGGACACACACTCACCCCAGTCAAACTCACTGGAATATGACATCGCTATGATGCCAGAGCTTCTCCATGTCTACTTGGAAGTAAGTCCAATTGTGTTCAACGAGAATTACTCCCACAAAAGTCCAGTGCCAGATTCCAAGATGGTGGATCTCACCCTCTTGCGACCCCCCTCACCCAAGGTCACAACCCACCAAGGGGATCTCTACCACCACTTTTAGTACCACTGATGTAGCATATGAGGAGGATGATGAAGGGCCAAGGGCCAGATGAAATTCTTATGCTTCTACTTGGGAATGATTCTTAATGTCCTCTCATCTATGGCTGCATTCCTTTTGCCGGGAGGATTATCTTTCCTGGGTGGTTTTTGAAATGCAGTCTGCTTTTGCAACATATTCCGAATTGCATAAGGAGAAATCCACCTTCTGTCTCTTTTGTCTCACCACTACTATTTAATGCCATTTTCTGAAATTAAACAGGAAGGAAGAGAACAGCAAATATTTTTTGTAACATGAAAGGCACAGATGCCAAATGCAAATTATTCTCTTGTGAGGCAAGCTTCCTTTGAACAACTGCTTAATTTCATTTGTTTGTGCAATTGTTTCTGTTCATGGACATAAATCCCAACTTGCTGAAAGAAAAAAAAACATACAAAATTCTCGGCATAGTTTGGGAGAATTAGAGCTTAGGCTAACTTCCAGATTCTAAAAATGTAGCAGTGGGGCTGTGCCATGTTATTTTCTTTATAATTTATAAACAGTTCTTGCTGAAGCAGACATTAGACTCCAGGGTGGGTCATACCAGGAGGTTTTATGCTGAAACAAAACAGTGACGGTGCTTATCGAGACGACAGCTCATGAAATATCCAGACTTATTTAATGTATTTCTATTTATATATTTCAAACATACTTGGAACTTGCCTATATAAATGTGTGTATATTATATATTTAAGGCAATGTGCCATAACATACTTAGAAAACAACAATTAATTCATAAAAACCTTAATAAATTAAATAGCATGATAGAACAATAAAATAAGCAGAAAATATATAGGACCTCAACCAAAACAGACCTCAACATTGCTGTTCATTAAAAAATAAGGCCAATTTAAAAGAAAATCTTTGACCTGATGGTTTATTCTGGAATCATGGTGCCTTCAGTATATAAGCTCTGTCCAACCCAGTGAGGATGGGACTGCAGCTCAGAGGAAGAACACCTGCTGTACCTATAATCAGTCCCTATAATCTCCAGAGAGTCCCTGTAATTTGCACAGTGGGAAATGCCACCATCCATCAATATAACCAATAATGGTCTGAATCAACTGAAGCAGGACAATCAGCCTTTGAAGATAGGAGCACCTGGAACAGAGCATCTGAGGGTACTTGAGGATGAAAATACATAGAGTGTATACATACTGTTGCACTTCTGTCTTTAAAGTGAGATATTCTACACAAGTTAATACTAATGAAATGCAGTTGAATGTTTTTCGCTATAGTTTTTGGAAATAGCTTGCTGATTTACTTATACTGTTCCTAATCCAGAAAGGAAAACATATATGTAAATGATGGATGTTTATCTGCTGCTCTTTTGAGGCGGGTAGAAGTGGAAATTTTCCACCCCAGAGCGCTGTACAATAAATTCAAATTCAATAAAACTTTTTATTCAAAGGGGTCAAAATACTTTACCTGTTTCCTTTTACACAGGAAGGTAGTGAATGGGTACTACTGATGGCATATGTCCCACTTTTCTTCAAGAAATAAGCAGAGAGCTGTCCTTTATCTTCATAACAACCATATGATGTAGGTAAGGTTAGGAAAGTGATCCTCCAAAGAAAATCCATGAGCTTGTATGGCCATGCTTAGATCTGAACCCTTGTTTCCATCATCCAAGGCTGATGCACCTTTAACTTATAACAATGAAAGTGTTCTTCTGCCTTTTCCATTTTTCGTTCCTACCCTAAAACATGCAGCTATTTCTCCATGGACACGCACGCACGCACGCACTTATTTATTTATTTATTTATTTATTTATTTATTTGACTTATGGTAATTACAATTGCTGAGAAATCCTTTGTGAGATCCAGTAGCCGGTAAGCATAAACTGTTTATGCCCAGGCTAGTCTACATTGTTCTATGGGTAGATCATAGCACTCCTCTCTTTCACAGCATGGTCATCATCACATCTTTATTCAGGAAATGACTTCAAACTTCTAGCAGGCTTTTTCAGGTCAGCCAAGCTGTCTGGCTCTGATGACTCATGACAGCCTGCAGTCTCCCATCCATGAATTGTCCAGGTCTTTTCCTCCTTAGCTTTCATTGGCAGCCTGCGCTCAACTACAAGAACAGAATTGCTACTTTCTTTATCTCCATGGACAAAACTCAATGGATAAAACATATATGATGTTCATATAGTACAAAAACTTCATAGGGTATACCCTGTGAAGAGAATTAAATCATCTGCCCTGGTTTGATTGATCAATATGACAGATAATAATTGACAGGTCCCATTGAACTGGAGGCAGGCAGATTATTCATTAGAGAGGACAGGAGGCAGTTCAGCAGGATGGAAATCATGCAGAGGATCAGTCTCTGAGCATGTAAACCTGGCACCTGAGTGTTTCATTATTCAGCCTAGGGAGCCAGGGTCAGAGTTTACAGCATTATAGGAAGGGCTGGAACCTTTTAGGCTATTTATGTCATTTGATTTTTACTTCACTAGATTCTCTGGTCATCTGCATTGGTGGTGTTTCTGCAAAGCAACAGAGAGCAGGCTAACAATTTTTTTCTAAAGAGGACACCAAAATGGTGCAAGGAACAAAGTGACTGCACTGCATTGTGAGTTAGAGACTCATGATGCAAAAACCCTGGTCTCTGACACAAAAACTGAACCCATAACTTGTCCTTATGGAAAAACACATTAACAAATATTTGGCTGGATTCTCATTGAACTGGAGACAATTAATCAATAAATACCTCCACTTATCCTAACACATTTTAAGCCTGCTGGGGAACCAATCTTGCTGGAAAAAAGAATATAATTTTACATGCACAGTAAAGTTTATTGTATATATAGCTTACTGTATATACGCATAGTACTATGCCACAGTAAAGTTTATTGTATATATAGCTTATTGTATATGCACGCATAATAAAGTTTATTGTAATAATATAGCTATTATTCTCCCACTGTTCCAAGCATAGGAAGGGGTAAAATTGATAAGAGACTTTATCATTCTTTTGGTCATGTTTCACTCCATGGGTTGCTTACACATCCCACCAAATCTGCAGAATATTTGAACCTCAGAGATAAGTTCAAAGCAATCTACTGTTATTTTCACCAAAACTACTTTGAGCCACAATAAATCATCCATAGATAGTATTAAAAGTGTGATGCTTTGTTTTACTTCCTGAGGGTCAGGGTTCCCCAAGGCTCTTGCCATGTGATTTAATTGGAAAGCGAATTATAGTCGTCATGCTTTTGATTCAAAAAGTGCTCTTTCTTGAGCAGCCTTTTCCAACAAGTCCTGCAGCCTTTCCAAATGGAAAAAATTGCTAGCTGGAGCTCAGGAGTCCCCATCCAGTTTCAATTAAGTCTCAAACTTATGGTCATAATGGCTGTATTGTTCTGGTTGATGAAACTCTGGCCCTTGTCAGTGTTCAAGACCAACAATTCACCCACAAAGTGCTGAGTTCCAAAGAACTCTTTGTACTAAATGTATTTGTGTAGCAGTGCTCCTAGAGTGTTCTGTCAAGAAGCTCCCATCTATATGACGGTTTTACTGAACGATCTCCTCTTCGTTGCATCATCTTCCCACTGAGCATTGTTTTTTTCTCTTTCCAGTCATCAGTAGTCTTCCTCTTGCAAAGTTCCTATAGGAAAGGAGGCTTCAACTGCAGTCCTAGCCTCCTGTTAGGCTGGCCTAAGCCCTTGCATAAATCCTGTGCTGACCTGAAGGCATCACAAAAGTGCCTTATGATACTTCTGTGCCACTCCTGGGAGAGGTTTATGCTAGTGCACAGACATGCGCTTGCCTCCCTATATCACCACAGAAACAGGAAGACTGACGAGTAGTGCCAGCGTAGGTTAGGTTTGCACCCTTCATTTTCTTAACTGTGCTATGATGAACCTCTGCAAGAAAAAGAAGGTGAGGAGCTAGTAGTAGTACTGACTTCAACTCTTAAGAACTTTTTTCGGAACTGTAAAAGTAGTTTGAGTAGGATAACATGCTTATTTTTCTCTTTAATGGGAGTGGGATGAGTTAAATTTTCTGGCATATCTTGGGAAGTGGCAAACAGCCTTTGCTGTAATTTTCAAATTTTTGTTTGTTTATATATAATGTTCCCACATGGTCTCATTGAACCTTTCAGGCAATTCACAACATGATGTAAAAAACACAGTCAAGAACAAGTGAAAACCTGAAAGCGTTAGAACTGCATTCCAGGAGTAATGAAACAACTTCAAAGTAAAATTCAACTTTGCTCCCCCCACCCCCTCAAATGCTGCTGGAAAAGAAAAAACCTAAATATCCTGGGACTTTCTAGGGAGAGGCTGCAATTGCTGAAAAGATTCTGTCCTTCCATGTAACTTCTCATAGAGATGGGGTTTGCAACATAACTTCTTTTGAGTTTCTTGCCCTACAATCCAGAATAACTATGGGAAGACGTAAGGTTTGCTTTATGCATTTCCCATAGGTTTCCCGTAGATGGAACCGTAACTACATCAGTGTAAAAGATCCCATAGTTACTCTGGATTGTAGCCATAGTGCACGAAGAGCTGGTCCAGGTCCTTCTCATTAACATTTTTAATGCTTTCTTCTTCCAACTGTCAAGTGGCTCAAATGAAGGCATTTATTTTACAATAATGATGGGTAGGAAAGGAGCTACAGTACTGAGCTAAGAACTGCAAAACTACTAAACTGCAAAACTCAAAATAGTTAGATGGTAAAACAAGCTCACAGGTTTCTCAAAGATGCTTTTTTTCCCTCCAAGGTTTTCCCTGAAGAGGATGACTATGGCTTCGACATAGAAGAAAAAAACAAAGCCATTGTGGTGAAGACTGTTCGTCGTGGGTCACACGCAGAGGTGAAAACTACTGACATTGGCAAATAAATTGTCTTTTACTTTTAGGAAGGAAAATAGCATTGTTTGAAACTGCCCCCAAAATAAGCAGAAACTAATTTCATTTTAATGGCAGCAAGGAGGAAATTAAGGATCTTCTGCAATTCCCCCTGCTAAAACTTGCATTTATGGATTTATATAGTTTTTGGCTGATTTATACCGTATTCTTGTATAGTAATTTCATTAAGTGATAAGAGAGGCCCCTTCTATCCCAAAGCAATGATGGCAGGCTTCATATTGTGCTTCAAAGCATGAAGTCAATAACAAGGAGGCTGCGTTCAGATTAGCATCAAGCAACAAACATCTGGATTCCTCTCCCTACTCATAAAGCCACTAGCTGCCTTTGTTTTGAGGAGTGAAAAATTTAGGATCCTGGAAAACAGTCCAAGAGGTATCCTTCCACAGCATTGTCTCAGTACTTACAATTACAGTACTTCACCTTACAATTACAATTAAAACAACTTTCCCTTAATAAGTAGTCCACAGCACAAAGAAGAATGAACTTGATTAGAAATGCAGTCTGATCCAGACAAACTATAGAGTTCCTTTTCACAACCATCTTTCCTTGCCAGTTTGCAACTTTAGTCTTTCCTTGCCAGCCACAAACCATTCTGTTTTGATATCCTCAGAAAAGAGTGCACACCCAGCCATTGGATTCCCCCACTTTACAAAAAGGCATATATTTGTTTTTGGGGCCGTTGCATGCATGTGTTCATATTGCAGAAGTTTACAATGTCTTTCAACATTTTCCTCTATGTCATTTTGTTGTGCCGATAATACTATTATTATTTGAGGTAACTGATGGATGCTTTACTACCAATTACACTGGAAGTAACTGACAATGACATGATTACCAGTTACTAACTAGTGGTGGGCTTCAGGGGGTTCTCACGGGTTCTATAGAACTCTTTGCTAATGAGCGCCTGGTTCTGAGAACTGGTTACTAATGGGACATAGAACCTGTTGTTAATTTAGGTTATTAGGACATAGAACCTGTTATTTATTTATTTGAATCCCACCACTGTTACTAACTACTGTTAACAGTTACCACCACGTTGCATGCTGTATACTATTTGAAGTATCACTGTAAGTAACTGACAAAGACATCATCACCAGTTACCTCTGGGTTAGGAGTCCAGATGCAGCATGACAAAAACTAGAGGCTCAGGGTGATGCAAAATCTTTTTCAAGCATGGAAAAGCATGCTTTGGAGCTTTGCCCACTGAGCAGAAACTCCTCCTGCTGGCATCACCACAAGACTGGTGGCACCTGTACCACTGTTGCACATTCATTGGGGAGATTTTTTTCAAAGCCAATACAATGTAGGAATGATTGGAGGTGCAACTACATTCATGTAGTAAATTACATGCTTGGGACTGACCTCAGGATTCTCAATTCTGCAGGTAACTTGCATAATGCAAGTTCAAAGCCTTAATGCATAATGCAAGTTCAAAGCCTCAGGATCAAAGCCTTCCTAGAAGCTGCCTAGAACACTGGCATCTAGCCTTCCTTCCAACTTTGAGCTGTGAGTAGGTAGGGAAGCGTGGCCCAACTGTGAGATTATTTCCACCTTTCTCAGTATCTTTAGAGTTGGGAAGAAGGCTTGGACTTGTCAGACTTAACAGATGTGGTAGCAGACTCACCCAGTGGAGAATGGCAAACAAAATTGTGAAACTCTAGTAGCACTTTACCAATATAAGTTTCATTTAATTTTCATTTATACATTTGAGTGATGATCTTCCTTCAGGCAGCTCTGAAGGAAATATTAGAGGTGGCTTCCTGTTCAAGAACTGGGCAGGTCCAAACAACCTTAGTTTTGGAGATGGGACTGCAGCAGGTAACTTCAGAATATTTGTTTTCTGAGATATTTGGGCAAATTTTTGTGCTTTTCAGTTCCTACTTTCCCATGTTTTATTATAATTGGTGATCCCAAAATCTATCTTCTTAGTTAAGGCTTTCATTAATACAAACCTCATTATTTTTATGGACGTTTATCAGAATTTTTTTTAAAACTTTGATATTACAGACGCACAGTTTGCTAAAGAATCTTTTTCTTGACCTGCCAAGAAAAATTAGTGGTGACCATCTGCCTGTCTTTCCTGTTTAACCCCTAAAATATTGTTATGAACAGGAACTGATGCTAAATCCCAGTGAATAGGAGAGCCATTGGCTCAGTTCACCAAGATTTGAAAAGTAGCGATAATGCCTTTTATTGCATTCCTGGGCTCTTTAATTGCTTTTTGCTACTACAAAGCTAACCAGCATATGGTTCTTGGCCGGCACAACAGCTGTAGACCATTTGGAAAACCCTCTGGTGGCCTGATGTTCTCCAGAGGCAGTAGGGAAACCAGGATGATCAACAAAAATTAAATATATTTCTTTGGCATATTTCATTTATGTCATATTTCATTTCATTTATGTCAGTTTTTTTATTTTACAGTTAAATTTAATCAAAAATATACCGTATTTCCCGGCTTATTACACGCACCGGACCATGAGACGCACCAAAGTTTAGAGGAGCAAAACAAGAAAAAAATATTCTGAACCAAATGGTGTACTAATATATTTAATAAAATATAGCAGAATAATATTTCAACCATGTAAAGTCAACAGTGGTATTAAGAACCATTATCACTGTCATTAACAAATGAAGAAAGACTTTAAGCTTCAAGCACTCTTTTAATTTTCTGGTAACTCCAAAAAACTCATAATCTCTAGTGTCAGTGATTTGCTACTTTTGCACAAATCTCATTGCAAATGATCAGACAACAGCATTTTGCACAAATCTCATTGCAAATAATCCAGGAAGGCAGGTAAGTTGTGGGGGTTCTTTTGGGGGGTAGGTTGGGAAAGGTGAGGGGATCTAGATACAAAGGGAAGAGTGAGGGAGGCACAGGCATGGAGCAGGAGGGATCAGGTCTTTTGCATGTCTACTTTGGAGCAAGTCTCCAAGCCAGGGAAGGCTGGTTAGGATTGCAACTGTGCCAGGGTGACCAGATGCAAAACCCAAAATTCCTGAACCCCAAGGCCAAAATTCCTACCCGCTTAAAAAATTGCCAAAAAATGTATTTTTTTGTTTTTATATTTTTGATTTTTCCTTTTTTGGCCATAACTTTTGATAGGAAGGAGATATCTCAAAACTGATTGTTGCATTGGTTTCTGCTCTTCAATACGAATCCAACGACCTATGTCATGATGGGGTTAGGTGCACCAGGATTGGCCCTATCACTCTATCAGACACACAGACATTTCCCCCCCCTTTGGGAAGAAAAAAAAGTGCGCCTTATAAACCGGGAAATACGGTACTTAATGGTAACATGGAACAGAGATAAGGTTTTTAGATCAGGCTCACATGTATATCAGAACTAATAATCAAAAAGGTTGTGGATATTTGAAATCCATGCAATTGAAACTTACTGTCATAAAATTTCAAATGCCAAATTACGTGACCTACATAAGTTGTGCAAATTGATCATTTCTACATTATTTCTTTTATTTTACATAATTTAATCTGCATGGGTTGTTTTTTTTTTTTACTACTTTGCAGAATTTTGATTTTGCTCATCCTGAACAAGGGCAAGCACATAATCTCTAGACAATTAATTCAGCCAGCCATCCTGTTTGACTTTTGGAAGTTTAGCAGGTACCGTTGCCTAACATATGTAGGGTCTTGATGATTTTTAAATTTAAAGCTGAAAATCTCACTAAACTATATTCCCCATCATGTAACACATTATGCTATGTTTCAACACTTCCAAGACATTCATACCGTCATGGGTATAACAACTCCAAAGGATCATTTAAAACTTGCTTTTCAAACTTGAAACCTCAACCCATCTACACAGTGATACATTCTTAATAACGTTTTTATACAAAGGAGGAATAAATACAGGAAAACTATGAATGACTCAAGCTGCAATACTAATCAATTTAGGCCAGCACAACTCAGTAAGGACTGCACTGACAGACTGCAATCTTATGCCCCAGTTAGGCCAGCATAAGTCCTGGCACGAGTCCTGTGCTGGCCTGGGTGTGTCACAGAAGTTCTTGCTCTTTTCCATTTCACGCAACACTAGAACAAGGGACATCCACTAATATTGAATGTTGGAAGAGTCAGTACAGAAAAAAGTTTCTTTCCCATGTGGTCTGTGGTACTCCCTGCTACAGGATGTAGTGATAGCATCTAGCCTCAATGCCTTTAAGAAGAGATTAAACAAATTCTAAGAGGAAATGACCATCACAGGTTACAAACTATGAGGGGTGTGTGCAGAGGTGGACAGCCTCAAAATGCCAGATAGATAGATAGATAGATAGATAGATAGATAGATAGATAGATAGATAGATAGATAGATAGATGGGTGGATAAGGGATGGATGGATAAGGAAGGAAGGAAGGAAGGAAGGAAGGAAGGAAGGAAGGAAGGATGGATAGATAGATAGATAGATAGATAGATAGATAGATAGATAGATAGATAGATAGATAGATAGATAGATAGATAGATAGATATGTTTATTGGCCAAGTATGATCTCCATACCTGGAATTTGGCTTCGGCAATGGCTGCGTACATACAAACACCAACTCATAAATAACAAACAATACATACAGAATATACAATCAAATAAGAACACTGCTTCAGTATTCTCCAATAATCCCTCAGCATAGTTGTTGGTTCAGCAATTTAATGGCACAAGGAAAAAAACTGTCCTTGTGCCTAGATGTCTTAGTGTACAGAGTCCTATAGTGTACAGTGTACAGATGCAGGGGAGGGTGTCTGGATGCAGGTGTCATATGTGCTCCCTGAGGTGGGCAGTTGTGTGATACAGGAAGCTGGACTAGATGGGCCTTTGGCCTGATCCAGTGGAGGCTCTTGTGTTCTTAAGTGCCATAAAGCACATTTGTGTGACTTCTGGGTGGGTGGGGGCGGGGCTAGGCTAGTGCAAAGACCTGTGCTGGCCTTCCTGTAGCATCACAAGAACGGGGAGCGGATACGTTATATCAGCCTAAATTAGGTAGGATTGCACCCTCAATGTTTTAAATCAGTATTGAATTAATTATTAATGAAAAATAATTAAATCAACATTGATTTCTTTGTTTACTCTATACCTGGGTGGCCCAACTTGTGGTCCTTAGACCACATGCAGCCTGTGAGACCTCTTTTGGAGGACTTGGGTGCCCTTTTGCACTTACCTCCTTTTGCTTCAGCAGCTTTTCAGTCTCCTTGCTGCACCATTCCAGCTGAAAAGGAGACGCTGGAATGGCATGGCAGGGAAATTTAAAAGTTTTTCCTTCCACTATCTTTGCCACCTGCTTCTTCTTTCATCTGGTTGAGATGAAATTATGTTGCTGCCAATTATCGGTAATTCCACGTTTGTCCCGGGGGTGGGGGACAGCCTATTCTGGATCCCTTAGCAGTCAAAGTTGGATCACCCTGCTCTAGGCAGTGGACATTCGAGAATATACAAAGCATTTTTTCATGATGATGGAGCTTCTCTGGAAAGATCTTTGAAAAGATCAGGAATTTGATGTCCTGTATAGAGTCTTTTTGAACAAAATCCACATAGATTTTTCTTTCTGATATGATTTTCCAAGCATGTTCATCCAAATGTTCTCTTTCATGGAGGAAAAATGTTACATTGGAATTGGACTCCAGAGCACACCAGCCAACTCTTTGTTGTCATCTTCAGGATCTGAACTGATTAGAAGCAAGTCAGAGTTTGTATACAAATGCTATATCAAGCTCTGTGAATCTGGGAGTTGATGGTCAGTGCAACCCTCACAAGCACTGGAGCTGGCAGACTGACATACCTCTGCTGCATCCACAGCGGGTTAAGGGCTGGTGCTGCACTACTGAAGGGCAAGGGGAAAGTTCCTGTTATCCTGGCTAATGCAGCAGCAACCAATTCAATCTGTGCCACCTCTGGGGGTGGCACAGAACTGAGCAGACAAGATCAACCTGAGGCTGTTCCTCATTGCCTTGGAGATGGAGTTGCGATCTGGCATATCTGCTGCCCTGCCTCCCACTTCTCACTCAGCCACCCCAGGAACTTCTTACTCCCACACTTCCTCACTCTGGATGCCTTCCTTTCACCTCCTCCCTACCTTCCATCTACCCCCACCCTAGTGTTGCCATAATTCTCTTCCACAAAATTGGGACAGGACCCCCTGTCCCATTTGCCAGTACGTGAACACAATCCCCCAGAATTGGGATTGTTCCTGTTTTTCATGACATATGGCAACTGTGCCCCACCCCAGACTTCTATATTGCTTGATTAGCACAGAGCTCCTTTTTTCTGCTGCCACAGAGGCTGGATTTGATCTCCACCAGGTGGCGAACCTGTGTGTGCTAGCCCAGCTTTCTCTAAGGAATGCTTTACAGCAGGGGTGTCCAACCTTATAGCTTCCCTGGGCCGCACTGGAAAAAGACAAATTGGTTTGGGCTGTACATAAGCACTAACAATAGCTGATCATCCCAAAAAACCATTGAAAATAGGGTCCCTCAAAAGTACAGATTTTCCACTGGAAATCCAGACCTTTAAAAATTTTGGGGGGAGGACTCTGTTCTCCTTTTTGGATGCCAGCGTGATCAAGCTCTACTCAGGAGTAAGCTCCATTGACTTAATGGGCTTACTCCTGAGTAAACATGGCTTTGCACAACACAAGTTACTTCAACTTATGTGATTCAGACTTAGACATGTAAGACGCCCTCAAAGCAATTTGCACAACACAAGTTACTTCAACATATGTGATTCAGACTCATACAACAAGATCTCTCTCACACACACTCATATACACACATGCTCATACACACACACAAGGACACACACACACATACACACAAGGACACACTCATACACACACTCACTCACACACTCGGAGACTGCAGAGGCAACCCAGGTTGCCCAGAAAAGCATCAGCTGGCTGCCTGAGGCCTGACATGGCGGGGGGGGGGGAGGGAGTAAGAACGCAGCAGCGGCGGAGGCCAGAAAAGCGGTGGCTGCTCGCCAAAGGTCTGACCTGGCTGGGGAGGGAGAGGGTTGGGATTCCCAGAGCCACGCATGCAACTGCACCAAAGTTTAAATTGTGTGCGAACTTTTTAAAGTTGCATGTGCAACCATTTAAAGGGATGCCGCGGCTAGGGGAAATCCCGGCGAGAGGATTCATAGCCGTTCTGTGCTGCATGTGGCCCCCGGGCCGTGGGTTGGACAAGCCTGCTTTACAGCATATTTGTAACTCTTCCAGGCTGGTACATGGAACTTGTGCCAGCCCAGAGTGTAGTTAGGACTGCTCCCTAAAGATGTAGTCTTACCCTACAATCCAGAGTAACTACGGGAGCATGTAAGAGACATTACGTGTACCTGTAGTTACTGCACCATCTAATGAAAACCTATGGGAAATTTATACTGCAATCCACAGCAAATTGTTCTTACACCGGAGCAAGGACTCCCCGTAGTTACTCTGGATTGTGCCCTTAACCAGGTTAGGCCAATGGAACTCACTCAGCTTCTTTTTACTGTGGTGGTGTGGGGAGGCTGGCACATGTCTGTGCACTGGCTTAACCCCCATTCCCAGGAGTGATGTAGAAATGCCTTATGGTAGTTATGGCAGTTAGGCCAGCACGGGACTTGTGCTGGTATAACTAGGGGTTAGGATTGCAGCCTGAGAGTTTTAAACTTTACCTTTTAAATTTTTTTACCTCTGGATCCAGTGGCAACTAGCACCTCCTAACCAAGTAGAATATAGCCAATTTATATAGATTACTATTTCTTTCCCCACTTAATGAAGGATTTGCCCTTGGAACTATCTGCTGGCAGCTCAGCCATCTACTCCAAGGTGAGCTCTTAATTGAATTGGTTTGAGCAAGGCTGACCCTGTGATGTGGGAAAGACCCTACTGATCTGGGTCCCCTAGTGCAGTTGTCATGAGAGAGAAGGGCCTAGTGCTCTCTTCTCTATACTTGTGACACACAAGGACAGTGTTTACAGTTACATTGTTTTCAGCCAGTTCTCTTTTTTCCAGCTGTTAGCAGGCTTTGCCTCCATTCCTACACAGTTCATGTTCATTTTCGTATTCCATTTTGCATTAAGTTTTATCTTCTTAAAAGCAGAAAAGTCTACTTTAAGGTTGCAATCTTGAACATACATACTAGGGACTAAGCCCCAGTGATCATAATGAAACTCACTTCTGATTAAACAGGTTTAGGATTGTGTGTTAGTTCTCATGGAACTAAACTCCACCCTGAAATGCTTCTGACTCTCTCCAGTTGGGCTGGATTGTGAATGCACACAGCCATCCCCATAGATTATGAAAGAGAGAATCATTATATGTTGAAAGTATTTTTGCAATGCTTTTTCTTTGCATGCATTAATTCTGGAACTGATTTGCAATTGATACATCCAAAATATATCAAGATGAGGCAACAGTAAAATAATGACCCCATTGGGAGGCATGTTTACTATCCTGCTTTGAAGAAGCAATTGACAAGCAGATGTCTAATAATTCATTGAACTCTGTCCAAGAACTATTTGGCTCTGGGCCATGCAAATAGCTAGCACTTAGGGAAAACCAGAGCCTAGAATCTGTACAACTGCACAGTAATAAGTGAAATACTAAACATAAAAAACAAGAGCAACTGTAATGTTGAGGTCTGCTCAAATTTGTTCTGGGTAGATTTGCTGTCATTGTTTGGAGGAATTTCCAGGGATCCTGCTTTGTGGATGGTGTAAATTTATGTGTACTAACTGAAATACTAAAAGTCTACTTCCAGATTTGAAAGTGCTAATTTGCATACACGTTTATAGTGTAGATGCCTATTTTGGTAAATTGCAATATTACCCTTGATAGGCAAATGTTCTAAACAAAAAAAACAGCATGGAAAATGTTGGTGTCTCTCTTGATAGTCCACTTCTTCAGCCTATGCAAATGAAAGCATACTGTTCATTGATTAACCATGCTTTGAAGAACTCTTAACATAACATAAGAACAGATCCTTCGCTGGATCAGACCAAAGGCCCATCTAGTCCAGCTTCCTGTATCACAAAGCAGCCCCCTAGATGCTTCAAGGATCACATATGACACCTGCATCCAGGTGCCATCCCCCACATCTGGCATTTTGAGTTGTCCACCTCTACACACACCTTCATGAATTCACTGGAGTCAGCTGAAAAGACAGATAAGGAGTCCTCTCAGGGACTGGTCAGGCAGCTGCCAAGGATCTCCAGTGGTTCCTGGCCTGGGGTTGAGAAACCCTGGTCTAGATGATTTAGCTTTATAGCTTTATGTCTGCTAAGCCATGTGATAATTTCAGCTATGTTACATAAATGGCTGTATCTGGTGGTTATATCTCCTCCACATGAAACCACAAATGCTGAAAATACAGAAAAGCATACTTGTGTAACTAATATCACAACTGTTGGGGGGTTTCTAAACATACCTGAAAAATAATCTGCGAGTAATCTGAAGTAATTAGGGACTGTTGTGGATCAGTGTTTAAGATGCTGTGCCTGTTTGAGAACTCAGGGCTACAAGGTTGAGTTAGCTCCCGTCCCTTGCCTAGCTCCTGCCAACCTAGCAATTCGAAAGCAGGTAAATGCAAGTAGATGAATAGGTACCATCTCAGTGGGAGGTCACAATGTTCATGCACCTTGATGTAGTCATGCTGGCCACAGACATCTTTGGACAGTGCCGGTCCTTCAGCTTAGAAATAGGGATGAACATCACACCCTACAGTTGTTCACAACTCGCAGTACAACCTGTGGGGGGCACCTTTACTTATAACTGGGATATAATAAGAATTTTTTTCACAAATGCTGAAGTAGCTTGGCAAAAAGGCAGTTACAGATGGAAGAAGCATCCAATGACTTTCAAACCTACTTGCTGGGAACACTTTCCACACATATATGTTTGCCCTGAATGCCAGCCATAAAAACCCAGTCGCATCATATTGTAGAGGATTCTAGGGAGTGTCCTAGGATGTACAAGGGGCATTCAAATCAAACCAGGACTTTTAATTTTACAGGTATAAAAAAGGATGCTACCATGGTTGTACTTAATTTAAGTGGCAATTGTATCCATTACTGATAGTCAGCACACATGTCATGAGCCAGTCCAGATACCGTTAAACAAGATGGAGAGCAATAATGGTAGTTTGTGTATGGGAAGTGTGTTTTAATAAAGTTTTTTGCGAATGTAGGTGTAAAACCCATTCCGATATCTACAGAAGATGCAGTACAGTGATGAGACACTCGGAGGAAGTAAGACATTTGAATGGCATAAAGTTTCAAAGATGGCCATACATTCGTCCCGGCTGTGTCCCGGCTGTGGTGGTTCCCAGCCCACAGCAGTCATTCCTGTGAACATTCAGCATAGCCTGTTGCGAAATTGCACAAGAGACAAATCTTTCTGATACAATCATTCACAAACATTCACATTAACAATCATTCACAAACATTTGCAAATTAGCACACTCTGGGTACCAAGACAGCTTTCTGCTTTTGACCAGCAAAGAAGAATAGAAGGTGTCCTAGGATGGTTCAGCCATACTGGTAAATCTTTCTGTGCTGAAGCTATTCAGGCATTAGTTAAATACTGGAATAGGTGTATAAATGTAGCAGGGTACTATGTCAAAAAAATAAATGCAGTTTCCACTCCTTGAAATTTGTTCTTTTATAAACTCAAAAGTCCTGGTTTGACTTGAACACCCCTTATACCTTCAGTTCCTGCAGGTTTGTGGCCAGGCTTTTAAGCTTCGGTCTTGCCAAAGAGGAACAGAGAGTGTTGTACTTAGCAGGGGACGATTGATGGTTGTAGGTTAGCTGACTTTGTTCATCATTATCTCTGTGAGAAAAGGATACATGCAACACAATTTGAGAAAGAAAATAAAACTCCTCTGGTATTCCCTCTGCCACATGATAGTCAAATGTGTTGCTGTTGTGTCTTTCAGATGGCTGGCTTGCAAGTTGGACGGAAAATCTACTCCATTAATGAGGATTTGGTGTTCCTGCGACCATTCCAAGAGGTGGAGACCATCTTGAACCAGTCCTTCTGCTCTCGGAGGCCCCTTCGACTTCTTGTGGCCACCAAATCTAAAGAGTGAGTTCACAGAAAATGCAGTCTGTTGGTATTGGAAGCTTGTCCCAAGTTGTTAAAATTTAATATATTTATATTTTTATAACCTACTGTGAAGCAAAAACTGACAAAGCATTTTACAGTTCTGTTCACTAGCTCAATTTGAGAGCAACTGTCGCTTGTGAAAACAGATGTAAAAAATGAACCATGCTTTTCTGTGAAACAATAAATATGAAGTATTTTTTCAGTGCACCAGGGTTTAATGCAGTATTTTGGTTTCTACACACCAATGGTTGTGAATTTAGGAGAATATAAATTTACCAAGAATGAAAAACTCTCCAGTGTAAAATCTTTGCCTATGAGCTTTTGAACATCTGCATGCCTTTTCATTACACTGCCCAACAGTGGTTTTGTTTCTGAGGTTTTGTGAGCTGATTCTATGTTTGGTATATTTGGTGTGCTGATTTCAAACATAACAGTAATTTTCACCTATTAAGCTCTAGTTTTTGATATATAAACATCAAAACACCCTATGGCAAATTAGACTTTTGATTGACAGATGCATAGACACTCATTAGCACTGTATCTCAAAAAGTATAGCTAACAGAAAAAAACTATTTACATATTTGGAATCAGCACGCCCAATATACCCAAAATCAGTTCTAACATTCCAGGAAACAAACAAAATTTTCTTTTGTTGCACAGGTTTATTGGTTGTGTTTTATCCTCATATAATTTGACAGTTTATTTGGTTTTCTCCTGTTTGTGTTAAGAAAAGCAGGTTATTATTGGGTCTGGCTTTTTTAGCTTTTCCATAGTATTCCATCCTGATAACATTCCTTGATGGGAGATAAGTGTGATAGGTGTGTACAAAATACCAGTTATCTAACCAGAAGAGAACATTTCTCACAGCCCTCCATTCATGTTTTTGACAGGATTATCAAAATCCCAGATTGCAGCGAAAGATTGTGTTTCCAGATTCGGGGAGCAGCACCACCATATGTCCATGCTGTGGGTCGAGGTGAGAAAAAAGAGGATAGAAACTATGGACACAGGATACAGAATGCAAATACAGGTTATCTGAACTAGTAGGGCTGTATTTCAGCTTTAATAGGAGTATCTTGTCATGCTTTACATCAGGTTGGTAATATTCTAGTAATGTTAAATATTATGCAAAGTACTGAGTTCAGCCCAATCTATTACATCATCATTATTAATTAAAATTGTTTATAATAAAAAATTTCCACTTTTTCTTTTTACCAAAGTAACCAAGGCTGCTTATAACATGATTAAACAATATAGTGCAAGAATAACATCTTAAAACATCTATTAATAATCACAGGCCAAATCCACAATATTCCCAAAACAAGAGAAACTGATTTAAACTGATTTAAAGCCAGTCATTCTGGACAAAAGCCTGCCTAAAATTAAGCATCGTCAGATCTAGGCCAGCAGTTCCTGAACTAGAAGGCACACAGAAGTAGTGTCACCTCAATAGCTTCCACTGGGGCCAATTTCAAGCTAATAAGACCCCAGCATGGGTGGAAGGGAAAGGCAATCTAGTGGTAATGTTATGCTCACTGCACTCTCTTCATGACACATCAGCATGGAAGAGTCCATGGTGGAGTGTCAGCTAGAGAGTGAGATGCAGGCTGTAGCTCTGCCGTTGGACTCTCCGCTTACCACCCCAGGGCATGACTCAGTTTGGCCAAATGGGTCAATTTGTCTTCAGGTGAGCTCTAGTTATATCCAGCCATTTTCTTTGTCCAGGAAAATCTGAAATAAGAATAAGAAATAAATGAAACAAAAAGTAAGACATAATAAAGGAAATAAATGTCATATCCAGTTATCATATTTTCTGATTGCTATGCCTCTTGATCTTTCTTTAAGGCTCTGAAGCTGCAGCTGTCGGGCTTCACCCCGGACAGTGTGTACTGAAAGTAAATGGGAATAACATGATGAATGAAAATTACACCGAGGTTCTGGAGCATTTTACTGCATATAGGAACAGGCAGCAAGAATGTCTGGTGAGTGAAGCCAGTTAGGGAGGTGGTATTTTCTTAAATTAACTTCTTTTGGGTGAGAAAATGTAATATGTTGTTATGCAGCTAAGTTGTTGATTAAATCTGCTTTGAATTACATCCCATCATCAACCAGGGTTGTTGCTTAGAACTTAGTTTCTGTTGGCTGAAAAAATTCCAGTTTAGACAACTGGATGCCTTCCTTTTAGTTAGCAGGGGCAAGTCCAAGTGATAAAAATAGGATGTAGGTCTGAAATGGGACAACTCCCCTTTAAAAAAGTTCCTAGAATGTTATTACGGTACACCCTTGTTTTTAAAGCAGGTTTCAGTTTGGTTTTCTAATTCCACTCTGTCTACACACAAATTCAATACAAAGTTTATATCTTAGCAATTGGCTCTGCTCTTTATGCTCTTAAACCAAAATTGTACCATGGCTTTCATTTTGGGTAGACTAAATTTATCCCATGGGTCAGTGGTTCCAAAATGTTTTACTGGAGAAACTCACCATCAAATTCTCATATTTGGACTTTCCTGTACTCTCAAGTTGCCATGTGTCCAAGTAACTTTCACTGACAAGGCCATGACATCCCATGTCAGTGTTAATGTTATAAACTTTGCTGTGTTGGGGCATAATTGTTTTGCTGACCCCTCCTCTCCAAGCATTTTTAAAGTAACTAAGGGTGCAATCCTGACCTCGGCTGGCACAACTCCTTGGTCTTCCCATTTCCATGCTGATATAAGGAGGCAAGTGCATGTCTGTGTACTGGCCTAACCCTCACCCAGGGGTGGTGCAGAAGTGCCTTAAAGTACTTTTGTGACACCCCCAACCCAGCACAGGATTTGTGCTGGGGGCTTATGCTGGCCTAACTGGAGATGGGGGTTAGGATTGCAGCCTAAAGTGAATGGGATGGACAGAGGAAAATAATCACGTGTGCCACTCGCACATCTAGAATTTTCTTTTATTCTTGTGACCTGAAAGTAATCTCTCTGTACTTAATGTTGTTTTTCCAAATAATTTCTGTGTTATGCACAAAACTGCTTTTTGTTGTACACAAAAAGCACACAAAAGCTGAACATGGTACTTCAAAAACATTCCCGATTTGCTGTTACAGCAGCTGCACAATTCTATTTCATTTTCCGCATATAGTAGAATAGATGTGCATATCTATGTCAGGCAAGATGCTGCACTTCAACAGTACTATGTTGAGAGGTTTCATAGGAGTGCAGGAAGGATAGCAGTTGTTTTTAAAAAAGCAAAAAGCTTTATAGGCATCATCTAGTAATCTTTCCAACAACATTGTAAGTTTACCAGGTTGTAATCCAAAGAACGTCTGTATAGCTGTAAGGTTCCTGCTGCAGCAGGAGAGAAGCTGCTTCTTCAATCCATTCCTTCCTCAGTGCTGCTGTTATTCTCTTCCCCTACCTGCATAAAGCAGCAGTTCTCTAACTGGCACATTATGTCAGGAGAAGGTTGACTGGGACTAGAAAAGGAGTGGGTGGGAGACACCACACCAGCCTTTTCTGCTGCTGTGTCAGTCAATTCAATACATACTAATTTTCCAGATTGCAGCATTGCAAATCCACAAAAAAGTGTTAGCAGCAGCTGTTCTTCTATTTGGCAAATGCTGAATGTTTGTATTTGCTCAGAGAAAAAAGGAGAAAGAGCAAGAGTAAAGACAGCAAAATACATAAATGTAATCAAAACCTAAGACTTGGATTCTGTATGATATCAGCCAGCTGCCGGCTGCTTGTGAAGTGCATCATGTAACACACTCGCTAGTGGAAATCCCTGTCATTCCCCCTAACATTCCTGTTTTCACGGAAGGGGTTGTACCAGTGGGTTTATCGAACCCATGAAGACGCTGAAGAGGACAGAGCTCAGCAGCAGTCAGCTTCCAACTCCTACTTAAATGGAAGTCATTCTGAGTCCTGCAAAGAAGTCTTCTCAACCCTTGATCCCCATAATGACAGCCTGCAAGAAGAAGGTAAGTGGAAAAACCTATTCCTTGCCAATAAAAGACATGGCAGATGCAGAATCCTTGGTCCTATTCGGCTAGAGGAGCCATACATCAATGCCACTGCAGTATTTTGCCATGCAGAAGATACTTGATTTGGGTACAAGATCCATTATGCTGCCCCAGGAGGTCTGCAAATGTGTCCTAGAGTATGTTTGTGCCCTCCTGAGTACGAGATGTGCTTATGTACTGAGGTGCACCAGCCTCTGGGAAATGCTTATTCTGCCACAGCAAATTCTGTAACTGAATCATGATCCTGCTAGTGATCAACGTTTTTTCCCAGCCAGGTCTTTTGGCTTTCCATAATTATTACTGGGGATCTATCCCTGGATCTATGCTCTCTTGCTTTATGTGATATGAGGAAGACCAATAGGAATGTCGCAAAGAAGAACATAGAAAGCTACAACATTATAACTCCTACCTAACTTGGGAGCATCTTTGGTGTTTTCTCCTAACGGTACCATATTAACAGACTGTTTCTATATAACAGTACATCTTATTTTTATTGACTTTCTTAGATCTCCACAAAAGAAAATAATTGAGCCTATGGTTGTGATGGTGTAGGTAATTGACTTGGCAGCTTCAATGTCATTCCACAAACCAACATAATCATATAGGCTTGGCTTGTGGTCAGCAGATGTCACGTTGGGCAATGCTTTTTACTGAACTACTGTATTCCTTGTGCCACGTAGGAAGCCAGCTCAGTCTGTTTCTTCCAGCTCACTACCGTAACATGGCACTGACTGACATGCAGCTAAAGTGTAATGTTGTTGAAAATAAAGGGATTCTAGGATCCTATTTTTTGGCCATTCTACAACCCACTAAAGCTGTAGCATGAGACTCATTAAGATGCCAAAGGAAGTAGATTGCTTGTGACATCTGAGCTCTATTTTGATATTTTGCTTACATATATCATGCTCTCCTTCCATGGAGTTCATGTTAAAAGTGGAGTCTCACTTTGATCCTCATAAGAACCCTAAGAGGTAGAGTTGAAATGAGAGTAACTAACTCAAGGTTACCCACTGAATCATAGAATCATAGAATCATAGAGTTGGAAGGGACCTAGTAGGTCATCTAGTCCAACCCCCTGCCTGCAGCAGGAAATCCCCCTAGAGCATCCCCGACAGGTGCTCGTCGAGCCTCTGCTTGAAGATCCCCAGTGAGGGAGAGTCCACCACCTCCCTTCGCAATCTGTTCCACTGCCGAACCACCCGAACTGTCAGGAATTTTTTCCGGATATCCAACCGGAATCTCCTCTCTTGCAGTTTGTACCCATTGGTTCTAGTTCTGCTTTCAGAAGCAGCTATGAACAAATGAGCCCCTTCCTCCCTATGACAGCCCTTCAGGTATCTGAAGAGGGCAATCATGTCTCCTCTCAGCCTCCTCTTCTCCAGGCTGAACATCCCAAAGTTCCCCCAACCTTTCCTCATAGGGCTTCCCTTCCATCCCACTGATCATTCTTGTCGTCTCCTCTGGACTTGCTCCAGTTTGGCTGCATCTTTCTTAAAGTGAGGTGCCCAGAACTGAACACAGTACTCAAGGTGAGGTCTCACCAATGCAGAATAAAGAGGAACTAGAACTTCTCGCGACTTGGAAGCTACAGTCCTCTTAAGCCTAAAATGGCATTTGCCTTCTTTGCAGACCCATCACACTCCTGACTCATGTTCAGCTTGTGATCCACGGCTGCTCCAAGATCCCGCTCACATGTTGTGCTGCCAAGCCAAGTATACCCCATTTTATACCTACGTTTTTGGTTTTTATTTCCTAAGTGCAGAACCTTGCACTTCTCCCTGTTGAAATTCATTCTATTTGTTACAGCCCAGTATTCTAGTGTATCCAGATCCTCCTGGAGTTTTCTCCTGTCTTCTAATGTGTTGAGTTCTTGTGTCTAACTGGAGATAGGAACCTGGTTCTTCTTTAGCCTGGAACTTTAACCACTACATCAGACTGGCTAAATTATGCAAATTAGTCTTAATTCTTAAAATCATCTTTTTTGCAGTCTGCAGTTCAAAGTGGTTTACAATAAAGCAGTAAAAAGTTGTAACAAACGGTAGCAACAACAGTGGCATAAATGACAACAGTAGTGACAAAAATGGCTGTAATTCAGTGAAATTCCAAGCATGCATTCAATTTGGCACTGTTTGCTGTATGGGGTCCTAAATGATCTGAGCTGCCTACAAGAGTCTGTGTGATCTTTTGCGTAAGAAATGTTAAGACTTTTACAAACTGCTTTTACAGTTTATAATTAGATGAAATAGCAGTGGCAGGATTTAAAATAACTTTGCTGACTAAAGGGAAGCTAACAGGGCTTTTAAGTTCATTGGCAGTATTTGCATTTTAAAACCGCCTGAATATTCATGTTTACCTTCTGTGCCCTTGACTCACAGATAATATTTTTATTTATTTATTTATTCATTTAAGTAATTTTTATCCCGCCTTTCTTCCCCCACAGGGGGGAACTCAAGGCGGCCAAACAATTAAAAAACAATAAAACACCACTAAAATTACATATGATAATAAATAGAGATAAAAACACATTAAAATGTAATTAAAATACAATTAGATTAAAGCTAAAAACGTAGACTAAAAACGATAAAACAGAAAAGATAAAAAAGATAAAAGCCCCCCAACCTTTGCCCCCATTTAAAAAGCTTTTTTAAAATAAAAGGTTTTAAGGCTCACGTATCACGTAATCTGATATCACGTAATCTGGTTGAATCAGTGCACCCCAAAGGGATCAAATTATGGGGTACTATGTGAAAAAGAGGAGAGGGCAAGGATGGGAAGTTAAATCCTCCTTGTGAAATGTATGATTAAATTTCATCTGGGTCTTTAGTTGATAAAGATAATTAGAGCGCAATCCAGAGTAACTACGGGGAGTCCTTGCTCCGGTGTAAGAACACTTTACTCTGGATTGCAATATGAATTTCTCATAGGTTTTCATTAGGAGGTGCAATAACTACGGGTACACGTAATGTCTCTTACGTGCACCCATAGTTACTCTGGATTGTAGGGTTAGTCTCTAACTTAATCCACCTGCTCACATCTAGCTAGTGAGGATCCGAACATCGGTACTCTTGAGTCACTGGAGCTGCAGTTTAGAACATCTTCCTGCATGCTAAAGCTATAGGCTCTAGGCTGCCTTGCCAATCCAGACTGGTCATCAGATCTCTTCCAAGTAGGAAGTATTGCAGAAGGCCTCTTATTTGGACTGAGACTTTGGCTGATACTGTGACTAGTACCGGTGACTCTTGTTGAATAGAACTATAACAAGCAATTATAAATAGTGACTCAACTTTATTTTCAGATTTGGGTCATCAGACTTTTGGCTCTCCTCTAATCATCAGAGAAGACACTCCCCTCATCAGCCTAACAGTGGACAATGTTCACCTGGAACATGGTGTGGTATACGAATACATCAGCACTGCTGGAATCAGAAGCTTTGTTCTGGAGAAGATTGTTGAGCCGAAGGGGTCCTTCAACCTCACTGCAAAGGTTTACAACAATGGGCATTACTCCTGAATTTACTGATCCTGGCTTCTATATTTTGTTAGAATATAAGCCCATTTGAAGGCAGTTGGTGGCTAATATTTGAAACAGAAATAACTATTTTTAAGCAGAAATATATTAAAATAAAATTGGCACTTAAAATTGGCACTAAAGGTCTCCTGCTAGACAGATATGAAATTCTCGTAGTTGCTTGACTGGGAAAAGCTAGGGGGGCAGTACATAGGTGGACAAAATCCCACTATCTTAAGTAAATGGAAGACTTATTGCACAACTTAACTTTTTCAGTTGAAAATAGCAAGGTATTAATTGTGTTTTAGTTCTGCTAGATCACACAGCTGTGATATAGAGCAAAACCTACTCAATAGCACCATTTTGTAGGTAGAGAGGTGGAAATGAAATTTCAGATCATGGAGACCATAGTCATAAGTAAAATTCAATGGCCTTGCTTTAAGGATCGGATAATAAAAACATCAGTTTCTCTTAAGAAGATTATTATAATTAGGTTTTATCCCTTAGAAGTCCTCAAAATAGAATTATGTAGATGTGATGGCATAGTCCTGAAAATATAAGGTGCATCAGCAGAGCATAAAAGCAAGGACAGTAGAAAGGGCTGGGAAGTTGACTGAAAAACAGTGCTTGTCCCCAGTCCTTCCCATTGCTGCTCCCAGTACTGCTTTGTTTGCATAGTCAAAGATCTGTCCCAGCTTTAAGTATACAGCTTCTGGCCTTCAGTACATATGGTGGTGGGATTTTTCCCAATGCTCATCACCACAAATGATAAGTTAGTGCTGGTGGGTGCCCTCCCAAGAGATGAATCCCAAGGAGGATGGGTTCCTTTGGAGTTCACACCAAGAAAAAAGAGCACCACTTTCCTTTTTCTTCATCTTCCTGTCATGTATTGCCATCTTCTTTCCTTAAGAAAAAGAAAAGAGGGAAGCCAGGTGAGAGCTGGCATTCCTGTCATGGGAGTCATTAATTTTTCCAGGACATTAATTTTGTAGACCTTCTGCTTTGGTGAGTGAAGTGAAATTTGTACTCATGAAGTGGTGCTATGTTAATGATAATAAGATCATTTATATTTGCGTGATTGGTTTTATTGTTCCTGCTGGCAGTGAATTACTGTTTTAGTACTGTTTTAATTTAGGCTTTGGGCATTGTGTTTTGGGAGGTTGGTGTGCCAATTAAAAACATAATAGGCATCTGAATCCTATCCATCTACCTAAAGGGCTGACGATTTGGGACAGAGCCTAAGGTCGGTGGCAGTACATTAACAATGTTTCATCTACCAGTTATTTAAATAGATTTTGAGGCTGCATTCCTGTAAACACAGTCTTGGGAGTAAGGAATATAATTCTGTGCACACTTTCCAGGGAGTAGAATCCACTGAAGATAAAGGGTTTTGCTTCTGAGTAGTCAGGCTGTTTCATTGTGCTGTTTCAATTAACTTAATGTGATTTGCTTCTGAGTAAATGAGCATAGGTGTGTATTGTTAAAAAAATTTGCATAACATTTCCACCAAACAAAAGCATTCATTTTTTCTTACTCCAGATTTTAGAGGCCTTTGCCACGGATGACGATAACTTCAAGAGGAACTGCACAAGGCTCCTTTCCCTCAGCTCTACTGTTGCGACAATGTCCCAGTACGAATTCCGGCAAATTTGTGATACAAAGTTGGAGAGCATTAGCAAAAGAATTGCCAGCTATCAAGAGGTAGAAACACCAAGCACACCACAGTTAGGTCATAAGATGCACAGTGTCACTAGTCAATAGCAATGATTTAAGATAATATGCTGCTTTCAAATCTTTCGTTACAAGGGATGTCGTTTCGTTTCAAATCTTTCGTTACAATATTTAATTGTGCCTATTAAAGTTTCAGGGTGCAATCCTAATCAATTTAGGCCAGCACAGCCGTTATTCTCATGGTGGTGTGGGGAGGCCAGCGCATGTCTGAGCACTGGCCTAACCCGCCAGGAGTGGCACAGAAGTGCCTTATGGCACTTTTGTGACACCCTCAGGACAGCATGCTATTGTGGGTGGCGCAAGCAGTTAAGACACTGTGCCTGTTAACCAGCAGGCCAGGGTTCGAGACCCGGGTCGGCCCCACAAGACAGGGTGAGCTCCTGTCCTTAGCCCAGCTCTGCGACGCAGTTGGATCCAATTGTATCAGCTCTGCCTTTCCATTGGACTAATTCAGTGGCGTGGAGAGGGGGGATTTGCTGCTTGGGTAACAGCATATCCTCCATATCAATCCAACCCAGGCTTTCGTGCTTTGCATGCAGCACGATACCGTAGTCTTTCAAGACTGACGGAGGCCTGCTATGTTTATGTCAGGACAGCGTCGGACTTCTGATAGGACATATGCTGGCCTAACTGGGTCTTATGATTGCAACTTCAGATTGCTTATTGATTTTCCTGATCTCCCCTTCCCAAATGGAGAGGAGGCAGCATGGCTGAGGGGATGCTGGTAACCTTGTCAGTGTGCCATGAGATGAAAAAATTTAAGATAACTGCTCTAGATTCTGAGCATCTTGAGTATCACTTATATAAACTGAGCATAGATTTGCACTGTTGTGTAGCATTGTGTACTCATTTCTTGGGGGTTCTGGAAATTCTCACATAAATGCTCAGAGGTTAAAAAAAGGGGAAAATATTTATTTTTCTATGGTGGATTTATACAAATGAAATTAACAGTTTTTCTTTTCCTAGTTTGCAGAAGAGTTGAAAATGAAGGTCAGTCCTTCTTTCAAACAAGCCAGAATGGACCTTCACCCTCTGAGCAGCATGGATTTCTGCCCCACCAACTGCCATGTGAACCTCATGGAAGTTTCATACCCCAAAAACACTACCTCAATGGGAAGGTCATTCAGCATTCGCATTGGACGAAAGCCTTCGATTATTGGTCTTGATCCAGAACAAGGTGGTAGTTAGTTCTTAGAGGCTCATATGATACTACAGTGTAACGTTCAAGCAGTACCTGCCTTTCTTTTCTGTTTGCGGATTTTGCAAGAGGGAGTTGGTGGGCTACAGGATAGTAGACTAGGCAGGCCTTTGGTAGGGCATTTCTCATATCCTCAAGAAGAAAGAGCTTGTACCAAAACGGCTGGCAGCTTGTGAAGTTTTCATCTGGCTTGTCTTGCAGATCGCAGGGCATGAAGAGATGATGGTCAGAGTGTTTAGTATAACATCTTACCCATGAGAACCAAACGACCTTGAGCAAGATTCTTGCTTCCTTTGCAGAAGATAATTCATTGAGTGCAAGAATGACCATAAAATTGAAGAGAGTCTCAGTGGAACAGTGGTTCTCAATCTTCCTAACACCATGACCCCTTTATAAGTTCCTCATGTTGTGGGGACTTTCAACCATAAAATTATTTTTGTTGCTACTTTATTACTAACTTTGCTACTGTTATGAATTGTAATGTAAATATCCAATATGCAGGATGAATTTTCATTGTTACAAATGAAATGTGTGTTCTATGCACAAACTGAACACAATGGGATTTATTTCTGAGTAGGCATGCATAGGACTGGGCCCTGAGGCTGCAGTCCTATCCACATTTACATGGGAGTAAAGCCCCCCCTGACTATAATGGGATTTATTTCAGAGTAGGCATGCATTGAATTGGGCCCTGAGACTGTCAGTCAGCCCCAGTGCGCGAGCAGCTACAGCCGGAGGTCTGGCAAGCCTGACCTGGCCCCCTGCACCAGGGGTCTTTAGGCGACCCCCAGGAAACCTCTAGGTGATCCCAAAAGGGGTCCCGACCCCCACTTTGAGAAACGTTGCTTTAGAAGCAGAGTTGCAAGCTCTATTTCCAGGCATTCTCAGTCTTGGTGCAAGGAGTTGTTGAGCTGCTCACAACAGAGAAAGGCAGGGTCACTTTCCTCATTTGTGGCTGCAGTGGCATCAATGTCACATAATCTGACTTCCACTGCAGGCGTTAGTGATTTCAGTTTCTTGATAATTCTGATGAACTCAATTCTGTAAGCCGTATCATTTTTTGTGCTATTGACTGACATTTTGTTACCTAAATTAGCTACAGTATATCAATTTGACATTACTTATCTACAGTGCACTATATTTATTTACATTAACTTTGCAGAATTTCACAATCTAATTGCAATAACCACTGTCCCAAGCCATGTTTGAAAAGCTCCGAGTAATATATATATATATAAGAACTTATATATATAAGAATATATATTTATTAAGGATATTATTGTCCCTTTTCATTCACTAAATGTACCCAAGGCAGCTAACGTCTTCAAAAGCAAGAATAAAATTAACATGTAAATCCAAAGAAAAGAGTTGACAGTCAAACCAAAGAGTGGGTTCCTTGTAAGCAGTCAAAAACCAACCAAAGATATATATTTTGATACGAACATTTTTGTTTATATTTTCTTTTTTGCTTTGTTTTCTTTTAATTCTTTTTTCTTGCTTTCCCTCTTTTTTCCTTTTTTGCTGTTCTTCTTTTTGAAAAATCAGTAAAAATATAATTTAAAAATAAACCAACCAAAGAAAAAAAAAAGGTTGGCTTAAACATAATTTTTTTTAAGCCAGCAGAAGACAGAAATAGATCAGACCAGGAATAATATTTATCTTCAGAAATGAGTTTAGTAATGAACTAATGTTTTTAATGTTTAACAGGAACCTTAAATCCAGTCTCCTACACTCAGCATTGCATAACCACAATGGCTGCACCATCATGGAAATGCTTGACTCCAGAAACTGGGGAGCCCAACCTACAAGGACAGTATGATTATTGCTATGGCCAAGAAAATGGAGCAACCACTCAGGAGGAAAGAGGTCTTAGTTTTCTGCTGAAGCAAGAGGATCAGGAGATACAGGACTCTTATTTGCAGCTCTTCAACAAACTAGATGTAGCAGTTAAGGAAATGAAGCAATATGTCTTTCAGATAAATAAGTGAGTTGATTCACACTTTGCATTTAGAAATTTTTGTGCAATCATGTAGAAACTTTTGACCTTATAAAAGGGGGAGATGGCCAATCTTTCAGTGAACGAGGATCAGCAGGAAAGAAATTGAACCAATCTGTGTGAATCATAACTTCTTAACAGGCAAAAAAAAAAAACACTTGTCTACCTGATTCCTCATGACTGACAAAAGGGGAAGAAGAATCTTCTGCCTAAGGAGAACGCAGGTCTCAGAATCTTCTTCTGCCTAAGAAGATAACTTAGTTGGCTTCGTGGTGGACCAGCCCTGACTGCAGGGGCTGTTTAGTTCCCTTCAAGCGCATTGCAATGATGGGGTTTGTTTATTTTTTGTGCTTCACTATTATCACTTGTTTGTTTCTACACTTCCAGGGCAGGTAGGATGGTCCAACTATCACACATGGTCTTGCAATTCACCAGTGGATCACAATGAACACTTTGGGAAACTGTGTAGGTTCAGTTTATCTTAGGGACCATCTATTTTCTCATGTCTCATTATAATCAATGAGATCCATCAAAATACTGTAATAATGATACCACTTGTGCCTTCCTGTCACACAATTGTTGAGAGCAATTGACAGTCAAGGGAGAATTATAACAGCACTCAAAAATAGCTCAGAAGAATCAAACTGCCTTCATTTGGTGCCTTAAGGAAAATAAGGTCCATGGTGGTTGACTGTTCCTGGAGATAGCATGTCTTGACTGAGGGTGCCACCTCTAAGAAGGCCTTGGCTTTTTTACCATCCACCTTCTAAAAGTGGTGGCATACAAATCAGGGATTCTTTTGCAGTTTTAAACATCGAGAGGTTGTATGGGATTTCACAGGACTCTAATAAACACATGACTTCATGTAACTATGAAAGATATGCTTTTGGCTCCTGAAGTGTTTATTTTTTCACAATTGCACAATACTTTCTATACTTGCAGGCTTTTATCTACCATAACTGAACCCACAGCAGCTGGACTGTCAGAACCTCCTTCTATAGAGGAGACACCCCCCACATCCTTGGTCGTAGAGGAGAGTGACATGGACAAAGTGGAACATGGAATGAAGAAGGTTTGTTTCAAAGTATCTGAGGAGGACCAGGAAGATTCAGGGCATGATACAATGAGCTACCGAGACTCCTACAGGTGAGTTCCAAGGACACAAAAAGTTTTAAAGCTATTCCTCATGCATATCAGGGAGGATAAAGCCAATGTTCATATATGACAAACTTGAAAAAATTGCAATAAAATATGTTTAAAACAAGATATCATAGATGTGTTCTCAGTACAGAAAGTACTGCAGAAACCTCAACATGCCTTGTAAGCAGCCCTTCCCACTTTCTCTCAGAGCTATTCAAGGCAGCAGTGGCAATATGTAGCTGCTTGCCAAACCAAACAGTGTCTACTGTCCATTGCTGTCATGGACATAATGGCCCCAAAGATGAGCGAGAGAGGCCACATACATGGCACATTGCAGCACCTGCAATCCTTACCTTTTTGGCCCCGCCCCCAGCTGTGCCACTGGTTCTTTTGCTTAATTAATGCATCCAAGAATGTATGAACTGAGCTAAAAAAGTAGAGCATGAAATGAAGAAAATTTGTTTCAATGTATCTAAGGAGTTTCAAAATCTGTTTTTAAAACCTTTCATCTTTGCACCTATTAAAAACAATCATATATCATGATATCCTCAGTACATATTTATAATGGGCACAATCTAGAGTAACTACGGGAGCACGTAATAGACCTTTCATGCACCCGTAGTTACTGCACCACCTACTGAAAACCTATGGGAAATTCATATTGCAATCCAGAGGAACTTGTTCTTTCTCTGGAGCAAGGACTCCCTGTAGTTACTCTGGATTTCACCCAATATATGCTGATGAAATATATAACATTGACAAATATAGTTTGCTATAGTATAGTATCATTCTCATCAGTATCATTGTACAGTTAGTATCATTGTACAGTCAGTATCATTGTACAGTACACAAAAAATAATGACTTGTTTTTGTTTAAATCTGATATATAAATACTGTTCATCATCATGACCACCATCACCTTCATCATCATTGCATTAGATCTAAAAAGTGAAATTATGGATACGTTCAGTTGAAATTTAAATACATGAAAATAAATTTACAGCACCTTATAACACTTATAGATTTTATAGCATCTAGAAAACAAAGTGATTGTACTTTACTATAACTAGTAGTTGGTTACAGGCAAATACCTGCTGGAGGGGGAAATGTTTGGTAGGAAAATGATGATAGAGAGGAAAAACATCTCTTTTGGTAAGGTCACTTGTGAATGAACTGTTCCTCTTACCTCACCCTCTTCTCAGCTGCTACAACTTGTGTGATGCTAGCCCAGCCCTGATCAGTCATATGGTATGAATTTAAGTGTATCCAGTCCAAGAGTTCACAGCAATTTGACATGGTTCACATGTCCATCACAGGATCAGTTTACAGCAGGGCCTCAGCGATGAGACGGGTCAGGTGAGGTCAGAGGAAAGAATTTTCCTCTTTATCAGTGAAGAGCAGCAGCAAGAAACAGGGAAACATTTTGTGGGTTTTTCAGGAGCAGCTGTTGTCTGAGGACCTGATAATTTGTTGTCTTATGTTTCCAAATACACTATCCTCAGAAAACACAGACTAATTGGGCTTTAAGGTAACAATTTATTCTGATGGCAGGATCCGTTTGTATGACTCAAATCAGCAGGCAGCAGTTTGGACTAGACAGAAGTAACCACAGTTTAGCAGATCTCACAACCAGGAATGCTGCAGTGCTTTTTCTGGCTTTGTGGCTTTGTGTTTTGAATGGAATAATTTCTGGGTCACGCAATGCATGATGAAGAGAGAACTGAATAGGAGATACTGTACTGTATTAGAAGAAACTGACAAGTCAGAGGTTTCTTAACTACCTAAATCAAAGCCTCATAATGGGTGGGTGGTGGTCATAGCTTTAGTGTTCCCTTCTACCACTGCCTGGTGCCATGACTGACAGGAGAAAAGTGGTTTGGCCCTTGTCTTCCTACTTGAGGTCTGAAGAAATAGGTTTACTTGCTGTTTGGTTTTGTGGACACAATTCTTAGCTTCAGTGCTTCTTTAGACAATACAGAATCACTTAGTGCAGCGATTTTCAACCAGTGTGCAATGTCACATTGGTGTGCTGTGGTCTGCAGGTGTGCTGCAGGAGTTTACAGGACATTCATTAGCAGGGCCCTTGGGTGAGCCTCTCACCAGTAGCCTGATTTGCTTTGTCAACTGACAAAAATCTGATGTTGAGCCTTGATCATTTTAGTGCCTTGCGAGTGTGCCAGGAGATAAAAAGGATGAAAATCACTGACTTAGAGTCATGTTATATTACCCTTTACTCCAGTTATTACCCGCCCCACGTCCCTCATCATTCCACAGTGGGGATAAAAAGTTGTTAAAACAGGCAGCCCAATCCTGTCTTGGCTGGAACAGGCAGACTGGCTGGCCTACACTGTATCCAGTGAAAATTTCAGGCTGCACCAGCTCCAGACAAAGAGAAACTTCTCCCTTTACCCCAGTGGAAATTGGTGGCTCAAATCCAAACAGTGCAGGTCTGCTCTGGGGTGCCCAGGAATTGGGCTAGAATAAGTGCTTTATGGCACATTTGTGACAACCCTAAGCCAATGCAAGGATACATAAGGATTACACTCTCAATTTATTTCACTCTGAATTAATAAATTCAGTTTTTAAATTCAGGCATGTGTCCATAGTAATCGGGCTTTCGGCAGTGGTGGGATTCAAATAAATTAACAACAGGTTCTATGTCCTAATAACTTAAATTAAAAACTGGTTCTATGTCCCATTCGTAACTGGTTCTCAGAGCCAGACACTCATTAGCAGAGGGTTCTGTAGAACCTGTGAGAACCCCCTGAAGCCCACCACTGGCTTTAGGGCCTAATCTAAGGCTGCAATCCTAAAGACACTCTCCTGGGAGTAAGACCCATGGAACACAATGGGGCTTACTTTTGAGTAGACATGGTTAGGATTGTGCTCTAAACCAACTTTCCTAGGCTGTTGGAGCCATGTTAACATCCTGCAAATGGAGGCACATGTTAGGCGTATGTTAACATCCTGCAAATGGAGCCTTAAGCATTCTCAATTGCATTACAGCTTCTTCAGCACTGGAAATCTAGATAGGATTGGGCCCTAAGGCTGCAGTGCTAAAGACACTTTCCTAGAAGGAAGACCCATTGAACACAATGGGACTTACTTTTGCATAGACATGTTTAGGACTGCACTGTGAGACACATAGGCTGCAGTCCTAACCTCCTCTTTGGCTAGTCTAAGCCCTGGCACAAGTCCTGTGCTGCCCTGGGGGAGTCACATAAATGCAGGAAGACACTTCTGTCCCACTCCTTGGGGGAGGGGTTAGGCACAGAACAACCTTCCCACACCACCATGGAAAGATAGGCCACGTGAATTTGGCCGGCCTAAATTTCTCTTAGGATTGCACCCATAAGATGCAGTCCTAACCCTGGTATTAGACCCATGCTGGCCTAGGGGTGTCGCAAAAGTGCCATAAGGCACTCCTGTGCCTCTCCTAGAGGTGGGGGCTTAGGTCAGAGCACAGACGTGTTTAAACCTCTCCCCACCACCATGGGAATGGGGAGCAGGTGAGTTGTGCTGGTCTAAATGGGTTAAGATTGCATCCATAAGCTGTACTGCTAAATGAAAACTAAAATTGACCATTGCAATCAACCTTAAAAACTCAAATAGTAGTAAATTTACACGACTAAAGTTTTTCTTGACTATTGTAGGACTATTGACAACCATAGAAAGTCAAGGCTTTTTCAACTCTTCCCATGTTATACTGTCCTCTAGTCTTTGCATCTAATAATGTGACTTCTGTAATGCCACTTCTGGGAGTCTCTTCTGGGGTTAGGCAGCTCTGATTCTTGGACAACTGTCTGTGGTAATGAATTGTCAGTCATTCTTCACCTCATGTGGTGTCAATTCTGGCTTCCTGGACACTTTTCCGTGTTCTGTTTCTCTAGGGCAAATGTCTGTATTAATGAATTGTGTGCGGGGACAGCCACAGAACCCAGAAGAGTTTTTCAATTATTTTTCAACTGCTGTGCTCAAAACTCCCTGCCTCTCCCTCACGATTTCACCCACGATCTGGCTCTTCCACACGTTCTCATTGAATATGCATGCATGGGCACCATGGCACAGCCAAATGCTCAAGCAGCTTTAATCAATGCTCACCGATTTAAAAAGCAGCTTTTTCAATGGTTACTGTTAGTTTTAAGCTCATTAACTTTCCATTCAAGTCTGTGATTATTTTTCCTCCAAAGACTGAAACATGAAGTAGCAAAAAGCAGGGGCCCAGGTTCTTCCCACCACTTCCCCATTTTGCAACTGGTTTTGGAAACCACAAATTGTAAATATTTATTCACATGGCTGAAAATATTGTTACTGTTTTGCTTTTAAATCACTGACTTATTGCTTCTACTGGAATGCTTGTTACACAGTTCAAACTGAGCCTTTTTGTTGTTTTTAAAGGAAAACTCAAAAGGGACAAACAATGAGAGAGAGAGAGGGAGAGAGAGAGAGAGAGAGAGAGAGAGAGAGAGATAATTATATCCAAATGAACTATATCCAATAAATATATTATAGTGCTTTATAAAGAGCTAGTTGTATATACCTGTGTCCGTCAGTGACATTATTGCTGAGTGACATTAAGTCAGTGACACTAAGCTGAGTTAATTGTATTAAAAAGGTTGATTCAGATATTAAAAAATCATTCCTTTAGTAGTTTATGTTTGTCCTAGTATTTACCAAATTGAAGCCCTGGTGATACTTGACCTGCTTCAACTCTTCTGGACACATCTAAACAAAACAGATAGAAAAAACTCCCCAAATTTCAATTGTGGGGCCTGGTGATGTCACAAGATAGGCATTTTTGAAAAATATGGGGAATACATGGTCTGGTATTAGGATCAGAGATGAACATTTATAACCCATCTACCATATAAAAAAGTAGGAGAAGGCTGAAGGAAACAGGGTTATTTTGGGCAAACTAGCAACCTAAAAATTTTATGCAAGATTCTGTCTTCCTTGGGAACAGCAAGGAGCGCATTATTGGCAAATATACATTAGGACTGATGTTCTAAGCCAGGGGTCTCCAAACATTTTGGCTGGAGGGCCACATCATCTCTCTGACACTGTCAGGGGCCAGAATTTGAAATTTGAAATTGACATTTCAAATTTGAATAAATTTACATATAGGAATATGTTGGATTAGAAGGCTTGCCAAAGAGCCAGATAGAGGGGTCTTGCCGAGGCCACATTGAGGCTTGCTGTAGGCCACATCTGGCCCCTAGGCCGGAGTTTAGAGATCCCTATTCTAAGCTATAATTCTTTCCTTTTTCTGCTGTGCTCCAGTATACAAAGAATTCATACCTGAGGATAGATCCATGAGTTTTCTAGATAGTTTTTGGCATTTCACCCTGATTGACTGTGGCTGGAAAACAAGAAGCCTTTTATTAAAGGGGCACTGCAAGATATTTAAGAACTAATAACTGTTCTGGTATGGTGGTGGACCTTTGGACTTTTCAGACTGGGTAGTAACAAGTCAGTAACCAGAATGTGGAACTAGTCTTTTGTCAGGACTCTTCTAACATCTAGAAATTATCACTTTGATCACCTTCAAATTGCACCACCTTTACAGCCAGCAATAGGGAAAGCTTTCTCACCTCTAGAACAACTGTGGTAAACATATACATTCAGTGTTCCTTGGATTGTGAGCATAGTGATTTAGGAGAACTTAATATTTCTCCTGTATGAATAGCAAGGTAGATGAAGCTTTGTGTGAGCTGTGACTCAAGAGTTACTACTGAATACTGAAAGCTATTGGGCAGTGGCCAGGAACTACCAACTGTCTAGGGCCATTCATTGAAAATCCCAAGCATGTTTTGCAATCTGCACATTTGAATAAAATAGGCCGTGGCAATTCAATTAGAAACCCTATTTCCTTTCCCTTCTAAATTTAAACCACAGATGTCATGAGCTTAATATTCCTAGTCACAGAAATTAACTGTGTTTATTTCTTTTAAGAGCAGAGCATTGAATTGTAGAAAAGCATTTTTTCATGGTTTAATTTCCCAGTTTTGATACCACAGTAGAGCTTTTGGTGGGTGGCAGCCCTTATCTCCTTCTGACAGAGCTCCCATATTAAAACCTACTTAGGTGCTTGGAACACATTTCTGTGCAACTGGAATAATTTTATTCATCATTTCATACAACGCCCACTTCCGCATCGTGTTTTGTTTAATGGGCTCTATAATTGAGGCTAATTTATCCTGGATGACATGGTAAGATCAAAGGCAGATTCCCACTGGGGCTGTCGCTTGTTTTAGAATATAGACGTAAATGAAAGATGAGAGAGATTATTCTGTCTTATCCCTTTTAGACTCAGACAGACAATTAGACATACATAACATGTATAATAGCAATTCTAGAAGGAATCAAATATGTTTTGATAGTTTTCAGTCAGAAAATGGATACTGTGGAGCTTAAAGAATGAACTGAGAAAATCCTTTTTACATTAGCTATGCTCTGAGGCAGAAGATCTTATTCACAATCAGGTCGCCTTCTATAGGAATGTGTAACACCTCCTCCCCATTAATATGGTGAATCTTTCAGAAATGAGAAAATTTGAGATTGTTTAAAAGCACAATGTCATTTTAATCTAAATTAACATCTCTTGGGGATACTATCTGTTACTGTTAGGGTCAGCTTTTAGAATAACATAGGCAAAAATAGAAAGGTCCCCATCCAAGATCTTATAAGTTGCTATACAATTCCTTCAAAAAACATCAAGTACTGTACACGTTTTTCAACCAGTGTGCCGTGGCACACTGGTATACCATGGCTAGTCCTCAGGTGCGCAGTAGAAATTTGGAGATTGACATTAATTAACAGGAAAATTGGGGGATTTAAACAGCCTGGTGTGCCTTGTCAACAATAAAAACAACTGATGGTGTGCCTTGACAATTCCAGTACCTTGTTAGTGTGCCATATAATGAAAAAGGTTGAAAATCACTGATCTAGAAGCGGTTGGTAGTCCAATGAATAGATCTTGGACCTTGAGCTTGGGACATGTGAGTTTATACACTATATGACTTGAGCTTTAGGTTTGTTTCATGGTCTTGTAAAAATATGTAAAATGGGCAGTACTAAGTATCATATATAGTTCTTTTGGAACTATTTAAAAGAAATACTGTTGCACATTTTATATGTTTTTAAAAAGTGCTATACATTATTAATTTTCATGAGTAGTATTGAGTTTCTTCAAAGTTCTTTTCATATACAGTCACTTCTTACCTGCTGATTTTGTAATATTCACTCACTTTAAAACATGAATGCCCCTGTCTGCAGAACCTCCTGTGTGCAGGTGGAGTTCTCCTGGTCTGCTGAGCCCAGAGATCTGATCATAGCCTTTGCGGGGGGGGGGGGGGGGGGGGTTCCAACCACAGCAGTGATATGATTCAAAGAAATTAACAACCGGTTCTATGCCCATCTAGCAGCCACTTTTAAATGGCTATTTTTAAATGTTATATGTCCTATCTCTCGTTAACAACAGGTTCTATAGAGTAGGTGTGAACCTGCTGAAGCCCACTACTGTACCACAGCCTATGCTAGGGTCAGACCCCAGAACTTCCCCCTGTGTTTTAGTGCCTTAAAAGGCTTTTAAAAATGACACTTGTAGTCTCTCAGTGAAACTGGAAGGTGCCTTTTTCAAACTGCTGGGCTCTGACGACCCTCTGAAGATGAGGAGAGTAGAGCTCCCTGACTGTGGGGGGTGGGGGGCAGGAATTTGCCCCAAACCACAGTTTTAGGTAACCACAGGGATGTTCCAGAACAGAACCCCTGCCTATAAGGAGGCACACCTGTAATAAATTCCACAGCTTTCTTGGCATCAGGAAATCTCAGGAGTAAAAAAAATGAAATGAAAGGAACTTGGTAGTCACAATAAATAAAAGAGAACATTTTGCCTCTCCTCTGCATGTTATATTCATTCCATGCTATATTGGTGAAGCAGCTGAGGACCTGGGCTTGTGCTTAGGTCACGCATGTGCTCAAACATTGTGGCATATCAGTAGCTTTAATTCTGAACTATAAATTCTTCTTGTCCTGCTTTGTCCTGATCTTTAGTCATTGAATGAATTCTGTTAGCAAAGATGAATGCCCCAATTTTGCAATCTTTCTTTACCATGAAAAGAAGACAAATGCTAAGATAACATTTAATCAGTTGATGGCACAGAAGCGTGGTGTTGTTCTTCTGATTCTCTTGCATTAGGACAGAAATTGTCAATGGTCAGACACCTTGAGTACCGAGAAATGTGCCGAATAGAAATAATTTTTTTCCCAAGGATCTGATCCCCCCCCCCAAAATTGCTGGTTTCATGGCTGAACTTCTGTACAGAGAAAGTTTCTTGATTTTTTTTCTTATTCTCTTTTTCTTCTTCTAGTGAGTGTAACAGCAACAGGGATTCAGTACTTTCCTACACCAGTGTGCGGAGTAACAGCTCCTATTTGGGCAGTGATGAGATGGGATCAGGTGAGTGAATTCCATTTTTTTGTACCATGTTGTTGTTTTTTGTACAAAGCATGAACAGAGAACTATTAAATTGCTTTTTCATTGTTTTCTTGTTGGTTTCTCACTTTATCTGCTCCCTTTATTAACTCACTGGCCACCCTTCTTGCAAATAAGTGGGGCTAAGAACCAAAGACACGTTGGTATGATGGGAATGATTAGTATGAAGGGAGTTTTCAGAAACCTGTCAAGCTGTTGCATTGACAGAGATTCATACAACTCTTTCAGTTTATCTCTTCTATTCCCCCTGAAAGATATAAGGAATTGGATTTCACTCTATAGTTCAGACAACACAGAATACAGTGGTCCCTTGTAGGAAAAACGCTTTGTAAGAAGTATGCTTTCTAAGACAAACTAAAATTTTGATGGAATTCTGCTTTGTAAGACAAACAGTGCCTTGTAAGTCAAACAGTTTTGGCAGAGTTTGACAAACAGTTTTACAAGGAAAATTTGTTAAACGAATGAATTGATGGATCTGCATCGTGAGCAACAGCAAGAGGTTATGGAGGAGATCTCTCTCATTTGCAGAGGAGGAGGAGAATAAGGAGGAGGAATCCCTAGCATCAAATGAGATTAAGGACATTTGTATACATTGGGAAATTGTGCCAAATTGTGCCAAAATCCACATTGTAAGAAGAATGCTTTGTAAGACAAACTTGCTTCCGGAACGAATTATATTCTTCTTACAAGGCACCACTGTATACTGAAATGCCCCTTTTTAAAATAAGGGAAAGAACAATATTGAGAAGTTCTAGTGGGTGAGGGAGGGAGACCTTAAGTTTCCCCCTCTACCATTTTCCTCCTCCAAATCTCTCTCCTGTTTCCTCTGCAAGCATCTACTCTTTTTGTGTGGTTCCAAATGCATGTTTGTCTACAACTGGAATTTGTGAGGAATGGAAGGAAGCTTCTGGATTTGCAATTTGAAGTTGAGAAGCAGAGTTCCAAAAAACCCCCTTCTCTTCCTCTCCAATTCTGATCATCCCTCTGAAAGCTGCTTTTTCCTGTTTAAGAATGGCATTGGGATACTGTTACGCACACCTGTGTGTTACATCTGTTTTGACCATAAACCGCATACGTGATAAATCAGTGTTGTTACCAAACTCCTACAAGAAAATTGGAAACCCTGTAAATCTTGGCAGGGACATAGCAGAGAGCAATGATGATGAATGATTGGTGCCAACGGGTGCAAGGAGCATTTAAACCTACCAGAGGGCTTATGCTGGCTCTGGCAGGGTGCTGGGGTGCCTCCCCAATGCTGCAAATTTGCACTGCTATTTGCAGCAGCGGGGAGGCCCACAGAGTGGGCTGCAAGCCCCCCCACTCCGTGCCAGAGGGTTGCAAACTCCTTCAGGTAAGTTCAAATGCCCTTTATTCCTGGTGCCCTTTATTCCTGGTTCAAATGCCCTTTATTCCTGGTCAGTGAGTAATATAAAGTTCATGGAAGTATCTGCACTTTGGAATATGATCAGTGGGTAGGTGTGTAAGTGTAGAGAAGGTGGGAGAGAGAACATGAGAACATATTGATTTAAAACCTGCTACAAGGATTTTGAAAAGCAGTATGAAATAATCTAAAGCAATATGAAATAATCTAAACTTGCTGAAAATCTTGCTTTCATTATGTTTCTGATAAAGAAAACACACATGAGAAAAATGTACAGAGGTTGTTTGTTTTTTTCTTTCATGAGGTGATGAACTTCCCAGTGACATGAGGATACCTTCAGACAAGCAAGACAAGCTCCATGGTTGCCTCGAGCATCTTTTCAACCAGGTAAGTGACAGGAGTACCTTACCTACAAACCCCCCAAATCAGGTTATGATCCACTGATGTTCCACAGATCTGTAGGTAAAGAAACTCTATCCTAGACTTTAAAAGTATGCCCTCTTCAGCATGCTTATAGCCAGGGGAGGCTGAGGCAATGTCTTTAGGACAGTGCTGATAGCATAGGGACTACAGACTATTGATACCTTGATCAATCAAACCAAGGCACTGCCCAGCTGTGATGCTTCTCACTGGGCATGAAGAAACCATGCCTCCATGTTGTTTGTCACTAGCGTGTGATATTCAGAGGTACACTTTCTCTGAAAATGGAAGTTCCATTTAGCTGTCATTGCTAATAGCCACTGTCAAACTTATGCAACACAAATTTGTCTAATCCTCTTTTAAAACCGGTTAAGCCAGTGGGATAACATCTTGTACAAGTAAATTCACTATGGCTGCAATCCAGAGTAACTATGGGAGCACGTAAGAGACATTACGTGCATCTGTAGTTACTGCACCACCTAGTGAATACTTATGGGAAATTCATATTGCAATCCAGAGTAAAGTGTTCTTTACTCTGTAAAGTGTTCTTTACTCTGCGGGGAGTAAAGGACTCCCCGCAGTTACTCTGGATTGCGCCCTATATTAATAATACAGGACTGTCAGCAGCTGTTCAGTTCTTCCTGAATAAAAGTCTCAGGGCTTGTCTCTAGAGGCATAGTGTAATCTGTTAATAATTGCAAGTCTTTTAGGAGTGCACCTATTTGATTATGTCCTATTGCTGTCCCATAAACTATCCATAGAACTGCCATGCTTCAAACCTTTATTAGATGATTATTGTTTTATTATATCAAGGCTTCATTTTCTAGCACAAGGCTGATCATACATTAAACTGTTCCTGGGTTCCTTTGTGTTCACATGCAATTACTATTCATTTGTCCCTGGATACAGTTATTCACATATTTCATTCAGTGCATGTATGATCTGTCTATAGTATGCAGATTGAGATGCAAAAATGAACCCAGGTACCGTCATTCATATATATTGTGTGCATACAAGACAGCTCTACTAAGGTACAGACATTCACAGGGTAATGAATGCCCCCAAATGCCCAAATGCCCCCAAACTGCCCAAAGGCAGTCCCCAAATGCCCCCAAAACACAATGTGTATAATTTGATTGTTGTTTTCTCTTCAAGGAATTACTGCTCTGGAAATGATTAGGGCTGACTAAACATGCATATTTTTTCAGGTGGATGCTATCAATGCCCTTCTCAAAGGACCTGTAATAAGTAAGGCTTTTGAAGAAACAAAACATTTTCCAATGGACCACAGTTTGCAAGGTAAACTTTCAGGACCTCATAGTTTCACAAACCAATGATGTGTGGTGTAAAGAAGTATCTCTTTATTAATTCTGAATCACTCACTAAATATTACATAATATTACATTAACAATGGGCCAAGGATAAACCAGATGGTTGAGGTTTATATTAGTCTCTGTACTTATATTGTATGGGCTGTAAGCTCAGTCTGCCAGTGCTTTCTGGCAGTAAAATAGGGCACTGCCAGAAGGCTGGTAGAAACCCAGAGCCTTCCTATCCACACCAAAAGAAGCAAGGTGATGGGGAGGAAGGGAAGGGTGGAATGTGGGCTGGGAGGGACAAAGAGCAGGGAGGCTGTGTGTGGGTTAGCAGATCCTATCCTTTTCTACAGTGTTTGTGTCCCCTTTCTCTCAGTTAGCCATAAAATACAGTGGCGCCTCACATAAAGAACGCCTCACATAAAATATGTTTCATGTAACAAATAAAAATTTCTCTAGGATTCTGCTTCACGTAAAGAAAGTGCTTCACGTAAAGAACACATTCGTTGGCAGTTGGGGCAGACATGCTGGTCGGCAGCCTGTTTAAAAAGCATCAGGGCTGCCTAGTGCACCTGACCATAGTGAGAGCAACACTTCTGTGCTGTTCCTCCTGTGGCCGGGCGTCCACTGGGCAGAGGGAGAGAAGAGCAGTGGAGAAGAGGGAAGCAGCTCAGGGCTAGCCAGAAGGGAGCAGGGGAGAGAGAGGCTCAGGATGGAGAGAAGGAGAAAGTGGGGAGACACTTTGAAGGTGTCTTGGATTGCAGCCTCCTCATCATATCTACCCAGAAGTAAGCCCCTTTGTGTTAAATGGGTCTTACTCCCAGGAAAGTGTCTTCAGGACTGCAGCCTAAGTAATAATAATAAACCTTTATTACAGTCAATAGACCAGCACAAAAGACTAAAAGCATCTTAATTACAGATATATCCTATGAGAGAGGTACACAATAAAAGCAGAAGCATAGGAATTATAAAAATACAAATCTCACAATGTATCCTAAAAACCTTAGGTTAAAACCTCTGCCAAGATTGTACATAAAATAATGGCCTAATATTGGCCAACTTTTTCTGGTAGAAGGCAGTAAAAATTGGCAATCGCTTAACCTGAAGCATTCACAGCTGCGGTCCTAATTCTCATAGGAGCAACAAGGAATTTTGCAACAACATATACCGAAGTTAAATTTCCATCAGTCAAAAGCATATGCAGATATTGACAGCTAGATCTTCCAGGCAGATTGGACAGCAGTGGGTAAATAAGCAAAGTACGCAGATCTTTATAAAAAGTGCAACGTAAAAGAACGTGCTCTGTAGTTTCAATCTCGTCCTGACCACAGGGGCAAATCCGCTTATGGTAAGGGATTTTCTTATAGCGTCCCTCTACCACAGCAGAGGGTAGGACGTTAAAACGAGCTAGAGTGAAGGCCCTCCTATAACTGTATATTTCTAGATGGGTCAGATATTGCGCCATGGTCTGTGGTCTAAGCTCAGCTTTGACAAATGGATCTGCAACACTTGCCAGGTCATTCTGCCATTCAATATCTCGTAAGCTAAAATGTGGCAAAGCTCCTGGAAAAGATCTAATACCCCCTGAAGCTATTAAATCTAATTTGAAATGGTGGGCTCCTATCCTTGCATCTTTATTTACTCATATTGACCAGACCGGCCAAATTCCAGAGGATTGGAATACTGCAATTATAGTACCAATCTACAAAAAGGGTCCAAAAGATGATCCATCCTGTTACATGCCGATTAGCCTTCTTAGTATTATCAGTAAAATCTACGCGAGACATCTATACAATAAACTGAAAGATTGGATGGAACAGGAGCAGATTTTAGCAGACGAGCAGGCGGGCTTCCGATATGGCCGTTCAACTATTGATCAGTGTTTGGCCTTACAGCACCTTGTTGGGAAACACCAGAAATTGTATGTAGCTTTTGTTGACCTCAAGGCTGCTTTTGACTCAGTACCCAGAGTCAAACTCTGGGAGAAACTCATGGACTCAAATATCGATAAGCGTTTGCTTGCTCTTATCATGGCCCTTCATAAAAACACGTCATTGCAAGTGAGATGCACCCCGCAAGGCCACCTTTCAAATACAATTCCAACTGAGAGAGGAATCGGACAGGGCTGTATCCTGGCACCCCTTCTGTTTAACTTTTATATTAACTCTCTGGTTGAGCATCTGACTAAACCTGAGTTCCATCCTGCTAAAATTGCTCACAGGCATCTTTCTCTGCTGTTATATGCAGATGACGCTGCTCTCATCTCCAGGACTCCGGTGGGTCTGCAGAGAGCTCTACGGGCCCCGACAATTTGTTGCCAAGAGAATCAGTTAGAAATCAACTATGATAAAACAACGCAGCCTAAGTAGACTTCATAAGATCATGCACATTGAATGCATGTTTTGAATTCAATCCCAGTGTTCTGTCATCATTTTTACATCCAGTTAATATTTTTATATGAATATTTTGGGGGTTGTGGAACCAATCGTCTGAGTTTCCATTATTTCCTATGGGAAAGTCCGCTTCACGTAAAGAATGTTTCACGTAAAGAACATGCCTCCGGAACAAATTAAATTTGTTACGTGAGGCGCCACTGTATATCCAGGTTGCCTCAATTTTTCTAATACTATTTTATTATTAAACTCTTTAGAGACTGTTAGCTATTATGCAGTACATCTCTAAATATATAGGACTTGTTCAGACTTTTTTAAAGCCAAAAAGTTGCTATACCATCTTATTCCCCTGGCTTTAGTACTTTGTCTAAGTGTTGAGCTTTCCCCCTTTAAAAAAATAAAATTGTCTTCTTTGGGCTCTGTGGGCTCTTTGTCTGGTGGCAAGCATCATCATGACTCCTCTCTCCCCACACTATATATTTTATTATCCTTCTTTAGTGTTTGTCCTGCATGGTGGCAGGATCTGCTATTCTGGATCTCTGTTTCCTGGTTGTAGGCTTGGCCGGGGTGCAGCCTGGTGGTTCTCATATTGCCATGCAGTAATATGCAGTAATATAATGAAGTGATATATATGGGTATTCTGCATATACGGATATTTATTTGCTTGCTTGCAAGCATGCACAGAAGATCCATAAAGAGTGGCTCTTGAAATTTGAAAGTTCACTTTAGACATTATGATTAAGGGATCATCTCAATATGTGACATGTTGTTTACTCTTCAGTTACAATGTCTGAACTGCAAGCATTTTTTAAAGTTATGAATTAAACATTATGTCTTTGCCAGCACAACAATAGCAATGCAAGATAACCACAATCTTAGCTAGAAATTACAAGCAGGCAAAAGGAATGTGACTTACACTTCCTTCTAAGAAAGAAGGTGGGAAACACCTCTGGGAAAGAGAATTCCACAGCTGCATAGTGTAGCTGTAACAGTCCTTTTTCATGTGGAATAAATACAGGAAGTTAGGTCTGTTTAATGTCAGGCTCAGTTGGCAGCATAAATGTTATGCCGACCTTGTGAGAACCATCCTAACTTTTGTCTACTCAAAAGTAAGCCACATTGTATTCAGTAGGTCTTACTCCCAGGAAAATGTCTTTAGGATTGCAGCCTGTGGCTTCCACAAACCGCAGCAGCATCATTTCCTAATATCCTCTAGTCCCTGTCCTAGTAACACTTATGGTCCAATCCTATTCTTCCCAGTGTTCTGACTACATTGGTGTCAAAATAGCTGCTGTTGTATCCTGTGGAGCTAGGGAAGCCCCACGTGGAGGTCTTGATGAAAAGGGACATTAATCCCCTCCCTTTGTATAAGGCCCAGCCACTGCAATGGGACTTTTCAGGTCTGTGCCAATTCAATAGCTGATGTCGACTTGAGAACCCTGTATCAGGCTTCTGAGCCTGACATGGGGCATAGGATACTTGGAGAAGGCCTATACCAGTCCCCCTTCTCATTCTGCCCTTCCCTCCCCCACACTGGAACACCACTCTCTCCACATCTCCACATTGCCCAGTGCTCACTTTTTTTTTGCTGTTGATGGCCAGGATGGCCTATGGTAGTGCGGCCTCCCGACTTACACAAAAGTGTGCTGCAAACATACTTTACAGCACGTTGCACAATGTATTCTTTGATGGCCCCAGTGCTGAATCACAAAAGCAGCCATGAATCTCCCCTGACAATTATAATGTGAAGTTACCTTTACTGCTCTTAGACTGTATATTTATATCAGTCCCATTGCAATGCAGTAATCTTCCAGCTTAAATTTTCAGTACTGTACAAACTAGATATGTTGCAATTTCCTTCTCTGTCAGGGTCGGTGAGGCAGGTTTTTAATGACAAAATGGGCTTGCCAGGAAAGGTAATTTGTGGATTGGTTTTATATGTAGTTGCTGCTCCTTTTAGCTCCTCTGGTATTGCTCAATTGCTTTAACTGAAACTTATCTTGTTCTGCAGAATTTAAACAGAAAGAAGAGACCACAATTCGCAGTAGGAATAAGATTCAAATCAGCATCCAAGAAGATCCGTGGAACCTTCCACTCCGCATCAAGAACCTCGTTGAGACAATACAAAAATATGTGGAAGGTTTGTGAAAGTTTCACTGTTTCCAAGCTGGGGGAAAATGTTGCAAGTATTCTGCAGGGCTCCCCAGACCCTGGTAGGACCCAAGCTCTTTTCCCACAAAGAAAGAGGGTATCTCCCAAAGTTCGAGAACCACTGCTCTACACAAGGGATCTCCAAACACTGGCCCTGGGGTAAGATGCAGCCCTTTGCAAGCCTCTGTCTGGCCCTTGGCAAGCCCCCTCCATCCAGCCCTTGAGCAAGCCCTGTAATCCTCCAGAGGCAATCCTCTTGAGCAATCCTCCTGTAATCCTCACACCTCGGGAGGGTATTTTGAGGGGTGGGAAGTCTGCACAAACCTCCTCTCTCTGTGTATGAAAATGCTTATGAACTGGTTTGAGGATCACACTCTCTCCATGTGTTGCAAATTGTTTTATGAACTGATTTGAAGTCATTCAATCATTCATTCATTCATTCACAAGTTCCATCACTAATATATTCATTTATGTAAATTTATTCACATTTGAAATGTAAATTAATTCTTTTTTTTCTTCCTGGCCCCCGACACAGTGTTTTTTTTCACTGGCCCCTGACACTGTGGCCCTCCTGCCAAAACCTTTAGAGACAACTGCTTTACACCATACAGGAATCAATGGGTTTTAAGTTCTCAGTGATAGGTCTCAATAGGTTCTAAGCTAAAAAGCCCCAAATGCTGTGGTCTTTAATTGTTTATGTGTAACACTGGGCTGCTTGGGATGAAGGTTAAGCTATAGCCGAGGTTTGCCTAGGCAGGCTCTGTTCCATCAACCAGTCCTACCCCATCTTGCACTCCTGCCACCTTCCCAAACCTGACACTGGCCTCCCTAGGCCAATGTGAACTCACCCTTTGCAGGGCAGGATTCCCGCACAGGAAGGCCACCTCAGGCCACCAACTTCTTTTCTACTCTGGAGCCTTTAATTTCATTTCATGGATATGTCTCCCAGAACACAAGCAGAATGTCTAACTTTTGCACTAATGAATCACAACAAGACCATGCATACCTGGGATTAAGAAGCAAGGCCTTCTAGATGAAAGGGTGTGAGTTCCAAGCCTGCTGGATAGGCAGCATCTTCAGTTTTAAAAATTAGATATTGTATGGAGCTTTAACAATTTATGTGTTTATTTATCTTATTTATACCCTGCCTTACTCATAAAGACACAAGGCTGGTGCAGTAGCATTGACATTGCAATTTATGTATATATTTTTACTTTCTAGATGGGAAGAATCAGCTCCTTTTGGCCTTGTTAAAATGCACAGGTAAGTGGCTCTTTGGTCTGCTACTGTTTGCCAATAACCTCTAATTTTTCTTTCAGAGAAAATGGCAGGGAGCTTTTGTACACTTAGTGTACAATAGTGTACATAGTGCACTTATTGTACACATACTTCAGTTTTGGGCAAACAACACTATAGTTATGATTTACATTGGTAAAACCAAATAGACCTTTTTATCCATTGTTCTTGTGTGTGGCACAAGTGGTTAAGACAGTGTGCATGTTAACCAGTAGGCCAGGGTTCGAGACCCGGGTCCCCACTAGATAGGGTGAGCTCCTGTCCTTAGCCCAGATCTGCGACGCAGCTGGAAGCAATCGTATTGGCTCTTCCATTCCATTGGACTATTTCAGTGGCGTGGAGAGGGGGAATTTGCTGCTTTGGTAACAGCCTCTCCTCCATATTAATCTACCCAGGCCTTTGTGCTTCGCATACAGTGTCGAGCATGATACCATAGTCTTTCGAGACTGATGGATGCCAATATATCTTGTGAAGTTAATCACTGTTCTTGTTGCAGACTACAATGGGAAGGTAATATATACATGAACACTTGACATTTCTGTAGAAACTCAAAATACTGATGTAATTAGAGGATTGTGTGCATAATAAGACTGCCAACTGGCCTGTGCAAGTTCAACCAAGAGAATTAAATGCAGTCTGGCCCTCCTGATTCCTGTGTATTCTTCTTTCTCCCAGACACAGACCTGCAGCTGAGACGAGATGCAATCTTCTGTCAGGCTCTGGTGGCTGCTGTTTGCACATTCTCTGAGCAGCTATTGGGTGCTCTCAATTATAGATACAACAACAATGGGGAGTATGAAGAAAGCAGCAGAGAAGCCAGCAAGAAGTGGCTTGAGCAGATAGTAGCTACTGGGGTGTTGCTCAACTACCACTCCTTGCTCACTCCTAGCTTGGTAAGGATGGGCTACAGTTGCCTCAAACAAACCTCAAAACAAGGAACTGCAGTGTTTTCTTCTTACTCACCTCCTGTGTGGATTTTTCAAAGGCTAGGAACATGGAGCTGTTTTCACTTGCTGTTTTGTATCATTTCCTTTACTTTGTGGCTATGCATATCTTTCCTCTACATTGTGGCTAAACATATCTTCATATACTTACGCAGTCTACATGGCTTGGTATTCTCTAGTGCAGCTACAATTAGTTTGTGAATATTTCAGCCATGCAGGCTGGGCCAGTCTGTGGCATAGCTAAGGAGGAGTATTTGACAAAAATTGAAATTGTCTTTCAGAGGCTGCTAAGACACCTCCTGTGGCCCATGGAAGCTACTCATGGCTCTCCTGCATCTCAGAAGGCCTCCTGGTGGATTCTGACAGACTTTTTGCCAAAAGCCTGAATTACCTGTCAGATACCTCCAGGAAGGGATGTGGGGGCATGAGGTTTGTTTAAAAAGTTTGTGCTCTTGGATGTTGGGTGCCTTAACTATTCCACTGGGGCAAATCATGTAACTCTCTCAGTTGAGGCTTCCCATTGCAAAGGAGAATAATTGGTTAAGTTTGCCCTATCCGTGTGCTTGAAGTTCATATATCCCAGCATTAGAGAGCACAGAGGGATGTTGCTTTGTCTGTGCAGAGGGCCACATTCTATTTCAGCAGGATCATTCGTGGAGGGGCTTCCCATGTGTTAAAGGAAGGCAGGATATTTGTTTATGTCTTGGTTTGTAATGTTGCTTTTCTCTGTTTAATGATAGCATTTTGGGATGCTGTCATTTTGAACATTAATCTTCAGCTAGTTCAGTCAGGTACACACAAATGGGTTGTACTCTCTCCCAAGGTAAGTTAAATAGTGACATCACCATCATTTCCAGATTCAAAGGAAGTTGAGCCTTCCATACCTTTTATAATCAATTATGTAAGTAAAAGGAGGAATTTCAACAGGTGCAGCTTTTTCTAACTCCTTCATCTTTAGCTCCCTCTGTCCAAACATCCTCATCTTTACAACCATAAAAGGTACGAAAGCCCAGTTCGCCAAGACATTGTGTCAATATGTGCACACAAAAGCAGGGCAACAGAAATGTATGACCAGAACTTTAAATGAAACAAGCAACATGGTGGGATCTACTTTAATAATGGGGCCTGATGGATGCCAAGTTTGGATCTCCAAAAAGGTTGGAGACTAATGCTGTTGAGGACATAAGGCTGTGAAAAGTAGAACATTGCATGTAGTCTTCTGCCCTCTGCTGATTAAAAAGGTGCATCTCTCCTTGCTTAAATGTGCATGCTGCAATTAAGCGTGCAGGGTAAAAATGAGATTATAGCCTCGTCTTGCTTTCTGCATCTTGTAGTTTTCACTTTTTGTACCTAATACCTTTTTTTGCTGGTGACATATTAAAGCAAGGAAATATGCCTCTTTTACAAAAAGATCTAGCAGTGGAAGGTACGAGGAAACAAGATTTTCCTTAAAGTTTTCAACAACTGCTTTTAATTGTAATGTATAAATGAATAATCATTAAAAATAATGCAAGATCATTTATGTTATGTTTTGTTCAAAAAATTGATACTGTAAAGACATAGCTATGGTGGAGTCAGAAGTTAAAGAAAGGTGGAGTGATGTTCAGAAATTAAACAGTTTAAGTAGAAGGTTCAGGCTTAGGCAAGGTGAAACCTACAAAGCCAAACGCTGTTTCCATTTTCAGCCCAGCTAGGCCCATTTGGTAGATATTTTTTTAATCCTGGCTAAAAAGTTCAGTAGGCTAATTTCAGTGGGCATAATTTTTATATATCCTTAGTAGTAAACTTTCAGTTGTGGCTGCGTTACAAAGTCAGATGCTTCAATAAGCAGCATTATCCAGTATGACACATTGCCAGGATATGGAGAAAGAAACATTCTTCTCCAATGTTTCCACACACCTAGTGGTTGTCTTTATGGTTCTTTCTTGCAATTGACCCTTTTTCTGTCGTGTTTCTTTCTCAGAAAGAGGAGCGAATCATGCTGGAAGATATCCAGGCCACCCTCTCAGAGCTGGACAAGGTGGCCTTTTATTTCAAGCAGCTGGACGAGTGCTTTGTTGCAAGTGAGTGCTTCTCTCTGCTGCGAAGTCATTTTTTCCTGTCAGACCTTGTCCAACAATATTTTTTGAAGTGCAATATACTGGAAGTTGCAATAAGAACTGGAAATGCCTTTATTGTTCTCAAGCATCTAACAGGAGAGAGGTTAATATTTTAGTGCAATTATTTTTCACAGCTAATTTTATTGTATTATTTTTCTACAAAATTGTTACTTACCCAAATAATGCATATATGGGGATTAAAGAACATTTTCTTTAAGAAAAAAATGCTCACAAGCTGTGCTCAGGTACACCACACACACAACACATGTCACAACAGTTTTGGTAGAAATCAAGAGCCAAGTTTATTGAATGATTCTTCTTTAGCAATTGGTAAATGCAGCAAATCATGCTTCATAGCTAAACTCAGTGAAAAGGGATCAAGTGAATTGATCTGCCGACCTGAAAATAGGCAACCTCTGAGCATGGCTCTGTAGTTTGCAACCATGTGCCAGAAAGCCTCTACAGGTTGGTTCTGGTTGTTCCCTAATAACTGTTGCTTGACTAAGGGCAAACACCATTTTTTTCTTATTTCTCTTCCCTGGACCACACAGGCCACTCAGGCATATCCACTCTAGTGCTACCCCACATTTTTATCTGGGTTCTGGCAAAAAGTTCATTTCCACGGGCTCATTTCGACGGGATATCAGGAGTAAAAGTAAAAATTCCAGCCCCATCCCTTTAGAGACATCAAGCAAGATTTAAGGTTGCGCACGACAGGTTGGTGGTATTGGTCTCCAAAACTCAACACAGAATGATTCTGAGAGGCAGCTGAGCCTTGCAAAGCTCCTCTCAACTCCTCCTTCTCCTCCAGTTGCACATGCAAGAGGTGGAACTGTGCAAGAGAAGCTCCTCCCTATATGCACAAAAGACAAGCTTCATTCTGATATGCATACTTTCAGGAGAACAGCAAGTGCAACTAGATGTTTCCAATGTTTGTGTCTGCCATTGCAGCCATCCTGTGTCTGCCATAACAAGTGATCAACATCTGAATCATTATTTCCCCAGATACTCCTGTCTTCTATCATGTTGAAGGAAACCGGCAAGTTTTGAAGGTTATTTTCTACTTGGATAGTTACTACTTTTCCAAACTGCCTTCCCGATTTCAAAATGGAGGGAGCCTGAAGCTGCACTCGGTGCTTTTTACAAAAGGTAACATTCTCTTTAAGAATATGATTTTAAGGATTTTATAGATGTAGCACAATTATATGCAATTTATTTATATGTGATATAGTCTCAAAGAAAATGAGGTTGGCTCTTTAAATTGAAAGGTAGGTATTCCTTAAGTTGCAGTTAACGGTTTAAAGGCAGCCTTCTTGCCATGGCAATGTGGCAGGCAATTAAACCTGCTGAGAAAAGTTCATGAACTTTTAATTTTGTTTATGTTCAGCTGGGAGGCAGAAGCCCTCCTTTCCCCCAAGCAGTAATCACTTGTGAATTGCTCTGAGCTGAAACTGCTTGCAAATTGCTTGCACATGCTTGCAAATGGCAGCTGCTCAGCTCCTTGTGGGGCAGTAAGAAGCCACTTGAAAGGGAACTTGATTCATCTTGATTCATTGCCTGCCTTCTTACCATGGTAACTAATTTCTTTGTATTATGCCAAAATAATTAATTTTATTTTTTATTTTAAAAATTTATATCCTGCCTTTCTCGGGCAAATTAGCCCGACTCAAGGCGGCTGCCATAAAACATAATTAAAAACATAAATATAACAATTTGATAAAAACAATTAAAACATACAGCTAAAACCAATAAAACAAGAGCCCAACCTCTGCCCTCTAAAAAGCTTTTTTAAAATAAAAGGTTTTAAGGCTCCACCTGAAGTTCTGTGTTGAGGGAGCTTTCCTCAGTTCTAAGGGGAGGGAGTTCCAATGCCGGAACTCCCAGAGGTTCCTGGAACTAGATGTCACTTGAATATTCTTGTTATATAATGATGATGATAGTAATCTGATGAACATATGTAATCAAAGTCTGAGACATTTCATGAAAATCCTTGCAGGGCTTGAAAACTTGGAAGGCCAGTCCCAGCCAGGTGGTTTCTCTCTAGAAGATCTTCAGCAGCAAATTAATTCTGCCTCTCTTGTGAAGGTGCAGCAGTATTATCGCAAACTCAGGTATTGTACATAAAAAAGATGTTGTTGCTAGCAATTGTGTTGTTTCTTATTAATATTTAATAGAGCTGTCATTTGATTTCCACCTCCACCACCAAGCTCCTTGCTCCTATCCTCCCCTCTCAACACACCAAACCTCCTCTAAATCACTTCCCACACTAGCTTACCTGAGCTTGCAGAGCACCTGCACAGGTCTGACACTTGCAGGGCACCACTGGCCATTTTACCAGCGGATCCCTCATGCTACAACATTGAGGTTTATGGCAGCAGATTGATCCACTGTCATATGCCATAAATCCTATTGCGTCTGCAATCCTAACCTGTTGCACTGACATATCCCCAGCATAACTTCTGCGCTTTACCTGGGGGTGTCACAAAAGTGCTGTAAGGCACTTCTGCTCCACTCCAGGGGTGGGGGGGGGCAGAGCACAGGAAAATGCTGACCTCACCACACCACCATGGGAAGATATTCCAGGAGAGTTAGGCAAGCTTGAATTGGTTAGGATTGCATCCTCAGTGAGGATTCCTTCTGAATAAGTATGCATGGATGGCAATTGTTTGTTATAGCAATAACTCTGAATCTCAGGTGATTGGTTTTCCTCTGTTATTTGAAAAGAAATGTATTGCAGGAAGTAATAGATTACAGTTTTAAATGTTTTTTATATGTTATATATATATAAATGTTATATATATAAAGCAGGCCTCTGTCAGGCATACGCTGCATGTGAAGCACGAAAGCCTGGGTTGGATTGTTATGGAGGATAGACTGTTACCCAAGCAGCAAATCCCCCCTCTCCACGCCACTGAATTAGTCCAATGGAAAGGCAGAGCCAATACGATTGGATCCAGCTGGCGTTGCAGAGCTGGGCTAAGGACAGGAGCTCACCCTGTCTTGTGGGGCCGACCCGGGTCTCGAACCTTGGCCTGCTGGTTAACAGGCACAGCGTCTTAACCGCTTGTGCCATATATATATATATGTATTTTATGAACTTTATGCACTTTAAGTAGTTTTAATTGTTAGTGCTCTCTTGTAAGCCACCTTGAGTCCTGTTTGTCGGAGAAAGGCAGGATAAAAATTTACTAAACAAACAAACAAATTTTACTGTTCTATTTCAGGACATTTTACCTTGAAAGATCCAACTACCCAACAGATTCAAATACCACAGCTGTGAAGATTGATCAGGTATGGTAGTGGTTCTTTCTGAACAAAAACTTTGTCCCTTGGGACACAGCAAAATTAGGAAGTGGAGTTACTTTAGCTGTTTTAGCTGAAACTTCTGCTACAGAGTGGGATAGTGTAGGCTATTGCCCAGGACAGCAATTTTGAACCATTGTGTCTTGTCAAGTGGTGTGCTGCAAATGGTCTGGCACCGGAGTTTGGGAATAGTAGTAGAGACTACAGCTTCATTTTGAATATACTAATGGTGACAAAGACACCTATGCAATTACTTATTGCTTTTCAATACAAAGTCTATATGAAGTTGTGCTATATGGTAATGGTCTTCAAACTCCCTCAGTCTGTCTTTATGGGGGAGAGGTGAGGGCAGCGACGTGATCCTCAAGATGGAATTACCAAGAAGGGAGGGGAAGGATGTTTTCATGTTTTTAGAGCTGCTACAGGTTTCAGGAGATGCAAGGAGTCCCAGGCACTTTAAATTGATTTGCAAATTTATATCTCACCATTTTACTTGCACAAGCTTTCAAGGCAACAGCATCAAACAATCTAAAAATAAGTCTTGTGTCTTTAATTTACATTCAAAATGTGCATTACTATTATCTTTTCTTATCTTTTCTAATCAGCCATAACATTCAATTTCTCCTTGACTGTAGAAGTTTGATGCTACCATTTTCATAGTCATCTGTAATGGTGTCAACTAGTGATGCATTCTTTCTTTGTATTTTTGTCCAGCTGATTCGTCCCATCAATGCAATGGATGAGCTTTGCAGACTGATGAAATCTTTTGTCAGCGCGAAAGTCAGCCAATCTGGGTATTCCAACAGTTACATATCAGGGGCTGGATTGCTGCCTATATCCTCCGAACTCTGTTATCGTCTTGGAGCTTGCCAGATTGTCATGTGTGGCACTGGAATGCAAAGGTGAATTTTCAGAAACAGATATTGTCATCTTCTGGGTTGAGTACTTTAATGTAATGAAGGCCTATGCCAGTGAATGCATGATCCACTGGTTCAAGGTGCTGCAAAAACATCATGAAGAACATATGGAGGTGCAGAAAGCACCATCTGTAAAGTTCCAGACTTTACAGATGTGTCAGCAGAGGCCCACCAGAGCAGGTAAGCTCTGCTTAGTGGACTGGATCAGACTGAGGGCAGGGGTTGAACAGAGTGGGAGTTTGGTGGCAGTGCACACTGAATTCCAATCCCCTTCCTAGGCCTGATCCACCTCCACAGATCAATGCAGATTTGCATCTCTGGCACAGGTTTAAATTGACCTGTTGCGGCAGGGATAGGCAATCCCTGGCACTAGTGCCAAGCTTGGCACTCAGAACAATGCTGGGCAGCACTCCAAGGCACCCCTGACACACACAACTGGAAAGTGTTGCCACTGCTGCTGTCCCGATTGCCCGCAGGCAAGTGCCTGTCACCATCGCCGGTGCCCAGAATGGCACCATCTCTCACCACTGCCACTATCAGAATGAAAGGGGTGGAGAAAAGTGCATACTTAGAGCTCAATCATATACTTTTCTACTCAGAGGTAAGCCCCTTTGCAGTCAATGGAGCCTTCTCCCAAGAAGGGGTGAAGCAAAAATGCATTCTTACAGCCCAATCCTGAGTATCTCTGCTCAGAAGCCTCTTTGCAAGAGGCAATCCATGGATAGGATCAGATTGTTCTTCAGCTTCTCCAGCTCTCACAGCACCATAGTGATAGAGAAGACTCATGGGGGGTACAGAGGAAGCCAAGCGCTGGATGGAGGTCAGAAAAGCTCCTGAAGGTGGTCTCTGCATATACATGCTATATATGCATATAAATTTATATATATGTAACTAGTGAAAATGTACCCACATTGCAGGAGTAAAATTCCTCCCATACACCATCCCCGCACTGCACCTCAACCCACCTATGCACAACATCCCCCTTGCGCAACATATCCCCACTATGCATCATAGCCCCACTGCACATCAATCCCCCATGCACATCAACTGCTCCATGTGCAACATCCCTGAATGTGAAACATCCCCCATGCGCATCAACTCCCATGAGCATCAAACCAAATGTGCAACATCCCCATGCACATCAACCCCGAACACACATCATCCCCATGTGCATGAATCCTGAATGTGCAACATCCCCCATGTGCATTAACCCCAAATGCACAACATCCTCCCACTGTGCATCAACCTCCAATGCACAACATCCCCCATGCACATCAGCTGCTCCATGCGCAACATCCCTGAATGCGTAACATTCCTAATGTGCATCCACTCCCATGAGAATCAAACCCAAATGTGCAACATCCCCATGCACATCAACCCCAAACGCACATCATCCCCATGTGCAAGAACCCTGAATGCGCAACATACTCCATGTGCTTCAACTCCAAATGCAGAACATCCCCCCATGCGCATCAACCCCCAATACCCATCAACCCCCATGAGCAACAACCCTGAATGCATAACATCCCCCATGCACATCAACCCCCATGTGCATCATTGCCCCATGCACATCAACCCTGAATGTGCATTCACCTCCCACTGCGTATCCACCCCGCTGCACATCAACCCTTCCTGTGCAACATCTCCCCATGTGCATCAACTCTGAATGCGCAACATCCCCATTCACATCAACCCCAAACGTGCAATATCCCATCATGCGCATTAATCCCCCCATGCACAACAACCTCCCATGCACAATATCCCCTCACCCTATGCAAATCCCTCCACAACTGTGGGCACCCCTTCCGGGTCAATGCAGAATTTGGGGATGGGTTTTGATAAGTCTTCAGTGTTTAAGTATAGGCAGAAAATGTGTTGCACCCCTTTTCAGCCCCTTAAGGATTAAATTTCTCAACATTGATTCTTGGTGGCTGTTGATGTCACAGAAGGAACACCCTCCCCATATATCATGCTTCTAGGTCCAGGGGTTGGGGCAGAGCGTCTCTCAGTCAGGGATTCTTCAATGGAAAGTATAGGGAAGAAAGCATGTTATGTCCCTTTTCACCCCCTTCTGGTGGGAATTTCCGAAAATTCTTAGTGGGTGCCTCCATTATGGAAGGACAACACACCCCAAATTTCATGCCTCTAGGCCTGGCGGTTTTGGCTGGGCGTTGTTGCGTTAGTCAGTCAGTCAGTGACTTTTAGTTATATATATATAGATTTATATGCTGCAGCTGTTACTGGTTGTCAGAGACTCGTTATAATGCAGGCAGCACAGCTCTTCCTTGTTCAGTGTGATCTGAGTGAGTTCTCCTCGGGAGCAAGCCCTCCCCAGGTGCCACTGATTGGTGCTTACTGAGCATGCTCTGGAGCAGTTAGGGTAGACTCTGGATCCAGCATAACTCTCTGCTCTGGATATAGAATAGTTGGGGCAGCCCAGCTAGGGCTCTCCTCACTGCCCTTACTCTGGATTGTGCGTGCCCATTGTATAATATGTATATAATTGTGGAATCATGTCAAGGGGAAGGGGACAAATGTCCTGTTACCCCAAGGGGAACACCACAGTCAAAAATCCCCTGCAGGATGAAGAAGCATGTAAGCGAGAGCTTCCACTTGCAATCTGTAGGGTTGACTTCTTCGCGAGTAGTAGACTTAGTGCGCAATCCAGAGTAACTATGGGGAGTCCTTTCTCCAGTGTAAGAACAATTTACTCTGGATTGCAATATGAATTTCCCATAGGTTTTCACTAGGTTGTGCAGTAACTACGGGTGCATATAATGTCTCTTACATGCTCCCGTAATTACTCTGGATTGTAGGGTAAGGCTGCAATCCCAAACCCACTTTCTTGGGAGTAAGACCCACTGAACACAATGGGGCTTACTTCTGAGTAGATAGGTAGCTTACTTCTAGCAGTAGAAGCAAGCATGTTGTTTTCTCCTTATGTTCCAGAGAGATTATTCTTACATTTCACTTTCTTCTCCCTTAAGGTTTTAACAGGTGGACTATCTCCCAAATATAAGTGTTTGTATAATTGCTACAATGCAATGTAGTGTTGTGGTGTACACTGCAATGTTAACTACATGCAACGAAACTTGTCAAGAAGGAACACTTAGGGTTGTGGCATGTTTGTGTGTAAAGATGCATTCAGCCCCGCAATGTCTTATTCTGTTCTTTCGATGTTTGCACTTAGGAGTACATTGAGCGTCTCTCTTGAGCAAGCAGCTATATTGGCTCGAAGTCATGGACTCTTACCCAAGTGTATCATGCAGGCAACAGATATAATGAGAAAACAAGTGAGTATTAATGAAGTAATCAGCAAATAATATTCGCAACAATAAATATTATAAATGGTGCATACATTTCATCCCTTGGTTGTCATACAAATATGATGTGTACACATAGATGACTAATGTAATATCTCAGCACTTTCCAAACCAGGTAACTGAAGCAAATAGGTTTTCAAATAAAATTCACTTTTTTCATCCTTTCTCCTTTAAGTCATTGGCACTTTATTAACACCACCAATCAATTCTTGTTTCCTTTAGGGACCAAGGGTTGAGATCTCTGCAAAAAATTTAAAAGTGATGGATCAGATGCCACCATCTGCTCCCAGGTAGGTACCATTAATTTACTTGTAAACTTTTTATGTACCGTACGTACTTTGATTTGATTATGTTGTACGTTGTTCAGAATTTCCTGCTTGGTAATGTTAATTTGGGCTTTGTCATCACTTCCAAGTTAATGACATCTCTTCTGATAGGTTCCTATAGATTGCCATTCTAAGACTGGGTCCCAGTGCTAAAATGTTTGAGAACCACTGAAATAGAAAATTTTGTGTTCACCAGCTTCATATGTTCAGTTTATATATTATGGGACTCTTAAGTGAAAAATGGGGATTGGTACAAGAGAGGATTGACATTCTAGCAGGAGAACTATAGGCACCCTTACCCTACAATCCAGAGTTTCTATGGGAGCACGTAAGATACATTTACATTGACATAGTTACGGCACCAACTAGTGAAAACCTGTGGGAAATTCATATTGCAAATCCAGAGGAAATTGATCTTACATCAGGGCAAGGACTCCCTGTAGTTTCTCTGGATTGCACTCTTAGTCTTTGTTTTCTCTTGATGGTGATCATTTTAATTCCTTTGCTATATAGCCCATTATCAGACATATTTCTTTTGTAATGCCAATTCTTATACTGAACCTTTGCAGAATCTACAAGCTGTGTCAGCCACCCGCAGATGGAGACTTATAGAAGTGAGAGAAATGTCTTGTTCTGGAATCCCAGAAGTGTTCGGCAGGGAGTGGTGCTGTAGCCTGAGCACTAACACCAGTGGTGCTGAGTCCAGAAGAGAGGAGACAGTACTGGCTTCTGTGCTTCTAGGCAGTCTGGTGCACTAAGAAACTGCCTTTTCACCATCTCCTACTGAATTATGTGGGTTGGCATGGTGACCCTTCCCTGGCTTGCCGCAGGAGACCCTAAAAACAAATCCCAGTGATGTTTGAATGGAGGAACCACCTGCTCATTTCCATGAAGGGGGACAGGAAGAATATGGCAGCAAAACTGCAGTGGAAGGAACTGGATGTACGTCTAGCTGAACATTGTGAACTTTAAGTTACGGATGGGCAAAGCGAATCCACATTGAAGCACATCTACCAATTGTGGTATTTTGGATGTTGGTTCACTTTCCAGCGCAATGTTGGCCAGTGGCAGTGAATAAGAGCCTCACAAACACTCCTTTTAAAATATACTGAGTTGCACTTTGGAATCATGAATACAGCACATGTCTCCAGTTTGTTGAGATTTCTTCCAGAACCATTTTCCTGTTCAGCCCAATATGAACCAAACTGTACTTGACACAGTGTACATTCCATAGGAGTTCCTACAAGAATTTCCTTTTAACCTTTACTGTAAAGTTCAGGGTTTGCAATTAACACTTTTTACTAATAGTCCATTATGTATTCTGGAAATACAGTAATATTTTAAGGTGGAAATTAGAAATGAAGGATTTTTTTTTCTAAGAAAAGGCATAAAGTTGGGAACAAAACATAGCTCTGTGTCTAATAATTTGAACAGGTAAGGACTTTTAAAACAAGGATAAACAGTACTTATTTATGTGGAGTGGAATATCTGTTTTGCAAACATTTCTGATGTATACAGAAGATTTAAATTTTTAAAAAGATGCTTTTGTTTCAAATGGGGCCAAGAGGATAGCAGATACGCCGTAGTTCCTAGTTCACAGGAAACAATGTTACGTTATTTAAAATATTTCAGTATTTAAGTAGTCTTAATACCTGTTTTTTTAAATCATAGATTACAATGGGTCGTAAGTTAAGAGAAAAAAATGTGGTTGTGTATATAATGTGCGTTATTATTTTTCCCAGTTTTAGAAATGTTTTCTGTTTGAACAGTATTATCACAGGCACAGTAATTTGTTTCCAAATTACTAGCTGCAATGAAGTAAAAAAAATATCAGCAATCTCAGGCAAAAATAACATTATTTTGGAGTGAGTGCCTTAAAGGTTTATCCATGGCAATTGAGATACAAACACGTAAGAGGTAAAATAAAAACTAACATTCTTCTTTATCGTAACAGAATAAAGCCATAGTCTCCTCTAAAATGTTTATTGTTGGGCATGTATAGAAGTTCTTAGTATAACTTCTGTATCTTAGCACATGGAAGAGAGGTTTGATTATTGGCTAAAATAGGGCATTTAATAAACTCCAATGTTTCTTAACAACTCAATCCTGCATTTCTTATGTTACATTAAAATAATCTGTTCCCACTTCATCTGTTAGAGGTATTTTTTAGCTTGACTTTCAAAAGATGGGGGCGGAAATATTCCTTGACATGTGAGCCTTTGCAGTTTGCAGAGATCTCATTGGAAACACACACACAAAAAGAGAGAATTGTGCTCGCAGGCTGGTATCCTCCACACTTTTCTGGGAATAAGTCCCATTGATTATAATGGGTCTTACTTCTGAGTAGACATGGGCAGGATTGTGCCCTGCCTCCCAGAACTAGTCCCAGCTTTCAGTTGTCCCACCCGCTTGGTGATAGTGGTGAATTATGGCAACCCTAGCAAAGAGTGGTATGACAACTGCATGCTTTCAATTCTGAAAAGTGGGGAGGGAGTTAAAGAGGAAATGAAGTACATGCATCACCCACTTATTGGGCAGGTTAAGGGACCAGAGCACTGACCAAAAGTGAAAACCGTTAAAAAGTGGAACTAAGAGCACAATCCTAAACATGAGTACTCAGAAGTAAGCCCCATTGTGTTCAAAGGGTCTTACTCCCAGGGAAGTGTGATTAGGATTGCAGCCTTAGTCTTTTTCAGCTTACAAATACAAACTGGCCACCAAAAAAGACATAAATACCACTTGCAAAAGCCTGTATAACACATTTATTAACACAGCCAAAATACATAACAAATTATACTAAAATAAACCAAGGCATATATGGCAAATTACACCTTTAAAAAAACAAAAACTGATTAATCAGTGAGTCTCCCTGATGAAAAACAGATTTCATCTGGGTATATTTTAAGAGTGATGAATGAAACAACCAAAAATGGGGTGGCAGAAAGCAGGGGACACCTCTAAGTCAAAGCAGATACAGATACAAAGGAGTTGCTACAACAGGCAGAAACAGGAGGGGAACTAAGGGGCCTGCTGACGTTCAGAAGGTCTGGTGAAAACAACTCCTCCAAACTCTGGTGGGATCTACCTATTTGCAGATCCTCTATCTGTGGCTACTCTTCAAACTGTGCTAGCCTGAGCTTCTACAGAAAATGGTGACAGCAGGTTGATGGTGCTTGGATGTGTATTGTCTGGCACTAACGGTTATCCTGGAATGTTTCAGGATGGAAATCACAGGAAGGATGGAGAGTTGGACCTGAGGAGAACTTAGAGCCACCAAAAACTCAGCCTTTCTTTGACCTCTGCTGAAGTCACAAAAGGAAGGAGTCTTTCATAATTGTCAGATCTTTCTCAGCCTTCCTCAAACAGGCTAGTATCACATGGCAATACGCAGGAGTCTTTGAGGGAGTATGCACCCATATGGCATACTGGCACCTCTGTGTGTGTGTGTACTGGCACACACACAGAGAGAGAGACACAGAAAGGTGAGTACCAGCACCTACTTTTCCTGAGAAATAGCACTGGCAAAAAGGAAAATGAATTCACCAGTTTTGGGGATATCTATCAAGCAGATGTTCCTCTGATATCTAAAGACAGTTCCCACACAACCATTCCTGTTAGGATTTAATGCTGGTCTTTTCATGTTTTCATGAAAACTAGTGATGAATCTAGTTTCTTTTTCCTCTGCCAAAACCTTTGGAGCTGTTCCTCTCCATGGGAAAAAATAATATTGGAAGGGAAGGAGGTGGACAATTAAAAACTCATGTAGAAAGAATTTTTATAGGCAACCCCAACAGAAAAATGCTTGTGGTTGCTCACAGACTTGATGGATTATAAGTGAACTGTCAGTGATTCTTCAGCATCTTATTACACACAGTTGTGTAAAATCTGGTATTTGTTGCACTGGAAGGACCCAAGCAGAGAGGTATTTAATCAACTTCTATGTCTTGCAAGCATTCACTTGACTGTTCTCCATGGCCTCTATATCTATGCCCTTTTCTAGAATAGTGTTTCTAGAAAAGTGTTACCACTTTACATGGAACAAAACATGTATTGGAAGTAACTAGCAGTGCTATAATCACCAGTTACTTCTGGGTTGGGAATCCAGATGTGATGCAACAAACTCCTTTAAGAAGCTCAAGGTGGATGGGAGGGCTTTTTGAGAATGGAAAAAGCATGCTTTGGAGCTCTGCCTGCACAAGCCACTGTTAGTTGCATCACAATTCTTGTCTTGCTCTTGGGTGGCAGGTTTTCAGGGGTCCTGTGGGTACCACCAGCTGCCACCTGAAGTACCACTGGTTATACTCATACCACTGTCTGAGGAACACTGGTCTAGAACAAAATAAACATGTGATTATATGAAGCGAATGCATTTCTCCCCTATAAAAAATCATTTTATTCTAGATAGTTTGATGCTATCATTTACATCTTAAACTCAAACTCATAAAATAACTAAGACAATAAAGGTTTGGTTCACTGTTGGCCAAGGCCTGTTGCTTATATAAAATAACAAGATGTGTATGTTCTATGGAGGCATCCAAATGTTTTAAATCTTCTGAAATTAAGTTTATGAGTAACTGTTAATGCTTGAATTATTTCTTAATGCCACTTAAAATTAAATTTGTTTTAAAAGCATTCTTTGGCCAATGAACAGAGGAGAATCATAATTATTTAATTATCTTCAAATTACTCACTTAGCTGCTCACAAGAGTGGCTTGTTTTAATTGTATAACAATTAAAAGAATGATGTTGCTGTATCATTGTACAGTATATGGGCTGTGGGTGGCGCAAGTAGTTAAGAAGCTGTGCCTGTTAACCAGCAGGCCAGGGTTCGAGACCCAGGTCGGCCCCACAAGACAAAGTGAGCTCTTGTCCTTAGCCCAGCTCTGCGACGCCAGCTGGATCCAATCGTATCGGCTCTGCCTTTCCATTGGACTAATTCAGTGGCGTGGAGAGGGGGGATTTGCTGCTTGGGTAACAGCAGCATAACCTCCATAACAATCCAACCCAGGCTTTCATGCTTCACATGCAGCGTATGCAGCACCAAGTACAATACCATAGTCTTTCAAGACTGATGGAGGCCTGTACAGTATATGTGCATGTCAAATATATGAACGTGTAGCACAGTGTTTCCAAATTTACTCAGAAGAGAGAAAGAGAGAGATCCAAAGCAGTGTTCTTTGATATGTGGGTCACCCCAATGAAGTCACAAAACCTCAGGGGGTTGTCCCTGTTTTTCAGGACATATGGCAACCCTACTGCACCTCAGTCAGATGCACTGATTAGAGCAGTACTCCAGGATTTCTGATGGGAAACTTTCCCAATCCAATTACCATGCCAAGGATTGAACCTGCAGCCTTCTCACACCAGGAACATGCTCTGTCATTGAACTCAGGAAGCCTGCTAAAGAAATTTCAGGCTTGTCCCTAAAATGTCATGCTCCTTCTCTGGCACATGGCGCCACTAATAATACTGTTGATGCCTGTGGATTTTGAGAGCTGCTGACACAGTCAGGCTCACCCATCTGAAATAGGCATGAAAATGTGTTAAGCCGTATTAAAATGAAAGAAGAGCCTATCTCACCAAAGAAAGGTTCCCACAAATTAGCATGCACATTTACCACAGCGTAAGACGCTGCTCCAGGAGTAGTGTTTGGAAACTTCCTATCATGACAATTGAGTCAACTGTGCTAGCAAGTTCCAGTTTCACCAAATTATACATTCCTTCTCTACATGGGAAGCATTCAAATGGTACAGCACTGACACTACTACTGTGACAGAACTTACCGCCCTTCACCATTATTATGGACATGTATTTCCCTGTATCTTCTACACCAGCAATTTTCAACATTTTTCTTCTTGCAGCACACTGATGTTTTGGATATTCACTATGGTCTTCACCTCTAATGGTGTCACATCCAGCTTCTGGGAGATACTTTCATGTTCGGTGGCAGAGCTGGAGAAAGAAGAGAGACAGAAAATTGATTACTACAGAAACAGGTCTGCAGAACCCAGGAGTTTTTCAGTTATTTTCAACCACTGTGTTCCAAACTCCATTTTGTGCACACCATTTTGGGACACACCATTGAGCCATAACACAACAGTTGAAACTTGATGTTCAGCACAGATTATCCAGATTACATAAGACTGCTTGAGCTCATCAGAAACAAAACACAACAAGCCACATTATGAATAGTGAGCTAGAAATGAGAGAGGGTGTGCACATATATGCACATGTCCAGAAAACTCTCAGACTTTGAGAGAGGGGTTGTGACATGTTGCCTTATGAACTTCAAGTCCCAGAGCACTTATTCTTACACATATTTTCCATGCACAGAAACCAATACTATCTGACAGGTACTGGATAGTACTATCTGACTGGCTGAAGGAGAAAGGAATAAGCAGTATCACAAAGGAAACCAATGATGCAGATAAAGGTATGAACCTCAGCATGTATGTGCATGTAAGCAAGTGTGTGTCATTCCCAGAGCACATGAAAGGACAGATAGTTGATCCCAGGGCTCAATCAAAGAGCTCAAAACCACCAAGATGCTCACAGAGACCAAAGATTTAATTGGAATTGCAGTGACTCCTCTTTTCCAGTCAAGCAACTCTTCTGTGTTTGAATAATGGTTGCAATTCAGGATACTGTTACACATGCTTAAGACCTTTTAAAATCAACACAAGTTGTGTGGCTGTATGTGCTGGCTGGTGGCCAACACCTTTGCTGGTGGAATATGATACAAGACGATATTGGCATGTAATGTCTTTTCCATCTACTCCATTTGGCAGTGGTTTGGGGAATGCTTGTATTACACATGAATTGATTGGCTTCTCAACAAACTTCAGCTACATTCTATGCTTCTCACTTGGATTCTGCCTCCTGTGGCAGCCTATAAAGTTACTATTCTGGGTAAAAAGCTCTACCAAAATCAGTAACGTGGCACATCTAACTGCACCACCCTTCCCTTGCTGCGCTCCAATTTATTAGCAATCAGTAGCACTTCATCAAGCGTCACCATAAAAACCTGAGACTGTGAAAAGCCCTACCGAGACATAGGTTTAATGCAACATGTATCGCTCCTAATCTTGTTTTCCCCTCTCCTCTAAGCTGTGTGAAGCAGTTCAGATTCAGAAAGGTCACTCGGAAGCCTTCAGACCATTCTTTCAGTTGGGCTACAAAAGTGGTTTCAGTGATGAACACGGTGCCTGCTTCTCTCTTTATCATTATCCTTTGGGGTTTTCATATTTGACTTCTCTTAAAACAGAATTTCTATGTACATAAAAGCTTCAACCTGTGTGAGGGTTCTCCGCACATTCCATGTCAATCAAGCAGCCTGAGGGTTCTATTTTCAGCGGAGAAGGCTGAGGAGTAGAACAATCAATTCTCCATTTGCATTTCAACTATCTCTGGGACAGACAGGCTGAGAACAGGCTGGGGATGGACAGACAGACAGACAGACAATTGAGAGCCATCTAGGAGGCAAAAGAATGGTTGAAATGCTGGAATGGGGAACAGTTTTTTACGGATGAACGTTGTTTTATTGTACATCCTCAAGCAACAGCTGTGCGCTATTACTAGCTAGCAAATATATTTTAAATAAAGCAAACAAACAGGTATTTATATTCTGCCTTTTCAGGCCATCAGATTTCTCTTTTGACTTTATTCTCAAGGCAGTTTACACAGGCAGCTTACTAACCCTAGAAGGGTTTTACAATTTAAAGGCAAATTCTCTATTTCAAGAACTCCTACATTCTTAGATGTGTCCTTTTTTACGTCGAGTCTCACATTCACTGGCTCACTGTTGTGCCTTTGGACAGACTCCACCGCAACTGCATTTCTTTCTTTACACACTCCCATATTCCAGCATCAATGTCTGTACTTCTTCCGCTGTTGTCGAGCTGGTGACCTTCAGATCTTCAGGCAGTTTACAGTGGCTCAACCCTCTGGACCAGACTTTCTGCTCAAAACATAAACTACACTTAGGGTGCAATCCAGAGTCACTATGGGGAGTCCTTGCTCTGGTGGAAGAACAATTTGCTCTGGATTGCAATATGAATTTCCCATAAGTTTTCACTAGGTCATGCAGTAACTACAGGTACACATAAGGTCTCTTATGTGCTCCCAGAGTTACTCTGGATTGTAGGGTTAGACTAAGGGCTCAACCCAGAGTAACTACTGTAATTCTTATGTCAACGCACGTAAAATTGACTGTGGACTGCTCTATGAATTTCCCATAGATTTCCACTAGATGGCGACATAACTGTGTTGATGCAAATATAACTTGCATTGACGCATGTACTGGTGTAGCTGCTCTGGATTGTAGGGTAAAACTACACTTTGACATAAGAGGAGTAAGATCCATTTCTTTGAAAGGAATGCTTGTCCTTGTTTCTAAATTATTCTTTTCAAGTCAGTGATTCTTTTCATCCCACATGTTTGTTCATTTTAAATGTAAACCCATTTATAATCTTCTTTACCTTTATAGTCTACCTAAAATAAATTTATAGTCTACTTTTCTACCTATAGAATGCAGCTAATGCAGAGGGTTAAATAGGAAGAGCTGATAGCAATGCAATAGTCTACTTTTCAAAAAGGTTATAAGGCAAGCCTAGAAAAGCATAACACAAGAACAATCCAGGCACGCATAAGAAAACAAACGAACAAAAACAAATTCAGCAACTGAGCAACAGGAATATAGTAGTAACATCCATTAAAGCAATTCAGTGTTTTGAATAGGGTTCCACATAGGGTTAAATAGCGTTGGCCATGTTGGCCATGTTGGCCATGGACCAGAAAAACATGAGTTCAAAACTCAGCTTGGCCATGAAGCTTCTTGGTGATTCTGAAGCAAGTACTCTTATCCTAATTTATCTCACAGAGTTGATGCAGTGATTAAAGAGGGGGAGTAACCATGTACTACACCACCATGAGCTCCTTGGAGAAGGAAATATTTTGTTAACAGATTAATAATGCCCTGCAACAGGAGGCACATTTGGTGCCAACCTTGATGCATTTTTGATGTTCAGGTCCAGACAGCTTCTTGCACCCAGGTATTTTGGTATGTCTTTTAAGAAGATCTTAATTGATGACTTAGTAGACAAAGGCTGTTCACTCATTATCCTTCAGCAATGCATGGGTGGCAGTGCATGGATGGGCAGCTGTACTCCCTGCTAGCTCGACTCCCCAAGTCTGGAAATTATTAGGTTATCATGTTAAAGGGGAGACTTCATGCACATAGGACTGTGATGACTCATTGGTTAAAGACACTGTTTGTCAACCTGAAGGTCAGTTGTCAGTTGGCAAGTCAGTTGTCCAAGTCTTGAGTACTAGATGGAGTGTAGTACTCCCATTATTTGCCCAGTTCCTGCCAACCTAGCAGTTTGAAAGCACGGAAATGCAAGTAGATAAATAGATACCACTTCAATGGGAAGGTAACAGCATTCTGTGTATCTCAGGCTGCCCACACAGGGTGACCATATGACCAGAAATTTCTGTATTTGTCCTCTTTTTTAGCCTCCTGTCTGGGTGTCCTCAGGGTGACCAGATGACCGGAAAAACCCGGATTTGTCCGGATTTTTAACCTCCTGTCCGGGTGTCCTACATTTAGGCTTCATTTTGAAACTTTGTGATAGTGCACAGTACCCCATCATGCCATATGTCGTTGGATTCATATTGAAGAGCAGAATCCAATGCAAAAATCAGTTTGGAGATATCTCCTTCCTATCAAACGTTATGGTCAAAAAACTGAAAAACAAATATAAAAAAAAAATTTGGGCAATTTTTTTTCAGCGGTTAGTAATTTTGGCCTGGGATAAGGAATTTTGGCCTTGGGGTTCAGGAATTTTGGGTTTGGCATCTGGTCACCCTGGGTGTCCTCCAAAAGGGCTTCATTGTCCTCCATTTTGGCTTCATTTTGGAACTTTGTTATGGTGTGCAGTACCTCATTATGTCATATGTCATAGGATTCGTATTGACTAGCAGAATCCAATGCAAAAATTCGTTTTGAAATATCTCCTTCCTATCAAACGTTATGGCCAAAAAACTAAAAATCAAAAATATGCATTGAGCTCTCTGGGAAAGTGAAAGTGTCCAGTATCGCAACTGTACTCGTGAGTAAGCAAATGTGCCATTATGTGCGGAAATGTGCCAAATGTGCAGAAAGGCCTGGCTGAGAGGAATCCCTTTTGTCCTCCTTTTGAGGTTTGGGCATCTGATAATCCTGTGGCCAGATGACTATGGAGATGTCTTCGGACCTCTTTGGCCTTGTAATGGAGATGAGCTCCACCCTTAGACACCTGCAGGTGACACCTTTACCTTTACATGCACCAGTAAGATACCTTTACCCCACCAATAAGCAACAGTGATTCCCAACAGTATGGGAAGCATATATGCATACAGCAGGGTCTTCTCTGGCACAATGCCAGGGGCACAGCAGGTGAGTACCAGGCCAGATCCCCCTTTTGCAATACATGTAGATGGACACAAGTGAGCAGATATAGGCCTACCAATTCTGCTAGCTAGATTGCCTTGCTGCATGTTACTGGTCTTATCATTGTCAGATGATGTTTGGTTTGAATACGTTACCGATCTTATTTTATGATTTATGTAATGTAATAAATTACTTTAAAAGGCCTAATCAACTAGATTAAGGAATCATCCAAGCTGCAAATTCCTGCAACACTTAAGAGTAACATTTATGTGCATGGCAAAGATGCAAACTGGATGAACAGATATGGCAACCTGCTTCTATGAAGATGACCAGGAGATGGTGCTGATTCTCCATGTGTGAACATTTCCTAACCTCACAAACTACACTGCACTGTGTAATAATTGCATCTGAAATTTGCATTGTTAAAGTAAGAATTGCAAACAATAGTATTAATGTCTGTCTCTCTGTCTGCGTGTCTGTTACACAAAAAAGTATACAAATCATGCCCTATAGAAATAGAAAGAAAATCCAAAAGTCTCTTGTAACTAGTGGGTAGAGTGTTGGGATCTGAATTCGGATGAGATAAGAAATACATGATATATTTAATTTCATTTGTATCAATGGCATCTAGATCTCCTAGTAGGAAGAGGCTTGGAAAGCATCATTTTATTATCCCTCTCATCTATTCTGAAGGGTTCCAAAATTCCAAAAACATATGCAAGAGGCTCCCTGTCTATGGTCAACAGTGTCCACAAGACTATCTTTTCCCTTGAGCTATTTAGCACTGATGTGGACTCGCTAGGAGAGTTGATGATGGGCATCACCAATATGTGGATGACCCCCAGTTGTATATTTCTCTATCTTCTCTAGCTAGCAAAGCTTTCAGTGTTCTAAAGTGGTGCCTGGAGATGATGCTGGCTGGATGAAGATTAAACAACAGCAAATTAAATCTGGACAAAACAGAGTTCTCCTACTTAGAAGACCTGCTTATATGGTGCTGGTGTTTGCCCTGTTCTCAGTGGGGTTGTACCCCCCTGAGGGACCAGATCTAAATCTTGGGAGCACTATTTGAGCTGTTTTGCTGCTGGATGTCTAGGTGGCAACAATGGCTTGCAAAGCATTTGCCCAGTTTCAGTTGATGCTCCAGCTGCATCCATTGCTAATTCATGCAAATGTACCACCATCAACCATACATTAATGACATCTTGGTTAGATTATTATTATAACACATTATTATAACACATTAATGTTATATGCAGGACTACAAGCTAAGACACTCTGGAAACCTCAAAAGATGCAAAATAACTTTGGTAGGGCAGGTATTCTTGATTATAAAAGACCACAGGTATTCTGGCCATATTTGTGGCCAGATTTCTTCTGGGTACAAAGTCAGGCTCATAGAAGCATGAAATTTGGGAGCATGGTACAGAGTGTTGCCTGGCATCTGCTGCCCCATGCTTGGCGTCTCTTATGATGCCCAGTCTGCTGCCCACTGTCTGATGCATGGTGGTGCCTCCTAATGCCCAGTAGTGCCTGCTGCCAAATGGTGCCTGGTAGAATTGCTCAGTGTCCAGTGATATCCAGTGGTGCCTACTGCCACCTCCTGCCTACTGGTGCCTGCTGGTGCCCACTGCCTGCAGCAAGGTGATGCCAGGTGCCACCCAATGGGGCCTGATAGAGATGCCCTGTGCTTGGTAGAGATGCCCGCTGGTGCCTGCTGCTGCCTACCACTGCCTCTGGAACCTTCCAGTGCCTGGTACCTGTTGTTGCCCAGCAGTGCTAATGCTCACCAGAGCCCACCACCCAGTGCCATTGCCTCATGACCACCAGTGCCCAGCCATGCCCTGGGCCCACAAACAGTCTTGAAATTTTACTCCAGCAATGATGGGTTCATTCCACTAGTTTATTATAAATGTTCATTATAAATGCTTTCATTTGTTTTGATTTTATTGTTATTAAAGTGTTCTATGTCTTTAATTCTGGGCCATATGCTGTCTTGGACTGCTTCAAGAAAAATAATAAAATAGCCAATAGCCTCTTCCTATCCAGCATTGCAATGTCAGTTTTCTAATGCATAGGTGTGTGCTCACTGTGGTGTCACTACGGTTTGTGTCACCCAGTGCAGAAGGCCAGTGCATCATGATGGTCCTTACTTCCTCCCGTACAGTGGGCAGAGCAATGCATCATTTTTCCTGCCCTGTGGTTTTTTTATTATAACATTTGATAGAATAGGTATTACAACACATTTCATTCCACATTAACTTACACATCAAAGGATAAATAATGTGGTATTATTAAAAGGCTAATAGTGGCATCACCCCCTACCGTGCATGTCACCCAGTGCAATCCAAACCCTCACCTCCTGAGCAACACCACTCTCTCTGTGTGGGGCGTACGTGTAAATTTTTGGAAGGATATCTTCAAATCCTTCTCGTTTATTTATCTTGCTATTTCCAACAGATATACTATATATTCAGACAAAAAGCAGAACTAGTTGCCATTTGTTTGAGCACAGAAGATACGGAGAAACTCTTTATTAATAATGGACGAAGCTACAAAAATAAAACAGTCCCTAGGAAAAAAAAAAGTGGGTCTCATGCTGTCCTTCGTCCCCCCCACAAAAATGTAATTTTCTTACACTTGAGGGCAGCTGCATCCTAAACAATGTTCAAGGACAAGAGAAATACTTGTCAGCAGCAATGAATGTGTCACTAGATATGTGCAGTTCAATGTGTACCAGCTGCATTTCAAGTACACAGAATAAACGCTGGTGTAGATGAAGCCCCCTTTTATTTCTTCAGGAGAGGGGGATTCCAATTACCTTGTCTCATCACCTCAGAACATAGAGGAGAAAATTGTATGGATATTGGCTGCTCGACACATGCTAGAATGAACAAATGCATGCCTCCTGTTTTTATTCTTTTAAAATTCCCACTGAGATGTGTATGCCTGTTCGCAAAGCACTTTCTAAAAAATAGCGTTTTTCGTTTGTTGTGCATAAACGTAATACTATTCCCTGCTTAGTTAGTGACTCCCAGTAGGTTATTGTTGTCAAATGCAACAATTTAATTTTGTTGGCACATAAACAGTATTTTTCTCTTCCGTTTATTCTCTCACCTATAAAGCATTCTGTAGCCTCACTGATTTCAGACAATTTTATTGAGCTTTTCCACAGGCTTAGTAGACAAAGCTCTTCTGCTGGCCAGGAATACAACTTCTGCTCCTTGGAGAAAGGCTTTATTTAAGCCATGGCTTCCGTACTTTGTATCCAGCTTTGAGCATTGGTTATGTGGAAAACCAGGATAAAAGAATTAAAAAAATAATCAATAAATAACTTAGTACCAGGACCATTTTGAAGACCAGTTCTGTGGTTACCATAAACAAGAATGTTTGAACACACACAAAATGTATTTCCTTATTTTTGAGGACGACTGGAATCCTAAACAGACTTTCTTCCCACTGCGTCACTCCAGGGGGAGGGTTAGGCCAGTGCACAGACATGCGCTTGCCTCCCTACATCACCACAGGAATGGGAAGACCAATGACTTGTGCTGGCCTGACTAGGATTGCACCAGTAGTGATTAGAACAGATTCTTCCGTTCTCATTAGCGGGCCAGGGAAGTGATGGCTTCTTCCTATTAGTCCCAGCACTTAGTTATACTGGGATATATTGCCTCTGTACAAGGAAAGCTACAATCCTATACACATGTTCCGGGGAGTAAGACCCATTGAACAGTGCTTACTTCTGAGAAGGTATGCCTAAAAGTGTACTATTAAGTTTTATTATCCAAAGTTAGTACAGTAAAGCTTAAACAACACAAGGAGTAGTTTCCAAGGGGAGGGGGGCATCTATCAAGTCTTAAAAGTAAAGTGGAATGGAAAAGTTTGCCTGCTTGTGTCCTGCTTTTTCAAAATGTCTTGTGTGTTTTTATTTATTTTATTCAGTTTTTATCCTGTCTCTCTTTTTTGGATAAGGAAACCCAAGGCTGTATGCCCATTATCGGTTTGTTGAGCAAGGAGCTCAACAGATGAGAAGCCCAAACAACCATTTTCAACATTTTTTTTCATGGAGGCAATATTCACACCGATATCTACAGACTTGTTTTCTTGTGCTCCAAGGACACACCGCAGGCCAAGAAAACCTTCCTTCATTGGCTAAATTAGCTGCAGTTTCCAATCTGCTCTGAGTCAGACATGGGCTGATGGTGGAAATTACCAATAAACAGAACCTTTACTTCTTAAGCCTTCCTATAGCTCTTGCACTGTCCTATGATCAATGCTCCAGGCTTGTAGCTGAACAGAGATGTTCGTTTGCTCACCTTGCCCTGGAAAAGCAATTAATAACTCTCTTATCATTGTTTTCCCACTTGGGTGTTAAGACTGCCATCCACAATGACTGTCCCTTCCCCAGCCCCTGCGAATGTCACATATCTCTTTCTTTATAGCTTTAATTTGAAAGCTGTAACTCTGATAGCAGTTAGAGCTGTGAAAACTTCCATAATGACAATTTTGCTGATGCTGTAATTAAATTATACATTTAATTCAAATTAAGGAAGGGTGCATATAACCTTGCTTTCACAGCTCTTGGTTTTCCTAATTCTTAGACAAAGAGAATGTCTGGGAGAAAATTATCCTGGTTTTTGCTGTTATTTTGTTGATAATTATGCTAATTATCCTGGTTTTTTTTTTGCTATTATCAGAAAGATGAATGTCATTAAATTCAATGTACCTGAAAAGGATTATAAAGCACCCTCTCATCCAATCCCAAGACTGGACTAGAAGAAAACCAGTCAGGGCTTGGGATATATAATAATTGCCAGTTGAAGCTGAAAAATTTCTCAAGACCTTCCAGGTTAGATTTTTGTCTTTTGAGCCAAATGCCTGTAGAAAGAGACTAATAATGACCTGACTTGTGGAGTTATTTTGGAAACAGTTACAAAGTTATGATCTACCAGGTGATCCTTTGATCTCAGATAGGTCTTTCAGAAGAAGTCTTAGTTCAAACTCCACATCAGTCATTCATTGACTCATTAAACCAGAATTGTGTTCTTGAGTGATGGTTGGCAAGATGATGTGTTATTATTTCACCACCACAAGCTTCTCTCCTTTGTGTCCTTCATAGGCCTTTGTAACTTATGAAGACGAAGGAAGTAGAGGTGACTGGAGTAGCTCAGTAAAATGGTCCACAACTACATAAATTCATTTTTACCTCAGCAGGCCAATGTCTGAAGTCCTAATCCAGATTCCTACACTGAAAAAAAGATGGGCAAGACAAAACAAACCAGAAATAGTGGTAAGGAAATAGGAGTGTTGCCTAATTATAAATAGAACGCAAGAGTGAAATTACCTCAAAGTAATCCCATTCTGTTTAATGGGGATTAACTCCCTAATAACTACATACAGCAACTGGGGCCCTTCCAATTTTCAGAACATCTGTCCTGCCTATTGTATGGCACATCTGCAGTTTTGCTCATTCTATCAGGTATAAGAGATCAGTCTCTGGAGCAGATGTAAGAAGCTGTGGCTGACTCATCTGTCGCTGCTGCGGAGAATTTAAAGGTATGGACACAGTTTCTCCAGGATGTGTCCTAACAATTCTAGTTTGGGCATGTTTGTGTTTTCTTAGCAACCATGGTTCTGGTCTTTTTCAGTCTTCCTGCACTTTTAGGAAGTCAAATTATTATTGCACTTAATGAGCTACTGGGAAGTCTTTGCTAAACACAGGAAGGGGAACGGACAGGAGACGAACACTTTTTAGAAGGAACAAACGCAGAAATTTCCACACAACAACTCTAAGGAAACAGAGGAATTCGGGAACACAGCCGCTAAGGAATTGGCTTTAAAAGACATTTCATTACGATCATATTTGCCCTTTGTAAATGAATGACGAAAGTGTGATTGAGTGCCATAAAATTCAGTGATGTCTCAACAATATATGGAAGTAGGAGAGGAAATGGGTACGGCTTTACAATATGGCTCCATATGAAAGAGACTTTTTCTTCTAGAAGTTTTGTTTAAAGACTAGGCACTTTCCAATATTAACCATGTCCTGGATCAAACCTCTCACAAACAATTAAGCAAATATTGTATTCCTTTATATAAATAGATGGTGCACAATCATTTGGAATCCTATATGGAGATGTGGATATCTTAAGAACATAAGAAGAGCCCTGCTAGACCAGGCCAAAGGCCCATCTCATCCAGCTTCCTGTATCTGACAGTGGCCACCAGATGCCACAAGTCAACAGGACACCTGGATCCTGGTGCCCTTCCCTGCATATGACATTCTGAGGTAGGCTACATCTAAAATAAGGAGTTTGCACATATCCATCAAGGCTTGTTATCCATGATGGACTTTTCCTCTAAAAATTTGTCCAGTCCCACTTTTAAAGAAATCTTGGCTTCATGCCATCGCCACATCCTGTGGCAAGAAGTTCCAAAGAATAATTACATGCTTGGTAAAGAAACTGGAATGTTGTTCCAATATTATATTGTAGAGCTGGAGACAGTGCAGAAGAGGGAATCTTGATCAATCAAATCATTGGGACACCTGCCCTAACGGTTAATAGGGGTTAATAAAATAATGTATGGTGTGGAGAAAGAAATATTCACCTTTCTCCCATAGTAATAGAACTTGCTTGGTCATGCTATGAAACTGTTGTCAGGAGGACAGAAAAGGACAAAGTGGATAATGATTTTTTCACACAACTCAATATTAAGTGGATTCACTTGTGCTGGATCTGGCTTAAATGCTTTCAAAAGCAACTGGATGAATTTGTGTCGTATGCCACTGAATATCAATTGCAGACAGTGTGGACTGCAACTGGGAAGGGCAATTTCCTTCATGCCCTGCTTGTGGCATTCCCCGAGGTTTCTGGTTAGCCACTTGAGAGGCAGGGTGTTGAGCTACAAGACCCACCCTAAACATAGAGGTCTATTTATGTTATGTTGTTAATGGCATCACTTGCAAGGCATTCCATGGCAGTGTGTTTGGTTGTATGAGAGGATGTTTTTCCAAAGTTCAGTATTAGTTGACTTCTACGTTTTGGGAGTGATAGTTTGTGCAGGGAAAAAACTTGTTGGCCCTCTCAAAAGCATGCTTGCTTAGCCTCTCAGGACATGGCTTGCTCACTCATATGCAAAGGACTGATGGGGACCAATGAAGGGTACTTGTTTGGGCCCTCCACTCAACCATACCAACCCAGACGCTTGTGGCGCTGCACACCAGCATGGCACCCAGAAATAGTTGACAGTGACATGACGGTGACCAACCTAGTTAAAGATGGCCCATTTCAGGCCATACAGTACCTGGGAAGGAGGGCAAGCTAGGGTTGCCATAATTCTCTTCCACACAAATCGGGATAGGACCTTCTGACACACTTGCCAATATGTGAACCCAATTCCCCAAAATTGGAACTGTCCCTGTTTTTTGGAACATATGGGAACCCTAGGGCTAGCCCATACTGCACTTACCACAATGCCCTCCCAGGCTGGCAGTTGCTGGCTGCAGCTGTGGAGACCTGCCCACTGCCCTAGTATAGCTTCCCTAAAAGTGAGGCCCAGTAACACAACATAGGCCACATTGCCCTAAAAGCAGACGTGCTTGTTTGAGTTACTGAGGGTGCAATCCTAACTAACTTCTCAGCACTGACATAGGTATGCCAGTGGAGCATAAGACACTGTGCCTGTTAACCAGCAGGCCAGAGTTAGAGACCCGGGTTGGCCCCACAAGACAGGGTGAGCTCCTGTCCTTAGCCCAGCTCTGCGACTCCAGCTGGATCCAATCGTATTGGCTCTGCCTTTCCATCAGACTAATTCAGTGGTGTGGAGAGGGGGATTTGCTGCTTGGGTAACAGCCTATCCTCCATAACAATCCAACCCAGGCTTTTGTGCTTCACATGCAGCATATGCAGCGCTGAGCACAATACCATAGTCTTCCAAGACTGATGGAGGCCTGCTTTTTTTTATGTGCCTCATCCTGCAGTTGGGGTACGGTCACAGAGGCTTGTTTGTTCCCTTACGTTGGAGTTATGTTGTCCTTAAAATTGGTTAGGATTTCACCCCGAAGCTGTTAATGCCTACACTCTGGAGTTGATAAAGAAGCTGTTGGAGCCCCACCACAGTCTTAATATTACACAGCTGAAGTAATAACTAGACTTGCAGGATAGGCTTGTTATTATTGCCATAAATAATATGTCAGAGGCTGAAGCTGAGGGATGAAGGCCTTCCAGTGAGTTCCTTCCTGTGCTGACATTTAACTCAGGGACTTCCAGCTTGTTAACAGCAGCTAGGTTATTAGCTCTGTAGTGCAAGCTTTGCAGCCCACATTTTTAGCTGCCCTCTGGAAAACATGGATATCAGGCAAGTTGGGGGTCATTGAGGTTCTGTCCTATGCAGAAGGCTGGTGGCCATTGGCTTCTTTGCTTTTGCATACTGTGCATTTACAAAGCCTCCTTATCCTGGTTCAAAAATAGCAAGTTAAAAAGACCAGTTTTCTATTCATTTTTACCGGCAATGGTTCTGCAAGATTTCAAGAACAAATGACCTGTGGTGTTTGGAGCTGACCCTGCACAACCCCAAGAGTGGCATGGAAGTGTTTTATGGCACTTTGGCGAAACCTCCAGGCCAGCACAGGACTTGTGCCACTCTAACTAAGGGTTAGGATTGATCTGTGTGTTCCTATATACTCCTTCATGGTAAGTGGATCCATTAGGAGGGCAGTTTTCTCCCACAAGCAGGCCAGTTGAGGAATATCGTATATGCATTCTTTGGCTCTGTGCATATGGCTTGTGGTAGCAGATGCTACTATGCCCAAAGTAGCGCACACAGTATTCCATATGCAGAGAGTTCAGAAATGTGCTGCCATGACTCTGTCCGTTGTATAGCCAGTTGGCTTCCTTGAAGGTAATTCAGAACAGGGCCTTAGTTGTACATGGTAGTGGGCCATATGTTGTAGATATAGAATATATAGTGGCATATTGTTACCAATAGAGCAGTAAAAGTAGGGGAATTAACATTGTAAGAGAGCAATTCTTGCAACAATATGTGGTATGAGGTGGTCCTTCAGATGTCTTGGTCGTAAACCACACAGATGTTCACAATCTACATAAACCCCTTGAACTGGGCCTGGAAGCAAACTCGTAAGCAGTGGTGGGCTCCAGCAGGTTCGCATCTACTCTATAGAACCGGTTGTTAATGAGAGACAGGACATATAAAGTTTAAAAATAGCCATTTAAAAGTGGCTGCCAGATGGGCAGAGAACCGGTTATTAATTTTTTTCTAGCCCATCACTGCTTGTAAGCAATATCACTGAAATATCATCAGAGCTATATGTTGCATGCAAACAGAAAGATATTGTATCTTTGGTTTGGATGTTTATTTTGGGCCAATTGCAGTTTCCAAGCACCTTTCAAGGACCACCTTTTGCAGGGTACTTTACACTAGGAATAGAAGGTGATAAGTACTGTGTTGCACTGCAAATCAGAGACGATAAATATGAAGCTTGAAAAAATGGTGCACAGTAATCATTTGCTATCAATCACCCAAAGAAGTAGCTTAAAGGGGTGGTGAGTATCTTGCATGTCTATGTAAGTGACACAAAAGAAATGTGGTGTGTCGTTTTGATTTCTAATTTTGTTCCCTTTGCAAGAGTGAAACACATGGCAAAACTTATTCTTAATTGCTGTCGGGTGTCTAAATATTTTCTATAACTACACAGAAATGTGCTGATCTTGCTAAAGTGTATAGGGGAAAACACAGGCCAAAGTGAATCTTGGTTGTTGTCTCTTTGAAAAGACACACTTTGCCAATCATTTCATGTCGTAGAAATGTTGCTGTTTCTGATTAGCAATTACGTTTAATGCCATATGGCCTCAATAACATGCTCGTCACTTTTTCAGAAAATAATGACTTCAGCCTTGGCACAGGACATCTGCCATGTTTGCAGTTTCTTTGGTTGGTCATGTAATGCAATGCAAAAAAAAGGGGGGATCAACATATCTATAAATGAGAGGAAAATTAGGAACTGCAGTTCAATTCAAGAGCAAGGAAACATTCCAATACACAAAACAATTTGGAACTTAAAGCAGGGCTTCTACACAAAATACTTTCCATGGTGTTATTATAGTTATCCTATTATAGTTATAGTTAGACCTCACAAAAGGTCTGCAGGATTGCAATCAGTGAGGAAGGGGGGCACCCTTTACAATTGTCCCCTTTCCCCCAAGAGACTCCAGTGGCTGCCACAGCACCCATAACATGCAGTGGTCGTCATTTTGATGCCACTGCTTCACTGGGTCTGGGACAGTTTAGGACTGAGCTGTAATTGTTGGCTGAGTGATTGAGCAGGACTTCATCCTGGTTCTACCATATCTGAATTAAAGTCCAGGACTTTAACCTATTGACCAAAGCTCATCTGCATGTGCAAGTTCACTGGGGATCAAACTCAGTGATGGGCTTCAAAGAAATTAAGAACCGGTTCTCTGTCCATCTGGCAGCCACTTTTAAATGGCTATTTTTAAACTTTATATGTACTATCTCTTGTTAAGAACCGGTTCTATAGAGTAGGTGCGAACCTGCTGGTGCCCACCACTGATCAAACTACATGCTACTTGCAACACATGTTTTACAGTGATGGGATTCAAAGAAATTAACAACCGGTTCTCTGCCCATCTGGCAGCCACTTTTAAATGGCTATGTTTAAACTTTATATGTCCTATCTCTTGTTAACAACTGGTTCTATAGAGTAGGTGCGAACCTGCTAGAGCCCAGCACTGATGTTTTAGATTCTTCTCTTTTGTAGTGCTCCTAAACAACAAAACCATAGGGAGGAGAAAGAGGACATTAATACTTTGCCCCTACTGTGGTTCTGATTAAAATAACACTTTCTTCCCACCCCATGCTATTTCCATAAGAAAAAAACAAAGTTCCATTAGGTGGAAGCTTTTTTCCTTCCAGAAACAGCACATGGGTGGTGGGGAGAAAACGTGGTTCCAACTGGAATCACAATGGGAGTGAAGTATTAAAGTCGCCTACCCTAGCTGTGGTTTTGTTGCTATTTAAAAAAAAAGCAGCCAAAAATAAGCTTTAAGTGCCCACATTCTGGTCTTTCTTTCCTCTCTATATTTCCTGTATCAACATAATACTATGCAAAGGAGCACTCCATTTTATTTGAAATTCTTGCTAGAGAAGGGGGTGGGTTCCAGCAAGCAGAGCAATCAGCAGAAGTACTCTTTCCTGTGGTAAATTCAACCTCCCAGGTAGTTTGCTGCTGTCAATAAACACAGAAGCTTAGACGGCTTCCAAAAACAATACTTGACAGTTTTACAATTGTTTGCATCTTCCAAGGTGTGCAACCCTAACCAGCCTAAGTCCTGGCACAATTCCTTTGCTGATGTGGGGGTATCACAAAAGTGCAGTAAGACACTTTTGTGCCACTCTTGTCTGTGCACTCGTGTCAAGTGCACAGACATGCGCTCCATCACCAAGGGAATGGGAAGACCAAGGAGTTGTGCTGATCAAAGTTAGGATTACACCCTATTTAGGGAACAGAAATTATCTTTATTGCTCTTCAGCAATGACAATTCTGCAGCCTGAGTGCTGCTCCTCTGGTGGTCAGGAAAAAAAGCAGAACTTGTGGGAGAAAGGAAATTGCACAACAGACACATCTTTTACAAGTACCATAGAGGACAAGTAAGGAATCTCAGGCACCTGGACAATACATTGCCTCCCAGAGACCTACAGGTGTTTTTTTCATCCATGTTCCAACAATTGTGATGGTCAAATATTTTGGGATCAGACTTATTTGTAGTGTATCTCCAGGTATGCAAGTGCAGAAGCCCGCTGGCCAATGGATGTGCCATGGACACAGACCCAATCCTGGAAAAATGAAACCCTGATGAAGCTTGGACATCATATGGGCACCACCATAACACTCCAGTTGAGAGGCCAAAGCTGAGAGGAAATTAGAATGTGATGTAGGAAGGACTAGAATGAGTCTACAAACACCATACTCAACCCCTCTTCAGACAATGAATAATCTCCATTGGTAGGGTGGATACTGTCCAGGGCAAGGACAGGAATAGAAAGGGGTACCTTAGTTATCAGCTGCAGCAGATCTGCTGATATCTGATCCACTTCAATCCATCCATCCATCCATCTATCCATCCATTCGTCCGTCCGTCCATCTATCTATCCAGCCATCCCCAGGTCCTCTCAGTGTTCCACCAGCCTAAGGGTTGGTACTGGGCTGAGTAGGACTGTAGGAAAAGTGCAGGCTTACTCTGGGGTAAGAGAATGAATGTTCCTTACCCCAAGGAGATTTCTGAGGCTGCTCTTCACAGGATACAGCACATGCTCCTCTGGCATGGCTGCAGCAGTGGAACGGATTTCATTAGGATTTGACTGTTAGTTGGTAATCCAATTAGTTTTGGATTTAATTTAGAGTAAGCTATCCCAGGATAACAATCCAATAGCCTGAAAACAGTGCCAATGGCAAATTCTTGGGGACTCTGGACAAAGCCCTATGCTGTTCTCCTCGTGGCATTTTGGTATATAGGGCACTCCCTGATGGCATATAGTTGCTCAAAAAGAAATCAGTGACTCTTTTAGTGAAAATTAGTCATCCTTGGCAATAAAGGTTTTTCTTTTCTGTTTTTCTATACAGTTTATTATAGTGTTTTTATTAATATTACAGTAATTGTGTTCTGTATTGTATCACATTGTTTTCAATTCAATTACAGTATCTTCTAATCATTTTTACATACAGTTAATATTTTTATATCAATATTTTTGGGTTGTAGAACCAATCGTCTGAGTTTCCATTACTTCAAGTGGGAAAATCTGTTTTGTAAGAAGAATGCTTTGTAAGTCAAACATGCTTCCGGAACGAATTACGTTCTTCTTACAAGGCACCACTGTAATGGGAGAAGCAAATCCTGTAGGTCCTGAAGATGTCACCAACCGAGTATACAGGTGCCACAAACAACAGGGATGCATTCTCTGATCCTCCATTGCTGATTTGGTAATTAATTAAACACTCCTACCAGATACTCCTGGGAAGGTTACTAAAGACTGATTGCAGTTAGTCTTTAGGATTGAAAAGGATTGCAATCCTTTTCTTTGTTGTGTTGCCTGCCCCAGGCAATGGCTTAGGAAACCCTATTAAGAGCCTCTTTATGGGATTGCCCTATTAAGATCCTCTTTGTTGTGCTTTGACCACTGTTGTATGTGTGGTTGGTCCTTAAGCAGTCCATTGTTAAGCAACACATACCTTTATTTGCTTTTTGATGAAATACCAGTAGTCAGAATTGCTAGTTTTAGTCCAGTTTTAGTTCAATTACTTTTGCTGGTCTTCCGTAAGAAATGGTGAAAAAAGTCTGGGTTTTCTGGGTTTTGTAAAGCTAAATAGCCTTCACGATCTAATCTGTCATCAATTTATTTATTTAGCACATGGCAAGTACATTGATTTATGGTAAATCAGATATCAGTGTTCAGTCCACCCAGACATTCAAGGACAGAATGATCAATATTGAAAAAAACCAGACACTGGGCAGGTGGAAGCTCTTTATGGACACTCGTCACAATGTGATGAATATTTTTTTCTAGGAGCACCACAGTCACACTGAGGGGTGGATACAAGATGCCACTTAAACAGTCAGTCTTGGCAGACACTGTTGCATTCAGCAATGCAACAAGAAACATGTTTTCTTCAGTTTTATGATATGAAAAGCCCAAGACTGCCAAAAGAAATGTTGAGGCCCCCTCTTCTTTGTTGGATGTTCAATGTATGGAGTGGAAATGGCTGCTTACATAACTTGAGAAATTTCATTTTTTATTTGCTGTTCAGGAGATGGAACAGATGATTAATGATAATAGATTTCACCCTTGAAATGGTTTACTTTTACTGATGGAGAAAGAGATTCGTTGTAAGAAGGTTCCTGATTCATTTCATTATTGTGTTGCAACCTTCCCTAGCAACTGGCTCGCTTTGCTGGTGCAGATCAGAGTGGAAACTAAAAATGGGTAAATGAAGTTAAATCACAAATGCATATAACATATTGCATTATTCCTGATCCAGTGTCAGTGTGTGCTTTGAACGTACAAGTTATTCTACCCAGTGTTGTAGCCAAGTAATGAATTAACTGTGTACTGTGCCCTGAAGTTCAGCCTGGCCTCTACCTCCCCATATCTCTTTGGTTTGAAGAAGCCCTGTTACAGGACAAGACTTAGTGCATTTTTCTAAACACTGGTGAGGCCACATTTGGAGTTCTAAATCAATTTCTAAATCAATGGTGAGACCACATTTGTATCCAGTTCTGGTCACCTCATCACAAAAAGGGATATAGAGGAAATGGAAAAGGTTCAGACGAGAGCAACCAAAATGATTGATGGTCTGGGACATCTTCTCCACAGCATTTTGGGTTCTTCAGTCTAGAAAGGAGGCGTTTGACTGGGAACATGACTGAGACGTACAAAATTATGCAAGGGATGGATAGAGTGGATAGGATCCCTAGAGTGGATCCCTTTCACTTAACACCAGAATTAGGGGACAATTGAATGATGGGAGGGTTAGGATGGACAAGAGAAAGTATTTCTTAACCCAGCGTGTTCTTGGACTGTGGAACTTCCTGCCACAGGAAGTGGTGATGCATCTACCCTCAGTGCCTTTAAGAAGGGATTGGACAAATTCCTAGAGGAAAGGACCATCACAGGTTACAGCCATGATGGGTGTGTGAGTTTGTGTGTGCGCGCGCGCATAAATAATGTAGATATGGGCAACCTCAAAACGTCAGATGCAAGCAACGGCACTGGATGCAGGTGTCTTACATGCTACCTGAAGCATCTGGTGGGCCACTGTGAGATAAAGGAAGCTGGATTAGATGGGCCTTTGACCTGATCCAGTGGAGGCTTTTAGAATAGAATCATAGAATCCTAGAGTTGAAAGGGACCTAGTAGGTCATCTAGTCCAACCCCCTGCCTGTAGCAGGAAATCCTTCTAGGATTATGCTCTTATGTTTTTATATAATCTACAGTATTAATTGAAATGGGGAGGTCCTTAGAGTTGGGAAAATTCTGGCTATAATGACACCAAGTTGGGTAAGAATGTTCAAACCTATTGCATTTAACTAAAAGCTGCAGTTACTAAACACACTTACTAAAAAGTTGGTCTTATTGAGGTTAGCTGGAGAGACACCTCCCATCTGCTTCTTGACTTGCTAAGACCATCTAAAAATATATAACTGTCACTGTGTGAAGTTCAACTAACCAGCTTGCAAGGACTAGTCTTTCATAAGGCAGTGTGCTTTCTTCCTGAGACTGAAGTTAGCAGGCAGGTAATATTTATTGCATGTCTTGCTATTAAGAAGAAGGAAAATCAATCAAGTGGGATTGAGTTTCTTGCTTGAGTATAGCATCCTGAACACAAGTGAAAGAAACCAATATGCTCATCTTCATTTTCTTTTCTCCCAGCCTGCAATAGATTTTGACCAGAGATCTGCTGTCAGACTCTAGGACATGGGTTTATGAAATGAACTTAAGAAGGCAAAGGGGAGTGATCAGCAGGGAAGGCTGGATAATGCATGGGGGAATTAAAATAAAAGAAGATAAAAATAAAAGATGATTTGTTGGCAGTGCCAAGCTGCAAATTAAAGTAAAAATGCCAAGCAGGCAATTACATGCAACAAGAATTCCCTAATGCAGTCTTCTTAAATCTTGAGGTCAGGACCCTTTTGAGGGGTCACATAACCTCTGTTGTAGAGTCAGGACAACTAATATGAGTGAAAAAGGTTGAATACTACTGGATACAGCATGACCAGGTAAAAGGGGAGGTATCTGATGTACCTCTTCAGGTACCAGGAGATTTTTCCTCTGTCCTGCAGAGGTATTTAGCAGTTGTGCTAAAATAGCTTTCACTAGCATCTGGCTTCATGAAAATAAAAACTTTAAACGTTTCATGAAAACTTTCCCAGAAAAGAGCGGATCAATGGTGGGTACCCAATCTCTTCTATTTATTTATTTACTAGAGAAATTTACCCACTGTTGTGGGTAACATTCCCGCTGTGCAACACCCATATCCTGGGTGTTGAACTCTTCAGGCTGACTTCACTTTCACTTGCTGGACTTTCACTTGCTGGAAGAGTTCAACTGAGGTCCCGCCTATGCGGGTCCTCTCTAGGAACTCTCCCCGCTGCCTAATTACCTGCGCGCGAATGCGCATGGAATTTTTAAAATTTTTTTGTAGTGCTCAGCCGCGGCTGGCGCTACAGCGGCGCGGGAACCTCCAGTGATCCCCCAACCCCCCGGAACTGTACGTAAGCACCCCCCCTGCTCACAACTGCCCCCAGGTCACCCTCCAACCCCCCAGAACGCCAAAAAAATAAAAAATTAATAAAACCCAGAAAGGGGGGCGAACCAGATCCCCCCCCTCCCCGTAACAACCGGATCGTGACCGGCGGCCTCCCGGTAACTACCGGAACGGCCGATCCGGTCCGAACCGGTGTCAGCCCACCACTGAACAGCACCCCCATGCAACCTCCCCATACAACCTCTTGTACACCATCTCCCATACAACACCCCCCTAAACAACACTGCTGCCCATGAAACACCCCTGCCCATGCACTGTCCTCCCAACCTTGGGCACCCCTACTGGGCACATGCAGAGTTTGGGGCTGGGTTTTATCAGTCTTCAACGTTATGTATAGGACAAAAATGTGTTGGACCCCTTTTCACCTCCTTAGGGGTTAAATTTCTAAACATCAGTTCTTTGTGGGTGCTCCTGTCATGGAAGGAATATGCTCCCCAATTTAATGCTTATAGGTCTAGTAGTTGGGGCAGGGCATTGATCAGTTATCGATTCTTCAATGTAGGCTATAAGGTCAAAAAATGTGTTGCACCACTTTACACCCCATTCCAGTTTGAATTTCCAAAAAATTGGTACTTAGTGGGTCCTTATATCACAGAAGGAGCACCCTCCCTAAATTTCACACTTGTAGTTCTGGAGGTTTTGGCTGGGCATTGATGAGTGAATGAGTTGAGTCGAGTCAGTCAGTCAGTGAGTCAGTCAATTAGTGACCTTTCAATTTATTTATTAGTTAGTTAGTTATTGAGTTATTTATTGAGTTAGTTAATTAGTTGGTTAGTTACAAACTCACTTTTATTGGGGTCATAGCACAAAAGGATTAAAGATCACTGCCCAGTTGTGTCTCAGAATCCCTGTTCCCTAACAGGGTAAATCTAACCTCTGGTTAGGCTGACACTGACCGCCCCCATGCCACCACTGAAATGGAAAGATTGGGTGAGTTGTGGTGGCTTCACTTAGGACTTAGGCTTCACTTAGGACTGGCCTTCACTGTATTTACTCTGAAGTCAGCCTGAAGAGTCAATTAAACCTCTCCGATCCCCTGGAGTTGGATGAAAGTTTTGCCCCACACAGATAGGACACCTGAGAGAGTCAAGCCAGGACACACTCAAGCTGGGTTGGCCCAGATCTTGAGAAACCTTGTGTTGAGAATGGATTGTTGATGACCACCATTAGGTGAATGTGTGTTTGTCTCAGCAGGTGAGTTGACCATAGGGTTGTCATAATTCTCTTCCACGAAATCAGGACAGGACCCTCTGTTTCATTTGCCAGTATGTGAACACAATCCTGCAAAATCAGGACTGTCCTTTTTTTTGGGAACATATTGCAACCCTAACTGAACAACACTATCAGCAAATTGATGAGGTATTATCATGGTTCAAAATTGTACTACAGTTCAGGAAGTTGCTGGTTTGATCCTTTCCTCTGCTATGAAGGCAGTCTTCAGAAGTCTAGGTAGCCTTCAGGAAATTGCCCAACTTTGGTCCCCCACTGCTCATCTAGAGTACTGTAAGGGGGTAAGAAAGAGATGTTACAAGATAATGCACACAGAGCACTTGAAAACACAAAAGCACTATTCAATTGTTGGTATACCATTGACAAATATAGAGGCAGATCATCAGTGAGGAAACAGCATGTGTTTTTGCGCGGCAGCAGATCCTCTTTCCTCACATCAGGTCCCTGGAGAGCTTGCTCTCAGCAGTCCAGGAGAGGATCAGAGCCATGGATACAAGTTTTACTGGATGTAGGTCCTGCTGAGCACAAGGAGACATCCTTTTACACACGATTGCGGTGTTAAGAGTCTGGGTCCATATCCTAGATCCTCAACCAAAGGTTTCCCAGGTGTCAGAGCATTCACTCCCTCCTGCCCTGCTGTTTACAACCCAAGAAAAATACATAACATAAGGCTTCCACTTGCCTGTTTTAGCTCTGGGTCGTGTAACCATTTTCATGTGATGGTTTTGTGGTAGGCCTCCCACCAACTGATTTTTCTGAGTGTAAAGACTAGCCTTGTTCCAATACAGTGCAGGAAGGCTCACATTCAAACCCCCATTTCCTGCTTTCTGACGTCTCCAGGCTGTGGTTGCAAGTCTGAAATCTTCACAATTGGAAAGATATAACAATACAAGAGACTGCACTAAAGACATTGACTCATGATAGCAACAGGAGAGTATCACTATACAACAGTTCCACTGTATATCTTTCTGTCTGTAGAATTGCTTGGAAATTCTGCAGCCAAGCGGCTTCCAAGGAATTATGGGGGTGCTCCTACTCACTAAGAAATTATAACCGTTTGAGATCCTTCTGTGCTAATTTGAATTCTGTTTGGTGCAGGCAACCTCCATGTAGCTTCTGTTTTCAAAGGGCTTCATGAACAGCGCACTAATGAAAGAGAATTTATAGTATTTACAGGGCTACAGTATAAATGGAATTTAATAGCCCAGTGTCGGCAGGGAACTATCTAACCTTTATCAAGCACTTATTAGTGGCCAAGGATTTCTGCGGGAATAATGAGCTCCTGTCTGGCTGTTTTCCAGTTTTTGATGCCAGCACCCATGTAAATCTGCTCACAGCGAGAGGAATACATGCATTCGCTGAACTACAGCTAATTAGTGGCATTTTTTAGCAGAGGAAGAATTCACAAAAGTATCCAAATCAATTATGACCATCGACATGTAAGGAGCACACTAAACTTTCCATGTGCTAAAACATAGGACTTTTTGACCCTAAATGTAGCACCCCTAGTTATTTGGTATTGTATTGTCCAATGTATTGTCCTGGACAATAGATTGTGCTCAGAGTATTGCATTAGCCAGGATCCGCCTTGCAATTTAGTAGAAGTTAACTATATCTCGGTCGGGGTGACTATATGTCCTATTTTTCCAGGACATATCCTCTTTTTTAGCCTTGTGTCTTGGAAAAAATCTTTGTTGTTCTCTATTTTCTTGTGAGCACATAGTATGTAGCTTGCTTGAAATTAATATTTTATATGCAATAAATTATATGAACACTTTCCTGGGAGTAAGCCCCATTGAACTCAATGGAACTTACTTCTGAGTAGACACAAATAGGATTGCACTGTAAATGTTATTGTTTTTAATATAATAAGTAATATAGGATTTAAATTAACCACCGGAAAGCAATATGCATGAGTTTAGCTTTTATTTTGTCATGTACAATGCTATCTCGCTTAACAAGAGTTTCACATAACAAGCAAAAATTTCCAAGAAATCTTGCTTCACATAACAAGTTCCACTTCACTTAACAAGCAAGCATGCTATGGGTACACATGCTATGCAGCCCTGACGCTCTGCATGGAGGCTCTTTAAAAGGGCTGCCCCCAGTGCCCCCACTGGCCACATGAACCTCCAGCAGCAGCCCAGGTAAGCTCCCTAGGAAAGTGTCTTTGATTGCAGCCTCCTGACCATGTCTACACAGAAGTAAGCCCCATTGTGTTAATTGGGGCTTACTCCAGGAAAGTGTCTTTAGAATTGCAGCCTAAGTAGACATCATAGGATCATGCACACTGAATGCATGTTTTGAATTCAATTACAGTGTTTTGTTATCATTTTTTCATCCAGTTAATATTTTTATATGAATATTTTAGAGGTTGTGGAACCAATCATCTGAGTTTCCATTGTTTCCTATGGGAAAATCCACTTCACTTAAAGAGCATTTCACTTAAAGAGCATGCCCCCGGAACAAATTAAGCTCTTTATGTGAGGCACCACTGTATTACATTTTTTATTGTTATCCATTTTGGGAGCCTTGTCCTCTTTTGCGGTTATAACGAATGTTCACCCTGATTTTGGAAACTCCCAATGGACTGACCAAGGCACAAGGAGCCACACTGTCTGTTGTGGAATCATTGCTTCTAGGAGGGCCAGTAAAGCAGATGGCAAAATCAGAGCAGAACACTACATTCTCTATGAAGTTAGAAGTGTTATTAGGGAGTTCCTCTTAAGTTGTGTACTGCAGGGTCCTTCAAAAACATCACTAATGTGCAACATTAAGCTTGTGAACTGCTTTGTGTACAGTTATTGCATGAGAGCTAATATCTCCCAGCATTTTCTGCCATGTTTCAAGGGATTCTGCAACACAACTCCCAGGCTGTAGCAATTTGGACCAGGTCAATGTCAAGTGTTATGGCTGGATGATAATTTCTTTTTGCTAATTAAATTTGCAGTTAATGGCCCATTATGATCTGCTGATTTTTCTGCAGATTTGGAGGTGAATGCCAGTTATCTCTTAACCAATCTCTCTGTTTTAATGAGATGGAAGATTTCTCTCTCCCTCTCTTCTAATGCCAAAGAGCCAATGTTGTCCAAAGATGTCTCTGCAGTTATGTGGCTGGCATGCCTAACTGCCAAAGGTACACAGAACACTTTTACCTTCCCAACAAAGTGGCATGCATTTATCTACTTGCATTTACATGCTTTTAAACTGCTAGGTTGCAAGGACAAGTACTGTAATCACACTCTACTGTGAGCTTGGGTTTCGAGCCACCAACCTGCCAGCTTTCAGGTTGACAAGCACAGTGCTTTAACCACTGAGCCACTGTATTCAACTGCTGCTAAGTCAGATATTACAAAGCGGCCATCTGTTGCCATTGCCTTCTCATCCAAGGACATTCATATCACTATTCTGGAACTGCTCACTACTCAGGAAAAAAGGGGAGTGTGTAGCACACCTTTGGGAGACTTGAAATAATTCTGTTCAGAAAAATTAGAAAAATGTATAGTATTTGCATATTTTTTTCGCATGTTCATGCAGCAATCTTTTGAAGTTTGATTTATTTCTTCCTTTTGCAAGTGATTAAGACACTGGGCCTGTTAACCAGCAGGCCACGGTTCGAGACCTGGGTCGGCCCCACAAGACAGGGTGAGTTCTTGTCCTTAGCCCATCTCTGTGACGCAGCTGGATCCAATCGTATTGGCTCTGCCTTTCCATTGGACTAATTCAGTGGCGTGGAGAAGGGGGATTTGCTGCTTGGGTATCAGCCTATCCTCCATAACAATCTAACCCTGGGTTTCGTGCTTCGCATACAGCATATGCAGCGCTGAGCATGATGCCATAGTCTCTCAAGACTGACAGAGGCTTGCTTTGCTTTGCTTTGGTGGTTGTTGTCCACTGGGATAAATCCTCGTTCTTTTGTCACATGCCAGCCAAAAAAAGCAACGGTGGGATTCTGTTCCTACGCACAGCACTGCAAAGGGAGATTCTTTTGAAGTGAGTTAGAAAATAACAAATTATTTTTTATGCCCCCCAATATTTTCTCCAAAGGCACACAATAGAATTTTTCTGTTATTAGTGCAGGGCCCCGTAATCTCCAGCTCAAGCCTGGAGATTTCAAAAGGTGTTCTCATAAGTTTCATCCTTTCCTTCCCATTTGGTCTTACTTACGACACAATGCAGGCACTATGAATATGCACATGTAGTACAACACATGTCTATGGATTTATGCATGAGTAGAATTGGGAAGATTCGCAACGACATGTTGCTTGGCTGTGTGTGTTTTTACAAATTTGATTCATTTACTTTTGGTTTTTAAAGAAAAAAACAGGAAAAGGGATGAAAGACTTTGTAGAAAGGCCTCTGTTGCAGAAGGTACTCTATGAAGCCTTTCATCTTTCTGCAAAATCAAAAAGCCTGAGCATGACAGCATAAATCCCTCTCATTTACCTTAATGGGAAAATGTCTATCACTGTGATAGCTGGGGTAGGTGTGGAGGGAGAGCTTTTGCACCACAAGAAGCCTCATCTCAAGACTCTCTTCATCTGCATCTCAGAGATACACACAAAGTGTCCACTCTAGAGACACATGTACACCCCCATGAGGTCCCTGTCAAAAATAGCTGGGCTGTCTGTCAGGACATTTTCAGGCTTGTTTAGACCCCATAAAATTACCTCCAAAGAGCAGGAGGAACAGAATTCTGTGACGGTCCTCCCCAGAGTACAATCTGCAGTTTCGGTACCCTTATAATGCTCCCTTATGCTATTCCATTTAGAAATGTCCCTTAGTGGGACCCCTCATTTTGGATCTGGCTCTTTCCATTTTGGATCTGGTCCTTATTGCCCACAGAATTTCAGATGTGGTGATGAATGGCACCTACCAAATGTCAGGCATGGTAACCAGAGATGGGCTGGCCCCATCCCAAGATCCGGTACGCCGGAAGTGGGAGGGGCCAGCTGGGGTCAGGGGGTGTGGGCGGGGCGAGGGGCGGGACTGGGGAGGGGCAAGGGGCGGGGCGACGTTGGCACCTGCGCAGTGTGCTTAGAAGCCGGCCTGCCAGGCTGGCCTGGCAGGCCGGCTTCTAAGCAGGCTCTGCGCAAGCGCCGACACCAGCGCTCACGCAGAGCCTGCCTGGAAGCTGGCCTGGCAGGCGGGCTTCCAAGCAGGCTCTGCGCAAGCGCTGACACCGGCGCTCACGCAGAGCCTGCCTGGAAGCTGGCCTGGCAGGCGGGCTTCCAAGCAGGCTCTGCGCAAGCGCCGACACCTGCCCGCTTCTAGGCAGGCGGCGGTGGGTGCAAAACATGGCGGACCGTATCGGTCTGCTATGTTTTGCATTTCCCTGTTGCTGGCGGTACGCTAGCGGCAGGGAAACGGGAAGAACTGGTACGGGCGCGTAGGCCCGTACCGGTAAGTGCCCACCACTGATGGTAACTCAGTACCAATATGACAGCTAAGGGCTAAACATGTTCCTTAACTCTGCTGACTCTAGGTACTGTGAAGCAATACTGCTCTCAATGGATTCCGTTTTGTTTCGAATAACATCAATAAATTTTAGTGTTACAATCAAGATTTGGTTGTCACTGACTTGGCATGCATATCTATATCCTGCCATATCAGTGGTATTTTATATGTGAGTATGGGAGGCTATCCAGCTTTTTTTTTTCAAGAGAAAGCAGCAAATAGGTACTAAATCATCTCAATATTACTTTAAAAGCTAAAGAAATTTCTTACTAAGGAGGAAGAAATGTATCAGTGAAATCCCATTCAAATACATTTTAAAACTCTTTCCAAAAAGAATTAGTCAGGGAGGATCCAAACCATTTCAAATTAGCTCTCATCAGAGGACAAATTCTAATGATCATACTGCTGAATATACAAAAAGCAAGTGATTTGCTGCAATCCTAACCTCCACCACCAGCAACAGGTAAGTGTCTCTTTTTAACCATTTAGTCTCTTTGTATAATGAAGTCAACGGTCTCACTTCTCTTTCTCTTTACAGGTGTGTCTCATCTCCTCCACATCTCCTCCTCCTTCTTCCTCGACAGACCTTTTCATCTCTGAACTGAGAAGGGGCCCGGGGTACTTAAGCTTGATCCCAAGCTGCCGTTCTTGTTCCTCCAGGGTTAGGTTTTCCAGGGACAAGTCCTTTAGGTTCTGGTGCCAAGCCTCATAGGTGCTCCATTCCTTCCACAGCAAATCCTCCCGCCAAAGAACCTCTCGTTCCTCCCCTTCCCGCTCCCTTATATCCTGTGCCCCTCCCCCCATTTCTTCCCGCCAGATTCCTGTCAACGAGGGAACACCCCCCCGAGCGTACCACTTGGTAGAGGGTCCCACTGTAATCCCTCTTCGTTTTGGTCCTCCCCTCCCTCCTGTCTTCCACAACTCGACCATGTCACTCATGGACCACACTTCTACAGCGTCCGGAAAGTCTTTGATGTCGGGGGGGGGGGGTAATCGGGTCTTCTCCATACACGGAGGCTCTCTCCCATGTGCACCCCCATTGGCTCCATATTTAAGCGCTGGTATGCACCCCAATGTCACATTGTCTTATGGACAAAATCTGGTGTCGTGTGTAGAAAAAAAGTGGTTGCTCATGGTTGCTCTTCATGGTTGCTCAAAATTGATTTGGCTGTGAAGTAGAGCAATTGCAATCCTTCCACACTAGCTGCAATGATACCCAGTCAATATAGGATTGTATAATTCACAGTCCAGCACTAAGCTTCCCTAATACCCAGGGAAGCAGTGGTGCCAAAATAGGCCCAGAAAAGTACCAACAGGTCTTATGTTCCCTTATCACATGTAGTGGCCAGGTGGTTCCAAATGGTGTCCTCAGATCTGCAGCCAGTGGTGGGCTTCAGGGGGTTCTCACAGGTTGTATAGAACCCCTTGCTAATGAGCGCCTGGTTCTGAGAACTGGTTACTAGTGGGAAATAGAACCCCCTTGTTAATTTAGGTTATTAGGACATAGAACCTGTTGTTAACTTATTTGAATCCCACCACTGGCTGCACCTATAACTGAGAAAGCGCAGATTTGAGGAGACCCATGTCAGGTTTCCTGGGCTGGGAAAGAGTTAGGGTATGGCAGCAATGGCCCTTGTGGACTGGCTCCAATTTTTAGGCCTGTAGATAAGATAATGGAATGGACTTTTTCCTTTTATCTCTCCTATGAACTTTTGCTGCCTGATCATTTCTGTGATCTTTATCCTTGCTTAAGATAGATTTCAACTGTGTTTTTGATCTGGAATTTGGCTCACTGGCCTCTCCACTCCTCTATGGGCCTCAGAAACTTTGCCAGGTGTTGGCATAGTCTGCATGCCAACACATGATTAGAAACATCTAAGTATGTGTTATTACATTAAAAAGACAGGAGTTTTAGAGTTACCTCTAAAAGTGTGCACTGATTTTAGAGTGTGCACTACTTTGTAAAATACACCTGTTCTTAAAAAAAACACAGACACACGCAATAGTATTTCAACGAGCTGGACCTAGCCATGAAACATTGAGTCCAATTTACTACACATAGCAGAACGCTTCATTATGCTTCTATCAAATGGCAGGCAAATGCCCGCGGAGTGTCTGAAACTCTTTGGCTGCCAGTGACATACTCTCCTTGGCCCTAGCCTTGTATTGGCAACAAAGTGATGTTGGTCGTGAGCCATGGTCTTCATAACTTTTGCTCTGCAAGTAGGTGAAGGCACTTGGCCAACCTAAATCACACATTTGGGTATACCTGACACCTAATCAAACCAGCATGAAGCACTCACAGCTAGATTGCATTTCATCGGGACTGAGTTAAATATACACATCAGAAGCATGGGAAAATATGTGCAATTTCTTGGAGCGACAGAACCATCATGAACTGAACTTTTTCGTAATGGAACTTCATAAACCAGCTGGGCTAGTCACATCTTAGCAAAACTTCAGAATGGTTCTTGATGAATTAGGAGCTTCTAATTGCAACCAGAAGTGGCATATGTTGTCTTTCCAGGCCATAGAATCCATATGTGACTGCACTGTACTAGTCTGACAAGAGTTTCTTGGTATAGGGCAATCTGGTGTCTACCATCCCACACTTTCTTACAGATCAGGGCACAGACCATACCCTGAAGAACATCTATCATGCTTTCCAATTCTAAATAAGCTGCATCTTATTGTCTACCAGGGCAATCCTATTTGTGTCTACTAAGAAGTAAGTTCCATTGAGTTCAGTGGGACTCAACAGGGAACGTGCTCTTAGGATTACAGCCCATGGGTGCAATCCTAACCTAGAATGGCACAACTTATTGGTCTTCCCATTCCCACTGGTGATGCAGGGAGGCTAGTGCATATCTGTGAACTGGCCTAACCCTCCCCCAGAAGTGGCGCACAAGTGCCTACAGCACTTTAATGACATACCTAGGTCAGCACAGGACTTGTGGTGGGGCTTAGGCCAGTCTAAATGTAGATTAGGGTTGCCGCTTATATCTCTTTTTCCAACATTTAGCAATTATTTATTACCAGCGAAAACGTACCCGCGTTGCAGGAGTAAAATTTCCCCTGTATGTCATCCCCCCACTGTGAATTGCCCCCCTGCTCACCGTCCCCCCATGTTCACCCTTCCCCAAGCACAACACCCTCCATGTGCAACACCCCTGCATGTGCAACATCCCCCCATGTGCAACACCCCTATGAACATCGTCCCCCCATGCGCACCATCTCTCCATGCTCATCATCCCCATGTGCACCATTCCCCATATGTACCATCCCCCCACACACCATCACCCCCTGTGCATCCTCCCTCCCAGAGCATCAGCTGGATGTTGATCAGTAAGTCTTCAATGTTAAGTATAGGACAAAGACACGTTGCAACCCTTTTCAGCCCGTTTAAGGTTAAATTTCTCAACATTGGTTCTTGATGGGTGAGATGTAACAGAAGGAACACCCTCCCTAAATTTCACACTTCTAGGTCCAGGGGTGGGGGCAGAGTGTCCCTCAGTCAGGGTCTCTTCAATGTAAAGTACAGGGAGGAAAATGCATTGTGTCCCTTTTTACCCATTTCCAGTTAGAATTTCCAAAAACTGGTTCTTAGTGGGTGCCTCCATCATGGAAGGAACACCCTCCCCAAATTTCACACTTCTAGGCCCAGCGGTTTTGGCTGGGCATTGGTGAGTGAGTGAGTCAGTCAGTGACTTTTCAGTTATATATATAGCTTATTGGGGTGCTAGCAGCCCATATAATATCTTATATGCCTATTGATTATTGGACATGAGAAAGATTTCAGTCCATTGCACGCCAGAAAAGAACACTGCTTCAGCAGGGCTGAAAGCTTCATTAGCGTTTGGCTGATGGCATTCCTACTGCAAAATCCATTTTCTGCTGTGACTGCTGGGATGAACAAGCCCATTTTTGTGCCAGAGTCTCCAACAACTTCTCACTAGGTAGTTGGATTGCATGTTGTATGATATGCACAATGTCTGCATTAGTTCAGCTATGTGGGTTGTTTTTGCATTAAAATGCATGCCCACAAGTAACCTACAGGAAATTTCCACCATAAATCAGGGCACACATATTGGGGTGGTACTGCAATATCTGCAGCAGATCACATCATATCAGGTCATTCTCAAACTGGGAGCCATTCTATGAGACTGTTGAGTTTATTGGTTCTATATGCATTTTGAAATTTCAGGAAGGTGACATTTCTTAGTTAACAGGTTGTTATCAATGCACTCTGCTGTGATTCAGAATAAAATTCTTACTCAGATACAGTGCTGAACTGAAGATTGCAAACAGTGCTGCATTTAGATTATAACTATTTTAGTGTCTTAAGAACATAAGAAGAGACTCTACTGGATCAGACCAAAGGCCCATCTAGTGCAGCTTCCTGTATTACACAGCGGCCCATCAGATGCTCCAGTGATCCTTGTCAGTGTTTTGTGAGATGAAAAAAATTGAAAATCAGTGCCCCAGAAAGCTTCCACCAGTTGGGTCAGTATAAGACTAGTAGGTGCATTCCACAAAAGGCAGGTTCATATGTTCCTCTGTCCTAGATATTTCATAGGTCCATGGAAGGGCCAAAGCGATTAGATTTGTTTTTTTAACCAAGGCGACATCTAGCATCTTGTCTCATATAGTCAAGTGCATCCTGTCTTTCTTACTTTATTTGATTAATGCAAATGAGTTGCCTGGAGCAATCAGACTCTGTTTGCCAAGAAAGTCATTATACGGTGACAGAGATTAGTGTGGTGCCTAATCAAAAGGAACAGTGATTGATACTATGTCAGCTTTGGTCTTTAATCAGGGAAGCTTTCTTCCAATCATCAGCCATTAAGGAGTCTCATTTATCTGATTACTTTTGGGGCACTGGACTTAAAAAAAGAATTTTTGTTAAAATATTCTGAATTATATTTGCTATTGCTACTATTATTGCTATTGTATTATTTGTCAGGAGTTCTGATCTGCATGTCTCTTCACTCACTTGTATCAGAGAGGAAGACTATGAAAGCAGCCCTTTTGCTCTCCCCAGATTCTACCCCTTCTTTCGGCTTACTAATCCGGAATATCCATGAAACAGTTGGGACTACTGCACCTTCATGTGTTGTTCACCAGTTTTTAGGGATGAGGGCTGCTTTTTTGTGTCTGCTTGCTATTTTCTGCCGCTTTTGTGACTTCACATTTTAGGGAATGTGAAGGTGACATTCCCTGTCCAACAGGTTGTTGTCGACGCACTCTGCAGAGATTCAGAATATAATGCCTTAAGACTGCAAACAGTTTAGACTTCATAGTTATTCTACCACCTTGTCGGCATGTTGAGAGATGGAAAAAAGTTGAAAATTTCTGCCCAAAAAGCTGCCTCCAGTTGATTCTGTATAAGACTAGTGATTTGGTGACCACCCGTTATGAGTCATGGTGACAAGTTAGAGGAGTGGAGACATTGGACTCAACTTGAAACGCAGTGCTGTGACTCTGGCACATCTCTACTCGTTTTCCTCTTTGTATTGAGAACTGTCAACTTTTTGCTTTCAAAATTCATCTTCTTAACTCCATACCAGTTGAACTGGAAATGCTTTATACCACGTCACTTCTATCTGGACAGTTTTGTCTCTTCTTGAGTGGCAGCATTCCTCAGAAGAATAACTGGCCAATGTGTCTCACAGTTCTGCTACCATTTCACAGGAGATGCTGTTGAATGCACCTGGGACCATCTGTGGGGAAGAAATCCCACCTGTACTGCCACCATGATAACAAACTCCAGGGTGGTGGTCACCAAGATGCCATGTTGTTTTCACACCACCAACTGTCACCTGTCTCAGCAAAATGAAACCCTGCGAGAGGGCCTTCTACTGAGGAACAGCATCCTCTCAGACGTTCATGAAGCAGCACATGAAACAGCATTCTGGAAATGAACAAAACAATTCTCTCTGTGTGTGACTTATACAGTCAGTGAAAATGAGGTTGCTGACTTTCCTGTAAAGACTCCAGTTTTGCACTACAAATTCTGGCAACGGACTCCAAGATATAAACAAAACAGAGTAGCCAGCCTATGTTTCTTGGTTGGTTGGCAAACTTCTTCCCTTGGCTGGATAAAAGGACCATCTTTTTGGCTCTTCTCTGAATTGGCAGGCATCTTTCAGCCTTTTTACTAACATTTTCCCCAAAATGCTTTATAAAAGCCTGATTCCCAAGGTCCTAGTGACACTCTTGTTTCCTCCAACTACTTAACATTTGTGTTTGGGCAACAGTTTTGAGGTAGAAATGTTCCTTTATGGGAAAGAACACTCGTTTACCAAATGCTGGGTCTCTTGATCATTCAGTTTATTTCTGGATCTGTGCTTTTTGTTTTATTTTGCTCCCAATTTTCCAAACTCTTGCTATTTATCCAGGAGTTTATCCCACCCTTCACACTTGCATCCTATTATCACAGCTCTCAGTTTTGTTCTGAGGAAAGTAATATCCGGAGATTTCTTTTTCCATCTTTTCTCTCACTGGAGCACTCACACTTCAAGTGTTTACACAACCAACAGTCCCCAGAAAGGTCTCAGCTCTTTCCCTGTCACATATGAAACATGTGATAGGCCTTAATTTTCTCCTTTCCTTCAGTGAGAAAAAGAAAAGGGAAGGGCAAGAGGTGTGAGTAGTGGGCGTTCAAAACATACTCAAGATAAAATCAGGCTCTCAAGACTTTCATGGTTAATTAGGAAATAAAGTACAAACAAATGAAGCTTTTGTCCCATAAAGTAATCAAGATAATTATAACAACTGAAATTGTCCATTCTTCACAATGATAGGCTGTAATCCTAATCTCCATTTAGGATGGCATAAGCCCTGGCCTAACTCCTGCGCTGACCTTGGGGGTGTCACAAAAGTGCTGTGCCCCGCTCCTCAGGGGGTGGGGTTAAGTCAGTGCACAGGTGTATGCCAGCCTCCTCATACTACCATGGGAAGATATGCCAGGTGAGTTAGGCCAGCCTAAATTTCTTAGGATTGCATCTTAAAAGGGTCAGAATTCTGTCCTATTCCAATTCTGGCTCCAGAAGGTAGTCTCACTTATCCTTCATCCCTAGTTTTTTTGGTCTCAACTTGGGTACAATCAAGGAACATTTGGGTGAGCACAAGGCCCAGATGTTTCACAAAAGTGCCATAAAACACTCCAAGGGTAGATAGACAAATGTGTGCCTGCCTTCCCACACTGCTGCTGGCCTTGGAAAGGGGTAAGTTTGTGTTGGCCAAGCTTATGTTGGCCAAGGGTGGGATGGGCATGGAAGCGCATGGGCATGGTTCAAGGACATGGGAGGGCAGGCAGCAGGAATTACTGAGGAGTGGAAGGCAGCCTGGGGAATTTGCAGTGCCTATTGAGATTTGAGTATCCCAATTTTGGACTGCAGTGAGGAGAAGGGGGAACGTTTCCCTTTTCATTGAGATGAGACAATAGCTGCCTAAACCTGCACTGGATACAGCACATGCACACATACCTGCCTGTTTCAGCACAATTTAGGATTGTGTGGCTTGTCTTCTTTCCTTATCTATATACAGTGATACCTTGAATAAAGAGCATCTTGAATAAAGAGCGTTTTGTATAAAGAGCAAAATTTTCTCAGACATTTTGACTTGCTTAAAAAGCACTTCTGAGGAAGTTTGGAATAGGCTTCCATGGCAAGGGAACTCACAGGCGGGACGAGGAGACTAGCTTGAGCTACAGTGGGGCCCTGGGCAAAGTTTGGAATAGGCTTCCATTGCCAGGGAATTCATGGGATGTCCAGGGGGAGCAACATGAGTCAGGTCTGTATGTGGGATCTGTGTGTGGCAGCGTGGAAGGTGTGCCTTATCAATGTTCTAGTGCTGCTCCATGTCAGCAGCTTGGGAATGTTAAAGATGCACAAAAAGACAATAGATTCCATTGAGCCAATGGATAGCAGTGACTCCATTAGTGATTGTGAAAGTCATCCCCTCTCTGTAACCCTCACACCAGCCATGAAGGTTTACAAAGGTACAGTACAGTTCAGTACTGTACAGTATTTTCTTTATTGCAGTGTTGTGTGTTTCTGTATATTACAGTGCTTTGTACAGTGCTTTGTACAGTGTTATACTGCAGTGTTTTGTAATCATTTTTACATCCAGTTAATATTTTTATATGAATATTTTTTGGGTTGTGGAACCAATCGTCTGAGTTTCCATAATTTCCTATGGGAAAATCTGCTTCACTTAAAGAGTGTTTCACTTAAAGAGCATGCCTCCAGAATGAATTAAGCTAAGTGAGGCGCCACTGTATATAAAATTGAAAAGGTCACTGACTGACTGACTGACTAACTCATCAACGCCCAGCCAAAACCGCTTCACTTAGAAGCGTGAAATTTGAGAAGGGTGTTCCTTCTGTGATGGAGAAATCCACTAAGAACCAGTTTTCGGAAATTCCAACTGGAAGGGGGTGAAATGGGGCACAGTGTGATTTCTCCCTTTATTTGCATTGAAGAATCCCTGACTGAGGGATACTCTGCCCCAACCCTCCCAACCTAGAAGCATGAAATTTGGGGAGGGTGTTCCTTCTGTGACATCAATACCTACCAAGAACAAATGTGGAGAAATTTAATCCTTAAGGGGCTGAAAAGGGGTGCAACAAGTTTTTGTCCTATACTTAACATGGAAGACTGACCAACATCCAGCCAATTTGGTGCTCGGTGCCTGGTGCACTTGGGGGGGGGGGGAATGTTGTTCAGAGTAAGGGGTTGCACTAGGAAGGATGCTGCACATGGGGGTGTTGTGCATGGGGAGATGATGCTCATGGGAAAGTTGCGCATGGGGGTGGATGAGTATGGGGTAGATGCGCATGGGAGACGGATGCGCATGGGGGACGGATGCATATGGGGGTTGATGAGCAGGGGAGATTTTGTGCATGGGGGTTAATGTGCATGGGGGAATGATGCGCATGGGGAGATGATGTGCAGGGGAGTCGTTACCCATGGGAATGTTGCGCATGGGGGTTGATGCACATAGTGGGGTTGATGCACATGGGGGACGATGCACATAGGGGATAGAGGCACATGGGGGTTGATATGCATGGGGGACAATGCGCATGGGGGGTCATTGCCCATGGGGATGTTGCGCAGGGGGTTGTTGCACATGGGGATTGATGTGAATGGGGGTTGATGCGCATAGTGGGGGTCATGTGCAAAGAGGGATGATTCGCATGGGGGGATTATGCACATAGGGGATTGAGGCACATGGGGTTGGTGTGCATGGGGTTGTTGCACATGGGGTTTGTTGCACATTGGGGTCATTGTGCATGGGGGATGTTGCGCAGATAAGGTTGATGCACATGGGGGTTGATGCACACGGGGGAATGATGTGCATAGGGGGGAATGATGCACATGGGGTGGACGAACATGGGGATGTTGCACATGGGAGGTGGATGTGCATGAAGGGATGATGCACAGTGGGGGGATGGCATATGGCAGAATTTTACTCCCACAACGTGGGTACATTTTTGCAAGTAGTTTTCTAAAGGAATGCAATGCTGATAGGTATTAGAAGCAGAGCTGAGAAGCTGGTTTGGTAAATGTTCCTGAATGAGCTCTGATGAATTACTACATCACTTTGGTCTAAATTAGATTGTCAGGCAAGAGAGAATAATTACAGGGGTAGTCCAGTGCTCAAGTCTGAAGCATTACAATTTGTTTAAAAAGAAATTTTGGAAATAGTTTTGCAAAGGGTCAGCCGAATGAAGAGGGGCAATAAAAAGAATAAGAAGCAAATAGAGTAAGGACTTGCTGTTTTATATCTCTCCAATCCCTGTTTTCCCTTCCTGTGGCTCACACGTTGAAGAGGTTGGACTCATACATTCCTTGTATAAAGCCCAGTCTGCAGACTGGGAAAGGCTTTTAGCCAAGATATATGTTTTAGCCAAAATATAGCGAAAATATCAGAAGTTGAGAAGCTGGAAAGTAGGTTGGTTAGGATTGTGCCCCGAATCTAGGAAAAAAAAGTAAACATACATTTTAATTAAAATTTAAAAAATTTAAAAATTTAAATTTTTGGACAGATGGACAGACAGACCGACTGAGTCATTGATTTCAGGTTTCAGATATATAGAGTTCAGGGCCATTGAACTAGATAAGGATGACATTTCTAGTGGGATAGATGTCATTCATACAACTTGCATACTCTCCATTGTTTCGGAGATGAAAATAAAAACCTTCCTACATATTTGTGATACACTCACTAAAGATCATTTGATCACTGCCCAAGAATTATTATTTCCTCCTCCTTATGTCCTGTTTCTTCAACTATCACTATAGCTACCCTGCAGTGATTTAAAAGCCAAGAGAGGTTTTTTGATATTTGGCTGCTTAAAGCGGTGGTGGGCTGGAAAGGTTGGAAGACTGTCAAAGGATTTACTACCCCAAGCTTACTTGTCACTTCCCAGTGCTAACCTTCCACACAACTGCTCCATACCATACTTGGTTCTGCTTCAGTTCTGACAGTGAGTCTGCAGAATTTGGGATTATGACAACCCACATTTTCTCCAGAGCTACTCTTAGCAGCATCATAGCAGCAGCAAAAGGGCATCGTGGTTTCCTTTATTTTGCTTCTTGTTATACAAATGATCAGAAAAGTGTGTTTAGGATTGCAGCCTAAATAACACATATTTATTAACATATAGTCAAAATACATAACAAATTACAGTAAAAGGAACAAAGGCATCTGTGGGCAATGAATTATCCTTATTTTCGAGCGGAGGGAGTCATAAGGAAATGACAAAAAGTTTGATCACTATGTCACTTGCAAATCAACATCAGGAAAGACAATTTTAGCCTTTAGACCAGCAGAGAGAGGATGAAAGAGTGAAGCATGTGGACCCATCAGAAAACAAACCATCTGAAAGTAGGGATGCCTGTATATTGCTTTCGTCTCGTTAATTTAAACACCATATTACTTACTAATAAATAAAAAACTGTTACTAACAGCACAATCCAGAGTACCTATGGAACCTCTTACATTGATATAATTATGGCGCCATCGATGGGAAATGTATAAAACAATCCAGAGTAAATTTTTCTTACATCGACGTAAATGGTCCCATAGTTACTCTGGATTGTGCTGTTATAATTTATTACATATAATTTATTAATTACAAGAAGATGACATGTTGCTTGCTCACAAGGAAAAGGAGGACAAAAAATACTTTTTCCAAAACCCAAGGCTAAAGAAGAGGACACGTCCTGGAAAAAGAGAACATATGTTCACCCTGGTTCCATTATACATAGAGTGGCACCTCACATAACAAATTTAATTCGTTCCAGAGACATGTTTGTTACGTGAAACATTCTTTACGTGAAGCGGATTTTTCCCATAGGAAATAATGGAAACTCAGACGATTGGTTCCACAACCAAAAAATATTCATATAAGAATATTAACTGGATGTAAAAATGATGACAAAACACTGGAATTGAATTCAAAACATGTATTTAATCTGCATGATCCTATGAAGTCTACTTAGGCTGCAATCCTAAAGACACTTTAACACAATGGGGCTTACTTCTGTATAGACATGGTTAGGAGGCTGCAATCCAAGACACTTCCCAAGTGTCTCTCCACTTTCTCCTTCTCTTCATCCTGAGCCTCTCTCTCCCCTGCTCCCTTCTGGCTAGCCCTGAGCCGCCTCCCTCTTCTCCACTGCTGTTCTCTCCCTCTGCCCAGCAAACGCCCAGCCACAGGAGGAACTGCGCTGAAGTGTTGCTTTCGCTATGGGCAGGCGCACTAGGCAGCCCTGATGCTCTTTAAAAGGGCTGCCGGCCAGCGCGTCTGTCCCAACTGCCAATGAATGTGTTTGTTATGTGAAGCAAAGTTTGTTACGTGAAGCAGAATCCTAGAAAAATTTTTGTTTGTTACATGAAACATACTTTACGTGAGGCATTTGTTACGTGAGGCATCACTGTACTTATCAAAGTTTAACTTCAGTAGGCTATGACCAGAGTAAGGTGAGATACAAATAAATAAATAAATAAATAAATAAATAAATAAATAAATAAATAAATATATACAAATAAATACAAATAAATAAATAAATAAATAAATTGAAAAAGGGAAATGAAGATTACATTGTTATATTCTATGATGCCCATTCACGCTCAGTTATGATTTTTCTGTCATGGATTATATATATTATTTAAAGCATTTAATGGCCAAATGGGAGTTTATGCCCAGGGTGGAAGTTGTGATAAACAAAGGGATATGCTTGGACAGTCATGAGACAAAACATTTTCGTGATGAGGAAAGAAGTGGGCTTGATAACTGACAGATAGAAATGGGAAAATCAGAGTCAATAATTTTGAGTAGATAGCAGAATTTATTCATAACAATTATAGGCCTAGCATCGGGATAAAAAGGTGATTATATTTTGAGGAGAAAACATGATGGTTTCATCATTACAGTCTCTCCAAGTCAATGAATATAAATTGCTTTGAAGAAACCTGCAATATTTTTCCTAACTCGATCAGAAAAATAATATAGGGCTATGTAAGTTTCCCCCAGTCCTGTCACATGGAATTAAGCCCAGACACAACGAAGGCTGAAAGGAGCTCTGATGAATGGTAATGGGGAAGCGGGTGTAGAGACTGGGAGTTTTCTTTGTTAAAACCAGCTCAGAAGGGAAGAATTACACATGTTTATTTTTTCTTAGTGGTAGAAAGTGTGTTAATGGAATGAATTTAGTGGATCCCAACAGTGACTGACAAATACTTCTCTGGAAATACACCATAGTGTACTGTAAAATCAAACATCCTGCTCAATGAGCACAATCCTAAGATTGGATCCTTACTTAGGTTGCAATTCTAATCTCCAGTTAGGCTGGCCCAAGCCTCAGCATATGTCCTGTGTTGACCTGGGGGTGTCACAAAAGTGCCATAAAGCACTTCTGCCCAACTCTTGGGAGGTCCAGTGCACAGGCATATGCTGACATCCCCACACCACCCTGGAAAGATATTCCAACTTAGGCTGGCCTAAATTTCTTAGCATTGTACACTTACAGTGCAGTCCTAAGCACGTCTACTCAGAAGTAAGTTTCAATGCGTTCAATAGAACTTACTGTCAGGAAAGTGTGGTTAGGATTTCAGCCTTACTGACTAAATTTCTACCCTGCTTTATCTCCCCAAAAGGCATTCAAAGTGGATGGATTTACTTGTGCTCTTGATGTTTCTGCTGTCTCCTAACTTTTTAAATGACATTCATCCATAGTTTCCTCCCCTGGTTCCTCCAGTCCTCCAATCTGTTTTCCATAGTTTCCTTGCTACAGCTTCAGAGAGTAACACGCTAGATAAAATCCTCATTGTGGTCACACAGAATATTGAGAATGACATTCACAGTTTTGACCAGTAAATACCACTTCTTTTCTTTTTTGCTGATGTTATAATGTGCCTAACTTAAAAGTAGTATTAGTAAAAATTTTCCCCAGCCTTTGAGAATCCTTTGGACCGTATTGCTACTGGCATACAATCTGGTGTTATTTTCTCTATGGCTCTTATTAAAATTGATGAAGTTTTCAGCAACTCTTTAAACTCCTAGTAAATGGAGTTTTTAAAAGGCTAATTAAATTTCTTAATTGACTCATTAGGCTAAAAGGGCATGAAAAATTATAACACTTTAAAAATGCAAAGTGGTTTATAAATGCCTGAAATCTCCATGAGGTAGACCACCTTTCCCAAATGTAGGGCAGGATTGGAGGGAGTTGGAAGGCTGATAAACAACCAGGGGCTGAGTGCACATGTCACCTGGTGCAGGGCACAGCGCGTCACCCCTGGGACACGGATACACTCCTTCTGGGACTGTGCAGGTGCCAAAATTGCTGCCTGCACAGTCACTTCTGTAGCCAACTGGCAGCAACTCTGACACCTGAGCAGTCTCCTCTGAAGCTGACCTGCTTCAGAGGAGATTTCCTCCTCTCAGCTAAGTGCTCCTCCTTAGAGCGGAGGAACTCTGCGCCTCTGCGTGGCTGTTCAGCCTCACTAGAGAGGTAGAGCAGCAGCCAGAAGCCGAATGACCACACAGAAGCACTCACTGCACATGTCCAATATAACCTTTGATAGAATACAGATAAGCCAATGCAGTTTGTTTCATTGCATTCTACATTATATTACCTTTTCAATGATATATAACATGATGGTATTATCATTCATACATACCCCATTTTTCACAGTTTTAGCCACTAGTGTCAAGCTCAGCTTGTAGCTCCCCTAAAGCTTGTTGTCCAGTGCAACTGCACCCTCTGCAACCCCCTAGTTACGCCACTGCCTATGTGGATCTTGTGTGAATGCATGCATGTGTGTGTGCATGTTGTGAAAGACTATGCATGCAGTACACACATGCATAATGCCAGGAGTTTTACTAGTTTCAGATAAGTTGAACTGAATCCAATTTTAACAGTGGGATCAAAAATATAGTTGGTGCTTTTAGACACCAACAGATTTGTGACAGGTTTGTGCTTTTAGCTTGTTGGCATAGGGTTATTTTAAAATACAGATACATTTCCATGATCTCCGCATTGTGTAGAATCTTTGCGTATGTGGCAATTAACTACTGTGTAAGCAGGATTTACGGATCACCAGTGACAAGCCACTTGCAATGCTGCACAAGAAACCGATTTTGCTCAGAAAAGCTTCCTTCTCATTCATGAATTCAGGACCATGCTCGGCACCTAACACCTCAATATGTGCCAGTCTGAAGAAGTACAGCCTCAGCATATTTCATCAGGGATTAAATCTAAGGAACTCTTGGAGAAAATCAGTTGCTTGGATTCCCTGCAAAGCAGATACATTCTAATAAGAGATCACATCTGCCAGGAAGAAATTGTAACTTGAAAAAAGAAATACTATAACCTCTATAACTTACATTTAGCAGATTGGCTATCATGTTTTAAGCAGTCGTGTCAAAAGAAAAAAAAATGCAATTATAAATGCAGGATCAAATCTACATGCATTGTGTGCACATACAATACAACAAAACTGCATCCAAAGCAAGTTGTATTGTTCCTACAAAATGATCAGCACCGACTTCTGGGTTGGTGGAAATATCAGCACTTGCTTAAATTTTAACTAACCCAAGTTCTTGAGTTAGTTTACAATGTAATTCAAACACACACAAATTACCTGGATCTTAGAAAGCAGCCAGAGTGGTGTCATGGTTCTGGTGTTGGATTTAGGTCTGAAGATACACATTCAAATCCCTGCTCTGCCATGAAGTTCCCTGGGTGACATTGAGGCAGTCATACCCCCAAATCCAGAGTAACTACGGGAGCACATAAGAGACTTTGTGTAGTTACTGCACCACCTAGTGAAAACCTATGGGAAATTCATATTGGAATCCAGAGTAAGTCGTTCTTACACCGGAGCAAGGACTCCCTGTAGTTACTCTGGATTTTGCCCATTGAGTGCAATCCTAACCTAAGCTGGCACAACTCATGGTCTTCCTATTTCTATGGTGATATAGGGAGGCATGTGCATGTCTGTACACTGGCCTAACCTACCCCCAGGAGTGGGGGAAAAGTGTCTTATGGCACACCCCATTGTCAGCCCAGGATTTATGCCAGGTCTTAGGCCAACCTAACTGGGTTACTGACCAACAAGGCCCATTTCTGATGGCATCCTTATTGTCTTGTTGGAGTTCTGTTCCACAACAACACTATTTTTTTAGAATGGGTTCCTTGTTATGAACCCATGTGATGATAACAGCAGTGCATCTGAACAATAGCAGTGATCACTCCTGCTAGTGTGGAGTGATCAAGGTTACCAGAAAGGCTTTTGGCATGAACAAAATGTTGAAATGTATGTGTGGCGGTGGAGGTAAGGAAGGAAACAGGAGAGGTGACCTAGGGGATTAAAACTGTGTAAACATGATAGGAAGGCAATATAATATAGAGAAGAAAAGGAAGCTTCTGTACACACACTGAGACACGAACTGTATGGCATTTGTCAAGGGTGTAAAGAACAAAATGTCAGCAAGGAGGGTGAGAGCACTTAAGAAGAGGTAATTTATTGCTATAACAGGAAGATGCCTTGAAAAAAAATAACATGGCTGCAATCCAGTCCACGGTTGCACATTCTTTAGTCCTGCTGAAATTGTATCTCAAGTTGATGGTGCCAAAACAAAGCTTCCCTGAAGAACAAATATACAGTACATGGGGATTCAGCTGCCAAGCTGTTGCTGGTTGTATTTCATAAACTCACAATGCTGGAAGGAAGCTTGTAAGCCATTTAGTCCATCTGCTTGCTTGATTTCTACAAATCTGGCTTATATGCCCCACTTCAAGGACCTTGGGTGGCCTTTAGGGGAAGCAGTTGGCAGAATCTGGGGAGAGTTGCTCCCCCTCTCCAATAGTCTCCTTCCAACATCCAAAATTCTAACATCCAATAGTCTCCTTCCTCACTGGCAACAGTGTTCAAATGTGTTTTACTGTTACTACATGCTAGGGGCCAATGTATGAAAACCAGCAGTGATGTCAATCTGCCTGGCCTGATGCCCTCACTAAGCCTCCAGAGCCCCAATCCTATCAAACTTTCCAGCACTGATGTAACTGTGCCAATGGGTGTGCATCACATCCTGTGAAAGTGGGCAGTCACAGAAGCCTCCTCCATGTAAGGAAACATTTGATCTCTTACCTTGGGGCTGCATTGTGGCTACGTCAGTGATGGAAAGTTAGTTCCACTCATAGGGACATGAGTAAGATGAAACTCAGCTTCTGTCTACTACTTTGGAAAACTGTTCAGTTAGCCCAAACCCAAAATGAAAGATTACTGTAACATTATTTCAGTAACAATATATTCTGTGATTTATCGCAGACTGTTTTGCACCTCTTCCCTGTTTTGGACCTGGAGCAGGTACTTCCATCACCTTCATGCTTACCAGGAGCAAAATAGGGGGAAATCCAGTAATTTTTAATAAGAGGAGTCAGATAAATAGTAATAACAAGGATCAGCATGACTGAGATATTATGTTCATCTGGGGTTTCTTCCCCACCCCCACCCCAGCCCCAGCCCCAGCCCCACCGCTATTAAAATTCAATCACTTTGCACTACTTTGGGCTGGAAGGATAGAGCTGTTACTTACCATGATGGAGCTTAAAGACCTGCCAACTTCTCCTCTGTTTGTTTTTACAGGAAGCTAATAAACATTCTGCTTTCCCATTATCCTGCTGTTTTCTGCCCTGCTGCCTACCAATTATAAAAGCCTCGTTCCTCTTCCTCCAGTTATTGAAAAACCTATACAGGTTCCCTGGAAAGTGGGCCATTCCTCTTCTTCATTAAAAAAAATGCAACGTGTGGCATGAATAAGAAGCCAGCAAGCAAGAACTGTCCCCTCTGGCAAGAAGATTTCCTCAAATGCACCTCAGCAGGGAAGAGAGCTTCTTTGACCTTCATCTTTTTCTGATGCCACTTTGATGAACTCTGGCTGCCAGGTGATCAAAAGATACGAATTAATATAAGGAGGGCGTTCCTCTTTACTAATAGCCTGTTCAACTTTAATTGGGATCCCAGTCATGCAGACAATACACATCAGAGAATCTGGAACTGTCTCAGAATCTGTTTAATAAAAAATATATTATGCAGGTTTTATGCACCCCCACCAGTTTTTTACATTTTTCCGAGGAACATTCAGTTCTAAGATTTTACCTGCCTTCCTCAAAATAGTTCAGATTTGGCCCGCAGAGTGGATGTATTCATTTATATTTAATGGGAAAATATTGGCTTTGCTGGAGGGGTCGCGGGGATGTAGGTTACACCAGCTGGCATACACCAGGGATGTATATATGTGACATTACTATTAGCCAAAAAAATTTAAATCTTGGTATTTTTGAATAACACCATCAAGTTATATGTCATACGATACATAATTTCATGCAGAATGCAATGAAGCAAACAACATAGAAATATTTCTATTCTATCGAAAGTTACAGTATAACAACAACCCTGTGAAGTTGAGAGATGCATGTTCCCCCCCCCCCAAATTTTCCAAAATTTTTTTGATGTCCAAATTAGCTTGTATCACCCCAACAGGGATGTCACCCTTGATTTGCTCCAGTATGGGTTTATTATTAGCTGCAATTCATAAGGACGTTTGTGTTTATCACTACCTCTGCAGTGGTAGAGAAAAAAACCTAGATTCATCTTGAGTAGAGTTAAAACATGTTTCAAGACAATGCTGTGCTTTCTCTTCGGTTCCCAAGTTAATCTCTTTGAATGGAAACTGTCAAGGCTTTGCAAGCGAAAAAAGATAATTGACCAATTCAGATAATCAGAGATCCCAAATTGGAATTACTTCTCTGTCCATTTAACCATTATAAATAACTCTCCCTTAAAAACTTAATTAATAAGTGCATCCAGTGTGGTATATCGATTCGATTTTACCGGAGTTACTTTCCTCCCTTGGCAAGCTGAGGAACTGGGTTGATATGTGAGTCTATTTTCTGGATAGCTACTAGGCAATATGTCTTTTTTACCTTGCCAATATGAACCAAGGAAAGTCTGTTAATCCACCATGCTCCTGGGTTACAGGGACAACGATACCCATGAATCTCACAGGACCAAGTGTTCGACCTGATGCAAAGCCCAGAGCTCCTGTGGCGGTGATATGTGGCAACACTGACAGGCAATGAAAGACCATATTTCTCACAGAAAAGGTCTAGCCAATCTCCTCATTGTACCTACTCAGCACTATTATTTAACAGTTAATCAGTGCCAGACTCTACTAGTTGTTGTATGGAAAATAGAGACAGCACAATCACTACCCACAGATATTTGAAAGAGAAGCAAGACAGGGACAGTGTGGCTTGCACACTGCTAAGTGATGCCTTGTGTGTATGCACATGGGCATGTGTGTGTGTGCGCATGTACAGATGGTGAGCCAGGACATGGGTTTGGAGCTGGTCCGTTCTGTATAAAGTAGTAACAACTCTGTAACTGGTCTGTATAAAATAGTAACCCTGGTGTATGTTTTTTAAAATTCAGGAGGAAAAGGAGCACCCTAGAGTTTCACATGCTCAGTATGATTTTCTTTATTTGAACGACTTCTTGGATTTCACTGTGTGCTGGTTATGTGTAGACTTGCATAATCTTATGTAGTGTATATGAAAGTATGTGTCCAAAGTATGTACATGAAAGGAGTCTCCAAGCTATGGCCTATGGGCCAAATTCCTCCTGTCAATACTTTTTGTCTGATCCACTGAATCTAGTGGCACCACTATTACATGTGCTCCCCACTTCATCTTTCCTCCACTCCTGCCACAGCCATCCATGTTCTACCTGCTAGATTAAGTTATTGCAAGGCTGTGTTGCTCTCAAAGGGATCGAAAGAGAAGAAAGCAAATTGCAACTGCAAATATTTGTCACTTTTGTGAAAATCCTGTGTTGTTGACCAAAATGTATGAGCTATTTTATATGACTGACCTGCTCTGACCTGCCAAAAGAGCAAGACTGAGTGATAAGACCCCGACAGCTGAGTCTTTGGGGATCCTGACCTGATGCAATGATGTGTTCCTGGCAACAGCTGGCTGCGCCAGATGCATCTTGTTAGGTCACAAGCCATGCATGACAGTGACAGACCTTTCCTGTTGTCTGTCCTCAGTATTTGGTTATGCTTCAGAGTCATACTTGGCTGTAAAATGGTGTATAGTGTATTTCATGACTAGTATATATCATGTCTAACAGAATTTATTGAGAGCCTTATCCTCCATCAAATTGCTTAATTTTAAAAAAAAAAACTGTGTACACTCATGGCTACTGCCACCTTTCAAGGTTGCAAATTACATGTTCTTGTATGGCAATACATGTTGTGTATTGTATGGCAAGTATGTGAGTTACACACAACAGATTCCTTTTCAGTTGATCTTAGATACGAGTAGTTACATTCCTTACTGGCCAATGACTCAAAGCAAAATTATTTTATGAGAAGTTATAGCAGAGAAGGATTGCTGTATTTGCTGTCATTCTGTAGCATCACAAAGGCACAGTGCTTACCTTTGAAAAACTAACTCCAGTACATATGCAATTTAATATTGTTAATCAGCTTTGGTCCTCAAATTCCATCGCCACCCTAAAGGGGAAAAATTAAACCTACCTTTTAAACCACACAGTAGGGATTCTGGCTCTGTCATTAAATAGTTTTGTAGTATCAGTTGCTCCAATTTATATTCCTTCCTGAAAGTTTGCTTAGACCATATTTTGAACCTTAAGATTTTTTTACGTGTCTTTCACAGCCCACAAACTGCACAGGATATGGTGGTGGAAGGGAGGCCATATGAATGTCATAGTCTTAGACTAAACTTGAAAATACATCCTCTTCTCCCCTTTCTACTTCATTCCCTACACAGGACATCCAAATCAGAGAACTGATTTACACACTGTCTGCTACAAACTAGACTATGAAATCAGGATCAAATAGTCATTTGATATCCTGCTTTGTAAGAAGTGCTTAAACCACAGTTTCATGGTTTGGGTGCCATGAGAAACTGTGGTTTAACAAACTAGGATTGTTGTAATTTAGCCAGGTGTTGAAAGGCAGGAAGAACAGTCAATGTGGACGAGGCTGTATGGGTTCAATGCTCATAACTCATCCAACAAACCACAGTATGTTGAATGGGGATCATTATGGACACAATCCAGAGCAAATTCAGCCTGCTCTGACCTAACTGCACTCTCCTAACTATTCTGTATCCAGAGCAGAAAGTTATGCTGAATCCAGAGAGTCAGGAAGCCTGGGCTGCCCTAACTGCTCCAGAGCATGCTAAGTAATTGACACAAGGGGAAGACTTGCTCCTGAGGAGACACCCCTCAGATCACACTGAACAAGGAACAGCTGTGGTGCCTACAGTGGTGACATGACTCTGCACATCACCTGGTGCGGAAGTCTGTGCGTCATCCCTGGGATGCGCGCCCCCCTACCTGGACTGTGCAGTCACCAAAGTTGGCGCCTGCGCAGTTGTTTCTGAAGCCAAAGAGTACTGCGCAGGCACCATCTCTGACACCTGCGCAGTACTTTTCTGAAGCCTTTTGGCTTCGGGGGAGACTGTGCAGGCGTCAGAGTTGGTGCCTTTGCAGTACTCTTTCTGAAGCCATTCGGCTGCCGCTCCGCCTCCTGAGTGAGGCCGAATGGCTGTGCAGAGGCGCGGACTTTCTCTGCTCTAAGGAAGTCTCCTCTGAAGCTGTTCGGCATGCTCAGTGTGTTTCTGCGCAGTGCACCTCAAATGGCCGTTCAGGCCAGCTACTCAGACAAGTGTCAGCTTCTGGCTGCTGCTCCGCCTTGGAGCAGGCCTGAATGGGGGTGCTGACGCCCGGGGCCTGCCAAAGGACAGTCAAACTCCTCCGGCACATCACCCCATATGGAGCGCATCCCCAATGCAGCCCACACCAGCCGCACCAGTCTGGTGACGCCACTGGGTGCCTGCCTTATAAGGAGTCCCTGATGAGATGCCAGTACATTCTACAGTGAATACAAGGGGCTTCTTGGAGTGGCCTGCTGTATCCTGAGGTTTGTGGGCAGCCGTAGTTTGTTCCATATCCTGAGGTTGAGAGGCAGGGGTTGCAGCTAGGATGGCCAAGAACTCAGATTTTTGGTCAGCACTGCCATTCTTACTTGGGCCTTATCATGGACCCCTATGGGTCTACTCATTACTATACCTGCTCCTGAGGTGGTGTAACTCTGAGGGCTGGAAGAGAGCATTTCTGCCTTGGAAACAGGCTCTGGATACAGAGTAACTGCTCTGCCCTAGGCAATGCTAAACATGCCCTCAACTTGCCTCTCCTGAGCTGCTTAGGCTGCCCCAGTTAGGGCAGAGCAGGTCCACCTCTCTTAGGGCACCCTATGTTGCCTTGCTCTGCCCTAAGCCTCTTCCAGAGTAACTGGGCTGGAGCATCTTGCAGTTGCTCCAGCCTAGTGATAGATAGGGCAACCCAAGGGCTCTTATGTGGACAGATTAGTTGCTCTGGATAGTCCTGCCTGTCAATCAATTATTGACAATTCAGCAAGAGAGAGGAAATAGAAAAGAGTGGGTTTCAAAATCTGGTTGTCACACTTCAGATAAATGTATGTATTTGAGTTATTTAAAAATGGGGTCTCATTGAGCTAAAGAATAATTCAATGATCCATTCAAACCAAGACTCTGTTTATTTCCTGTTTTGTCTACAAGAATAATGAGATAATGAGAAGGGAAACTTTCAACTTGAGCTACATTATGCACTTCTTCCAACTTGTCTTGTTAGGAGAGAGAACCTTATTTAACTTTCTAGTTGGACACTGAGCCCACCAACCACATACATGTAATTAATTGATTGAAAAAAACATTAGTATACACTTTATATAAACTTCCTTGAGTATATTTTCTTTCTTCCAGTGTACCCAAGGAAGCTTTAAATTTAAAAACAAAGTGAAAGCTGCAGAAGGATCCTGGTATCTTCAGGGTATGACCTTCCTGCACAGGTGTTCTCCCTGCTGTCAGGAAAAGGGACTCTTGGAGAATGCTAGCTGACCAAGGGCAGTAACACCTAACAGCATGAAGGCACCCCTTGAAGCTGAATTGGGAAAACAAACTTGGTATTCTGAATCCACTGCCACCATCTCAAGCTACTGACATCAGGTGAAAGGGTGCCATCTGGTGCAAAAAACCTCATTGGAGACTATTGAATTGCAAGGGTTCTTATTAAAAAATTAAACCCACAGAAGGGTCTGCAAGGCAAAGAGAAGTGAAAATCCACTGGAACAAACAGACCAAGGCTCAAAATGTAATTAGTTTATTAAAATCCAAAATGGAGGCTAGACAGACAGACAGACAGACAGACAGACAGACAGACGGACGGACGGACGGACAGACAGATGGATGGATGTACAAGCAGGCTGATGGAAAAACTCCTTAGCTTGGCTGAAATATTCAAAGAAAAATGTTTTATAAAATGGATGCAGCAACTGTTAATGCCCAGCAGATGGAGTTGGGTCACTACAAATTCTTAGCCCATAGTCATCCTCTCTGTCCAATGCATCATAACAGTCATTAATAGGTGGGGGTGATGAAAAAGAGCACACAAATCAACAATAATTTCCCTAATCACAATCTAGCTAGATGGTTCCTGGCTTAAACTACTTCCATTGCCCAAGGAAACCCCAGTGTTTGCACTGGCAGCTGAGCAAATTGGTGCTCTTTTGTGAGCTCCAAAGAAACTGGCAGACAATAACAAGTGCATCTTGTGGACTGATTTTGTGGACTTTTATTTGATGATATCATTTATTTATTACATTTATTTATTAGATTTGTACTCCATCTCTTTCCCTGAAGGGCACCCAAGGAAACTATCAATAATTTATACAATAAGCAGTAATATAAATAAAACAATAAATACAGTATTTTATTAGATTTATTGATTAATTAATTTATAATAAATCTAATACATTTATTTATTATATCTATTGATTGATTAGATTATTATCATTACCTCATTGAAGCAGTGGAACCCAAAGGCTTCTATCCCACCCATGGACCTAAACAGGCAGATTTGCTCACCAACAGTCAAGGTAGGTCTGCTGCTTGGCATGATCCGGCCTTAGAGAGGAATATGGACCTTGAATCCACATATTTGGGGAATAATTCAGTTTCCAAACAACGTGGAAATACTGCGTACAAAGCTTTTTAGGCTGCTGAACCTGCACAGAAGCTTCTAGGTAGTTAAAGTGATCAACAATATAGAAAAAGGCACAAAGTAGAAGGGGGAAGCAGGGCTTTCGTCACACCATCACAGGGATTATATTTTGTGAACGAGATCCAGATGCCAGGGCCACAGTCATAGTCTTTGGTTTATTTCATGAGAATGAGGAAAAACAGATAGATCCAACCCAGACCAAATCAAGCCTGGGATCCAAACTACCAAAATTATTTCAAAACACATTCATCCTAAGCCAGACATCTGTTTGTGCACATCAGTGCTTAGGGGTGGCATAAGGAGGGTAGCTTTGTGGCTCATTGGTTTTACATGCAGAAGGTCCCACATTCAATTCCCGGAATCACTAAGGAGGGCTGGGAAAGCCCCTTGACTGAAACCCCGGAGAGTCACTGTCAGTCAATATAGTCAACTCTGAGATAGATGGACCAATCTGACTCCATATAAGGCAGTTTTCTATCTCCATAGGCCTTATATGGGTAGGAATTCTCATTTCAATTGAGAAAACTGCACAGTCAGAAAAATGTACAATTGGTTCAGCTCCCTTCTGAACTGCACTAGGTAATAGCTGCTCAAGCTGCATGCAATGTTATTTGTTTGTTTGTTTGTTTGTTTGTTTGTTTGTTTGTTCGTACCCTCCCTTTTCCATACTAAAGTAAAAGCCCAAGGCGGCTTTTATCCTTTTGTTCTCACGACAACCCTTTGAGGTAGGTAATTGTTCTACTGGCTGCTCTTCCAGATGGAATCCTTTATGACATGGTCATCACTTCTGGCATCAGGGAATGCCTTCTAAACCAGCAAGAGCAGTTTCCGGTTGGCCAAGCTGTACTCAGTGACTGTGGCTATGTTTGTCTCATGACAGCTTTATCAGGTTTTTTGGTTTCCCATCCAAAATTCAACCCACTTGGTTCCTGTTCAGTAATCTTCTGGCAGCCCTTCCTTCAACCACCAGACCATGCCTGCTGGTTCTGCTAGAACAGAGAACTGTATTGGAGGCGTGACATCTAATCATATTTAAAATGCTACTAATGGGAGTACACTGTAGTTGTCACACATAGAAAGTGGGTGGGAGTTATTGAACTACACATGGCTATTTAAACCAGATTTAAAGTTAATTTTTTTAAGTGCCGTGAAAATAAAATGGGGATCCCTTTTAGCTCCTTCTCTATGGAAACACACAAAGAATAGGCATCTGAAGAGGTTCTACTGCATACACCAAAGGTTTGTGAAGTCCTGTGAGATGCACTGGAACACATGATCTTACTTGTACCAGTAAGATACTGGTCTTACTGGTACCAGCACTTGGGTCTTACTGGTACCAGCACTTGGAATTTGAATCCATGTCCAATCTGGCAACCAATCTTATCTCGAGCATTAGATAACAAGTTAAATGTGGTTTTTTTCTCTTTGCCTGATATTGCGTTTGGCCTCTGATATTGCCTTAATTTTGATATTTGTCAGAACTGTTACTGCTGCACCTGATTTATTGTTGATGTTTTTATGATGGATTATTTTATAGTTTTAATATGGTTTTTATATGTGATCTGTAAACTGCTTTGAGGTCACTATTTGAGGGAGGAAAAAGCCCGATAAAAATGATGCGGGAGCTATGTAAGAAATGTATGCTGCTCTGGGTGCTTTAGAGGGAGAGAAGGAAGCATAAATAAAGAAGTGTGATAAATAAGTAAAGCTGTCTCCTCCCTTCAACATTAGTGCTGACATGTTTCACGGGTTGTCCTCCTTTTTAAGTAGCAACGTCACATTTCTCCTATTTCTATTATACTGCCTCTTTAGTAAGTACAAGTCAAAGTACAAACTTATAGCAATGGCACCCCTGGCCAAATGCTTGAAAAAGAATATTTTCATGGTTTAAAATAAATTTAAAAATATTTACAATTTTTTTATAAAAGTTTTTTCCCCCAAAAAAGTTTTGTTTCAGTATTAACAGCCAAGGTAAGGGTTTACTACTGATGTGTGCCACCACAGAGTGTCACAAATATGCCACAAAGTATGTTTGTGGTCTCAGCACCAATCGTGCACTGACAGTGCATCAGTACCAGCCAGTGCTGTGCTAGTGTATAGTGATTGGGGATGTGGGGATTGCAGCCTTTGGGATGTTTGACAATTTTTTTAAAACTGATAAACAACTGTTTAGGAAGGGAGGAGTCTTTATTTTTCATGAATTTTTAATCTTACATATACTAACCTACTTAATGCTTTGATTTGATTTTGTTGCTGGGGAGAGTGTTGACCATGACCATGATATCACCTCCAGTAGGTCCTTACATATTGTCAGTCTAAAATGTGGGTCACAGTATTGTGCTAGTGGACCCTCTTCTTTGGAGCCATTCCGGGGAGATGGAGCAAAACAGAGGCATTCATCTGCTTCTTTTTCTTCCAAGGAGCAGTGGTGTAGCTTGTGGGATGCAGGGGATAGTAGTTGCACTGAGTAGCAAGCTTTAGGGGGGCAATAAGCTGATCTTCACACTAGTGGATAAAATTGTGAAAAATGGGTATGTATGAATAATAAAGACATGTGATATATTATTGGAAAGGTAATTTAATGCAGAATGCAATGAAATAAACTGCTTTGGAATATCTGTGTTCTATCAAAAGTTATGGCTATTTAAACAGTAAATTAAAACACAAAAGTCTATGGCAGGGTTCAGCAAACTTTCAGCAGTTTAGTGCCAAAACTGACTTTACAATGTTATTCTGCTTGCTGACATGATTATAAAATTATATATGTATAAATTATTATAAATAATATATTTTATTAATTATATTTATATAATATATATGCATATATAGCATATATATGCAGAGATCATCTTCTGGGGCTTTTCTGACCTCCACCCGGAATGTGGCTCCCTCTGCACCCCAAGGGGTGCATCGCTGTGATGCTATGGGAGCTGGAGATGCCGAAGAACAGCTTGATCTTATCCTTGCCATGTGTCTTGCAAAGAGGCTTACTTCTGAGCAGAGATACTTAGGGATGCTCTAAAAATGCCCTTTGCTCCACCCCTTCTAGGGAGTAAGCTCCATTGACTGCAAAGGGGCTTACATCTGAGTAGGAAAGTGTAAGACTGAGCTTTAAGTGGGCACTCTTCTCCACCCCTTCCATTCTGATTCAGGCAGGGTGGTGTGAGGGTGGGGAGAGACGGTGCCATTCTGGCACCGAATACTGTCCCAGAATACTGAATATGTCCAGAATACTGTCCAGAATATGTCCCAGAATACTGGGACAGCAGTATTGGTAACACCTCTTAGCTGTGTGTGCCAGGGTGCCTTGGTGTGCCTCCAAGAACTTTTCCGAGCCGATCTCGGTACTGTGCAAAAACTTAACTACTCTTGGTCTATGGAACAAAAATTTTTCTTAACTCTGAACTGATCAATGAGACTGATTGCTTTGAGAGCCAATGAGTTGTGATTAATGTATGATACTGTATGGAACCTAGAAGGTGTTAATATGAGTCAGTTCCATTTCCATATATCATAACACAGTTACCCCTGCTAACTGGGTAAAGAGGCACTTCTAAATGGTGTTCATTTTATATTTAGTAGGGCAAAATTAACCATCCCTTTTTGCCCCAGCACAATGTCTCTAACCGAAAAGGGCAGACTTTTTATTGATTTACTTAATTAAAATGGTTTTTTTGTTGTTGTTAGGGGGAGTGCTACAAAATCTTCAACACCAGATAGCAGAAAGGTGTCTGCAGCACTGGATGGAACAGGCTAAGAGCACAATCCTAGCCATGTCTACTCCAAAGTAAGGCCCATTGTGTTCAATGGGACTTACACCCAGGAAAGTGTCTTTAGGATTGCAGGCTAATTCTGTTCATGGCCAATCCTATCCAATTTTCCAGTGCAGCCACAATGCAGCCCCAAAGAAAGGGAACAAACATTCTCTTACCTTGAGAAGGTCTCCATGATTGTCACTGTACCACAGATGCAGCAAATGTCTTATTGGCACAGCTACAGCGGTGCTAGAAAGGTGGATAGGATTGGGCCCTTGGTCTAATTTCAGCCCCCTGTTTTTGAGCACTTTTAACAAACTTTTGTGCACCTTCACCCTTACTTCTGTTTTCCTTTCCTGGCCAAATCATACAGATGTGCCATTAATCGATATCCAGGATCCCTGCACACAAATGCTTTCTCCTTGTGCGCACATTACATGTGCTTTAAAAAGCACTGCCAGTAACACTCTTAAACCACCAAGTCAAAGGCTACAGCTGGAGAATCCACTCACCGCCCCCAGATATATTTTTCTTAGGAAGTGGCTTAGCTTATATAGAGATATCTTACAGGTTTGACTTACCATGTAAGGATTTTTCCTTGTGATGCAGTATTTCAAAACTAATGGATTAATGCCCAGGAAAAACACCTCATAAATCAATATAGTGTTATGGGGAAAAAATCCAAAAACTCAAACTCCTTTCAACTAGTGATCTAATAGCACTGATTTATTAGACAGAGATGAATATCAGAATGAGTTTTTTAAAAAAAACAACAACCAAGAACTGACACACGGCAGCCTATATGGTACTCTGGGGACAAAGGTTTTCGTGTCTTGCGCTCCCATATTTTCAACCAGGGGCTTGAAAGAGTAGAACTGGGCCTATGAAACTGTAGTAAGCAAGAAAAAAAATGAGGTAACTCTTGTAAGTTTAGCACTTTGGAGAAACACAGGGGGATTTGAAAACCAGCCATATACTGTATACTTATAGAGCAGGCAGTCGTAAAACTTCTGGAATGGGATCTAAGGCTTGGGGAGAAAAGCAGGCAAGAGGAAATTCTTGTAGCACACAAATACCTTGTAGGTATTGCTGGAACAGCCCCAACAGACATGTCATTTCCAATGACCCAATTCAATGTCACTGAAGCACTGAAGATGTGCTCATGAGACTAATGGCTGGCACCTAATTCTGGCAAAAGCAGAAAATTAGACCATTGCATTGGTGCTAGAATCTGACCCTGCCTCAAGATTGGCCAGAAAAGCAACTGCTGGTTGCATTCAAATCCCAAAGTCTTCTAATAGCATTGGTAGGGGTAGGGGTAGGGGTAAGAAGTAGGCATGGCTGACCCAAACTTTTTGTTTGATGCCCTCTGTCAGACTTTATCTGCTGCCAGCATTGTCAGATCTGCCACTTCTACTAGTATATAGGTAAAGTTGTCCACCACAGTTGGGACTAGTGTCTTCCACTAGTTGTGACCAACTCTATCAGCAGTGCTGATCCCTGTTACAAGTCCAAAGAGCCAGAATTATCCAAAGATGTCACCATGGTCATGTGGCCGGCATGACTAAATGCCAAAGGGAGTTGGAACGCTGTTACCTTCCCATTGAAGTGGTACTTATTTATCTATTTGTAGTTAATGGTGCTAGGTTGGCAGGAGCAGGGAAGAAATGGGTGCTCACTCCATCTCACAGTAATCAGGTCCCAAACCACCAACATGCTAACCTTCAAGTTGGCAAGTACAGTGTCTTTAACCACTGAACCACCACAGCCTTTCACTCTGCCATTATGCTACCGTGCCTCCCCCCCCCCCCATGAAAAGAATTAAAAGCCAGGCTGAAGGTCAGGACTAAAAGATGGGCTCCAGATCATGGCATTGACTACTGTTTTCCAAAGCAGCCAGGTGGGCAAGAAGGAGGCGGGGGTAGCAATCACAGCTTCTCCTCCCCTGGCAATGCTAGAGGAAGGTGGGCTGCCACTGCTTCTGTCACAATCTTTTCCTGCTCCTTGATCACCTGGTGGTGTTAGCAAGGGATAGAAAAGGTGGTTGCTTTTCATCTCCCCACTGCAAACAGGTGTTGGATTTGGATTGTCCAATCCAACCATTCATGTCATGGCTTTCTTCCATGTTTACTAAATTTAAAAAATGTCATGGGTCAGGGCAAAATGACATTTTCTTACTTTAATAAGATGCTGTTTTAGACATTCTGGCATCAGCTCCTTAATGTTTTAGTCACAGCGGCTACAACTGATCCATAAGGGTGTGTTCAAACTAGGACTGAAACACTGAGACTGCAATCCTATTCACACTTTCCTGGGAGTATCCCTACAATCCAAAGTAACTATGGGAGCACGTAAGAGACATTAGGTGCACCCGTAATTATGGCACCACCTAGTGAAAACCTATGGGAAATTCATATTGCAATTCAGAGTAAATTGTTCTTACACCGGAGCAAGGACTCCCCGTAGTTACTCTGGATTGCACCCTACGTCTCATTGACTACAATGGATTTACTTTGAATAAATATGGATAGGATGGACCATGATTTGCTTAATTAGTAAATAGATATAGAGCATTTTAATATATTGAAAAGTACCCTCAATTAGGCACCAAAATTTTTGTATCTATATCCATCTGTATGTAATACAAGTTCTAATACAAGTACTGCAGAAAACTACTCATGGCATGTATTAAATTAAATTTTTATTTAATTACTCAATTTATTGCCTGTCTAACAACTAAGCAGGCAGAAAAATCAGAAACAATTGTAGGCTGCAATTTCACTTAGCTTTCATCAAAACTGTGGGGAACCCAATCCTGAGGAATCCCAACCCTGTGAGCCACACTGTGGGCCCCACTGCTGGCCCACCACTGGAGCCAGCACAGTTCTTTTTGAGTGCCTGGGAAGCTGCCGCATGATTGATGAAACCTATAGGGAAAGTGGAGAGTTTCTTCTAAAGCAGCATATGCTCCACTGGCAGGAGAGACTTCAAACTTAGATAGGATTGGACTGCAAAACTCATATGAGTAACGTTAAGTAAATGATTAAGTTCTAGGATCTACTTGTGGTGTGACTTTGCTATACTGTAGTTCTTGTGCCAGAAATAAATGTGGTCCCATTATAGTTAATTCGAAAGCACTGCAGTGTTTTGTTGAAAAGGGGCAGAGCAATAACTGAATGCGGTAACACACACATACAGACTTAGGGAAGAAATATATAAATATATATTTTCTCCTGTAACTTGTGTATTCAGCCACATCTGCAGAGTTAATTGCAGCTTAATACAGATAAATGAAAAAGGAGCTTTCATAGCTTCAATCTGGATAAATCCCAACAGAACTAATGTCAGATATGTTTGTATGACACTTCTTTGGCTTCTCAAAGTCTAATGGTCCTCAGATTATCAAAAAAAAAGGAACTCCAGATGCCACACTATAAATAGTGCCTTGAAACCTGCTAACATCATGCAGGACCTTTATCAGTGCACTGCCATAATACTGCCATTACAGATATATAAGAGTGTTGCAAAGTTAATGTTTTTCTTTTCTTAGGTGTACTAATTTTATTTTAGTATGTAAAATACAATAAACCCTAGGTTTTCAAAATAATTTGCAACAATAATAATTTCTTCCTTTATATATAATCTATGCTCAAATCACTTCCTTTATAACCAGTGGTTCCAAAACTTTTTAGCACTGGGACCCACTTTTAAAAGAACACATGTTTCCCAGACCTTTTAAAAAATGGATATCTAGAAAGTAATAATATTTTATTTATAAGTCATAATAAGCAGAATGAAGGACGTTGGCACATTCTGAACAGCTTTCCAGTACTGGTATAGCTGTGCCAGTAGGAGTGCTGCATTCTGCAGTTGGGGTGGGGTGGCAGTCGCAAAGTCTTCCTCAAGGTAAGGCAACATTTGTTCCCTTACCCCCAGAGCAAGAAAATTGGTCTGCCCCTACACATCTCCATATATTTACACATATTCGCAAAGTGCAGGAACTGTGTTGTTCACAGGGTAATTAGCAGAAAGAAAGAAAGAAAGAAAGAAAGAAAGAAAGAAAGAAAGAAAGAAAGAAAGAAAGAAAGAAAGAAAGAAAGAAAGAAAGAAAGAAAGCTTCCTCCAATTCTAGAGAAATACTATCCTTTTTCTTCTTGAGTAAGACCTGTTGGACACAATAGGACTTACTGTTGAAAAGACAAGCATACCATTGTACTGCCCATTGTACAAACATAAAATCAGACATGGAAAGTTCTCTTAGCAAACCAAAGTTATTAGTCATCTACAAATACCTCAAGGAATCTCTGCCAAATATTCTGATATTTTTTCCAAACACGCCTTTTCTAACAGTGGTGATAGTCAAACAATGGGATCAAGCAGAACGGTATTTTAGGAGTGTTTTGGAGTTGGAAAATCTTCCTTCGTGTCTACTTGGCACCACAAGAGTTCAGGTTCTGTTGAGCCATTCCACTCCCACACTGAGCATACACCACTCCAGAAATCAAAGCCTTGATTAATAACTAAGGTTAGTATGGAAGAAGTTGCTACCCATATCACAGTGGGATCCTCAAGGGCAACTTAAGGAAAGTCATCTCAGTCATACACTCATCGCAGATCCAATCTTGTTATACACTGATTTTTTTGGTACACAGATTTGACTCAACATGAAAAGCCACTGCAAATCAGAGTTTAAAAAACTCTTTATGCCTTTGTAGATGGGTAGACATGCAAACCATCATTCAATTTTTCAGTCCCAGAATCGAATCCCTGCAGATATTGAGGCACTACCTTATTCAATTAGGCACAACAGAGGAACAAGAGGCCTAGAAGTGGGTCTTTAAACCTATTTTTCCATTGTTTTCTTTATACATAGATTCTTTTTTATCCATGGGAGGTTCCAGAACAGAACCCTAGTGGATAAAGAGGAACACCTATATACAGAAAAAAAAAACTAGCTAGGATTACACTATGTACAAGTAATAACTACATACTAAGTTGGTTCCGTCTTGATGTTCAAAGTGACAAGGGGTGTCATGGCCATTGCCAGTCCTAGAGGGACCCAGAGCAAAGGCTCAGCTTATTTTTATAGGAAAACTCACACCTAGTGAGGGCTATTGCCTCATGAGTTTCCCACACCAATCATAATTCCTAAATTATGCTGAGACATACCAGTTTGAACTGGTCAGTTCAAACATTGGACTGATCAGAACTCTTGTTGGTACCCCTTGTACATGGCCCAACCTCATCTTCTGCACCTAAGCTCCTTTTGTATTAATGTTGCAGGACAATTTCCCTAGTGGGTAGCATTTAAATGCTTTATTTATCGCACCTGTCCATCAAAATGCAAAGTGGCTTACATAATTGCATATGAAGTAATGTAACAGTAAAACAACTTAAAGCATTAAATTTGTGTATAGGATTTTTTCCCCACCCTCTGCCACTCGTTGTGTGTACAAGAACTGCCCACATTTTGTGTACAATGTGAAAATTCTACAGCATAAGAAGAATGTTTAAGCAAAGTCCTCTTTTCCTCCTTTGATTACTGGGAGCGGTTCTCCTCCTGTTACCAAAATTCAGAGCTAGTCCCCTGCAGTTGCTAGGAATGGCTTACTATGCTTCTCTCTGAAATCTGAATTTTAACCAGAATTATCTAGATCTGTTGCCAGCAGAAGAAAGAGAAATTAAAAAGTGACTCTATAGCAGCATTGTTAGGCATTTTAATATTCTTTTAATCTTTGGCACCCACGAAAATGTTCTCTCACGCCAGGGAACCTGAACCACACCCTGTATCAGAGGATTAAAACAACACCAAGATAATCGCACCACTGGTGCCAAATGCATTGAATCCTATTCTACCTGCAAACAATTAAACCAGAATAGCTTTTCTCTACATAGCAATTTCCTCCTCGTTCAGACAAAAGGAATTGTGAAGAAATAGTTTGCCAGTTGACAGGCCTGGGCAGTGCCAGAATTAAAAGTAGGTATAGTGCGCTACACACATACTCCACTCCCATGAGTTCAGCCCATAGATCATTTTGATCACAATAAAAGCATTTGGGAATCAACAGTTTTGACTTTGTGTATAATTTTCACATAGTAGCTACTCTAGTCTGGACCTGGATGCAGACACTTACCAACCCTTGGGGCAAAACATAGTTTATGTCATGGGTGCAAACTAAAGGGTGTTCTCCACTCGAGAGACAATGGGAGCACATGGGTGCTCTCAGCAGCCACTTGGGTAAAATCAACTGGCTAGCTGCTAAACATCAACTGCTTCTTTAATGGGGTAGCAATTGAAGCGCATGATCCCTAATGACATCATGAAGCTGTGTGGCATCATGGTGTCCCGGGTACCAAAAGCCCTTGGTACACCTTTGCTTGGATGTCACATATAGACACTGCAGTCCAGCAGTCCACCAGACCTCGTGTGTTCCTGCTTAGCGGTCTTATGACAGCCCTTTACTCAACCACCAGACCATGTCTACCAGAATTCTTCAGGTAGTCAAGAAGGAATGTGAACTCATCAACCTAGGCATCCCTTGAATTCAGCAAATTATCATAATATAGTTACACCTATTGTATTCAACAGCCAAAATTGCTCAGTGGAACCTCCATCAGCAGAGGAAGTACATCAAATACAATAGGTTTGTTGCTTCTATGCCCTGCTTGTTGGCTTCTTAGAGGCATCAAATCCCCAACAAGATTAGACCTTTGGCCTGATACTGCTGACCAGTTCAAATGTTTAGACTTATCTTGTTAAGTTGCCCTGCAGGGCAATTTCAAACGATTTATAGTTGAACCATTTCATATTATTTTTATCCAGAGATCTTAAAAAAGAAGACAGGCATTAGGAAACCGAGCTGTGCAAGCATTTCACAGAAAAATGCTTACAAATGTGACCAAATGAAGATCATATTAAAGTCTCCCATCCCCACTCCTGGAGTTTTCAAGCAGGACAAGATGTTCAGAATTTGTCAAACTGCATTAGAGTTGAATCTCTTTTTCCCATTTTCAAGCATCTGTCTTGAAATTATTTTTAATCCTCCCACAAGAGATATTTCCCATACTGATGCATATCAGTCAGTCAATTCACACAGGCCAAAGGCCACAGCGGCTTCAAAAGAAAATAGATTTTAAAATGCATCTCATGTAGTACATAAAGGATAAACCGATGCACAAAGCATCCATATATTGCATCCATTCAGTTGTGATTCTAGGTTGTGAAGGTGTTTTGAATAATCCAGTGTAGGTTATAGCTGACAAAAATGATCAGATGCACTTACATTTAATATAAAATATTAACAGCTTTAATTTTGCTGTGAATACTTTGCAGCATGTTTGCAAAGACATTTAACATATGTTGGCTTTTATGAGGGATTTTGTTTGCTCTTTGACAGAGCTCCAACAAAAACAAGATATACATTCCAAACCACAATATTTCACAGACTAGAGTGTTTGCATATATGGAGCCATAATTTCAAGTTATTCAGAGCTTAATCCTTTTGTTTCCTTATGCCAATGCAGAAATGCCAAAATGGTTTTCACTGCATTGTATAGCAGGGGTGGGAGCAGTCCATGAAGTCTCCTCTGGGTAAGGATCCATAGTGAGGGGAGGTCTACTTAGACATGCATTAATTAAACATCTCATACAGACCTGTGAGAACCCCCACTGCTTAATCAGATCCAGGAAGAGGACAAGGATTCAGTGACTGCCACTGCATCGCCACCACTGCATCACCACCACTGCATCACTGTGCCACTGCATGCAGTAACCTATTCCCAGGACACTTCATAGTATAGTATAGAATTGTTGGGTCCTGCCTCCCACCGGGGCCTGGACGAATCCCTGCAAGCCCCCAACATCACCCTCCAGGACCATGCTGTCTCCAGAAGGGGCTGCAGGACCAGCTGTGGCCAGCCTCACAAGGTGTCTGTCCTAACCCTCCCAACATTTAATTTTAGTGGATGTCCCCTAGTTCTTGTGTTATGTGAAAGGGAAAATTGCATCTCTCTATCCACTCTATCTATCCCTTGCATAATTTTGTACGTCTCAATCATGTCTCCCCTCAAGTGCCTCTTTTCTAGACTGAAATGTCCCAAATGCTGTAGCCTTTCCTCATACAGGTGTCCCAGACCATCAACCATTTTAGTTACTCTCCTCTGAAACTTATCCATTTCCTCTATATTATTTTGTGATGTGGCAACCAGAACTGGACATAGTACTCCAAATGTAGCCTCAACATCAATTTGTACAATGGAATTATAATATTTGCCATTTTATTTTCAATGCTTTTCTCAACACTTTTTCAAGCATGGAATTTGCCTTCATTGCTGCTACACATTGGGTTGACACCTGCATCGAGCTATCCACTAGTACTAGAGGTCAGAGTGTGTCACGTCGGAGAAGGGTGATGCACTGGAGGGGTTTGTCAAACCCCTCTGGTGTGTTATCCATCCCCTCCAGCACGTCACCCTGTATAGACTGTGTATTAACCAACCATACACCTCTAGTGACACCCCTGCATTGTACTTCTCTGGGCTCATAGAGGACCTTTACATGAGTGACCTCAGTACTGCCTCCTTCAAGGTAATAATAATAATAATAATAATAATAATAATAATAATAATAATAATAATAATAATAATAATACTTCCCACCAGGCAGAATTCATGTGGTACTCATAGCAGGGACAGTAGTGGTGAAAGGGCATGTTGAGATTAGTAAAGAATTTAATTTTGTTAGCACTGGTAATTCCAAACTTTTTGAAAAGACACAAAAACAGTAGCATTGCTAAGCCTCGATAGCAAATAATCTGTTCGAACACACAGCGCCACAAATCCTACCAAGGTAGAATTGTTGAAGCTCTACGTGTTTATGAAGAAAGGAAGAAATCCTTCTACATTATAACAGAATCCCCTTGAAATCCCTAATGCAATGCGTGAGGAAACATAAAAGCAAACCATTGAGGCAGAAATCCTCCACAAGAAGTAATTTTGCATATCTGCCAAATGAGCTTCTCCCAGCCAGAGTGCCCTCGGCTTCTCCATATTTCAGTTTATGCATGCAGAAAATCAGAATACTCAAGCACAATGCTGAAAGGTGAGGCCTTTTCAGATCTGGTACCACTGGCCTGTTATTTCTCATCATCCGGTCAGACACAAGTGATATCTGTTCAGAAGTTATGGTCAGGGAAGTTGGGGAGAAGTTAGGGAGCAGGTACAGAGTGGAATTGCAAATATTTGCTATTTTAGGGCAAATTTCTCATGCTGCCTTCTGATGACACTTTAAGTCATGGGAAAACCCTGGCAAATTACTCCTTGATGCCCACATGGACAGGGCATGCCATCATCTTTAACTGATCAGCTAATCACTTTGTGTCACTAAAAATTAAGTCTAAAGCTGCAATCCTATAGCCACTTTCCTGGGAGTAAGACCCACTGAACACAAAGGGGCTTTTTGTGTAGACATGGTTAGGATTGTGCCCTAAATTATATTCTTTTTGAAGTACATAATTATCTAAATTATCTTCTTTTGAAGATTCTGTTTTAGAATCACGTTTCTTTTGGACAAATCTAACAACAAAGTGTTTGGTGTTGAATAGTGTCCTTAGTATACTTTCCTCTTTAAAGCAGGGGGTTAAACTAAATGACCTTGAAGGTCCCTTCCAGCTTCCACATGATTTTATGGTTATGATTTTCCAGAGTCTACTTGCTTTGATACACGATCACTGCTCCTCCTGCTTCCACCCTTTGGTTCTGGATCTGAAAAGAAAGAATGAGAGGTATGGAGGAAACCAGACCCGCTCAGATGCTCTAGTCCAGAAGTATCACTGTCAAACTTGTTTCATACAGCAAACCAAACAATATCCATGATGCCTGCTGAGGGCTGGATGTGATGTCACTAATTAGTAAGTGACGTCATTAAGCAGGTCATGGCAAGAAATAAACACTTTTCTCACTTAAGGACTGCAGCTGCAAAAGACACAAACAATGTACAAGTCTTGACAACACTTTTAAGGCATGGAAGACCTCAAATATCATGTGGGCAGCCCTTCCGTGGTGATACCGCAGCACTGTTCAGCAGCTGATGGTGAGAATGGGAGAGTCTATGGAGCAAATAAAGACTTTCTGGAGACCACATCTGGCTCAGGAAATGGGAAATGGCAGACAAAGCAAATGGCAGACCACTGAAAAAATGGGCAGCATTTGATATGGCACCTCAGTCCCAGGAATTCATGGGCAGGCAGCATGTCTGTAACATAGACTTGACTCCAGGAGGTCTTTAAAAAAAAAAAGAATAAACATCTTGCCATCGGTTTCCATGCCTAGTCTATGCATTCTGCATGATCGTGATTTCTAATATTTATAATTTTCTAATATTTCTATTATTTAATCATCCGCCTGGCCTGTAAATCTGCTGATGTGAACATCATGGTCTCACTTCTGTCCTTTAATCAGTCTCTTTGAAAGTTCTAGATATAGCCCCAAATTATACCCTTATGGAGAGGAATCTGAGCCCCCTCCAGCAGTGCCTTCTCAAAGAAGTCTTTCGAGTGTATCATTTTTCTATTGCTCAACATGATAACTGCAGATGATGCTGTTGTGCTTGGGCACTCAAGCAACAGTCCAGCACAGCTCCGCTCACTTCCAGAATACATTTCCTCCTGTTGACTGACATCCATTTTTTAAAGAAATGGACCTTTAGAAGCAAGAAAGAAAAACAATAATGATTACGATATGAATGCTAATGAAGCACAGAAAATAAATGAGCCCACAGAAATGGGTAGATGACACTTCAGAAAAACCATTTCCTGACAGAGCAGGAATACAAGCATCAGGGAGTGGAAGAGAAAGGGGGGGAAAATCACAAATAAATATCATTACACAGCTGAATAGTTTGAAGTGAAGTTCTACCAGTACTTTCATCATACAGAAATCAGTGGGCGTTTTGCTGTGGAGTCATTCATGAGAGTAGATAAAGGCTGCGGAGGAAAAGAAGTTTTGCTATGATGAACAGAGCTATGTAAAATGAGAGATCAAAGCACTGGATGGTTTGCTTTGGTGGCTCCCGGGATGTTAAAAAGTGATTCACTTGGGATATCATCAGCTCCTGAAAGATATACTACTTTCACTATACACATATACTACCAGTACTTCTTCCTCTTTTTCTTCAATGTGAAACTTTATCGAAATCTTTTAAAATTTCCATTGGTTTTTTTTTCCTCTAGGAGCATTTCAGGAAGTATATGTTGAGTGCTTCTGTCTTTCTTTAATAATACACTTGCTTCCACTACAAAACTGATAGGGGGAAGAGGGTTTTAACCCACCCCACCAGTCTGAATCACACAATGGTGGGATTCAAATACATTAACAACAGGTTCTATGTCCCAATAACCTAAATTAACATCAGGTTTTATGTCCCATTAGTAACCAGTTCTCAGAACCAGGTGCTCATTAGCAAAGGGTTTTATAGAACCTGCGAGAACCCCCTTGTTGGGATTTAAATTTGAAAACATATTGGTTCAGGCAAGTTGATTGCAGGATGATGCAATACTGTAAAGAAAGGCTGATGCAATCTGATGCAATCTGGAAATCCCCTTGCAGCATGAATCAGCAAAACTGGAAGTGCTGAGTCATCGGTCACCTGATTGCAACATTAGTATCTGACTGGTGTTTCACCACATTTAAGAAACTATTGGAATATTATAATGTGTGGGTTGAGGAGGAGTATTTGCTGTCAGATACTCTGGTGGACTGAACTGTTACAAACTGTGGACTGATCTTGGATTGCTTTAACGGACTTGCTGATATCGGATTACCCCAGGACCTGTTGTATGTAATGACTGATTTTGCTGTGCTTTGTCCTTGGACTGTTACTGGATTTATCTATTGCCTTCTGTGAGACACTATACTAACTCCAATTTGAACCAGCTGTCTTGTGTTTTGCTCTGTTGCTGCTACTCGTTTCCTCTGCAATACGCTCTCTGCTAGCTTTGCACATTAGCAGGGTCTCACATACCCTAACACTCCTGAAGCCTACCACTGGAATCACACCTTATGGTGACCTGTAACCCCATGATGGATCTCATAGTCAGAGCATGCTCCAAGGAAACAACTGTATAAGTTCATACTGTTTGGCAGTGAAGATGCTGCCAAGCTTTGCATGGTAAGGAGCACCAGGAGCTGCCTGCCAGTGGCACATCTATGCCATGTGGCATCCATGATACAAAGTTTTGTAACATCCCCCTTCAAGGCACTTCTGGTTTTGGGAAAACCTTCTGGGCATCAAGAAAGCTGCACATGGCCTCCCTGGGTCTCATAATGTCTGTTGGAGGCCTTAGAAAGCCAGAAGTGCCTTTCAAAGGTCTTCGTTAGGCCTCCATAGACTTGGGAAGGCCATGCATTTCCTTCCTGGGGTCCAGAAGGCTTCTGAAAGGTACATCCTGACACCCCTCAGGTGTGGCACCTATTGGTGCCCATAGATTAAAGATCTTACATAAAACATAAGCAATTGAGGCTACAATCCTAAAGAAACTTTAAGCACAATGTAAGCACAATGGGGCTTACTTTTGAGTAGACATGGTTAGGATTGTGCAAGGAGTTACAGATGGTTCTTAAAGCCAACATAGTTCATAATGAAAAGCAAAAGAAAAGAAGGGCCTGTATTCAAGCTGTTTTCAGTACCATTCAAAGTAATTTGTCTCCTTGATAATCCTTTAAACAGGTTTGGCCTTGTGCAGAGGGGAAGGCAAGGTCAATGGAAAGGCTCTTGTAAACCCAGTTGTCCTGCTTTCTCTCTATTCCCATCCTAGAGCAATGATTTTCAGCCAGTGTGCCATGGACCATCCTTAGGTATGCCATGAGAATTTGGGGATTGACATTCATTAATAGGAAAATGGGGGGATTTGAACAGTTTGGTGTGCCTTGTCAATGGTCAAAACAATTGCTGGTGTGCCTTGACAATTACAGTGCCTTGTTAAGTGTGCCATGAGATGAAAATGGTTGAAAATTACTATCCTAGATGATCTCCTTTCCCTCTGGGACTGAAGGGGCTCCTTCTTGTTCTTTAGTGACAACAAAACGTTTATGTATGACATACAGTCCTTAGAGTGCTAGATTTTGTCCTCTTGGAGCAACAAAGCATTTATGTATGACATTCTGTCCTGTTCTAAGACCGTAATAAAGGTTTATTATTATTATGTATGACATTCAGTATTAAGAACCTAGATTTTTAAGGATACCATATTACAGCTGGGGCTGAACTTTCACAAAAGTGACATTTGAAGCAAATGTCAGGATAAACATCTAAGAATGTTTATTGGAAGAAAAACATTTCTCTAGGAAGTGAACTATCAATACCTCATTTTGATTCACAACTTTATATTCACAACTGAATCAACTTTATAATGCCTTGTATGTTAATAATGTCTTGTATGTGTTACTGGCATTGTCATAGATCACACATGAGGGAGCAAGTTGGTATGTCGTTCAAAACAACCCATGTTTCAATACTTTTGCATTTTAAGTAGGCTCTTCTGCCATGGGTGTGCCAAATTATGGAGAAAGGATTTGAAAACCCAGCTCAGGTGATTAAACAGACTGAGCACTGAAGCTGGTTGGGGAGAATCACATACTACAGCCAGACAAACTATTGCGCCTGCCCAACTCTGACATTGTCATTAAAAATGCTGCTGAAGAAGACATGGATCTTTTGAAGCAGCACTGAGTGGATCTATATGAATGATATCAATATTTTATTTTATGATTAGTCACTTGACGTTATCCTTATTATTAAATTGTAGATTGTATTCAGTCATTGATCTAACCGTTGTTTGTTTTGAAAAGCAAGACCACACTGTAATGAAATACTCTTTATTCCCTGCAGGTGACAAAAACAGTGAGAGGGAAGAAAAACCCTCAATTTTGTTGATGATCCATCAAATGAGAACAAATTTAAGCATGGTTGCATCAAATTGCACAGTTGGTTTAGTTCAAAATCAGCCAAGTCTGAGAGGTCAGTGTTGGACATGAGGACATGATCAGTGAAGACAGAGTAATTTACCAAAGCGGTAACCTGCCTAGTTCAATCACCTCCAAAGAAAAGTTGTATTCCTGATGTTAGAAACTGAGCTTTCTGTGGACATAAAGTTGAAATGTTGCACAGAACGTTCTATGAATAAACAAGCTGGCTTGAACTTAAGATGTTGGGGATGGTGGTGGTGGTGGTGGTAAAGAGTGTATTGGGTATATTAAAAACAGTTATTTTAGATGGCACAACAATATACAATCGAGGCAGTGCCCTTAAGATCAGCTCTGAATTTCACAGTGCCTGTGATACCTATGACACTCTCACCGTTGTTTATTGACCATGACACTGGGCATATGAAAGATTTAATATTTGCATTGTAACAGTTTGGTCACCAATATAAATTGAGAACTTCTTGTTTGCCACACAACTTCTAATATTTTTTCTTCTGTCTATATTTTTTCTATTTTTTCAATTAAAAAAATCTTCAATCTCAAAACACACCCATTCCATGAAGTCTTCAACCTCATACCCTACTGTGACTAGGCCCAAGTTAGTAGATGCAATGAAATAATTGCATGGTCTTCCTCAGCCTACCACATTTCTTCTTCTTTGGCTTTCTGTATTGTCTCAAGGGCATAATGTAGCATCAAGCAAGGGGTATTTATTTTCAGGGAGAAAACAACACAAGAGAAAAACCTTATCACTGTTCGCAGTGATTTTGATCTGGATCTCTCTCTTACACACACACACACACAGAGCTGGGGGGAGGCAGGCTGTCCAGATGTCCGGCTTTCCTCGAACAAAACGCAAGATTTACGAGCCACACAGCTCAGATTTCCCTAGCTCTAAAACTCCAGCCCTAAAACTTAACCCTTTCAGTGCCTCTTAACCCTGCCTCAGTCAACAGTTCAGGCTGTGCTCCACTTCTAGACCCGCAAGGTAACTCCTGCCTGGGGATACTCTGATTCCTCCTTCCCAGTCCTTTACATCCTGGTCCTTCTGGCTCCCCAGTCTGCTTTTGCACTCTGCACACCCTCAGGGGCACTGCAGATTTCTCTTGGTGGTTCCAGATCCCACCTCCCTGATGCAGAGATGTCCTCCTTTCTATCCCCCTCCCTGCTTGATATCTTGCTTGTGTTTGTGTGTTTGGGTCTGAAGCACATACATTGGAGTCACTGGCTTGTGTTATGCTACTACAAACAGTTGCTTTAATGTCTGGGTCTGAATCATGCATTTTACAAGGTTCTCAATTTTAAAGGGTTGAAATTAAGTATAGGAAAACAATATGTGTATTTCTGCTTTATTTTAACATGTCCTACATGTGTCCTACATTTTTGCGGTATCCTTCAATTTTTTAAGCACATAGGAATTTTAGGGATTTTAGGGGTTTAGGGATTTTGCGTTTGGCATCTGATCACCCTGTGCAAAAAACTTAAGTGTCTGGGCATAAAAATAAATATCTGCTTTTATTTCCCATAATGCCAAAACACAAGTGCCAATTTTTCCCGAATTCATTCAAACCTGAACAGAACCTACATGAAGCTGAATGCCTCATTTGGCAAAGTTGTTTGGAAAACTTTGGGAACCCCCTAGATAGGTTCCACAACCCCCAAACCAGACTGGGACAGGATGAGCGGAGAGTTCATCATTCTTCAATTTAAAATAAGCAATATAGTGTAATATATTATGTACAGGAAAGCAATACCAATGTTTTTAGCTTATTGTTAGTGTTTTTAGCTTATTTTAACATGTCCTACATTTTGTTCTACATTTTCCGGGGAGGGAGTAGAAATTTTGGCCTTCGATCAGGAATTTTGGCCTTGCTGTTCAGGGATTTTGCGTTTGACGTCTGGTCACCCTGTCGGGGGAGAGGGGAGTCAAAAGTGATTTTCATTAAGTCTTAATGATGCATTCATTATGATGTGACATTTGGCCCTCAGATAGGCTGGCATTTTTAAAAATAGAAGCCAGTAACCAAGATATTTTACTTTGTGTACAGTATGCATTTTTTAACATATTCGACATTATTTCCTTTTCAGTGTACTCACTTGCCTGTTTGAGCCTTGGTGGGTTGTAAATTGAAATGGAACAAAAGGCAATATGGGGGTTGGTTATGTGGTGCCACATATGAGTTCTTTTCCCAAACCCCCTGCCTGTCTTGCAGCGATGCTGTTAACAGCAGCCTGCGATTTTCATTGCACAGACTACTGGAGGGGAAATTTCTGTCAGTCACCAGCTCTTGAGATAAAAATCAATACCTCATTAGTTTCAGCCGTAGCAACCAGCGTTTTGTATTGAAGGTGACCCGCCAAGGGATCTTAAGAAAAGGAAAAAGAAAAAAAGAGAAGAAAATTGGCTTATATCGCATTTTGCTTCAATTTGACGAAGAAAAGGTGTGAAAGAACTGAAGTGGAAAGAAGCCGCCCCCAAATATAGTCCATGAACAATAAACATGTGGACAGAGATGAACAGTGGTTCAAGATATGACATCCTAATCAGGGTGTTTTATCCTGACCTAAACTAAACCTGCACCAAAAACCAATTCAGGGAGATTTCTTCAGGGAACTGGGACTGGACAGAAACTAAAGTATTTTCCCTTCCTTCAACCTGAATAGGAAACAAATCAGAAAACACTGTTTGCTTTATGCTGTGCGGAGCTCCATGTTACTCAGGCTGCAATCCAAACCTCCAATAAGGCCAGCATAAGTCCTGGCACAAATCCTGTGCTGGGCTGGAGGTGTCACTGAAGTGCTGTAAGGCACTTTCTGGCCACTCCTGAGAGGATTAGGCCAGACTCCACACACCAATACGGGAATGCTAGGGTGGAGTATGCTGGGGTATGCTGACCTAAATTGACAGGTGGGGTATGCTGACCTAACTTGGTTAGGATTGAATTCTTGGAAGTCCAGTGATGACATGTGACATGATTGCCATGTGCCCCAAAATGGCATTGAGTTGCTGAACAGCAACCTAAGGGGTTGGCACAGCAGAGTGGACTTCATAGAGGGAATGCTGTGAAAATGCAAAAAGTGGCAACCTGTTCAGAATATGTGGATGGATGAATGGAAAGACTGAAGGATGGATGCATTACTCTGAGGGTTAATGAGATCTTTCTGCTCTTTATATCAGTGTTTGTTATCTGCTGTACCACTGAGTAGTACCACTGGAAGTAATTGGTGATGACATCATCTCCAGTTACTTCTGAGTTGGGCAGCCATTTGCTATGTGATAATGGGTGCAATCCTAACCTAGGCCTATACAACACATCACTCTTCCCATTCCCCTGGTGTTGTATGGAGGCAAGCATATGCCTGTGACAGGGTAGCCATATGACTGGATTTGTCCTCTTTTTTAGCCTTCTGACAGGGTGTCCTCCAAAAGGGTTTCATTGTCTTTCATTTTGGCTTCATTTTGGAACTTTGCAATGGTGTGCAGTACCCCAGCATGTCATATGTTGTTGGATTCATACTGCAGAGCAGAATCCAATGCAAAAAATGGTTGTGAAATATCTTCTTCCTATTAAAAGTTATGGCCAAAAAAAAACTAAAAATCAAAAATATGCATTGAGCTCTATGGGAAAGTGAAAGTGCCCAATATTTGGCTTTACTTGTGAGTAGGCAAACATGCCATTGTCTGCTGGAAAGGGCAGTCTGAGAGGAATCCAAGACCTTGTCCACCTTTTGTGGTTTGGGCATCTTCTCACCCTGTCTGTGCACTGACCTAACCTTCCCCGAGGAGAGATGCAAAAGTGTCTTTCAGCACTTTTGTGACATCCCCAGGTCAGCATAGGACTTGTGCTGGGGTGTTTGCTGGCCTAACTGGAGATTAGGATTGCAGCCAAAATCTAGTAAGAGGTTCAGGGTTGATAGGAGGGCTTTTTGACTGTGAAAAAAATGTTTTGGCATGCTGTAGCTGAGCCTTCTCTCACTGTTAGGTTCTTGATTTCACATCCAGCCAGCAGGGATCCAGGAATCCCACAAGTATTGATACCACCTCAGTACCACAGGTGGGCTGAAGCCGGTTCTCACCGGATCTGTAGAACCGGTTGTTAATTTCAGGCTGACGTTAGCGAACCGGTTGTTAAGAGGGGGGCGTCATCTTTGAATTGCATGCAAGTGTGTTTGAATTTCTCTGGGTCTGTCTTCCCAGAGGCTCAGCTCCACTCCCTCCTCCCCTTCTGAACCTCCCTCCCCTTCTGAGTGTTGTGAGAATGAGCTCCTCCAGGGCTTTTGGTGGGGGCCATGCCTGCCTGCCTGCCTCCCTGGGTGCCTTTGCAGCCCAGTACTAGGCATGGAGAACTACTCAGTACTACTCAGGAGTAAGCCACACTGTATAGTAGAGGACTGCAGCCTGTGGCCACAATCCTAGCCACACTTTCCTGGGAGCAATTCCCATTGACTATCATGGGATTTCCTTCTGAGTAGCATAGGATTAGGATTTGAGGCTACTTTCCCATCCAGACTTTCCTGAGAGCAAGCCCACTGACTATAATGGTACTTACATCTGAGGAGATTGGTAGAGGATTGGATCTCTCCCTCCAGCCCTGTTCCTCCAGCCCTGTCTACTTTCCTGAGAGTAAGCCCACTGTCTATAATGGGACTTTCTACTGAGTAGAAATGGTTAGGACTGGGCTCTGAGGCTGCAATCCTATCCACACTTACATGGGAGTAAGCCCCACTGACTAGAATGAGACTTACTTCTAAGTAAGCCTGCATAGGATTGGACTGTAAGGCTAAAATCCTGACCACACAGTTTTGGGAGTAAGCCCCATTGACTTGAATGGTACTTACTTCTGAGTAGACATGGTTAGGATTGGGCTCAGGCTGCAATCCTATCCACTGTAGTCCTTTTGCCCCCCCCCCCCCCCGAGATCTCCCCACCTCATCCTGCCCCTTTGAGGAATCTCTCCACCTGAGATTGTGGGGACGCAGTATGGGGGGCACCTTAAGAAATAGCCCCAGTTCCCATCCTGCCCCCCCCGGAGCCCAGTCCACTGTCTACTCTGAAGTAAATCCTATTAAAGTCAGCAGGTTTTACTCCCCTGTGAGGATAGGAGTGTAGTCTCAAAGCCCAATCATCTGTCTACTCAGAAGTAAGTTCCATTATAACAGTGAAGCTTACTCCCTGGAAAGAAGCTGGTTTCTAAGAGCTTGTAATCCTATGCCTGACTACTCAAAAGTTAATCCCATTTCAATCTATGAAGCTTACTCCCAGGAAAGTGTGCAGAGGAGTGCAGCATTAGAGCCCAATCCTATTCTTGGCTACTCAGAAGTAAGTCCCATTAGAGTTTGCGGAGCTTACTCTCAGGAAAGTGAATAGGATTGCAGCCAAAGGATGGTTACTAAGAGCTCAGTCCGTTGCTTGACTACTAAGAAGTCCTATTATATTCAATGGAGCTTACTTACAGGAAAGTGTGGACAGGATTGTAGCCTTAAATAGTGGCTTAGAGGCAAACGTCAACCTGCAGATGGACACCACAGACTCTGGTCCTAAACTGTAGATCAGTGTTTCTCAACCAGTGGTATGAGCACCACCTGTGGAAATTGTGGTATTGTCTGCTGTATTAGGCACCTGGATGCAAGTGTCATATGTGCTCCCTGAGGCAGCTGATGTGTGATTCAGGAAGCTGGACTAGATGGGTCTTTGGTGTGATCCAGTGGAGGCTTTTCTTATGCTTTTATGTTCTTAATTGTGGCACACATTCCCCCTGAGAGCATAACAAAGTGTAATGCATAGGAATAAATTAACTGAACTCAGGGGCTTAATACTGATTGATGCGGTCACAAGTGATACAATTTTTTTGTAAACTAAGGGTTAAGGTGGTGTGCCCTCCCCCACCCAGCCCCCGGATGCTGGCCCCGCCCCCTGACCCAGCCTGGCCCCACCCACTTCCAGAGAACTGGTTGTTGGGGCAGGCTGGGCCCACCACTGCTCAATACCACTGGTGTTACACTGATTGAGAAACACTGCTCTGCATATTTGAACAAACACTGTTTTTCAAATTTCTTAGCGGTCCTAGTGGCTGCTGCCTGATTTATTAATGCCAAGGGTATATCTCTAATGGTGATAACAGTGCTTCCCCCATCAAGTAGCAGTTTGTTTAACCCTTGAAGCAGATAATCTGTTCTGACACACAAAAATTGGGTCACAATCACTGGTGGTGTTTCCCAGACTCACAGTTTGAGAACCTCTGAAATATACAGGGTGATTGAAAAGTTACTCCCTATTTTAAAATACTTATAAATGACAATATAGGGAGTTACTTTTCAATCACCCTGTACACTGTACCTCCAACTGAGCCATCTGAAAAGAAGGAGAAGCAAGAGAAATTGCTAGGCTGTGCCAAGGGCTGGTAGTTTTCCTGGAGCTAAAGGAGAGGTCTGCCAACCAATGTGCTAATGTCCAGCAACAAATTCAGTGTGGATGATTCCTGTACTGATTCAAAGTTTTTTGTGTTCTTTGGCCATTTAGTTCCTTTGGCCTCCTTGATGACAGTAATCTTGACAGTAGAGTCTCCCTCTCTGTTTTCCCTAAGGCAGTGAAACATTTTTGAATGAAAAGCTATAGCCTAAGGATAGGGGGTTTGAGGATGTTATCTATACTAATAAAAGGCTAATTCTGTCTGTCCATCAGGTCCCCCTCTAGCTCTGCCCATGAATGCTCTATAGACTTATATTATACCTCTATGGAATTGGGATGATCCCGGGATTAAACCCCACACACAACTGAACCCCACACCCCACACCTCCACACACACAATTCCACACACATCCTAAACTCCTCTAGGTCCGCCCACACCTCTAGGTCCGCCCACACACGTATTATATCTTTTTGGAATCAGAATGATCCTGGAATTGACTACACACACAACCCAACTCCACATCCACACACAACACAACACATTTCCACAGAGATCCTAAACCACTCTAGCTCCACCCATACCTGCTCTACATAGACATATTATACCTTTTTGGATTCGGGATGATCCCAGGATTAACCCCCACACACAAACCAACCCCACTCCACACACACACACACACACACACACACACACACACACACACACACACACACACACAACACAACACAACTCCCCATATGTCCTCTAGCTCCACCCATTCTTGCTCTACATAGACATATTATAACATCCAGCATTGGGATTTGTGGCCAGATGAGGAAGGAACAGTTAAAAATTCAAATTTGGGAATAACTGACAGGGCCTACAGTGAGGTTTTCAACTTCTATGGACTGAATTGAGGAATTCAAAGTTATTTCTTCAAAATTGTTATTTTCTAAGCTGGACCAGACACCCCTTTAGTTTTGGGCCAAAGACCCAAAACACCCTCCGCAGGAGCTGGCTTAAAAGTGCCGCACGGAGTGCGGCTTATGAGCTAGTTATCCTATAATGTCCTAGGCACCGATTTAGTGTTGCTTAGAAGAAATACTGCATGACGGAGCTGCACATCTTGGAAAAATTACAATAGCACCACCAATGGCTTTGAAGTACATTGGTACTGGGAGGAGCAATGCTGACTGTCACCAGCTAGTCAATCCACCCAGGCCCATGCAAATGGTGGGCTCCTCAGTTACATGGCAAGCCTTGATGGATCTTCTCTCAGTACCAATGAGGCTGGTGGTGCCATTGTAAATGTAAACAGTGCCATAGCCTGCAATGTACCTAGCATTGCTGGGCAGGTCCCATCAGCAATGGAGTCTCCAGCTAACTGGGCAAGAGGCACTCTTTCAAGTGTGTGTACTTCTTTTATTTAGCTTGGGGAGCTAAATAAATTTCCATTCTAGTGGCTTCTGCTGATGTTGTTTTGTATTTTAGATTGTGAGCCCTTTTGGGACAGGGACCCATTAGCTATTAATTTTTTTCATTTTCTTGTAAACCGCTTTGTGAACTTTTTAGTTGAAAAGCAGTATATAGATACTGTTGACCAGCTAGATGGTAGATGCTCCTGGCTCAGAAGGAGGTGGAGGGTGCTGCGCACTGAAGTTACGCCATGGTGTAGGAGAATGGGGCAAAAACTGGCAACATTTATTTCACTTATTTTTTAAAGATTTTAATATTATTCAGCCTGAAAAGCAGCTAAACAGGTTCAGAATGAATGAACCACTTTTAAAAGTTAGTGCCTGGAATGCTGACCTCTTCTTTTCCTCTACTGGCCAAAGATAAATATTTTTCATGCATCCAAAGAACTGTGGTTGATAATAGAACTTCTTGTGATATTCCAAAACTTGCTGTGCAATCCAATGCATGCTTACCTAGAACTCCCTCTGAGTTCAGTGAAGTTTATTCCCAAATGAAAAGATTTAGGACTGCAGCCCAAATTCTAACCAATAGCCACACTCCCAATAGACTCCCCAGTAACTGGGGGGAGGGCAGGGTGAGTCCTGTAGGCACCTCAATATGCCACGCAAGTGGCATATCACTGCCAAAGACATTTCAGGCAGTCACTGCCAGAGACATTTCAGGCAGTGCTGGCATGGTATAGACATTCGCTAACCCAAACAGCATCTCCCATATGCATTGTTATCACTGCCCAGAATGGCGCTGACAGCAAGTGGGATGAGACTCTCTTATACAGTGCACTGCAGTACCTGCAGTACACTGTTTTGCCCCCCTCTAGCTAAAATGCTACTTATTCTAGCACTGAAAATAAATGTAAACACAGGAGAGGTCAGTGCCTGATTTGGGGTAGAATATACACAGGCTTTTGGAGAACATTCTGCTCTTTTTTTCTTTTCTCTGTAATGTAACTGTCATAACAGCTACTGCAACCCTAACCTCCTGTTATCAAACTCTGAGCAGGTTCACCACAGTGTATGTTTCATATGACATTTCCAAGACAATGAGATGACAAGACCAGAAATATGATCTGCCCTTACCTAACCAGGTTCCAGATAGCGATCAGGAATTAAAGCTATTTTTTTGAGGGGGGGGGGGAATATTTATATCTGCAACATAAGGGGAATGTGATATTCATCAATTGGAGAAATTTCCACTTGAGCTACCTGGCAGGCTGCCATTTAATTTTTTCAATAAATAATTCAAAACAGGGCTCTCGATGGATGTTGCCACAAATGTAAGTTGGGTGTAACAAATTGCTTTGAGATTCAATTGATTATGGATGAGAAGTGATGCACAATGCAATAAAACCGATTCCAGCTTCCTAGTGGCAATTGCATCTCTTTTCCTATAAGGGAAAGATGAAATCATATTTGTTCAGTAATTGACACATGATTGAGAAGTGCCAGGATTTAATGCTGGGTGGAATGGGCCGTGAGTAGGCAGGAAGGGACATTGCCAAGGACCTTTCTGCATAGACTATGTGGGAGATTTCTAAAGTGGAAATGGTTTGCAAGGAAACAGCTTGTTAAAGCTTTGTTTATGGAAAGCAGGCATGCCTAAAACGATATTCAAACCATAATAGGCCTGTGCTTTAGTCGAATGTGACTGGATAGATTCCCATTAAGCTATTTTATTTTTTAATCTTGTTTGCATTTTTGTTGTTTCAGAAACGGCACTTGCTTTTTTTAAAAATTGCACTCACTGACTCTAAGGTCAACATCTGATTCAGGATTGCTGCACTGGTGATCTTAAAGTGTACAAAGAAAAGCCACAATGTTCAGCATGACTTTTCTAATTCTTGGTAATGTGAAAACACCACAGCACACTGAGCGCAATGACTCCTACACTTTGGCTGTGACTCATTGCACTGCCAGCATGTTAATTAATCTTGATTCTATAGTAACTTATTGTCAAGAGCGTTTTAATTAAAATGCACACAATGGGTGCAGACCAGAAAACCTAATTGTCTATGCACAGCAAATAGCCCATAAATCACTCATTGCTGTGGTAACCATGAGGAGAGAGGCAAAGGGGAAAGGCTTGCATTATTTGGAATCATTACATTTTTTAATGTTACCAAAACTTGTGGCAGAGAGTTCCACATACTGAGATTCAGAAAATTAACAGGGAAACCCCTTTTGTTTCTGTAGCATTGATGTTTTCATGCAGTCTTTCAGTTTTGGAAGATCTGGAAGGGTTTTTTTTAATCCCTTTTTCTAAACAATGCAACATTGAATGCTTTGATGAATTGCAAGAACTCACACTAGCCTTTTAAAACTGTTCTCATTTTTACATGAACTGGGAATTTGGCATTTTTTCTGTCTTAAGGGACACATGGGGATCTCAATACATACAGTAGAAGGGGAAAATGTTTGACAGCTCAGGATGCTTCCAGGTCTGACTGCACATGCACAGAACTCCCCAACCTACATGTGATTGTAGCACCCAAGGATGTGCATTTTGTGCCCTGCTGCACATCTGAATCCTTCACAGCATAACTTGCACTGGCCCAGGCTAGGTTGGCTCAACAAGTTCTGAAACCAGTGCAAATTTCTGGGCTGCTGTTGTGCCACTGCTTGATAAAGTAGAACAGCTCCAGTAGGTCAGCTCAGACCTCCACAAGTGATAGAGTTGGCACAAGTCTGAGTGTATCTGTATTGTGGAGCAATCCTGAGAATGGGATAGGATATGGTGCACATACTGTAGTTATATTTTTCATTTTTAAAAAATATTTTGGTAGCTACTCTGAGCACGTGAGAGAAAAAAAGTGGAGCAGAACCTTTTTAAAAAATTCTTTTAAAAAAATGAATGAATTCTTAATTAGCTGGTCCAAAATACAATGCTAGAGAGTTAGTAATTCCCATGGCTATAGTGAGCTCAGGATGATGCACTGACATTTTTATACGTTTCCAATTTAAATAAGAAAAAAACTTATTAGGAATCAATTTCTTCTTCTTCCACCTATATGGTTTGCTCAGCAGGCATGATTCAGCAAAGTCTGGTGGTTCCAGTTCTGTATTCTGAGATGCTTAGGTTGACCTTTAGTTACTGAGATTATAAACAGCAGACACGGGTAAGTCAAGGTTCTCATTCATTTGATGTTGTGAGAGATGGGGGTACCAAAAAAAGAAAGAAAAAACCCTCCATGTGGTTCCCTCAGCAAGGTCTAGGATATGTCAGTTTCCCAGGGTGCAACTTGGAAACAAAGGGAGTACTGTATTCAAAAGCTTGGCATAAAGGAGAACTTCCAAGATTTCCTCTGCATAGGCTCATAAATCACATCCAGCCCTGAATCACTAGGGGACTAGTTTGCCCACTACTGGTTATCAAGTGTTCCCCAAAAGTTTCAGAAATCTAAATTCACTGCAACTCAAGTCAGTAGCAAAGGAAGACAAGGGAGAACAGAATGGATGGCAACATAACTTAGCCAATTTGTTATTCCTGATAGAAACCCGACAATCTGATTTTTTCGGATAGCAGAAATAAAAACCAATGCAATAGGTTCCTTTAAAAATACAAAAAAGGGAAATCTATTTCTCTACCTCCAAGAGTGGTTTTTTTAATCTTCTTTTGAACAAAAAATACAGAAATTGTTTCAGAGGCACGAGGTAGTAACTCAAGAATCCAGAGATTGACATTCCAATCAATAGCACTGTCTACGATTGAAGCTTACTGGTAATGCAAAACATTTTCTTGAACAAGGATCTTTAAAACATGTTATTGTCAATGAGACACAGTGGCACAATTTTAATCTTGTAGAGTGCCCCAAGCTATATTGATTGTATGTAGACACCGTAATGGATCATGTGAAAATATTCAGGGACATAAAGGGCCAATGTTGCGTGAATTGAATCCTATATAAATTGTTCCACTTTTCACACTCTGGAAAGAGACACAAAATTGTTATTATCTGCAGTGTGTTTATAAACTATCTCCTTGGTGCACTTTTCTGGTTTTGTCCAAGAAGGATAAATGGCAACATCTGTGCCTTAATGGTCTGCAGCCTAAGGATGGTCACTGCCAGTGCCGGATTTATGTACAAGCTAAACAAGCTATAGCTTAGGGCCCCACTCTATTGGGGCCCCCCAAAAAATATAAAGGAAAAAAATGGATGTACATTTCCAAGATATAAGTAAAAAAACAAAACCTACATACAGCAACAGTGTTTTGTGTTGTGTAGGCTCCTATGATGTAAGTAATGGGCCCCACCTGCTAGCCTGCTATATAGCATATATTCAACACAAAAACAGCGACAATTTGTTGTTGACAAAGGACAGCTGGACATATACAGGGCCCCATTACCTTCAATAGCTTAGGGCAGGGGTCCTCAAGCTTTTTAAACAGGGCCGGTTCACTGTCCCTCAGACACTGTCGTGGGCCGGACTATAATCTGAACTTTTGAAGGACATTTTTTAAAAATGTAGGACATCCTACATTTTGCCCTACATTTTAAAAACACTCCCTGGGGGCTAACCTTTGGGGTCTTTTGGAGCCTTTGATGTCTCTAAACCCCGGCCCCCCAGCTGGCTGGGGGAGGCTGCAGAGGCGTGGAGGACCAGCGTGGGTGGCTCTAAACCCCCCTGGCTGGCCGGGGAGAGGCTGCTGCAGCGCGGTGGTACTGTGTGGGCACCCCTAAGCCCCCTCTCCGGCTGGCTGGGGAGAGGGTGGTGCTGCGCGGGCACCCCTGAGTCCCCCTGGCCAACCAGGGAGAGGCTGCTGCAGTGCGGTGGTGCCATGCGGGTGCCCTTGAGCCTCTGGGTGAGGAGGAGCCTCTGGGCGCACAGACACCGCGTGCTCTGGTTGTCCGGCGGGGGTGGGACAGGAACAGGAAAAGGCTCCTGCAGCCACCTTGCTACACCTTGCTACACGAAGACGCTGCGCGCCCTGGTTCTCTGCCTCCCACACAGCTGAGGGCAGAGCACCCCCACCAGGCTGTGGGGAGACCGCGGGCCGGATCCGGCGGTACTTTGAGGAACCCTGGCTTAGGGTCTCATCAAACCTAAATCCGGTTCTGGTCACTGCACATGGTTTTTGGTGGGGAATGGGGATTCTAATGCAAGCAGTGTGTGAACCCAGCGTGACCATATGCCACATACAAAAAAGAGGACAAAATCCCACAAAATGTAGGACATCCAAGAAAAATGTAGGACTTGACAAAATAAAACTAAACAACTCATATATATATATAGCTTACATGTGCTTAATTCAATCACTGTATTATTTATTATTAAATTTAAAACTATTACATATAATTTATAACAAAGAATTTATGATTTAAAAGAAGGTTTCATGTTGCTTGCTCATAAGGAAATAGAGGACAGCAGAGTTTTTCCAGGACACAAGGCTAAAATCCAGGACATGTCCTGGAATAACTGAGCATATGGCCACCCACAATTTCTTGGCAGTAATTCATTGTCAGTATGAAAGAGATATAAAGCAATTTTAAATAATATCTGATAAAAATCAGATGATGTGAACTCTCTCCTTTTCAGTAGCCAGGATGATATTTGTGGACAAAGAAAACACTGCTTCAAACTATTAAGTTGGATAGGGCAAACTCATATTTTGTGGCTTTGTATCCTACTCAATCAATCAATCAATCAATCAACCAACCAACCAACAGTATTTAAAATAGCTTTTCAAACTTCAGAGATAGCAGAGATGAAAAGGCTTAGGCTGTATCCAGTTGGAAGCTTTGGTGGGGAAGGGGAAGGGGGGGCGGGAGGGAGAAAAACCTTACTCCCCCATAAGCTTTCTTATGGGTCTCATCAGGGTGAATTGGAAAGGCAGCCTACTATCAGAGGTGAAAGACCACCACTGGATCCACCAATATCTGGTCCTGGAAAAAGAGAATAGAGCACCCAGGCCATCTCACAGCCCAGGTTTAGGCACCTGGCCACATACTATCTGTGTGAATCAATGTGCAGATGACAACAGTTTGTCAAGTTGCAAGCAGCACAGGAGGCTCCCAGTTTCTCCCTGTACACTACTTTCATCAACAGCTAAATGTATTTTTACTGGAGCACCAAGAGGCTACAAGAAACACGGGCAGAATCTGTGTGATCATTTAACACAGTGACTGCCTAAATGAGTTTGTCCTTAGGCCTACAGCTCTTCCTGTGTGCATGAGCAGTTCCCCAGTTTGAGCAGCTTTCTATATCTGGAAGAAAATCAGTTACAAAATGCAGCTCAGCTCCAGCATGAAGGTTCCTGGAGGGAATCTACATTATGTATGCTATGCCTAAGGCCCCACCTTTTATAGCTCTTCGGAAAAAAATCTGCATTAACTGCTTAGCATATTGAATAAACATCTATGCACACTCTTTAAAAACTTGGGCCAATCTGGAATTGACCAAACCTGACCTGCTTAGCTCACAGTACTGCATTGGATTAACTGTCAGTCACTCATTAAATCTCCTTTGTTATTTGAAACATCATCCCTCCCATGCACAACATCCCCCATGCGCAACAGCATCCCATGTGGAACACATCCCATGCACATTGTTTCCCATGCGCATTGTCCCCCGATGCACATTGACCCCCTTGCACATCATCCCCCACGTGCAACATCTGCCCATGCACATACTTCCCTATGTGCAACATCCCATGCACATTGTTTCCCATGCGCATTGTCCCCCGATGCACATTGACCCCCTTGCACATCATCCCCCACGTGCAACATCTGCCCATGCACATACTTCCCTATGTGCAACATCCCCCATGCACATCAACCATCATGCACAACATCCCCCCACATGCAACATCCCCCACCTGCAACGTCTCCCATGCGCATCGTCCCACATGCACATCGTCCCCCAAGTGTAACATCCACTATGCACACCAACACCCCATGTGCATCAACCCTCATGCTCATCACCCCCCAATTCCACCCTCCCTCCCAGTGCTTCAGTTACCAAGCACCAAATTGGCTGGATGTTGATCAGTCAGTTTTCAATGTTATGTATGGGACAAAAACATGTTTCACCACTTTTCACCCCCTTAAGGGTTAAATTTTTCACCATCAGTTCTTGGTGGGTGTTGATGATAACAGAAAGAACACCCTCCCCAAATTTCATGCTTCTCAGTCTTGGGGTTGGGGCAGGGCAGTGATCAGTCAGGGATTCTCAATGTAAAGTATAGGGAGGAAAACGTGTTGTGCTCCTTTTCACCCCCTTCTGGTTGGAGTTTCTGAAAACTGGTTCTTAGTGGGTGCCTCCACCACAGAAGGAACACCCTCCCAAAATTTCACACTTCTAGGTCCAGCAGATTTGACTGGGTATTCATGGGTGAGTGAGTGGGTGAGTGAGTCAGTGAGTCAGTCACTTTTCAATTATATATACATATACAGATAAGTTTGCAATCAATTTGTGCACAGTTTCACAATCAATTTGTTTGCAATCAATTTGTGCACAGTTTCTCTTTTATAGGCTTCAACAATATATCCTTTTCCTTATGGAATATGGAATAGGATTACTGATAATAACAGAACATTAATTTTACTGATAAATTTACCAATAAATGGCCCAATCCATTGGTGCTGCAAAAACCTGTGATCTTCAAGTAGAAGTGCATGTCATTGTAAAAGGTGCTCCAAAAATGTATGGAGTTGAGTATTTCCAAATCCCTGCTAGAGATGCAAATGTCCAGCACATTATAACAGGATGAGCATTATTGCCACTGACAGTGGCAAGTTATGTGTGGTTCTATATGCCTGTATTATAGTTCTCATGTGCATTATAAATAAAAATTCATTCATTCATATAAATTGTATTTCTAATGTATTCATTTATGTAAATTTTAGATAAATGTACATTTTACATAAAAGAAAAAATCTGCTCTAATTTGAAATGTAAATTAATTCTTTTTTCTGTCCCCCAGCACAGTGTCAGAGAGATAATGGGGACCTCCTGCCAAAATTCTGGCCCACCCTCTTCTAGAACAATATTCTAAGAGACCATTTCATCTAGACATTACTTGAAAGTACAGATTTGCACTGGCTTTTTTCCTTCATCCCATCATTTCCCCTTTCCAATTACAGCACTTCTATTAAATTCTATCCTCTGTTCCAAGCTAAACCACCATGAGTGCATCAATAGAAAAGCATTACTGTATCTAAATGTAGCAAATGTGTAAAAACAAAAACAGTGAGTTCATGTTATAGCTGGAATTTGCTTTTAGGTTCCTAGCTAAAATGCTCAATAATAAAATGGACTACTCTGAATTTTGGATTTGCTTTGGTGTGTCTTGCCCCCCGCGCACTCACTATTTAAAGTTTTGTGTTGCACACATTTCATGCTTTCCTGATGTACGTAATTGAGTCTGCTTCAAAAGCTTTTCTTTTTCTGGCGTTTCTTTCCTGAATCGCCCAGATGGAATTTGCTCTTAGAGAGCTTTCATTAATTTAAAAAGGTTATGAAAGAGATGAAACATGTTCTGGAAGAAACCAAGGTTGCTAAATGTAACAACATTAATATTTCTCAAGGGGAGAGAAAAGCCGACATCCTGTCAGTCAGTGGTGATCTTTGTGTGACAGGAGTGTTGGGCTAGCATTTACACCAAGGGACGTGGACTGCTTATTGGCATGTCATAAAAAATGCCGCTTGATAGCTGTACCTACAGCAGATAAAATGATTGGCGAGGTGTGACACTTGAAGATGGAATTCTATTTGGAATACCATTTCCTGACCCCAAACAGAAGATTTCTGTGGAAAGTCTGTCTACCTACTTGAATTTCAGCTGATTCCTCTTGCACCATCATCCCTTACATATTGTCAGTGTCTCTCTTCAATTAAAGACTGGTTGTTTTCACAGACTCTTTCATCTCTGAGTAAAGTGTATCATGATGTTGATGATCACAAGGCTGCATATGTTCGTTTCACACTGGCTTGCATTCAAAGATAACCATGCCTAAGGATCCTATCCAAGGCCGGCCTGTGCATTGCAGAGATACTGGCACAGCCTCCACTACACCCCATGGGCTAAATTGGGAACAGGCCACCCAGAAGAAGTAAGTAAAAAAAACACCTTTCATCTATCTTCATTACTGTTCTCTGCTCTCCAGTGAACCTACTCAAAGACAGTGGCATGAGTGCAGGGGGTAGCTGTTGAACCGGTAGTAAGTTTTTAGGGGGCAACAAGCTGAGCTTGATACTAATGGCTAAAACTGTGAAAAATGGATCTATTAAAAATAAGATCATCATGTTATATATTGTTGGAAAGATAATGTAATGCAGAATGCAATGAAATAAACTGCATTATATTAAATGTTATGGCTATTTAAACAGAAAATCAAAACACAAAACCCTATGGAACAAAAAGTGGATTTTCTTGACTCAGAACTGACCAACGAGACTGATTGCTCTGAAAGTCAATGAGATGTAATTATGGTATGGTATGGAACTAATAAGATGTTAACTGGGGTGTAGCCAGCTCCTGGTGCGCTCCTCACCAGATGCTCCTCACCCCAGGCATGCCCCTGGTGTTCCCCTCTGGTGCCCCCTGGGGTTGCCCCCAGCTACCCCCCCAGAATCTCCACTGGCCTTCCCCGTGGCTCTGACAGCTCTGCTCCAAGAAAAAGCAGCCTTCCCCTTCTCAGAGCAGAGCAGTCTGAGTGCGCCACTCTGACTGCGCATGTCTGGAAACTCTGAGCCAACTGCACCTGCCTGGAGTTTCTGGACATGTGCAGTCAGAACAGAGTGCTTAGACTGCCTTTGCTCCTTCTCAGAGCAGAACAGTTTGGACACTCTGCACTGCCACCTGCGCAGTTCACTTCTGAAGTCTGCTGGCTGATGGTGCAGACAGCAACACACTATCAGAACAGCTGTGGGTTGAAATTAAGTAAGGGCCCAATTCTAAACCAGCACAAAGCCGGAGTGGTGCAGGCCTTGTGCTATCACTCCCTATTCTGGCTGTGCTGGCGCTGGTGCCTGAACTCAGGCACCAGACCCGGTGCAGAGGAGAACACACTGCCGCTGGCTGGAATAAGGATGGGGGAAGATGGGAAGAAAAGAGAAACCATTCTGCAATTTCAAAATACTCCAGTTAGCGGCACAATCCTGCTCATGACACTATTTTTTCAATCTCCTTATTTGCAACCCAGGGTAACAATGCCCTTCCACTTGAATTATCTGAAATTAACATACAGAAAACACTCAGCTTTATCTTTCACTTTAATCTTTAGGTGAGGAGGTGATACAATTTAGGTAATAAATAAATAAATAAACAAACAAACAAATAAATAAATAAATGCCAGGATGATTTAATATTTTTAAATTATGAGCTACATGGAAGACTAGTGTCAGGGTAACCATACAGAATGGAGGACAGCGTATCTCTACGTTTAGCATAGAAGAGGGGATTTAAGCAGGCTTAACTCAACCCAGAAGGCCTTAAAAAGCAGCACTCGCCCAAATTCCCTCTTCTATACAATGCTTAAAGGTAGAGGCACTCTGTCTTTCACTTTATATGAACACGCTGACAAGTGTCTCCTATCACAATCAAACTTAAATGAAATGAACAAACGTATAGAAGTCTCAGCCTGTGCAAATTTTCCTGGGAGTAAACCTCTGTAGAATGACATGGGACATACCTCTGTGTAAACATGCATAGGACTGTGCGTTAGGGTGGTTAAGCCACGTGAACTTGAGCAGAAAACTGTAAGAAAAACAGAAATGGTGAGAAGTGAAAGAGAGCAAAGTCTGAATTTTCCCATTTTGTTTCCATTTCCTCTGAATCAATTCGTAGGGAGTCTCGTAAGGATCTGGGAATCCTTAATTACCATTCTATTCCTTTTATTCCAGTCATATATGCTTTATAAATTACTCTGTGTGCATCCTGGCGGTGAGATTTCCCTGCAGATTTGTTTTTGTTGCATTTGCGTAATTTGTGCAGCTGTGTCTCTTCCGAGACGATGAGTCCACTAAAACAAAAGGGATTCCAGAACGAAATGCTGAAGAATGAGACATATGAGGCCTCAATTAGAAAATACCTTCCAGGTCAATACTTATGTCACCTGTCAAGTCAAGAGAGATCCAAGGAGCCACAGCAAAGGGATTCACTACTTCAAGCACTGCAAAAAGCATCTTTGCAAGAAGAGACATTTTAAACAAAATTAAAGGTGAAGGAACAGATTTCCAATGTATTATTTGTACTTGTCTATGTGGGGTTTCTAGGGTAGGACAGAATTCACTCCATGAATGTCAAAGGAGTTAAAACAGGGATGGGCAAGCCCCAGCCAGGGGTCCTTTTGCAGCCCTTGAAGACCCCCAATTTGGCCTGCAAACGCCCGCAATCTCCAGTGAGACTCTAGAGCCCTTAAGAGACTACCGGAGACCACACTGGCTGCAGGCATTATTTTAGCCCATTACCCTCCATTGCCTCTTATGTCTTACAACTTATGTCTCTTCCTAAACTTACTACTTAATGTTAACTTATGTCTTCATGTGCTTCTGGCTTGGTTTGGGCTGATCTGTATGTTTTCAATGTGTAAGTCATGCATGGCAATTCATAGATCTCATATTATGTTCCCATGTACATTATAAATAAGCTTAGTAATTGTCATTCATACAAGTTCCATCTCTACTATTCATTTATGTAAATTTATTCAAATTTTAAATGTAAATTACGGTAATTCTTTTTTTCCTTGGCCCCTGCTGCAGTTTCAGAAACATGATGTGGCCCTCCTGCCTAAACGTTTGCCCACCCCTGAGTTAAAATTATAGCAGCTTTAGATTTTATGAATAGGCTAAGGTTCCAATACAACTTTATTTAGGAAAGATTATACTGGCTCTCCAATCTGATTATCAATGCAATACAAATAAAAGCTCATTTGTTTGGCCAGTTTTGGAGACATCCAATACATCTAAATGATTACAGCTGGGAAACCTTTACCTCTGATTGTTCATCTTGGACGCAAAAGACCCAGCATGGCCTTCTCCAACTCGAAGAGTCACTTTTTCAGCAGGCTAAAGCAAAGAGACAGACCCCAAACCAGCGAAATCTGGGGGCTGGGCAGGGGATGGACTTTATCTGTCCTCAGGGATAAATGGGATTGCCACTCTCAAATTGGCCTTTTTAGCCACAACAGATGCTGTCTTAGGACCTCCAATCAGAGCACATTACCATAGTCTTTCGTGACTGAAGGATGCCAATGATGCCAATGATGGCCATAATACAGTATATTTGGGAATGTCACTGATATGGATGAAAAGTACACAAAGGATGGCTTTTTCACACTTGCATTCAGAGCTGGACTGGAGTATACATGGTGATTTGCATTTATGAATAAGACGCCAAAGCACAATAAAATTTAATCACCCAATATCAAGTCAGGTTTAATAAAGGGTCATGTTCACATGGCCTCTCTTTGCACATATAGGAGCAAAATAGTGTGCATGAGTTGCTGCTCCTTCTGGCCCATATTTTCCCTTGTTGTGAGAATTTCTAGGTGGCTGTTGTGAAAATCTCTATGCAGTTAGGAAAAGATATGCTGGAAGTAACACACACCTGATCCCTATTGTCCATTCTATATATTAAAGTGCTAGTTGTGCACGCATGCACACATGCGTGTGTGCACACACACGCGCACACACACACACACAGAAGTCTGAATTGGCTCTCAACATTATTCACAGCCAGCTGCAAATAATCAACCGTGGGGGATAGCTAAATGATGAAAGACAGTCCTATATCTAAAAGGAGAATTTCCCTAACTGAATCTGAACAATACATATGTCAGGAGGATCTCTAAGCTATGGAAAAGGATTTGACACTTTCAACCAAAATACGGTGTATGAATTGCTTGTTAAGCAATTTGCCACCCCAAACAGCAGTCATTGTCAACTTCCTTTTCCTCATCTATAACATGCACTAGATAGGCATCAACCCTAAAGACACAGGGAATAAGACCCACTGAAAAACAATGGGGCTTTCTTTTGAATAGACATAGTTAGGATTGTGTTCCATATATCATAAAGTTCCTCATCAACTCTCACCCTATTTGCTTCCAATCAGTAATCAAGACTGTGGAGGAGGTGAGCATGAAAAGAATGCCAATGAAACAAAACAATGCTAAGAAAAATGAATTTCACCCTGTGCCACATTGTCTTTGGGCTCAATCATGCAAGCCCTGGTGCTCTGCATATCAAAGGGCTTTTATAGTACTCAACAGAGATTGCTGAAAGTGTCCCAAGGGAAAATACAATTACTTTCTCCTGGGGTAATCTTGATATCAAGGTTTATAATTGATGCTTTTTATATATGGTATCCTCATGTCATAATTGCAAAAGAGGACAAAATGTAGGACACCCAAGGAAAATGTACAATATGACTAAAAAGTTTTTTTTAAAAAAATACTTAATGTACTGTATATTGCCTTCATATGGTTAATTTAAACACTATGGGCACAATCCTGAAGTGTAGTTAGGCCTGCCTATCAGGTACCTGGTCCAGTCTATTGTCAGATAGGCCAGCCTAGCTGTATCAGAAAAGGCCTATGCTGGCATAAATCCACTTAAGCTGGCCCACGACATAGGGACCTGCACCAGCCTAGCAGTGCTAGTCTAGGCAGCTCAGCAAGAGTGTGTTGAGGACATGTGGGGCATGGCCTAGAATAGCACAGTTAGGCCATATCCAGACCCCATTTTCAGGGCAGACTTGCCCTCTCCTAGCCCCTCTGACTTAGGCCACCTCTAGAGTAGGGGTAAATATGAGTAGACCCATTGGGGGCCCATGATAAGCCAGAGTAAAATATATTCCTCAAAATACAACCAATTTTCAGAGAACTTCTGACCCTTGGCTGCTCAAGACCAAAGTTGCCTTAACATGATTTTCATCATCCTTTTCTGCTGCTTCAGAAGAAAGGTGAGCGTTGGTGCAGATAGCAAATGAAAAAATAAAGGTCCTCTGGAGTCGTGTGCCAAAAAATTCCCAAGTTCAAATCCTTGCAGTTAATTTATCTCACCTCAGATATAAACTTGGCACTCAAGGTGGACACACAGATAATTGCAAAGGTTCCAAGACAAACAGATTAAGAAGAGAAATGGGCTTCTCTTTTTGAGAAAGGCAGCCAAGGAGGAGCTGCAGTGGCTTCCCAGGGAATGAAAGGCTTCCTTCCAAAGGTTTCCACTTTGCCACTCTCAAATGTTCATCAGAACCACTCAGAGATTACAATTTATGTGGCAAATCTGTCATCCTCTGTGCAAGAAGAGCTCAGTGGATGGTGACCTTAACTTGAATTCACTCACTCTAAAGACATTTTCCTGGGAGTAAGACCCATTGAACATAATGAGGCTTACTTTTGTAGGAGTAGACATGGAGCTTACATAATGGGGCTTACTTTGCAATAATTTGTAATGAATTAATGCAATCTTTAGACCTGGTTTTGATCCTTGTAATGGAGAATTCTTAACTCTGTGTTGACATGCCTGGATGAAATATTTCTGTTAGCCTTTATTGTATGTATACTCTGCTTCTCTGTCAAGGTTGGCTGCCAGACCAACTTAAAATTAAAATCTTTCATACTACATAAATACTGCATAAATGAATGCATGTGTATGTGCTGGAGAGGGCAAGAGGTTTCATGTTTTTCTCTTTGGCATTTAGAGGTGCTCTTGCCATAGCCTGCTTGACTAGTTTATTTCTTCAGTGTGCTTGAAAATCAAATTAATTGCTCAGTTTTCAAAAAAGCAACAAATAATATTGTAATGGCTATAGAGAAGTATCCAGCTCCATTAGTTCTATACAAGGGATGAAACTTCATCAAGTACAGCAGTTTCATAAACTCATGGAACTCTGAGAAGCTGGCACCATCAGTAGCTGGATAATGATGTATCTTACAGTGCAATTCTAACCCCTAGTTAGGCTGGAACAATTCTAACCCCTAGTTAGGCTGGAACAAGTCCCTAACCCCTAGTTAGGCTGGAACAAGTCCCAACACAAGTGCCGTACTGGTCTGGGGGTTTTGCAAATGTTCTGCACCACTCCTGGGGAGGTTAGGCCTGCACCTAACATATGCCAGCCTCCCCACACCACTGTGGGAATGGCAAATTGGCAAATTGTGCTGACCTAAATTGGTTAGGATTGCACTCTTAGGCTGCACTCCTTATCTCCAGTTAGGCCAGTACAAGTCTTATGCTGGCCTGGGCTGTCACAAAAGTATCATAAGGCACTTCCAAGCCATACTTGGAGGGATTAGGCCAGTGCACTATGTGCTGCCCTCCCCACACCACCATGGGAATGTGGAGACATGTGAGTTGTGCTGGCGTAAATTGATTAGGATTGCACACTTAGACATTCAGCCTTTCAGTTGTCAGTGACTGGACTTTAGAATGCCACTGCATTATGCCAAGGGCTTCCCTCCCTCAATATATCCAACATTTATTGGTTCTTCCGGGGATTTTTCATGGAGAATTCTCCCTCTGTGAAATACACATGCTGGTTTTCAATTTAAACAAAAATTTACAAAGCAGTTTGCACACCAAAGATCTTTTTAATTGTGACTGCTGTTACTATCCTGCTTGCCCAGCGCAAACATGGGCAAGTTCAGTTCCATACACTGGCAAGCACATCATGGCACTGACATACAGCAGCAGGAGTGTAATACCAATTGTGCTCATGTGTTTCGACAGTCAGAAAAAATATGCAAAGAAAAAATATGTGGATCTGTGAATAACTGGATGACCCTCTAAAGGGTGATAAATATTGATTTTTATTTTTTTTTAACCTAGCTATCCTGTAGTTTAGGGGGAAAGGCAGGATATAAATCCTATAAATAAATAAGAAATATTGGAATGGAAATGGCACAAAGCAGAATATTTACAGCAGTGGCATAACTAAAGGGGAGCCAATTGCTAACTTTTGCAGGGAACCTCAACACAGCACACAAGCGGTCCCAACCTTTCAGAGTCATTCCAGGAGGTGGAAGCAAAAGACCTAGATGGCTCTCAAAGTAAAGGAGAGAGTCCACCTGCATGCCTTGCTGAAACAAAATATTGTGGTTGGCTCCCTCCCTAGCTATGTTACTGGTTCACAGTGAGTGTGCTGAAATCTGTATAAAAATTATGAGCATCTCCCAGGGTGAGGTTGAAGCTTGACCTATACAATATAAAGCCTGTAACTGTGAAACTCCATTCTAAGGTGTTGGGAAAATAATGGATTTTGGCGTGCACTAATAAACTAATTGGCTACAGGGCCATCATCTGATACTTATGATCAATTGTTAAAAGTGAAAATTCAGTTGGAAAAGATAATACCAGAGAGGATGGAGTACACGCTGGTACGTGCATGTCAGACATATTGGGAGAATGGAAAGAGACCAGGTAAGATACTGTCTCACAGGTTATATTAGCAAGGGGCAAAAAGATATATTGCTAATAGTAAAGATGAGTAGGGTAATCTGGTTTCTAATAATAAAGGAATAAATGAACAATTTTTAAAATTTTATTCTAAATTATATAGCTGTGTAATGGAACCATCCAGTGAAGACATAGAATCTTTTTCTGGTCAAACTTGAATCTACCTGTATTGGAGGATGAACAACACCATTTTTTGGCTAAACCTATAAGGCTGGAGGAAATTAAGGGAACAATAGATAAATTTAAAAATGGAATAGATCCAGGCTCTGATGGCCTCCCAGTGGAATTTTATAATGGGGCTAGCCCAATAATGGGCTTGCCCCCTTTGCCTCCCCCGGGCGGAATGGTTCAGCCGGGGGAGATGCTGACAGCCGATTGGCTGTGAAGGGCTGGGGGCGGCGGCTGAAGGACGGTCCCGGCGTGGTTCCGGAGCGTCCTTCAGTCTTCGTGGGAGAGTCGTCCCCTCCCTCCCTCCCTTGTGCAGTTTAAGCTTTGCTGGTCGCATTTTGGGCCGGGTAGGAATTTTTGGGGTCCCTGCTGATTGGCTCTTGCCGGGACTATTTTTGGCCTACCCTAAACTGTAATAGTGGTGAGGGGGGTTTAAATAGGTCACTTTATGGCAGGTGTCATGCTGGAGTAGGCAGGATAGGCCTTCGGTGACTGCCTGAGACAGCAGGGTCAGTACTACACATCCCTGGCCTATTGATACCGGACCAGACGTAGGACGGGATGGCTAGTCCTGCACCTGGGACGTTAGGCTTGGTTCAGACGGGCATTCGGGTGAACCGAGTGCCTGGCTGCATTGATTGATCAAGCGCCCAGCTGTCTCGACCTTCGGGTTGGTGATGATGGGTACCCTCAGTGGAGGTGTGAAACTGGAGCCAGGCTTTCGCCATCCCTTATTTTTTAGCTGCCAGCATGACAAGTTAGCAGTCCCTTTTTGTGGGTTTAAATATGTTTTGTAGTTCAATAAAGTGGCCCTTAAATCCAGCATCTGTCTCCGGCTCCTTATTCTCGCCATGGGGGGTAATCAGTTTTCTGATATTTTAGCGTTGGGAAAATAATGGATTTTTTGTGAGACTAATGTTGATTGTCAAGGCTAGACCACATGTAGGCCTGAAAGATGGAGTTTGTATTTTTATTTTTAAAGATGAAGAACCATGTAAACATGTTTCTGTGTACACTGTTCACAGGTGGAGATGAAATACTCAAATTGTAACCATAAAAGTGAACTTTGGGGAGCTGTAGATGTAGGTAATACCATCAGTGGTGCCACAGGGTTTGCATCAGCCAGTGCAGGCCAGCATGTCACCCTTATGGAGGGCTTCCTCCAGTACATTGGGCAGGGCAATGCCTCAGGCAGTGGGTGAAGTGATGTTTTGGGTGACACCGGTTTTGGGCTATTTTGACAGAATAGACATATTTCAATAGTTTGTTTCAGTGCAATCTGTATGAAATTACACATGATTGATATATTACATGATGGTATTATTCAAAAATGCCAAGTTTTAAAAAAAATCTGTACACTAGAGGTATGCTTTGTAAACTGGAGGTGTGTTTTGTTAGACTATACCCACAATGTATGTCACCCTCTGTAGCCTGAATTCCCTATTGGTGCCACTGGATACTGTCACTCAAGATACATAATACAAATCAGGTTTTTTAAAAAGAATGTCAAACCTCATTGTATATTGGGAATTTTTAAAAATCTGGTTCTAAAGAGAGAGGCAGCTGGCAGCAATCACCAAAACATATCTTATTTAGAGAATCAAAGTACCTAGTTTGTCTTCTAACCAAGAATTAATCCTTAGCTAAAAATCTTGTTAAATTAAGTGAATATTTAGTATAGCATTTGCCTAGAGCCATCATATAGTGACATTAACCATGTTTCTTGTCTTTTTGAGACATCCCCTCGGGACTACACTTTGTTACATTCAATATATATTGTGGCCGTCTGTGTTTGTTCCTTAAAATATTTAAGTTGAATAGCTGCCACATGGAATTGGAGCAGGGCTGGAAATGGTGCTGATGGAAACTTCCTTATTTCCTTACTGGAACAAATGACAGCTTTGTTAGTGTGGTTTTTGTTAGGCTGAAAGATAGTGGTTGGGCCACAGTCACCCCATTGCTGAGTGGGGCTTTGAACATGGGTTTACCCGGTCATCACTCTCATCAGTTCCCCACATTGGCTTCAGTTTGACATGTGTGTCAAAGTGCATTCAGTTCATACATTCAGCTGAAGATGTGCCTAGAGCCCTTCGGGCATATGATTCTGCATGCAGAGGTTCTGTCTGCTTGTTTGGGAACTCAGTAAAATATAGGGACGCTGACTGCAGAGGCAGTTCTACACATGTAAGCCTGTGCACACCTTAATGGAGTAGGTTGGGAGCCAGCTGTCACAATCCATATCCTCTCTGCACATTCAGTGTATGTGCAGAGAAGGCTTTTTGTCTAGCTCTGTTTGAATCAAGTTCCACTGCAGTCATCTAGCTTCAGTTTCAAATGGCTGCAGAACCCATGCACCATATTATTTTCCTAAAGGAATTATTTGGCACGATTGGCAAGACTGGAACATTTCAAAGTCAAAGTAATAATGGGCAGAAATAAGCAGCAACATGGGGAATCAATGCCGCTGCAACAGTATGTTCCCCACATGGCAGATAATTGCAACACAATAGTTCTCTTTGCTGTACCTTTCATTAACTACCTTGCGAAAAGACTTTCAGGATGCCTATTATTGGTTAAGCATCAAAATAAATTGGCCATGCCACTTTTAAGCAGTCTGGAAGGGAATGTGACAAGAGAGATGTCCCCATCATGGCAAACACAGGCATAAAAAGGGGGGGGGGATGTCGATTGCAGTCAATTAGGAGCCCTTGCCAGAACACTTACACAGCTTCCTCACCAACCAGAGAAAGGATTACAGCTGACACTGGCTTTCAGGCTCTGACTCCATTTGCATGTGAAAGGTTGCAAATTCCAGTTAATTATAATAGGGAAACAAAGCCAAGGTATGGATATTTATTTCTTATTAGGAAACTCTGGCTGCAATCCCAGCTCGCTTCCCACTCACGCCAACTCCCTTCACAAATCAGCTAACAGCATCTGTGGTGCCAAAAACATCTATCCATGCTGTTTAAATACACAGATTAAATTGGGATATACTTGGCCATTAGAATAGTTCTGGCATGAAGGGTCCTCCTTAGGCATGCCATTTAGAAAAGGTGTGAAGGAGGAAGGGGCTTCAGTCTGTGAATATTCCAGACCATGTGTGATTATTTCTCGTGACTATATTTCTGGCCAATGCATTCATTTTACAGTTTAGTCTTCCGCAAATGTTTATTTGTTTTATGACTGTGTAGGGGAGCAGTTTGTGGCAGCAGTCTCTGCTATTCATCTATCTTTGTGCAGGAGAACATCTGCAGAGAATCCGATGCATATGCTGGACCTGAGCTCATCAATGTACCCGTTATCAGCATGTGCCAAATAACAGTTATTTACATAATCCATTCACATGATCCATTCAATGCACTCTGCGTGCAGTGTACATGGATTGTCAATCTGTAAACAATGAAACCAGGTGTGGTCATTCGTGTGTGTCTAGAATGTACATGAGATAAAAAAGAGGTATTAATGAGATCAGGAACCTTCACTGTACACAAAAAGTTCTCCATACACACAGCAACTGGTGTACATAATTATGGCACCAAATGTCTTGTGCCATGGGTGCACAAGAACACCCATCCATCCTCTTACCCCCTTCCTTGAATGGTCCCAGTCAGCCAGAGATCACATTCTTGGCTGGCTGAGAACAGCGCAGTGCAGTATGTTCTCAAGGTGATCCCTGGCTGACTGTGGAGGGCACATGCACAGCAGCAGTTGTGCTGTGCAAGTGTGCCCTTTTCCGACATCATGACATCATGCGTGTCATGGGCGCGGAATGCTCTAGGTACGTGCCTGCACACAGCTATGCACACAGGGCTCTCTACAGCTAATATACATTGGTTAGGAGCCAAGATTGCCACTGCAATGTTACTTCCCCCCATCAAACATCTACTGATTCCTTGAAAATTATCAGACATTCTTCTCATGTAATGGCTAATAACGCCTGATAATAACCAAAATGGCCATGACAAAAGAGCATGCTCTGTGAAAGTCAACTTATGTTTACCCTTTTAGGATGGGTTAGTATTGTCCCCAAAGCAATGCCAAAAATTCAGCAGGCATGAGTTATGCGTACCAAAAAACACAACTCCATTTATTTAAAAATAAAAAGGTTGCTGCTTGGCATATAATAATAACATTGCTGTGGTTATGCTGAAGCATCAAAAGTACATAGAATTATTGCTGTTAATGCAGGTTTAATACTACCTTTGTGAGAGCTGTGACCAGAAGGTCTCATGATGAGAAGTCTTAGAGCACAATCCAAACCATGGCTACTCAAAAGTAAGCCCAATTGTATTCAATGGGTCTTGCTCCCAGGAAAGTGTCTTTAGGATTGCAGCCTAAGTCTTCAAACCTAATCACACTTGCCTGGGAGTAAGTACATTTGAACACAATGGGATGTACTTCTGAGTAGATATGCTTAGGATTGCTCTGCATATGAGAGAAGTGGAGGATCAGTTCTCCGGTTGCATCAGAAGCCCCCCTTCCTCTCTCTCTGGCATGTTGGGAATCTTGTTTCCTCCCCAATGAAATCTCCATCTCCCTCTTCTCCAAAAATCTAAAACGTTGCCCTTGGCCTTTCCAATTCCTTCCACACAAATATATTCTCTCTCCCTGCCAGGTGCTCATGAAATTGCCCTCAGCTTATCGGAACTATTTATAAAGATGCTTTTTTCATCCACAATTTGCATAGAAATGAATAGTACCTGGCGAGATCAACACACGTTTTACCGAAAAGATTTGGTGCATCTCATTTTCTCTTCCTTCCCTTCCCAGCATCCATTTAAGTTCTAAACAAATTAAGCCATTGCTGTATTTTCCTAATTTCTCTTACACCAGCTGTCCTATTATTTGTTCCTCCAGCCCTGTAAGTGTCCAGTGGGGACCTCAAAAATAAGATATAGCGATCAAGGTACTTCTTCTGTCCATCATGGTTTTGAAATGCTTTGTAATAAAATGGCTCCCTCTGTATTTGACTATTTAAGTCACGAACAGGGAGACACACATTCGCACGCACGCACAGTTTGAATGCCCCAGGAAAGCTGTCGGCCTCTGCCATCTGTTCCTATCCAACAGCCATTTTCAACAAGGGAGGCAAACGGAGAAAAACACATTGGTCGTTTTAGGAAATAAAAAGAGGAATATTGGTTACCGAATCTCTCTGAAGAGATTTTTCATGGCATGCTTCATAATATTAAAAGAAGATGCTTCAACAAGGCAGCTCTTCAGTTTTGGAAGGAGGGGGCAGGTGCTTCTTCTCAAAGATCTTGCACTAACCAAACGCTACCATGCTATGTGTCTCCGCCTGGAATAAGTTTATCATGGAGCACGAAGGGGGTCCAGCTCTCTTGGAATAAAATGCAGTGAAAATGTCAACTCTGGCTGAGTCAAAACAAGGTTATTTTTGCATTGTTGCTGGGCAGGCCAAGCCACAAAATGACCTATTTTAAAGTTCTATAGGGAATGCTTTTGACAAATGTGCCCAACTGCATTTTATTTTTTCAAAAAAACATACACAATTATCCAGAAGTTATCTATTTAAATTACATTTAAGTCAGTTTCTATGAGCACATACCCCTTCATTTCAATTCATTAATTTGGAATTATTCTTTACCCCATTCGAGTGGTTTCCGAGACAGAAATTGTATAACAAAACCAAAGCCTTTCTCATACAATCACATTTATTTATTAAGGTCAACACCACCACACACGTACTACTGAATTCACATAACTTCCTTCTTCTCTGTTAAGAATTGCATGGAAGATCTCAGCAGTATAATGCATAAGATGGAAAATATTTGGGGTGAACAGACTAGGAAAAAACCTTGAAATATCAGGGCCAGTTTAAAAGGTTAATTATATCTGCATCATGTAATACATTTCAAAATAGATTTACAGCACAATCTGATGCATATCTCATCAAACTAATGCTGCAATCCTAAAGACACTTTCCTGGGAGTAAGACCCACTGAACACAATGGGGCTTACTTTTAAGTAGACACAGGATTTTGCTCACAGTCCTATTGTGTCTTGACCTCCGGCTAAGGACAGAGAGAGGCAAGAAAGGCGTGCGCCGGATACCCTGCCCATGCGCGCACTCTAGGAACCTCTTCCCAAGGTTTCTATGCTTTTTAAGAAGGCTGTGCACATGCACAGACCATTTTTTCTTCAATTTCAGCCATGACTGAGCACAGCTGGGTCTAACGCCCCCCAGTGCTCCAAGCACCCCACCCCCCAGAAAGCCTGACAAGCGCCCAGCGCACCCCCCCAGACAAGGTAAGCCCCCCAGTTCTAGCCATGTCTACCAGTGTTGGGCTCCAGCAGGTTCGCACCTACTCTATAGAACCGGTTGTTCATGAGAGACAGGACATATAAAGTTTAAAAATAGCCATTTAAAAGTGGCTGCCAGATGGGCAGAGAACCGGTTGTTAATTTCTTTGAAGCCCATCACTGATGTCTACTCAGAAGTAAGCCCATTAAGTCAATGGGCTTACTCCTGAGTAGACTATAAGTTGGCACTCAAAAAGGAGGACAGGGTCCTCCTAAAAAATTATAAGTCCCAATTTTCAGTGAAAAATCCAGACATTCAGAGGACTACTTTTTGGGTGCCAGCATTTGGTCACCCTACATCAACCTGCACTAGCAATTTTCCTAGCAGAGATCCAAGTAGCATGCTCCATGCTGTGGAGGCTTTCCTCCTTGTAAAGTAACAAATGTCTTTGTATCCAAAGGAAATCTCTGCTACTGCCCTCCTGAAGGACCCAGTGGTAGCCAGTTTGGGGTCATTGCTTTCTGTGAAATGGGAATCATAGAATTGGGCTGTGAATCATTTTCTCTTCTTTAGGAGGTGATGAAATTACAGTATATTCCTCGGAATATCACAATAAAGCTCTAACAGGAAAAGCCGCTTGTTTTGCACTAGGCATGCCAATATGCTCACTTGCACAGCTCCTGCAGAAGGGAAAGTCAAAAGTCGCATCCAATGTTCACCAATATCTTTTATCTGGGGGGTGGGGGGTGGGGGGACATTGTCTCCTGCCACAAATCCTGAGAAGTCCTAGCTAACCTTTTCCTGGATTGGCATCTTTTCCCTTGGGACTGGAAAGGAGTCTATCACAATTAGAGCTTTCATCCAGCACAGTAGATTTCATGCAGGCTGGCAAAGGTTCCTCTTTGGCAATTAATTCCATGTTTATTCATCCCCGATTCCGAATTCTTTAAAGCTGCAAATCAAAATGCCACCCTGTGCATTGCTAACTACTTTAGGAAGCACCAAGATCGCAAATAAAGGTGCTTTTTGCATACCAATCAGAGTTAGCTCTTTTCAGAGAAGATGAATATAGCTCTGTATTTATCTCACTAATTGTATTTGCAGCATTGCAGGCAAAAGATCCTACTACCTCCTATTTGCATAATGCAAAACAATTCATTTCTTGAAGTTACAAAACTCCAAAATGAGCTATACACTGCCTCCTGAGACTAAAAAAACCTTCATTGTTTGAACTGCCAATCCATATAAATTGGATTTATCAGGAGGGGGGAAAGCTTATGTACCATAAACCATCAGAGAATAATCACCTCGGAGCATGTGTGCACTGTAAATTCTCGACTTAAAAGACAAATGTGACAGCTGACCAAGCACATGTTGCTTAATTTATGTCCACAAAATAATTATAAAAATAGACAATGGATTTCCCTCCCAACCTCATGCTGGGTTTAATTCACAAAATCAGGTAATATTCAAAACAGTGACAGCATTTTCTCATCCAGACCACCCAAGTATCTCTTTAAACGCATTATCTACAGCTGCAAGCTTTCATCCTTTCAGCTGAAGGAAGAAAACATGAAAATATTCAAGGAACTTATGCCCTGTTCCTATCCCTACCCAAGATATTAAAATTTAATATAATAAAACAATATGTCTGCCTGGTCACTAATGATTTCCTTGATTTATACCAGTATTTTCATTGGTGTTAGTCCAAGGACCAAACTGGGGAGGGGGGCAGGTCCAGGCCAGGAAAGCAGGATAAGATCCTGATGTGCACAACTGCTGCCAAGATCTTTCTGATCTCAACCCCTGAACTGCTCCACTTCAGCCCACTTCCTAAGATAATCCCCCACCAAACTGCCTCCTTTGCCACCTTACCTGTTTTGTACCTTCTCTGGGAGTGCATGTACAGAGCCTCCAGCTGTGTGCATGAGCGGCTGTGGTGTGCACGACAGTGTCATGTCATTTCTGAAACCATAAGCGTTCCAAGATCTGCAGCCGTAAATACTTCGGACCATTATACTGTTATAGTCTTCAACTGAAGGCAAAGTGGCTAATGAGAGCAGATTAACAAAAGACAAGATCCACATGGTGCATATTTCCATTAATGCTGTAGAGGATTCTTTGTTTTCTTTTTAGTCAAGTTGTTTTTGAGCAGAATGTCTCTTTTTAGCACTTGTTACGGCCATTTCATGCCAATGTCCTGGACTATATGAACTTCCTTGTAAAATGAAAACTTCTTGTCAAATAAGGGCCTTCAGTGTGCGCTCTCAGTGGTTTGATAAAGTTTACCTACAGGAGATATGTCCCACCACTACACTGGCTAATGTGGAAGAGAGAAAAATTTGATTGCTATCACTTGGGAAAACCATGGATCCCCTAGAACAGTGGTTCTCAATCTTCCTAACGCCATGACCCCTTTATAAGTTCCTCATGTTGTGGGGACCCCCAACCATAAAATTATTTTCGTTGCTACTCTATAACTGTAATTTTGCTACTGTTATGAATCATAATGTGAATATCCAATATGCAGGATGTATTTTCATTGTTATAAATGAAATGTATGTTCTATGCACACACTGAACACAGTGGGAGGCTGCAATCATATCCACATTTACATGGGAGTAAAGGTCCCCCCCTGACTATAATGGGATTTATTTCAGAGTAGGCTTGCATAGGATTGGGCGATGAGGCTGTCAGTCAGCTCTAGTGTGTGTGCAGCTACAGCCAGGTATGGCAAGCCTGACCTAGCCCCCTGCACCAGGGGTCTTTAGGCGACCCCCAGGAAACCTCTAGGTGACCCCAAAAGGGGTCCCGACCCCAACTTTGAGAAACACTGCCCTAGAAAGTGGGAAAGGGAGGTCAATGAGTCCATGTTAAATTTGTACTGGCACTTCCTCTTTCCCACTCTCCCTGGCAGATAGTTATATTCTTGCTTGCTTTTAAGAATGGTAGATAGAAAAATGAAAATGTTTGGGGAAGCGAAGAGGGAGAAGGGAGATTGGGGAGCTCTCAGCAAATATACAGTTTTTTCTTCATCAGTGCTTTTCTTCATCACAACCTAATACAGTTGTAGCAAACCTATGGCAAACATGCTACAGTGGGCACAGAGAGACCTCTTTGTGGGCACATGAGCCTATTCACCCAGCCAGGGACATTGTGGGGCTGCACATCACCCAGTGCATCATTCAGCATGCAACTGGCCCACTGCGCGTGCCTGGAGTTCCAGGTATGTGCACTGGGCACTGGTGGGCTCAGTTGGCTCTGCTCCGAAGCTCTGGGCATGTGCTTTATGCTCAGGGCACACTGCCCACTGTGCATGCCCAGAGTTCTGGGCATGTGCACTGAGCACTTACCTGTTTTGGGTTGCAGTTTGGGCACTTGGTCTCAAAAATGTTCACCATCAATGACTAAGTACAACTGGCACAATCTTGGTGCGGATAATATTTTTAATTTCTTTGCAAGCATATTGAAACATTGTTCCTCTGAGCAAACAGTATTTATTCTGTCTCATGAAGGATACTAATGAAATTATTGGGCTTTTTGGAATGTCATTTAGAAGGGGTAAGCCAAAAGGATTAGAATCTTCCGTTGCACAGAGTCTCCTGCACCATAAAAGCAGACCTGGGTCTTGCAATATGAAATTAACAACTTTAATCACCTTTGGCATTTGCAGATATAAAGCCCGTTGAGCAAGGAATTTATCATGCAGCCCATTTGCTTTAGAATCCAGGGGAAACATTATGAACATTGGGCCATTTACCTACGATAAGCTAATTAATGCAAATGCAACACATATATTCCATCCTATCTCTGTCGCTTTAACTTGTTTGTTTTATGGGATTGAAAGCCTGCTTAATATGCATTTGACTTGACAGTAAAACAACAGAGGTGTTGAGAGAAATGGAGGTGCTTACCTGTTCCAAATCAACTTTGCAATGGCTGCTCCGGCACCTCTTATTTACAGCCAATTCCGAGCAACTCATTAGTTATGCTGCATTGAGCCCAAAATGTCATCTCAGGAAATGCAAACACTCTGCAATTGACAAAAGAAATTGTTCTGTGCCAGGGAATATTTTTATCTTCATGCAAAGCGTTTAGGAAATCCTTATCAAAGGCGGGGGCATGCAGATTTGGTTGGGGAAGCAATAATCATCCTGAACATCGGAGAAGAAGTGTTGTCAAGCTTTAGAGAATAACATTTTCTATTTGGCCTAGGAGGTATAATTAGATATCCAGCTCATGGGATTATGGTGATGAAAATATAGGAAAGGATTTTAAAAATATCATCCATCTTTCCTCTCTTAATCATCCCCAGCTCCACCTCAATGCGATTAAAAACTTTTTTATAAAGCCAACTCGGTACAGTATTAAGAATTATCTTCCAAAGCACATTTGCACTTAAGAGAGTTTGGGTAGAAGTTTCTCAGTATCATTCCCAATTGTTTCTTGTGAATAGTCCTAAAAACCAGTGGTTCCCAAACTTTTTTTGACAGGTGGCTCCCTTGCCCCACTGGGCCATTGGCCGCAGCTCCCCAAGCACTGTATTGGAAGGTGAGTTTTTTTTTTTTAGAAGATTCCATCGCTCCTATGGGTGATTTCCATGGGTCCTCAGGAGGCATGACTCACATTTTAGAAACTGTGGCAACATTGCATGGGTGTTAGTAATGTCAGTTTGTCATTGATTTCAGCCTAGGCTGGAAAATGTCCTAGATGTGTTTGTTTAAAAAAAACACCTAGAAATTTGCTTATCTTCTATATATATAAAAGAGAAAAGTCACTCACTGACTGATACACTCACTCAGTGACTCACTCACTGACTCATCACCGCCCTGCCAAAACCGCTGGGCCTAGAAGTGTGAAATTTGGGGTGGGTGTTCCTTCTGTGACGGAGGAGTGCTCTAAGATCCGGTTTTCGGAAATTCCAACCGGAAGGGGGTGAAAAGGGGCGCAACACGTTTTCCCCCCTATACTTTGCATTGGAGAATTGCTGACTCATCAACATTCCGCCCCAACTGCTGGGCCTGAAGCATGGAATTCTGGGAGGGATTCTTCTGTCACCTGAACACCCACCAAGAACCCATGTGGAGAAATTTAACCCTTCAGGGGCTGAAAAGGGGCAACATGTTTTTGTCCTATACTTAACATGGGAGACTGACCAACATCCAGCCAATTTGGTGCTCAGTACCTGGTGCACTGGGGGATGTTGTTTGGAGGAAGAGGTTGCACTGGCGAGGATGCTGCACATGGGGGAAAGTTGCGCATGGGGGAAGTTGTGCACGGGGGATGATGCGCATGTAGGAAAGTTGTGCATGTAGGAAAGTTGTGCATGGGGGAAGTTGCTCATGGAGGGAAGTTGCACATGGGTGGAAGCTGCACATGGGGGAAGTTGCGCATGGGGGAAGTTCTGCATGGGGAAGTTGCACAGGGAGGATGTTGCACAGGGGGGAAATTGCTCATGGAGGGAAGTTGCGCATGGGGAAGTTGCGCATAGGGGAAGTTGCTCATGGGGGATGATGCACATGGGGGATGATGCGCATGGGGGAATGTTGCACATGGGGAATGTTGCGCATGGGGGAAGTTGCGCATGGGGGAAGTTGCGCATGGGGAAAGTTGCACAAGGGTTGTTGATGCACATGGGGTGTTGATGTGCATGGGTTGTGGATGCACTGTGGGGGATGTTGTATGAGGAAATGTTACTCCTGCAACGCAGGTACGCTTTTTGCTAGTTATCTTTATAATTCAGGATCAAAGTGGACATGCATAAAAATGTGTGCAAGAGAGACACTTTTAAACAAAAGTACATCTTTTTCTCAAAAACAATCACATTTGGGCAACAGTCTTAACCATATTTTTCCTGGGAGTAAGATCAATTGAACACAATGGGGTTTACTTTGGAGTAGACATGGGTAGGATTGTGCTCTTTGTGAGATAAAACCCAAATAGGAACTAGAGTGCACAAGGCAATTAATTCTTTTGGTTGTATGCTAAATATAAAAAGATGCATGCCAGTTTGCACCAGGATCGTAGCATGAGCAGTAGCACTAATCACCCCGTCTCAAGAATACGGTTCAAAAACATGTGCTGGCAAATTTCTTCTAGCTCTCCTGTAGCAGAGCTCTACAATACATAGATATTGTGCTATAATGATGGCTAGAAGTCTCTTGACGCTTTTGATGGTCTTGATGATGGATGGAAGCCTCTTGATGCTTCCATCTCTAATGGTGGAAACCTCTGACAGGTGTTTCTTGTATTGCATATGTCCTCCCAAATCAGAAGTAACTGGCAATGATGTCATTGCCAGCTACTTCTGGTGGTACTTTGAAAAGGTGAACCATGTGAAGTGGTATAGCTGAGGGCAAGCACTGAGAAACACTGCGCTAAGGCTATGGGATATTTAGGTCCACAGAAACTATGCAAACCACTGCAAATGTAGCCATTCCTTTGGTAACTTTCCTCAAGAGCAAGATAGCTCCAGCTAGTTTTCTGTTTCCTCAGATACAGAACCATGTTTTAGAATGGACAATACATGGATTTAGGAGTGGTGGTAAGTTACCACTAAAACTGTCATTCAAGCAAAGGACTGTTAGGGCATGTCCGTAACTGTGTTAACTGAACATTGAAAGCTTAAGTGTATCTTCTTATACTCCTCGCAGAAAACAGCATACATAAATTCTCAGTAACTAAGAAAAACTTTATACTATAAGGGTTGTGCTGAAGAAAGAGAGCAAAATATTCTGCTAGAATTCAGCTGGAAGCTGAATTGTAATTTCCTAAAGAATGGAAATTGTAATTTCCTAAAGAATGGCACATTAATTTGATATTAGCAGAAACTAGCAATGAATGAAACTAAATGGATCATATAAGTGTTAATAAAGGGATGTCCTGAAGATTAAGAGCTCATTGTTTTCAGAGATTACAGGAACATCTCACAATGGAAAAAGATTTACATTCTTAAATATTCACTTGGTAGGCATTCATTTCATTTTTGAATTGGTGGAACTCTGCTAACATTGTGTCCATGCTTTTTATTTGTATGCAGTGTCTCTTTCCATTCACATACACACACAAAAACCATTCTCAGGCTAATTATTCACTTAATTCATTACTCATACTCCATCTCTATCTCTCACACACAGAAGGAGGCACAACCACGTCACCCAGTTTATATAAATAGATATTATTGCTGTAGCTCTTCCTATCTAGTAGGGCTCAATGAATACTCTTCATGGACAGCACTAGTTCAAAGTCATCAGATACTTAACCACTCTGGGAGAAGCTCCAACCTGCACGATTAGGAACTCACTGCATGGCACAGCATTCAAGGAACACCCAGAATGTCCTAGTTTGAACATCCACAACTCCTGGTTTGAGCTAAATGAAGGGAGATACTGAAGACTTCAGGTCTTAGCAGCAAATGTCATGACTCCGTTTTCCAACAGACGCACCTGCTGAACAGTTTGGAGTCCTTCAATTTATTCCAATTATAGCAAAGTCCTTTTCAGAAAACTGATCTGTCAATCAACTGAGCAGGGCATAAAGAGGATATGGAGAGAAACTGGGATCAAGGCAGCAGTTTCCATTGCAACCTGGACATGTTAATTTGAAAATCAAAATATAGACTGTATGCCTCTATCTGTGCACATCAGTGGCATAACTAGGGGGTACAGAGGCATGCAGTTGCTCCAAACAACAAGCTTTAGGGAGGCTACAAACTAAGCTTGACACTAGTGGCTAAAATTGTGAAAAATGGGATATATATGAATGATAGTACCATCATGTTATACATTATTGGAAAGGTAATTTAATACAGAATGCAATGAAACAAACTGCATTGGAATATCTGTATTCTAAACATTATGGCAATTAATGAGAAAATGAAAACACAAAAGCCTCTGGAACAAAAAGTGGATTTTCTTAATTCAAAACTTTCCCATAATACTGATTGTGCTGAGAGCCAATGCTCTGAGGGCCAGTGGCTTGCAAGGGAGCAGCAAATTGTTGCAGACCAGTTAGACACACACTGTGGGCCAGATCTGGTCCCTGGACTGATGTTTGGAGACCCCTGCATTATACAGTTTTATGCTTATAAATCCCCTTCATACAATATGTGGCTACTAGGGAGAACCACTAGAAGTGATCCTGCTCTGGTCCAGTTACTTGTGATTGTGGTGCTGGAGGAAGACATGGCTTGCAACTGCAGTGCTCGTTCTCAGCAAGTGAGAAGAGGATGAGAATGTCTCTTGAAGCAGCTGGGCAGGCAGTGGACAGACATGGAGTACAGAGAACTTTCTTGTTTGCTTCATCCTCCAGTCCACCACTCAAAGCAGCTGCTTCAGTCCATCATGCAGCTGACCTGGCCCTGCATTGATTGAATGCATGGACCAGAAAGCAATATGAAGGTTAAAGTATTTTTCATGTTCCTCTTTAGTAACCTTTGTACTGTCACTCAAACAAAGGCATGAATGACAGTCTGTGTTTTAACATGTTCAGACTGGCATGACATGAAACAACATTTATTTTTAAGGTGACTTTCATCTGTCAACTGAATCTGGTGTCTGCTCTGCACAAGCTCTGGTTGCCTTGCTCTGTACAAGTTTTGCATTCCTGCGCCATTATGATTCAGAGCCAGATGGTTCCATCAATCACAGTCCGGCAGGTGGACTTACTTACAGAGCTGGGGGAAACGCCAACTTCTCTGACAGCCATGATGCCCCATTTTCCTCACCTCCTGGCTTAATACTTTCTGTAGGAGAGACTGATCAAAATCACATGTGACATCTGGATGCAACAAGCAGATCTTGCTGTGCATAACAAATTAAGGAAAACGGCACAAGTTTACAACTTGCTTTTGAAACATCTCCCTTTTATTGCAACACTTTTAAACAGTTGCCATCAGATTGATCTTCTTTTGTCCCCAAATTACCCCAAAGTAACAATCCAAGCTGGCACAAGTCTCTTGTGCCAGTCTGGGAGTGTCGCAAAGATACCATACAGTACTTTTTCCATTTTCAGGTGTGAAAGTGTTCTGGAAGAAGAAGTGAGCCGCAGCCAGTGCAAAGATCTGGGTCATTGGGAAAGGGCTGGAATGATGTGGGAAGGAGGCGGTTTAGGATGGGTGACTTTGTGCAAGGCAACCAGGGTGCAGGAGGTAGAGCTGGAATTTTCGAAAATATATACAAGTAGATAAATAGGTACCACCTCAGGAAGGTAAACAGCATTCCATGTGCCTCGGCGTATAGTCGTTTTGGCCATATGGCAAAGGTGGATCTTTGCCTTTGAATCAGGGATGAGCATTGCACCCAACAGCAGTGGTTGGTGTCTGTAGAGGCAGTGGGGCAACTCGCAGCCAGTCACAACTGGCAGGACAACCTTTACCTTTATATCTGCTATTATAACCAAAGATTGCCTTCTTCTTTTTGTTTTTCAATACTTCTTAATAAACTCTACAGACTTTTGGAAGTATGTAGATTACTTCCTGATTCCTATTAGCCTAATAATTGGAGGAACTTTGAAGGTATTAACTCCAGTCCACAATCTAAAAACCACCATATCCATATATTTTTACCTCTTGCATTATACATTATCTGATTGAGTTCTAATTCTGAACTAAGCAAACCCGTGCTTGAGACAGTGTATGTTCACATATACAGTAGTGGAATAATGTGTGTATATGTATGAGAGCACTGTTTGTAACATCAGTGAGTGTACATCAGATCAATATGTGAGCCACAGTGTTTTCAGTGTTATCCTAGTTGTATTTTTCTGGTCAACAGTACAACCACTTCTACTGAGATAAACTTGTACTGAAACTCGTGAACAAAACAGTTACTCATCCAGGTTCTTTTAGGTACCTGTGCCAAAATCAACTTAAACATAACACTGGCCATTTTGTCTCTGTAACCATAAGTAGGCTCATACATCTGGATGTTCCATCAAGAAAAAATACTTTTGGCTTCAGCTGACCCCTTCAGGATAAATATATTAAGCTCTACAGAGCTGGTCTAAACTGCTTGACAACTCTTTTAGGTGTGAAGGTGGAATTTTGCCAACCTAAATTTTTGGTTTCTACTAGAATATAAACAGTCGCCTTGAGGTGCTCCTGGCTCAGTCAATGAACAAATGGACTTGTTTATATAAAACAGACTCTGTGAAAAATTTCCACATGATTTAGACATAACTCATGTGTATGCAGAAATAAGACACAAGATTTGGCTGAAAGGCTGTCTCATCTAACTCCCTAATGAAATATCTATCCACCATCTGGATATATGGCAATATCCAAAAGATGTTACAAAGCTAAATGAGCTAATATTCATTATTAGGAGGCAAGTCCTAAACTTAATGACATGTAAGGGGAAAGCTACAAGGTCCAGAGCTTCTGTTTCCTTTATTCGGCAATGATGTTATCATCAAGCAATTGTAGGGTGAGACTAACCCTACAATCCAGAGTAACTATGGGAAGACAGAAGAGGCACTTACTCTGGACTGCTCTATGCATTTCCCATAGGTTTCCCATAGGTGGCACCATAACTACATGGGTGTAAAAGGTCCCGTAGTTACTCTGGATTGTAGCCTAAGATGGCTGGGCAGCTAGTGGGAGCATCTGTAACTGGGGTGGGTTCCAGGAGTAAGGAACTTCAAAAAAACAGGAAAGGAAAATGGTAGCGAAGGAGTTGTAGAGGCTTGGAAGCAGAAGGAAGGAGATGGAGATAAGTAGATAGGGATGAGTGCAAAAGAGGAACAAGGTATTAATAAGTGGTAGGAAGAGGTAAGAACCCTCAGGTAGAGAAGGTGAAGCAAAGCACTGCAGCAGCCCTAATTGGTCTCCTCAGAGCTGCAGCATCAATTTAGCCCTGGATTTCCACACGCTGCCCAGGAATGGAGTTGGGATCTGACATTGCCAGCCATGCCTCCTGCTTCCCACTTGCCTTCCAATAGTCCTGTCCCTATCTGCCCCCAAAAATCTCCCTCTCAGCTCTTCCAACTTACCCCTTTACTGTTCCATGCACTGGCCTAAAGCCCCCAGAAGTAGTGAGGGTGTGGGAAAGAGGTGCAGGTAACCAGAATTATAAAGATCCACATTTCCATATTGGTCTGAAACAAACAACAAAATATTTGACTTCAAGCTTCTATTATGCACACACAGATTTGGGTGGCTTGATGATCAAATACTTCTGACGCGGCTGCATATAAATTACACCAGCTGTTAGTCTAGACTGCCAGAGCCACTTATACTGGCACTGAAGTAAAGGACACATTGAGTCTGCCAGTTGGTGAGCTCTTGACATTACCTTTGCTTTAATGATGCGGCACTTGATGTATGCACATGGCTTTTGTTGATCTTGTGCTAATTAGGTAATTCAGGTTGTACTGGGCAGCGCCCAAGGGCATAAAAATCTTCACACATGAGCAAAATTGGTGGGATTTTATTTTATTGAAGAGTCAATCCTGTGAAGAAAGCAGGCCAAACACACACACACACACACACACACACACACACACACACACACACACACAAACACACACACACACAAAACCAGGCAAATTCATAGGATATGAGCTAAGCAAAGGGCATCATTCAACCTTTAAAAATTCTCTGTCTGGCAGATGGGCAGGCAAAATTTCAGTACAAGCCAGAGCTGTATGGTTTCCAAAGATCCTTTTTCAAGAAATTATGGTATGACTACATGGAATAGTAACGAACGGTCTCAGATTTCTTAGGTTTCAAATGCAAGCTTCTCTTCCTTTTCCAAGCCTTTTTATAATATTAAAATACATAAATCAGTTGATAAACCAGGTCAGCTACTGTATATTCCCCCCACACCCCGATAACTGTGAAATACTGCCGCAAACAGCACAGACGAAAAAACCAGAGACAGCCTGATTACACATTGACTTATTTTTTGCACGTTCCATGTTGCAAGAGGGGGAGAGGAGGAAAATGTTACTTTAGGCACAAAGTTGGGCTTCCAGCCAGACTTGGAGTCTCTCCAAAGTGTGAAAAAGAAGCCAAGAGGGAGTCCCTACACAAAAGGGACCTTCCCAACCAACCAGACCAGAAGTTGGCAACTATTCCTGTTTCCCAGCAAATTAACACAGGCATTATTTTATGGGATGATAATTTATTTCTCAGCAAATACCAACATGTACAAAACCCTGGGACTAAGATAGAACAATCTGATGCAAAACACTCCCTCAAACGGTTGCAAAGTAGAGAGAATTTTGGCAGGCACAGCTTGTCAGAAGGGAATGAGTAAATCCGCAGCATCTTCTGGTATCAGTGGACTGCCATCTTTGTACAGCATCTGGGTTTGTAGTAAACAAGCAATGAGTTTGTAAATCAACTATAAAATTTCATAGATTGAACTGGACAATACCCTTACAACTGATTGCTCTCATATGTACAGGTGAGGACAACAAGAGTCCGCCTTCTCTTCTTGCTCAGGATAAGATAGGATGACCCAATCCTATCCAATTTTCCAGTGCTGAGGCAGCCATATCTATGATACATATGCTGCATCCTAGGGTGGAAGATTAGTCACAAGTAAGGGAACATTTGGGCCCTTCATGCACCTATTTAACAACATCATCAATACCAAAATATGGATGTAAAATTCCAAACTTCCAAAATTCAAAATTCCTTATGAATAGGCCAAATTCATGCAATTATATCACAGAAAAGTCTGAAAATCAGCCATGCAGTTCAGACTGTTAGAAAGCATACACTGATGCTATTTTGCTATGCTCATGTACAGATATCTGGTGGCACTGCAGGTGAACGGGAAAGGAAGTCATGCTCTCACTTCCCACTACCAATAGTCGGTGGTTGCAGTCAAGGGTATTTGACCGATCTACCTCCAAGTTATGAGAGATGTCAGAGATTGGTGCATTTTGACCTTTTTTCGTTCGACTTCTGAAATGTAGAGTACTGCAACCTGATAGTTTTAAATAATTGTATCTTCTCTTAATCTATATAGTCTGCTTTTTTATTCTATTGTTAGTATTTTTCAAAGTTTTGCACTTTCATTAACTGTTGAAAGGGAGTTTGTTGATTTGAACTGCATTTTCCTGAAGTGCTCCCTCTGTATTTACTACTGAAAGTCTTCTCATCATCTACTTCCTCTCCCCAGTTAACCATAAGCAACCAGTTGGCCTCTAGGACACAGGTATCAAACTCAAGAGCTGCAGGCCAAATCTGGCCCTTGGGGCCATTTTATCTGGCCTGCGAGCCTCTCTCCCTCTCCCCCAGGAGGCGCTTGCCAGCACCACATCTGTCTCTCCCAGGGTGACTGTGTGAGGGGGTGCCATGCGGGCCAGGGGCTCACCGGCCAAGTGGACTGGCTGGGAGCCCAACAGGGAGCCTGTGGGTTCTAGTGCTGCCTAGTCACCTCCAACATGGCGACTGCACTAAGTGGCACTAGGAGGAAAAGATGCTCCTTAGTCAGGGGGCCTGGTGGGCTGAGAGCCTAGTTTGGGAGGCTTTTGGGTACTAGTGCTGGCCTCCTCTACAGCTCTAGAGAAGATGGCCAGGCCAGGCGCCCAGTGAGGAGCCCTCTGGAACAGTGGGCAGGCGACAGAGGAGTCCAGCAGCAGCAAGCAGAGTCCCCTGGCTGTGCTCCTCGCTGAGATTTCCCTCCCCAGAGGAGGAAGGCAGAGCGGCAACTGTGCAAGGTGGCTATGCATGCCTTCATGCCTCCAGCCCTGTCCACACTTTCCTGAGAGGAAGCCCACTGACTATAACGGGGCTGTCATCTGAGGAGATGGGCAGGGGCTTGGATCTCTCCCTCCAGCCCTGTTCCTCCAGCCCTGCCAATACTTTCCTAAGAGTAAGCCCACTCACTATAATGGGACTTACTTCTGAGGAGACTGGCAGGGGCTTGGGATCTGTGCCTGCAACCCTGTCCATACTTTCCCAGCATGACTTTATGTCATAACCAAAAAAGGAGACAAGGACCCCCCCCCCCCCGATGTAGGATACCCAAGAAAAATATAGGACATTACAATATAAAAACACTATTCTTAACACATGTACTCATGTAATACATGAAATACTTTCATGTGGTAAGTTTAAGCATGATTAGCAGAATTCTAAGCATGTCTACTCAAAAGTAAGCCCCATAAACTTCAAAGGATCTTACTGCCTGGACAGTATCTTTAGGACTGCAGTCTATGGCTGTAATCCTAAAGACACTTTCCTGGAAGTAAAAACCATTGAACACAATGGCTTACTTTTGAGTAGATATGGTTAGGATTGTGCTCTATGTTACTTACTGAATTTTAAAGGTGTGGTTTATCAATTACAAGAAGGCTCCATGCTGCCAGCTCACAAGAAAAAGGAGGACAATGAAGATTTTTTTCTGGATGCAAACCTAAAAAGAGGGTATGTCCTGGAAAAAGAAGACATATGGGCACTCCACCCCCATAGCACCTGATAGTCAGGATCACACAGCCACTGTCCATGGAAGTACTACACATGCTTAGCAGTCTCTCTTCCCTGCAATCATTCCTCTCCTTCTGCAGCCACTGTCACAGTTTGGGGAGGGGGAGTCAGTATCTCATGTAAATATGTGGCACAAGATCCTCACATCCCCCCACCTTTCCCTCTTCCCAATGGCTCCCTAATGCCCTGTGCACCATTCCTTGTTACAACCCTCTGGTGCAAGAGGACCATATGTCACAACCAAAAAAGAGGACAAGGTCCTCTTGTAGGACATAACAAATTAAAAGTTAAAAACACTCATATTTACATTTAACTTATAGTCATGTGGTTAATTTAATTTTAAACATGTATAAATTTAAAACTATTACATGTATTTTATTACATCTACTTGATTAATTTCAAGATGGCTACATGCTGCCTGCTCACAAGGAAAAGGAGGGCAATGAAGTTTCTCCAGGATACAAGGCTGAAAAAGAGGACATGCCCTGGAAAAAAGGACATATGGTCAACCAGTACTTTCCTGGGAGTAAGCCCCATTGACTAGATGGGACACTTCTGAGTAGACATGCAAAAGATTGGATTCCGGCCCTCTGGAGACACCATTAATACTAATTCGGCCCTCCGTATGAAATGAGTTCAACACCCCTGCTTTAGGAAATGGAGCAGGTAGAGATAAGAGTCAATTTCATCAAGTTCCTTCCCTGGTAGGTGCAAAGTTGCATATTGCATGCTTTATGGACCCAGTGGGGAAAAGACAGGATGTAATATATAACCAAAATATAACAAAATGCATGTTTTTAACAGAAAAAAGGTCATTTAACACATCTTGATCAGTTTTCTATGAGTTGCCCCATACAGAATAATCCAATTTGTCCCTTATAGAATAATTTTTGAGTCCTTAAAAAGCTTAAAAAGATAATCTGGAAAGCTGCTTTTTTATTGATGAATGTTGTTATATTGTACCTCTGAAACCAACAGCTGTGGACTGTTGCTGGTTTACAACAAAAATAATAGTTTTCTGTTTACTATCACCACATCATATATAGAGCAAAAAGAGATGCATTTTACACATTTGGTGCTGTAATAATTTCTGAGCTTTCACTAAATCCTCCCACCGCTGCCTTGTCTCAACAGGCAATATCAGGAGACTCTTGAATCCACACTAAGGATTCCCATTCCCACCAAGTTAATTCCCATTATTTTGCTTAAGTAAGATTTAAACCCTTGCTGCCAAACCTCAGATTTGCCACAAAAGGTATGTAAATTGGGCCCACTTGCAAATTCAGGTGGCATACTTCCAATCAGCCCGGAGCGCTTGCACTCTGAAGTCAGCCAAGAGCCAATTTGGTATTTTCCCCCTGGCCGAGGGTGCCTTAGTCAGAAATTACACATACACACATTCTCCATTGCACAAAGAGTCTCAAATACAGTACTAGATAAAATGTGGGGAAGGAAATATTGGTGTACTCACTCAAGCAGCTGCTATAATTATAATCTTAAAATGGACACTAAAATCAATGAAAATTTAAAAGCATTGTATTATAGATTGGTTTTATTTTTGCTTCCTAGTCTCTCAACCTTTAGGCTATCATAGTGTTATATTTAGAGTTCCTAGAGCAAAACTCTTAACTGGAAATGGTATTTTATTTAAAATGGTTTGCCTTCTGCCTTTCAATCTTTGATTCCCAAGGTAGCTTACAGCATCGCTTAAAATCATCTATCATGTAAAGACAGTAAACTAAAAAAACAACAACACCATAACCATCATCAGCAGTACTACAATGCAGCAATAAAACCCACCACACTAAAAACCCAGGGGGAAAAGGAACATTTTTTGACCTGGTGCCTAAAGGTCACAGCAGACATTTGGCTAAGTGGGTTTTAAAGAGGCTGTGCTTCATCTGGAAGATCATTTTATTAAGGAAAAACGCAGCTGTTAGGGAGACCCTTACTGGGACCCTGAAATGCAGGGAGAGGAAAATTAACTCTTTCCCCCCATACTCTTTCTATATATTTAATTCTCTTGCTGTTTCAGCAAATAGCTGCTTCAGGGAATAATATTCAATGAAAAAATGGTGCAAGGGAAGAAAGTTAAAATTCCCCTCTCTGTTCAAGCCAGTTCCGAATGTGCCATCTCACTGTTGCCTTTTGCCAAAAGATGGGGAAATCCATAGTAAAATGTGCTTTACAAGGGAAGAGTGAGTGGTGGGCTTCAGGGGGTTCTCACAGGTTCTATAGAACCCTTTGCTAATGAGTGTCTGGTTCTGTAACTAATGGGACATAGAACCTGTTGTAAATTTAGGTTATTAGGACATAGAACCTGTTGTTAATTTATTTGAATCCCACCACTGGGGAAGACCCTAGTAACATATTAGGGTGTCCACATCTTCTGGACAACTTTCCATCTCAATCAAGCAGGCTGAGGAGAGGCCCCTTTCTGAAGGTTCTCTTCTCTTGTGCTTCTGGGGCAGGGAAGGCTGAGGAGAGGCAACCATCAGCATTCCATTTCCATTTCAACTGCCATTTCTAACTGCCTCTGGGAACGATAATAGGCCAGGATGAGGAGAGTCTAGGGAGCAATTGAGGAGTGCCACAGAGGTGGCGAAAGGGGAACTGAGATGCTGGAAAGTGGATGGTTCTTTATCAATGGATGTTGTTATATTATACCTCACAAGTGACAGTTACTGTTACTAGTGTATGTGCCTACTCCTCATATATCTGACTATAGGTCTAACATCGCCATCTGCAGCATTTGGTTCCAGGAACCTCTGTGGATTCTCATTTTCATGTTATAGAAAAGCAATTATTTACTGTGGTAACAAGACAAGCAATGAATCAATATGAATCCATTTCTCTTTCAAATTGCTTAAAACAGCTGAGTTTCACCTCAGAGGTAGAAGCTTCCCTTTACAAAGCAATTTATAAGTGATTATCACTTTGTCTTCATGTGATAATCATATGGGAGATGGGAGGGTCTCTGCCTCCTAGCTGAAACCAAAGTGGAACCCTTTCTGAACTTTTCTAAGTCAAGCTTAATTGCCTGCCAAATTGCCATGGTAAGCAGGCTGCTTTTAAACCATTAACTACTAATTAAGGGATGTTTATCTTTTAATTTACAGTGCCCCTCATTCATGTTGAGATAATATAGCTGATAAATAAAACACTGATAATTAGATTACACCTTTATTTATCCTCCTTTTCTGCACAGGCATGGTGTCCAGAAGCGTACCTAGTGGGGATCCATGTGTGCCAATGATTCTGAGCAGCACAGCTGTGTTCCCCTGAGGGCCACCATACCTACTGTCTTCCACTCAGAGGCCTTCTGACTAGGGTTATCAGATACAAAGTGGGTAAGAATGTCTATATCTTTAACCATGGTTTAGAAGAGGGCATCTATGGCATATGCAGTTTTCCATGTTGAGCTTGCACCTACCATAAATCCCTTTCCTATGCAATTGTTAGAGATATAGACAGTCTGTCATGGGTGTCACTATCCTATTTGACACTCAAATAGGTACTCAATGGCACTCAGAAACCCTCTGCCACCCCTCAATTATTGGCACTCCTATACAGGGTATACCCTCCCAGATGCAGTTGCCCCTCCTCCCTCTCTCTCACCTATTTGGGTTGGCAGGAGATGCTGGGGAAGTTTCCCTTTGAAGCTGAACACCCTGATCCTTCAAACCACAAATGGGAAAGGGGTCAACTGGGATTCCCACATACATGACCAAGTGGCAGCCAGAAGACACCAGACAGCAGCTCCCAAAGAGGCTTTGTTCTGAAAATTTCTTCAGATGGAAAGTTCTTCCACAGATTTTTCTGGACTTTGACTATGTGATATAGATTTCATACTATACTTGTACAATAGAAACATTGTTCAAATTGCTTCTATTACAGAAACATTACTTAAATTACTTGAAAAGCCTGTGGAATTAAATAAATCCAATGTAGAAGTAGCACCTAAAGGGAAACTCTTTTTAGCCATACAAAATTTGAAGGCTGAAATTGCTACCTATCATTCACTGCAAGCATTTTCTCTTCCATAGTGTTTTGCTTTGAAATAAGTTAATTGTTTTCCACTCAGAAATAGAAACTAAAATAAAATCATGAGTAACCTTAGTGTACCTTTCCCCACAGAAGAAAGCAATTGTCCAAAAACAGAAAAATGGCATGTCTATCAATAGTAGCTGGCCAAAAAACCTGGACATGGCAAATTAGGAGGAACAACAATCATAAGAGGAAATTCCCTTATTGTGCAAGAAACCCTGTTAGAATGACCATCAACTTATTGCTTCTGCAGATTCTGGAAGGTCAGTCAGACGCCGCTTCATCTTTTCAGTGTTATGTGCTAAGAAGGACATTCATGTGCCACTCTTATTTCAAGATGGCTGGTACTGACCAGATTCAAGGAAGAGAATTCCTCTCCCCTGAATTGTGATGGTTAGTTTGAGGGGTTTTGTTTTGTGAAGGGAAGCTAAGGTTTGACATGCACCTGTGAGAAAAAGCTTCATGTCTTCTCCTCAACCACCTTGAAGCCTGAATTCAAGGGAAACAACAACATTTTGCATACTGAGGGTGCAAAGCACCGCCTTGATGTGATTTTTACAACAGCTCTGAAAGGTATTTTGTTGTTATCTCCATATTGCAGCTGGGGAGTTGAGGCAGAGTGGCTCGCCTGAGGCTGCCCAACAAGGTCACGGCAAAGGTGTAGCTTAACCACAAAAGCCTTGATTCACAGTTCAGTTTGGTCTGTCAGCCGCCATGCTGCACCAGCTCCCTAGGCAGGGTATATGTTTCCAAAACAAATAAATGATACACTGAAATCTTCCTTTGCAACAGGACACCATGCAGTGTGTGAGCACTACAAAGGAAATCTTTTAAAGGACCAAATTAAATGGGATAAACTAGGAAATCCATAGTCAGGTGTCGCTGTTTTTACTTGAATAGAATCTCCATATAGCTGTTTAAAATTGAGAAAGTAGTACTTTGGGAAGTTAGTTAGCTAGTTAGTTAGAAGTAATTTAACTATTTCCTCCCTTTATAAATATTTCCTCCCTTTATAAATATTTAAGTTTTTCCTCCCTTGTCTGATCAAAATTGCCCCCCCCCAGCCTAAACAGGGTCCATAACAAAAACAAAAAAGGGCCACAGCACTTGCAAAAATGTAGGACACCCAAGAAAAATGGAAGAAATGGAGGAATGGCAAAATAAAAGCTAAAAGCTTAGAACACTCTTATAGCTACAGTATTTATATACGGATTTTCAACTGAAAAATCCACAATCTAAAATGCAATATAGTGTTTATTACTTTCATGTGTTTAATTTAAACACTATATTGCTCATTGTTAAATTTAAAATCTATCAATTTATTAATCTTGTCATTTATTAATAAATTAATTTTGTAATCTTAGTGCCTTCAACACTGGACTGCTGGAACACGCTCTACATGAGGCTGCCATTGAAGACAGTTCAGAAGGAACAGCTCACAAGGAATGCTCACAAGGGAAAAGAGGACAATAAAGATTTTTTTCCAGGACACACAACTAAAAAAGATGTCATGTCCTGGAAAAAGAGGACATATTCCTGAACCTAGAGGAATGCATTCATGAATTCCTTTTTTTGCATTTTTCATGAGTGCATTTTTTCAAGTTAAAAAAATGGAAACTATGGAATCTTTTTTCTTACTTGTAAAGAAACAAATGTCAAATGCATGAATGAGTTCTGAATGGTCATACATTTGTTTTTATTCAGCTTCCTCCAAAAAAGAATAGCTCTGATGAAGTTTAGAGGATGGAGGCAAAAACAAGCAGGGAAAGAGAGATTGGATAGCTTCAGTTGCAGTTTTGAAGACACTTTCCTGGGAGTAACAGCCATTGAACACAATGTGCAACACAATGTGCAATCTGAGTAGACACGGTGAGGATTGTGCTTTTCACTCCCAGCACATTTTAGCAAAAGTGTCCAATATCTTAAAAGATTTTCAAAGGGCTGATGTCAAGGTTCAGAGCAGGTGGCACTGATGATCTGCTATTCACTTGGCCACCAAGTGCACAAATCAATGTTAATCTTTTGAACCGGCTGCTAGGCACTTCCAATTGCAAGCAGGGGTAACAGGACAAGAACCCCCAAAATAAATATACAAATAAAAAGAGGCAGTAGCTGTTTCTACAGAAGCACATTTGCTTACTGACAGAGCAGTCCTAATCCCTGGTTAGGCTGGCACAAGTCCTATGCTGGCTTGGGATGTTGCAAAAGTGCCATAAGGCACTTCTGCACCACTCTGGGATGTTAGGCCAGTGTAAAGACATGTGCTAGTCTCACCATGCCATCAGAGGAACAGGAAGATGGGTGAGTTTTGATGGCCTAAATTGGTTAGGATTGCACCCCCTGTGTCTTTTTGAACATCCCAGTGAGCAAAATTGGGCTTTTTATATCGGTTTCCCAGAGACAGAGCAAATACTATATGATAGGCTACTTTTTAACTTAAACCTGTTACTAATTAGTAATTTTCCTATAATTTAAAAAGGCTTTTAAAAGGCTCACAGTGGTGCTTCTGATGTCTTTTTTATTAGACTAAAAAGTACCAAGACTGCACACAGAAGCTGATCATCCCTCAGATACAGTGACCATTTTCTGTACCTTTTTTTACTTCTTACCTGCCATATTTTAAAGCTTACATCAGTCAACCTCTAAGAGATGCTCTCTGTGAAGGCTTCCCTCCCAACAGTTCATTTGGTCAATTGTGTCACAAATTGCTATGAATTCTCAGTGTGTCTCCTTTTGGACTATGTCTGAATACAAACTATGTCAGCAAGTCACAATCCTGCAGTGTGTGGTCACAAAGTCAACAGAAAGATTGATGAAAGGGGTGTTTCTGTGCTTCATTCAAAATCATTTTTCTCCTTTTATACACAGTGATCTCTAGAGTCCAAGGCAAATAAAGCAGTTCATAGGCATCAAGGTACAAAATGTTGTAACAATTTGCCTTTTGTGGTTGCTCTGACACTAGACATTGTACAGATATTACCTGTATTGTTATTTAGGCCTTGAATCTGCTTAAACACAGTGATAAAAACTGTTAATTTGCATTGTGTGTGTAATATTTTGCATATTGTTTTAGCACAGGAATGTCTTTATAAAGTGGTCAAACAGCATCTTATCTTTATAGCACTTCATGATACATTCCTGTGACTTTTATGGAAGACCGATATTTACCTTGTGCATCTCATGCAAATAAATGGAGCAGCCTCATCTGTTGAATTTCTGCTTCGGACACATCCCTCTCTAACCTGATGTTGAACTGAAAGACCAAGTCTGTCCACTGTAAAGCCAGCATAATTTATGAGACAGTGAGCTTAATCCTATGCATGTCTACTCAGAATTAAGCCCCATTGTGTTCAGTGGGTCGTACTCCCAGGAAAGTGTGTTTAGGATTCCAGACAGTATAAAGTTGTTGCTGTTTATGTAGTGCAGAAATTAGGGTGATTGTCTTGCTCCATGTTTTTTTTCCAAGCATATAGGAATATTGAAAGCACCTTAAAACTGATCTTCAGCAGAAGTTTCTTTTTTTCTAAAGTACATTTGAATATGTATGCGAAAGAGGGAAAGAGAGGTGATGCAGTTTCTGTGCTCTTGGTACTCATCATGAAATGCATTGAATTGTTAGCATTATGAAGTCTTATATGTTCTTTGTTCACAACACAGGCTGCCTCTCTCCCCTCTCATACATACATCCCTTTTCTCAGCCTCTACCAATCTTAGTTAAAGCTGCAGGATGTGGGGGAGGCTGAATTGTTCAGGCTTCATGGGGCATTCAGCGCTTGACCTCTAAGCTGCAACTGTCACTCTGGATGTCAACTAGTGGCAGGGCAGTTGTGTGGGTGGTTTGTGCGAGTGACCCAGGGGTGAAAGGCTCCGTATTCTATTATAGCCCCCTTGCACAAACTAGCCCTTCCTTATTGATGTGGTGCAGATGTTAAATCACCATCATGTAGAAAAAGTGTCCTTTTTTACTTTGTTAGGCATTTACATGACATACACAGAAAGGAGCCAGAAATGGCCTTTGGATACTCTGTGCATAAAGTTTTATGCTATAGTGGAGCAGCATATCTGTTGTTATGGGGTTGTGGGATTTCTTAATATGGAGAAAATGTGGGCATGATCCAGTCGAATAACAGCAATTAAAAACATAGCAAAAAATTTATAAGAAATGCAAGATAATATTGCAGCAAAAAAACGAACAGAACTAAAAATATCATTCCAAAAACTAAAAAGAATACCACAAAACAATAGAAAATGGATTGGTCCAAACCTCTTCGGTTAGAAGGAGCAGATTACAGGTGATGAAAAAGACCCCAATTTGAAATCCTGGAGTAAAGCTGGCATCAGAGGGTGGCACTGGTGGACAATTACTTTCAGGCTCCAGAACTGCCAATGTTCCCATAGGCTTTGTGAAATTTTGTAGCAGAGCAAGTCCACCACTCATGGCCAAGAGAATTATTCCCTTTTCCCCTCTCCCTCTCTCATCCCATCTACCAAGTTTAGCCTTTCCACAGATCTAAGGGCTGAGTAGGCAGACAGTGGCTCGTGGAGCTTACAACCCCCTTATTTACTCTAAAGAGCTGCTGTGAGTCTGGATAGATTATCTGGGGTGAGATGAACCAATGGTCTGACTTAAAGTCAATCAGCAAACTGTCTGGTTGAGGTTCTGAGTCATAAAATCAATGCTTAGTATGAGAAAAAGTTGTATCATTTCAAGTTAGTTGGCTGTTGTACTAAAACAAGAAGCAGTCCTTTGCCTTCCCAAAAGTTCTGTGAAGATTGGTCACAGATCTTCTGTGAAGATGGGGCTTACGTTTGAGTAGACATGGTTAGGATTGTGCTCAGTGACTATATCTTGCCTACCATACACAGTGCCCAATGATTCTCATGTCAGCTTTCTTGAAATCTGCAATTAAGTCTCCACTAACATCACCCCCTACTCCTCCTAAAAGTAGCTGATCAATTCAGAACTTGATGACTTCTTTTTCATAATAGGGACAGCTGTCACCACCACCAGATCGGAGTACGAGGGTATCACTCTGAATGTTTGGCTGCTACAAGCCAGTTATCTCTGTGGTAAGTCTGAGGTTAGCTTCTCCTACCATTGAATATGTAGGAGCATTGTGACTACTGAGAGAGCAGGACTCATTTTTATAACAATTCCCTATATTCTCATTTCATTTTATTTTGTCAAGCTGTAAAAATCCTGCCAACTCATCTCTTTGACAAGCAACAGCAATCTCACATGATCTTTATATTAAAGCACATGGTCATTTGAAGTGATCAAAGTAAAGCGTACAGTTTTCTGGTGAAAAATTGCTGTGACAATCTTGCATGTCATTTATAGAAAGGTAGGAGTCCAGACCTTGTGTCAAAAATGAACCTCCTACCTTTCCTTGTCCTGGGATACAATAGAAAAGAAGAACAGTGAGAAGATCTATGAACAATTCACAAACCCAACTTCAGTGAAAGGAAAGATAATTTAAACCCAATTCTATCAAAAATCCCCATGCAGACAAATGGGTCTACCCTGATCTGCACCACCTATATTGTTGGCATAAATCTACAGAGGTACCTCGCTTAACAAGTTGTGTAAAACAAGCGTTTTACATAACAAGCAAAAATTTCCAAGAAATCTTGCTTCACATAACAAGTTCTGCTTCACTTAACAAGCAAGCATGCTATGAGCATGCATGCTATGCAGCCCTGACGTGCTGCATGGAGGCTCTTTAAAAGGGCTGCTGGCCAGCGCTGCTGCCTCTAACTGCCCCCAACTTGGGGGTAGTTGCCCAGAGGTGCCAAAGGCAGCTGTCCCTGACTGCCCCAAGTGTCCCCACTGACCATCTTGAACCTCCAGCAGCAGCCCAGATAAGCCTCCCAGGAAAGTGTCTTTGATTGCAGTCTCCTAACTATTTCTACCCAGAAGTAAACCCCATTGTGTTAAATGGGGCTCACTCCCAGGAAAGTGTCTTTGATTGCAGCCTCTTAACCATGTCTACCCAGAAGTAAGCCCCATTGTGTTAAATGGGTCCTACTCCCAGGAAAGTATCTTTTGGACTGCAGCCTAAGTAGACTTTATAGGATCATGCACACTGAATGCATATTTTGAATTCAATTTCAGTGTTTTGTTATCATTTTTACATCGAGTTAATATTTTTATATGACTATTAAGGGGTTGTGGAACCAGTTGCCTGAGTTTCCATTGTTTCCTATGGAAAAATCTGCTTCACTTAAAGAGCATTTCACTTAAAGAGCAGGCCTCTGGAACAAATTAAGCTCTCTATGTGAGGCACTACTGTATATTGATCCATGCAAGTTGATCAACCAAGGATGGAAGTTTGGATATGTCACATGCTGGCACTGATTTTCTGTTGGAGCTCTGGGCCTTTCTCTTCCTGGTCTGTCTTCTCCCCACACCTCCACTTCACCTACTCCAGTCTGGGGTTAAAGAGTCTTCCCTTCTCCAGAATAGGGCTGCAATCCTAACCATACTTTATTGGGAATAAATCCTATTGAACACAATGGGATTCTGAGTAGACATACAGTACTTAGGATTGCACTCTAGGGGTACTCCATCTTAGGAGAAGCAGCCAAACCCTAGGAGGAACCATGAGACGATCGTTCCTGCCCCTCCAGGAGAGCATGCAGTCATGCATTGGCTGTACAGTGCTGGTGGCTGCTCCCTGCTAGGGCTGTGATGAACCACCTTGATTCCTCAAGAAGGTAGACAATTATTTTTGTTATACAGTACTGTTTTTTCAAAGAAAACATGCTTCCTCTTCACACTGCTTTTCTCTCTTTGTTTTGATCCCACATCAATCCTATAGTTCCCTCTTGGGAGGTGGTTCCTATGGGGGGACATCCAAGAGCAGCACCCTTATCTACAAGACAACCCCATCCTGTGTCAGCCCCGAGGGATACAAGCGCTTGCAAATTGAAACAGTAAAAGATCTCACACCTGTGCTTCTCCCAGAATTTATTTTAAAAATATTACCCACCTCATCAGGGATACCCAAAGTGCTCAGAAATTACCTGCGATGAAACAAAAATATATAAAAAATAAAAGGAAATAAAAAACCCCCAGAGACAGCTTTGTTTGCGTACTTGGCCGTTTGCCGGGGAAGAGGATAGATGTGATTCATTTCATACCTGAAATATTTTATGACTTGAAGAATCTTTCTGTTTCTGAAAGAGATTAAAAAGTTTATTTCCCTTTAGGTCTTTCTGCTCACGCTGTTGCATGCCTGCCAAGTGATTTAGATGGATGGATGGGATAAACAGATACTCCCTAATGAACAAGCAGTGATTTTAACGCACTTAAGAACACAGAGGAGGATATTGTTCCCATATATTTTAGCCACAGCTGGGAAAGCCTTTCCCTACATTTGACACTAGTCAAACAGCACAGTGTTCACAAAGTGTCACAATGCTGCAGTGTCACTTGCTGTTGTGTATCACCTTCCAGCAATTATTTCTAATTGCCTCACCCTCTTCGTATTTCTTTTGAAGCCCTGTATGCCGGTGACACTCCTCACTTTCACCTCCCTCCTACTAATGCAGCCTTCCAATTACCCTCATTAGCAGGTAAGCAAAATATTGTGTAAGCAAAATCTCTATCTCTGTATGTCAACTTCGGAAGGGGGAAAAAATGAAGCTTGTCAGGCTGACACAGTTTCTCTGTCATTGGCTGTTGGTTTCCACAGGGGTTGAGCCGCCTGCCATCCTTAGGCTTATGACTGACATCAAAGGTAATCACTTTAAAATCAAGGCTCTTTCAGCAGTCAGACAGCTTGAATCCCTAGCCAAACAGAGCAGTCTGTTAGGCAACAAGAAAGGATTGTTGACTTCGGCAGAGAGAGTGTGGGGTCTCCCAATCACAGAATGCAACCAGGTGGGAGGACAGCTGTACGCTGTTCCCTGCTCTGCATAACATGAACTAAAATTACTTAGCCCGGCACATGAGAGTATCTTAGGGCTTAATAAATTGATAGTTGCAAAAACACACTGAAATAAAATTGTGAAAAGTCATCCAGAGTGAACGTTGCCAGAATGAAGCATCTTTAAATTCTGTATCTGTTTTGTTGGCTGATAGAAAGGAGATGTCATGTTGGACCAGGGCAGATGTCATGTTGGACAGGACCAGGGCAGCACCAGTCAAGAGCTCCAATCTTTCTGAATTCATGGCACACTGAGAAGATGCTAAAATTTAAGAATAATACCTGCCTTTCAGTTTTGACTAAAGATTCTCTGTTTTCCAGTGTTTTAGTCGTTATTTCTGCCTTTGAAAATGCCACCAAAAGAAAGTGGCAAGATAAAAAAAATCAGGTTTTTAGATGATCAGAATGCCCAGAAATTGGAATGCAGCAGTGGATTAAAGCTGGCCAGATAATTCTTAAATTAACAACAGGTTCTATGTCCCATTAGTTACCAGTTCTCAGAACCAGGCACTCATTAGCAAAGGGTTCTACAGAACCTGTGAGAACCCCCTGAAGCCCACCACTGGCCTAGTAAAGCAGATTTTACTATGGATTTCATCTTTTGGCAAAAGGCAACAATGAGATGGCACATTTGGAACTGGCTTGAACAGGGAGTGAAATTTGGAGAGGGTGTTCCTTCTGTGATGGAGGCACCCACTGAAAACTGGTTTTTTGAAATTCCAACTGGAAGGGGGTGAAAAGGGGTGCAACACGTTTCCCTACCTATACTTTACATTGAAGAATCCTTGACTGAGGGACTTTCTGCTCCAACTCCTGGACCAAGAAGCATGAAATTTGGGGAGCACATCCTTTATGTGATGGGAGCTCCCACCAAGAACTGATTTCTAGAAATTTTAATCCCTTAGGGGCAGAAAAGGGGTGCAAGTTTTGGCCTAAACTTAACATTGAAGACTGATCAACACCCATCCAAAGCAGCCAGGGAAGCCCTGGAACCATCCCTTAAAGCTCTACTCTTCATTGTTCTCAAAAGAAAAGTCATTAAATTGTAGAGACCATGGTATTTTCTCTCTTCTGTGGCTCACTGGTGCTGCCTCTCTGTTCCAAGAGTCAGTTAGGTGTTATTGTGATACAAGACACTAATAAGGTCTTCATTTGGGGGAAGCCTGGGGAGGGTGGCAGAACAAATGGGGCAAAGTGCCTTATGGCATTTTTTGTGACACCCTATATGCCCGGGCTTATACCAACCTACCTGGAGTTAGGATTGCAGGCCTCAGTTTCTCTTCTGGTGCCTGTAATTTTTACATTTTCCATTCAATTAGTATGAAATTTCCATGCATACTATTACTTCTTCAAGAGTTCTGACCTGCCAAGTTGACAGAAAAACGTTTTCTCATTAATAGGCAATTTTAAAAGGCACTCAGGCATACAAACAAACTACTATCTTGTTTAAGGAATAGAAATGTAGGAAAATTAAGGAATGGAAATGTAGGAAAATGGATTGAAAATGCGTAAAGGAACTGAAAGATTTAAAACCTTTTTCACAAACACAGGAAAGCCTGCAAATGCTCCATCTCCAAAAAGAAAGGATGCACAATAAGCAAGTCCCTGGCTTTCTTTTTCATATACTTCCAAATTCCCTTACCTTTGCAACTGGAAAATGGAGTGTGGAAAAAAAAAGACTGGTTATAAAGATGGACACTGTTGATAAAATGTGTTTGAGTTGAAGATCGACACTAATGCAAAATGTCCCTTACATCTCACAGTTCTTCCCGGTTTTAGTCTTCATTGTGACATTGTGAATCTAAATGCTCACTATGTGAACTTAGGAAGGCCACCCCCAATGGTCATACATTGTTGCAAGCAACCGTGTTGGCCCATGGAAGGTTGTGATGGAAATTTTTTAAATAAATAAAAATGAAGAGAATAATACTTAGCCATCAGGGTTGTTGGAAGGACAACCCTCCAGCAAGATAATGTGAATATATTGTATATGTGAAGTGCTTTGCACAGCCAGGTAGTGCTATACAAATCTGAAGTATTATTATCTTATTTATAGAAGATGCATATAAGCTTTCTTTTGTGAGAGAGTCATAGTGTTGCCCATTTTAGTGCCTTTCAATTTCAATCCCTTAGCAGCATATTAGAATATTCACTTGTCACCATGATCCTTCTCTATCAAAAGAACTTTATTTATAGTGTCTTCTTTATAGATTCCCCACGTTCTACACTATGAACAAGCACTTTGTTATGTATTACCACTGAAGTTTACAAAGAATGAATAATCTACTTTAGTTGCTAGTGTACCAGTTTCACACCCAATTCTTGGGATATATGCCAAATTCACATACACCACACAGTTTTCTTTCTCACTGGCAACTACCCAGCATTAAAGCAGGACGCAGGAACAAATGTGGTATTGCTAAGCTATCTTAAACACAGAGAGTTGCCAAGGCAAGCAGACAAACTGAAGGACAGGGGGAACATGACTTGATTCCTCAAGGATCTAATGTGCTACAGATCCCGATCCCATGCATATCAGAAGTCCCATTATAGCCAATGAGGATTACTCATCCATAGTCATTATTGGACCATCAAAATATTTATTTCAGTATAGATGTGCCCCAGTATTCACAGAAGATCCCATTCCAGAATCCCTGTGTATACCCAAATCTGTGGACACTGGAGATGCCTCCCACTTTCCAGAGGGTTTCCTGGCCTTTGTAATGCCTATCAAAGCATAAAACATCACTTCCAGTTTTACAAACAAAAACAAAAACAGGAAGACTGGGTGTTTTTTTGTTTTTGCCTAAACAGCCATTCTGGATCCGCAGAGGTTGCGGGCAAGTATCCACAGCCTCTGCAGGGCACAGAAGAACCTTCAGAAGAGCACAGAGGACCCACAGATTTGGGATCTCCAGATTCAGCCCTCCCCTATATTACCTCTTCTCCAATGCTTCATCCATCTAAGGGCTTGTTCGCACATGCATATGCATTCCTTGAATTCAAAGCACATGTGGCTAGTTCACATTGAGGAGAATATGTGCTTCTATTGGTTTTTACAAAGACACAAGAAAAGCCCTGCTCATTCAGGTCAAGGACCCCCTACTCTAACATCCTGTTTCCCACAGTTTTTCATCATCTTCCTCTGGAAGGCTTATACGCATGAGAACAAGGAATATTCATGCACACCAATGCTCCTCTGCTAATCAGAGACATACCCTACAATCCAGAGCAACTACGGGAGCACGTGAGAGACATTATGTGTACCCGTAGTTACTGTACCACCTAATGAAAACCTATGGGAAATTCATATTGCAATCCAGAGCAAATTGTTCTTACACCAGAGGAAGGACTCCCCGTAGTTGCTCTGGATTGTGCCCATACTGCCACTGAACCTGGAGGTGGCCCATAGTCATTATGACTTAAGTACTGGTAAACAAGGTTAGACCTAAATTTGTTCAATTCCCTTTTAAAGGCTTCCAAGCTGGAGGCCATCTTCACATCTTCAAGTGATGCATTCCCCTGCCAGTTGGAGCACTGAACAACCTTTGGCTAGTATTATGGGCTAGTATTTATGATTTTAATATCTTGTTATATTAACTGTCTCCATGCTGTGCCCTATTTCACTATGGTAGATTGTAAGTTGGAGAAGGTGTTGCTAGCAAAGCAGATAGTCCCATTGAAACATCTGTATACAAACTTTTAATATTGTTAATCAAAACTTTAAAAAAAATTACAGATTGGAAATGTTCATCCTGTCCCATTATCCGATTCTCAAGAGGTTCCCAGGAAAACATTTCCCAAGCTCCCATGAAGCAGAGAAACAGCCAGTTTACTAATGCAAGAATAAAAATTTACAAGTTGCAACATTAAACCTAAAATTTCTGTGTGCATCTGTTTTGTGTACGGCAATTTTGTGTAGACAGAATAACAATTTTAGTATTTCCTTTTATAAACCAATGTAGCTGTGATTTCAGCATTGCAATAAAATGCTTCCATGGTTAACTCTTCAAATGCTGTTACCTTGAGAGTTTTCTAGGATTGCTTAACTGGAAATACAATGCATTATTTGTAAGGAGGAATGGCTAGTATAGGGAACCGGGAGGTTTCCCCTTGTCTCAGCTGACCAAAACTTCCCTGGATACATTGCTGGCCTACCTGCTCCAATGCAACTTAGGATCAGACTCCAAATGTCCATTTAGGGTGCAATCCAGAGTAACTATGGGCAGTCCTTGCTCCGGTGTAAGAACAATTTGCTCTGGATTGCAATATGGATTTCCCATAGGTTTTCACTGGATGATACCATAACTACGTCAACCTAAATGTCTCTTACGTGCTCCCGTAGTTACTCTGGATTATAGGGTAAGCCTTGTTTGATCACTGCCATACATTGATCACTGTGTCAGTAATGCAAGTAAAGGTAGACAATGTTTTGTGGTGTCATAATTGCAAAACCCAAGCTATTTCCAACTCTTTTTGAGCCCAAGATTGTCACTATCACAAATGTTCACAAATACACGCTCACTTGATTTTTCGATAGTGTGGATGACTTAACAAGGGGGGAAACCTCTCTCAGTTAACCTTGGAATTGAACAATTGAATTAATTTTAGACATGGTTAATAGTTCAGTTTTCTTAGTCCAGTTCCAAGTTAAGCAGATAGTTGATGGCTGGTGGATTCTCCCTCCCTGGAGAGTTGAATCAATACTTCAGACTTGACAAGAACCTGCTGGAGAAGCTGTAGGAGGATTTTCTGCTTCATGCAGAGGATTGGACTAGATAACTTTAGTGAGTCCCTTCCAGTTCTATAATTCTATGCACCTTGATATCACCAGATGTGCAACCAAATGGGCTATCCAATCCTACCCAAATCTCCCTCTGCGGATACAGCTGAGCCAACAGAGGAGGAAGGGCAGCCAGAAAGGTCTCGTTGGGAGTAATGAATTTTTGTTTGCTTATGCAGCCTCCACTGCCACATTGAGTCTCCTCAAATCTGCACCTGCTGTTTCATGGGAGTAGGTCCAAGGCATGTAACGCAGCAAAAGACAAGACAGGTTCAAAGTGACCAGATAGAATAGAGGACAGAGTGGCTCTACCTTTAAGCATTGCTAAGAAGAGGGAATTTAGGCAGGTATTGCTTTGTTGAGCTACATCTGCCTAAATTTCCTCTTCTATGCAATGCTTAAAGATAGAGGCACTCTGTCCACTACTCTATATGGTCACCCTAGATAGGGAGGCTGTGGGTAGCGCAAGGGGTTAAGACGCTGTGCCTGTTAACCAGCAGGCCAGGGTTCGAGACCTGGGTTGGCCCCACAAAACAGGGTGAGCTACTGTCCTTAGCCCAGCTCTGCGACACCAGCTGGATCCAATCGTATTGGCTCTGCCTTTCCATTGGACTAATTCAGTGGTGTGGAGAGGGGGGATTTGCTGCTTGGGTAACAGCCTATCCTCCATAACAATCCAACCCAGGCTTTTGTGCTTTGCATGCAGCACCAAGCACAATACCATATTCTTTCAAGACTGACGGAGGCCTGCATACAGATAGGTTAGGATACCAGGACAAGTAAGTGCTGCTAGTACTCTCCTGAGTATGTTTTCCTCCCTTCCCTCCACCCTACCCAGAACAACCCCTGTTGTGCTCCTTTCCCACCCATTCTAGTCTCACTTCCATAGCACCCTACATACAACATGTAAACATGTACACACCCTACATGCATCAGCCCAATTCCTGATAGGATTCGATGGGCAATCTTTTCGACCATGTTAACTTCCCATGTAATTTCCAAACTCTTCCAGTCATTCTTCTCCTACCCACCTCTCTTCAGTCTCCCTCTCTCCCTTCTGCTTACATATCTGTAAAGGTGGCTCCAGTGGAATATTCCCTCCTCTGTCTCACCCCTCTAGCATGGGTGAATGCTGCAGCCACAGGAACCATGGGAAACATGGATGACATTGTTATAGGCACCTGGAAATTAATGGGAAGTCTTGTTCTTACCTGCTTTAGATTTCAATCCAAGTCAGAGAAAAAACTTTCCAGCCTGGAATGCTTGCTTCAGATTTGAACAAGCTGTCTATTATTAGAAAGTGTGCTTTTCTTATTGAGGATCTTCTGATAGGCTGCCAAGGAACATCAGGGTTCCCCAATACACAATTTAAAGAGGACTGCTCTGGACAGCCATCTGACTAGTGTGGAAGACATTATACAAAAACAGCACAGAAGCCCTATATTGCTTTTGGCCAAACATACTTACAACAACTGAATGGCTTACAAGGAGCCATCCTGAGCAAGACTTGACCCCACAACTTTCAGGGGGAGCAGAAGATATGTATAATCCACTTGGCACATTATGTGCTCATAATGTCCCCAGTGAAGGATGAATCTAATCTAAATGCAGAATAAAGGTGCCCCCTGGGAATTGGCAAAAGGCCAGCATAAGCCATTTGAGATCCAACTTCTCCCCAGCGGCCTCCTTTTGATAGTTTTAAGTGACACACAACAATAAAATCCTCCTGAGAGTCTGTGGGTGTAGGTTTGTCTTTGTCACTAAAAGCTACCGTAATTGCATTTTGGTGGTTATGAGTAGGACAAAGAAACAGCAAGGAGAAAGGGACAAGTTTCCTTCCTTAACATATATTTCACTGTAAAATTAAAACATTAAATTTATATTCCAGTTAAATTGCAACATGATTTACACCATTGGACACAAAGAGCACAATCCTAACCATGTCTACTCAAAAGCAAAACCCACTGAACACAAGGAAAGTGTCTTTAGGATTGCAGCCAAAGTACAAAATATACCTTATCCCCTTCAAAAAAATCCTAAAAACCAGAAAGCCAGAGTGTTGCCAATTTGTTTCTGTGTAAACAATAACTAGGATTTTTGTACCATTCACAAAGCCTCCAAGAACATTATAAGACTCAAGGAAACTGATTTATTACAAACAAGTGAAGTCCAGGAAAGAAAGAAAGTTAATAGCAGTTTGGGCACATAATATTGACTGTAACATTTTGAAAATGTCATGAGATGTTCTTTTCACATTATCAGATATGAATCACAAGCACATACTTGCTTTAATGCTCTCCAGATTTTGGCAGGAGTCTCAGAATGGATGGTTATTGTGTAGAGCTGTGATCTTCAGCCTTTTAAGACTGTGGGCACATATTTAATCCCAACTTTCAACACAGGCCAACTTTTAAAGCCTATCTTTGTTCTCTATCTGCCTTTCTCATTCCGTTTCAGTTGCTGGGAAAAGAACTTAGAAAGGAAATGGTCATAGTGTCAACAATGCAATAAGCCTTAAGTCAGACCATGATCCAAGTGCTGATGGTAAGTGCTCTAGAGGTAGCCAATATAATACCTGGTAAGTTCATATGCAGGAAGTTGGTGGTGTGTATTTCTCTAGTAGAAATACAGTAGTCTATTTCTTATCTACTGAATCAGCCCAAAGGCCCATCTAGTCCAGCTTCCTATATCCCACAGTGGCCCACCAGATGCCTCATGGAGCACATATGACACCTGCATCTGGCATTTTGAGATTGTCCACATCTACACACACCCCTTGTGGCTTGTAACCTGTGATAGTCCTTTCCTCTAGGAATTTGTCCAATTCCTTCTTAAAGGCATTGAGACTAGATGCCATCATCACATCCTTTGGCAGAGAGTTCCTCAGACCAACTTCATGCTGGGTAAAGAAATATTTCCTTTTGTCTGATAGTGCAGCTGCATCACCAGAGTGGTGTGGCTGGTGCAGTCCACACCAGGTGATGCGCCACAGGGGGGTGATGTGCCAGGGAGTTTGACACTCCTCCGGCTGACCCCAGGTGTCAGCCTCCCCTGCTGCTCGTCTCTGCTGGCCGGAATGGTGCCGAGGGACAAGACTTCAGACATGTGCAGTGTGTCTTTGCACACCTATTGGGCCTTGCTCTGGGCAAGGCCCAATGACTGCGCAGACGCACTGTGCATGTCCAGAGTCTCAGACATGTGCAATGCGTCCCTCTGCACGAGCATTTGGCCTCATTAGGGAGGCCAAGCAGCAGCCAACTGGCCAAACAGGCCAACTGGCTTCAGAAGCGACACTGTGCATGCCCCAACTTTGGCGCATGTGTAACGTCCAGGGGCACGCACGTCCCAGGGGTGACTCTCTGCGCCCCGCACTGGGTGACTCGCAGGGGCAGATCACCCCTGGTTAGATGCTTTAAATAATCACTCAGACTAGAAATAATGGGATGACAAGGCATGACATACTGCCCCACGACAAGGTAGCAATGAAGATCACACACCAGAACATGTGCAAAAAAAAAAAAACAACCTGCATTCAGAAACTGGTAGAACCACAAAAAGTTACTGAAAATGAAGATGCCTAAATATTATATGATTTCTGACAACAGAGAAAAATCTATAGCAAAATGCACCAGATATTAACTATAATCAAGAAAAAGAAAAACTATAGACTGAAGAAAATTAAAATGAGAACTACTGTACATGTTCTTCACATAACTTCCAAAGTTTTCTTTTTTCCTTTTTATTCTTTTTAATAAACATAAAATAAAAAATAAAAAAGATATTTGAGAAGAAAGAAAAACAAGTCAATAACATTGATATAGCAATACCAGGTGATAGCAGAGGAGCAGAAAAAATAATTGGGAAAAAATAAAAAAAAAATACAAAGATTTACAAGTAGAAATTGAAAGGCTGTGGCAAAAGAAGACTGAAGTGATCCCAGCGGAGGTTGTTGCTTTTGGTGTTATTCCAAAACATCTTGAAGATCACCTGAACAGCATCAAAGCCTCAAAAATTACTATCCAACAAATACAAAAAAACAGCCTTACTGGGTACAGCTTACATCATGTGACAATATTTAGGATGGATAAAAGGAGGATAAAAACTTGCCAGCCCAGATTCTTTCAGAAGGACTCAATGTCTGGATAAAACAAACCAGTCAATATCTACCTGATTGTGCAAAAAACATCATTGGCGTCATCATCCTCATCATCATGCCAAAGCAACATGTACGGAAATAAGTATTCATAAAGACATGCAGCACAGATGGACATGGGAGAAGGTTTAGGAAACACAGTACTTTCCTTTCCATTTGTCCCCCCTCCCCGCTTTGCACAAAATTGTCCAAACAGAAACACAGTATTTTGTGTGGCATCTATTTTTAAAGACAGTCTACAAAAAACATTCAACCAGTTATTTCTAAAGCTCACACAACTTTCTTGTTAGTTGGCAGCTTTAAATTAGATGGAATTGCTGAAGTGTTCTTTTGTCATTTAGTGTCATTTAAATGAATAATGCCTTATTCATACACTAGAAACATTGGAACAAAGATATTGACATAGAAAAATTAACAAACTGTGCTATCTATGAGAACAAACTGTTAATTAAAGTACCAGCTGCATGGAGCTCATTCTTTGAGAGCAATGAGTGAATCAGTTTGGCACTTAAAAATCTATTTCAATTGATGTAACTGTTTTGATGGGGAGATGTGAAGCGTGAACTCCAAAATGTTAATTTTGTTAAACTGGCTCAATCTTAGAAAGTATCACAGGCCATTCATGAAACAAAAACAGGATAACCCTATGCTCTTCAGAACACACTCTGAGCATCAAAAGTCTCAAATACTGGTGCAGCTACAACCACATCAGTGCCACTGAAGCTCCACCAGCAGATGCACCCCAGATGAATTCTCCATGTGTGTGCTGGCCAACAAACTGAGAAGCCCCATCAGAAGATAGGGACATTCCAGAAACATTCCTGACCAGTGTGAACCGGCCTGGTACTGAAGAGAGGGAATGTCCCGTGTGCGCTGGCCGGATGCAAGGGTTGCCAGTTTTTGGGATCCGGTGGGCTCATGAGCCTGGAATCCGGGGGCCACCCAGAAAAAATGGTAACTCTACCACTGCTGGATACAGCGCGCACCCCTTTGGCATGACTGCATCAGCACTGGAAAGTTGGATAGGAACATTTGGCCCTTAGTCTGCAGGGTGAAAGTTAAGGAATGGGCTGAAAGATGAAAATAATTGGTTAGTGTGGGGGTGGGACACAAAATCAAGGCTCAACTACATGTTAAATTACTTGCACTGTTTGACTGTGTACATTTGTATTAAACAGAGGAGTGAGAGTTTGGATTGAAATTGAACAAGAATCAGCATAGGATGATGTTGAGATATTTCCCGCTATAGTGAGGTCTTGACAAAATGTTTCCCCACCATCTACTGTATATGCCATACAAGGAATATTTCTCTCCCGGAGATAAAGCGCCTTTGGGTGGTATTGTCATTGGGCACTGGAGTGGGAGGGGAAAAGGTTAATACCCACTGTGTTTGCAACACGCACACACTCATATACACAAACACACACACACACAGAGATCCTCTTCAGGGCCAAACCACACATCCAATGTAATGTTTTATTTGGCCCTCTGTTTGAGATTTGTTTAAGAGAGCTGCTGTCCTTGCATTAGCAGGAATAATGTATGTGGCTCTTGGTTTTTAATGCTTAACCTCAGTGACCTCCTCTCATGGTTTTTCTTGAAACTGATACACTGCATATCCTTAAAACCAACATGAGATACCAGCTTTTTGGGAGGGGGGAGGTTTCTGCAGCAACAACAAAATGGGCTGATAGCATCAGCAAAAGTGAAGTATCTTTAGAGGTTAGTCACTTGAAACTCATGCATACCACATTTCCTGGGCAGCCTGAGCATACCCATGGCTGAAAATATAATATTGGTTTTCAGGGAATTAAACAAATTGTTGTGGTTCTTCACACTGACTTGGAGAGTTCATTGCAGAGCTAAAGAGTTCCGTTGCTTGAACTTCCTTGTCAAACGACCTCTAGTGTCCCTCTAGTCCCAGTAAGCTAAAAGTATTGACCTTGATCCCAGAGTAAACATGGAGAGATTCCTTTGGAAAATGCATCCTTTTGCTTCAGTTCATGTGGGATTTGCAACCAGACATTTGCCTTTCAGGCTGTGAAAAACGAATGTGTTGTCTTTTGCTGGGTGGAAGGTTTTGATGACAGCAAAGTGAAATCTATGTTAGTGAGACCCATCAACATAAGGTGAAAACCATACTGCAGAACGTCCCAAATGGAAACATCTCTTGGTGGAATGCTGATGGACACCATGAGGGAGGCAATGCATACAACAGAGTCCATTCCCACAATAGAAATACAAATACCGGCTCAAAACATATTCCCTATGGATCAGGGTCATGTCTGACATGTTTACGGAATTCCTAGCACTTAATGCAGCAGTGGCATACAGAACCACCACAAGCAGGGCCAGATTTAGGTTTGATGAGTCCCTAAGTTGTTGAATGTAATGGGGCCCTTTATATGTCCAGCTGTCCTGTGTCAGCAACAGATTGTTGCTGCTTTTTGTGTTGAATATATACTATATGGTAATTTATGGACCTACACAACACAAAACACTGTTGATGTATGTAGGTTTTATTTTATTTGTTTTTATCTTATATTTTGGAAATGTACATTCAGTTCTTTTTCCTTTAAATGTTTTTGGGGGGCCCGAGAGGGTAGGGGCCTAAGCTATAGCTTGTTAAGCTTATACATAAATCCGGCACTGACCACAAGATAACCCAGGTAATAAACAAAAGACTTGAAGGCTGCAATCCTAATCTCCACCTAGGCTGGCCTAAGCCCCAGCATAAGTTTTGCACTGACATGAAGGTGTCACCAAAGTGCCATAAGACACTTCTGTGCAACTCCTGCAGGAGGAGGGCACTTGCCTCTCTACATCACCAGAGGAACAGGAAGACTGATGAGTTGTGCCGGCCTAGGTTAGGATTGCACCCTAAGACCTCAGTGTCAAGGCTCTCTATGTGGACAACCACTTTGTCTTCTGCTGAATATTTTTTGCAACAGCAGAAGTACTTCCCACTGTCACAAAGGTCTCCACACTCTGACAGGGCAATTTATGCTATAGAGCAGTGGTTCTCAAACTTCCTAATGCTGTGATCCCTTAATACAGTTCCTCATGTGGTGGGGACCACCAACCATAAAATTATTTTAGTTGCTACTTCATAACTGTAATTTTGCTACTGTTATGAATAGTAATGCAAATATCTGATATGTAGGATGTATTTTCATTGTTACAAACTGAGCATAGTTAAAGCATAGTGATTAATCATAAAAACAATACGTAATGATAGATAGATAGATAGATAGATAGATAGATAGATAGATAGATAGATAGATAGATAGATAGATAGATAGATAGATAGATATGGCATAGCTAAGAGGGAGTGACTGGGAAGGAAGGGAGGGAGGGAGGAATGGGAAGGTAAGTACCTGAGTGAGAGGAGGCCTCCATAGGATTGGGATCTCAGGCAGCAGAGCCAGCCACTGTTTTCTGGGAGTAAGTCCCATTCACTATCATGGGGCTGACTTCTGAGTAGACATGCATAGAACTGGGCTCTAAGGCTGCAATCCTCCCCACCCCCAAGGCTCCACATTGTCTCACAGCTGCTCAGAGGCTCCTTCTGAGCTGCTTCGCAGCAGCTTCTTCCAGCCTCAGCGTCTCCAGCATTTCTGCCAGGTCTTGCCACCTGGCCCCCTGCACCAGGAGTCTTTAGGCGACCCCCAGGAAAGCTCCAGGCAACCCCCAAAGGGGTCCCGACCCCCACTTTGAGAAACGCTGCTGTAGAGGAAGCAATTAATGTGGCAGTAAACATGTCCTTAGTGGGCAAAATTTTCAGCATCAACAGCAGTAATTCATATTTCTTTTATAATAGCTGTAACACATGAGAAAGGTAAGCACTATATGGAGACAAGAAACTGAGCTGCACAACGTGTCAGCCAACAAAATAAAGTTAATGACCTTTTTTTCTGCTACCCAGGCATGGAGCTGTGCTTTTCTAGCTTTAATAATTCATACTCAAGTGGGCTTGAGTTCTACTTTACCATATTTCGGCAATTAAAGGATTCACATGCTAACACGCTGTAGCTGTGAAAAGCACATTTATATTTTTTAAAGTGCATATTTGAATAGGAGTGTAATTATGCAGCTGGAGGACTTTCAATTAATAACTGATGACTGATAATTCATTCAAGAATCTCCTGGAACATGAACAATTTATAATGTTTCTGAAAACTTTATCAATTTTTTCATTGTTATTACTTTACTGCAATAATCATCAAATGGTGAAACAAAAAGAAGTCCGTTCTGTACCCATTAAAATTGGTAGGTGAAAATTGGTGGGAGTTGTGGGGGGAGATTTATGAGAAACAGCACTGATATCTTTTCCATGCATGGAGACCTGCAATTTAGGGAACATTAATGTAATACAAGACATTGTGGAGGGTGGCCTAGAGGTCTACTCATACGGCAAATCACACTCTGCTTGCCATGCTGAATATAGTTACATTGCAAACAAAAATTTGCTTCTCTCTATATGAGATCCACCTATTTGAACTATGTGGACAAAACTGACAGCTCATTCCTTTACATAGCTATTTATAGTGTTGCCATAATTCTCTTCCACAAAATCAGGACAGGATCCTCTGTCCCATTTGCCGGTATGTGAACACAATCCCCCCCACATCGGGATCGTCCATGTTTTTCGGGACATATGGCAACCCTAGCTACCCTAGCTATGTATCATCTTTAGCAGGGTTTACATCCATGAAATTGTGTATAAGGTTACTATTCAGCAATCCTATGTTTCCATACCACCCAGAGCTACAGATGGTGTTTTCAGTGTTATCTCTTCTTTAATGGCCAGAAAACATGGGTAACAAGATTCCAGCCTTTTAGTGAGGACAGCACTCCTGCCAGCAGAGGTACTTTTATCAAGATACATTAAATCCATCTGTGGATCTCCAGATGGAGGTTAAGAATTAGGAGCATTAGCAACTAGACTTCTCCGAGAGGTTTCTAGTCATCAAGCTGATTGACTACTTCATTAATTATTCAGTCACCTTAATTATTATGATCATCTATATATATAAAAGAGAAAAGTCACTCACTGAATCACTGACTGATTGACTCACTCACTCACTCATCACCGCCCTGCCAAAACCGCTGGGTCTAGAAGTGTGAAATTTGGGGTGGGTGTTCCTTCCATGATGGAGGGGTGCACTAAGAACCGGTTTTCGGAAATTTCAACGGGAAGGGGGTGAAAAGGGGCACAATGCGTTTTCCTCCCTATACTTTGCATTGAGAATTGCTGACTCATCAACATTCCGCCCCAACTGCTGGGCCTGAAGCATGGAATTCTGGGAGTTCCTTCTGTCACCTGAACTCCCACCAAGAACCATCTGGAGAAATTAACCCTTCAGGGACTGAAAAGGGGGCAACGTGTTTCTGCCTATACTTCTTATACCTATACTTTTGCCCTATACTTATACCTATACTTCTGCCCTATACTCCTTACATGGGAGACTGAACAACATCCAGCCCATTTGGTGCTCAGTGCCTGGTGCACTGGGGGATGTTTTTCAGAGGAAGAGGTTGCACTGGCGAGGATGCTGCGCACGGGGGGGAAGTTGCACATGGAGGAAAGTTGCGCACGGGAGGAAAGTTGTGCATGGGAGGAAAGTTGCGCATCGGCGGATGATGCACATGGGGAAAGTTGCGCATGAGGGGATGATCCGTATGGAGGAAGTTGCACATGGGTGGAAGTTGCACATGGGTGAAAGTTGCGCATGGGGGAAAGTTGTGCATGGGGGATGATGTGCATGGGGGTTGATGCGCATGGGGGAATGCTGTGCATGGGGGATGATGCGCACTGGGGAAGTTGCACACGGGGGAAGTTGTGCATGGGGGAAGTTGCGCACGGGGGAAGTTGCGCATCGGGGGAAGTTGCGCTTGGGGAAAGTTGCGCATGGGGAGAAGTTGCGCATGGGGAGAAGTTGCGCATCGGTGGATGATGCGCATGAGGGGATGATGTGCATGGGGGAAGTTGCGCATGGGTGAAAGTTGCGCATGGGTGGCAGTTGTGCATGGGGGATGATGCGTATGGGGGGATGATGCGCATGGGGGTAATGCGCACGGGGGAAGTTGCACATGGGGAAAGTTGTGCATGGGGGAAAGTTGTGCATGGGGGAAGTTGCGCATTGGCAGATAATGCACTTGGGGAAAGTTGCGCATGAAGGGAATTTGCGCATGGGGAAGTTGCGCATGGGGAGAAGTTGCGCATCGGTGGATGATGCGCATGGGGGAAAGTTGCGCATGAGGGGATGATGTGCATGGGGGAAGTTGTGCATGGGTGGAAGTTGCACATGGGGGATGATGCGCATGGGGGTAATGCACACGGGGGAAGTTGCACATGGGGAATGTTGCACATGGGGGAAGTTGTGCATTGGCAGATGATGCTCTTGGGGAAAGTTGCGCATGAGGGGAATTTGCGCATGGGGGGAAGTTGTGCATGGGGGGAAGTTGCGCATGGGGAGAAGTTGCGCATCGGTGGATGATACGCATGGGGAAAGTTGCGCATGAGGGGATGATGTGCATGGGGGAAGTTGCGCATGGGTGAAAGTTGCGCATGGGTGGAAGTTGCACATGGGGATGATGCATATGGGGGATGATGCGCATGGGGTAATGCGCATGGGGAAGTTGCGCATGGGGAAAGTTGCGCATGGGGGAAAGTTGTGCATGAGGGGACATTGCACATGGGGGGACGATGCGCATGGGGGGACGATGCGCATGGGGGATGATGCACATGGGGGATGATGCGCATGGGGGATGATGCGCATGGGGGATGATGCGCATGGGGTTTTTCTCCGCTATGGGGGGATGGCATAGGGGGAAATGTTACACCCGCAACACGGGTATGCTTTTTGCTAGTACAAGTATAAAGTGGACATCAAGTGGTATGTCAAGTGGACATCAAGTAGGTGTTGTATGTTCCTTCTTGGACAGAGAGCCTTGGGTGTATCATCATCTCTACTCATAGCCAACTCCATTGACCAGTATTGGCAGCTGACTTCATAGGTGGCCTTAAAGCTGTCTGCTTCAGTAGATGACTAAACCAGGTGAGAGACAGGTAATGTTAAGATTAGGGAGCTAGCTTTGTTATTTTAAAATTATGTATTTCCTAGATGTTTGGTGTCTTTTCCAATTGCTGCATTTAACCTTTGTTCTATGCAATTTTAACTATCTTACCTTACAGCCCAATCTTACAGCCCAGTCCAATGTCTGTCTACTCAGAAATAAGTCCCATTATAGTCAATGGGGCTTACCCCTAAGTGTGGCTAGGTTGGCAACCTTAGAGTACAGTCCTAGTGGTCCACTTAGGCCGGTGCACAAGTTGTGCTGGCTTAGAGTGTCGCAAGCATGCCATAATGCAAATTCACGACACCCGGTGAGTAGCATAGGCTGATGCAGGGAGTTGTGCCAGCTTCACCTACAATGTGTCTGTTATTTCTGGCCACCCTTTCATATAAAGTAACAAGAATGTAAATATGCCATCGCCTATAACAGCTCTTAAAATTTATAAGATTGTATTGTCTCCATCATTTATTTTAGTAACATATATACATGTATTGTTACCTTTTAATCTTGGCATGCAAAAACTCGCAGTCAGCAGCTTTTAAAAACATTCTGTATCTGTTCAGCACTTTTTCTCCATCTGTCAGCAAGGCAGGGTGGAAAACGGAGGCATCACTGAAGTATCAAGACATAACAAAATTAATTGCCCATTTCAATTTTAAGCTAACTGGCTATGGATGGAAACTCCATCCATATTGCACACGCTGGGCAGCTGTTCATTTTGACTTAAACAAGAAGTCTTGCATAATAGCAGGAAAGGACTGTGTTTGCTCTTGGCCCCTCGAGCTTTTGGACTTCTGTAATGTGACATCTGTAATGACCTTTAACAGACCAACTTGAGGATACAGAAATGTCGCTCCACTGATATGAAAGGCTGCGTGCACAGAACCAAAATGTAACCATGTCGAGAGAGCCACAACATGACACATAAATTGCCTGCTCTTTAAAATTCAGCCTCTCTTGCAAGGACAAGTCCCATGTTACATTCTCACATACAAAAATTAAGTAGAACTGTAAATGTTCATTAAACTAATCAACCAAAGTTTTAGTTGAGTACCGGGTGGCCTAGCTGAGCATAAAAAATTAAATGTGCTAATTTTTGGCTATTAATTTGAGGCTTTTTCTGTTGCTTTAATAGTAGTGAATAAGAAACAAATATGGTGTAATAATTCCATGGGCACCCAGTGTTAAAGGACAGGAAACCAATAAAACCTAGGCAAGACCTCTCCTGTCTAAAATGTAACAAGTGCTACCAGAATGAAAAATGAAACTATAGTCAAGTAATCATTTTGTCCTATGGAGCAATGTCAAACTAACTATTCAATTTGAAAAGGGAACATCATCAAATTGTCCACAGCAGATATTTTCCTGTGATAGAACAAATCGCTTTCTCTCTAATAATGAGTGGTAGTTTTTAATGGTTAAAATTGCCAAGTTATCTTATATATCTTCCTACAAAACAATTATTAATGAGAACACTAGGTAGATGATCAGGGTGACCAGATTATTCCTGAACCCAAGGGCCAAAATTCCTGGAAACCAGGACCAAAATTCCTAATCCCAAGCCAAAATTCTTACCTGCTTAAAAAAATACCAAAAAATGTATTTTTTTTATTTTTTTGACCATAACTTTTGATAGGCAGGCGATATCTCCAAACTGATTTTTGCATTGGATTCTGCTCTTCAATACAAATCCAATGACATATGGCATGATGTGGTACTGTGCACTATTGCAAAGTTTCAAAATGAAGCCAAAATGTAGGACAATGAAGCCAAAATGTAGGACACCCGGACAGGAGGCTAAAAATCCAGACAAATCTGGGTCGTCCTGTAAGGTGATGCAAGCTGGAGTGTCTTGTGAGAGAACAAGTAACAAAGACCTGAATAACACATACTGCTGAATAACATGATAGAACGAACTTTAACACTTCAGCCAGCAGATGCCTGATCCTTGTTCTGAAACTCCCTGAGATAGAAAAACCAAATAGCTGATAACAACCTCTTCCTGCTGTGCCAATTTCTGTTTGCAGGGTGGTGTTTAGAAGGATATTAAGATAAATAATACTAAAAAGGAGGTTCCAGAACCCAAATCCCTCATCTGTGGTCTAAAAGAGCACAGCCCTTCTATCGCCTTTGTGATCCACCACCTCATTTCCATCTCATATAAAATTTTAACAAAACTCTTAAGAGTTTAAGGGTGCAGTCCTAAACTAGGCTGGCACAACTCATTGGTCTTCCTGTTCTCATGGTGACATAGGGAGGCAAGCACATGTCAGTGCACTGGCCGACCCTTCCCGCAGGAGTGGCACGAAAATGTCTTACAGCACTTGGATAACATCCCCCCAGCACAGAACCTATCCCAGGGCTTTGGCCAGACTAAGTGGAGGTTAGGATTGCAGCCAATGTGTAGTGGCCAGACAGCCCCTCTGCATCTTCTTGGATTTGTGCTCACTGTTGAGTGGGCACAGAATTGAGTAGTCCTGTGTAAGATCTCCTACCCTGGGAAGGGGATTAGGATATGGTGATAGAGCCTGCCACTGTCTCTGATCCCTCCTAGGCCTGCCCCTCTTCTCCATTTGCCACCAGCCAGGTTTGCCACCACCCAGCGGTTACAGTACTTACTGCCAGGAGCACTTCCCATTCTCCTTCTAGCACAAAAATGCCACTGGGCACAGATCCAGTGATGTGCCAGTATCACTAGTGCAAAAGTTTCATAAGGCATTTTTCACAACAGTTGGACCAGCGGCACCAGTGAAGGTTATTCCATAGGACTGGGCCCTCAATCACTTAAACCTTTTTTTCTTTAACATTGCAAGTCCCCTGAAGACTGGTTACTGGCATGTAGAATTCTCTGAGCCCATGTGATATTGTGGTAGTAGTGGCAATAATAATAATAATCTTTACACTCATTGTCAAATTACATAAGGCCAAATCAGGCATGTAATGAAATGTGTGGTTTGACCCTCTTTGTGGGATTTGTTTCCTCAAAGAAAACAACTTTCCTCACTTTAGCAGTTATAATGAAAGCGGCTCTTGGTTTTTAATGATTAACCTCTATGACCTACTCTCATAGTTTTTCTTGAATCTGATGCGCTGTACATCATTGAAACCAACATGGACCTACGTGCTTCTTTCTGTTGGGTTTCTGCAGCAACAACACAATGAATTGAAGTCATCAGAAAGGGTCAAGTGTCTCTGTAGGTTAGTCAGAAAGAAACAGTTCAACAAATCCTTACGCTATCTTAGATTGTTGACTGTGGAGTTAAGAGTTCAGTTGCTTGAACTCCCTTGTCCATCCAGGTCTACAGTATTGTTGTCAAACTAAGATCAGGAAGATCCAGGTTAACATTCTTTCTCAGCCATGAAATATGTTGGATTAACTTGAGTCAGTCACTGTTTTAACCAAACCCACTTCACAAATATGTGATAATAAAAGGGAGGGGGAAAGAAAATAACCATGTATACTGCCCATATATGCTCTTCAGGTAGATCACTGTAATATATCAAGACAGGTTGCTTGTCTGTAACTAACCCCACTATCCAGAGTAAGTATGGGAGCACATAAGAGACATTTACATCAACGTAGTTACAGCCCCACCTAGTGAAAACCTATGGGAAATTCGTATTGCAATCCAAAGTAAATTGTTCTCATGTTGGAGCAAGGACACCCCGTAGTTACTCTGGATTGCGCCCTAAGTATTTTGAAGTGTGATTTCTTCAGGCACACAATGTCCAATCCCTGAGTACCTTTTGGGGACTGTCCTCTGGATTTAAATTGTCTCATTTGAATAGGCAACTGACACTTGGTGCCAGACTTGCAATGGAGACAATCAAATGGGTCGGATATCTATACAGATGACCACTTGGAGAACTACAGTTCCAAAGAATCAACTTGACCTTCTTTGTGATCTCTGGACAGTATCACCTAGTGGATGCTCACTACCTCCAGCTTATGTGGGGAGTAAGTGCAGGCCAACCAAATGAAAACTCCCTACATGCTTCTGAAATAAACGTTTTAATTTACCGTATATACTTGAGTATAAGCTGAGTTTTTTGGACCCAAAAAATGGGCCCAAAAAGCCCCCTCGGCTTATACTCGGGTGAACTGAAAAGTGGCAGGATCAAACCCCATCATGTCATATACCATTAGATTTGTATTTAAGAGTAGAATCCAAATAAAAAGTTATGGCCAAAAAACAAAAACTATAAAAATAAAAAATACATTTTTTGGCAATTTTTTTAAGCAGGTAGGGTTTTTGGCCTGGGGGTTGGAATTTTGGCCTTGGGGTTCAGGAATTTTGGGTTTGGCATCTGGTCACCCTGTCCTATACATGTCTACTCTGAAGTAAGCCCCACTAAGTTCAATGAGGCTTACTCCCAGGAAAGTGTGCTTAGGATTGCAGCCTATGAGTTCCAAGAAGGCTACAAGGAAAAGGACCAGTACCAGTACCTGCTGCATTTCCCACCTTAGGCTTATACTCGAGTCAATAAGTTTTTCCAGTTTTCTGTGGTAAAATTAGGTGCCTCGGCTTATACTCGCGTATATACGGTATACTAGTAGGCCAAAGGGCCATCTTCCAGATATCTGAACAACTGCCCAGCTTTCACACCCCTGAACTGTCTTCTGGGGATGAAAAAGCAGTTGGCTGCCTGTCCAACAGGACATCCCCAGGATGACAATACTAGTTCAATACAGATTCTTAAAACAACCATTCCCTAGTTGACAACTCTAGGGAATGATGAGAGAACTCAGATGGAGAGGATACAAGCCCTCATAATATATTTTCCCTTCTCATGTTAAAATAATAATAATAAATCTACAAGTCAGTGAACTTTCTTCTTAAGTTCAAAGTCTGGTTCAAGACCTTGAATGACTCCCATGATAACACAGAAGATCTAAGTGGCTTAATTTGCAGTTTGGAAATTATAGTTCCTTTGCGGCTTTCCCCGTAATCACCCTCCCAATTTCCTCCACAATTTCCAAGATGTAGTGTTTATTATTATTTAGATTCATTCAGCACATACTAAAGGCAAATATATCACAAACCTTTATATTTAGTTTCTACCATTTCATTGTTCCCCAAAGAATCTATGGAACAATAATTATTATAGTAGAGAAATACATAAAAATGGCTGTAACCATTCCTGTCTAACTTTACTTATGTGCAAACTGGATCAAATGTGTATCCCTGTGAGCAGGGCAATGATGGGTTGACCTTGAACTGATTCTATAGCATTTATATAGGACATAATGCTCCCCTTGAAATGATCCCCACAAAAATGATTCTACAGCATATATATAGGACAACCATTGGGGCATCATATCCAGCATACTTGCAGATATGCAGAAAAGGAAAAAAGAAGTACTATGTTTTGTGTTTTACAAATTCAAGGATTGAGCCTTTTATTTATTTTGTAAGGTTTTATGTTTTCCTTTAAAATAAATCAATTTAAAATGAGTATTGGAGAGAAATGGACTTACTAAGACCTAAATCCTAAAGTGAAATTAAGCCTCTTGCTCCGGAGCACTTAAGATGACTTTCCATAAGATAACACTAGAGGGTGACGTAACTACGTGGACCCGAAACTGCTGTGGATTTTGCCCTAAATGTCTTTTTTCTGCTAATATAAAAAATAAAGGCCACATCCCAACCATCTCTTCCACTGTTGGGACCTTCCTCCTGAATGGAAAGATCTTGTTTAACAGAAGTTGTTCCAGATGGCAGAAGAACATTTGGAATGTTTTTCTTATATCCTGCCATTCGGTATCATAAGGTGCACAAGGTGGCTCTCAACCATTTTTTTAAAAAATCACCTATCATATCAGCTGAGAAAAGAATTGACATTTGCCAAAACTATTAGAGCTAACAGATCAATAAAAACAGAGCCAGATGGTTAGCAGAAAGTAGCAAAACAAAGGCATGGAGAATATGTGGAGACAACTTATGGCCACACAGATAACCTATTTCAGGAGGGTTTCACTACTTTGGTAGACCTCTTACTCCACTGTTTGTATGGGAAGCTGGAAATATTCAGCCTATCTCCACTGAAAGCAAACATTTGCATATGAAATTAGACACATTGGCAGAATGGCTCAGCCAAATACATTATAAATTTTTGCATCTTGTACATTTTCCCCCGATGTGATACTCATTAAAGACACTTTCATGAGGTTTGAGTGGTTTGGCAGTTAGGAATGAAGTGAAGGGCTGACACTCAGGGAAATGTCTACTCTGAGCTTATATTGGGAATTATTAGTTCCTACCTCTCTCCAAAATATAAACACCATGTGTTTTTTATTGGTTTCACATTTCTGAAGTGCAACTCACTGGGTCTGCAGTGAGACAGAATTATAAATGGAACAGTATGAAAAGCTCAACATGGAATTTACATGTTATTTCATAGCAAATGTAGGCTCTTATTTCAGAAGGCCTTTTAATTAATTAACTTTTGATTGTAAACCGTACTAAATTGCTGTTGTTGTTGCAACAACTGTGCAGTTGTTTTTTTTTAACTGCTGTGATGTTTTATGATGGTAGTTAATTGCTTTAATGTTTCTTTAATTTATTTTTTGTACTTGATCTTTTTGTATTTTTGTGATTTTATGTGAGCACAATATTACTGTAGGACAGAATAACAATTAAAGCAATAAACAAAATATAGATAGATGTATATGTATAGTTTGTGTGTGTGTGTATTATTTGTTTATACAGTGCCAATGAACAAGTTCATGTACACAGAGCATGGACAGGTCCTTGCCCTGAGGGGCTCACAATTAGACTGGTGATTTTCAATCTTTTTCATCTCAAATCACGACGATAAAGCACTAAAATTGTCAAGGCACACCATCAGTTTTTTTTAAATAAAAGGCTCGAATCCACTAATTGCCTACTAATAGGTATCTGTCCCCCCCACAACTCCTGCAGCACAGCTGGAGATCTGCGGCGCTTCACTGTACCACAACCCAGAGATAGAAATTGCTGAGCTAGAGAGACACAAGGGAAACATTGAAACTGTCTCATGTAGTTGTGAACTCTCCCTTTTTGGAGGTTTTCAAGAAGAAGTTGGACCACCGGTTCTCAGCGATACTCTAGCAGCTGCCTGTGCTGAGCAGAAGGTTCAACAAAATGTACCATCCAATTTGAACATCCAATTTGATTCCAGGAGAAGGACAAACAAATTTGTAACATTCAGAGCTAAAGCATCACTGTGCACCATGCACTGCAAAGCCATGGAACTTTTAGGCTGAAAGCAAGAGATTTGGGAGCTGGGAGACACAGGATGTGGGTTTCATCACAATTGTGCTAACCATCAGTTTTTGAAGCAGCTATAAAAGACTTTTAAGGCAATTCCATATGGAGCATCCTTCAGTTGTCTGGTGAACTGAATCAGTGTGCATGACACCTACAAGGAACGTGGGGGCTGCTTATTTCCACTTTGATTGCTGTGAGTCAGAATAGCTATTTGTGGTATATCAGGATCAAGAACAAACTGAACATTCCCCATTTTTGCTTTCCTATCTGCAAAAACATTCTTTCCTAAGGTCTCATCTTCTTTGGGCCTCTCCCCTCAGCAGCTGTTTTTTTTCTATTTTCTGACTTAATCACATGGACAATTGGGATATCATAATACTATATAGCCAATCGTTGAAATCAGTCATTGAAATCAATAATATGATTTGCCAATAGTTGAAATCAATATGATGGGCAACCGAATCCTGAACTGCTTGGTGTGTTGGACTACTGTGGCACCAAAATGGCTCTGCATCCTCTTCATATCAATCTGCTGCTGGCAGCTTCTCCCTGGGTTGGGCTCTAGTGGAGCTGAGCTCTGCCATTCCCATCTCTCTCTCTCCCCAAGCCTTCTCCCTGCCTTCACCCCACCTACTGGCACCCTGAAATGTCTCTTCTCTGTTTTCTCCCACATCCCCACTCACTTCACCATTGCCTGGTGGTCTGGACATGCTGCTGGGTAGCAGAACACAGGCCCAGCATTTCCTTGGCAAATATGATTTATGGCATGTTTATGACACTGTATGCTGGTGGAGAGCTAGCAGGCTAGGCTCAGGATCTGTTCCTCATTGAGTAGACATGACTAGGATTTTGCAGAAATGGCAAAAATTCAGTTTTGTTTGCATCATCAATTCCATCTTATTGCAGGATTGATTCAGCAAAGCACTGAAGAACACAGAAGCTGGATCTGAGAGCACAATCCAGAAGTGCACTTGGACTACTCTATCATTAGGCTGACCCAACTGCAAGATGGGCCACCCCAATTATTCTGGAAAAGGCTTGGGGCAGCTTAAGGTAACATAGGCTGCCCCAAGACAGGTGGACCTGGGCTGCCATAGCTGGGCCAGCCTAGGCGCTCAGGAGAGGCATGTTTAACATTGCCTAGGGCAGAGCAGTTAGTTATATCCACAGCCTGTTCCATGGGCAGAAATTCCTTCTTCCAGCTCCTCAGAGTTATACCACCTCAGGAGCAAGTATAACAATGAGTAGACCCACAGGGGTCCATGATAAGGCAGAGTAAGAATGGCAGTGTTGACCAAAAATCTGAGTTTTTGGCCAGCCCATCTGCAACCCCTGCCTCTCAACCTCAGGGTATGGCACAACTATGGCAGCCACTAACTTGTGGAATACAGCAGGCCACTCCAACAATCCCCTTGCATCCTCCACTAGAGGTATTGCTGTACTGTAGTCTCATGCTGCAGTTGTTACTGGTTGTCAGGAACTTCCGGGCTTCCTTATAAGGCAGGCACCACAGCTGTTCCTTGTTCAGTGTGATCTGAGGGGCATCTCCTCAGGTGTAAGCCCTTCCCAGGTGTCACTTGGTGCCTCCTTAGCATGCTCTGGAGCAGTTAGGGCAGCCCAGGCTTCCTGACTCTCTGGATCCAGCACAGCTTTCTGCTCTGGATGCAGAATAGTTGGGGCAGCCCAGCTAGGGCACTCCTCACCGCCCTCTCTCTGGATTGGGCCCCGAGTCTGAGTTAAGTAGGCTTTGATTGTTTACCTATGTAGAGCTTCATAAGTTGTCAGAAGGATTTTCATGAAGAATCATCGGGGCAATTAGCTTCACATAGGGTTCTAAATCACAAGCCCTTTCCACATCAAACTTTTGTTGTCAAAGATAAATAAATCAGGGGGAATTATCAGGAACATTATCATAGTGGTTCAACCAGCTGAAAAATGTTTTTGGTTTGAAACCCAGTAGTTTACCCATACATTTTAATTCCCAAACATATATCTTTGGGAAATACAGCAAAAACTCATCAAAACTATCATAAAACGGCATCGTTTCCATGAACAATATTTCTGTGAGATGTTTTATGCTGGGCAATATTTCTGTAGGTTTCTATTGAAATCTATAGAAAGAATAGATCCAAACAGGAATAATTTCAGATCATGTTTACAATAGGACAAAAAGGTTATTAATTGATGTCCCTTAATGGCTGACCATTTTCAAACACAAGACACGGTTTAAGCACTTGACAAGTGAAACATCCTAATAATAAAAAGCAGCCTCCAATCATCTCCACACATAATGTTCTAGGTTTATAACACTGTGACTCAGACTGACCTGACCCCAATTACATGAGCTGATGCTTCTGGTGTTTTTTATTCATTGTTTTCATTACAAGATGTTCAACATCAGTTTGATACAGATGTGTAGAAATCCAAGCATCCAAAGGAACTCACAACAGCATCAACAATATAACATAAAACAATTTCAGGGGGGAAAAGCAAAAAATACAGCAAGTCATAAAACATCCTAAAGTCATTACAATCATATAAAACAGCAGCAACCAAGCAGTAAAACAGCACTGAAAGCAATATGTTTTCTTCTTCTTCTGTTTTCACTTCTCTAGTACCTCCAACACAAAATGCATCCCTGAGGACAAATGTGCACAGCGGGTAAGCATCACCCTGGGGACATGGAAGATCAGTGCCCACACAGTTGGAAACATTTTCACCTGGGCTGAAAATAAGAGAAGAAAGCAAAAGCAGGCCTCCGTCAGTCTTGAGAGACTATGGTATCGTGCTCGGCGCTGCATACGCTGCATGCGAAGCACGAAAGCCTGGGTTGGATTGTTATGGAGGATAGGCTGCTACCCAAGCAGCAAATCCCCCCTCTCCACGCCACTGAATTAGTCCAATGGAAAGGCAGAGCCAATACGATTGGATCCAGCTGGTGTCGCAGAGCTGGGCTAAGGACCGGAGCTCACCCTGTCTTGTGGGGCCAACCCGGGAATCGAACCCTGGCCTGCTGGTTTACAGGCACAGCATCTTTACTGCTTGCGCCACCCACAGCAGTGAAGAGAAGAAAGCAAGTTCTTCTTGTTTTGCCGTATAATCACTTGTCTCTAACCAAATCAGCCCATTACCTGATAATCTTTTTGGTCAAGGTCAAATGATGGTATCCAGAGAATAAGTTAACTAGGAACTCAAAAATATATCTGAAACCTGAATGAGTACCACATTCTGCAACAGATTCCAAATTCTCACACCTATGCTCAATCCCAGCACAATCTCTATGCATCAAATTCTCAGCACAATCCTATGCATTTTCGCTCAAATGCAAGTCCCAATGTGTCAAATACTTCCAGCTAATTTGATCTGCTTTCAGGTAATTTGATAGGATCACAACTGCTTTGAAAACTTCACAAGAAACTCTGGTTTTCAGTACAATCCAGGTCCAAACAACGCATGATATAAAATATGTCACTGTGCACTTAAAGATTTAGGTTTACCTGTGAGTAAGAGCCATGTGCGGTTACCATTTGACTACAGTTGGAGAGATTGGGAGTATGCAGTGTCTGTTCAAGTGGCTTCTGCTGGTGTTCTTTTTGCATTTTAGATTGTGAGCCCTTTTGGGAAAGGGACCCATTAGCTTTTAATTAGCTATTATTATTTTTCCATTTTCTTTGTAAACTGCTTTGTGAACTTGTAAGTTGAAAAGCAATATATAAACACTGTAGATAGATAGATAGATAGATAGATAGATAGATAGATAGATAGATAGATAGATAGATAGATAGATAGATAGATAGATAGATAGATAGATAGATAGATAGATAGATAGATAGATCTTCACTCTTGCACTGTTTTCCTGCTAATAATTGGTAATTTAGCCAACTTTCCAGAGTAACCACGGGAAGATGTAAGCAGCACTTACTCTGGATTGCTCTATGCATTTCCCATAGGTTTCCTATAAGTGGCACCATAACTACGCCGGTGTAAAAGGTCCCATAGATACTCTGGATTTTATCCTTAATCTTAAAAATTTTGTTATAGTACCTGGCATTTTAAAGGGTTGAATTACACCTTCCTAGTGGTGGTTTTCAGCAAGAAAATAGCACAGAGGTAGAGTCTCCTACTCAAATGCGAATTAAATCCAGTAACAACATAATATCATTTAGTGACATGAACTATTAGGCCCTTCATGTAAAATGTACTCAGAATTGCAAGCTTATATTTCATTTCAAAATATGCTGCCTCAAAAGTAAGTTCTGTTGATCAATGGCATATACTTTCAAGTATGTAAACTTAAAATTTCAATCATAAGGGATGAAGTTGTTGATGTGCATATCAACAAATATTTCCTTACCTTGAGGAGATCTGTGACTGACACCCCCTGCCAACTGCAGGATACACAATACACCCCATTTGTGTATGTACAGAAGTGGAGGAAAGATGTTAAGAAAGATCAGTTCAAAAGGAAATAGAACAAGTCATGCAAAGAAAGGAAAATTAGAAGAACAGACCAAAAGAAGAAGAAATTTTAAATGTGACCCATAATGTTGAAAGGACAAGAAAGATCCTTGATTAAGGGCAAAATCCAGAGTAACTCTGGGGAGTCCTTGCTCTGATGTAAGAACAACTTACTCTGTATTCCAATATGAATTTCCCATAGGTTTTCACTAGGTGGTGCAGTAACTATAGGTGCACGTAAAGTCTCTTATGTGCTCCGTAGTTAGTCTGGATTTGGGGGTAAATGTCATTTAAAAGGCACTAGGACCTGAAGTTCCAGATTTGTCATTAGTTTATTGAAATGGTTCAGGTTCTTTTAAAGCATATATTTCTTTTTGGGATTGCCTGCCCGATATGAACCTCCCTAATCCTTCCAAATAGCCCCCCTTTGGGTCTTTACATCTGTGGGAAATCAGTCTGAGAACTCCAAGTTACAACATGTTCCATTATCTTCCACAGGTGTGGCTCCTGCTTCTTTTATATTCATTTACTTCCAACTAGATTTACAAGTCACTGTTCTACTAGGTATTTGGGGAAACTTGTAATAAAATGTAGAATGTGAATAAACAAACCTTAAAGCAGAACTTGATGGGTTTCCAAAGGAAGTTATCCCATGCACACCAATCTCTCTCTTCTGCCAAACCTTTGGGGGAATATCTAGCTGATAGTAGTTTACAATGGATTTGCAACTGCTATTAAAATGCAACTGTGTATTATTCCATCTCTTTTTATGGCTGTGTTTTATTGTTTTTATGGTTTCTGTTTTGTGTTTTTATTGTGTGCTGCTTTGTGTGCTTCTGAATAGAAAAGTGATTTATTAAATGCTGGGCTAAACCAACCAAGGAACAAAAAAGCTAGAAGGAAATAATATGAATATGGCTGCAATCCTAAACAAACTTCCCTGGGAGTAAGACCTATTGAACACAATGGAGCTTACTTCTGAGTAGACATGGTCAGGATTGTGCTGAAAGTCTTTGTAGCTACAAGAAGATAGTTAGTGGGTTCGTGAACTGATCTCAGTTATGACCACAAAGTTGGTCATCAGGCATTATTGGAGAAAATGTTCTATCTTCAACCATCCTGTTATCAAAGCAATGACAAAGTCAGACACAGAATCATAGAATCCTAGAGTTGGGACTCAGTAGGTCATCTCTAGGGGGATTTCCTGCTGCAGGCAGGGGGATGGACTAGATGACCTACTAGGTCCCTTCCAACTCTATGATTCTGTGTTCTAGTCCAACCCCTGCCTGTAGCAGGATACTCCTAGAGCATCCCCGACAGGTGTTCGTCGAGCCTCTGCTTGAAGATCCCCAGTGAGGGAGAGTCCACCACCTCCCTTGGCAATCTGTTCCACTGCCGAACTGCCCTCAGTGGAACAGAAGCATTTGTGCTCTTCCTTCCCCTTTCCTAGAAGCTAAGGAAAGCTAATGTGAAGCCTAATGCTTGCTACCTGGGGCAATAGCTACTGCCCTGCACCCCCTTAGCTATGCCACTGCATCCTTTCTCCCCCCTCCCCACACACACGCACATGTCTCTGGAGTCGATGACTGCAGAACCAGGCAAGGAGCTCTTACACACCAACACACTGAGCAAGTGACCTTGCAGTCCTCCACACATACCTAAACCTTCAGTCTGTTTTGCATCTCTGCTGGAGTAATAGGTAAGCCTGCTGTGTCTGGCTTAGTTTAGAGTTGGCTCTGGTCCTACCAATGTGATTTGTTTTCCTGACTATGCTTGTGCTGAGATTTGGATTCCCTGCATGACTGGCACGCCTGTGATGGTTCCTGGAATAGGACACCATCTCACTCTCCAGTCCGTGCAACTGGTATACATTGGTTTACTGCCTTTGCCCACAGGTACCATACAGCTATCCAGACTAATAGCGATTGACAGACTCATTGGGGGGATACTTTCCCCACATTAAAGGTACGATTAGCAGATTTTCAGGCCACAGTTGAGCGTTTTGGAGAGAGCCAATCGCTCATCCAGGCACGGCAGATGGTAGCAAGTTGCAGCAGTGCGGCAGAAAAGCCCTCGCTGGCATGACTGAGAGAGCTTGTTGCTTCTGTCTGGGTGGAGGCCTTCTGTTAGATGCCCATAATTAGGACACCAGGGGATAGCAAATGAGAAGGGAAACAACTAAACTGTGCCAGGTAACATTTACCCATGAATGCAAGAAAAGGAGAAGACAGAAGGCTGTGTGGCACTACAGGAAGCGTAACAGGAGGCTGGGATGCAATTGAAAACGAATCAACTTTTGGAATTACCCTGGCCAGATTACAAATTTGGGATGTGTGCAAAGGATGAAATCTACAGTCTTCACTCTTCTTCCGCTTTTGGATATGAAACTACTTCTTCACAGAATTATTATTCTATATTCACACCAGAAAGTACAGCACAGTTCTGTGGACTTGGCTCCTAGTTCCTATAGAGAGCCAGCCTTAGGGTGATTTGGCAGTCTGGGTTCAGTTGGGCTTTGCGGCCCTGAGTTGGGGCAGCAAGTGAAAGTACAGCTTAAGGGACCACCTTGCTCAGGAGCTGACACTCTGGAAGGGAATCTTCCAAGCTGAAGAGTTGTGAGTTACAGCATGGATTGGTGCTGCTGAACAGTCCGCACACCTACCTCTGGGTCTGACAGTCCCTAAATCAAAACAGTTTGACAGTCCTGCTACAAATAGTTGTCAGTGACACCGTCACTGCCTCATACTTCTGAGCACTAGTCAATGGGGCAGAGCATCAGGAGGGAATTTAAAACCTAGTTCCTTTGCTGCTATGCTACTGTTTTATTTTCAGCATTTCAAAATTTCATAGTGATTACCTTGGTTTTTTGGGTGAAGGATTCCCCCCTCCCAAACTCAGGGAGGGATCAGATATTCCTCATCAGGAGAAGAATTGGTCATACAGATGTATATATTGCAGTTATGAATATATACCCATTTTTATCAATTCCGTTAAAACCAAAATGGTTCAAAAAAATGAATATTGAGTATTTCAATCCTGGTGCCCTAGTGAATATTATTTCAGGAGAATTAGATCCTGCCTCAAGTCACAACTCCAATATTATTATATCACCTTCCTGTGCTCCCTGGAGAATGGTCAGTTCATGTCTTTGTAACTTACCCCCAAATCCAGAGTAACTACAGGAACACATGAGAGACTTTACGTGCACCCATAGTTACTGCACCACCCAGTGAAAACCTATGGGAAATTCATATTGGAATACAGAGTAAGTTGTTCTTACACCGGAGCAAGGACTCCCCATGGTTACTCTGGATTTTGCCCTTATACTTCTTCAATAATGGCAAGCTTTACCATACATGCCAGCCTTGCAGTTCTTTGTAACAGATGAAGGCTGCAATCCTAAGAGCACTTTCCTAGGAGTATGCCTCATTGTATTCAATGAAACTTTCTTTTGAGTAGATGAATAGGATTGCACTGAAAATGCCAAAGAAGACAAAGACTGTTGCAGAATCCACTTTCCGCAGTTTTTGCTTGCCCTGGCACCGAATCTTCCTGAGATCTGCCAAAGCAATGATCTTCTGTGTACTGGAGCATTAGGCGCACATGCAGACATGCAGAGGCAACATTTTCAGCAAAGAGTTTAATATCCAGAATGTATCAGTGGCACAAGACATAACTTAACCCTGCGTTATGAAGTCCTACTTCAATTCCTCCCTCCAGCAATGCTCTTTCCACTGTAAATAAATTGAGTTATCCATATGAAATAGAAGTCAACTAACTTCGAAAAACTCTTTGGATGCCAATGGCATTTTGATAGTCTGGGATTTCTTAAATTGATTTTTCAGCTCAAAGGAAGAAAGCCTATGTGAGCTGCACAGCAAGTAAAAGAGAATCAGGTTTGGGGTGCCAGTGATTTGAAAAAGCAAATTAAGTTAGCATGGGATATAAGAGAATATTGGGGTTTCTGTTTCCCTTTTATTTGCTTGTGAGGAATTCACTTAATGGTTATCTAAGATCAAAGCAGCTGAAAGGAAGGAGAAAACAACTGGAGAAAAACAATCCTACCACCATCAAACAGTTAGCTATGTTCATTTCGCAAGTCATGGTGTCCAACCTTAAGTGTGCCCCTATCATTTGAAGTTTCCTGGGTCTTAGGGCTTCATTTTATTATAGTTTGCTTGTATGCATTGGAATTGGATGTTTGTAGCTGGGTTTATATGCCAATAAAGGTAACTGAACTGAAAAACAATTTATTAAAAGGTTCTGTGAGAGATTTGAAAGTTCAAAATATTTAGGCAAAAAGTTTTCCTTGGACAGCAGAAGGAATGAACAATTGTAAATAATCAACATCCTCCCAAGTACATGAAACAGATACAAACTAAACACTAAAAATATGAAAGTCTTTAATCAAAATACTTTCCTTAAAAAATACCCAAGAATGTGCATAAGAACTTTTTATAGCATAAAATGGACTTTAAAATCATTTAATAAAAAATTTAAAATGCAGCCTGGAGAACATCAAAAAGTTATATATACTATAAACTACAGTACACAGCATAATAGCTCATTATGCTATGTATAGTAGAGGGTAGATGGTGCTACCCTTTACTAGTAGAGGGTGCTACTCCACTACCCAGGGGAGGAGAAGTTTCTCCCCTTCTCCAAGGTAAGACTGCAGATTTGTGCCACCTCTGGAGACAGCGCAGGTCTGAGGAGACCTGAGTGGCCATGTATCACTTTCACCTGCCCTCAGAGAGGAGCCAAGATCCAACATAAGTCTTACAGACACCGAAATTTGTCTTCTTCCAAATCTTTCTAGAACGGTGGGCATTCTACAATGAGGGCTATTTTTACAAACTAGTACATTCTGGAGCATATGAAAGCTATCTATAGAAAACAAATCTAAATACACTTTCCTGAGAGTAAAGTCCCATGGAACAGAATGGGACTTACTTCTGAGTAGACATGCTAAGATTGCACCCTATGTGTCTTAAACAGAAAACTCATCAGGTAACAATATAAAAGGATTATCTCTATAGTCACTGAAGATATTCCTGTACTATATAGAAGTCTTTTTATCACAAGACATTCTATAAGTCATTGCTAAAGTATATTAATGAAGAATAATGCATATTTTAATTGAGAACTGCAAGGGATGAGCTTATGAATACAGTGGTGCCTCATGTAAAGAACGCCTCACATAAAGTATGTTTCACGTAACAAACAAAAATTTCTCTAGGATTCTGCTTCACGTAAAGAAAGTGCTTCACGTAAAGAACACATTCGTTGGCAGTTGGGGCAGACACGCTGACTGGCAGCCTTTTTAAAAAGCATCAGGGCTGCCTAGTGCGCCTGCCCATAGCAAAAGCAACACTTCCGCGCTGTTCCTCCTGTGGCTGGGCGTCTGCTGGGCAGAGGGAGAGAAGAGCAGTGGAGAAGAGGGAAGCAGCTCAGGGCTGGCCAGAAGGGAGCAGGGGAGAGAGAGGCTCAGGATGGAGAGGAGAAAGTGGGGAGACACTTTGAAGGTGTCTTGGATTGCAGCCTCCTAACCATGTCTACACAGAAGTGAGTCCCGTTGTGTTAAATGGGTCTTACTCCCAGGAAAGTGTCTTTAGGACTGCAGCCTAAGAAGACTTCATAAGATCATGCACATTAATGCATGTTTTGAATTCAGTCCCAGTATTCTATCATTTTTACATCGCGTTAATATTTTTATATGAATATTTTTGGGATTGTGGAACCAATTGTCTGAGTTTCCATTATTTCCTATGGGAAAATCCGCTTCACGTAAAGAATGTTTCACATAAAGAACATGCCTCCGGAACAAATTAAATTTGTTACGTGAGGCAGCACTATATGTGTATAGCAAGGAAAGCATGTACAGTAAAACCTTGGATTGAGAGCAGTGTTTTGCAAGACAAGCAAATGTCTCTGATAAATTTTGACTTGCAATACAAGCGATGTCTTGTAGAACAAGCAAAAAAAGTCCCAGCCAGGATATGGCAAGTTTCAGCACTCCACCAGCACCTGCTCAACCTCTCCTGAGAGACCAGCCTATGCATGTCTACTCTGAAGCAAGCCTGTTACAGTCAGTGGGGCTCACTCCTATGTCAGGGGTGCAAGGCAAAAGAGTCTGAGAGAGCTAGCCTTGCATGTCTACTCTAAAGTAAGCCCTATTATAATCAGTGGGGCACATTTCTATGTAAGGGAGGCTATGGAAAGGAGCCTGAGAGACCTAGGGCAAAATCCAGAGTAACTATGGGGAGTCCTTCCTCCAGTGTAAGAACGGGGCAATCGTTAGGTGGATCCACAACTGGCTCGACAGCCGCATTCAAAGGGTTTTAGTAAATGGTTCTGTGTCAACCTGCAGGTCGGTTTCAAGTGGGGTACCCCAAGGCTCTGTCTTGGGCCTGGTTCTCTTTAACTTTTTCATTAATCAAATTTGCGGATGACACCAAGCTGGGAGGAGTAGCAAACACAACAGAAGACAGGAGAAACCTCCAGGAGGATCTGGATAAACTAGAATAATGGGCTGTAACAAATAGAATGAATTTCAGCAGGGAGAAGTGCGAAGTTCTGCACTTGGGCAATAAAAACCAAAAATACAGGTATAAAATGGGGGATACTTGGCTTGGCAGCACAACATGTGAGCGGGATCTTGGAATTGCCGTGGATCACTAGCTGAACATGAGTCAGCAGTGTGATGTGTCTGCAAAGAAGGCAAATGCCATTTTAGGTTGCATTAAGACGTCTGTAGCTTCCAAGTTGTGAGAAGTTATAGTTCCTCTTTATTCAGCATTGGTGAGACCTCACCTTGAGTACTGTGTTCAGTTCTGGGCACCTCACTTTAAGAAAGATGCAGCCAAACTGGAGCAAGTCCAGAGGAGAGCGACAAGAATGATCAGTGGGATGGAAGGGAAACCCTACGAGGAAAGGTTGTGGGAACTTGGGATGTTCAGCCTGGAGAAGAGGAGGCTGAGAGGAGACATGATTGCCCTCTTCAGATACCTGAAGGGCTGTCATAGGGAGGAAGGGGCTCATTTGTTCATAGCTGCTTCTGAAAGCAGAACTAGAACCAATGGGTACAAACTGCAAGAGAGGAGATTCCAGTTGGATATCCGGAAAAAATTCCTGACAGTTCGGGTGGTTCGGCAGTGGAACAGATTGCGAAGGGAGGTGGTGGACTCTCCCTCACTGGGGGTCTTCAAGCAGAGGCTCAACGAGCACCTGTTGGGGATGCTCTAGGGGGATTTCCTGCTGCAGGCAGGGGGTTGGACTAGATGACCTACTAGGTCCCTTCCAACTCTATGATTCTATGATTCTAACAACTTACTCTGGATTCCAGTACGAATTTCCCATAGGTTTTCACTAGGTTGTGCAGTATCTATGGGTGCACGTCTCTTATGTGCTCCTGTAAGTATCTATGGGTAAAGTCTCTTATGTGCTCCTCTAGTTACTCTGGGGGCTAGCCTTGCATGTCTACTCTAAAATGTCTATTATAATCAGTGGGGCTCACTCCTGTATAAGAGAGGGGGCAGATTGCCGCCTGAGATTGCAGCCTGAGTACCAGTTAATTTGTTTTATTTTTCTTTATTTTTTGTATTTTATTTTATATTATGTCATGTATTGTAATGTATATAATGTCTGTAATGTATATATTATGTTATGTATTGTTATCTTTTTTATATGAAGATTTTTGGGTTGGGGGATGAATCATCTAAGTTTCCATTATTTCTTATGGGAAAATTGGCTTTGATGTTCAAGTGTTTTGGATTACAAATTATGCTTGTAAACCACTGTAATACAAAGCAGGAAGCCATTTGTCTGAAGCTTCTTTGACCTCAGTGAAGGGTTGTCTGTTTGTATCAGACAGAGAAAGTAGTAGCGGCTCCAAATAAACTGGAAGGAGAGGATGAAGAGCCCAATTTTTGCCGTTTCCAGAAACTATTCCTGCCGAAAAAGAAGGAAAGATCAGGAGACTCCCATCAAAGTTTAGAAAACTGTAATGGAGCTATTACCCACCATCAAAGGGGATGGAACAGTAAGCTTCGCTAGGCCGCAACAACCCAGGAGATAAATGATCAGCTGAAGCTGTGCACTGTGTCACTTGGATGCTTTCAGCATGAGAAGACTTACCATACAACAATAGCAGATTCAAACAGGAGAACTGGGTAGCAGAGTGCAGGCATCTTTCCTCCTACCAGAAGCACTAAAAGATTGTTAATCCTTGCTGTTCCACTTTCATCCCTGAAGTGCCTGGAAGGTGCTCTGCAGACAAACTGGATCAGAAGATCAAGGAGCTGCTGCCTCGCTTTTGTCTGAGAAGTTGTTCCGATAATGGAGCAAGAGTAGCTGTTCTCTAGACTCCTGATGCAGTACAGGGCTAGTACTGCTACACATGGGAACCTGAACACTTTTCTGTTATATTACCTGCCTGTTGCCAGCCTGACTTTTGACTACCATTTCTAGAACTTGACCGTTGGTGTCTAGATCCTAGATCTTTGATGTCCAGATCAAGTTCTGGAACTTGACCTATGATGTTATCTAGACACATCCAGATGTGGTGATGTCATCTGAACACCTCCATGGTGATGTCATCTGATGTCACCTCCATGGTGGCCCCCAGTTGGTACACCAGCTCAAGAGGTGTACCACTGCTGCTGTTTCCAACCCATTCTGCCTCACTACTGCTTCCACATCCTCCCCAGTCCCCACTCAAGAATGTCCCTATTCCTCCCACTCCTCCAGTAGTGTTGGTAAACTCAATAACATTGTGCCCTGTATGCCAGGGTCCAGGCATACATTTTGTGTTCCCTGGCAGAATCTGGAAGATACCTTGAACTATAACTCTTCAACTGCAATAGGATAAAATGGCACCAGACCATTAACAGCCAGCTGCACAGAAGAGATGAATACTTGCAAATTACATTTTTGTGGAGAAATGTGTACCAACCAAAATAGCTGAACCTAAAAATTAAAACAGGAGAATACTGTATAATGCAGCTCTAATTTCACAATTTTACTGAGATGTTCCTTTTTTTCTTCCAACCCCATAGTTTGGTAAGTTTGAGCCAATTTATAGCAGCTGCCAGAAACTTTTGGCACATTAGCTCCCTGCCTTTAGGCAGGTACCTGTCAGGTACAGATGATGCTAGGCAAAGTCTCTGTGATGCTTCCTCACTCTGCATAAAAAAAATTGAACCTACTTTTTAACAAGTGAACACAGCTTGGGCTGGTTTGGCTTGATTTTTACTGTCCTTATGTTATCTTTCTATTGTTTCTGTTTTTTCTGATGTTGCTTTTACATCTTATCACTTACAGTATTTCATTTGTTGGAATATCTATTTTAACTGTGAGCCACCCTGAATTGGTCTTATCATAGAACGGTCATGTCTGAAAGTTCAGATGTAAGAACAATCTGAACTCCATGGCAAGCATGCCTACTGGATAACAGATGTTTTCGAGCACTGTTTGATACTTCCACACTTTATTTCTTTTTATGTGCACATCTAAAGTGTATCCTGAAAATGTAAGGAGTGGGAACAGCTTCCATAGAGCATGCAAAAATCTAGGATACTTTTGGCCATCACATTTATTGTGTGAAATGGTAATAAATCATCCAGTGGTGCTCCAGTGACATTATATCCATTTAGCGATCATTCATATGTTACATACCAAAACGGGGAAAGTGTAAGTGACTTTAATTTCTTCTTCTACTGTAATGTGAAACCTGGACTAGATGTGTCACCCTCAGTAGCATTCCCAGACATCTTCTGATACTTATACATTACGGATGACACAGAAGAGTGAATCCTATATTACCTGTTGCTACAAGAAAAAGGCTAGTTAAATATTCAGCCTCAGGTATACTAACTCAGCATGGCACTGCAGGGACTCCATCCACCAAACCTGCAGATAGGCTGCAGAAACTATCCCTACAATCCAGAGTAACTACGGGAGCACGTAAGAGAAATTACATCTACCCGTAGTTACTGCACCACCTAGTGAAAACCTATGGGAAATTCATATTGCAATCCAGAGCAAATTGTTCTTACACCAGAGCAAGGACTCCTCGTAGTTACTCTGGATTGCGCCCATTGTCTGCAATCCTAAAGATACTTTCCTGGGAGTAAGACCCATTGAACACAATGGAGCTTACTTTTGAGTAGACATGGTTAGGATTGAGCTCACCTTTGCTGAGCCTATATAGCATGACAAGTCGGACTTGCAGGAAAGTGGAAGTGCTTCTCATGCTCATATGAGCACTTTACAGCTGAAGTAACACAACCAACCAGGATTGAAAAGGAGGACAAGGAAAAGGGGAGATGCCAGAGAAAGAACCAGCCAAGCTACCATAATGGGTGTGGAGTTGGGGAATTTTTATAACCACTTAGGGGGAGGATAGAATAGGGTTGCCATAATTCTCTTCCACAAAATCGGGACAGGACCCTCTGTCACAATTGCCAGTATGTGAATAAAATCCCCAAAAAATCAGGACTGTCCCTGTTTTTCAGGACATGTGGCAACCTTAGACCAGAAGGAACCAGCCAGGAAGGGCAGGGAGACTCATAGGCTCACACAGATCAGTGATGAGAGCCCCTTAAAGTTCAAGACTCAAGTACTGTCTGGCAGAGTGAGCTACCATCACTTGCCCAGTTCCTGCCAACTGAGCAGTTCAAAAGCATGTAAATACAAATAGATAAATAGGTACCACTTCAGTGGGAAGGTTAAAGCATTGCATGCACCTTTGTCATTCAGTCCATAGAGGCATTTTCAGCCAGCATTGGCTCTTTGGCCTTGTAATGGGGATGAGCACTGCCCTTAGAGTTTGTCACAACTAGCAGGGCTACCTGCAGGGAACACTCTTACCCTTTAAGGCACCTGCTACAGTTATCTGGCATTTGCACAGCACTTTAGCACAAAGTAGCCTTTTCTGAAAAGTCACAAGGAAGAGAAATCTCCAAAGATTGCAGTCTGGTTTCTTTTTTTCTTCTGCACCCCTCGTATCATTTCTCGCTTTTGGGAGAGGGGAACCTGAGTGTGAAATACAGTCTTGCTTTGTGTCTCCAGAGAGATAGTTATCAACACATCTGCTTTCTCTGGAGCTGTGATGAAAGTACCCTGTGCAGAATTTATAATAGAAGGGAATGAAAAGCATTATTTCATGCTAGAACATTTTAGTGGCAGAAATCAGAAACTGAGAAAACTCAGTTGTGCATTGAATTATGGACTGGTTGCAGCGCAACTGCTCTCAGCGATCATTTTCATCAGAGGATGAGGAAGAAAGTCTTAAACTCTCATCTTCAAAATAGAGCCACATCAAAGGCTGGTGAGGTTAGGCAAAATGTACTCAGTATTGCTCAAGTATCAAGACGAGAAGGAACAGGAGTTTGTTACTTTTTAATCCTTTTTGAAGTTTCCCTGATTTTCAATGGAGCCAAAATGTAAGACATTTACTATTGTAATAAAATAATGAATAAACTTTTCAACTGTAAGAATACTATTCTAAACTCTATCTTCAGATTTTTATTTCGCCTCAAAATATTTTTTTTAATCTTCGTGTTGAAATGTCTAGCAAACTTCTCCCTTCAATCCAATACTTATTATCAAGCTGCATGTACAATTACAGTGGTGCCTCTTGTAAAGAACGCCTCGTGTAAAGTATGTTTCATGTAACAAACAAAAATTTCTCTAGGATTCTGCTTCATGTAACAAACTGTGCTTCACATAAAGAACACATTTGTTGGCAGTTGGGGCAGACACGCTGGCCGGCAGCCTGTTTAAAATATGTCAGGGCTGCCTAGCGCACCTGCCCATAGTGAAAGCAACACTTCCATGTTGTTCTTCCTGTGGCTGGCATCCACTAGGCAGAGGGAGAGAACAGCAGTGGAGAAGAGGGAAGCAGCTCAGGGCTAGCCAGAAGGGAGCAGGGGAGAGAGAGGCTCAGGATGGAGAGAAGGAGAAAGTGGGGAGACACTTTGAAGGTATCTTGGATTGCAGCTACATGTCCTAACCATGTCTATCCAGAAGTAAGCCCCATTGTGTTAAATGGGTCTTACTCCCAGGAAAGTGTCTTTAGGATTGCAGCCTAAGTAGACTTCATAGGATCATGCACATTGAATGCATGTTTTGAATTCAATTCTAGTGTTTTGTCATCATTTTTACATCCAGTTAATATTTTTATATGAATATTTTTGGGGTTGTGGAACCAATCGTCTGAGTTTCCATTATTTCCTATGGGGAAAATCCATTTCACGTAAAGAATGTTTCACGTAACAAACATGCATACAGAATGAATTAAATTTGTTACATGAGGCATCACTGTATGTCCAAGTCCCTACACAGTGATATTAAGCAAAGTTCTTACTTTTTCTACTGTAGTTAGAAACCCTGGCAAGTTGGACAGCAAAGGAACACAATATATCACTCAAACATGGAGCACACTTCCTGCATTATTGGAAGCTGCTTCCTTAGCTGTATCATGTAATTAAGATAATAAAACTTGTCATTCAACAGAGCTGAGAAAGTGATAAACAACATTGAAGTAGTGACTCTGGACAGCAATAGACAGTGATGGTAGATAGTAATAAACTGCATTTGTAGATAACTTCAACCATGAAAAACAACAGAGGGGGAAAAATATAACTTGCATGCCTCAAGCTGAATTTCCATAAATGTTGACTGATGGCCTCTCACTCTACACCACATCAAGAAAGATAAGATTACATTGAGGGCTTGGTGAAATAACTTATCTTTTAATACCAAAGGGAAAACATTCATCTGGCCTGAACTCAGTGATGAAACTGAATCCGAAAAAGAAAAGAGAGCCCAATTTTCACCAACTTGCCAGAACTGATGCAGCCATGCCAATAGGGTATACACACTGCATTATTGGGTACTGGCAAAGATTTCATCAAGTACAAGGAATGTTAGTTCCCTTTTCTTAAAGCTGTATTATGACTGAATTTGTACTTGAAACTTGGATAGGATTGGGACCTGAGTTAAGCTTTTTAAAAAGTTGATCAGGACCTGAGAAAGAGGCCACGACATTGTGTGAGCAAACACAAAATTTTGGTATTGAATGGAAAGTATTGAAAGCCAAGGCTCCCTTTGGACACAGAGAAGGTTGCACTATATTCCCAGATCTATATGGTCCAGATCTGTTAGGTCAGCACTGGCAAGAACAATGGAGTCCACGTCAGTGACATAGCTAAAGGGGCAATGGCAGTAGTAAACCTACTAGGCAACGAGCTAAACTTGTGAATAATGGGGTATGTACAGTACGTATGAATAATACCTCCATGTTATATATATCTTATACAGGTGAAGGATTTAGGGGCAATCAAGGAGCAAACATTCTTTCAAATCAGCAATGGATATATGAGTATATGAATATATGTACTCAAACTGTTCACTAATTACTAGGGACAATCACAATTTTCCATAATAAATGTGTTGAAGTTTGGAATTAGGCCATTCATAATGCTATATTTTCTGTAATATGCTCATAAATGTGTCGAAGTTCAAATTCATAATGGTGTACTTAATGGCATAATGGTACATTTGAAAAGCTCACCTCACTGAACAAATTATAATTATTAGCACAGTCCAACTCAACCAAACTTCGAGCCTTGTAATGAGTTCCATTGAGTCACTCCCTCTCCTCCCCACCAATATATTTATCCTTTTCATAAATATACTTGGTAGCAGTTGTAATAAAATTTAGCTACTTGCATTTTCATTCTTTCAAACTGCTAGGTTGGTACTAGGAGCTGAGCAAGTAACAGGAGCCTAGACTATCTTCTGATACTCAGGTCTTAATTGGTTGACCTACTCACCTTCAGGTTGTCATTACAGCATCTTTAACCACTGCGCCATCACAGCCCTTATTAATTAGAAAGTTTTATCATCAGCAAATGCATCCACAAGTAGAATAATTAAATAGACTAATTTACCCTACAATCCAGAATAACTACAGGAGCACATAAGAGACATTTATGTCGACGTAGTTACAGCACCACCTCATAAAATCATAGAATCATAGAGTTGGAAGGGACCTAGTAGGTCATCTAGTCCAACCCCCTGCCTGCAGCAGGAATTCCCCCTAGAGCATCCCCGACAGGTGCTTGTCGAGCCTCTGCTTGAAGATCCCCAGTGAGGGAGAATCTACCACCTCCCTTGGCAATCTGTTCCACTGCCGAACCGCCCTCACCATCAGGAATTTTTTCCGGATTTCCAACCAGAACCTCCTTTCTTGCAGTTTATTTATTTATTTATTTATTTAATTTATATCCCACCTTTCCTCCCCTGCAAGGGGGGAGTTCAAGGCGGCTGACATCAGGGAATAAAACATCATTAAAATAGATCATAAAGATTAAAACACCATTAAAATATAATTAAAATACAATTAAATTGAATAAAAACATGCAGATTAAAAATATTAGTTAAAAACAGTAAAAACAATAAAAATAACTGTTCCCCCACCTCTGCCCCATTAAAAATGCTTTTTTAAAATAGAAGGTTTTAAGGCTCCACCTGAAGCTCTGTATTGAAGGAGCTTTTCTCAGTTCAAAGGGAAGGGAGTTCCACAGCCGGGGTGCCACCACCGAGAAGGCCCTATCTCTGGCCGCCACACCTCTCACATCTCTAAGTGGCGGCACAGTCAGTAGGCCCCCTCAGATGACCTTAGGTGATGGGTCGGATTGTACAGAAGAAGGCGGTCCCTCAGATACCCTGGACCCGAGCTGTTTAGGGCTTTAAAGGTCCTTTGAATTCAGCCCGGAAACGAATGGGCAGCCAGTGTAGTTGCTGAAGCAGTGGCCCGACAGAGTCGAACCAATGAGCCCCAGCAACCACACGGGCCACTGCATTCTGGACTAGTTGCAGCTTCTGGACTGTCTTCAGAGGCAGCCCCACGTAGAGCATGTTACAATAGTCTAGTCTTGATGTCACTAGGGCATGGGTTACCGTGGCCAGATCCAAGCGACTCAGGTATGGTTGCAGCTGGCAGATCAGCCGAAGCTGAGCAAAGGCTCCCCTGGCCACAGCCGCCACCTGGGACTCCAGGTGCAGCTGCGAATCCAGGAAAACCCCCAAGCTGCGAACCTGCTCCTTCAGAGGGAGTGCAAACCCTTCCAGAACAGGATGATATTCCAATACCTGAGTCAAGGACTTCCAGACCAGGAGAACCTCTGTCTTATCAGGATTTAATCTCAGCTTGGAGTTTGTACCCATTGGTTCTAGTTCTGCTTTCAGAAGCAGTTAAGAACAAATTGGCCCCTTCCTCCATATGACAGCCCTTCAAGTATCTGAAGAGGGCAATCATGTCTCCCCTCAGCCTCCTCTTCTCCAGGCTGAACATCCCAAGTTCCCCCAACCTTTCCTCGTAGGGCTTGCCTTCCATCCCACTGATCATTCTTGTCGCTCTCCTCTGGACTTGCTCCAGTTTGGCTGCATCCTTCTTAAAGTGAGGTGCCCAGAACTGAACACAGGACTCAAGGTGAGGTCTGACCAATGCTGAATAAAGAGGAACTAGAACTTCTCGTGACTTGGAAGCTACAGTCCTCTTAATGCAGCCTAAAATGGCATTTGCCTTCTTTGCAGACACATCACACTGCTGACTCATGTTCAGCTTGTGATCCACGGCGACTCCAAGATCCCGCTCACATGTTGTGCTGCCAAGCCAAGTATCCCCCATTTTATACCTATGTTTTTGGTTTTTATTGCCTAAGTGCAGAACCTTGCACTTCTCCCTGTTGAAATTCATTCTGTTACAGCCCAGGATTCCAGTTTATCCAGATCCTCCTGGAGGTTTCTCCTGTCTTCTGATGTGTTTGCTACTCCTCCCAGTTTGGTGTCATCTGCAAATTTGATCAGGCTCCCCCGTATCCCTTCCTCCAAGTCATTAATGAAAATGTTAAAGAGAACTGGGCCCAAGACAGAGCCTTGGGGTACCCCACTTGAAACCGACTTCCAGGTTGACACAGAACCATTTACTAAAACCCTTTGAGTGCGGTCGTCAAGCCAGTTGCGGATCCACCTAACGATTGCCCTGTCTAGCCCATATTTTTCCACCTTCCCAATTAAAATGTCATGTGGTACCTTGTCAAATGCTTTGCTGAAGTCAAGATAAATGACATCCACAGCATTGCCACTGTCCAGTAAGCTCATAACCCGATCAAAAAAGGAGTTCAGATTTGTCTGGCAAGATTTATTCTTGGTAAATCCATGCTGGGTTGTTTTGATCACCGAGTACTTGTCTTGATGTGCACAAATTGTATGTTTTATGATTTGTTTGACTGAGTTTGGTTTCCAGACACCTGTTGTCCATCCTTGTCCAAGAGCAGCCCCACCCCCTCGTCTCTCCTCCTGTTCCTCTGGGCATATCTAAAGAAGCTCTTTTTGTTATCTTTGACTCCCCTGGCCAGCCTCAGCTCATACTGAGCTTTAGCATTCCTGACCCCCTCCCTACAAGACCGGGCTATCTGCCTGTACTCCTCCCTGGTGATCTTTCCAGTCTTCCATTCCTTATACTTCTCCTTCTTTAACTTCAGCTGATCCCCAAGTTGCATGTGGAGCCAAACTGGTTTTTTCAGTATTTTCCCCCCTTTCTTTTTTATTGGAATTGTTTCTGACTGTGCTTGTAGAAGCTGCCTCTTAAGGAGCTCCCACCCATCTTGGACCCCTTTCCCCATTAGATCATCAACCCATGGGATCCCACCTATGACTCCTCTAAGCCTGTTGAAATCAGCTTTCCTGAAATCCAATATGTAAGTTTCACTCTGCACTCTTTTTATTTCCCACATTATTCTAAATTCCAGCAGCTCATGAAAACTTTCCCCTAAAGTTCCCACTATGTTGACCTGATCAACCAGTTCTTCATGATTTGTTAAGATCAGGTCAAGGATGGCCCCTCCCCTTGTCATTTCCTCCACTTTCTGGACCATGATGTGATCTTCCAGGCCCATCAGGAATCTACTGGAGCTTCCATGTTTGTCTCCCAGCAAATGTCTGGGTAGCTAAAGTCCCCCATTACTACTACCTCATATTTCCTTGCAACGCCTGCCAGTTGTTCCAAGAAGACATTGTCTACTCCTTCTTCTTGGCCTGCCGGTCTATAGTAGACGCCCACCACAATGTTTTGTTTCTTGTTTTTCCCCCCAACTTTTACCCAAACACACTCCACAGAGATATCCGGACCACTTTCCTGGATTTCAGAGCAAGTATACATGTTCTTGACATATAATGCTACTCCGCCTCCCCTTTTGCCACTTCTGTTCCTCCTGAACAGCTGATAGCCTTCCAATTGTGTGTTCCAGTCATGGGAGTCCCACCAAGTTTCAGTTATTCCTATCAAATCAAATTTCCCTTCACTTGCTAAAAGCTCCAGCTCATCTTGTTTATTTCCCAGGCTCTGTGCATTTGTGTAAATGCAACGTAAACCATGAAGGTTGCAACTCAATGCATTTCCCACCCCCCTTTTTGTAAGGCCGGGCCCCTCTAAAGATTTTTGAGTTACAGCCATGCCCTGGCAATTTCCATCCAGAGCATTTTCCTTATTCCTTGGTTCCCTTTGGACTTAACCCACCCCCTTCTTATTTAGTTTAAAGCCCTCCTGATCAGGTTGGCCATCTCCCGTCTGAAGACACTCTTCCCCCAACCCATAAGATGTAGTCCATCCTTTGCTAGAAGTCCTTCCTCAAGGAAGTTCATCCTGTGATCCCAGAATCCAAATCCTTCTCAGTGCCACCATTTTCGAAGCCAGCTATTGACCTGAAAAATCTTGCTATCTCTCTGAGGACTTTTGCCGATTACTGGGAGGATGGATGAGAATACCAGTTGGGTATCCCCCAGATCTTTAATCTTCTCCCCAGAGCTTCATAATCCCCAACTATATTTTGGAAAGTTTGCCGAGCAGTATGGTTTGTTCCTACGTGGATGAGTAAAAACGGTTGCCGATCAGCAGGCGTGATCATCCTCGGTAGCCTCTCTGTGATATCCTGTACCCTGGCGCCAGAGAAGCAGCATACCTCACGGGGAAATGGGTCTGGTCGGCATACAGGTTCCATGCTCCTCGGGGAGAATCTCCAATCACCACCACCCTCTTCCGTGTTCTCCTTTTGTGTGGAGATTCCCCCACACTTACTGGTTTTGGTCTATGAGGGGGATCTGCAGGATCCTGTGTAGGTGTGCTAGCAAGAGGAAGTTCTGCCAACATGGTGGAATCTGAGAGACTCTGGAAACAGTTGTATAGCTCCAGTGGTTCTCAACAGCTCCTGCCTTTTTTACTCCTGACTGTCACGTGTCTCCATGGAGAGACATCATTGCTGGGGTTCCCACTGGTGTCTTTCCCACTCGGGAAGTCATCCGAAACTTCCCTCTGGAGAAGTTCTGTGTGCATTGCATCGAGGAACTCCTCAGATGCCTTAATTTGACAAAGTGAAAACCTATGGGAAATTCATATTGCAATCCAGAGTAATTGGTCTTACATTGGAGCAAGGGCTCCCCATAGTTACTCTGGAGTGTGCCCTTAATTTTTACCCTTCTAATATATTACTGCAATTGATACTGCAAAAAAAAAAAATCAAACCCCAATGCTCAGGGCTTCATTTATTATTGTGTGCCCAGATCTGGTTATTTTATTACACCTGCTACTGGTGAACATATTCTCTGATATTTATTGTGTTCTGTGAATTTCTCCTAAAGTTTGTTTTAACTGGATGAATAACTAGTTTCCCAAAAAATAAACTGACATTTATCATTGATGTGTCATCTTGGAAAGTTCAATACAATATGGGTAAAAAGAAAAGAGATTTTTTTTTCACAGGAAGGGTTCATCTCAACTTTAACTTGCTATTACTATGAGACTAAAAATTTGGGGAATTTCTGATCCCTGCCTAGGCACAGCTGTTCAGATGAGAAAGAATCGGCACAGGGCTCAACCCAGCTCTCTTCCTGAAGCCAACACTTGGTGTGTGCATGCATGCTAAGCATTACCAGCCATTATGCACAACGGAAGGCCTATATGTACCTCCCATGCAACCAAATACCCTATCCATTCTTTGCAAGGCCCCTTCCTGGAAGTTACTAATGCTTGGATGTTACATCGAAAAATGAGAAATTTGGTAAGGGATCACCCAATCCTAACCCTGGCAGTGCCACTGGGTACAGGGGTGCCAAAATGGATACTGCTGTATCCAGCAGCCTGATCAAAGCCTCAAGTGATTGCCTCAGGGGAAAGTGACTTTCATTTCCTTCCCTCAGGGAAAGTTCTAGATCCCAAAATGGGGCTTCTAAAGTCTGCACGTGTTATTTTTGTCAGTGGAGACCTGAGCAACTCAGTGTCAGGCTTTACAGCCCAATGTAGGGGATAGGATATGGCAGAGCAGCGCTGTGCTGATCCCATCCACATGACCTGGTTCCCATCCTGGGAAAGTCCCAAGCCCCACAATGGGGCTTCTAAATTTTGTACCATTTACTTTATTAGTGCATACTTGAGAGCCTCCATGTTCAGGGAGACCAGATGCCCAAACCTCAAAAGGAAGACAAGGTCTTGGATTCCTTTCAACCTGGCCTTTCCGGTGGACAGTGGCCTGTTTGCCAACTCAAGAGTAAAGCCACAATATTGGGCACTTTCACTTTCCCACAGAGCTCAATGCATATTTTTCATTTTTAGTTTTTTGGCCATATCTTTTGATAAGAAGGAGATATTTCAAAACTGATTTTTGCATTGGATTCTGCTCTTCTGTACGAATCCACTGTCATATGACATGATGGGGTACTGCACACTATTGCAGAATTCCAAAATGAAGCCAAAATGGAGGACAATGAAGCCCTATTGGAGGACATTTGGACAGGAGGTTAAAAAAGAGGACAAATCTGGAAATTTCCAGTCACCCTGTCCATGATGGACTTTTCAGCCTGACACAGAGGGTACAATACTACAAAGCAGGGCTCTGTCAATCCTACCTTCTCCTGCATCGGTTCCTCCCCCCTGGAATGCCTCCCCCTGCCCCCAAGTCCCTCATTGCCACCCAGAGCATTTACTGTGCTCCAGGCAGTATTTATCTAGTGCTCGGCCCAATGCCAGTGCTCCTTATTCTGGGTGTCACGGATGTGCCTTGCATTACATTTGCAACACCCAGCATCAACAATGGAATTCAGTTTGGCACCAGAGCTCACAGCCCACAGGATATATGGGAGATGCATATAATATCCTGCACTCATCTCTGCTTGCTTTCTTGCCTCCACTGTCTCTCCTCCTTTTATTTGCTGGTCTAGAAAAGGAAGATGGCATCAAACTTCAATGCCTTTAAGAAGGAATTGGACAAATTCCTAGAGGAAAGGACCATCACAGGTTATATAAGAACATAAGAACAGCCAACATAAGAACACTATGTGGAGTATGTACATAGACAGATGTAGATGTGGGCAACCTCAAATTGCCAGATGCAGGGAGGGCACCTGGATGCAGGTGTCTTGTGTGCTCCCTGAGGCATATGGTGGGCCACTGTGTGATACAGGAAGCTGGACTAGATGTGTCTTTGGCCTGATCCAGTGGAGGCTCTTCATACGTTCTTATGACAGAGAGGCTCAGGAAATGTGAGGGGAGGAGAGTGCTGAACTAAAACATTGAAGGGAGGAATAGAGGATAGCACATCACTGTGTGAGAGGAGCAGCATTCAGCTTGCTGCCACTGGCATCCAGGGGTCTTGAGCCATCGCTGCTATGGTAGATATGAGCATGGTGCAGAACCAGCCAGTACTTCAGGTTGTTGGTGGGTAAAAAGACCATACATTTGTATGGCAGCCTCCTTCCGTGGATCATAAGAACATAAGAATAGTGTTACTGGATCAGGCCAGAAGCCCTTTTAGTCCAGCTTCCTATATCTCACAGTGACTCACCAGATGGCTAGGGAACATACAAGACAATAAGAGACTGAATTCTGGTTTCCTCCCTGCACCTGGCATTCTGAAGTAGTCTACATCTAAAATAAGGAGCGTGCACATATTCAATATGGCTTGTAACTCAGGTCCAGCTGCACTAGCTGACTAGATGAGACCTAAGAAAATTTGGAAGTATAATACAGGTACATACTCCTATATTTTTGATATGTTATAGACCTATTTAGCAATGTGGGAATCATACTTTTTCCCTAAAAGGATAGGCAACAGGAAACACAGAGTAAGAATGGGGAACATTCTTGCACAATAAATCTTGCACAATACTGAGAGACAATGCATTAAAAACAAATCATTCCCTGGCTTATGTGGCAATCTAGACAAAAAGGTCTATTTAAAATTATTTAAGTTGATGACAGATCAGATGTAGCAATCAATGGCATGAAATGGCAAACTGAGGTCTGAAGGCCTTACATTACTCTCTAGCTTTGTCATTGGTATTTTGGCCACAGGTATTTGACCCACATTTTTCTGTTGCAATGCACAAACCTCCAGAGTCTGGGTTTGACAACACACCCTGAAATGTTAGCTTTCCTCATCAAGTTGTTGAAAGCTGCTTTGTTAAAGGATCAATGTTTCTTTCTTATTCCTCCTTTTCCATCTACTTGCAAAGAATTAGAAATGTACCATATATTGGGAGGTGTCAATTTTTACATAGTACTTCTAGATCTGAAGTGCTTCAAAAAAAGAATGATCTGATAATGAAGTCTGAAACTGAATATAGCTGAATATAGAAAATAAAGTTGAAAATTATATTTAAAAACTTGGGTAGTAGTCCAGTGCTACAGTACTGCGAACACAGGATGTTGCTAATCATAGTTACATTTCTGTCCTGCTTTTTTCCTATCATGGATCACAAAGCAATAAATTCCCAGCCAGCCTCATTTCCAGGCATTGGTACTACAGTAATTTATATTGCAAGGAACACTTACTGAATGAGAAGTTTTTTTAAGTAAAAAGCACAATCCAATTCCAGAAGTAACATGTAAAATTAAACGCAAGTGCCCTGGGTTAGAAACTCAAATCAGTGACTTGGATTTGTATGGCAAACTGCATGTTTTTTACAGACAGTGCAATCCTAAGCATGTCTGTTCAGGAGTATGTCCCATTGTGTTCAATAGTACTTACTCCGAGGGAAGTGTGATTAGGATTGCAGCCTCAGCAACTTGTGACTCATGCATGCAGAAGACTGAAAAACACTCAACTCAAGGGTCCCTGAACTCGGTGCCTTTACCCTCACTTTTTGCAAAATGGAAAATGTTTCCATGGTTAATGTTAACCATGGTTAATGTCCACCTGGTTAATGTTTCCTTTTCCATCTGAGTGGTAGAGGAAGGCAGGAGTGGGTTTTTTGCTGTCTCAGATAGGCAGGAAGAAACCAACGATCACTGGACAATGTATGGGCATTTTGATATTTTCATTGACTGAGGGAAGGTAGATGGAGAAGCCAACAGGGTTCTTGCAGTAGCCCAGGGAGTAGGAAAAAGGAGTAAGGGAAAGGGGGGAAGTTCATAGTAATCAGACTTTCTACCCCATTGCTGGCTGCTGTAAGCTGAGCTGTGTTGTTACTTGGGAGGAGAGCCTCATTGAATGACTGGCTGCAGTAGGACTACTTCTGACCAGGGCTTGCTGCTCGCAGCTCATGATCCTGTCCTTCCTCTTCTTTCTCTGCAGTTTCACAGTCCCTCTCTCTCCTCCTTCCCTGTTTACGGATGGGTCAGGGCAACAGGGGCATGGTTAAAGTGAACTCAATGACTTGAAAAGTGCCCTCATTATGACTCTTTTTCAAATCAAGACACAGTGGTGTGGTAATTCTAGACTCACTTGAGTCAAGCTGTGCCAGATTTTCCTGTCTGCCTGGAAATATGGTCACAACTTGCCGAAACAATCATATGTATCACTTCCATATTGAAATGGAAAAGTTCCAGATGGTTTTAATTGATTGGCTTCATGTCTTACTGGAAGATGATGCACTGAACAGCATCTATCAATGAAACCAGGCTGAGTTCAAGTACCAAACTATAAATCAGTCACATTCCAGACATTTTCACATTTATGCAAAAATTGAATCATTTCAGAAGCCATTATACAGCTGCAAAATGTTCCTTTGCAAGTGGTGCGGTTGCAAAATGTTATATTGCAAGCGGTCCAGGTGATTCAGAAAAGCACAAGGCTTGGGCTTCTTGCCGATGCTGCACCTTATTTAAGCCATTTGATTCTACTTGCAAGTCCATCAAAATGGGGGAGGAAAACCCTACATTTTGATTTTCAAGTCTTTTAACTGTGAGTCCAGAGCGCAGATAATGAGACACCTAAGTGTATCATGTATATCTTGACACAGGCAGACAATGAGATTCTCAGATGTCTAGACACAGACCAGCAGCAAGCCAAGAAAAAGTAAAGAAAGAAACTAATGAGAAGAATCCCTTCGGTAAAGATAAGAAAGACATCAAACTTGTTATTTGGCTTCTCACAGCTATTCAGGCAGTTCTTAAAATTTTTTTTAAAAGGTGTACATTGAACACTTTAAATATAATGTTTTATGCTGCAGTCATTAGTAAGAATTGAAAATGATTTTTGCTTTTGTGAATAGGCTGAAAAGCAGTCATCAGCTGTACTGGCCTAAGACAAAAAGAAAAGATGAAGTGTTTTTGCTAGTCTGTCTTCTGTACCTTGTTTTTTAAGATCACAAAGAGAACTTTGTAAGGAATTTTCATGTGGTTGTGTAAATGCTCAGTTTCGGCTGCAATCCTAACCACATTTTCCTGGGAGTAGGTACTGTATTTGCTCAAATATAGCGCTCACCTTTTTCAGCCAAATTCAGTCTCCATAATCAGTGTATGCTTTAGATTTGATGTTAATTAGAATTGAGTGAATACAGTATTTTGATTATAAGTATGGGGCGTGCTGTATAAGTATTATAATATAATAAGTATTATAATATATGCATTATATGCATTATATTCAATGGCACATTATATTCAAGTAAATATGTACTATTGAACACAATGAGACTTACTTCTGAGTAGACATTCTTAGGATCATTTTAAGCATTTGGCACATTTTCTCATAGTTTATTTACAGTGCAATCCTGTCTGTGTCTACTCTACTTTATTTGGCTTTGAAGAAAAAGGGGGGAGGAAGAATTAATTTCTTTAAAGCCGGATTGCCAACGGACCAGAGAAGCCCCAGCCTCTCCTGCTCCTATGCCTTTGGTGATGGATCCACCAATATATACTTTGCACAAAAAAACATGTAATTCACAACAACGGCTTGGGGCCGTTCATCCAGCTGTTTGGGGCCTTTCTTCCAGCTGTTGTCAAAGCAGAGGAGCAGGGACTGTTTGTAAAGTTGGCAATCTGCTCAGGGTAGGGATGGTGGGGATAACTCCTGGCTTCTTAGGTTTTAAGCTTCCAAGCCCAATTGTGTCCACTCAAAAGCATTATAGTTAGTGGAGTTTGTATTGTGTAAGCGGGCAAAGGAAAGGAGGCTGAAAGACCAAACCTCTGCATGCCTGCCTGCATCACCTAAACATGTGCCTTTTTGGTTGGTGTCTAGCCTGTTGCAATGAGATTTGTGTAAAAATTAAATACAGGAATGCCATACAAGTGTTTTTAGCTTTATTTTAACATGTCCTACATTTGTCCTGCATTTTTGGGATGTCAATACAATTTTTTAACCAGTTAGGAATTTTGGCTTGGAGGACAGGAATTTTGAGGAACTGGGGGGGGGGGGGGGGAGATTTTGGGATTGGCATCTGGTCACCCTGTAACCACTTCCCAATTGCTTTGCAAGAAGAAAAGTCTGTCTCCCAGCTGAAACAATGCTGTGTTAAGCCAAAAGGCAGATTGATTCAGTGCCTGTCTTGTTAAAATTTTTATATATAAAACTGAAAAGTCACTGACTCACTCACAGAATCATCAATGCCCCTCCCAAACTGCCAGGTCTAGAAGCATGATATTCTTTCCATGATAGAGGCACCCAATAAGAACTGGTTTTTGAAAAGTCCAACTGGAAGGGGGTAAAAAGGGGCGCAATGCATTTTCCTCCCTATACTTTCAGCTGAAGAATTGGTGACTGATGGATGCTCTGCCCCAACCCCTGGACCTAGAAGCATGCAATTCAGGGAGGGACCTAGAAGCATGAAATTCACCCACCAAGAACCGATGTGGATAAATTTAACCCTTAAGGGGGTAAAAAGGGTGCAACATGTTTTTATCCTATACTTAACATGGAAGACTGACCAACACCCAGCCAATTTGGTGCTTAGTGCCTGGTGCAGTGGGGGGATGTTGTTCTAAAACTTTAGAATGTTAAGGTTCAACCTGTAGCTGTAAAATAACTTTATTTCAATTTTCCTTATTTATTTAATTTTAATAGTTATTCCAAAAGGGTTATGGGAGTTATAAAGGTTCTCCATTTCTTCTCTGTGAACTCTTGAATAAGACTCCGTATTTCCCATCATAGAACTACAGGCCCTATGAAACGGAGATGAGCATCATACCCTAGAGTAAGGCATGACTGAGTAGGGAAACTTTACCTTTTAAAAATTGAGGTACTTCTTGGAAGAAATTTCCAATCACATTGTTGCATTTTTTTAAAAAAAGAATTATGTATGTCCTGGGCCGATAGAGTGGGTCAGAGTCTGACACAGAAGGATCACCAAAGCCATTCCTTCCAAAACAGGCCAGTTGATTACAGACAAAGGTGTTGTGCAGGTTGCTTGGGTCAGAATACTGAGCACAGGAATTTCATGATAGGTCAACAGTTACATGAAAAGAGCACCATAATTAGTTCAAAGCTTGGGAGGAATTTGATTTCATAATGACAGCTTTTCAAAAGAGTTTTCTTCCAAAGAGATTGTCCTACTTTTTGCTCAATAAAATTGTAGTTGTGATGTAAACCAACATTCTGGGAAGAAAGCTTCCATTAAACAAAACCAAAATTGCAGATCCAGTAATTGTTAAGAATCAAGGGGAAAAAAACAGTTGAAATGTGTTTCCTATCATCATTTACAAGAGAGCGCTCATAAAATGAAATCATGGACAATACAATATGAAATGTTGTACTCAAGAAATGAGCAGGACTTTCTTGTGAAACTTCTCATTCTCTCATATTCACAGTGTGGACACAACTTTGCCTTCAGAGCTGCTGTGAGTAGGTAGGTGACACTCATTCTGTTGTACCCATTGGTTGTGCCACCCATTCTGTTGTTCTTCCTACAGGAACACGCGATGTGTGGGTGGTAGGTGAGGCAGAACCCTCTGTTGTAGTCCATGGAAAAGCACCACAGCCACTTCCCCCCCCCAGTTAGAATACTTTTTTGAGGAGGCTCTTCTTACACCCTCTTTTTTGGGAGTCATCAGAGTGTCTCAGGTGTAAATGAGCAGGGTAGCAGCAGTGCTTTTCCACAGACTATGACAGGACAGTTCTGCCTCACCTGCTGCCCTCACAGTGCATGTTGCAGACTCTTTGCCCTCCTTGCCCTGGGAAGAGTACTTGGCCTCTTCCTTGGTGGCATTTAAATACAGTGAAGACAAGGGACATTTGATACAAAGAACAACAGAATACAGGTGTCCCTCATTATCCACTAGGTTCTGTTCTGGAACCTCCTATTGATTAAAAAATCTGTGTTTAAAGAAAACTATGGAAATATGGGTTTAAAGACACACTTCCAGGTTTCTTGCTCCACTATTGCACCTAATTGAATAAGATAGTGCTTCATTATCTTCAGGGGATTGATTCTAGGACTGAAAAATGGAATGATTGCTTGCATGACTAAGGGTGCAATGCAGAGTAACTATGGGGAGTTCTTGCTCCGGTGTAAGAACAACTAACTTTGGATTGCAATATGAATTTCCCATAGGTTTCCATTAGGTGGTGCAGTAACTATGGGTGCACGTAACGTCTCTTATGTGCTTCCGTAGTTACTCTGGATTATAGGGCATCTCTCTATAACAATAGAAACGCAATTTTTAAACTGATTTGCAGTGGCCATTTGTGTTGAGTCAAATCTGTGTATAAAAAAATCAGTGTATAATAAGGTTGGACCTGTAGTAACCTGATAATAATAGCAAACATTTTGTCAGTCTTTTTATGTTGGCTTTGTGCTTATTGTGGAATACGGGATGGAATATTGGGGGTTTTTTTGGTTATGTTTAGCTCGTTTGTTAGTCATCCTTGATGGAACTCAAAACTGTAGGGTTTCATGAGGTCTCAACATTGTAAAGAGAACACAGATAAAATATCACACTGCAGGGTGTCACAAATATGTTGTAAAATACATGTGCAACATCTGGAGAGCAGGGAATGCTGTCACAGGGAGTTTCGATGACCTCCCTGTGCCAAGGCAGGCCCCAGGGACTGATAAGTTGTGCTGGTCTATTACGGATACAGGATGGTCCTGGGGTTGGGGGAAAAGGCAGGCTGGATGCAAGCCCATATATGATCTGTATCAAATCATATAGGAGACATGCAATTTAATATGGGACTGCCAATCATAACCATATACCATTGCACAGACTCTTTTCTCTACAAAATAGGTGATTGTATGCTTTTTCTGATGCCAAAATCTTCTGTAAGCATTCAGGGTCAACAGAATCCTCCCATCAGGCTGAATGTGTGCGTGGCTCCATCCAGATCTCTCTCATCATGTGGACTCTACCTGGTCAATAATTTTAAAAAATCAATCAGAAGCAAAAGAGTTTTTATGCTCTTTAATTCATTTTCTTTGCTTTGAGCTCATTTCAGATTTTGTGGCTCATGGAGGATCAAGCTTTGAAATTCATTAAAGACAATTTCAAAGCAATAAAAATGGCCAGCTCTCATTCATTCATTCCTCCCTTGGAGCACATCCCTGTCTTAAATCCCTGTGCCATCTTAATGACATGCGATGCCAGGAAAACTGTTGTAATGATAGAACATCATTGTGGTTTGAGAGGCACTGCATGGTTCTAGTAAATGATGTGTCATGCTTGCATAGTCATGTAATATGGCTTGCCAGGTTTTTGAAAAATTTAAGCCTTTAGTTTTGCAGACACTGGCAAGCCGCAAAAAAGGAGTTTTATTGGGCTCTTGGTAAATGGCAATAAAGGACTGGCAAGTTCAGTTTGGCTGTAGTTCACCACTTGTACAGCCCTGCCTTGCAAAATGGCACACAAATGTTAGAATTGGACTCTCTGCATCCATACAACATTGATCCATGCAAATAGCAGGAAATATACATAGTGCAAACCAAATCCCCCTCCCTGTTCTAAAATTATCACCTTTAAATTTCATTTATATTTTGTGCTGAGAAAGTGTATGTGCTTCTGTTCCCTTATGAATTTAGCGATGTAGCCATAAATCAGATTTCCTCCATGTATGGTTCATTTCAAAAAAATGTTTTCAAGGCTTTTGTGACTTGTTATATGTCTCATGGCTGCACTAGATAATTTTCAATACATGTGAGGCAGGAAAGATGAGGTGGGAGCAAGTTGGTGTTGTTGTTAATAGATGGAAAACTGAATTAAATATAATGGGGGGAAGCCCAATGGATGTTCAGTATGGATGCAACCAGTTACACTGATTGTAGCAGTGAAAGCTCAGCTTTGCCTTTGCCCTTCTTCAAAGGTGATGCCACAGCTGCAAGTTGGCAGATGCTGCCTCCATGAATCCTCCCTAATGCAGCTTTCGAGCAAGCACAATCCATCTGGCAGCTTGTACTATATTATTATAACTCCTTTCTTGTTAAGAGGGAGTTTCTGTGCAAAATTCAGAGCAACTGAGCCTTATGCTGGAAGAAAGCAGAATTTTCTCTTCACTGCGGCATGCTCCTTGCATCCGAAAGTACACCTGCCTGGTAAAATTTCCAAGGTGGATAAATGTGCTTCCAGCATATCTCCAATCTGTACTGACTACTTCATCCCATGTTATTCATCCCACTGATCCATGCCAGTTTACACCATAGGTGAGCAGAGGCTGCAAATGAAACAAAGGTTCTGCCTGCCTTCCCCACCTAGATAGTATGTGGATGTATAGTATGTAGGTGTATGAGAACCATTGGCTCAACTTTCTCACACTGACTCCGCTGATGGGCAAATGCTCTGCAGCAGTGGTTCTCAAAGTGTAGCTCATGACTTCATTTCAGGGGGACTGCAAAAAGCTGGGTACTACCATCTTAGAATCTGGTACTAAGCACCACCATCTTGGAATGTGCCACTCAGACTCCAGTTGATAAAGTCTCATTAAACACAATAGGGCTTACTTCCAAGTGCCATACTTCCACGTGCCATTGAGGACCTCAGGCATCACAGTGATGTCAGTTCCTGTTTGATGCTTAGAACCTGCTGTCTACAACATAGATGGTTGTATGCTTTTTTTGAGCCAGTATCTTCTGTAAGCATTCAGCGTCAACAGAATCCTCCCCATCAGGTTGAATGTGTGCATAACTCCATCCATATCTCTATAACTGTGTGGGCTCTACCTGGTCAGTAAATTTGAAACAGAAACAATAGAAGAGCTTCTGCACACTATAATCCTTTTCTTTGCTTTGAGCTCACTCAAAGATGTCACTTCTTGTTTGATCTAGCCATGACATCCCTTCTAGGTTGATGACATGACATGACATCACTTCCGAGGTTCCTGGACAGATTATCATTCTCAGAAGGGTGTCCAAGGCTGAACCACTTGAGAACCACTGCTCTTCAGGCAAGTGTGCTCCACAGCACTATCCAAAGATGCAAGGGTTTGAGGCTAGAACCAATTGTATTCAAATAATGTTTTCCAACACTATCTAGAATTGTAGTATGGAAAAATGTTGCTTGTTGTCCAACATGTCCTCAATGGAAAAGGAAAAAAGAAAGGGTAACAGCAATGAGAGAGAGAGAGAGAGAGAGAGAGAGAGAGAGAGAGAGAGAGAGAGAGAGAGAGTTTTAGTGTTAACATTAATTAATATGCATTATTTATTAAGCACTGAACAAAGATTACTAAGATTTATGAAATGGTCTGGTCTGGAGAGAGTATGTAGAAAGACCACCAAATGAAATGGAACTTCCATATTTGAAGACAGTGTACCTTTGCTTACAGAGATCAAATAACAGAGAGAGGGGTTCCCTTGAAGCCACACTTACTGTCTTCTCTTGCAAAAAGAACACTTGATTTTTTATTTTAATCTGACCCAGAAGTCTCTTTTCATTCCCTAACTCAGTGGTCTTCAACCTTTTTGGTCCCAGGGACCAGTTCTGTGGAAAAGAAATTTTCCACTGACCAGCCCAGAAATGGGGAGGTGAGAGTTCTGCCTCTGGCAACCCGGAGGGAGGACTTCCCCACCTAGAGCACAGCACTGCTGCCTCCTGCTGTAAATCCCATTGTAGCAAATAGAGCTATTGCTAGGTTGCTGTGGATGGGATTGCAGGTGAGAGCCCAATGTCTCAGTTCATGTCTACTCAGGGATTTCAACCTTTTTCAGTGCAGGATGCATTGAAAATGCACAAAGCCATCCTAGTCACTCTTATTGGAGAGGAAGCCTCATTGACTATAATGGGACTTATTTCTGAGTAACAGGCATAGGATTGGTCTTTGAGGCTGCAGTCCTCTGACTGAGCCCTCCTGCTGTGAGGAGGGGAAGATGCACTTAGAGGAGTCCTCTCGTGGACTGGTCAGGCAGCTGCCAAGTATCTCCAGTGGTCCCTGGACCGGGAGTTGAGAAACCCTGCTGTTACCTCTGTAATTTGAATTGATATTTTGACTTAATGACTTCATGGCTGTTTACACATCCCATCTCGAACCTCTTAGCTATTGAAGCAGGAAGGCTCAAGGCTGGACCACTAATATGGTGTTGTATGATCCTACTACAGCTGGAGCAAAATGGAGCTTCTAAAAATAGTATTTATTAAGCATCATTATCTCCTGTCATGCTCCATTGAGAATGGCTTGAATCCACTCACTATTATTAGAGAGTCAATGAATAAAAGATAATTACAAAAGTTGTGAGTATGAACCAGTGGTAAAGGACATAAGGACATTCTATAGCTGAGACATCCCCTTTAATGGATTTTACTTAAATTATGCATAATCAGTAAATTACTTTTATATATTAAAATGAGTGTGAACAGAATCAGTCTGGGCACAGTCCTAACCAACTTTATAGCTATGGCATAGCTGTGTCAGTGGGACATGTGCTGCATTTTGCAGTTGGGGGACAGTCGTGGAGGCCTCCCCAAAATAAGGCACTGTGATCCTCCAGTTGGACACCAGTAATGGAAGCCTCTTCAAGATACTACACGGCAATGATTGTTTCCTTAGAGTTGTATTGCCCTTACTTTGGAGCTGGAAAATTGCTTAGGATTGTGCCCTTAAACTGTATTCATCTTCCATTGTATGAAAGACCCAAGGGCAAAAACCCGTGGAAGACAAAAATTTAGCAGCAACACTTGTTAAAGGCTTTGGCACAGAACTATATTAACATGGTACAATGGTATGTCTGCAGAACATATCAAACAGCCTGATCAAAGGAAAGTGCTTTCCATGAAGTAGTGATGTGATATTTAAGTAAACTCATAAAGAACCTGGCTTGTGAATGATTTATGCCAAGGATACATGAGTCAGTTCTAGCCTACTCTGATTTGCATTCTCATTCAGAGTACCAGCAGCACTTTAAATTCCTGTGAACTATAATTCAAAGACAAGAGGGGAAACTCAGCAGTGTGGGCAGTGTAAGAACACCCCAGTCCATCGAATGAGCAACAGGCTGCTCAAACAAAAGAACTGGGCCAGAGTTGCAGCTTTTTAGGGTCTGTTGGCCCTTTACCTTATCCCTTAACTCAAACCATCTTATCAGGATAATTGTTTCCAAGAGTACAGTGCCCTAAACATCCAGCATCAAAGCCCCAAATCAACCAAGTCCCTTTACATCAGTGGTTCTCAATCTTCCTAATGCTGTGACCTCTTTATAAGTTCCTCATGTTGTGGGGACCCCCAACCATAAAATTATTTTCGTTGCTAATGCTGCAGTGCCATGCACACATTTCTGGGAGTAAACCTCACTGAACTCAATGGGAATGACTTCTGAGGACACATGCATAGAATTGGCTATGCATTCTACGAATTGGCTGCTATCCTAGCACTTTCCTGGGAGTAGCCCCATTCACTATTGTGGGACTGACTTCTGAGGAGACCGCCATAGGATTGGGATCTCAGGCAGCAGAGCCAGCCACTGTTTCCTGGGAGTAAGTCCCACTCACTATTATGGGACTGACTTCTGAGTAGACATGCATAGAACTGGGCTCTAAGGCTGCAATCCTAGCACTTTCCTGGGAGTAAGTTTCATTCACTTATCATGAACAACAACAACATTGAGAGGGCTTACTTTTGAGTAGAGCACAAGGAGCAGGGCACAATGGTTGGTGCACAAGCGGGGCACTCACCAGACAGCTCATTCGCCAGAGCTCTGACGCCACGTTCACACCTCAGCACACTTAACACTCTCAGCTGGCAGGCACACTAAGGATCTGCGGGGGGAGGAGGAGGCTGCCATCTGTGGTGAGTGTGTCGGGCTTCACCCTGCCCCCAAGGCTCCACATCGGTCTCACAGTAGCTCAGAGGCTCCTTCTGAGCTGCTTCTCAGCAGCTTCTTCCAGCCGCAGCGGCTCCAGCGTTTCTGCCAGGTCTTCCCACCTGGCCCCCTGCACCAGGAGTCTTTAGGCGACCCCAGGAAAGCTCCAGGCAACCCCCAAAGGGGTCCCGACCCCCACTTTGAGAAATGCTTTTACACCTCTTCCCTATCATTTAATGCCATAGGATCTTTGGATGGTGAGCGGGGAAGGGAGTGGAAGTGATCCTTGACAGTCCCCATTGCTCCAGGCATCCACAGTTCATGGGCATAATGGAGATGCTGGAACAACCACCATGGCATCTTCCCCAACTAAGAAATACCCTGGCACAACAGCAGGTTTGTCATCCTCATTCCAGCATCCCACAGCACTCTCCATGGAGGTTTAGTAGAAATTCTGTCTGCCTCAGGATGTTCTTGGACTATCGTGTCTTCCTCACTGTTAGCCAGTAGACCTTCAACAAACCAAATCTATAACTTGCTGTGTCTGTTCTTGATAGTATGGTGCCAAGACAGTGTGTATTTTTTAAATCAGTATTTATGTACCATCTTTCTTTGTCGCATTACTACTGAACCACTAAAAAGGAGAATTCAAGGGTAAGACCAATTTTCCCCATTCTCATTGTTGAAACAATGGAAAGAGACAGCTCATTGGGCCATAGAGTAATGTAAAAACAAGATGATCGTTTAGTATGCTCTACTCACACATTCCAGAGTTCACAACGTAAAGAGTCACACCGAGTCATCCCATAGGTGCTAAAATGGCTACAACAGTATTGATTCCAAACTTCACAGTATCTTTTTCTTACTCTGCCTGCTTTTAGGGGCACTAATTTCCTTCATTTGCTGCTGATTGTCTTCATGTCAACTGCATGATCACTACTTCAGCCCTGTATAGGATGAGGACAACAAACATGTTTGTGCGCCTTCTTGAAAGAAACGTCAGAGCACTGTGTGCATTGGACAATATGGATTTGGAAGTCCAAGAAAAAAGGGGAAAAGACCATATAACTGCAATTAAAATGCAATGAAGTTATTATTCCCATGTCACTTATGACTTGGTGAAAATCAGAAACAAAGAAATCACTCAAAATTCATGTTTGGATGCTCATTTTGATTATTTTCAGAGTCCTGTATAACCATTATAAAAATGTTCCTGTTTGGAAGTGGTTGCATCATTGCCAAAGAAGTAGGCGAAGAAAAATAATCCAAACATAACATCTAGGCTTCAACCTTGTGGTGTCAGAACTGCTAAGCTCCTGCAGAAATGCTGGTCTGGAAAATAAACACAGGAAACAGACGGCGCTGTAGAGTGATAGACAACCAGCCTCCAAAGAGTAGCAGCTGCAATGTATGTAACACAAGCCGGTATCTGCAGACTGTGCTTATAGCCTAGGTAAATTGTGTGTGTGAAATTGGGGGGAAAGGATTTCCACATTCACCTATGTGTGATTGGGCACACTCTAACCTGGATGAGAGCATACTGCTTCAGAGCATGCGCTGGGATCACTGGAAACAAATTTCTCCATCAGAAACAAATCTCTAGATTTGAACGGGGTGGGAAAAAATTCCCTTCGTTTCCTCTATTGTTCCATATATGTTTCATAAAAGTGACAAATTAATGACAAATTCTACAATAGGCATAGTAGTCAATACAATACTAAGTTCATAGTTCCTGGGGTTGTGGGTGGTGCAAGCGGTTAAGGTGCTGTGCCTATTAACCAGCAGGCCAGGGTTTGAAACCCAGGTCTGCCCACAAGACAGGGTGAGCTCCTGTTCTTAGCCTAGCTCTGCAGCGCCAGCTGGATCCAATCATATTGGCTCTGCCTTTCCATTGGATTAATTCAGTGGCTTGGAGAGGGGGGATTTGCTGGTTGGGTAACAGCCTATCCTCCATAACAGTCCAACCCAGGCTTTTGTGCTTCACATGCAGCGTATGCAACGCCGAGGATGATACCATAGTCTTTCAAGACTGACGGAGGCCTGCTTTAAGTTCCTAAGAATATTCAAAAAACCAGCAGGTACAGCAAGGTGTTTTATTTTCCTTGCTCCAGGTCTAAATGTGAAGACCCTCTGATACATCAGCCAAATGCTCATATCAGTGGATCACTATATGCTTGGTGGTGGTGTGTGCAAACATAACCCTATACTGGATCAAACCAGTCCAGAAATTGCAAAGGCCCAAATGGGCACTCTGGATTGAGCTCTTAGATCTGATGAAGCTCATTAGGTATAGGAAAGGACAAGCAAGTTATAATGGCCGTTTTCCAAAACAATCTCTTTTTACTTCTGTATATAACATTATTTTCCTCTTGGCTTCAGTCAGCTCTTCGCCACTCTTTCCACAGCTCCCCCTTTGCTGCCAACCTATTAACTAGGTTACAAAACAGGCATTCGGGGAGGAACTATAGCACTGCTGGCAGCATTATTAAGAATTTGTGTGCCTGATTTCTGCCCTTTCTGAGCTTTAACACAACATTTCATTTTATTCATCATCATGCAGTACATACTTCAGGCTCCTGAAAAGGGTTAGCATTTTCCCTTCCCGATATGTTTCTGCAGTTGAAGGCTAGTCCTAGAAGAATTCAGCTCTATAAGGTGTCAATTCTTGTTTGTGGGTGGGTGTGTGTGTGTGTGTGTGTGTTGCCTTTACACACACACACCAAACACACACACTCACAATTGTTTTCAGATCTCAGGGGCATGAAATTTCAACTGATTGGGAAGAGAATAAAATAATTTGCTTTATCAACATGGTCTGTGAACCATGATTTGAGGCGAACGTGCAACTGTAAGAAAAATGAATTCAACTTTAAATCCCTAAGCCCCTTGCAGGATCATAAAGTTGCCACAGATCATTGTGCCCTGCATAGTAAAAACAACTGCCTCTGTGCCAATAATAAAAAAGACTGAGTTATACTCACTGTCTCCTCAAAGGCCAGCAGAACCTCCTCAAAGGCCAACAGCTCCAGTCTGCCCTGTTCTGTTCAGGTTTGTGCTACTGATTTTGTTGGTACAGATCTGAGTAGACCTATCATAGTGGTGACATAGTGGTGGTGAGGGGAAAGATAAGGAAGATTGGGCATGGAAGTGGATCAGGGTTTGGAACAGAACCTGGCACTGGCAGTTGACTTGTGTGATTCCTACGGTCTGATCCAAGCTCAGACATGTCCCCATCAGCCAAACACATACCAGCAAAAGATCTAGCATAGATTGAGGTTGGGCCCATGGAGGAACAAGGAATGGCTAGAGAGGTGTTCAGGACCTTGCAGTGACATGCTCCAATTTTATCCTCAGAAAACACTGTGCAGTGGGATAGACAGAACTATACTTAGGGCACAATCCAGAGTAACTACGGGGAGTCCTTGCTCCAGTGTAAGAACAATTTGCTCTGGATTGCAATATGAATTTCCCATAAGTTTTCACTAGGTGTTGCAATAACTACGGGTGCACTTAATGTCTCTTACATGCTTCTGTAGTTACTCTGGATTGTAGGGTCATTGGCCCAATGTCATTCAGTGCACAAGGCATCCCCTGGAATTTTCTCCCACTGCTTGATACACCACAGTTGTTCTCAGTGTGCTACACTACATCTATATATGGTACTCAGAGCAGGGCTTCAGTAGAACATCTCACAGTGCAATCCTAACACTGTTCAGCCTGAGCAAGTCCTGGCACAAGCCACTTCTGAACCATCCCTGGGGGGTTAGGCCAGTGCACAGATATGTGCCGGTGACAGCCTGCCAGGGAGGATGTTACACAATGGATAAGACTCACATGCAGATAGCATATGATGGAAAAATGAGACGGGGGATGTGAACAGTTTCATGCAGTATCAGTGGATCTTCCACAGATTAAAACTAATTTATTATTATTTACTATATTTTAACCTGCCTTTCTCCCTGAAGCAACCCAGGCAGCTTACAACAGAGAGTACAAAATCAAAAAACAATTTAAAATGAATTAAAACTTTCACAATTAAATTAAAACAAACATTGTAAAGAATGCTATCACAATCTATTAGAGTGCTAACCTCAGCTTTGTCTTTCTCGCTGTTCTTGTATCTCTCTGTTATGTAATCTTCAGCATGTTGGAAAATCTTATCTGCAGGGAAGTTGTACCAGAAAAAGATAGACAACTATATCCCACGCCCTTAGGACAGGATAAGATCAGATCTTAGAGCCCAATCTTAACTAGGCTTCCATTACCCTTTATGATAGTGGAATACAGATGTGCTGAAATAAATGGCTATGCTACAGAAGTATGCACATTGCACCACCAGCAAGCATTTTAGATCCTCTGCCACACTTGACTACTTCCTGCAGAAAAGGTATGCAGGAGATGGCAGGGAAGCGGGTAGAAGAAGTTGGGTGGGGGAAACAGAGAGGTTTCTGGATGGGGAGGAAGAATTAAGGAGGAAGAACAGGAGAGGGAGGCAGCAGATATGGCACAAACAGTAGTGCTTTGTGCCATATCCAAACCCCTTTCTCTTTCCCTTAATGTCCTTGGACTTGCACCACCGAAACAGAATCAATAAAGAGGGAAACCCCAAAGAAGAAGGCCTTAAAGCCATCCTGCACAGCATTGATTTTGATGGAATTTCCGGTATGTGAACTTGGCAAAGTGGGGGCAACCTGACTGTGCATGTCACCTGACGCCTGTGCAGTCACTCTGTTGCCTACGCAGTCTGCTCTGAAGCTGACTGGCTTTGAAGTCCGTGCCTCTCCTGAGCAAGGCTAAATGGCCGCACAGAGGCACGAACTGTGCATGTTCAAGCCTTTGCACATGAGCAGTGCCTCTCTGCACAGCCATTGTGCCTTGCTCCGAAGGCAGAGCCACAGGCTTGGACATGTGCAGTACGTCTCTGCACAGTGCACCTCAGCCGACCATTCCAGCCAGCTCCAAGGCAGAGTGGCAGCTTCTGACTGCCGCTCCATCTCGGAGCAGGCATAAATGGGCGTGCTGATGCCAGAGGCCAGCCAGAAGAGTGTCAAACTCCTCTGGTGCATCACCCGTAGGCAGTGCATCACTCATTGCAGCCCATACCCACCGCACCAGTCTGGTGACACCGCTGTTGCAAAGATACATAGGGCAAGCTTGTTCATGCTCTGACTATGACAGCATGCTCAAATCAGGCAAATCACCCATGTGAATGTGGCCAATTAGCTATTTCCACAATGTAGTTAACCAATTTGTTCATAGAAATGAAGTAATTCTATGTAGATAAACTCAGCGCATGGCTATGATTGCAATTGCTGCACAATTGTCTTGATTACCTAGCTTAATGCAAAGATTACAGATTTGTGGTGTAAAAAGAAATGAGTAAAAATCTTACTGGTATTAGAAGCAAGCATCCAAAAGTAAGTCTACGCTGCACATTAAGAAGACAAGGCAGGCACAAGTCATGGTTCTTCCTATTCCCATGATGACGTAGGGGGGAAAGCGCATGTGGAGTGGGGCTGAATTGTCTTACGGCACTTTGGTGAAACCCCCAGGTCAGCACAGGACTTATGCCAAGGCTTAGGCTGGCCTAACAGGAGGTTAGGATTGCAGCCTAACCTCCAGGTATTCTGGTCTAAGCCTTGGCATAAGTCATGTGGCTACTGGGGATGTCACAAAAGTGCCATTAAGGTACTTCTGCCTCATGTGTGGGGTGGGAGGATAAGGCCACTGCACGTCATCTGCCGACCTCCCCACACAACCATGGAAAGATATTCTGTGTGGGTTAGGATAGTCTAAATTGCACCCTAAGTCACTATTCCCTTCTTTTTCTACTTCTCTTGGAATTCTGCACAAAGGAACCAAGCAATGTAGCGCTGCTTTTTGAAAATAGTTTCTGCAGTGGGAAAAACTTCCAATCCCAGTGCACTAATGGAGAGACCTCTGTTGTAGCTAGCACAGATGCTTGAATTAAGAAGACAGGCCATATCACCTATAGTGGAACACAGAACACACAAGATTCAGTTCTCCACATCTCTTCCAAGAATCTCAAGGGTGAGAAATGTATTTGCTGAGGTCTTGCACTGCTACTATAATCTAGATATAGGTTATGTAATCTAAATTAGATTATAATAAATCATTATTATGACTGAACAAGAAAACTTTGTTTATTTGTGAACCAAAAGAATTCAGGAATTCACATCAATATGAGCATTTTTTCATAAATATGTAAAAACAGTCCCTTGCATTGTGGAAAAATTGTGCATATATTGAAGCAAATTTTTTTAATAAAAATGCACTTTCTTGGAGCATAGGAAGAGGTTTGGATGGAGGACTGTTGAATCCTGGCTTTGTCACAGAATAAAGGAGGAGGAAGTCTGGGCCTGCGTCCTTTATTACAGATAAAGGCTGCAATCCTAACCACACTTACTATTAAATAAAATGAGGCTTACGTTCATAGACATGCTTAGGATTGCACTGAAAGTTTCATTCCATGCTAAGGTTTGCAGAGATTTATGTTTTGGTACACACTAGTAAAGTTGTGATGTTTTCATTCCTAAAACGGAGATGATTGCGCTAACCAAATAAGTTCAACAAGCTGTTCAGCAGCAATATTGAGTCCATTTTTATTTTGTCAGTAACAATAATGTGACAATAGATCCAAGATGATATGAAGGAAAGAATCGAGGCAACAGACACAGACACGAGTGAAAGAGAAGGACAAAGGACTTCTGGCTAATATCTCTCTCTATCTAAAGGCACACCAAACCATTGAAAAGCACTGATAAATTAATGAACTGGGGTCTAATTTTAAACTTACTTCTTAATGGATATTTCTTTGCGATCTTAAAGGATCAACAATCTTCACAGCTTGTACACATAAATAATGAGGTTTGTTCAGAGGTGGAGAGGAAGCAAATGTCTTATTCTCCTTCACTTGAAATGGACCAGAAAAATAATAAGGCATTAGCACTGGGTGTTTCCTTGGGACTTAATGAAGGAATGAGCTTAATGACAGTAGCCATTGATTTGGAACATTTACTTTTCTAGCTGGTCATCAGTTGCAGGGAAATGTCTTGCACAGCTGCTGTTATTATTTAATTGATATCTATACCCTCACATAATGCAGGATGCTGCATTAAATACAAATACTATACAGGACAGTCAGAATACAAACCAGCACAAGCATTCTGGAAAGCTACTGAATGGTCTGAGAGCTTCTGATGTTTTCCTAATCTTGAAGATCAGTGTCTACAGTGGAGATTTACTTAAGAAGCTTTAACCTTTCTAAAGGAAGATATTAAACATATAGAGAGTGTGAACGTGGTATATGAGCATTTTTTTTCTGGAAGTGTGCTTATAATCCCAAATACTCGTATATCAAAGCAAATTTTCCCATATGAAATAATGGAAACTCAGATGATTCATTCCACAACCCAAAAATATTCATATAAAAATGATTACACTATTGTCATAAAATACAAAACAATAAAGAAAATACAAAATATAAAGAAAAATAAAACAAATTTACCAGCACTCAGGTTACTCTCAGGTCTCTCTGGTTGCAATCTGCCCCCTTACACAGGAAGGAGCCCACTGATTACAGTAGGGCTTACTTTAGAGTAGATATGCAAGGCTAGGTGTCTCAGGCTCTTTTCCACATAGGAGTGAGCCCCATTGACTGTAATAGGCTTACTTAAGAGTAGACATGCATTGTCTGGTCTCTCAGGAGAGGCTGGTGGAGTGCCGAAACAAGCCATACTCTGGCAGGGACTAGTTTTTTCACTTGTTTATCAAGAAATTGCTTGTATATAAAGATAAAAATTTATTAGAAATGTCTTCTTGTGCTGCAAAGCACTCTCAGTCCAAGGTTTTACTATACAATGAAAATGTATACACAATACAGTAAAGCCTAGAACCATTCTCTAGGAACTTTAGAAGTATCAAAGGTAGCCTGACAATGCAGACTCAGCCTGGCCGAATGTCACCCTCCCTCATTACCCTTTTGTTATTGTCCTTTATTTTTTGACAGCAGGCATTAAGTCAGGAGAGAGATAAAGCTTCCAAGTCAAACCAGCGGGTCATAAATAAACTGCTTCCCCACCCCTTTCCCTCCCCAAATGCTAAGCACTTTTGTTGAGTCCTTTTTAAAAAAAGAGAAGTCATCATTCGCTCTAACACAAATCCTAATTAAAATTTTACACAGTATGTCTTTTAATTAGCCACGGCTCGAGTGGTGAAAGCTATCAATATGTACCAGAATAATTGTATGAAGTGATTTTCAAAAATGAACAGCAGGCATGAATCCACTTGACAGCAGGGGACTATTTGAGAGACACACAGTGCAAGATGGGGTGACTCAGATAACGGGTGAGAGATAATGTGGCAATGGCACGCGCCACCATCTTTCATGCTCCGCTGGCTCCCCTGTGAACAACATTTTGGCTCAGGTTGCACTCTGGACATCGGGATTCACACAAGAGAAAAATAGATATTTCTATCTTTAGCTTGTTGATTTATTTCAACAAGCTAGAGGGATGCATGTTTAATAACAACATGTGTATGCAAGGGGGCCCTCACAACTAAAAAGATGGTGATTTAGGCATGCATCTAACCAACTTATACTACTTCCTACCATGCTATAGAATGCAAACACAGCAACAACAGGATAAGTGCAGCATATTGTTGTGGGAGGAGGTAGAAAGCCAAAAGAGATACTATATATACTTGAGTATAAGCTGAGTTTTTTGGACCCCAAAAATGGGCCCCAAAAGCCCTCTCGGCTTATACTCAGGTGAACTGAAAAGTGGCGCAATCAAACCCCATCATATCATTGGATTCATATTGAAGAGCAGAATCCATTGCAAAAATCAGTTTTGAGGTTTCTCCTTCCTATCAAAAGTTATGGCCAAAAAACAAAAACTATAAAAATTAAAAATACATTTTTGGCAATTTTTTTAAGCAGGTAGGAATTTTGGCCTTGGGGTTCAGGAATTTTGGGTTTGGCATCTGGTTACCCTGTCCTATGCATATCTACTCTGAAGTAAGCACCACGAAGTTCAATGAGGCTTACTCCCAGGAAAGTGTGCTTAGGATTACAGCCTATGAGTTCCAAGAAGGATACAAGGAAAAGGACCAGTACCAGTACCTGCTGCATTTCCCACCCTAGGCTTAAACTCAAATCAATAAGTTTTCCCAGTTTGTTGTGGTAAAATTAGGTACCTCGGCTTATACTCGGGTTGGCTTATACTCAAGTATATACAGTAAGTATAGGGTTGCCATTTGAAACAAAATACAGGGACAGTCCCAATTTTTGTAGATTGTGTTCATATACTGGCAAATGAGACAGATAGTTCTGACCCAATTTTATGGAAGAGAAGTATGACAACCCTATGTAAGTATTAAAAAGGTTCTTTTTTGTTTTTTAAACCTGCTCCTTGGTAGGTGTTATAGCCACTGATAGGTCTCATTGGCTGTCTAAGGAGGGAAAGGGGTGAAGTGGCTGGAATATGGGGCTAGGATCCAGCATGTGTTTATGCCAGTGAGATCCAGTCCCTCTTTCCTCCTAGTTAAAAGGAACTAATAACAATGCAGTTCTATTTCGAATTATTTTTCTTAACAAAAAATAGAATTAACCTTTTTACTAACCTATTTCACAGTGATTTAAACAAGGGGTTTGCTTACTGTGTACTATTCAAAGGTGATCTGCATATTTTATTTACTTGTAGGCTTACACGTGCAATTTCATATTGAAATATGCTTACAAGCAGTTGGTCCATTAACTCCCATGAACATTTTAAGAACACATTTTAAAATGAAATATTTTATATTTTGGGTCCAGCAAAAAATGTTTATAATTGAGTCCTGCAGCTCCTAAAGCCAGCCCTTCCTCTGATCTTGTTGTCTGTGACAGCATTTACCCCCAGCAATGGAATGAAATTCCTTCACTTCTGCTGCCTGTCTCTATCTATTATATATTCTAAAATGATGCCCCCTCAAGCCTTATTTTGCTTCCCAACAAAACTCCCAAAGTTAGAAAAAAGGCATGAATCTGCCATGAATAAGTAGACTCCTGATGGGATGAGTCTTGCTGGAGATCATGTGACATATTCACATCCTTCATCAGGCATTAATTTCACTGTCAGTGAAATTAATTGCTAGCGAATTAACTAGGGATTTCTGGAACTTTTATGTAAACAAGAGTGTTTTATGTTAGGAGAATTATATCAAACATACCATAAACAAAAAGACTGTTTGGCCTAAATCTGGGGCCGTAAGGAGCATACAAATCTTCTGTCAATGGACATCTGTCAAATCTTCTGTCAATGGACATCTCAAAACATACAGCACTTAAGAAAAAAATACAATTTATTGCATTTAGGTACCAAAAACTGACAGTTACTGTATTTATTTACTCAAATCAAACACTCACCTTTTCCAGCCAAACTTAGGCTACAATCCTAAATACACTTTCCTGGGAGTAAGACCCATTGAACACAGTGGGGCTTATGTTTGAGTAGACATGGTTAGGATTGTTCTCTTTGTCTCAAAAATCAGGAAGTGCATTAGATTCGATGGTTAATTAGATTCAAGTAAATGTGGTGTTTTGATTATAAATATTGGGTGTGCATTTGATTGCACCTTAGATTCGAGTAAATATGGTATTTTGAAATTCACAGTGGGTCTTTTACTTAGCACTTACCGCTATCCATCCACTAGTCCTCATCACTCTTCTTCCCATTTCCTAGATTGGAAAATGTAGAGTGAAAGGAAAGAGTGGAGAAGCCCATCTATCCCATCATTTTTCTGTTCTCCATACTTCCGTTTTCTCCATGACATCTCTGGTACAAGGAGACCTTGGACTGGCACTGCTCCTTGACACTGGAGGAAGAAGTGGGGTGGCATCTGAGATCCTGCACCTGACAACTTTCTAGTTATTGGAAAGAGGATCACAGCCTCTCTCTGCATTCTTTGTCAAACTTGCCAATATGTGAACGCAATCCCTGAAAACCAGTTCTGTCCAGGTCATATGGCAACCTACCCTCACTGATATTTTCAAATTGATTAACTACATGGCTCTGTGGCATCATGTTATTTCTAACTGGCTGGTATCAAGAATGGGTTTTCTTTTAAAAATGGGAACAGAGCAGCTGTCAATCTGGCAGAAATAAACCACAGAATTAGAACAGGACACAACCCAGAATTAGGTTGGGAGGATTAGAGAAAATATTTTAGGACCTCTGCCCAATCCTACGCTGCCCAAGGGTGCAATGGTACCAAAATGGCTGCAGCTGCATCCTATGGACTGCCAGTGACTCCTGACGCCTTCTCAGGGAAAGGGGGCATTCATCCCCTTCTCCAAATAAGGAAAGCAGGAAAGCAGACCTGCAGTGGGGCTACTCACTGCCAGAACCGGCACAAAATGTGCATGGTATTGGGCTGATTTAGGGTGCAAACCTAATTTAAGTCTGGCACAACTCATGAGTCTTTCTGTTCCTATGGTGATGTAGGGAGACAAGTGTATGTCTGCACTCTGGTCTAACCCATCTCCAGGAGGGGTGCAGAAGTGCCTTACAGCACTTTTGTGACACCCCCAGATCAGAACAGAACTTGTGCCAGGGCTTAGGCCAGCCTAACTGCAGGTTAGGATTGCTGCCATAGCATTTTTGACCCATGGAGCTGAGTTTCACTGGTTCACCTCCCTCCTGCCCAGCACCCCACCCAGAATCCCTGCCTTCCCACCCCACCCAGAATCCCCCTATGTCCCCACACACCTCTTACATGGAGTAAGCACTCACATGGAGTGTTGGGAAGCAGTTCACTGGCTCAAGTTGGGCCAGCTCTGATGCTGTGCTGGTATTAACAGTCACATATTAATACTACTATTAAAAGCAGGCCTCCGTCAGTCTTGAAAGACTATGGTATCGTGCTCTGCGCTGCATACACTGCATGCGAAGCATGAAAGCCTGGGTTGGATTGTTATGGAGGATAGGCTGTTACCCAAGCAGCAAATCCCTCCTCTCCACGCCACTGAATTAGTCCAATGGAAAGGCAGAGCCAATACGATTGGATCCAGCTGGCGTCGCAGAGCTAGGCTAAGGACAGGAACTCACCCTGTCTTGTGGGGCTGACCCAGGTCTCAAACACTGGCCTGCTGGTTAACAGGCACAGCGCCTTAACCACTTGCGCCACCCACAGCCCAGTATTATACTATAATAATAGTATTATAACACTATTATAACACTATTATACCACTTTATAACACACTAGCAAAAATGTACCCACATTGCGGGAGTAAAATTCACCCATACACTATCCCCCCACTGCCCATCAACCCCACATGTGCATCAACTCCCCCTGCGCATCAATTCCTGATGCGCATCATCTCCCCATGTTCAACATCCCCCAAGAGCAACATCCCCCCAAGAGCATCACCTCCCCATGCGCATCACCCCCCATATGCAACACCCCTCTAATGCAACCCCTCCTCTGAACAACATCCCCCCCCCCCCGTGCACCAGGCATCGAACACCAAATTGGCTGGATGTTGGTCAGTCTTCCATGTTAAGCATATGACAAAAAACATGTTGCACTCCTTTTCAGCCCCTTAAGGGTTAAATTTCTCCACATGGGTATCTTGGTGGGTGTTGATGTCACAGAAGTAACACCCTCCCAAATTTCATGCTTCTAGGTCTGGGGGTTGGGGCGGAATGTTGATGAGTCATCAATTCTTCAATGCAAAGTATAGGGAGGAAAACGTGTTGCGTCCCATTTCAACCCCTTCCAGTTGGAATTTCCAAAAACCGGTTCTTAGTGATTCCCTCCATCATGGAAGGAACACCCACCCCAAATTTCACGCTTTTAGGCCCTGCAATTTTGGCTGGGCGTTGATGAGTCAGTGAGTGAGCCAGTGAGCCAGTGACCCAGTGAGTCAGAGACTTTTCTCTGATAGATAGATAGATAGATAGATAGATAGATAGATAGATAGATAGATAGATAGATAGATAGATAGATAGATAGATAGATAGATAGATTGACTGATTGATTTGCAACAGTGCAACAATGCAGCAGTGGGCCAACATGCATTCAAAAGGATTGGGCCCCAAATGTCTTGCCTTTTGTGCTGAAATTACTTGTGATTTAAAATAACAAGTCACAAATCCTGGGTTGTCTACTCAAGGCTACTCCAGATCCTAGGCAAATAACATTTTAGTGCCTTATTAACCAAGAGCAATGTGGAAAATATAATTCCAAGAGGACAGTTTGCAACCTCCCTATTTTCATGGTTACGTGATATAGACATGTAGGCATTTGACCTGCAGAAGCCTCTTATGACACAGTCACACAGTCTGCTGAAATTGGAGTTATTCAGATTTGAAATTTGGTTATTCTTTGAGTTGTGGCCAAGGTGCAGGGTGGACAGCAGACAAGCTAAGGAAGAATCCCAATCCTGGCAAAATCTTAAACGATCAAACCAGGAGGAAAATGCCAAAATAACAACTGGACTCCTTCTAACAGTGTGAAAAGCAGCCAATAAAGAAGATGAGCTTTGGTATAAGGGAATGTTCTTGCCTTTTGATACCATGTTCTTGCCTTTTGATAAATTTATCTTTCTGACAACCAGTTCTGACAAATGGATTTGATATATTTTTAAAAGAAGTTCCTCCACTTAGCTTTTAAATTTTATATTCACAGCTTTTGTTATGGTGCTTAGATATTTTCTGCCACTGCATAAAGCAAACATCACCATAAGTATTCTGGGCACATTTTAGGCCATTGTTATAGAAAACAAGAAAGGCAGAAGGGGGGACAGGGATGCTCATTAACATGTGTCTGTCCTCCTCTCTTTCTATATGCATCAGTGCCTGAGGACTGATTTGTAGAATGACTGGGCAAGCACACAGTGGGCTGTTAAAAGACGCCATCAGGCTTAACCCGAGGGAATGGGCTGTGGGGAATAGCATGGAGCTAAACCTATTCACGGGCATGTCATCTGGAGCACCACTGGGGAATCTGAGAGAACTCTGGGCAAAAGCAGATTGACGAAGCATTGAAAAACAGTGGAGAATCTTAACTAGGAAAGAAGAAATGTTTTCAGTAACCAGCTGGCAGCAGGAGGAAAAAATCTGGGCAATAATGGAAGGCGTAGAGGGGCCACCAATGAACAGAACTTCTAAAGCAGCGAGCTGTACATTCTGTAAATCAGATATATTGGAACACACACAGTTTGGCTGAAAAATCCTGATGGTACCCAATTTGTAGTCCAAGGGTGAAATCCTAACCTAGGCTGGCACAACTCATCAGCCTTCCCATTCCTGTGGTGATGTAGGATGGCAAGCGCATGTCTGTGCACTGGCAAAACCCTTCCCAAGGAGTGGTGCAGAATACCACACATTTGTGATACCTGCAGGTTAGCACAGGACTTGTGCTGGGGCTTAGGACACCTAACTGGGTGTTAGGACTGCAGCCACAATCAATTCTGTTGGTTTCATAAACATAAGAAGTCTCTTCTTACAGAGTCAGATAGCTGGTCCATCAAATTTATTCATTTAGTCGCAGGTGACCAAAATGTAGGATACTTAAATGAGGTACTAGGTACTCATGTGAGGTACTAGGCGCCCAAAATGAGGTACTAGGCCCCCAAAATGTAGGATACTTAAAAAATGTAGGGCATGACAAAATAAAAGTTAAAAACTCATATATTTTATATTGCTTTTATGTGCTTAATTTAAACACTAAATTACTTATTACTGTAGTCAAAACAATTATATACTATTTTAATGTATAATTTATTATTTACAAATGCTGCCCATTTACAAGGAAAAGGAGGCAATTGAAGTGTTTTTTTGGGGGGGAAACAAGGCCAAAATTCAGGACATGTCCTTAAAAAGGGACAGTTTAGCAGTGGTAATAGTAGTATGCAGGTCAGTAGCAATTACCAGGGCAGTTAGTAATAAGATTATACATTTTTTAAGTGAATACTGAAAATCAGTGGGATAAAAACAGCAAAAATGGGGTGTTAAGCACCATTAAAATTCCTCAGATATTAATAAAAAGGTGAGTGCCAAAGGATGTGACCATGAGCACTGGACCTCACAGGAGACTTTTCCACAGTTAAGGTCCCACAATGGACATCTCATGGCACACTTGCCATGGACAATGACTTTTTTCCCATATTAGTGGTTGCCTAATGTCCCCAAAATAGGGACAATCCCAGTTTGGGGGGATTGTGTCCACATACTGGCAAATGGGACAGAGGATCGTGTCCTGATTTTGTGGAAGAAAATGTTGGCAACTCTACCCATACCGCAGACAGCAAGACACCCAGAAAAGGGTTTCTGATGACAGATGCAGTGAAGTTATCAGGCCAATATGTGAAAAGCAAAAGATTATGAACCTATACAGGATGTGATCCTCTTTATAGGAACCCTGAGGGGCCATAAAGGCTAAAGCCAAGGAAGTAAGGGGTGAGCTCCGAACAGCACAACAATTCTTCCCCTTTTTTCTTTAGTGCATGAACTCTCAGAAATCAGAACAAAGATAGATTAATGCCCAGACCAGTGATTTTCAACCACTGTGCTGTAACACACTGGTATGCCGTGGATGGTCCTCAGGTGTGCTGCGGGAATTTGGAGATTGACATTCATTAATGGGAAAATTGGGGGATTTCAACAGTCTGGTGTGCCTTGTCAATGGTAAAAACAACTGATGGTGTGCCTTGACAATTTCAGTGCCTTGTTAAGTGTGCCGTGAGATTAAAAAAAGGTTGAAAATCACTGGTCCAGATTAATAAATTGGTTAGCTTCCCAAGCGACCTGGAGGGTTTTTTTTTCGCATTTTAGATTGTGAGCCCTTTTGGGACAGGGACCCATTAGTTATTAATTAGCTATTATTATTTTTCCATTTTCTTTGTAAACCGCTTTGTGAACAAAGTAAACCGTTTCTTTGTGAAACCGCAGCATCTCCCCAGTGCAACCTCTTCCTCCAAACAACATGCTCCCCAGTGCACCGAGCACAAAAGTGGCTGGAGCTTGTTCAGTCTTCCATGTTAAGTATAGGACAAAAACACGTTGCACCCCTTTTCACGTTGCACCTAAATTTCTCCACATTGGTTCTTGGCAGGTGTTGATGTCACAGAAGGAACATCCTCCCCGAATTTCATGCTTCTAGGTCTGGGAGTTGGCGCAGAGCATCCCTCAGTCACCGATTCTTCAATGCAAAGTATAGGGAGGAAAACGCGTTGCACCCCTTTTCACCCCCTTCCTGTTGGAATTTCTGAAAACCGGTTCTTAGTGCACCCCTCAGTCATGGAAGGAACACCCACCCCAAATTTAACACTTCTATGCCTGGCGGTTTTGACAGGGAGTTGATGAGACAGTCAGTGAGTGAGTCAGTAGTGAGTCAGTCAGTGACTTTTGTCTTTATATATATATATATATATATATATATATATATATATATATATATATATATATATATATATATATATCCAATCTTTGCAATTATTTGCAAAGAACCCTATGCAGAACCCTGCTGTTCTGCATAGGCCTGAGTCCCCTAAGCCAAATATTTGCAAAGATTGCATATAGGTACAAGTTCAAGAGTGGAACTACCATCAGCCACCTCCTCTACATGGATGACATCAAGCTGTATGCAAAGAATGAACGAGACATCGACTCATTGATATACCTGACAAGGATCTACAGTGAGGATATTGGGATGTCTTTCGGCCTGGATAAGTGCAGCCGAATGATTGTAAAGAGAGGAAAAGTGGTTAAGACCAGTGGGGTAGAACTACCAACAGGGTACATAACAGATGTAGAGACCAGCTATAAGTATCTAGGTATCCCACAATCCCACGGAAATCATGAAGAGGAGGCAAGGAAGACAGCAATATCCAAGTACCACCAAAGAATATGACAGATCCTGAAAAGCCAGCTCAATGGGAAAAATAAGATACATGCCATCAATACATATGCACTGCCAGTCATCAGAAACCCTGCTGTCATAGTAAGCTGGCCACAGAAAGAAATGGAGGCAGCCGATGTGAAGACCCAAAAGCTCTGCACAATGCATGGGGTTTCCACCCCAAGTCTAACATCCAGAGACTATACACTAGTTGGAAAGAGGGCGGCCGGGGTCTGATGAGCGTCAAAACTACTATCCTGGATGAAACCCAGAATATCCAGGAATACATCAGTGAGATGGCACCCAAAGATGAGCTGATGAGAGAATGTCTCCAGCAACAACAGCAACAGCAAATACAGAAGGAAGATCAAACTGAGGAAGTGTCCTGGCAAGATAAGACCCTGCATGGGATGTACCATCGCCAGATAACCGAAGTCGCTGATATTAGGAAATCCTATCAGTGGCTGGAAAGAGCTGGCTTCAAAGATAGCACTGAAGCCCTCATCATGGCAGCACAAGAACAGGCACTAAGTACCAGATCCATAGAAGAAGGGATTTACCACACAAAAGAAGACCCAAAGTGCAGGCTGTGCAGAGAAACGTCAGAAACAATCCAACACATCATGGCAGGGTGTAAGATGCAGGCAGAAACAGCATACGTTGAACGGCACAACCAAGTAGCCGGCATCGTGTATAGGAACATCTGCTCAGCCTATGGACTAACCCCTCCCAAGACCAGATGGGAGACCCCTCAGAAGGTTGTGGAGAATGACAGGGCCAAGGTCCTGTGGGACTTCCATATCCAGACAGACAAGAAGGTACTGGCTAACCAGCCAGACATTGTGGTGGTAGATAAGGCCCAGAAGACAACCCTGGTGATACATGTAGCAATACCAAACGACAGCAACTTCAGGGAAAAAAAGAGCATGAAAAGGTGGAAAAGCATCAGGGTTTGAAGGAGGAATTAGAAAGACTGTGGCAAGTGAAGGTGAATGAGATCCCAATAGTGATTGGAGCAGTAGTGACTGTGACACCCAAGCTAGAAGAATGGCTCCAACAGAGCCCAGGAAGGACATCAGAACACTCAATCCAGAAAAGCGCATTGCTAGGAACAGCTAAGATACTGCGCAGAACCCTCAAACTCCCAGGCCTCTGGTAGAGGACCCGAGATTGAGGATAACATGCGTATATCACCCATGGAGGGTGAGAAAACAATTATTTTTTACACACACACACTAGCGAAAAGCATACCCACGTTGCGGGAGTAAAATTTCCCCATACGCCATCCCCCCATAGAGCATCAATCAGCCCCCGATGCTCAACTTTCCTCCATGCACAACAACCCTCCATGTCCATCAACCCCCCATTCACAACTTCCCCCCATGCGCAACAGCTCCCCATGCGTATCAACTCCCCCATGCGCAGCATCCTCCACAGTGCAACCCCTCCCTCCAAACAACATCCCTCCACTGGACCGGGGACTAAGCATTAAATTGGGTGGACGTTGGTCAGTCTTCCATGTTAAGTATAGGACAAAAACATGTTGCACCACTTTTCCGCCACTTAAGGGTTAAATTTCTCCACATCCTTGGTGGAGTGTTGATGTTCTTGATGGGTGTTGATGTCACAGAAGGAATGTCCTCCCCGAATTTCATGCTTCTAGGTCCAGTGGTTGGGGCAGAGCATCCCTCAGTCACTGATTCTTCAATGCAAAGTATAGGGAAGAAAACACGTTGCACCCCTTTTCACCCCCTTCCGGTTGGAATTTCCAAAAACTGGTTCTTACTGCACCCCTCCGTCATGGAAGGAACACCCACCCCAAATTTCACTCCTCTAGGCCCGGCGGTTTTGGCAGGGCGTTGATGAGTCGGTTAGTCAGTGAGTGAATCAGTCAGTCAGTCAGTGATCTTTCAGCAGATGCTTTATTGTTTTACTGTAAAACAAAAGTTAAAAAAACTTACATTTGAAATTGTATGTACGCGTGTGTATGTCCTTCAGATGATCCTCAAATGGTCCTTCAGTCATGGGCCCCTCTGTAGCTCTTGGGCCATGGAACAATGTACCTGCTGGACCCCCCTCTCATAGGCCCTGCGCTCACCTACTCACAGTTAAACATGGACATTCTGATCTTTCCAGCTACCAAAAGGCTCCATACATTTTCATTGCAGCTCAGTACATTTTCCTTGTCAGCCATGAAGCTTGTCAGTTTCACAACCCACCAAAAATTGTGTTGCGACCCACGGTTTGGACAAGCCAAATGACTGTTTTATGATAGTGATTGCAGTTGATAGATCCAAAAGAATTAAAGGGGTTATACATCTTGCTATAGTGCAACATTTCCAACACTTAATTGTTATGGACAAATGTTGGAGTTTTTTTTTTTACAAATTCATTTATAGTTTACCCTTAACATTTTATTTTGTCTTTAAAAAGCTACTGCATGAGCAGTTGTCAGTTTACAGATCGTGCCTAACTCCCACCATCTGTAACTGCATAAAACTCAACATATGCTCTCCCAGCACACAGTTTCCCAAGCCTAGCTAAACACTCTTCCTGGAGCTCCCAAAACCCTGCCAAATGCTCTCCTACAAGTCCTTCAGGGCATTCAAGCGAGAGATCGCTTGCTTCTACTTGCTTGGCTGCCAATTTTCCCACAGCAGACTGGATGACAACGTTGGTTCTTCATCTCATATCTGTGCCAGGATGTGAAAGTTAGACAAAGTAATTGCTGTGTCATTACCCCTTTCTGGCATGTGTTGCTGCATTCTTACTTTGCTTCAGACAGAGTAAGACCACACAGCTGCTTTGAGTGCAGATACCATATGACTTCCATTCCTTGCATGGGGCTGCCCGTACTTTCCTTCTGAAAAGGAAATTTAACCTCTTCAATCCACCCGTTTCCATCTTCTTTATCTCCTCTTTTTTTTCTAGGATTGAACTACCAAACCTGGAACTCTTGACTGATTAGCAATCTATCTTATCTGTCTTATTTATATATTACTTTTCATCTAAAAAGTTCACAAAGTGGTTTACAAAGAAAATGAAAAAATTAATGGCTAATGGGTCCCTGTCCCTAAAGGGCTCACCATCTAAAATGCAAAATATCAGAAATCAGACCATTACATGCTTATTTATTTTACTTATTTTTATGTGATTTATGTGATTTTATGTGATACCCCTCCTTTCCCATGCCAACACAACTGCCCAATGTGACTTACGGCGAAATCCAGAATAACTATGGGGAGTTCTTGCTCCAGTGTAAGAACAACTTACTCTGGATTGCAATATGAATTTCCCATAGGTTTTCACTAGGTGGTGCAGTAACTATGGATGAACATAATGTCTCTTACGTGCTCACGTAGTTACTCCGGATTTGGCTGTAAGAAAGCTTAGTTCTTCCCCGTCTGCTGTCATCAAACCAACCCCATGAGGTTGAGAGTGAATGACTCGCCCAAGGTCACCCTGGAATGTTCATGGCCAAGGAGGGATTTGAAGCTGGATCTTCCAGGTCTCAGTCCTATGCAAGATATACCACATAGATATAAAAGATACAGTATATCCTTCCAAGGAAAGGACTTACCTCTCCTATTTATAGGAACATCATTTACTACTTATTGCTACTGCTTTCTGTGTTGCAGCAGTGGCATCACTAGAGCAGTGGCATCACTAGGTCCATCAAGACCATGATGGACCTCTTCCCATGCAGTGGGCAAGGCAGTGCCGCAGGCAGTGGGCATGATGTGTACCATCACCCAAACCCATTGATATTTTTACTAGAACTTTTGATAGAACAGAGATATGTGAAGAGCAGTTTCATTGCATAAAATCATGCATTGAATGATAAATATAATGCATGTTAATGTGGTTCAAAAATGCTGTCACTTGCTACTGATGATTTATTATCTTTATATATTCTGCCCCTCCTCGGGACTCAGGTAGTCTCACCTCCATTTTATCCTCATGACAATCCCATAACGTAGGCAGGGGCTGAATCCCTCTCCTCAGGCAATGGGCTGGGGAGGCTGGAAGTGTGAAGGATATACCCCACAGGTTGTATCCAGCTTCTATCTTCTCCAACCCACTGGCCAGCTCTCACATCTTTTCACATATAGGAAGTGTGGGGGTTGCAATGGCCTGGGGAGGCTGGAAGTTTGAAGGATATACCCCACAGGCTGTGTCCAGCTTCTATCTTCTCCAACCCACTGGCCAGCTCTTACATCTTTTCACATATAGGAAGTGTAGGGGTTGTACTATGCAAATACTCCATACCCCTTTGTCTTGGTACCCACTGCTGATACCAATTTTTCTTGTCCAAATATCCCTTCTCCCTTCCAATGCCTCTTTTTGATCAGTTAATGGTTCCCTTCTCCAGTAACAGCCACCACACTGTCTAAAGAAAAATGAACACAGAATTCCCTTATTATGTTCAAAAGCAGTCAGTAAGATTTATTACCACACAAACACTCCCTGGTAATTGCCCTTGACATGAGGTTTTTCTTTCCCCAAAACTGGACTTAGGATGCAATCCTAACCTAGGCCAGCATAATTCATTGGTCTTCTCATTCTCATGGTGATGTAGGGGGCCAGTAAAAATCTGAGCATTAGCCTAACCTTCACCCTGGAGAGGCACAAGTATCTTACAGCACTTTTGTGACACTCCTAGGTCAGCACAGGACTTAGGCTGGTCTAACTGGAGATTAAGATTGCAGCCTTAAACAGTGAGAGTGTCTCCAGGCTGGTCCTTGTCTTCACAGTCCAATGCTGATCCATCAAGCAGAGTTCCAGCATCTCCCTCAGCATGGGCCAGCCCACACTCATGAAAGATCAACATCTCCATCCAGAATCTCAGCCAACATTCCTTCCAGGGCTGCTTTTATTCCTGCCACCTCCAGTTAGTCCAAATAAGGTCCAGGTGTGAGCCACTCCCTACAGTCCACCTTCATTAGCCTTGCTAAACACAGCCAGGGACTTCAACCTCCATGATTCCAGCATCCAACTGGTAAGCCTGCCCTCACCAGAGCTGTCAAACAACTGTCAAAACATGGGCATCACTGTGAACACCAGTCTTATGTTCTCTTGATCTTCCATTATAGCAGGGTGGGGAGGAAGGATTTACATCCTCCTGTTCTTGTCTCATTGCTGATTTTTCTAATATGATCAGAGAATTCTGGGGCAAGAGTCTCCCAGCTGAGGATGCAATAGTATCACAGCAGAGTGGTAGCATAGATGGATAGATGGATAGATGGATAGATGGAAAGAAAGAAAGAAAGAAAGAAAGAAAGAAAGAAAGAAAGAAAGAAAGAAAGAAAGAAAGAAAGAAAGAAAGAAAGAAAGAAAGAAGAGCCAGAGCCAGAGCAGAGCAGGAGCAAATGAACACCAGCACGGATAGGTCTATAGAAGGGACCCCAACACATTGGCAGGGGTGGTGAACAAAGGCAGGGGTAGGATAGCAGGCTGCGCACAGTGGTAGAGGTAGGATAGCAGATCGTAGTCCAAGCCCATACAAAGCACTAAAACTAGCCCCTTCAATTGAAGTTTGAAGCAAACTGGTAAAAAATTTAACTGATGCAGAATGTAATTTTAATGTTCACTGGAAAAGAAGACTTTGGGGAAAAACACTCTGGGTGGGCTGGCAAACTGCCTCTTGAATTATCCTGACTTAATGACTGATTCCACTATACCATATAATTGCTTTTTTTTAAAGTGATCTCATCTTACGAAAGCAAACACAGAAAGGTTACATCAGAAAGGATTCTTCCCATAACCTTTCCATTAATGATCCCGTTAATGGAACTGTTTGTGTGACAGATTTTCTGGCAAACGATCCAATAGTGGCATCTGACAAGAATCTTTTTTAAAAAAAGAATCTTCCTTCCTAACTGAGGAAGTTAGATAAATAAATCCCATTCTGGAGTTACTTTTCTGCACATGGGCACCTAATGAGGTTGTTTTAAAAAACCATTTCACAAGCACCAACCAAATCTCACATGAATAACAAACTAAGATGAGGAGACCACTTGGTATGAATGAAGCAGCTGATTTTCTGTGGTTTTGGACTGGCTCAATAGTTTTCAACTCTGTATACATACAAGGCACAGACAGACAAATAGAATTGTCTGGGGCTGAATAAACCTTTAGTGACACCAATTGGAATCCTAACAACTTGGAATGGTCTGGGTCTAATAGCAAGAGGCAGGAAGCCAGGAAGGTAGTGCCTTACATCAATGAGTTATCCCTTTGCCAAATTCTTTTAGCAAGTGTGGGCCTGTTTTGACAAGCCTGTGCCAAAAAAGGCATTCAGCGGAGCCTAGTAGCAGGTGGTGTTACAATTGCTCTTTCCTTGTCCATACGGTGACTCAGCTGATGGTACATGAGATTTGCAGACGTTTATTGAATTGTGAGTTAGTCAACGCTGTTGGCATTCTACTAAATTAATTTTACAGTTTATCTGCCCCCTCCTTCTCCTGGCCTCCTACAGGTGCAAAACACTGCCTTGGTATGGTTTATTTTTCCTGATTACTTGCCAAGGAGAATGCATTGAAGACTCAGTAAAACCACCGTGGAAACCTTTCTTGCAGAAACACACGAGTTAATGATTATTTTTATGAACAATCTACTGCTGAGACCAAACATATCACTGCCTTTAACAACATATATAACATTGTTATTTTCATTCTTGGGTTCCAAAAGGTGAAACTTGCAAGGAACTCCAGTGTAATTATCTCACCAACTAGGAACATTAGTGAAATTTACCAAAAAGGGAAGGCCAATCTATGGCATAGCTAAAGGGGGGAGAAGGCACTCCCTCCTCATGATGTTCAAGCAGGGTGACCAGATGCCCAAACCTCAAAAGGAAGACAAGGGCTGCAATCCTAAACACACTTTCCTGGGAGTAAGCCCCACTGGATATAATGGGACTTACTACTGAGTAGACAGGCTTAGGATTGCACCTAAAGTCTTGGATTCCTCTCAGCCTGGCCTGCTCATGAGTAAAGCTGCTATATTGGGCACTTTCACTTTCCCATAGTTTTTAGTTTTAGTTTTTTGGACATAACTTTTGATAGGAAGGAGATATTTCAAAACTGCCCTGTGTTCAAATGCCCCCATCAGAGTCATTGCAGGTGGGGAGAGATGTACAGATCTGTTTGGCTCCCCCTGCCTGGAATGGCTCTGAAGGTAAGGGGACCCTTGCATGCCATGGGTAGGGAGTGCCTGCTCCACCCACTCTAACTATACCACCAAACAGTGATATACAGTCTTAGGCTGAACTCCTAAAGACACTTTCCTGGGAGTAAGCCCCACTGAATATAAAGTGACTTACTTCTGAGTAGACAGGCATAGGCTTGCACCTTTATGAGTGTTAAAAAGCACCTGGGTGTTTCAGGGTTCCACATGGTCCAGCAGCATCTTTAAAGGATCTTGATGAGCACACTTTTTTGTCTGTGTATGTCCAGACCATTCCCACAGCATGACCTATGGTCTCAAGGAACATCACACTGGCCTGAGAACACCACATATCTGAAAAGTTGGAGTATGACTCACGTATTTTTATTCATTTTCTTATGGAATCTTCATAAATGCTCTTCACGCATAGTAAGAAAAATGCAGCATGCATCTCCCAGTAGAGGAGTGTTTGATAACTGGTCTTTGATTACTTGCACACTGAAGTCCATCCTTTCATGACAAAGCAGTTGAATAAATTCAGTATCGCAACTGCTGTATGGCCAGAATTATCTCCACATCCAACAGCTTCTCACTGTCCCCCAACAATTAATCAGATCACCAGACCAGTTGGACAAATGGGCCATGACAATCCAGATGGGAACCACATAAAATGGGTACTCCAACATTTTGAACTTTATCTATTTAATCTTTCTCTTACAAGGATAAAAATTTAGAACTTCAAAATACAAAGTCCAGTTTGACTTTTATTTTCTCTTAGCTGAGCAAATGTATTGTATTAACTAGTATTTTCTTCCATCACAAGTTTATACAGGATGAATTGTTGGCTGGTAAAAGCACCAGAACATATACTCTTAACAGCTTGTTTTAAAATATATGCTAATTGCAACAGCTTTGCTGTTGCCAAAACAAGTAAACCAAGGGCCTAATAATGGTAAACAGAGACATTATTAAATGTAGGGGAGCTAATTTTCCACATTTCCATTTAGGATTCATTTGTATTCATACTTAGGCATGTGTGAGGCACTGTAGGCTGCCAGCCTGTAGATTACATTGAATAATAACTTGATGGCATAGAACAAAGTGATGCAAATGCATCAGTAACTGCCCAAGCACATATGGGCACCTAAAATGAGACATTTTCACTCCATGGTTCCAAAAATTCTTGGAATTAACCTCTGCTGGTTTCAGTGGAACAGGATCAACCTAACCAAAAAAGTAAATACAGATCTATTGCCTTGGGCAGCAGATTACAGCAGCCCCAGACCTGGATACAGTGCAGACCAGATAGCCGGCCTGCTTGTTCCAGTTCCAGTTAGAATGTAAACGTGCAATTCTAACTTGTAGTTAGGCCAAACTAAGCTCCAGCACGAAGAGCACAATCCTAACCATGTCTACTCAGACGTAAGCCCCATTGTGTTCAATGGGTCTCCCAGGAAAGCGTCTTTAGGATTGCAGCCAAAGTGTCACAAAAGTACTGTAAGGCACTTTCTGCACCACTCCTGGGGGAAGGTTAGGCCAGTGCAGACATGCACTTGCCTCCCTACATCACCACAGGAACTAGAAGACCAATGAGTTATGATGGCCTAAGTTAGGATTGCACCCTATTGTGAAGTATTTCCATTTGAAACCTTAATTGCTTCTTCTCCTGTGCGACTTCATTAGTAGCAGCCAACTGGCTGGGTGGTGAAATTTACCATAGGAGGAGGGTTTCTTCTACAAATTGCTGTGCATAATAAAATCCATCCCCCATTTCCAACGACATCACTTCTTATGTGAGTTATAAGGTCAGTCCTAAGCAAGTAACTTCAATTCTCCTGCATGCTGCAGAAATCTTTTGTAAAAAGAACAAAGAAAATGATACTTTATCACTTTGGTGTTAATGCATCTAGAAAATGACACCTGATCACCTTGGTGCTAATGCATCCAGGTCTTGCTATGCTTAAATCATTGGCTTCTGAGTGGCATCCTGAGTGATAATCTAAGTAGCATTCTGTTTCCACCATTTCTTTCTAATGGATGGAAGACAAGCATGACTTAAAGACAGAACAAATGATTTCATCAGTATATTTTTGAAAGTATTTTTTTATACCCAATGACCTCTTCAAGATGCTTATCCATTACCCCCCAAATAATTGTTTTTTGATCCCCCACATACAGGAAACTGATTTGTGAAATAGTACCGGGTAGGATAAAATTAATTTTCATTTCACATAAACTGTATGAATATAGTGATAAACTGTATGAATATAGTGATATACCCTTTATCAAAACTATTGGCCAGGAGCAGAGGACCTTATTATCTGGTCCAGCCCCAGAGACTAATGGATCCAAACAGTTTCTTGAGGGCTCTGGGGGAGTTTCCTCCTGCTAAGGCTAGTGACTCATCTCAGGCCATGGTCTATTTCTGGAATACAGAGTTAGCCAGGGCTATAGATGACATCGCCCTTAAGCGATGTCTCCCAGACAGTAGAGTCAAAGTAGCTTCTTGGTTCACTGAGGAGCTACGGATGATGAAGCAGCAGGGTAGACATCTTGAGCGATGGTGGGAAAAGACTCATGACCAATCTGACCGAACATAGGTGAGAGCCCATTATAGGGCCTACTCTGTGGCAATGATGGCAGTGAAGCATTCCTTCTTCTCTGTCATCATTGTGTCTGCTCAGAGCAGATCAGCAGAATTATTTTGTGTGGTACAGGGTCTTCTCCAACAGACCCCACAAACTAATCAGCAGAATTATTCTGTGTGATACAGGGTCTTCTCCAACAGACCCCACAAAACTAATCTGTTTTAATCTGTTTTAATTGTGTTTCATGTATCAATCAATCAGTAAAACATGATTGATTCTAGCCCTACAATCCAGAGTAACTACGGGAGCATGCAAGAGACTTTATGTAAACCCATAGTTGCTGCACTACCTAGTGAAAACCTATGGGAAATTCATATTGCAATCCAGAGCAAATTGTTCTTACACCGGAGCAAGAACTCCACGTAGTTACTCTGGATGGCGCCCTAAAGAGGCTTTTTTCAAAGAGCACTTTTCTCCTCCCAAAGATTTACTTTCAAATGTAATCTGCACACAATTTCCATTGGTACTGGCATTTTGTGAACACATTAAAAACAAATAAAATGATTTCCAGTTGACTTAGTGCAAAAAAAATAATAACTGTACAAAAATGAGAAACATTTACAGGAGAACAGACTGTTTTATTATCTAAACATTTTCATCTTGTATTTCAGTGATGTGTTGCTGTCTGTCCCCTGTGCCTCTGTAACAGCAGCAGGCCTCCGTCAGTCTTGAAAGACTATGGTATCGTGCTCGGCGCTGCATATGCTGCATGCGAAGCACGAAAGCCTGGGTTGGATTGTTATGGAGGATAGGCTGTTACCCAAGCAGCAAATCCCCCCTCTCCACACCACTGAATTAGTCCAATGGAAAGGCAGAGCCAATACGATTGGATCCAGCTGGCGTCACAGAGCTGGGCTAAGGACAGGAGCTCACCCTGTCTTGTCGGGCCAACCCGGGTCTCGAACCCTGGCCTGCTGGTTAACAGGCACAGCATCTTAACCGCTTGCACCACCGACAGCCCTTTGATAATAGTTTCCCACTTCCAGTTTGTTGTTTCCCCCCTTATTTTATTTACAGGCCAAATGCTGCATCCAGAGTAGGGTTGGGCAGTATTGCAGTGCAATTTGAGTAAGGGGAATTCATTCCCCATACACAAATCTCTAAAATGATTGTTTCAAGTCCCTGCTGTTTTGAACGACCTGCAACATTTGATGCCATGTGCAAGGTGTGATCTTCTGCAGCTGTGCTACTTGTGTATGCTCAGGAAGCCAAAGAGGCAGAGACTTTCCTTATTTGCCTCCAGCATGCATGTCGGCAAAGGACACTGGTTGTTGATTAGGAAGAAGTTTAGGGAAAGTTAAATGAAATGCCATCTATTTCCTTTAACTTAAAAAAGAACATAGTACTGTAGAAATATGTGCAGTTACAGCTCAATAAAAACCGACTGAGACAGAAACATAAAACTGTAAATCAGAAAAGAACCTTGCCCCAGATAAGTACTTTTATAAAATGCCAAGGAACCTTCAGCTCCTTCTCAAAATGAAAAGGCAATAAGCATTCCTGCTCTGTGTTCTAGCACTGTTAACATCACTGCATCAATGGTGTGATCAATAAGTATCAGGACTGGTGCCATAATAAAGGAGCTAAAATATGCAGAGTAAAGCCAGATTGGCACAGATTGACCTTGACCCCAACCATGCATGCACACTAAGTTTTAACATCCTTGCTCACTTCCTCTATCTACAGCAGTGCTTGGAAGGAACACGTGTAGCGTGTGGTCATCACATTGACCATGACAGAGAATGTTCAGCAGAGAATCTGCATCAAATTTTGCCAAAATCTTGGTGATACCTGTGCAGAGACCTATGCAAAGTTTCAGAAAGTGTATGAAGAGGAGTGTATGAGCTGCACACGAATATACAGATGGTTCAGACGTTTCCAAGACGGCCGACAAAATGTCAACAACGACAAATGTTCTGGGAGACCCACAACCAGCAGAACTGAGAAAAACATCACAGATGTGAAAGCAGCTGTGAGGGGAAATCATTGAATCATCATCTGTTACTTATCAGAGGATGTGCAGATGAGTCCATTCTCACTGAAGATTTGAGTATGAGACCCATGTCTGCCAAGTTTGTACCAAAACTGCTTTTAGTTGACTAAAAAGAAACCTGGGTTTCAGCTGCGCAAGATCTCCTTGATTGTGTAGAGAACAATGAAAACTTTTTTAAAAAGTGGTCATAACAGGTGATGAATTGTGGATTTATGGCTACGACCCCCAAACCAAGGCTTAGTCTTTGCAGTGGAAGACCCCAACCTTTCCGAGACTGAAGAAAGCATGAATGAGTCGAAGTAATGTGAAGATATTGTTGACCGTTTTCTTTAACTACAAAGGGATTGTTCATCATGAGTATACTCCACATGGTCAGATAGTAAACAAGGAGTACTATTGTGATGTGTTGCAGCATTTGTGGGATGCTGTTCGTCAGAAAAGTCCAGAATTGCATGCATCTGGTGAGTGGCATTTGCACCATGAGAACACACCTGCCCATTCAGTGCAACTTGTGCAGCAGTTTTTGGCAAAGCACAACATCCCCGAGGTCCAACAGCCATCGTTTTCCCCAGATCTCGCCCCTTGCAACTTTTTCCTCTTTCCAAAAATCAAACCCCACTTGAAAGGACGAATGTTTCTGGACATTGTGAATGCAACAAGGCATCCAAGTGAATGCAATGAGGCAGCTGCTGTTTATCACAGAAAACGGGTTCTAGGAATGCTTCCATCAATGGAGACAGCGCGGGATTAAGTGTGTGGCTTCTGAATTTTTAATCTTTGAAGGAGATTAAATGCCTAACTGTTACCTGTTGTAGTTTTCTTTTTCTAGCACCAGTCCTGATACTTATTGATCACACCTCGTATATTATAGATGAGATGTGCAATCACAGCACATTATGTTTTATTTCCTTTTGGTGTTAATATAAGATACAGGAAGTTTGCAGATAAATGGTCAAAAGAACTATCTTTGCTTCTCTGATTGTCATGTTTGTCCTTCTTCTCTGTTGGAATGGAGCATAACTGAAAAGAGAATTGTCTTCCAGGATTCAAAACATCAGGTAAAAGTAACAATGCTCATCACACCATCATGGCACCAATAGGTGACAAGAAAGAGGAGAGAAGAAAACAGCCAGGATGAGTGAAAGCTCACCTGCTTTTGAAGCAAAGGTGTTAAATTTTTGTTGTCGGTTCTGCAGCTTATGCCTTTAAATGTTGTGAATCATTACAGTTGCACCATCTGGTAGAAAAAAGCAATTACTTACTTTTAATTAAGTAATTAAAAGCCGCTGCCACCCCCAGAAAGAAAATAATACATTGTCAACTTCAATAAAAAATAAAATAAAGCTTCTAAAGCTGCAATCCTAAACAAATTTTCCTGGAAGTAGGCTCCATTGAATACAATAGGACTTACTTCAGAAAGGATTAGGATTGCACCAATACACATAGGAAAGGGAATAAGATTTTTAAAAAAGAAATTAGATGTTAATATCCCAAGAGTTTAAAGCAGGGATTCAAATTCCAGACTTTTCCATAGGATGGTCACATTGTATATTTAAAGTCATTTTTGCGGGCTGAAAAACCTTTTTTTATAGGGTAGAGGCAAGCAATGCTTGGCACTGTCTGTCTGATCTGTTAAGAAATCCAGTTTATGTTTTGTCTGTCTAAACAAAAATGAATATTTTCTCACTGCAAAAGGTGACAACCAATCTGGCTGTATGATAAGGAGTGCAGCAGACAAAACTGCATGTGTTAACTGTCTGAGTGCAAGGTTGGGTTAAAAATATTTTAAGTTGCTGAGTGCCAAATAAAATCTTGCAGTGGCCGGATTTCGCCCCCGGGCCATAGTTTTAAGACCCCTGGTTTAGAGAATTGTGATCTCACCACTGAACCAGATAATTTAAACATGCTAAAGGTTATATAAAATGAGTTCAAGTTTGGTAGGCAGCAATTAATAGAACTTGGTGTTCAAGAAATCTATATTAGAGCTCATTTCAGTTTTTTCACTGAGTATAGCAATGGAGTGGATCTGTTGTGCTAATGACCACCACCTCATTATAATGTTTTGAACTATGATGTTGTATAAAGTCTGCACCAGCACTACTGGTGAATTCCCATCAGGGAACATAACAGCACAATCCTAAAGGGCTAAACAGCCTGAGAAAGGCGGGATACAAATTTTTAAAATAAAAATAAAATAAATAAATAACTATGTCTACTCAAGAGTAAGCCCCATTGTCCCCAGGAAAGTGTCTTTAGGATTGCAACCTTAGGGATGTAAACACTGGAAAAAGAGCACCAAGACACAGACACAGCAGGCCTAGATGTTTCCATTGATCTATAGATATTCCTAACAAGAATTCTAATGAAATTAAAACAATTCTTTTTTCTTCTAGAAAGTGAAATGGCATAAGATACAATCCAATGACAATATGTCAGTGATGCAGACCTACACCAAGAGGGTCTGGTTTACAAGATTATTTTGCAATATCAGAGCAAGAGACTAGGCAGGGTATAGGTATAGACAGGGCAGTCTGTCCTCAGTACCAGCAGCTTTTTCCATGAGTTCCCCCACCCCCAGTAGTTGAGTAGTTATGAGTAGGAATCCCCAGTAGGAATGAGTAGTTATGCCACTGTGATGAGTACAGCACCTTCCCCCCCCCCCCCCCAAGAAAAAAAGCACTGGGTATAGGCACAATTGGACTTAGATAAGAGTCTAGGAAGTCTGGGCAGGAGGCTGCGAAACATGTCCAATGATAAGCTGAGATGAATAGTTTCTAAACACAGAAAGTGCAACCAATATGTGGCAGAAACCAGCCAACCAGTCGCATTTTTCTGCTGTCATTTGATAATTAAAATGATATAAGTGAGGAGGGTTAATTTCCATTTTTCCCAAGAAAAAATATATTCCATGCATTACAACTGTCACTAACGGCCAAATCCAGAGACTGGCATGCTGGCTTAGTGCAGAGTGCACTGTGTCACTGTCACAAAAGTTACATTTGCAAGCCTTACAATGGCTTGCACTGGCCCAAGGTCACTCAAGAAGCTTGGTGGCTCATGAGGATCTGACCCTGACTCTTCTAGATCTCAGTCCAGCTCTCTAATCATTACACCATCCTGGCTCTCAATACCTACAATTTCAATACTTCCATGAGCTGTGAGTACATCCCAAATATCTTTACAGCATGATTCTAAGCAGGCTTAAATAAAGTCCCACTGAGTACAAAGGTGGTTACTCTCATGTAGATTTGCATAGACGTAAGTCCTCAACCTTGTTTGTATAAAGGAGAAAATCTCTATCAAATAATACAAAGGTATTTATCTATCTATACTATCTTTACTAAAGTGTATGGACCCTTTAAAGAGACTAGCTAGGTAGGAGAATGGAGGTATTTATCACAATACATCCACATAATGTCTTTTAAAACTCTGCTTTAACTTTGATCCTCTGTTGCTACCATAGCCTTGGGTAGTCTTTCACTGTGTATACCATATCAGGCCACTTACAAGACTGCCTTTCTGCAGTATTATGATGTCTCTAAATCACTGCTGACAGCAGAGCCTTGGCAGATAAAAGGCAAGATATGATTCCCCTTTAAGGGGTGATTAGCTTGAGCAATGCTCATAGGCAAGCTTGGTGGCTGGCTTAACAGAGTCAGCCCATAACCCACTGTGTCAGTTTGTTATATTTCTATCCCTGGGTAAAATAACGCACAGGCATCATCAGTGCCTGTGTGATAAAACAGCAGGAAACCTCATCAGTTCTCCAAAAGACTTTGGGATGTATTAGGCTTATAGCAAACACTGGGTCCTAAACTCTTTGCAACCGTTTTGTATGCTCAGTTTGTGAAAGCGTCAAGGTTGTACATGTACATGGAATGTGTTCCAACAATAGCATTCCCAGAAGGAGGCACAATGGTAAGTTTTGCAAATGCCTCAATGCATCATGTAAGCAGCCTCTCCCCCTGGCCTTCGGAGCCAATCTAGAGAGTGAGAACGAAGCGGAAGCAATGCCTGCCAGAAACCAGTGGCATCACTAGTGTTTGCATCACCTGGTGGAGGAGGTCAATACATCACTCCCATGATGGAACTTTTGCCACACAGCAGGCAGAGCAATGTCCCAGGCGGTGGGTGTGACAATGCACCACTAGTTTTTTGGGGGTATAACATTATATCAATCTGGTTTGTTTCATTGCATGAAATTCCATGTCAAATAATATGTAACATAACTGTATTATTTGAAAATACAGGTGTCCCTAATTATCCACTAGGGTTCCTTTCTAGAGCCTCCCATGGATAAAAATCATGATAAAAATGGTTGCATTGTGGCTAAACTAGAGCTGAAAATTTGGATTGCATTGGGCCCTTAGGCTGCAATCCTAAACACACTTAGGGTGCATTCCAGAGTAACTACGGGGAGTCCTTGCTCCGGTGTAAGAACAATTTGCTCTGGATTGCAATATGAATTTCCCATAGGTTTTCACTAAGTGGTGCAGCAACTATGGCTGCATGCATGTAATGTCTCTTAGGTGCTCCCATAATTACTCTGGATTGTGCCCTACCTTGAAAGTAAATCTCATTGAATACAATAGGACCTACTTCTGAGGAGATGTGTAGGATTGCACTGTTCCCCTTGTAGTTGCTTCAATGTGTTGTTTGCTACCTTGCAGGATCCTCAATCCCTAATTACTGGTTGTGCACATATTGTACCCAGACAGTTGTATTGGATAAATTTTTCCACCAACTCTCACTCTTTCCTTCTGCTTTCTCCTTCATTTCTTCTCTAATTCCCCCATCAGTTCAACTGTCACTCCTCTCTCAACTTCTTCAGTTCCCTTGACAACACTTGCAGATTCCTCCTCTCTTTTCTGGCCCACCAAAGGTTTTCTAATGCAGGGAAATTTTTCTATATCTTCAACACCTGAATCCACTTTTATTACGCCTGAAGAGGGCTAAACAGTTCAGAACAAGGAAGATGATACTGATGGGGATCAAGCATCAATTTGAGAACCTGTTTTTGATATCCTCTAAAACCTCTTGCAGTGGTATTGATGATATGTCAGCCTGCCAGGTAGAGTTTTGATAGCCTAAAATACATCAAAGTAAAACAAGTAAGAGATGCTTAGAGGAAAATCCTAACCATGTCTACTCAAAAATAAACCCCATTGTCAGTGATAGGATTCAAAGAAATTAACAACCGCCCATCTGGCAGCCACTTTTAAATGGTTATTTTTTAACTTCATATGTCCTATCTGTCATTAACAACCGGTTCTACAGAGTAGGTGCGAACCTGCCCATTGTATTCAATGAATCTTACTCCCAGGAAAGTGTTTTTAGGATTGCTGCCTTAGGGCGCAATCCTGAGTAACTACGGGGAGTCCTTGCTCCAGTGTAAGAACAATTTGCTCTGGATTGCAATATAAATTTCCCATAGGTTTTCACTGGGTGGTGCAATAACTACGGGTGCACGTAAAGTCTCTTACGTGCTCCCGTAGTTACTCTGGATTGTAGGGTTAGAATCCAGTAATCATCATTACATTGGAAAAAATCAACTTTTTCATGTGTCAATGAGCACCTTAAACTAGGAATAACTAGAACTAGATTGTGGCTGCAATCTTCAGAGCATTTCCTGGGAGTAAACCCCATTGAACTCAATAGAACTTTCTTTTGAGTAGACATGAATAGGATTGCTCTGTATGTCTAGGAATAATACTCTAGCATTGTTTCAAACATCTTGGTCCCTGGAATTCCTTGAGTTTGTCTGTTCTCTCTCTTATATAAGAGTTGTTTGTTGTGTTTCTTGGGGCAATAATTTTTGTTTTTGTTAGTATGTTTGCTCAGTGTTTAAATAAGGTATTGATTTTATTTTCAAAGTAATTTAAGGTGGTAATACAGTGCTTATTTGATAACTACCAGCCTAATGTGCTGTGTGTAAACAAACAGTATACTTCCAATTTGTTATTTTTGTCATCAAAATCGACCAAGCAGCAAGAAGCATCAATGTGGGTGGATTAAAGAACTAAATGTTGTGTGAAGCAATAAGCAACATTAATAATGCAGAGAAGTGCTACCAAAGCCTAAATAATTACTTCAGATGGGGCGTAATATGTCATACAGACAGAAGATCAAGACAGCTATCATTATATCTTCAAAAGAGGAACAAAATTTCTATGCAGTGCCATTCCTCAATTTGGGGTTGTTTACATTGCTTAATTATATAAAATAGCTAATGAAGCCAAGGCAAATAGAACTATCAACACAATCCTAACCTGAGCTGGAACAGGTAGGCTGGTGTGTCTGCACTGTATCCAGTGCAGCCAGCCAGTGGCTCACCCTGAGGTCTCCCTTTACCTCAGGGAGAACCCCAGCAATCCCCAATGGGACTAAGGGCCCAATCCAGAGTAACGACGGGGAGTCCTTACTCCAGTGGAAGAACACTTTACTCTGGACTGCAATATGAATTTCCCATAGGTTTTCACTAGGAGGTGCAGTAACTACGGGTACACGTAATGTCTCTTACGTGCACCCATAGTTACTCTGGATTGTAGGGTAAGGCTGCAATCCTAACCACCAATACTAAGGCCAACCTAAGTCCCAGCATAAGTCCTGTACTGACCTGAGGGTGTCATGGCTCTTTGTGGTTAACGACATCACTTTTGAGGGGTCATAGCTTGTTATTCTAAAAAAAGGGTTCCAGTGCTAAAATAACCACTTTTACACATTTGATTATACATTTTATACTCTTTACATACATTTGAGAACAGCTATATACACTAACTGCAGCTATCAGCATCCTGCACGCATATATTGTGGCTCACTGTTCCTCTTTTTCAGGACATCAAGCACTTGCAAAGCACCATATTAGGATAGCACCATGGTCCACCTACAATTGTAACTGAGCAAAAGAAAAATATTCTATCCCGGGGGAGTATTTCTCCTTCCCCTATAAATGTTAAGAGATACAATGTACATTGCAAAGTCAAGAGAATTCTTTCACTGCAAAATATTGGATTATTTGGCTCCTAGGTGACCCAGGAAAGCCCTTCAAAATCCTCCGGTTCTACAAAGCAAAATAGTACAGAATAGATTCTGTGTATGTTATTCAGTGCATATAAATTAAGCAATATTATTCCTTTCTTTACAGAAAGGAAGGTCAGGCAGGCACTCTCTGTTGCTTTTGCTGAAAATGATAATAAAACATGTGCCCAGAGATAAAAGACATAAAAGGTAAGCATGATGCTCTACAATGGATGTCATTACGCTTCTAATTCCACTATTGACATAGGAATACATCAGTAATGTAATCCTGAGTGTTGGGGGAAAAGTTTCCGCAGATTTACATAGGTTGCTGTCTCTGACAATTGCATCTGCTGAATAAATCTGACAAAGGACAGTCATCTGAATTCAGAGTTTTGCTTGATGTTCATCAAGGAACTTAACACGTGGACCTGGAACAGCATTCACAAATAGAACAATGGTGGATTTGAAATGAACTAAGGGTTACTCAGTGTTAATGCCAATGCATATACTGAGCTTAGAAATGCCTGACCATAGTTAAGCAAATCATGTTTGACCAGGAACAAGGGTTGCAAAATTATTTTTTTGTTCTGGGATGTAGGCAGTTCTGGGACGTAGGCAAATTATGGGCTCAGTCAATATGGTAAACCACAGGCCGTGGCGTAGCTAGGAAAGTGAAGGGGTTGGAGTTGCACCAGGCTACAAACTTTAGGGGGGCGACAAGCTGAGCTTGACACTCGTGATTAAAATTGTGAAAAACAGTCTGTATGAATGATAATACTATCATGTTATATATAGTTGGAAAAGTAATTTGATGCAGAATGCAACAAAACAAACTGCATTGGAATATCTATATTCTATCAAACATTATGGCCAATTAACCAGAAAATGAAAACACAAAAGCCCATAGAACAAAAGTGGATTGTCTTAACTCAAACATGTTACTGGTGGCTATTAAACTAAGAACCAATGAGATGTAATTCTGATACATGAATGGAACCAATAAAGTGTTAATATGAATAATCTCTCAGTACATATATCATATACAGTGCATATATCATAAAACAGTTACCCATGCTAACTGGGTTTACAGGCACTTCTAAGTGGTGGTCCTCTTCTATTTAGCAGGGAAAGAATAAACATTCTTCTTTGCCCAGCACAGTTTCCCTACCCAATAAGAGACACAATTTTAATTTTTTACTTAATTAAATTTGATTTTGTTGTTGTGGGGCAGGAGGGAAACAAAATCTTCTTCAACTCTAAACAGCAAATAGGTGCTTTAGCTATGCCACTAGCAGAGCAAATGGGTGGTGAACTGCTGAGGAGGAGCAGTTCTTTTCCTCTTTTAAAAAAATTTCTTTTTAAAAATACCTGGGGATGATGTCATTTCTGGTTGTGACATTTTGAGCTTTGCACTGGGCTACATAATCATTAGCTACACCACTGGCTAAAGGGTTTTTTTCGCAACATCTTAGGTAGGTGAAAAATAATCACCAGCCTCACAGCTAATCTTCTCTGGCAGCAAAAGAATTCTACCTGGCCTCCAAATATGCAACCAGCTTATCTAAAGATGAACTCTGGAAAGTTCAGGAAAGCTGAAACCACAAGGAGCAACTTAGGGGTAAGTAACTCCTCAGATGGCTCTTCTTCCCCATCCAGCAACAGCCTTGCAGCCATTGGCTGCCTCCAAATTCCCACATCGTACTGGCTGGGGACTGGGCAACCTGCTATGGTGTGGTCATCGTGGCACAGTCTAGCCCCACAATGAAAGCTTCTTATCCCAAGCACTTTGGATAAGGGATGCCCAACCTGTACTGCACATTCTCACTCTTTCCAATCTATTTGATGACAGACTGGGAGTGACATATTGATCAATTCCATCCCCTTTTTCATGATAACCACATCATTATGGTATGGAACTGTACCTAAGGAAAATATTGGGGAAAATTTTTTATTGTTGAACAGCACCCAGATTCATTCTGGATGCACTTTTTGGTTCAATACAGTTTAAATGCAGGCTTTAGCAATGTCTTTCTTATTAAATCCAATTTCTGTATTGGATTTTTTAAAAAATATATTGGAACAAGGACAAAAAAATTTCCAAGTTTTCAACTAGCAGTTACTGAGTATTCCCCTTGGAACCTTTCATAAAACACATCTGAAAGCAGAGAAAAATCTTTGCTCAGGTGTAGATTTATTCTTTATCTTCATATCCATCCTGACATTAGTCAAGGACAGTAAGGAATTTATGTGCCTAAAACAGAAGTAAATCAGTAATGCCTGAATGTTCTTCTTTTCCGACAATATATTTCAATCTGCTGCATCTCTTTAACTTTAGGAAGAATGATAGCGATGAAAGTTATTCTGCATGCTTAGATTTTTAAATAATTATTTTGGATTTAAAGGAAAACATCATTCGCTAAGCAAAGTAAAACTATTCCTACCTGAGTGGGAGAGAAGGAGGCGAAGTATGCAAAAAAAAAAAAAAAGAGTGAAGATGATTGTGACTTTTTGGACAAATTGTGATTTCTTGTTTTTAGCTGAAAACCAGAAGTCATTATTTATGGCTTTCCAGAGGACTCAGAAGGTCCTCCAGATGTGACTGGAGCACAGCTCCTGTTGGGTTGCAAGGCTTGGAGGTGTGAAATCCATGGATTCATTCATCTCTGGATTTAGGTATCCATGAGGGTTCTGGCAATAGAACAAGGGTTACCCCCTATATACCAATTAAACCTTAGAAAGTACAGTACTGTATTTCTGAGTTGAAGGCTGCAATCTTAAAGACAGTTTCCTGGGAGTAAGACCCACTGAACACAATGGGGCTTACTTTTGAGTGGACATGGTTACACTCTAAAGTTGCAATCCTAAAGTTGCAATCCTAACCCCCAAGCTAGTCTGGGGTATCAAGGAAGTGCCACGTTTGCACTATTCTTGGGGGAAGGTTTAAACAGTGCCCAGACATGCTCCAGCTTCTCCACATGACCTCAGCAATGGAGTTTAGCTGAGTTATGCCAGCCTAAATTGGTTAGGATTGTGCCCTTAATAATTAAAGTGATCATTCCTACAACATTGTTGATATTCCACCTGTCCTACATGAACTCATCTTGATTTTTCCAATAATAATTTATTCTTTGGCTTCAATAATATGGGAAAAATAATAATTTATTCTTTGGCTTCAATAATACAGTATTATGACATGAAGAAAATACAGTTGATAAAGTACAGTTGCAGCAAAACTAGGCCTGATTTTAATTATGCCACTGACTTTGGCATGCTCTCTTGTTTTCTGTTTTGTTGTCAGACGAACAACAGCATGTGCTAGATCTGCACAACAACTGGGTTTGGGTTTGTGGGTGGGGGAATACACAAATACAGTTTGTGTATTCAGCTATTCCCTATTCATTTCCTGGTTTAACAACAACAACTGGTATTTTCTGGGCATTAGATTGCTTCTTTACCTTTATACAAGGTAGTTTACATGGTTTAAAAGCTTGTGGATTGCTCTTTCCCACTTTGGTTAGACTTCCCATTAGCTTTTTTTCCTATATTGTAATGTTATGGCTTCCTGCCTAAGCATCCATAATCAGTGCCTTTCTCTTGCTCTTAAATTGCAGCATATAAAAATACTTTGAGTAACTCAACTCATCCGTAAATGAGTTAGGATTTTTTTCCATAGAAATGATACATGTCACTCATTAGGACTGTGTGTATGGGGAAGGTAAACTATGGCCCTGATCCATCTTAGGTCCCCCACCTGCTGTTTTGCCCTGGAATAAAATGCTATTTGACACTATGGAAGGTTCCTACCAAATAAGTATATATGGGCCCCAGTCTGGATTGGAACCATAGTGGGATAGGACAGAGTTGAAATCTCTGATCTATCACTGTAGATCCAAATCAGGTTAGGCCACTTGGCATAAAAAAGCAGGCTTCCGTCAGTCTTGGAAGACTATGGTATTGTGCTCGGCGCTGCATATGCTGCATGCAAAGCACAAAAGCCTGGGTTGGATTGTTATGGAGGATAGGCTGTTACCCAAGCAGCAAATCCCCCCTCTCCACGCCACTGAATTAGTCCAATGGAAAGGCAGAGCCAATATGATTGGATCCAGCTGGCGCTGCAGAGCTGGGCTAAGGACAGGAGTTCACCTATCTTATGGGGCCGACCCACTTGGCATAAACTATCTATATAAATACAACATGCACTCCTGAGCCAATGACATGATAAAAGCAACATCTAATTTGGAACTTGTACAAGGAGCTACTTTTCTTTTCAAAATCTGTTGTCTTAGCAAAACAACATTCTGTACATTTTGTAATTAAAGTACAGATCTTGGCATTTACACAAACGCTGTGAAGCTGAAATCAAGATAAAGAGACACTCCTAATACTCCTGAAAAGGAGCCTAATAGAGTACACTGATGTTCTCAAGTATAATTGCACTTTCCTGGTATTAAACTCTACTGAGCTCAGTGAGACTTAACTTTCTGAAAATATTAAAAGTGACTTCCTGTTCTTTATTTCAGCTGCATAATATTCGGTTTTCACCCTCCTGGTTTCATGTCTGTCACAAAATGAATAATTCTCACTCTGCTCATGACTTGGGCCCCTGCGATAACAAGCAGATTTGCTCTCTTCTAGTGAAATGTGTTACCTGTCAGCCCAATCTATGCTTCCTGGTGCCTGGGGGATTCATGATGCCAAAATAATTACTGTTGTATCCAATACGTGCAGGGATGCCAGCAGAACAGCCTCCTCAGGATACCGAGACATCAATAGGGATTTCTAAAGTAGCAAGCAGGTAAATAGAGAAGAAACAGGGATTTTCACCACAGGTGATATTTCCAATGGCAACCCATTTCTTAGAATTTATAGCTCTGTCCCAAGAATTATAAACACCCTTCATTTCAATGTGGGAATTTAATGGGTGTTAGGGAAAGAAGATTGGATGTGAATGATTGAATCCATGCGCTCTGGGATTTTTATCCCTGCTCAGCCCCAGAATTATTTTTTCTCATTATCTTTCATTCTCTGTTCTCCATGCATAAAGTGGAAAATAACTTCCCATTTCATGTTGTAAACATGAATCAAACAAAGATTGCTCTGCACTTACAACTAAATGCGTAGCATAAGGCATTAACCCTAATTGCTTGCAAACTCATCGCTTTTGTTCTGCGGCATATTACAGCAGAACTCCATCGCTGGCTCCCAAGGATCTTCAAAGTTTGGGACAAGCACCAACTTTCTTTCTCTCTCCCAACCTGTATAATTCTTATCAGAGCTCAGATGTAAACGTTGCTTCCCCAAATTCCATTTTCAAGTTTGGCAGGAAATCAAGCAGCTCTTGCCAAAGGTAAGGCTGGTGTTTGTTACTTAACAGTTGCTATAAACTAAATCTTCATCCAAATGGCTATTCGCCTGCAAAGCTGATGAAGAGAGAATATGTGATTCATTAAGGTCATTAAAGTTGGTGAAACACTGGTTAAGCCAAAGGCCAGCCCATTCTGAATAATCTGTAACAGGCTTCAGCAATGTCTTAATGCACAGCTGTAGTTGAACTAATCAGCCTTAAATCATGCTTAAAAGAAACCTTTGCTCCCAATGGCCAATCAGGCAGGCCATTCACTTGGGAAATAGATGCTTGTTGCTGATGGTGGTTTCTGTATTGATTATACTGTCCTCTTTATTTGTAATGTATCAGGACCAGAAATCACCTGGTGCATCCTATTAGTCCCTATTTCTCACAAGTATCTCAAGGCTCAGGCAGCTGTCTGTAAATTAACCAGTTCAGAGGTCTTAAGGTTAAGTGGAACCTGGTTGTCAAAGCCATGATCAAAGTCTCCTCTGGGTAACCCTGCCAATGAGTTCATGCAGATTTCTTGAAGAGAGCCATTTTTACTTCTTGTAATACTGTTCTTTCATTTCCTGTACTGGGAAACAGTCACACATCTTCTGAAAGTGACCAAAACACACTTCTTTTTACTGCACATTAATATAGCTGAGAACAAGACAATGCTCAGAAGGAGATAGTTGCTGACCCCTATTAGTAATAAAAGTTGCAATCATCAAATTATAGTTCTAGTAGTTGTTTAAGCCATTTGACTGAAAGGCAAAATAAACCGATTAATAATCCTATTGCTAACAATGTTATTAAATTAATCAACTAATCACTGCAATTTCCCCTACTATTGATTTCAAATTTTGTCAAAATTGATTTGATGTGATAATAAAATTAGCTTCTTGCTACAAATTGAGCCCAATCCTATCCTCTACCACTACCTCTCCCTATCCTCTACTATGGGATGCAGCTGTGGAAATCGAATACATGTTGCATACTATGATTGGGCAGTCAGAAGGTCAATAAGAGGTAAGTAAAAAATATTTTTACATCTTTTGGTGGTCTATGAGTCTCCTTAGTCTAGGGGTGTCCAAACTTTCAAATTCAGGGCTCCTGGGCCTTTAATAATTAGGTAAAAGAGGGAATTTCAGCAGGTGCAGGATGTGATCTGAGAGATGAGAAGTTGCACCTGCTGAAATTCCCTTCTCTACCCAGTGGTTAAAGGTCCAGGAGCCCTAAAGTCAAAAGTCTGGACTCCCTTGCCATGCCAGCTATTTTGCTAGTGTCCATCCAAGGAGAAGAAGTGGATGGGGCAAGTTGAAATTGGAGATAGGCTCCACTTTATGCTTTTGTCGTCATTTCCCTTTCTGCCCTCTCCATTGCTGACTTTCCCAAATGGGTCTTTGGAAGTTTTACTTTTTAATGGAAAAAAGTCTTCAAAAACAGCCAAACCTCAGCCATCATGGTCAACATAAATTGGGTTTCTCATCCACACCCTTTACTTTAAAGATATGTTTGTATTTGCTTCCAGAAAACTGCTGCTGGCACTAAACTGAAGAAATTTATTGTTTCCGTATATAAAGCCTATGGCTGCAATCCTAAAGACACTTTCCTGGGAGTAAGATCCATTGAACAGAATGGAGCTTACTTTTGAGTAGACAGGGTCAGGATTGTGCTCATAGGCTACAATCCTAAAGACACTTTCCTGGGAGTAAGACCCATTGAACACAATGGGGCTTACTTCTGAGTAGACATGGTTAGGATTGTGCCCATAGTCTTTTTTATGTGGGAAATCATGGTGCAGTGCACTGTCCGTAGGCACAGCAAAGTTAAGAGGACAACTTAAAATATGCATCAGGAAATAGGTCCAGTGACTTACACCTTGCTGACCATTTCCTGGTCTCCACCTATCCCAGTTGGTTGACTTTGGTTCAATGCTGCCTGCAGAGGTGTATAAATGTCACTCACTTCTGGGTGGCGCAAGTGGCTAAGACACTGTGCCTGTAAACCAGCAGGTCAGGGTTCAAGACCCGGATCGGCCCCACAAGACACGGTGAGCTCCTGTCCTTACCCCAGCTCTGTGACACCAGCTGGATCCAATTGTATCGGCTCTGCCTTTCCACTGGACTAATTCAGTGGTGTGGAGAGGGGGGATTTGCTGCTTGGGTAACAGCCTATCCTCCATAACAATCTAACCCAGGCTTTCGTGCTTCGCATGCAGCGTATGCAGCGCCGAGCACAATACCATAGTCTTTCAAGATTGACGGAGGCCTGCTTTTTTTCTTAACCAGCTCCTCAGTGATCATCCACACTGTTTACATAGAATTTGCAAGCACATCAACTACAACCAAAATTTCTGAAACATTCAAATTTATGTCTCTCCTCCATTCTTTGATAGCCAGCCACAGGGCTCCTGCAACAACCAGGATCCAAAATTGCTCTTCCATTAATTGTGGCAGGTGGTGTTTTTTTTTTAAGAAACCAGTCCAATAACATTGCTACTGTCTGTATAATAAACAGTTAATGAAGAGCTTATCTATCATCAAGGTAGTGATTTAATGTAATTTGGAGAGCTGCTAAATGCTTCAGAGCTGGCATATTTTAAGCAGCCTGCTTTGCCTTCTAGGGTAGTAATGTATGAACGCTGCTAATCTCAGGAGTAATTTCCTGAACACTGAAGTTTTGCACAAAACTTTTACTAATCTAATTTGGTTCCCCATGTGGCATGCTGAATGGAAGATATGTTTAGCCCTAAGCCATAGGGGAGAGAGAGAGAGAAACTTCCATTACAGAAATAAGAGTACTGTATTGTGAAATCAAAATTTTATATCAACACACAATTTTTTGCTATGCTGCACTCAACAGTATCAGGCAGCCCAATCCAGAGCAACTAATCTGTCCACATAAGAGCCCTTAGGTTGCCCTATCTAACACTAGGTTGGAGCAACTGCAAGATGCTCCAGCCCAGTTACTCTGGAAGAGGCTTAGGGCAGAGCAAGGCAAGATAGGGTGCCCTAAGAGAGGTGGACCTGCTCTGCCCTAACTGGGGCAGCCTAAGCAGCTCAGGAGAGGCAAGTTGAGGGCATGTTTAGCACTGCCTAGGGCAGAGCAGTTACTCTGTATCCAAAGCCTGTTTCAAGGCAGAAATGCCCTCTTCCAGCCCTCAGAGTTATACCACCTCAGGAGCAGGTATAGTAATGAGTAGACCCATAGGGGTCCATGATAAGGCCCAAGTAAGAATGGCAGTGCTGACCAAAAATCTGAGTTCTTGGCCAGCCTAGCTGCAACCCCTTCCTCTCAACCTCAGGATATGGAACAAACTACGGCTGCCCACAAACCTCAGGATACAGCAGGCCACTCCAAGAAGCCCCTTGTATTCACTGTAGAATGTACTGGCATCTCATCAGGGACTCCTTATAAGGCAGGAACCCAATGGCATCACCAGACTGGTGCGGCCGGTGTGGGCTGCATTGGGGATGCGCTCCGTATGGGGTGATGTGCCGGAGGAGTTTGACTGTCCTTTGGCAGGCCCCGGGCGTCAGCACCCCCATTCAGGCCTGCTCCAAGGCGGAGAATCAGCCGGAAGCTGACACTTGTCTGAGGAGCTGGCCTGAACGGCCATCTGAGATGCACTGCGCAGAAACACACTGAGCATGCCGAACAGCTTCAGAGGAGACTTCCTTAGAGCAGAGAAAGTCCACGCCTCTGCACAGCCATTCGGCCTCACTCAGGAGGCGGAGCGGCATCCGAATGGCTTCAGAAAGAGTACTGCACAGGCACCAACTCTGACGCCTGCACAGTCTCCCCCAAAGCCAAAAGGCTTCAGAAAAGTACTGCGCAGGTGTCAGAGATGGTGCCTGCGCAGTACTCTTTCTGAAGCCAGTTGGCTTCAGAAACAACTGCGCAGGCGCCAACTTTGGTGACTGTGCAGTCCAGGTGGGGGGGGCGCGCATCCCAGTCACTTCCGCACCAGGTGATGTGCAGAGTCATGTCACCACTGTAGGCACCACAGCTGTTCCTTGTTTAGTGTGATCTGAGGGGTGTCTCCTCAGGAGCAAGTCTTCCCCTTGTGTCAATTACTTAGCATGCTCTGGAGCAGTTAGGGCAGCCCAGGCTTCCTGACTCTCTGGATTCAGCATAACTTTCTGCTCTGGATACAGAATAGTTAGGAGAATGCAGTTAGGTCAGAGCAGGCTGAATTTGCTCTGGATTGCAGCCTAAGTTGCAATGATGGTGCTACTTACATTAAACAGTAAAGTAATAATGAGGAATTATCAAAACCTATTGGCCATGACTGATTACAGAAGCTCCAGGTAGTAAACCTCTAAATGCCGCTACTAAAGGGGAACTCTAGAGGAGGATTCTACCTACATGTTCTCTTATGGAAGCAAGTTTTGCTCTGGAAGCATATAGCTGGGCACCAGAAGGTGCCGGACAGGTATCATCCTAGTAAGAAGAACTTGGACTCAAATAACAATTGCTATTATTATTTACTATTATTTTATACTATATATTAATATTATTATTAGTTATTATTTATTATTAATTGTTATTATTTAGCAATTGTCATAACAATAATCTAGGTCATTATTAAGGAACTGGGCAGTGTGAACACATTCAGGGATGTCCAAACCCTGGCTCAGGGACCAGATGCAGCCCACAGGGGAGTTTCAATGCAGCCTGTGGCATGATCTCTCTATCCAGCCCTGACGCAAGCATTGTAATAGTCCAGATGTTTCTAATACACTCTTATATGTAAATTTATTCAAAATTGAAATGCAAATTGTTTTTCCAGCCCCTGATACACATCAGAGAGATGATGTGGCCCTCCTAACAAAAACTTTGGACACAGAGCCATGATGCAAAGTGGTGGGGAGGGTTAACGCTTCCACATGCCATTTTTCCCAGTGAAAATTGCCACCATAACCTGTATGTTTCTCTTGCAATGTAAACAAGTGGGGACAATTTTCATCAAGCAAATAGCATGAGGAAAAGAGCCTCTCTTTTGCAGCACTAGAATTCCAAGTGGATTCAGAATCCCTAGGCAGATGCTTTCAAGAATTTAAAAGATCTTATTCACAAATCATATTCTCAACAAGTTTGGCTTCTGTCCCAGTTTCGAAAACTTGGGTCTGAATTTTCCTATAAATACTTGGTATTACCATTCTCATGAGTTGCACGTGCATGTGCACCTATGTACACAAATGCTAGCAACCAAAGTTGGCATTTCCAATAAGATTTTTTAAATATGTACAAGGTAATCTGTTAAAAGAAATTTTTTTCTGTGTCAAAGATTCTATTAACCATAATTCAGAAGTGTCAGTTTACTAACAAGGAAAATATTGTCCTGTTATCACCAAGTAAAAAAAAAAAGCAGGCCTCCGTCAGTCTTGGAAGTCTATGGTATCGTGCTCAGGGCTGCATACGCTGCATGTGAAGCACGAAAGCCTGGGATGGATTGTTATGGAGGATAGGCTGTTACCCAAGCAGCTAATCCCCCCCTCTCAACGCCACTGAATTAGTCCAATGGAAAGGCAGAGCCAATACGATTGGATCCAGCTGGCATCGCAGAGCTGGGCTAAGGACAGGAGCTCACGCTGTCTTGTAGGGCCGACCCGGGTCTCAAACCCTGGCCTGCTGGTTAACAGGCAGAGTGTCTTAGCCACTAGCACCACCCACATCATCAAGTACTGCTCTATACAAATAGATGGAAAAAGCACTTTGAATTTGGATTTGTCTGTCTGACACAACAGCAGAATAGATTTGTCTGTCTTTTCAACAGCAGAAAAGGTGAGTGGTAGTGTGAGGGAAGGAGGATGACCCCCCAGGAAGAATTGGAGGAAGACCTAATGTGGCTGGATATATCCCGGGAGGAGGGAGACCCGGAATGCCACCATGGGTCAGCCACTCGATATAATCCGCCTCCGATTTCCCCTTGGGAGAAAGAGAGAAAGAGGCTGAAGCCATCGTGGCCGACACCATGACCCCCGAAGAATGGCAGGCTATGGTGGACCGGGATGAACGAATGGAAGAAGAGAGGAAACGGATGGTTGCGGGGTATGGGAGGCGAAGGAAAGAGCAAGCATACCGGCATCCTGGGGGTTTGTCGACCAATTGCAGCCTTAGGAGGCCAGGCATGGACATGGGCCCAGCTTGGTGGTGGAATCTACCTCCCACCCCCGAGACAGGAGGGTTGGAAGCTCCCAAGGGGGTGGGGACCTTGGAGAGATATATAATGGAAGGAGGGAAGAACAGGGGGAGATGGGTGCTTGGTGTGACTAATATACCTACCTGTTCCTGGAAGAGATGTTGGGGAATACTTACCTGTTGTAAGGAATTTGATCCTGTTGGAGATTTGGCATTAACTGTTGCTGTATACCTGTTATACTTACTAAGATGAACTGCACCCCTCGTATCGAGGAGAGTAAAAGTGTAATTTTGGAGATACCACCTACGTCTCCGTGGCATTATTTCGGGGAGGATGCCGTGATGAGCATGGGGGCTACCCCTTCTACACATATCACCTCCCCCAACCCACATCACAGGTAGAAACAGTCACTTAACACTTTGAAGTGCCACACGTATTAAAGTGAGACAAACTGGAATTGCTGAAGCTAACTTCCACAAACAATGGAGCCTGCTTACAGCATCCATACATAAAGCTGGCAGCCAGTTACAGCATTCAGACTGTAATACTTTTCAGTTTATATTGGAATTGGTATGACAATGAAAACTGAAACAGTTTGACATACATTAAAGCTGAGTTTCAGGCTGCCCAGAAAGTATAATTTGGTGTGCTTTTAAGTGAAAATCAAAATACTCAGAAAGCTTGTTATGGTATAGATATATAAGTTGGCTAAAAGAAAGAGGGGCCAATCATGATATTTTTGTTAAAATGTATAAGGTGTGCTCATGGTTAAAGCTATAATTGGATGGTCTCTTTCTCTTCTTGGGGGGCGGGGGGCGGGGGGCGGGTGGAAATAAAATAGGGGAATATGAGAAAAAAAGAAAGAAATGTTTATAAGATTTACATGGGGATATGAGGAATATGCTAATTAAATGTAAATATGTAAGAAAAAGATATGTAAATATTTAAGCATCAAATAAAGAAAAAAATTTTAAAAAAGGAAAGCTGGTTAATGATCTGCCAGGTCTTTTGTCATGCCCAACTTGGCCCATTCCTAACCCAATGGCATTGCTAGGGGATGTGCTAATGTGTCATTAGTGGTGTCACCCCTAGTGTCTTTCATACACACACCCCAGGGCACATCACCCAGTGTGGACTACTTCCTGAGATGCCCTCTCCCAGCCAAAATATCTCCTTTCCACTTCTTTTCCACTCTCCTGCCTCCCTCTCCCATCTTACACTGCTAATTTCTGGCTCTTCTAGCCTAGCACACCTCCATGTGCTAGGCTAGCCTGCTCCTGAGTAGCTGTAAACATGTTCACAACACTTTACAGCATGTTCATAACACTCAGGAGCTGAACTCGCGGTGGTGTGGGGATGGATCACACTGTTAAGAAATTAGGTCAGAACTTTGTGTTGAATTATTTTGGCTTTCCAAAAAATGATATTAAGAAATACATATAATAGAATGAAATTGATTCTAGTAATTCTAGTCTAACTCACATTGGATATTACAGGACTCAAGAAGTGAAAATCTAAGAGAATTACATTGCATTCACTTTATGGCCCCCCCCCCCACTTTATGGAAAATTGTGGAAAGACTACAAAGTCAGGTGAGCTTCTAATTATAGAACTTTTCTCTGCAAGGCTTTCAAATTTAAAATACCCCCATAAACCATTTGACAGAGAAAAGGATGAGTGAAAACACATGTTAAGCTTGAGCGGAAGATTAGGTGGTGTTGACATTATCAGCTGGAAATCTTAAGAGCTTTGTTATCACAGAAAAAAATGAAACAAGTGCATTGCCTATGAAATGACAGGCTATATATCACACTCCATCAGAACTTCTTGATAACACAGAATATTTTCTTTTATCTGCTATAAAATGAAGAGAGGTGGTTTTTTATGTGTTACCAAAAATGTCAAATTTTAAATGCATTTCATAGTAAATATACTGAGCATGAAGAAAATAAGATTGATGTAAATAATATATTTTTTCCTAGAACAGAAATAGGAAAATAGTATTTTTTTTTCAACAGGATGTGGTGATGGGATCTCGCCTCAATGCCTTTAAGAAGGGATTGGACAAATTCTTAGAGGATAGGACCATCACAGGTTACAAGACATGATGTTAGTGTGTAGGTTTGTGTGTTCATAGACAGATGTAGATGTCGGCAACCTCAAAATGCCAGATACAGGGGAAGGCACCTGGATGTAGGTCTTGTGTCTCCCTGAAGCATCTGGTGAGCCACTGTGGGATACAGGAAGCTGGACTAGATGGGCCTTTGGCCTGATCCAGTGGAGGCTCTTCTTATGTTCCTATGGTAGGATGTTAATTTATCCATTTTATCCATTTTTATATCTGAACAGACATTTGAAAAACACAACTATTCTATTCTGGCTAGTTTAAGAGCATTTTCTGTATTATGCATTTTTTTAGATGTGTGATCTCCCAATATCCAGTGTATTCATTGATATTTATATATTGCTGTTGAGTGGTTTGTGTTCCGATGTATGGTAAAACCCTTCACACAATTGTTGTGAAACAGACAGCACAATCCTAACCATATCTACTCTGAAGTAAGCCCCATTGTGTTCAGTTGGTCTTACTTAGGATTATAGCCAGAGGCTTCCTCAACAACATGCCAGTAGTCATATGAAAGTAGCTTGCTTGTGATATGATCCCATGCAAAGAATGTTGTTCAGGTTTGTATTGAAATGTACAAGGGTGGAGTCAAACATCAACCTCCTAGCAAAATTATCATTCATATGGGAAAGCTTGGCTCATACCACATGATTGCAATAACTACACATATGCTGTATATACACTACAAGGGCTTATACCACAGGAAGCAGCAACTACCTTCTAGCAAGTGCGTATGAATTGGATCTTGTGTGCTGCCTTGAAAGGGAGACAGACTTAACTAAATGCATATTTCTCTACCTAAAACCCATAACTTGAAGATGAGTCTTGCTCCATTGGGGAAAGATGCAAATACTTATGTGCTTCCTCCAGTTGGGTAAATTGCAGTTTTAGTGAGTGAATTTGGATTGGAAAATAGGATTAATGTCTCCAAGATTTTCTGCTTCAATCCAATTTGGGAGCTTTTAAGTGAAACCAAAACACAAGAAGATTTTATCACAGTTCTCCACCTTAATGTGTAGTCTGGCGCTAGGAACCCTCAGATGACCCTCATGAAGTCCAAACTGTTCTGCACCAGAGATATGAAACTCAGGGCAAAATCCTGAGTAACTACGGGGAGTCCTTGCTCTGGTGTAAGAACAACTTACTCTGGATTCCAATATGAATTTCCCATAGGTTTTCACTAGATTATGCAGTAACTACAGGTGTACGTAAAGTCTCTTACGTGCTCTCATAATTACTCTGGATTTGGGGATAAGGCTGTAATCCTAAACACACTTTCCTGGAAGTAAGACCCATTGACCATAATGGGGCTTACTTCTGAGTAGACAGAGTTAGGATTGTGGTTATAAATAAAGAATGCAATCCTAACCTGGTTAGGATTTGTGCAGATTTGGTTGCCTGGGGCACAACTCAGAGATCCTTCTCCTGAGCAATGCCACAGCCAGCTCTATAGGGCTTTTTGGTTTTATTTTTTTCCCACCTTTCTGTTTTAAAAAGCTATTGCAGCTGTATTTGTCCCACAATTTTGCAGGTGCAAATCGAAACAGTCCAAGCGATGATGCTTGACTGAGGACAGGAGTTGGGATCCAGCACACTGTTGCAGTCTTGAATCATCCCCTTCTCAAAACTGATATTCTCTTGAGTCATCCCGTTCTCAAGTCCCAATCTTCCCCCTGAGCCATTGTATCCAGTCCCTGTCCTCCCCCTGTCCCAGTGTTGCTCTGGTTCTACTGGGCCAGTGCATATCTATAATTGGAAACCTGTGCAAGGGACTTGTGGCAGCTCAGGGCTGCGGTAGAATTGTGCTGAAAATTGAATAAAATCGTTTCTTCAAGCACTGATTCAGGTCTAGGGTCATAAACCAGCTGACTGCAGAAAGATGCTCAAAGTTTCCATGAAAACCAAGCCCATGTCAGGATCTTTATGAAATCTACTCTTACCCAAACTGTAGGTGATTTGCAGTTTAGCTTAAAGGAAGAGCAAAACAACATTAAAAAGCACTTTACCCAGCTTTTGTCTCAAGGCTGTACCTCCTGCTTTATGTTCTCCTGAAATGCCCAATTAAAACCTCAACAAACTTGAAAAGTAGCACAAAATGGGAGTATGATGGGAGTGAGCTTAAAGAGGGCTGTGAAAATAGCTAACCACCTAAAGAAGAAAAATCCTTTGAAGAAAAGGATGAGTCCCTAAAGACGGAGCCAAAGCCAAGTGAGATGTGAGAACTTGGAAGGCATTGCACCAAAGTGTCTAGCTCATAGCTCAATAAGAGAGACTTTAAAACATAAAACAGATGATCGAGGGAAAACATCCCTCTTTGGTGCATGAAGATTTGAAAGTGTGTGTGTGTGTGTGCATGTGTTGTGTGTGTGTGTGTGTGTGTGTGTGCGTGTGTGTGTTTTACAAGGTTTTGTTTTTCTCCAGTGATTTCTCTGAAAGCAACAGGGAGGGAGCCAACATTTAAATGTATCGGTTTATTTTGGAAAAGTGATGACTACATTCCCTCCTTCATTTGCAACACAGTTGTACACTTCAGATTTTCTTCCAATGAAGCAAGTCAGTGGACATTGAGACGGAGCCAGGAGCCGGGGGATTTTCCAGCCACTCTCTCAAAGGAAAACAAACAGTCTTGGTCACAGGCTAAGCTTTCTTTGGCTGCATTTACAGACTGGTGATGAGATCTTTATTTTACTTCCCTACTTGACAGAAATCAAATTATGAAAAGAATTCGTGAAGGATTCGCTCTGAAGTTCGTGCTCAGTCCTCACATATGTATCTATAGCATGGGTTTTCTACACGTGCAAATGATAGCAAAAAGCCAACTTTGAAATATAGAAAGCAATTATCTGCACACCTGTTATCTGTGTACTCTTCAACACTAACCCTACAGAGATTTGTATGCTCTGTGAATATTTACCTGTAATGTAACATGGGGTGGGGAATTGTCCTTCCATTCTTTCTCAAATTCCCAACCCTGGTTTCCTTTGGCCGCAGTTTTGAGCCCAATTTCTCCTCATTGTATAGGTCCCAATTTGTACTAATATTAATTCCTTTTATATATTGCATGCTATGACACAGTACTGTACAACCACTGTAGTGTCTCAGCGGTTAAGACACCATGATTGTGAACTAGCAAGCCAGGGTTCAAGACCCAGATGCCACAAGACAAAGTGAGCTTGTGTCCCTAGCCCAGCTCCTGCCAACCTAGCAGTTTGAAAGCAAGTAAATGCAAGTAGATAAATGGGTACTACTTTGGTGGGAACGTAACCACATTCCATGCACCTCACCATATAGTCATGCTGGCCACATGACCACAAAAGTGTCTTTAGACAACACTGGCTCTTTGGCTTAGATTTGGGATGAGCACTGCCCCCTACAGTCCGTCACACCTAGGAGGGCAACCTGTGGGTGACACCTTTACCTTTATTATTATTGTACCCAGCTCTGCGACGCCAGCTGGATCCAATCGTATGGGCTCTGCCTTTCCATTGGACTAATTCAGTGGCGTGGAGAGGAGGGGTTTGCTGCTTGGGTAACAGCCTATCCTCCATAACGATCCAACCCAGGCTTTCGTGCTTTGCATGCAGCGTATGCAGCGCCAAGCACGAGACCATAGTCTTTCAAGACTGACGGAGGCCTGCTTTATTATAAACAAGATTTCAAATTAAACCAATATAGAGAATTTGGTAACAAAGCACAGAACTTGCTGGTTTCGAGCACAATCCTAACCATGTCTACTCAAAAGGAAACCCTATTGTGTTCAGTTGGTCTTACTCTCAGAAAAGTGTCTTTAGGATTGCAGCCTTCATCAAAAGCTTTCCTCATCCATTAGCTGAGCTGCTGTGATGTCACAGAAGCCTGGGCCATATTTAAGTGAGCAAGAACAAGTTCTCAGCATCCCCCCTAGACACAGATCTTGCACATTTTAGATGAGGGAGCAATTTAGAAGGATGTCACCTGGGAGGATGTTGAAGGCACTTCTGTCGAACCCAACAGGAGAGAAAAGAGAATTGTAAACCACCCAGCAGGTGGGAAACAGTCTGCATAATTCATTAAAAGGCACCTAGCCTCATAATACAGATAACTTGAAAAAGAAGATATGAGGCTGACAGTATACAAGCCCATCTCGTAATCATGAGCAGGGAACAGTGACAGCCATTTCTTCATACAGCTTGAAATATGAGGCTCTCCAGAACCTACTGGTAGCTGCAGCTTCTCAGGCTCTTAATACTTATCACAAAAGCTTGCCCAGTTCAGTGAATAAGAGGTGCAAATTGAAATCTCGGAAGCCACCTGAGAAAAAAAATTATTTTATTAATATTGGCTTGAAAAATATAATTTCCCAAGGTAGCTTGTATTTAAAAGAAGGATTAACCCACAAAAGATAAACAGTGGTGTCTCACCCCCTTGTGTGCATCTCCCAATGTGATGCATACCCTAACAAGGCCAAAGCATTACTATTTGCCAGTCCTGCTTTGTTGATGGGCATCCTAAGTCATGAAAATACTTCTGCTATATCAACAGGAAGTTCCAGGTACTTTTGCTACAACACAGCACAAATCTGAATGTGATTAGCTGGCCTATTTGTTCTTTTCTTGGTAGCAAAGCAGGGCGAATCATTCTGTTTGTTAAGATAAGCAGCTAATTGTCGTGTCTGCTATCAAAATCTGTTCGCAACTTCAAACTCATTAGGAAATCTTCTTGTGCTCCTTCTGTAAGTGAAAAGGCATTTATAAATGTACAAAAGCTCATCTAAAATTTTAATAATGCATTGCATTGGTGTTTTTGGCAATCAAAGCAGAATTAGCTTGATACTTGAGAACACTGCATAACAAGGAGAGCAAATAGCGGTAATATTTACCTAATGAAAAATGCAGAGGTACAGGATAAAGATTTAAATATTAAGAATGATAAACTGGTGAAGACATTTGATCAGGATGCACCTTGATAACTGCATTTTCCTCAGAGACACAGACGCAAAATTCTGTTAGATACAACATGGTTAATTGGACTAGGAAGGAAAATGTCTATAATTAAAGTAAGAAAAGATCTGTAGAATCTAGTATTCTTGTCAAGGCTGTAGGTGGTGAATTCTCAGTCAGGCATCCATCAGATTCAAATGCAGATATTAAAAGGGGGACCATATGTCCGCTTTTTACAGGACATTTCCTGGATTCTAGCCTGGTGTTTTCAGTGTCCTTTTGGGTGTCCTCCCATTTGGGGGGACAGGGAACTTGTCCTCTTTTTTGGGGTTTGGACAGATGGTCACCCTGGATATTAACAAGAAAATAAAATATATTTTCTCTATATAATAATCCTTCTTCCCAAAAGTCAGAGGTTTCCAAATAACACCCTACCCAGGGAATCTCTGTTGCTGCCCACTTATGGGGCAAAGATGACAGTGATGATGGTAATTGTGGCAATTGCCACAATTGCAATGCTTCCAGGAGGAAATGGTTTTTAAGTTAACTGGGGGGGGGATCACCATGGCCTTCTGCAGCCCTCCCCACATATCTAAAGCACTATAAAGGGTAGAACCACTTCCAGTTTTGTGATGAAAACATGACTCTCTCTCTCTCTCTCGCTCTCTTTTAAAGCACTTCAGAGGTTCACAGAGGGTTGCAGGGAGGGCTACAGGCTCCATGGACCACCACCTCTGGTAACTTTTAAAAACTTATCTCCCCAACCTTGGCAACAAAATGATCATGGTGATTACATTGCTGCCTTTGCCCCAATCCTCTAAGCTCTTTCCCCAGTTCCCAAACTCCTGGAAGGTAAGTGGCATTATCATGGATGGCACATGTACCTCAATATTGCCAGGACTCTCCAGTCATTCTCTGGCAGGGTGTGCACATATGCATGCACTCACAAGCATTGGGGCCTCTCACCCAGATTCGAGCTTGGACAAATAATCATCTGGCCTCGCTAATATTAGGAGTATTAATCATGATAGAAGACAGCTTGGAAATTTAATCTCCCCTTTCCCAAAAGTGTTTTAAATATGTGTGAGAAAGCAATTACTGGTACTTAAAATTGCTGCTTCAAATACCCATCTGGGAAACGGGATGATTAGACAGACAGACAGTCTGTCAGTCAGAGGTCTGGTCACTTAGACCAATGCAAACAGTTTTGGCAAGAGATATGATCTGAATATAAAAGAACTTTTATGCTTGTACCTCTACAAAACAGCGGACCTACTGCATGCCTAACACATGGAGAGACTCTTTTACTTTCTGGGTCTGAAAATAATTTGAGGTTCTGTTTGTGTGCGTGCATGTGTTTGTGTGAGAGTGAGTGAGAGAGAGAGAGCGAGAGAGAGAGAGAGAGAGAGAGAGAGAGAGAGAGAGGTGCCCTTAGTTTGTAATCCAGCCAAGCATTACAAATTGGATACATTTGTATTCTGAACAAAATAATTGTGATATTACATCATCATGAAAATAGGCTTTAATGATAACTGAGAATGTGAGTTAAGTAATATAGAATAACAGAAATGATATTGTGTGTCATCAAGTACCTTTTGTACCCTTTTTCCCCCAACATGTGATAGCTGAAGTTTCTATAAGGTCACTGGTTATCTTTTCTGAAGTAGTTTTAATTACTAGGAAATGGGTGGTCTCCTTTGTATTAGGGTTTACTCCAGAAAAGTAAGTTTACTCCAGAAACTTAACAGAAACAGTAAAAAGAAATTTACTCCAGAAAAAGCCCAATCAAGCCTTTGGGGCTTCTCATATCAAAACCAGCTAAATTTGTCATGACCTGATTCAGGAAAGGACTGCCTGATTCAGGAAAGGAGTTATGGTGCAGGGGAAAGGGACTTGCTGTCATTATATAATTCAGGGTTTAATTTTGAGCCAGCACAACTCACCCACTCCTTGTTCATATGGTGGTATGGGGATTCCTGCGCATGCCTGGGCACTGATCTATCTTCCCCAGGAGTGCTACAGAAGTGCATTATGACACATTTGCAACACACCCAGACCAAATATGTTGGAACCTGTGCAGGCCTAACTGGGAGTTAGGATTGCTTATAATTTTTCAAACCAGGTCATTACTCCATTTGCCTGCTGCTATGCTGTAAGAATTCAATTTTCAGTAGAATTCTAGATTCAGTGTTCATCAGTGTTCTTTTCTTTACCCACTCCTGGGTCTTTTGACTATTTTATTATTTATTTATTTATTTAAAAAAGATTTATTTAAAAGATTTATTTATTTATTTAAAAGATTTATTTAAAAGATTTATTTATTTGTTTGTTTGTTTGTTTATCTAAAAGATTTATTAAAAAGATTTCTATCCTAAAAAGACCTTTCTATTTCTAAAAAGACTCTGTGACTTGGCTCAAGGTGACGTTACCCTTGGATGTTCTTTAGATATTGGCCATGCAGTGCTTTATGCCACTGTACTGTCTACTGTTCTTTTCAGTAGACTTCCTTTGTCTCCTTAAACTTCAGCAAACAAGCTTTACTACCTTCTTTCAACGCTTTGTCTTGACTTCGTTTGATGTATCCCATTAGGCTTCTCACTTCTTGTTTTGTTGATTGTTTGACTTGTTACATTCCATGTCCATCTTCACTTCATGGTAAGTACAACTGAACTTATCAATTCACTGATGGAGTGCATGGTTGATGATAATCATTTTCCTTGTTTTGCAATCTAGCACATGTAGTTCAGCTTGTGAAAAATCAATTATGCCTCCAGTGTATTGGGTGACAGGCACTGCCCAAACATTTATGGTTTTGATGGCATCTCCACATTTCCACCATTGAGCTTTGCCTTTAAAATTTTCCTAACCCTCCTATTGTATCAAAGTACTTTACTATTATTTTTACTACTACTACTACTACTACTACTACTACTACTACTACTACTACTACTAAAGGTTTTTAGCAACTTTGGAGAACAATTTTGACAGGGGAAGAGATGTAATGCTCCCTTTCCCCAGCACTTCTTTCCCAACATGGCTACTTATAAAAACAATTTTCGGTCATCCAGTCAAATGATCTTCCATATCATTTGCAAGTTTGCAAGTGGATCCTCGGTGAGCAGGCAAGTCACTATCTCTAAGCCTTATCTACTTCATAAGACTCACATAAGTAGTGAAGACACTATTCTGAGGCAGCAGTGTCACCAGATTGGGGCAGCTGGTGTAGGCCACACCGTGTGACACACCGCCTAGGGGTCACACACTGGAGGAGTTTGACACTCCTCTGGCTGGCCCCGGGCATCAGTGCGCCCATTTGGGCTAGCTCCAAGGCTACCACTCTGCCTCAAAGCTGGCCAGAATGACCGGCTGAGGTGCAGTGCACTGCACATGTCCAAGCCTTTGGACATGCGCAGTGTGTCTGCACAGCCATTGGGCCTTGCTCCGAAGGTAGAGCAGCAGCCCCTGGCCCAGTGTGTGCCTCTGCATGGCCATTTGACCTCGCTCTGGAGGCAGAGCAGCAGCTTCTGGCTGCCACTCCTCCTCTCGAGCAAGGCTGAATGGACTTCCTCCAGGAGCAGGGTGCTCCTCCTTAGAGTGGAGGAAGTGTCCTCTGAAGCTGGTCAGCACCCGCACAGTATTCTTTCTGAAGCCAGTTGGCTTCTTAGTTATTGTTATACTGAAATGTTATTTCTACTGAAATGTTTGAAATGGTATTTCTACTGATTTTTTTTTTTCAGTTATAGCGGCGCCTCATGTAACAGATTTAATCTGTTCCGGAGGCATGTTTGTTACATGAAACATTCTTTACATGAAGTAGATTTTCCCATAGGAAATAATGGAAACTCAGATGATTGGTTCTACAACCCAAAAAATATTCATATAAAAATATTAACTGGATGTAAAAATGATGACAAAACACTGGAATTGAATTCAAAACATGCATTCAATGTGCATGATTCTATGAAGTCTACTTAGGTTGCAATCCTAAAGGAACAATCCTAAAGACACTTAGGAGGCTGCAATCCTTAAGACACTTTCCTGGGAGTAAGACCTATTGAAGACAATGGGGCTTACTTCTGAGTAGGCATGGTTGGGAATCAGCAATCCTAGATACTTTCCTGGGAGTAAGACATATTGGACACAATGGGGCTTACTTCTGAGTAGGCATGGTTAGGAATCAGCAATCCTAGACACTTTCCTGGGAGTAAGCCCCATTGGAGGGACTGGGGGTCTTCTAGGGGGTGGGAGTGTGCTTGGAGACAGTGGGGAGAGATTCAGGCAGCTGGGAGTAGTGGCTGCCACTTTAAAAGCCTGGCTACGTGCAGAGCCAGCTGGAGGGAGGAGCATCCTCAGCCTCTTCAAAAGCTCTGCAGGGAGCCTGGGGTTGGAATACAGGCTTTTAAAGTGGCAGCCTCCCAAACACCCTCCCAAACCCCCAGAAGACCCCCCAGTTTCCCCAAGCACCTTCCCACCCACCCCCAGAGGAATAGACCTGAGTTACCTGACCTGTTCATTTAGGTAACAAGTGCAGGCTGGCAGCTCTTTAAAGAGCTGCCAGCTGGCGTTCATTACCCAAATCAGCTTTGCTACACAAGTCAGAAGCTCAGGGGAACGGTAAGGTCTTTACCTGGAACATACTTTACCCAGGGCAGTCGTTACCCAAGGTACCACTGTATTTAATAACTTAGGGCACAATCCAGAGTGAGGGCAGTGACGAGAGCCCTAGCTGGGCTGCATTCTGAATCAGGAGCAGAAAGTTATGCTGCATCCAGAGAGTCAGGAAGCCTCAGCTGCTCTAACTACTCCAGAGCTTGCTCAGTAGGCACCAAGTCAGTGGCACTTGGGAAGGCTTGCTTCCAAGGAGACCCCCCTCAGATCATACTGAACAAGGAACAGCTGTGCTGCCTGCCTTATAAGAAGTCCCTGATGAGATGCCAGTGCAGTCTACAGTGAATACAAGGGTCTTCTTGGAGGGGCATGCTGTATCCACAGGTTACTTGCTGCTGTAGTTATGCCATAGGGCTGTGGGTGGCTCATGTGGCTAGGAGACTGTTCCTGTTAACCAGCAGGCCAGGGTTCGAGACCCGGGTCAGCCCCTCAAGACAGGGTGAGCTCCTGTCCTTAGCCCAGCTCTGCGACACAGCTGGATCCAATCATATTGGCTCTGCCTTTCCATTGGACTAATTCAGTGGCGTGGAGAGGGGGGATTTGCTGCTTGGGTAACAGCCTATCCTCCATAACAATCTAACCCAGACTTTCGTGCTTTGCATGCAGTGTATGCAGCACCGAGCATGATACCATAGTCTTTCAAGACTGACGGAGGCCTGCTTTTTTTAGTTATGCCATATCCAGAGGTTGAGAGGCAGGGGTTGCAGATAGGCTGGCCAAGAACTCAGATTATTTTGTCAACACTGCCATACTGTGGATTACTATGGACCCCTATGGGTCTACTCACTGTTATACCTGCTTCTGAGGTGGTATAACTGAGGAGCTGGAAGAGGGGATTTCTGCCCTGGAAACAGGCTTTGGACACAGCATAACTGCTCTGCCCTAGGCAATGCTCAACATGCGCTCAACATGCCTCTCCTCAATTGCCTAGGCTGCCTCAGCTAGGCCAGCCCAGGTCCACCTGTCTTGGTGCAGCCTTAGAGCATAATCCTAACTATGTCTACTCAAAAGAAAGCCCAATTGTGTTCAGTGGGTCTTACTCCCAGGAAAGTGTCTTTAGGAGTGCACCCTATTTTGCCTTAGGCTGTCCCAAACCTTTTCCAGAAAACTAGCATATCCCATCCTGCATTTGGGTTAGCCCGGTGATAGACAGGGTAACCCAAGTGCACTTCTGGATCATGCCCTTATTTAAAAAATTCAGACTTTTATTTTTTTCTTTTTGACATGAATGTGTTAAAAATGTATAGAATATTTATAAGTTTATATATAAGTGCATATAAATAAATATCAATGCATACAATGTAATGTTGGGATTCCTCTCTACATACACAGATATAAAAAGTAGCAATCTTGACTTCAAACTATAAAGCCTTGAAGAAAAAAGATGAACAGTTAAGAATAATATCCTTTTTACCACAAAGTTATAATGCATAATTGGAAAGAGCTCCTTTTATGTTTACTAAAAAACAATCACCGGTATGACTTACAAAGGAGACACGATTCTTGTTCCACTGTGATAACAATCAAGCTAAGATATCAGCAAAAGTGTTTGTGGGAACAGATGGAAAAAATCCAGACCTTTCTCTAAAATAACTTCAGGGCCAAGACAGAACTGGAGACACGCATAGCACAAAATATATTTACTCAACATGAGCTGCAATGAGTTCCAAATAACTGACTGCCTGCTTAGTAACAGGGTTAGAGAGGCTAATCAGATGTGTGCTTAATTATGCAATTTGGGAATTGTTTTAGTCCTAAATAGAAATGGAAGGGGGTGCAAGAATCCATGGTAGTGAAAACATGGTGGGGTATTAGGAGGGCTTTAATAATCTGCCATGCCATAGTTTTGCATTCAGTCCACTACACACTTTTTCTTCTTCTTTTTCTTTAGTGTTTATCCTGCATAGTGATGGGATTCACTGTTCTGGATCCCTGCACCATTTCTCCTGGTTGTGGTCTTAGTCTGGGTGCAAGTGGGTGGTTCTCAAGTCACTATGCACTGTGTCAAGCCAGCACTGTTTTGGTCAGTCCTTCAGTCATTTGTTGCTGACTTCCAACTGTAGGCCCATCTGTGCTGTGGTGTTGCTGGCACACAAAACATGGCTGTACCACTGGAGACGAGCTTCTCTCATCTTTTCCAAGACTGAAATATCACCAGATGTCATTGTTGCAGATGGAGTCAACATCACTGTAAGTGAAATCACTGATCCACTGCAGCGTCTTTCTCTCCATGGTACTACACACTATTACCGTATTTACTTGAATCAAATGCACCATCAAATCTAATGCGCACTCCTAACTTAAGATTTTTAAAATGTATACTTACATTGTAATGTGCAGCTCCAAAGCAAGTATAAAATTTAATTTTACTGCATACAACAATTAATAATTTGATAATAATATGACAACTGAGTTAGGTTATGATTTTTACCTAATTGCACTACTTTCTTCAACAATGGGTGTATGTTACATTTTTTATTACAATATGGCTGTGGCTATGGGTGGCACAAGTGGTTAAGACACTGTGCCTGTTAATCAGCAGGCCAGGGGTCAAGACCCAGGTCGGTCCCCACAAGACAGGGTGAGCTCCTGTCCTTAGCCCAGCTCTGCGATGCAGCTGGAACCAATTGTATAAGCTCTACATATTTTGTAAGTTTATTACAATATAGTAAACTGTTAAACTAATACTGATCTATACTATCAAAATATCATATTTACTCAAATCTAATGTGCAATTGAATCTAATGCACACCCTGATTTTGGAGACTAAATTTGGCTGGGAAAGTTAGTATTAGATTCAAGTAAATATGTATTTTTCTTTAGAAATTCAGTTGGAAGTGTGCACATAATCAGAAAGAAAGCTGCAGAAAGAGCAGTGTCCAAGCTCCTCTGCTTTTTCCACAGTTTCATCCTTTTACCACAACCCCCACTTGCAATTCAACAATAAAACATACACATCCAACCAAGTTATGCAGTTAAGGGTGCAATCCTGACCACAGGTGGGCTGTAGCTGGTTCTCACTGGTTCTGTAGTTAATATGGGGAGGAAGTTAGCAAACTTGTTGTTAATTTGGGGAGGACGTTAGCGAACCGGTAGCTAAGAGGGGGTCCTCATCTTTGAATTGCATGCAACTGTGTTTGAATTTCTCTTAAAGGGTCTCTGGGTCTTCACCAGAGGTGAAGCTCCACTCCCTCCTCCTTCTGAACCTCCCTCCCCTTCTGAGGGGGCTCTCTTTCCCCCCTCCTTCCCCTCCCTAAGGTTATTTTTTAATTTTAAAATACAAACAGTCTGTTCCCATGACCATCATTCAGACAAGGCATTGCAGTCATCCCACAGCACACTCAGACACTGCACTGCTGAGATGGGAAGGTGCTTGGATCACTATAAGCTCCATACTTTCCAGTGAGAGTGAGGAGCTTCTTCATGCCCCATCAATCACCTTTGGATGATGCTATTCAGGAAGTCTTTCTATGCTAAACATCTTATTTTGATTAAAAACCTTATTTCTAGCAAGTTTTCAGAAGTTATTTCCTTGTGCAGTTCGCAAAGCATGATGGGTTTCTCATATGCAAATGAGGCAGCCTCTCTGGGGATGGTGTTTTTGTGGGTCTTTCTTTTGGGTCAGGCACTTTCATGGACAGCTTTACAAAGGGGTCCTTGGGCAGGAATACAGAAGCCAGAGCTACTGAGAAAGGTCTGAGTGTTGTGAGGATGAGATCCTCCAGGGCTTTTGTATCCTCCAGCCCTGTCTACTTTCCTGAGAGAAAGCCATTGACTACAATGGGACCTACTTCTGAGGAGATTGGCAGAGGCTTGGATCTCTCCCTCTAGCCCTGTTTCTCCTGCCCTGTCTACTTTCCTGAGAGTAAGCCCACTGACTATAACGGGACTTTCTTCTGAGTAGACATGGTTAGGACTGGGCTCTGAGGCTGCAATCCTATCCACACTTACATGGGAGTAAGCCCCAGTGACTAGAATGAGACTTACTTCTAAGTAAGCCTGCATAGGATTGGACTGTAAGGCTAATATCCTGACCACACAGTCCTGGGAGTAAGCCCCATTGACTTGAATGGTACTTACTTCTGAGTAGACACAGTTAGGATTGGGCTCAGGCTGCAATCCTATCCACACTGTAGACCTTCCCCCCAGATTTCCCCACCTCATCCTGCCCCTTTGAGAAATCTCTCCACTTGAGATTGTGGGGAGGCAATATGGGGGGCACTTGAAGAAATAGCCCCAGTTTCCATCCTGCCCCTCTAGGAGCCCAGTCCACTGCCTACTCTGAAGTAAATCCTATTAAAGTCAGTAGGTTTTACTCCCCTGTGAGGATAGGAGTGTAGCCTCAAAGCCTAATCATCTGTCTACTCAGAAGTAAGTTCCATTATAATAGTGAAGCTTACTCCCTGGAAAGAGTGTATAGGACTGCAGCCAGAAGCTGGTTTCTAAGAGCTTGTAATCCTATGCCTGACTACTCAAAAATTAATCCCATTTCAATTCATGAAGCTTACTCCCAGGAAAGTGTGCAGAGGAGTGTAGCATTAGAGCCCAATCCTATTCTTTGCTACTCAGAAGTAAGTCCCATTAGAGTCTGTGGAGCTTGCTCTCAGGAAAGTGAATAGGATTGCAGCCAGAGGCTGGTTACTAAGAGCTCAGTCCTTTGCTTGACTACTCAGAAGTCCTATTATATTCAATGAAGCTTACTTACAGGAAAGTGTGGACAGGATTGTAGCCTTAAGTAGTGGCTTAGAGGCAAACCTCAACCTGCAAATGGACACCACAGACTCTGGTCCTAAACTGTAGATCAGTGTTTCTCAACCAGTGGTATGAGCACCACCAGTGAAACTTGTGGTGTGTCTGCTGTGTTAGGCACATGGATGCAAGTGTCATATGTGCTCCCTGAGGCAGCTGGTGGGCTGCTGTGTGATTCAGGAGCTGGACTAGATGGGTCTTTGGTGTGATCCAGTGGAGGCTTTTCTTATGCTTTTATGTTCTTATTTGTGGCACACATTCCCCCTGAGAGCACAACAAAGTGTAATGCATAGGAATAAATTACACATAACCCAGGGACTTAATACTGATTGATGTGGGGAGCACCACCTTGAACCAGGGATGCTGAAAGGGGGCATCGCTTCCTCCAGATCTCTCTCTCTCTCTCTGCTGCCTGGAGCAGCTCAGGGCCTGATCTATTGCATGTCTACTCTGAAGTAAGGCCCAGTCCAGCATTACTCCCAGGCAAGTGTGGCTGGAACTGCAGCCTGAGAACCCTATCCTATGCATGCCTACTCTGAAGTAAGTCCCATGACAGTCAATGGGACTTACTCCCAGGAACGTGTGGTTAGGGTTGCTGGGGGACAGTAACAAAAACATAGATTTTTTTAACAAAAAAATTAATTTTTTTATTTTTAGATTTTTTAAAAAATTCCCCTTTTAAATTCTCCCTGGTCCTGACCCCTGACCCCAGCCCTGCCCCCCTGACCTCAGCCCCACCCCCTGACCCAGCCTGGCCCTGCCTGGCCCTGCCCACTTCCTGAGAACCGGTTGTTGGGGAGGCCGGGCCCACCACTGATCCTAACCAACTTTTCAACCCTGGCACACTGTGTCAGTGGGGCATGTGTTGCATCCTACAGTTGTGGCCTCCTCAAGGTAAGGCAATGTTTGTTCCCTTATCTTAGAGTTGCATTGCCCTTATGCCAGTGCTGGAAAGTTGGTTAGGATTGTACCCTGAGTGCACATATGGTAAGAGACTTATGGCCCACTCCAGCACTAACACAGGCATGCCAACAGGCATGTGTTACATTTTGAAGTTGGAAAGCAGTCATAGAGACCTCCTCAAGGTAAGGAAAAATTTGTTCCTTCACCACAGAGCAGCATTGTAGCTGCATCTATTGAGGGCGGAAAAAAACGAATAATAATATCCCTCCTTATCTCTATGTTGAAAGCAAGATAAAGGCAGATTACAGCTGGAAGATAAAAAGGAAAGATTTAATTGAATGCATCTGATCTGATGGGAATGGTACAACTGTCCACAAAAGTGAGCAGTGAAAAATTTGAAGAGCAAGGAAGATACATATGTCTTTATGGTCAACTAGTGGAATTGACCTGTCATTGTGGGTCAATTTCTGAGTCCCAGGCATGGGGCACTTCTAGGTGGGCACCAGTGGGTACTTCTAGGACTGGGCATTGCAATTCCCTGGAACTGAGTGTTTGTTTTTTAATGCCATTCATATGACCAACCTTCAGATAGCAGGCAGCTCACTTCCCAACAATTCAAGGTGAATGGAGTGGAATTCTTAGACCTTTCCTGTTCCTTAAACAATTGTGATGATAATCCAAATTCCTTTAAACACAAAACTTCCTTGTCCTTTGCATTAAATAACATTTTAGTTGTATTATTATTTTATCCAAGTGTCACAATCTTGTCCAGTGCCATTTTGTATTTCAAATGTAATATCAGCAGGTATCAAAAGTATCCCTAATATAATGTAATAGGAGGTGATTTTGATATAAATTCTAAGCAAGTTTGCAGCCGCATTCCTATTCATGCATATTTCTCCTCTAGACAGTTATCTGTCTACCTAATATGATTTACATCCAAACATGTCTTTTATCTTACAAAATATGCTTACTGCTTACCTTCCTACTGGCATGAACTGTCTATTTTGCATTTTGCTGTTAATTTCAGATCTTCAATCGATTGAGGTTTCAACTGCTGAGTCACTAGGAAGGCAAAAGTAACATTTGCATTCATCTGCTGGCATTTGGTCGTGAAAATGTGGCATTAAAAAAGTATATCAGAAAATGTTTTGCAAAATATTCACACATTTTGCATGTCTATGATAGAGTAGGAGAAAAACAAACTAAATACAATCTCCATCCACAGGAGCGCAATCTAAATATTGTTCGACTCAGTTGGGCCACTGCGTTGGGGCTACACCAGCAGCCAGTTCATTTATGGGCTGAATTCAAAAGTGACTTTTAAAACCCTATACATTTTGGAACCAGGGTATTTGAAATCCTACACAGTTTGGGACCAGGGTATTTGAAGGACTGCCTTGGTCTGTATAATTAGACCTGAGGGGGCTCTTTGCCTTGGCTGCCAGCAGTAGAGAGGATGGCAGCTAAGAAGAGGGCCTTCTCAGTGATGGCACCTTGTTTATGGAATTCCCTTCCCCAGAAATTAAGAAGAACTCCCTTGCTGGAGAGCTTTTGACAGGGCCTCAAGACCTTCCTTTTCATAAATGCTTTTAATTAATACTGTGGGGATCCATGGTGGATGGTTGGAGGTTTTGAACATCAGGCTCTACAGGAGCTCATACCCCTTCAGTTTTGGAGAAATGGGTCCCTCAGACACCCCAGGAGAAGGGGAGAGGGGCAGGAGCTGCTGTTGGCTTGATCAGTGGCTGTGGGTTGCAACACCATCCACTGATAATTGCCCTAGCTCAGTGAGAACATGATAGCGCCAGAATGGTGAAAACTCATGCCCAGATTCCTTCCCCCCCCCCCTCGTTGTGCAACAAGACTTAGAACAGAATTTCTAAGAATAAAAAGCTGACCACTGAAATGTTGACAAATCTATCCTAACACAGTGAGAAAAGATATGGACTTAATTTGATGAATTTATGGCAGTTAGATGCTGATGTCAGATAAACATGTAAACGGCTAATGACGCAGCTAAGGGGTGGACTGAGTACAAATCATCAAAAAATTCCCACAGCTTATCGCAACAGACATAAATGAAGATTTATGAGATGAAACACAGCTTCAATGTGAACCCAGGGTTCTTTGCTTTTCTTTCTTATTAATTACTAGCGAAAGGCGTACCCGCGTTGCGGGAGTAAAATTCCCCCGTATGCCATTCCCCCATAATCATCAACCCCCCATGGATAACTTTCCCCCAGGCATAACAACCCCCATGCGCAACTTCCCCCATACTCATCAACCCCCCCAAGCGCAACTTCACCCATGCGCATCAACACAGCATGCACAAGTTACCCCATGCGCAACTTCCCCCATGCACATCAACCCCCATGCACAACTTCCCCATGTGCATCAAACCCCATGCGCAACTTTCCTCCCATGTGCAACTTTCCCCAGGTGCAACTTCCCCCCGTGCGCAACTTCCCCCTGTGCGCGACTTCCCCCCGTGCGCGACTTTCCTCCATGTGCATCATCCCCATGCGCAACTTCCCCCATGCGCAACTTCCCCCATGCACAACTTTCCTCCCGTGCGCAACTTCCTCCGTGCGCAACTTCCTCTGTGTGCATCATCCCCCCATGCGCAACTTCCCTCCCATGCGCAACTTCCCTCCCGTGCGCAACTTTCCCCCGTGCGCAACTTTTCCCCATGCGCAACTTCCCCCATGCGCAACTTCCTCCGTGCGCAACTTCCTCTGTGCGCAACTTCCTCCGTGTGCATCATCCCCCATGCGCAACTTTCCTCCGTGTGCATCATCCCCCCTTGCGCAACTTCCCCCATGCGCAACTTCCCCCATACGCAACTTTCCTCTCATGTGCAATTTTCCCCATGCGCAACTTTCCACATGCACAACTTCCCATATGCACAACTTCCCATATGCGCAACTTTCCTCCTGTGCGCAACTTTCCTCCCGTGCGCAACTTTCCCCCCGTGCACAACTTTTCCCCTGTGCGCAACTTTCCTCCATGGGCATCATCCCCATGCGCAACTTCCCCCATGCGCAACTTCCCATATGCTCAACTTTCCTCCCATGCGCAATTTTCCTCCGCGCACAACTTCCTCCATGTGCATCATCCCCCCATGCGCAACTTTCCTCCGTGTGCATCATCCCCCCATGCGCAACTTCCCCCATGTGCAACTTCCCCCATACGCAACTTTCCTCTCATGTGCAATTTTCCCCATGCGCAACTTCCCCCATGCGCAACTTCCCATATGCGCAACTTCCCATATGCGCAACTTTCCTCCGTGCGCAACTTCCTCCATGTGCATCATCCCCCCATGCGCATCATCCCCCATGCACAACTTCCCCCATGCGCATCAAACCCCATGCGCAACTTTCCCCATGTGCAACTTTCTCCCATGCGCAACTTTCCTCCCATGCGCAACTTTCCCCAGGTGCAACTTCCCCCCGTGCGCAACTTCCCCCTGTGCCCAACTTTCCTCCCATGCGCAACTTCCTCCGTGCGCAACTTCCTCCGTGTGCATCATCCCCCCACGCGCAACTTTCCTCCGTGTGCATCATCCCCCATGCGCAACTTTCCCCATACGCAACTTTCCTCTCATGTGCAATTTTCCCCTCGCACAACTTCCCCCCATGCGCAACTTCTCATATGTGCAACTTTCCTGCCGTGCGCAACTTCCCCCATGCGCAACTTCCCATATGTGCAACTTTCCTCCCATGCGCAACTTTCCTCCCATGCGCAACTTCCTCCGTGTGCATCATCCCCCCATGCGCAACTTCCCCCATATGCAACTTTCCTCTCATGCGCAACTTCCCATATGCGCAACTTCCCATATGCGCAACTTTCCCCCATGCGCAACTTTCCCCCATGCGCAACTTTCCCCATGCGCAACTTCCTCCCATCCGCAACTTCCTCCCATGTGCAACTTTCCTACATGTGCAACTGCCCCCATGCACAATTTCCCCTTATGCACAATTTCCCTCATGCACAATTTCCCCTCATGTGCAGCATCCTCGCCAGTGCAACCTCTTCCTCCAAACAACATCCCCCAGTGCACCAGGATCTGAGCACCAAATAGGCTGGATGTGATTCAGTCTCCCATGTTAAGTATAGGACAGAAACACGTTGCCCCCTTTTCAGCCCCTGAAGGGTTAATTTCTCCAGATGGTTCTTGGTGGGTGTTCAGGTGACAGAAGGAACTCCCAGAATTCCATGCTTCAGGCCCAGCAGTTGGGGCGGAATGTTGCTGAGTCAGCAATTCTCCAATGCAAAGTATAGGGAGGAAAATGCATTGCGCCCCTTTTCACCCCCTTCCTGTTGGAATTTCCGAAAACCAGTTCTTAGTGCACCCCTCCCTCACGGAAGGAACACCCACCCCAAATTTCACGCTTCTAGGCCCACCGGTTTTGGCAGGGCGGTGATGAGTGAGTCAGTCAGTCAGTCAGTCAGTCAGTCAGTCAGTCAGTCAGTGACTTTTCTCTTTTATATATATAGATTAAAGTAAAGCAAATACATTTGTGCAGGAATGAAAGTATGGAAGATCAAGAATTGGAATTTTGGAACTTAAGCTGGATAAGAATCTCAGATGTTCTCGAATTGGAAGATCAACTGGTGTTGGATTACAAATTTAAGATATAAGTTTCTTTGTTTTGGATTTTGGAGATCACAACTTTTTGAAATTCCTCAGATCACTGAGAGCATCATGAACCCAGAGAGAAAAAGCTTGGAGGGGTGATTTTTGTAAGAGGGGCCATACTGGATCATGTTTATAAGGAAACTCCATAGCAAAAGAGAAGCAGGAAGAACAAGATTGACTTTAGATTCCAGACTGACGTTAATATTGAACCACCAGAAGATATAGAAGATCACAAGGTTCACTTATTATTCGACTGTATTTTTTGCTACTCATTTTCACTTTCATTTTTATAGCCAACGGTCAGATAAATAAGATAGGCTTGTTTAATTAAAGTGGTAGATTGTAAAGTGCGGAGTGGATAATAGAATTATTATTTAAAGATTAAGATCAGAAGACTGAAAATTAGAAAGTAAATAGTCCGGTTTTTGTAAGGAAGGTTGGGAAGTGGGAATGCGGAACTTTGATTAGCCATAAGAAGAAATTAGAGCCTTTGGGCAAAATCCAGAGTAACTACGGGGAGTCCTTGCTCCGGTGTAAGAACAATTTACTCTGGATTGCAATATGAATTTCCCATAGGTTTTCACTAGGTGGTGCAGTAACTTACATGCTCATGTAGTTACTCTGGATTTGGCTGTTAGCTGTATAATCTGAAAGAGAAGAAGATAAAATAAATTATTGTAAACGAAAGTCTGGAAATGAGGGTGAACCTCTGAGATGTTATTGCATAAGTGTAAAGAGAAGAAAAATAATTAAACAAGATTATATATATATATATATATATATATATATATATATATATATATATATATATATATATATATAAAATATTATAATGTGTTTAGAGAGGTAAGATCTTCACATAATAGAAGAAAGGATTGAGTAAGAAAGATTGACCCTACAATCCAGAGTAACTACAGGAAGACATAAGAGGCACTTACTCTGGATTGCTATATGCATTTCCCATAGGTTTCCCATAGGTGGCACCATAACTACTTTGGTGTAAAAGGTCCCATAGTTACTTTGGATTATTGTCGTAAGCAATTAACCCGGGCTGTATTGAAGTAAGCTAATATGGTATTGATAAGATTATTGAAGGTATATTATGATAAAGATCAATGAAGTTTGAAGGTATTCATGAATATGTTGGGTATGAAATAGAAGAAATATTAAGAATATAGTATAAATAATATGATGATTATAAGTTGATGGAATGCAGATTTATTGACCTGTGAGAAGAAGTTCTGGTGAAAGAGAAAATAACATATGTTGTACAATGGATGTTCTCTTGTGTATCCTTTGTGTATCCCTCCCCCTTTTTGTGTTCCTATTTTAACCTTTACCAATAAATGAAAATTAATAAAATCCTACAAAAATTAAAAAAATAAAATTAATACTGTGGACTGGAACCCTTTCATGTTATTAAATGTTTGTGATCCTAGGTGTTTTAAAGTTTTGTTTTTATTGCATTTGTATATTACATGTTGTTAGCCACCTTGAGTCAGCTTTGGTGTAGGAGAAAGATAGAATCCTATAAACAAATTTGTCATAGTGACAAATGGATGAAAAAAACTTTGGACCCCAAGTATTTTTTCAGACCTGTAGAATTGAAAAGGATACAGTTAAGCCTCCATAAACTTTTGGTGATCAAAATTCTCCTTGAAAATTCCCTATTTAAGTTCATATTTGAGAAAGTGTATCAGAACAAGTTGCTCCAGCTATTTATGTGCCTTATCAGTGTTCCAATGCTGCTCCCCATCAGCAGCATGGGAATGTTAAAGCTGCACAAAAAGATAACGATTCCATTGAGCCAATGGATACCAGTGACTCTGTTAGTGATAGTGAAAGTCATCCTACAAAATAAGTCCCTCCTCTCTCTTTTCTCCCTCACACCAGCCATAAAGATTTTCAAAAGTACAGTACAATTCAGTACAATTCAGTACTGTACAGTATTTTCATTATTACAGTGTTTTGTATTATATTCCTTATTACAGTGTTTTGTAATCATTTTTATATGCAATAAATATTTTATATGAATATTTGAGGGGCTCTGGAACCAATCGTTGAAGTTTCCATCATTTCTTGTGGGATAATCCACTTTGGATTACAAGTGTTTTGGGTTACAAGCATGCTTCTAGAACACTCATAAACCAAGACACCACTGTATTTGCTATCCATATTGTTCTCATGTCAAAGCTACAGATTTAATGTGGGAAACTTGTTAAAAGATATATATTTAAAGATTACATAAATCGGCAAGACACTGGCAATTAATTCATTCCCTGAGCCTGGGCACCTTTCCCTGGGACATTGCCTTTCATGTGAAGTTATGAATGATTGAATGCAAAATATATAAGTGATAGCAATCTTTTAAAATAATGTTCATCCATATATGCCATCATCTGCATGAACATATGATAAAGGACTGATATAATCGAACTTTAGCTTACTCTTTTGAAACATTTGAAATAAGCATTGGGAATTTCATACTTCTATGCACTAAGATGCATATTCTACACATATAGATCTTCCGTTTAACCAGTTGGACTAATGGTCCTATCCTATCCATGATTGGGCTGATGCACTGAAGGTTTTATTATAGAAGAACAGTGTTGTGACTATAAAATGGTTGTAAAATAGTTTTGGAGGTGTACAGTGGCCCACCATTGATCCAGAAATGTGCATCAAAAAAAGCTGGGCAGAGCAGAGTGGAAAGGGGGAGAATCAAAGGTTTTCCTTGGGGCAGGGGATGGATTACAAGAATCCCCGTTCTGCAGTGATTATTGTATATGCAGTTGCTGAGATTGCAGCTGTGGGAGGGGGAAGTGGTTCAGTTAGGGTTGGGCTGTTAACATGCAAACTGTTGGTTTAGTTGGGTAGCAAGCATTTTGTAGAGCTGTAGCTGATATCAAAACAACAAAATTAATTACGAACATGGAATAGCGGCATGTTTCCATATCTGTGGGGGTTCTGTTCTGAAACACCGTCCTCTCCTCAGGACAGCTGAATCCACAAATACAGCCCTACCCTCCAGAGGTCAGGGGAAACTGAAATCACTGAAATGGGGGGCGCCTCCACCCTTCAGAAATGAGGTATTCTCAACTGTTCAGTGAATCCCTAGAGATCCTCAGAAAGTTTTAAAAGGCAAAAAAGTGTCACTTTCAAAACTGGAAGTTCCTTTCTCCTCTGTAAAAGTCATTCTGAGGTCTGCAAAGGTTGCAGGTGGACATGCATAGCCTCTGTAAGTGTGAGATCCACCAGGAATGTAGCTGTTTCTTTATCTGTACAGTGGTACCTTGCTTAACAAGTGCCTCGCTTAACAATTGATCCACATAACAAGCAAAAATTTCTATAGGATTCTGCCTCACATAACAAGCGTTGCTTCACTGAACAAGCACTCTCATTTGCAGTTGAGGCAGACGTGCTGGCCAGCAACCCTTTTAAAAAGTGTCAGGGCTGCCTAGTCTCACTGCCCATAGCGAAAGCAACACATCCATGCTGTTCCTCCTGTGGCTGGGTGTCCACTGGGCAGAGGGAGAGAAGAGCAGTGGAGAAGAGGGAAGCAGCTCAGGGCTAGCTAGAAAGAAGCAGGGGAGAGAGAGGCTCAGAATGAAGAGGAGAAGTGGGGAGACACTTTGAAGGTGTCTTTGATTGCAACCTCCTAACCATGTCTACACCCAGCAGTAAGCCCCATTGTGTTAAATGGTTCTTACTCCATTGTGTGTCTTGGATTGCAGCCTAAGTAGACTTCATAGGATCATGTTCTGAATTCAATTCCAGTGTTTTGTCATCATTTTTACATCCAGTTAATATTTTTATATGAATATTTTTTGGGTTGTGGAACCAATCATCTGAGTTTCCATCATTTCCAATGGGAAAATCCGATTCACATAAAGAGCATTTCACATAACAAGCATGCTTCCAGAACAAATTAAACTTGTTATGTGAGGCACTACTGTATATATAAAATTGAAAAGTCACTGACTCACTCACTGACTAATGGACTCTCTGCCTTAACTCCTGGACCTAGAACCATGAAATTTGCGGAGGGTGTTCCTTCTGTGAAATAAATACCCACCAAGAACCAATGTGGAGAACATGGGTGATGTTGCATATTTCACCCCTGAAGGGGTTGAAAATGGGTGCAACACATTTTTGGCCTTTACTTACCACTGAAGACTGATAAATAGCCCCAAATCCTACACAGGCCTGGAAGGCGTGCCCATAGTTGTGGAGGGACGTGCACAGGGTGAAGGGATGTTGCGCATGGGGGGATAACTTGCTTGGGAGGAAGTTGCACATGGGGAGAAGCTGCCCATGGGTATATGGTGTGTGGGGAGGGGTGTTGCTGCGCATGGGGGTTGATGCGCATGGGGGGATGTTGCGCATTCGGAATTGAGGCATATGGAGATGTTGCATATTCAGGGTTGATGCACCTGGGGATGTTGCACATGGGAGGATGTTGCGCATGGAGGATATTGTGCATTCAGGGTTGATGCACATGGAGATGATGCGTATTCATGGTTGTTGCACATGGGGATTTGTTGCACATTGGGTGATGTTGTGCAGTGGAGGGATGGAGTACAGGAGGAATTTTACTCCCACATTGCGGGTATGTTTTTGCTAGTTGATTATAAAAGTCTCTTTGAAGATTCAAAAAGCCTGTCCATGGAACCCACCTTGAAAATAAAGCCAAAGGAATGATCCAAGGAAAGAAAAGGCAGTATATGAATATCTTTGTTTGTTCTGCACCCCTCCTGGGTGGGGGGTTGAGTCAGTGTACAGACATGCAGTGCCCTTCCACGCCACCTTGGAAATGGGGCAATGGGTGAGTTGTACTCTCCTAAATTGGTTATGATTGTGCTCTGTGAGGCTTAGACATGCTTGAGAGACAAGAGGAGCACAGCACAGCCTCCCAAGTCAGCATGTGTTGGGAGGGGTCACAGGGGCAGTTAACCCCATCCACAGTTAACTGAAACCATGGGTATAGAATCTGCGGATAGAGGGGCCTCTCTGTGTTAATACTGATAGTAGAATCCATATCATATGCTATAGTTGCTCCGTCTATTATACACTATTTTTCTTGACTTTTAAATCACCTGGCGCCAGGATCAACGCAAGTTCTTCCAGCACCTGATGCAGCACATAAAACTGTTGTCACCTTGGATCTAGCTTCTCCTTCTCCCACTCCCTGCATTTGAAAAAAGAAGACTGAACAGATGCCTTGCTGTCAATGTGAACAGATCAGAGGGTGGAGAAAGGTGCAAGGTTCATGCTAGGGTTCGTGCTCCAGCAGTCACAAGGACTGAGCAACAGAACCCAACAATAGGCAAATCACCCATATGTGGATCACCATAATACACATAAGAAGAGCCTCCACTGGATCTATCTCAAACCAGAACATGGATGTCAGAGCACTCCTATCCTCACCAGGAACTTCTGCCTCATAACGGCCAGCAAGGGAAGTCCTGCTCCATCAGTAGCTAAGTGAACATGACCTAACTCTGAATACCAGGTGCTACATACAAACAGTAGGGAGAGAGAACTATTTCATTATGTTCCTGCAAAACTCTGAGAAGCAGCTAGCTGATCACAGTTAAAAACAGTAATGGATGAGATGAACTTCAGACTTGTTATGTTCTTATGCTCAAACCTACCATGTGCAATGTTCATTTAAATGATATGCAAATGAAATGATACTACAATATGCAGGCAGCCCTGAAAACTGGTGATATATTTGCAGTACAGCCCTTATTGCTGAAGAAGTTGCCTGAACCTACCTTCGCTCTATTACAGAACCACTTTTAAAAAATATGACACATGGAAATAAAAGGTTTATATTAATTCAGAATTTTAATGTTCCCCCCTTTTCATTTTCCAGTAAACAGCTCTGCAAAAGCAATATAAAATGCTTCCAGCTGGGTAATTGTGAAGAATAATACACTGTATATAAAAAACCTGACAGAGACAAAATGCCCTGTAAAGTTCCCTTTCCAGGACTGCTCGACAGCACTTTGAAGTAGTTTAATCACAACGATGGTTATTTGGTTTAAATGAGAATGATAAATTATTTAAAGGATTGGGACCCATTAGCATGGGCTTCAAACTGACAGAGTTTTTTTTTAACTGAGAAGACAGGTCAGGTGCTGGATGGGGAGGGGGGAGAAAATACTGGAAAGTAGGTCATGTGCACCTGTGAGAAGAGGAAGGGTCCATGGGGGAAATGGGCTAATCTTTCATTTTGTGACTCCAGCAACTTTTGATTGCTTTATTAAAGAATGATTGTCTATGCACTTTTGAATAATGTGATAAGAGGCTTCTTTTAAAAATGTCTCTGTAAAAGGGACCATTTGAGATAATGAAGAACATATACATTTTAATGCTTAAATCCTTCTGCCATAAAATGATTAAAGACATGCATGTATCCCTCCCACACATACCTTTTGATAGAAACTTATCTGTGAGACACATTGTGAATGCTAATAATAAAAGAATAGGTGATGCCTTCTTTAAAAAAATTCACAGCTTCAACTTTATGGAAACTTTTTCAAAAGCATCAGATTAGTCACCCACTGGGAACACCCCCACCCTTGCTAGCCCTGAAGTGAGTGTGGAGTCATAGATGTGGTTTCTGTAGCAAAAGTGATGGTCAACTCCTGAGAAGGCAGGCTATGTTAGTCTGTTGCAGCAAAAACGGTCTGGTAGTATGTTAAGGTCAAATGTATCTTCTGTAGCATCTATATCTAGATTTGCTATACTGTATACTATATCTATACTGTATATCTATATCCATATCTGTATATACTGTATATCCACAGGTGGGCCCAGACAGGTTCTGTCCGGTTCCTAGGAACCGGATGTTCCTATTTCCCTGCCGCTGGCGATCCAGTAGCAGCGGGGGGCGCTATAACCGGAAGGACCAGTTCGGCCACTGAAATGGCAGGGGCAGCCGGCTGGGCACTTTTAAATTTCCCACGGCAGCCCAGCGAGGCGCCCCACAAGCCCCAGTGCTGGGACGTCCTTTCCCCGGCCGCTGGGGTTTGTGGGGCGCCTCGCCAGGCTGACGCAGCAAATTTAAAAGTGCCAGCCGGCTGCCCCTGCTGTCCCAGCAGCAATGGGGCTTACTCCAAGGAAAGTGTGGCTGGGAGTCTGGGACTGCAGCCTGAGAGCATCCTAGCATGTCTACTCAGAAATAAGCACCATGATAGTCAATGGGGCTTACTCCAAGGAAAGTGTGGCTGAGGGTCTGGGACTGCAGCCTGAGAGCATGCTAGCATGTCTACTCAGAAATAAGCACCATGATAGTCAATGGGGCTTACTCCAAGGAACGTGTTGCTGGGACTGCATCCTGAGAGCATCCTAGCATGTCTACTCAGAAGTAAGCACCATGATAGTCAATGGGACTTCCTCCCAGGACAGTGTGGCTGGGACTGCAGTCTGAGAGCCCAATCCTAGCATGACTACTCTGAAGTAAAGCCCAGTCTAGCATTAGGAGGAGCACCACCTCCAACCAGGGATGCTAAAGGGGGGCGTCGTTCCCTCCAGATCTCTCTCTCTCTGCTGCCTGGAGCAGCTCAGAGCCTGATCCATGGCATTTCTACTCTGAAGTAAGGCCCAGTCCAGCATTAGGAGGAGCACCACCTCCAACCGGGGGGGGGGGGTAGCTCCCTCCAGATCTCTCTCTCTCTCGCTCTCTCTCTTTCTCTCTCTGTGCTGCCTGGAGCAGCTCAGGGCCTGATCCATGGCATGTCTACTCTGAAGTAAAGCCCAGTCCAACTTTACTCCCAGGCAAGTGTGGCTGGAACTGCAGCCTGAGAACCCTATCCTATGCATGCCTACTCTGAAGTAAAGCCCAGTCCAGCATTAGGAGGAGCACCACCTCCAACCAGGGATGCTGAAGAGGGGCGTTGCTCCCTCCAGATCTCTCTCTCTCTCTCTCTCTCTGCTGCCTGGAGCAGCTCAGGGCCTGATCCATGGCATTTCTACTCTGAAGTAAGGCCCAGTCCAGCATTAGGAGGAGCACCACCTCCAACCAGGGGGCGTAGCTCCCTCCAGATCTCTCTCTCTCTCTCTCTCTCTCTCTCTCTGTGCTGCCTGGAGCAGCTCAGGGCCTGATCCATGGCATGTCTACTCTGAAGTAAGGCCCAGCCCAACTTTACTCCTAGGCAAGTGTGGCTGGAACTGCAGCCTGAGAACCCTATCCTATGCATGCCTACTGAGAAGTAAGTCCCATGACAGTCAATGGGACTTACTCCCAGGAAAGTGTGGTTAGGGTTCTTGGGGGGCACTAACAAAAACATAGATTTAAAAAAAATTAAATTTTTTGCTTTTGCAGTGGCCAAAGCCAAACTCTTCCAGGAGTGGGGCAGAAATCCCATACTACACCTTTGTGACCCCTCTAGGCCAGTACTGGATTTATGCCAGATGTTATGCCAGCCTAACTGAAGTTTAGGATTGCAGCAGCCTTATTCACTGTTCATATGCTTTATATATGTTGATTTCATATTATGCTGCTGCATTTTGCCATATGGAAAAAAATGGATTACAATGTCATAAACTGGCTGCTGTTTAACAGTAGAGTGAAGCTGATATTGGTGCCTTGGGACAAATAGCAGTCACAGGGTGGGAGCGTCAATCTTTAGAAAAACATATAGAAGATAAAAGGTTTAAAGCCCTTCTCCTCTCATGCCCCTGCTAAAATCCCATTCCAGGTTGCCCTTATCCTCCAACTGCTCTTAAAAAAAAACCAGCAACAAGCACACAACTTCCTGAAAGTATAGTTGCCTCATAATGATTCAGTAATACTGGACTGATGAAGTTTTAGCTTAATTTTCATTTTGTACTTAAAAAATGTAAGCTTCTTTCGACATTAATAGAAAAGAGAATGTGACTCTTTTAAACAAATACAAATAAATTAACAACTTGTCTACCCATGCATTTATTCATGAAATAGTCCCTCTAGCCCTAGGAGATTATATTACGATATAGCACTTAATAGCAGTTATTAACGTCCTTGCATTACCTCTTAGTTTAGTCCTTCCCTTATTGCTACTTGCTCCCTCATCTTTAATTAAAGAAGTTCATTGAAAACAAGTAAGCCATAGAGCTATTGACTGATTAGTCAATTAAGTATTCTGTTTATTAGCTGATTGATTAATCAGTTAATTAGCTGGTGCAAAATCTTGCTGCTTATTTGCAATGCAGAGGATCTAAAGTAAGAATGAAAGGTGTTCTATCGGCCTTCTCCATCCTGCCCACCTCAGTGTATATGCTTTTGCTGATCATTTATATTTTCTCATGTAAAGTGCATGATTTTATTACAAGGAATAAACTAGAAGGAACTGAAGAAGCTTGAGATGAGTTTGAACTGGCCCAAGCAGCCTATGTTGTGTCAAAACTGAGGATGCTCAGATAGGGCAACTTTGGCAGTTTGGAATAAGACAGGGTCTTATAACAATAAAAGAAAGTATGGCAATAGAAGATGAAAAGCAGAAAAGGTCAAAGAAACATGTATAGTGGACTTTTGCTGTATCTTACACAGATACAAAGCTCAAAACCCCTTATTTATTTTTCTAGAGAATGATCAAGCGTAGCCACTATTAAGTATCCCCTCAGAATTTTTCAGGACTAATTGATGGGTTAACTCAAGCTTCATGATAAAATGATACATACATTATAAATGTGGGTGTAATGGACCCGGTTGGTATTCTAAGGGTTACAAAGCAGGCTGAAATGATCAGAAGGGTTTCCCAGTGGGAAACACTGCCTAATATATTTGGAAATTTATATTTTTTAACAAGATGGTTGTTGAAAATGTATTTTTTAACTAAATGATTTTTTTAAACAAGATTGTGTGGTGCACTTACCCGTTGGGATTTCCAGTGACTCAAAATGCAAGACATGCCCTATTTATGATTTCTTTTGGTGCCCAATGTTCATTCCAGAAAGATTCTCCGGACTGAATTAGGTCTCCAGCAACTGATTCTTCATTTTTCACTTTTAAGAATCAACTATCTCTAGCAGTTATGCTGTTTTATATTACAGACATTCATCTGCCTTAATGTGGCAAGAATTCAGATTTGCTGTCATATTACTTCTTGAAGCTGTGAGATTTTTAAATTTATAATTTTTTAAATCTTTCATGAACAAAACAAGCTGGGAATTAATTCAGTACAATGTAATAACATACTTTATTGGAATAGATAAAAAATAAATCTGACAAGAATTTGACAAAATTCTACCTATTTAAAATCATCATCATCATTCATTGGCATCCTTCAGTCTCGAAAGACTACGATTGGAGGTCCTGAAACAACATCTAGTGTGGCTAAAGAGGCCAATTTGAGAGTGTCCATCCCTTCCACACTGAGGACAAATAAATTCCGTCCCCTGCCCAGGCCCAGGTTTCGCTGCTTTCGGGTCTGTCTCTTTGCTTCAGCCTGCCGAACAAGTGTTTCTTCCAGTTGGAGAAGGCCATGCTGGGTCTTTTGCCTCCACGCTGAACGATCGGAGGTCAAGGTTTCCCATCTGTTGATGTCCATTCCCAAGGCCTTTAGATCCCTCCTACAGATGTCCTTGTATCGCAGCTGTGGTCTCCCTCTAGGGCGCTTTCCCTGTTCTAGTTCTCCATACAGGAGGTCTTTTGGAATCCGACCATCAGCCATTCTGACGACATGCCCAAGCCAGCATAGACGCCGCTGTTTCAGAAGTGTGAACATGCTAGAGATTCCAGCACGTTCCAAGACTGCGTCATTTGAGACTTTGTCACACCAGGTAATGCCAAGAATACGTCGGAGACAGTGCATATGGAAGGTGTTCAGCTTCTCTCCTGCCATGCATAAAGGGTCCAAGACTCGCTGCAGTACAAGAGTGTGCTCAGGACGCAAGCTCTATAGACCTGGATCTTTGTATGTTCCGTCAGCTTCTTATTAAGCCATACTCTCTTTGTAAGCTTGGAGAATGTGGTAGCTGCTTTACCAATATGTTTATTCAGCTCAGTATCTAAGGAGAGAGTGTCAGAGATAGTTGAGCCAAGGTACATAAAGTCATGGACAACCTCCAGTTCATGCTCAGAGATTGTGATACAGGGTGACCGCACCCTGACCCATGACTTGTGTTCATGACCTGACCCATGACTATTTAAAATACCTTAATACTTAATTATCATCAAATACCGTGGTACCTTGGTTTATGAGCATAATTCATTCCTGAAGCTTGTAATCCCAAATGCTTGCATATCAAAGCAAATTTTCCAACAAGAAATCATAGAAACTCAGATGATTCATTCCACAACCCCAAAATATTCATGTAAAAATGATTACAATGCTGTAATCTATATACATAAAACTGAAAAGTCACTCACTGACTCATCAACGCCCAGCCAGAACTGCTGGGCCCAGAAGCGTGAAATTTGGGGAGGGTGTTCCTTCCATGATGGAGGTGCCCACTAAGAACCAGTGCTCAGAAATTCCAGCCAGAAAGGGGTGAAAATAGGTACATTTTCGTTTTCCTCCCTATACTTTACATTGAAGAATCCCTGACTGAGGGATGCTCTGCCCCAACCCCTGGACCTAGAAGAGTGAAATTTGGGGAGGGTGTTCCTTCTGTGACATCCACACCCAACAAGAACTAATGTTGAGAAATTTAACCCTTAAGGAGCTGAAAAGGAGTGCAGTGTGTTTTTGTCCTATACTTAACAATGACTGACCAACATCCAGCTGATGCACTGGGAGGGAGGGTACATAGGGGGTGATGGAGTGTGTGGGGTGATGGTGCACATGTGGAGATAGTACACATGGGGAGATGGTCACATGGGGGTGTTGTACGGGGGTGTTGCGCATGGGTGGATGGAGTGCATGGGTGGAAAGTGTTCATGAGAGAGGAATATGCATGGGGGGACGATGTGCATGGGGGGACGATGCTCATCATGTGCATGGGGGCAATGCTCATCTGGGGACAGTGGCCATGGGGTTGATGAGCATGAGGGGTTGATGAACATGGGGGATGTTGCACGTGGGTTGATGCACATGGGGGTTTATTTATTATTTATTTACTTAACAGGATAAATAACATTTATTTAAAAATAAATAACAAAATAAATAACATTTATTTACTTAACATTATTTACTTTACTTATTCCGCCTTTTCTCGGCAATGCCAACTCTAGGTGGCTAACAAATATTAACAACAATGTATATAAAAACATTTAACACATCTAAAAACATTTAAAAATTTAAAACAACCCACCACCCTAAAAATTATCATAAAAACATTGGATGAAACCATGGCTTAAAACCAGTGATGGGATTCAAAGAAATTAACAACCGGTTCTCTGCCCATCTGGCAGCCACTTTTAAATGGCTAATTTAAAACTTTATATGTCCTATCTGTCATTAACAACCAGTTCTATAGAGTAGGTGCGAACCTGCTGGAGCCCACCACTGCTTAAAACTGCTAAAAAAACACAACACCCCAACCTCCCTATTAACAAAAAACCTTTTGCCCACAAGTTTTGATGTGCATGGGAGGTGTAGCATATGGTGTTCATGGGTGGACTGTACGCATGGGTGAACGGAGTGCATGTGTGTATGGAATGCATGGAGGAACAGTGTGCATGAGGATGCAGTGTGAATGGGGGACGGTGCACATGGGGGATGTTGCACATGGAGGATGGTGCGCATCGGGGGATGTTGTATGGGGGTATTGTGCATGGGGTACAATATGCATGGGGATGTTGCGCATGGGGGGACAGTGTGTAAGGGGGGGTCAATGCGCATGGGGGGTTGATACGCAGTGGGGGGATGGCGTACAGGGGAAATTTTACTCCTGCAACGTGGGTATGTTTTCGCTAGAATAATATAAAAATAAAGAAAATACAAAATATAAAGAAAAATAAAGCAACCTGCACAAAGTGTCTCAAGTTTGTGTCTCAAATTAGGCTGCAATCTGGAGTGAGCCCCACTGTTTATAATAGGGTTTACTTTAGAATAGACATGTAAGGCTAGGTTTCTCGGGCTCCTTTCCATTGCCCTCCGTTACATAGGAGTGAGCCCCATTGACTGCAATAGGCTTACTTCAGAGTAGACATTCATAGCCTGGTCTCTCAGGAGAGGCTAAGCTGGTGCTGGCAGAGAGCCGAAACCAGCTATATCATGGCCAGGACATTTTTTTTTTTGCTTGTTTATCTAGACATCAGTTGTACTGCATGGCAAAGTTTATTAGAAATGTTTGCTTGTCTTGCAAAACACTCTCAATCCTAGTTACTGTCAATCCAAGATTTTATTGCAGTTTAATGGCAGCCTGATGCTCTTCCAGTGTTTTATCTGAACATGAAGATGTTCTGCTGCAAAACATAAGTTTGAATATCCTCCACTTTCTTAATAGTAAGTGTTTGGCTAGCAATCTAGTAACGTCAGCCAAGCAGGCTGAGGGTTCTATTCCCATGATTCTCTGGGGCAGAGAAGCTGAGGGTTCTATTCTGAGGTGCCTGTGAAATATAGGGAAGGCAGTAAGAGTGTTGAATAACAGGCCAGGCTAAGAAGAGGTTAGGGGAGCAAATGAGGAGAGCTGTAACTCCATGTAGACTGAAATACTCCCTCCAATATATAAGCCTCCACTCCTACCAGCCTGTGATAATGAAGGGCATTTTGCCAATTAATAATAAAAGACTTTTTTTCCCATCACCACTAAATAATGGAGGCTTCTGTGTGAGGCTTTGACTCTGTTCCATTTTGCTGCTCATCTGGTGAAGCTGTACAAATGTTACTTGAAAATTCAGACTCGGGAAAGGGAGTATGTGATGTCACAGCAGTGGCAACAGAACTGCCTTATCACCTCCTTATGTGAGGAGAAAGCTGTTAAAATTATTTGATGGCCCCAAATGCTCTTCATCAACATGTCACGCAGCAAGCAAGACTTGGTGTGAAGTTCTCTTTTTGTCTTCTAGAGGCAGAGACTGCATTAACAGGGGCCGCATTGCCATACCTCATCCACGCCAGCCATTCATTTTGGACTTGGCAAATGGAACCAAAGCTGATTTAAATCCAATATTGCCATATATTTGGGGAAAATAATGGCAACCAACCATGTCACATAATGGCTCCAATGTACAAAAGTCGGCATTTATTAACCACACAATGCATATTTCATTCTGTCATTGTCACAAAACATTGTGATGGTCAAGAGTGCAGCAGGTTTTTTTTAAAAAAAAAGATTAGACAAATTCATGAAAGGTAGGCCTATCAAAGGCTATTAGTCATGATGGTTAAATGGGCCTCACTAAATGCATGCTGTTTCAAACACCAGCTGCAGTTGGAATACCTCGTGTACATTACTATTTCATTTACCTGCATAGCCTGGGGAATATGCAATAGACTTGAGCTAATGTGCGGACTGAGATAAATGTACTGCGAGAGATCTGTGATTGTATCCTCCAACATTTTCACTTAACAACAGCAGGGGAGGTTTGTGATTTTTAAGAAAGAAAGAAAAACTCTTTTCTGTAACTATTTTTTTATTATCAAATTCACTCCCATTCCTAGGTCCAGCATTAAGCTAACTGGACCAATTTTTCCCAACTGGATGCTGCACTGAAGGAGGCTGCATGATCTAGACTTGAATACAGTTTTAGATTTAAAAAATTTTATTTACTAAAGGATTTTTACCTCACCTGTCTCCGTCATGCCAACCCAAGGCAGGTACAACATGATAAAAACAACATAATAAATAACATGATAAAAACACACACCAAAATTAAAAACATTTAAAATTTAGAATTTAGAATTAAAATGTGCTTAGATTTCTTTGGTTCATATCTGCTTTCCTAAAAGCCAGTTTTCTCATCAATTTTTTTAGACTTTTGGTACCTTTCATTTTGGGGTTTACTTTTGTGGATTACTAATCTCTTTTTTCTGGGGATCTTTCCTCATCTTCACCATTCACTCTTAAGATACTCAAGGAAGGCTGGTAGCAATGAACTTTTTTTCCTTTAAGTTAAAGGAGTAGTTTATTGAGTTAAATTGGGAAGTTTGTGGATACAGTCTTGCTCCTTCACCACTGGTGAGAGTGGAATCAGCATACAAAGGGCCAAAGGTAGGATGTGACCAGCCAACCAATGCCCATCTGATGAGCAGAGGAAGGATATAGGTAACGTCTGGTGCAGAAAGGCAGGATTTAAATCACCAAATTCATAAATCTGTTTGGCTCATTCGTGTGAAAGATGGTTGCTCAATGGATCAAAAAATGGACCAACTATGTACCAGGATATAGTTCCCTACTGCTTAATCCCTGGTGAATTCATTTACACAAGTTTCTTAGAAGTTTTCTCTATTGGAACAGGGATCAACAATGAAAAAAAATAATAGCACTGTTGGGCTCCAGGATCCCACACATGAAGCAACTCTTGATATTGTAAAGACTAGGAGCACAATCCTAACCATGTCTACTCAAAAGTAAGCCCCATGGTGTTCAATGGGTCTTACATCCAGGAAAGTGTCTTTTGGATTACAGCCAAGAGCTACAAGTATTGTACACTTTCCTAGGAGTAAGCCTCATTGAACACACTGGTACTTACTTCTGAGTAGACATGCATAATATTGGACTGTAGGTTTGGTTATACTATGTGGAGCTTCATATGTGCACTAGAGCTCTCTTGTGCACCACATACACATAGGCTGCAATCCTAAAGAAACTTTCATGGGAGTAAGACACACTGAACATAATGGGGCTTATTTTTGAGTAGACATGGTTAAGCTTGTGCTCACAGAGTGGAATAAATGTGCTGAAGTTCCTAGGGCATTTTGTTTTTAGCAACCTGTACTGTACTTTACAGCAGTACAGCAATTGAAACATGTTTACATATTAGGAAAAGGATAGGAATATAGTTTCTTTTGGCATAACATGAATATTTGTTGGTGGGATTGACATTTAGCTTTCAAATAGCACTTAAGGCAAAATAAATGAAATTAATCTTCATATGTTTGCAATAAACACAGTAAGGAATACAGAGTGCATGGTGCAATGATTCAGTATTTCAGTTACCATTGTGGACTCTGCACTGTGTCTTGTGTTATTTTTATATAGACATATTTGATCTTTCCTTTCTTCTACTCAAATTGAGAGAGTCACACACACAAATCTGTTAAATTTTTGTGGTGACTTTCCATAATAATGACAATTAAGGAATGTTACAACGCTGTATCCACACACCCATCCTTGTATACACGCAAAACAATGATCTATTGTTGTTAGAACTGGTATTATGTATTTGGCACTTGAAGTGGCATATCAGATTTTGCCCTCCTCTTTACTGATGATTTACTTAGGCTGCAATCCTAAGGCTGCAAATACTTTCCTGGGAGTAAGACCAGTGATGGGCTTCAGAGGGTTCTCACTGGTTCTATAGAACCATTTTCTAATGAGTGCCTGGTTCTGAGAACTGGTTACTAATGGGACATAGAACCTGTTGTTCTATGGACATAGAACCTGTTGTTAATTTATTTGAATCCCACCACTAAGACCCATAGAACCCAATGGAGCTTACTTCTGAGTAGGCATGGTTAGGATTGTGCTCTTAATTATTTACAGTATCTCACCTTTCCCATGCCAGAGCAAGTACCCAAGGAGGCTTACATACCATATATACTCGAGTATAAGCTGACCCGAGTATAAGCCGAGGCACCTAATTTACCATTAAAATTGGGAAAACCCATTGACTCGATTATAAGCCTAGGGTGGGAAATGCAGCAGGTACTGGTACTGGTCCTTTTCCTTATAGCCTTCTTGGAACTCATGGGCTGCAATCCTAAGCACACTTTCCTGGGAGTAAGCCTCATTGAACAGTGGGGCTTACTTCAGAGTAGACATGCATAGGCCAGGGTAACCAGATTGCAAACCCAAAATTCCTGAACCCCAAGGCCAAAATTCCTACCCCCAGGCCAAAATTCCTACCCACTTAAAAATTGCCAAAAATGTATTTTTTTATTTTTATAGTTTTTTTTTGTTTTTTTGGGGTTTTTTGGCCATAACTTTTAATAGGAAGGAGTTATCTCAAAACTGATTTTTGCATTCAATTCTGCTCTTCAATGCGAATCCAATGATATATGACATGATGGGGTTTGATCCCACCACTTTTCAGTTCACCTGAGTATAAGCCAAGGGGGCTTTTGGGGCCCAAAAAACTCGGCTTATACACGAATATATATGGTAACTTTTTTCTTTTATCCTTTCAATAACCCTGTGAGATGGGCAAGACTGAGAGACTGGACCAAGGTCACCCAGAAAGCTTCATGGTTGAGGGGGTATTTAAACCTGGATCTTCCAGGTCTCAGTCTAACTCTCTAACCACTACATCCTGGCTCTGCTCCAATTTTTGTTCCTTTCATGCGCTGAATTGAGCAAGGAAGAGGGGAATAGAAGATGGAGAATGGTGGGCCAGAGAATTGGAAGGACATTTTAGCTCATTGCTCTCCAAGGCTGGCCCACCCATAAAGTGGCTCAATATGTGCCAAATGACAAGAGAAGCAGCATATTCAGGATGCCAAGACAAGAGAAGCAACATATTCAGGATATATTTCAGTATGCCAACCCATTCCCCATCCCACTGTAGACCAAGCTCCATTGATTCATTTCTCTAACCACTCTACCTTGCTCTTTTTCTTGCACAGTCCCTTTAAACTTAAAGAGACTGCACGAAGAACAGGTGGTACACGGAATGGGAAAGCCTGTCCCTCATTATGCCCTCTATAAAGAAGACAGTGTGCTGTCTCTTTGGAGCTCCCAGCTTGACCTCCACATCCTATTTTAACTATAAGGAGTGTTTAGGAAGGGATAAAGTAAGTAACTGGGTTGCAGCTACTTGTGAGGATGACATGTTCTCAAGTCACACACTGGATTCTGTTTGGTTGCTCTTTTCCTTCAGTTCCATCCCTTTTTTTCCCCAAAGAGAAGAACAAATGGAAGTGAGTGGGCAGACAGGTGTGGGTACCTCTCACCATTTTCCCACCTGAGGCAATAATCTCAATCTGTTTCAGATGTGCCGGTCCTTGTGGCTGCTTACTCCTTCACAGCTCCAGTGAAATTTCAAGGCAGTAGTTTGAAAGACAGAGAGAAAAATGCAACAAGTTTTCCTTACATCTTAGGAGGCCAATTTGTGCCATAATTTGTTCTTCGGAAAGGGCCAGTAGCACTGAATTTTTGAGGGTCTTTACTTTGCTTTCTCTTTTCCTTGGCTGAAATGTCAGACAGGGAGTTTTTCCACTTCTTCTTGGCAGCCAGTCAGCAATTTCCCAGTAAATAACACAACTTCTGTCCTGAAAGACAAGGCGGTGCAGCAGCTGAAAAAAAAATCCAGCAAAAGCTTAGAGGGTCTGGACATTTCTTAAGAGTCCTCACCATTGACAGTCAAGTACAAGGGTATCCTAACTTGCTTAATCTAAGAGCTGCATACAATAAATTTCAAATGGTTGAGAGCTGCAAGAGAGATGTTTGAGACCTGCCATATTTAAGAAGCATTTAATGTATTTATTAACCATGAACATTATACTTACATTTTAATCCAGTAGACTTGAGTTTATACCTGGTAAATAATTATAAAGCTTGAAAATTTATTGACCTTTAATATTAACTGTGACACATAAAGGATCTCAGCCAACATATTTCCACAAGCCATACATTATAAGTCAAAGAGCCGCATTTAGCTCATGAGCTGTGGGGCAGTGGCATAGCTAATGATCATGTAGTCCGGTGCAAAGCTCAAAATGTTGCCCTGAAATTGATGTTATAGCTGGAAGTCATGTCATGCTCAGGCTTTTAAAAAAGAAAATTAGGGGAAATCCTGCCTCCTTCTCCCCAGCAGGTCGCCACCCATCAATCTCATGGATCAGTTTTAAGTTAAGCAAATCTTTTTCTTCCATAAGCTCCTGTTATTTTCATTTTCTGTTTAATTAGCAATAACTTTTGATAGAATATATATATTGTGCATTCTGCATTAATTTACCTTTCCATTGAGATATAACATGATGGCATTATTACTCAAACATACCCCATTTTTCATAATTTTGACCACTAGTGTCAAGCTCACCTTGTGGCTCCCCTACCTGGTGCAACTGCTACCCCCTGAACCCCCTTAGCTACACCACTGAGCTGTGATTTGGCCATCTCTGTTCTAGTACATATATGTTTTAGGACACTGTTTCTCAACCAGTGCTATGGGTACCACTTGAGGTGATGTCTGTTGGAACTCATTGGGTCCTTTGAGGCCTTCTGCCTAACAGCAAGACAAGGCACATGAATGCAACAAACAGCAGTTGCAGGCTTGGTTCAGCAGGCAGAGCTTCAAAGCATGCTTTTCCATGCCCTCCTGCCCACTCAGAGTCTTTTATTGGTTTTAAAGCCCAATCCTAACCATGTCTACTCAAAAGTAAGCCCCATGGTCTTACTTCCAGGAAAGTGTGTTTAGGTGTCTGAATCACATCTGGCTTCCTATCCCAGAAGTAAATGGTGAAGATGTCACTACTGGTTATTTTCAATGGTATTTTGAATAGATGGACCATGTGAAGTGGTACACAGTGGAGGTTAAACCTTGAGAAACAGTGCTCTAGGGTAAAACCGTATGTGACTTTAGTCATATCAGTAACGCTGGCATGCTTTTTTATGTTAAAAAAATAAAAAACTAATGCAGGGGCACCTTTACAAGTCAGGACATAGCTGAGGGGGTAGGGATGTTTTTACCCTCACTCCACCAAGGTAACAATACTGAATGGGGATCCTACATGTATTAGCATGTAGAGCACAAGAGTGGAGTTTTTACCATTTTGAAGGTACAACATGTAGCATGTTGGGAGACTGATTAAGACAGGACATTTCCCACTGCAATCTCTTCACAAGAGGAATGGGGTAGAATTCTTGGGGAGGGGGCATTCTCTCTCTGGCCACCTTATCTTTTTAAGGAGGAAATTTTGGCCTACTTACTTAACTAATGTTTTTGGACAGTTTCAGGTAAGTCACAATTTGGGCTTTTCTGTGGGAAACAGCCTGAGGATGGGGGACTATGGTTTCCTTAAAAATTTTCCTGTTCTCCAATTTTTTAAAAAATACAGTTCTGAACTGGATTGAACTTTGATGACAAAGACCCTGGTTGTTCATGCAGTAGACACATTAGCAAAGTATGAATGCAAAACATTTTCATAGAATCATAGAATCCTACCATTGGAGGGGACCTAGTAGGACATCTAGTCTAATCCCCTGCCTGAAGCAGGAAATTCTCCTAGAGCTTCTCCAACAGGTGCTCATCAAGCCTCTGCTTGAAGATCCCCAGGGAGGGAGAGTCCACCACCTTCCTTGGCAATCTGTTCCACTGCCGAATACTCACTGTCAGGAATTTTTTCCGGATATCCAACCAGAATCTCCTCTCTTGCAATGCTTTCAGAGGCAGCTAAGAACAAATGAGCCCCTTCCTCCATGTGACAGCCCTTCATCTGAAGAGGGCAATCATATTTCCTCTCAGCCTTCTCTTCTCCAGGCTGAACATCCCAAGTTCCCCCAACCTTTCCTTGTAGGGCTTCCCTTCCATTGCACTGATCATTCTTGTCGCTCTCCTCTGGATTTGCTCCAGTTTGGCTGCATCTTTTTTAAAAAGCGCTGTTTCAAGAGCTGTCACTACTGTAAAAGCTTCTTATTTATCCAGAATTCATGCCCATATTATTAAGGATTTAAGACTAGTTCATAAACTTTATTACAAGTAATAAAACACACAGAATCCTACAAATTTTTTTAGCATTACACTGATGCACTAATATTTAAGACATTAATATTTAGGACAGAAACTTATCTATTGTGTTTCAGGCTTGCTAACAGAGCACAGAGATCAGTCTCTTCCACTTGTCTACATAAGTCAGGGAAATATTTTAAATGTATATAACTTAACTGTCATAATTATGTAGAACACTTCTCATACTCTGACAAAGGAAAGATATAGAAAGAGGGATCACCAAAATTATCATATGGTAACAGTGTTTTCCCAATTAGGATGGGAGAAAATTGTTGGGTTTTCTTAATTTAGGAAAAGTACTAAGGATACAGGTTTATAAAATAAAGGATGGGCTAGAGAAAATTGGTAGAAGAAAATGCTTTTTTCTAAGTGCTATAATATTGGTTCGTTTAGGACCATCAAAAGAATGGTCCTAAACATATATTTCACACAACATATATTTTGTAGAATTTACTGCCACAAAATGTGTTAATGACCACAATTACACGGATGAGAAGGCTACCAAAGGCCATTGGCTATGATATCCAAATGATAGCCATGTAGAAAAGCAGTACCTTCAGATTCAGAGGCTGTTGTGTCTGACTCACTTTATGAATTCATGGACTGCAACATATCAGGCCACACTGTCATTCACTAACTTCTGATGTTTGCCCCAATTCATGTTCGATTGCATCATCCTCTCCTGGCCTTCAATTTTTCCCAGCATAAGGTTCTTTTCTTTTCTTCCTTCTCATGATGTGGCCAAAGTTTTGAGTTTCAGCTTCAGCATCTGTCCTCACAGTCCAATTTTAACCTGCACTTGAAAAGCAAGCTAATGTGATGTATACAACACAGGGCTGGTCCTGACCGTGGCTTGGACCAGGGCAAGGGAAATTAATTCTTCTTACCCCAGCTAATGTAGCAGCAGCCCAATAAGGCTAATAAGATTGGTGCCACCTAAATTAATGGTGCAGATCCAAGCACAGTATCCTGCCTCATTACCATTTTATAGGACAGCTTGCCACACAATTCAAACCTGTATTTGATGCTGGAGTTTGAGGTGCCTCGAAGCTGGTGAAAGGCACAAAGTTTCTAATTTCATTTAATAACATTGTAGGTTTCTTAGGGAAAGGAAATTGGCAACCACAATACAATGTGATCATTTGATTTAAGGAAAATGGAACCTTCTGTGACATCATGACCTTTAGAAAGAACTGGATTAACATGCCTGATGGATATAATTAACTCTTTGGAAAGCTACAAAAAGTCATGAACAGCCTGTTTTAAACACTATTTATGAGCCATCAGTGCAGAAATAATGCAATATAACGATTTTTACATAACCCATAAAATGTTTTGCTTCGGACACATTAAAACCCAAATTGCTGTTGCTGACCATATTAATATAGAAAGGCTTTTATTTCCACCTGTGTTGGACTGAAGGAAACTGTACTGCCAATATGGAAATAGAATATAAATATTAGTTACTTAAATGACTTGTCACTGAAGAATGTAGTCTCTGTTCTCTATTAAAAGTTAATATAATTGGGGTGCTGAACTTTTTAAAAAGGCATTAAATTTTCTAACACACATGTCTTTACAGGTGCAGATAATGCAGTTTAGAAGTGTTCGTCCTGGTAGACTGTTTGTCTTCCAAATTCAGTATTCATTTAGTAGAGTGTTAATGTATTTATTGGTTAATTAGGAAAATTCTCAAATTCATTTCAAAACATTTCAAAACTAACTCTCAGTATTCTAAATCTTTAAAGGTATTTTTATTAAGCTGTCTTTTTAAAAGCACACAATGTCTCTGTGATGGGTTAGTCACCATTAACTAAATTAAGTGTCTAAATTTACTGCTAGAATGAATTAAGAGATAATATGGTAATTAATATAATTAGCTGTGATTAATGCCTGGGAATAGATTATTAGCCCATGTTATGTCTCTCTAAACAACTCAAATATTATTATTTCCATTAATCTCCCCTTTCGCTTAAATATTACTCTGCCTCATTTTTTGTTTTGATAATGAAAATTGAGTCAAGTTAGAGGGAGGGGGAAAATCACATGATGTTTCCTAAACATGTTTTTCATTATCTAATATACTTGGTTGTGAGTCAGTGAATCATGCATGGCGTAGAGTCCTCCAAAGTTTTTGGCAGGAGGGCCACATCATCTCTCTGACACTGTGTTGAGGGCCAGAAAACTGATTTATATTTCAAATTTCAATATATTTACATAAATTTACATATAAGAAAATACTGGATTACAAGGCTTGCCTAAGGGCTGAATAGAGGAAGCCCACACTGAGGCTTGCCAAGGGCCATATCTGGCCCCTCGGCCAGGGTTTGGAAACCCTTGGCCTAGATAACACATTTTCTTTTATTGAAAATATGGTTTGCCCTATCCTATTGAGTAGCACCTCAATAAGATTACATATAAACATATATACATATAAATTACATATAAACCATTACAGTGTCACCTCATGTAACAAACGCCTCATGTAAAGTATGTTCCACATAACAAACAAAATTTTTCTAGGATTCTGCTTCACGTAACGAACACACTCATTGGCAGTTGGGGCAGACGTGCTGGCCGGCAGCCCTTTTAAAAAGCGTCAGGGCTGCCTTGTGTGCCTGCCCATAGTGAAAGCAACACTTCTGCGCTGTTCCTCCTGTGGCTGGGCGTCCGCTGGGCAGAGGAAGAGAACAGCAGTGGAGAAGAGGGAAGGAGCTCAGGGCTAGCTAGAAGGGAGCAGGGGAGAGAGAGGCTCAAGATGGAGAGAAGGAGAAAGTGGGGAGACACTTTGAAGGTGTCTTGGATTGCAGCCGCCTAACCATGTCTACCCAGAAGTAAGCCCCATTGTGTTAAATGGGTCTTACTCCCAGGAAAGTGTTTTTAGGACTGCAGCCTAAGTAGACTTCATAGGATCATGCACATTGAATGCATGTTTTGAATTCAATTCCAGTGTTTTGTCATCATTTTTACATCCCGTTAATATTTCTAAATGAATATTTTTGGGGTTGTGGAACCAATTGTTTGAGTTTCCATTATTTCCTATGGGAAAATCTGTTTCACGTAAAGAACATCTCACACCTGATGCAAACATGCCTCCAGAACAAATTAAATTTGTTACGTGAGGTGTCACTGTATATTGAAAGGCTGGCCTTGAGATGATTGCATCAGGTGTGGAAGAGCAAAGGGTGCTGCTCTCTAGGCCACTATTCTCCTCTTCTCTCCACACCCTCTTCTGCTATGTTCCCCTCTTTCCTGAACCCAGAGAGTAGAAGAAGGAAGAGTAGTTCACCATAATGGAGACAACAGTGGAATGATACTAGAGTAATTTGAGCTGTCCCTGAAAAGAATGCCACGACTAGCCAACCAGTTATAATAGCTTCATATAGAGATAGCCATAGTGTAGAAGAGTATTTTGCCAAGAAGTGTATTTTGAGAGTAAATTCTTTCTACTAACTTGTAGAATTCACTTCCACCGCCTGTGGCAACTGCTGTCATGGGGTCAAACTATCTGTGACCCCAAACATGTCATTAGATCGTTATTGGTTTCATCCCCTTTTGCTAAATAATGCACACAGGAGGCAATTAGATGACTACAAACCATGGCTGGGGGGGGGGGGAGTAGTACTTTAGTACCTTACAGTTTTAGAGCACAATCCTAACCATATCTACTCAAATGTAAGCCACATTATGTTCAATGACTCTTACTCCCAGGAAAGTGTCTTTAGGATTGCAGCCTTAGTCAAAATTGAAGCTCCCACACAGGGTGATTTTCAGTTACTTTCATTTGATGCTTCTTGTCCATTAAAAATAGAATGGAAGAGGTTTGCATCTGGGGCCGTAATAGTGGTACTTGCAAAGTCCAAAGCCCCACACCACTTCTGCCATCTTTTCAGACCATTCTGTATATATCCCCCTCCTGCAATATGTAATAAAGGAAGGAAACAAAATTCAGTGACATGTTTTGGATTACATCTATTATGCCCTTTAGATGGCTTAATTGTCAAGGTGGCTATATGCCCTCCATGCCCTGCTTCTGAACTTCCTGAAAGCATCTGCCAGACCACTGTCAGGATCAATACTAAACCAACTGGACCTCTGATCTGAGGCATCAGGGCTTGTCTCATGTTATGATTTGGAAGGAGAAAATGAGGCACCATGAGAGTTTTCTAATAGGAAATTTGAACAAGCAAGAGAAACAGGGTGGAATCATTTTAGGAAGGAGATCTTGGTAGTAATGTTGGGTCAGGGAACACAGGCAAATAAACAGTGTGGGGGAGTTGTAAGGTCTTAGAAGACTTCAAAAGCAGGATTAAAGAGAATATACTGTACTGTGTATTGAAGAGAAAGGGAATTCAATATAGAGAATTGAAATGGAGTCAGGGGTCCAAGCAATGAGAGATGAATTGTTTTGTATTTAGATCTACTGGTCCAACCTTGTTATACACTGATTTTTAAACACATTTTTAACACATTTTTGTTTTTTCAGGCCACTGCAAATCACAGTTTAAAAACCTGCTTTTCTACTGTTGTAGAGAGGCAGTCATCTAAACAATCATTCCATTCTTCAGTCTATGAATCAAACCCATATTGATATTGAGATATTGAAGCACTACTTTATTAGGCATCATGGGAAGAGTTAGAACCTGGAAGTGGGTCTTTAAACCAATTTTTCAATTGGTTTTTAATCCATTGATTTTTTTAATCTACAAGATTAAATGGGACCCTAGTAAATAACGAAGGGCACTTGTATTTGGTCAATTAAAGCACGTGCAGTTTTTAAGCACACATTTTGACTGCTTTCCATTCTACCATAGAGATATTGTCTATAAATTTATATCTCTCAGTTTCTACAGACGTTGGCTGTGATCGTGGGACCCCACAAAAAATATTTCCAGTTGGGTCTTGCAGTTTCTACAACTGTCTCTGTGCTACATTATTTTCTTTTCCTCCATGCTCACAGAAACATACTTCAGAAAGAAAGGAAAACTCTTGGTATACTCGTGAATGTGGGTACTCAATTAGTTTTTTAAACATGAATGAAGCATTGGCTGATAGATGCAATTATCAGATAAAGGCTGCAATCCTAAAGACACTTTCCTGGGAGTAAGACCCAATGAACACAATGGGGCTTACTTTTGAGCATACACGGTTAGGATTGTGCTCAAAGATACAAAATGACTGCAATCCTAAAGACACTTTCTTGGGAGTGAGACCCATTGCACACAATGGGGCTTGCTTTTGAGTAGACATGGTTAGGATTGTGCTCAATGTAGGACATGGCAAGATAAAGTTAAAACATATATATTGCTTTCGTATGATTAATTTAAATACTATATTATTATTAAAAATATATTTATAAATAATTATAAATATAATTTATGAATTCCAAGAAGGGGAAGTCAGGGAAGCCTCCTCAAGACAGGGGTCACATCTGGATGCATTGCTGGTGCTGGCAAGTTGGCCAGGATTGGATCCTTGGCAGTGAAACAAGCAGGTTGCTAGCAAAGTTTGGAAGGAAGGAAGGCGGTGGAGGGAAGCAGTTGGCTGCAGAGGGGAGGGAGGGTGTCCAGTGGGGGGGGGGAGAGGGGGCTAATCCCCCACCTGCAAGGCTGAGAGTGGGTGGGGGAGTCTGTGGAGGCTCCTTCTGAACCCCCCTAGCCCAGGCCAGGGGGAGCTTTGCAACAGATGGTTGCAGGGGAGGCATCCCCTTGCTGCACCCAGTGGGGAGCCCCTGGTGCGCCCCAGGAGGGAGGGAGGGAGGGCAAGCAGGCAGGCAGGCGTGCCCCAGGCGCAGCAGCAGCTGTGTGGTCCTGCTGCTTCCCAGGGCATTGTGCTGCTGCTGCTGCTGCTGAGCTGAGCTGGCAGAGGCTGCCTGCAGAGCGCCCCCCAGGCTCCCTCACTTTTGCTCCAACCCCGCATCTCGTTCAGAGGCGCCTGCATGCTGGAGGGGCTGCCCAGAGGGTGAGTGGCTCGGCTGGGGTGGGGGGAGAGGGGAGGGAAGGGACACCCGCCTTCCCTCTCCTGCTTTCCGGAGGCAGCACAGACTCCTGGCCGCCCCTGCCTGCCTCTCCCCCAAACTGGGAGCCAGCAAAGGCTGGGGCTTCCTCCAGTGCCCTGGGGCTCCTTCCAGGCAAGAGCAGGTGACCATCTGTCCCCCTTTTCCAGAAAATGTCCTCTTATTAAACCCTTTGTCCTGGAAAAAACTTCACTGTCCTCCTTTTCCTTGAGAGCAGGCAGCATGTGTCTTTCTTGTAATTCATATGTCATATGCAGTAGTTTAAATTTAATAAGTAATATAGTGTTAAAATTAATTCAGGTGACTGAATATGTGTGTGTGTGTATATATATGAACATATATATATTTGTGTGTGTGTATATATGTGTGTGTGTGTGTGTATGTATATATGTGTGTGTGTGTGTGTATATATGTATACACACACACACACACAAAAATACACAGAGAGAGAGAGAGTGAGTGAGTGTTTTTGCTTTTATTTGGTCGTGTCCTCCATTTTTCTTGGGTGTCCTACATTGTTGGGTGGGGCTTTGTTCTTTTTTGGTTATGGCATACTGTCACCCTGTGCCAGCATACAGTTTTTGTGTAATTAATAAATTATATATAATAAATCATATATAATAATTTTCAATTTAATGATAAGTAATATAGGGCACAATCCTAAACATGTCTACTCAAAAGTAAGTCCCATTGTGTTCAATGTGTCTTACTCCCAGGAAAGTGTCTTTAGGCTTGCAGCCATAATGTTTAAGCACAGAGAAGCAATATTCATTTATCTGTTTATTTAGTAACAGAATTTCTATCCTACTTTTCACAGACTCAAGGCAGCTCACAACATTAATTTAATACATATGAGTGTCTTAGTTTTATTTTATGTCCTACATTTTTTTTGCAGTGTCTTACATTTTGATGGGAACCTTGTCCACTTCTGTCCACAGTTATGACACTTTTTTGGTGATGGTTATGGTCACCCAAACAGTGATGCTACATTTGCGGGGGACTTGTCATCTTTTTTGGTTATGCCATGTGGTCACCCTGTACTGCAAGCAGGGAGTGTCCTCTCAGGAAGCACCCTTGCTGAAGAAGAGGAGAAGGGGGGAGGGCACCCTGTTTGGCTTTCTTCCAAACCCACATGCCTAAGGTTGACCTGTGAGTTTGGGAGGGTTTTCTGTTCCCAGTTATTCCCTCAGGCTGTACTCCCACCCACACTTACCTGAGAGGAAACCCTATTGAGTTTAATAAGGATGACTATAGGCCCACTTTTTCCAGGCCATGTCCATTTTTTAGCCATGTGTCCTGGCAAAAATATGTTCCTTGTCCTCCTTTTCCTAGAAAGTAGTCTTCTTATAAATAATAAATTATATGTAATATTTTAAAATTTAATAATAAGTGACTTAAACTTAAATAAGTTTAAATTAAACACATGAAAGCAACATATATGAGTGTTTGGCTTTTAGGTCCTACATTTTTCTTGGAAGCCCTACATTTTGGGGGGCCTTGTCCTCTTTTGTGGTTATGACATGGTCACCCTGGAGTTTACTGGGACTGTCTTCTGAGCTGACATGCGTATGACTGAGTTGTGGCTCAGTCCCTGAACCCATTTCAAAAGCCAAGGAAAAGAAACATCTTCAAGAGCTTTGGCTTGTGGTGGGTGGGGAGGCAGGTGTGACAGACTTTGCCAACTGGAATCTTTCGGAAAGCACCACCACAGTGTAAGCATAGAGGTACCCACTATTCATGCGCAGGAGCTCAGAACCCACCTCATGTGCATGTGTGGTGAGTGCTAGTGTGGCTCACACAGTAGGAGCACTTTTTGAATGACCCCAGTGCTGTGGCTCTGCCTCACCTGCCTTCCTGCACAGCACATGTGCCTGCATCAGAGTGTTCCTCCCCCAGCACCAGTAAGCTGACCTGAGTGCTGGACTCTGCTCATTTTTTGTATTTAACCATGCATTAAGCTACATCCCCATGCCACCAAAATCCCATTGTTCAAAGGAGTCCTTCCTTCTGAAGGGAATGGCTTGAAGTGCTGTATGGTACTGTATCTGTATTGCTTGTAGTGGCTACAGTATCAGACTAGCTCAGGCTGCAATCCTAAAGGCTGATCCCTGTTAGCTGGGCAAGAGACACTCAAGTGGGTGTTTCTCTTTTATTTAGTAGGGAAAGAGTAAGTGGCCCTCTTCACCCCAGCAATATCTTTTATAGTGGCTTTTGCTGGGGTTCTTTTTCCATCTTTTAAGATTGTGAGCCCTTTTGGGACCCATTAGCCATTAATTTTTTTAATTTTCTTTGTAAACTGCTTTGTGAACTTTTAAGTTGAAAAGCAGTATATAAATATGATAGATAGACAGACACTTTCCTGGGAGTAAGACCCATTGAACACAATGGGGCTTACTTTTGTGTAGACATGGTTAGGATTGTGCTGTAGGTGTTTCTCAACCAGTGTTATTTATTTATTTATTTATTTATTTATTTTCCTAATTTATACCCCGCCTTTCATCCCCTACAAGAGGGAGCCCAAGGCGGCTAACATCAGAGAAGAATAAAACACCATTAAATCGCTAATAAATACAGGTTAAAACATAATTAAAATACAATTAGATTAAATAAAAAGACTATGAACAATTTAAAACAAGCTAAAAAACATTTGTTAAAAACAATAAAATAAAACAAAAAAAAAACTGCCCCCAACCTCTGCCCCGTTTAAAATGCTTTTTTAAAATAAAAGGTTTTAAGGCTTCACCTGAAGCTCTGTACCGAGGGAGCTTTCCTCAGTTCAAAGGGGAGGGAGTTCCAAAGCCGGGGTGCCACCACCGAGAAGGCCCTAACTCTGGCCGCCACACCCCTCACATCTCTTAGTGGCGGCACAGTCAGTAGGGCCCCCTCAGATGACCTTAGGTGATGGGCTGGGTACTTCATTACTTGAAGTAATGTTTGTTGGTAGTAGCAGGATTCCTGGGCACCTGCCACTTGGCAGCAAGATTGGTAATGTGACATGCAAGCTGAGTTCAGCTCAACAGGCAACACATGCTTTTTCACACTGAAAATAGCCCTCCTATCCACCTCCTGTCCACCAACTGACTGGTGTTAGTTGTGTTGCATTTGGCATCCCAACCCAAGTTGGCCAATAGATGGTTGGCAGTGTAGGAAGAAGGACTAGAGTGCCTTTTGCTGCAGAGAAAGTCCCAATTTGGAGTGAATATGTGGTCACAAATGGTGGAAACTCACATGAGTGTGTGTGAAACCCACAGAGTAGCTACATATTTGGTTTGGGCCTTAGAAAAAGAAGTGTCAGGGATTCAGAAATGTTGATCCACCAGGCTGATTGCACATACATAAAACCTCTTGAAAAGCATTGTCATAGAATAAGTTCATTTCAGGTGGTGATGACTAAGGTTTCATGATTTCATGCACTTATGTGAAAGCATCTAGTGTATCCTACTTACATCGAGCAGTGCATTCTACCGACTTGGGCTGAAATCTAGTGTAATCACACGAAGGAAGCAACGTATTCTATACTTAATAATGTGTTTTAAATTTAAAAGCAGTATAGAGCTCAATTATTTCAGTATTCCATACTGTGGAATGAATTTCCCTGTCATACTTAGAAAGAGAAAGTTGTATTAAGATTTTAAAAGAAAATGGCAATAATTTATCCTTTAATCATTCCATGCTCCAGATATTATATTTAAAAGTGGTTGAAGTATTCATTACAGGTAATCTTAAAATGATTTGATAAAAGCCTGATTTATATCCGAATCCTAGCCATCTCTACTCAGAAGTCCCATTATAGTCAATGGCGCTTACTGCCAGCTATGTGTGAATAAGAATTCCGCCTAAGATGTTTTATGTCAACCATGGTTTTATATAAAATCCTAGCTTAGCTAATATAGTTTGTACAATCAGGATTTCATATTTTTGTGAGAAATGGGAATTTCTGCTTAGCTACAAATCACAGCCAATACCTTTAAATCTCTTCCCCTTACGTGTAAGTTGCTCAGATTTACTTACTTTCTCTGAGTTGTACTAGAATGTGCAAGAATGTGTGGCTGAGCCAATAGTTTTTTGTTGGTTTTTCTCATCAATGTTGGTAAGGTGCTGATGGTTTTGAATAACAATTCAGGAATTGTTGTCTTATTAGTGTTAATAGTAATAAACTTCATTAGTACATTGTGAGCTGTCTAGGCCAGTGATATTCAAGCATTTCAGTCCAGAACCCGTATCTGAGAATGACAATCTGTCAGCAAAACCCCCAGAAGTGGTGTCATGGCTGGAAGTGACATTCAAGGTGCCCAGAGCCAGATTCCAAGATGGCTGGATCCAGCTTTTCATGACCACCCCTGAAATGAAGTCGCAACCCCCAAGGGAGTCACAACTCCCACTTTGAAAACCACTGGTCTAGACCGTGCATAAACAGGAATTTACACAGTGGATGACCACCGGATGTACTTGAGGTACTATCCTGTTTCCATTGTGCTAAGCTTTGTCCTTTTTCCTGCATTTTTTTCAGTAAAAGTTGCTGGGAATTGTGATTACCCTGGAGGCATCTAGTTATGTTAACTTTGAGTAACTTCAGTACCCAAATCTCAGTGGCTGCTAACTATCTACTAGGGCCTATATCCTAAAGTGAAATTAAGCCCCTTGCTCCAGACCACTTAAGATGACTTTCCATAAGATAACACTAGAGGGTGACGTAACTTTGTGGACCCGTAACTGCTATGGTTTTTGCCCTAAGTTAAAGAGCAGGCTGAATCCCAGTTCCCATCCCTGGTCTGAGCAATGTTACAGGGACTGCTTAGATTTGCACATGCAGTTTTGCAGTTTTTATTTTCTTTGTAAACCGCTTTGTGAACTTTTAAGTTAAAAAGCAGTATGTAAATAGATATATTTTTAAATAGCCTCTGTGCTTGAAACAATTAGAGCCCAATCCTATTCAGTCCTGCAGTACTGGTGCAGCTATACATATGGAGCACAGTTGCATCCTATAGTGGGGAGGCAGTGACAGAGGCCTCTTCAAAGTACGGGAACATTCATTTCCTTAGGGTTGAATTTCAGCTGCATGGATGCTGGAAAATTGGGTAGGAATGGGCCCTAAGTATCTGATTTTTTCTTCACCTTTGTTTTCATAGTACTTAATGTTATAGGAGTGTCCAATTTCATAGGAGGCTCTGCAGGATCTGCTAGAAATTCGTTCCAAAGCTATGGTTTGATAAGCTTTTAGCCTAGATTACCCATCATCAACAGTACATACTGCTTTTCAATGAAAAGTTCACAGAGTGGCTTACAGAAAAAATTAAATAACAGCTCCCTGTCCCAAAAGAGCTCACAATCTACAGCAGCAGACAACTGCTAGAAAAGTTACTGTTGCAGTGAGGGGGCCAATTCCTAAATAAAAGAGGAGCACCCACTTCCAAAAGTGCTTCTTGCCCGCTTAGTAGGGATGATTCACCCATTTTCAAAGAAGATCTATGGGGGTGCACTGGCACATTTGAAGGGGTCCACAGAAGGAAAACCATAATAACAATTTTGTTTGAATCCTTGTTTGACCCTGGAACTCGAGAAGAGTTCTTACAGGATCTAGAAAAAGTTGAGAATGACTGGCCTAGTGGACAGCAAGTGCCTATTACATATTGCTGAAGAACAGTCATGTTGAAAGTACTGCCAAGAGTACATGTTGAGTACTGTCCCATATAGTATGTCGAGAGTACATGTTGAGAACTGCACTGATGTTGCAAGCAGGTAGCATTTCTTTGGGTTGGAGATCTGAATGCTGAATAGAAAAACAAAAAATCAGAAGTAGGAAGAGCAGAACCAGGGACAGCTCCAACATAAATGACTAGTTGTTTTGGTCAGCCAAGTTTAGATGAAAACAATACACAGTAGCAGTGTCAGAGCTGCTGTTCCAAGAGTTAACTTTATGAATGCTGCTTAATATTTAGGGATATGTGATCATGTTGCTGTAGATTATCATATAGATTCTTACAAACAATTATCCGTCTCCCGTTCCTAGCTGGATGCTGGTTATGTGGTAAGCAAGATGATGATCTGTGCTATTGGCGCTACTCATGTAACGACGGGTGTTTCCATCTCCCACAATATTGCTGTAATACTCTGACTGTTACCAACATTTCAGGTTGACAAAGGCCTTATAACTTGCTGAAGCCCCTCCTAACTCAATATAGATGGTGAGCACAATCCTAACCATGCCTACCCAAAAGTAAGTCCCATTGTGTTCAATGGGTCTTACTCCCAGGAAAGTGTCTTTAGGATCTCCTGCTATATGCAGGGGGTTGGACTAGATGATCCATTGGCTCCATTCCAATTCTATGATTGCAGCTTGAATCTCAGTTAAAGAGGAAGAAGAGCTCTGGCTAAGATTTTTGTTTTCCTCTGCAGGGTGACCGTAAAGAATGGAGGACAGAGTCCCTCTACCTTTAAGTGTTGCATAGAAGAGGGAATTAAAGCAGGTGCTGCTTTTTAAATTCTTCTATGTTGAGCTAAACCTGCCTCAATTCCCTCTTCTATGCAATGCTTAAAGGCAGAAGCACTCTGTCCTTCATTGTATATGGTCACCCTGCTTGATGTATGTGAGCTTCCCAGTGTGCCTTCTGATATCTTCAGCAGGGGATTTGAGCATCCATCAGGAAAATTCATTGCTGAGGCTCCCCCACTGAAGTGGCTGGAGTTACTTATATTGAGGGTATGGTGCTGCTGTTCAATTAACAAGATTCTCCTTCTAGTAATGAGCTTGATCTGGATCAGGATACCTGACTTCATATAGTTCTATAAGCCTCTGAGTCCCCAATCCTATCTGACTTTCCAGATCCGATGCAGCCCTGAGGTAAGGATAAAATGTGGCTGCCCTCCCAACACAGGATATAGTGCATGTCCCATGGGCGTGGTAGTGGTAGCACTAGAAACATGGATAGGATATGGTGTCTGAAGGTAATGCTAGGGGTCAGTATATTACTGTGTTGTTGTTATGTACTATTTCAAAGTCGCCAGGTGTTTGACTGGAATTGGCTCTTTTGTGATTCGGTTTCTATCAAAGGAACTAGGAATCACAAAGATATATGTGTGAAGTTCCCATGAGTGCTGCTTTTTGTAATGGGGCAGTTGTGATCTTCTGAAGGCCCATTAAGTTTAGATGTTCCTGCAGACTTGATGTAATCGCTCCAAGAGCACCTATTATTATTGCAATCACAGTGGCTTTCTTTTCCCAGATTCTCTGAATTTCTTTCTGTAGGTCCTTATGTCATGTGATCTTTTTATGTTCTTTCTCTTGAAGCTGATGTCAATTATCCAGACCTGTTTTTCCTCAACCATGGTGATGTCTGATTATGTTCCAAGTGGCGGTCGGTTTGAATACAGAAGTCCCACAGGATTTTGGCCTGTTCGTTCTGGATTATCTTTTCTAGTTTGTGGTCCCACCAGCTCTTGGTTGTGACTAGGTTGTACTTTTGGCACAGATTCCAATGTATCATGGTGGCCACTTTGTTGTGTCTTTCCAGATAGTCCATTTGGGGAATCTTTCTGCAGCCACAGATATGTGTTCCACTGTTTCTTCGGCCTCCTTCGGACAGAAAGCTGTCTTTCTGGCTCTTGTCTATTTTGGCCTTCATCGCATTTATTCACAATGTTTGTTCTTGGGCTGCTAGTATCAGGCCTTCTGTTCCTTTCTTTAACGTTCCTCAGCCATTTCCATGTTGTTTTGTTATCAGTATTAGTATTCTCTTGAATGTTGTTCAGATATTGCCCATGCTTTCCTTTTTTTGCCACCTCTCTTCTCTTCTTAGCCATCCTCACTTTATAATTCCACTTTGTTTCATCACACTTTAGGATGTCTTCTTTGTGAGCCTCATCTAAGTGTTCTTCTTGACTTCCCCTTAAATATTCTGCCAAGGATTGTTTTTCCTATTATTATTTTTTTAATTTTATTTTTATTTTTATTAATTCTAATAACATCACTCCTGCTTTTCAACCATTTTACATCCTAAGTGGCTTGATCATGGTAATATGGAAAACATCTATGCCTGGTGCCAGCTACAGTTAAGTGTGTACGTTACTAGCATATATGCACTCCAGATATTTATATAGCACACAGCATACAAGCTATCACTACATCCCCTTGTTTGTGTTGCTGCCATGTGGAAGCACTTTTTAACAACCTCCATATGTTTGAACCAGCCCTTAAAGGATGATTTGAAGAAGGTGATATTCTCTGAGGAAGCTTCCTTTTAATATTCTCTGTAGTTCAGAATGTCACAGATGCTTTTATCATGTTACAGAGAAGTGGTGACCTCTCCACCTACTTAATATTTGGTAACATCAGTCTGCTAGTTGCGGTACAGAGCACTGACACAACACATCCCCTGCCCAGAGGGCTTGCTATCTGCCAGACAGAAAAGAAATGAGGAAGGAGGTTGAGGATTGTCAATAACTAGTGAATAGAGGAGAGTCTGGATGCCACAAAGCAGGAGAGGTGAGTCCAAGGTGGTTTAGTGAAGATTTTTCTAAGGTAGTTGTTTTAAAGGGGAAGAAAAAATAGCAAACTGATGCACAGAAGCAGAATTTCACAGGCACAGTAACCAGCATCCCAGAAGACAGTAAGACTGTAATGGAAGAAAGAAATCAGTTAGATTAACCTGTGTGAAATTTTGTTGGTTTTGGCAGTTTTATGACCTCTTTCAGCATATTTCCCAAGATGGCATTTTGTCTAAGACCAAGCAAATACAATAGCCTAATGGCAGACAATTTTAAAAAATAAGACCACATATAATAAAGACCACAAAAATAACAGCATATTAATATTAAAAACAAGCCATAGAAACTTTGCTTCCAGCTATGAAAAGTGGTAGAAAGACGGGGCAAATTAGAAAAAAAACTGTCTTTATCAGGTGCTGTAATGACATTGAGGAATAACTAGTGAATAAGGAGAGGAGAGTCTGAATTTTTTGGGGAGCGGGGGACAGAGTTCCATATTTATGATGTCACAGCTGAAATGGTCCTCTAATTGCCTAATTTCTGTGGACCCAAGAATCTGGAGGAGCTACTATAGTCTCATGTGGAATGAAGATGGTCTCTTGTAAATGAAGCAAGCCTTTAAGTAACTGTTTAGGAATAACCAGCATTTTGAATTGTGCTTGGAAGTTGATTGGCAGCCAATATTGTCATTTCAGATCTGGAATAATATGTATATGTTGGACAGTTGGACAAAATAATGAAGATTCCATCATTCAAGGGGAATTCTTTTCCTGTATGTTCAGTGTTCATCAATGTGGAAAAATGAGCATGTGCAGAGCAAGGCCTCAGCAACATATCCTTGGCATGACTACCATCACACAAAACTGAGAGGCCACCACCTGCCGCATTCTGTGTGTGTTGAAGGTCTGACCTTCAGTTTGAGCTTTTTAAGCTAGCAAACTGTAACTTTAGAATGCTTATGCTACTTATTTCAGTATGTGTTTAGATATCTTAAAAAGCCACCTCATTTAATGTCAGGGTGACCAGAGGCTATAAGAGAAAAAGCGGACTGGCCCGCCAGAAAGTGTCCTACAACAATAAAATCTAAAAACACTCATATACAGTGGTACTTCACATAACAAGTTTTATTCGTTCTGGATGCATGCTTGTTATGTGAAACACTCTTTGTGTGAAGCGGATTTTCCCATGTGGAAAACTCAGATAATTTTCCCAATGGAAACTCAGACGATTGGTTCCACAACTCAAAAAATATTCATATAAAATATTAACTGTTTATAAAAATAATTACAAAACACTGTAATATAACACACAGCACTCTAATAAAAAAATACTGTACAGTACTGAACTGTAATGTACCTTTGAAAACCTTCATGGCTTGTGTGAGGGTTACAGAGAAGGGGACGACTTTGGCTGCAATCCTAAAGACTCTTTCCTGGTAGTAAGACCCATTGGACACATTGCTGTTTCACAATCACTAATGGAGTCACTGCTATCCATTGGCTCAATGGAATCTTTTTCTGTGCAATTTGAACATTCCCAAGCTGCTGACGGGGACCAGCCCTAGAACACTGATAAGGCATACCTTCCACGCTGCACACACAGATCCCACATACACACCTGGCTCAGACTGCTCCCCCCCCCAGACCTCCCATGAATTCCCTGGCCATGGAAGCCTGTTCCAAACTTTGCCAAGGGACCCCCTGTGCAACCCCCTGTGGGTTCCCTTGCCATGGAAGCCTGTTCCAAACTTCCTCAGAAGTGCTCTTTATTCAAGACAGTGCTCTTTATGCAAGTCAAAATTTCTGAGAAAATTTTGCTCTTTATACAAAACACTCTTTATTCAAGTTGCTCTTTATTCAAGGTACCATGCTTTTATGTGGTTAAGTTAAACACTATATTACTTATTACTAAATTTAAAACTACATTTGTTAATTACAATAAGGCTCCATGCAGCCTACTAACAATGGAGTTTTTTTCCAGGACACAAGGCTTGGAAGGAGAAGAGATATGGTCACCCTGTTCAGTGTGAGAATGAAGTACTTATTTCTGGCCATTGTCTACTTAAAGATGTCACTTCCAGCTTAATGATGTCACTTCTGGCATCAGCAAGCAACATGAATCCTATTTGGCCAAATACAGAAAATAAGTTTGGCGCCCTTGTTCCAAAAGGTCAACTTGGCATCGGTTTTTATATATAAAAATGCTATCTTCATCTATCTTCACCCATAAGACCTCATTTCTACTGAGTTTATAGTCTATATAAAAGGGGCATTGTTATCCATGGAGTTCCATTCTTGGAACCCCCACAGATACTCTGGGCAAAATCCAGAGTAACTGCGGGGAGTCCTTGCTCCGGTGTAAGAACAAATTACTCTGGATTCCAATATGAATTTACCATAGGTTTTCACTAGGTGGTGCAGTAACTAGGGGGGCATGTAAAGTCTCTTACCTGCTCCTGTAGTTATTGTGGATTTGGGGGTCTGTGGATTTGAGGATCCCAAGTCATCTGAATTGGCCTCCCCAACCCTCAGAATGCCTGTTACAGGCAAAAATGACTTCTGGTTTCCCCAAGAAATTGGAAGTCATATTTTTGTCTGAAATGGGCCTTCTAAATGGGCAATGGCCTTTCCAGTCTATGGATGCCCTCTGTATCTGACTGGAACAAAGCTGTGGTCAGGTTTGGGAGGGGTGGGGGTGGATGCAAATCTGCAGGTTCAGAAACCAAAATGATCAAGCAGTTATTAAATAACAGGCTATTTTCCTTACCCAAGGAAGGAAACTAATGTCCTCTTCTACCAAGGAGCCGCTGGAGCACTGGTGCCACGGGAGCACTGGCTACCATGGCCGCCGTTTCGGTGCAGTGACAGGCCTGATGCTCCAGGCAGTTTAGGACTGGGATAATTATGGGATATTAATGCACCTAATATAGCAGCATCAGCAATATTAACTAATTTTCTCATTTGCATCTGAGGCATTTGTTTAGTAAGAGGATCATTAAGCATATGCAAACATTCCATGCACCATGTAAGTTCTTGAGGCTCTGACAAATGATGAATGGGAAAACTAGAGATAGCAGGGAAATGTAAATATCATCCTTGGTAAACCTTTCCCCTGACAAGAAGGAAATATTTCTCCTTTAAAGTATAAAGCATTCATTATATTCTTTTCACTTCAGTGAAGAATACCTGAGACTATGGTATTTTACATACTTGATTTGTGCCTTTACTTTTTTCCTGAGCACTTCGGTTGAATTGGGATTTGTCTTGGTTTTGTTAAACAAGTTCTCTAGCAGAGCACTGCAGAAAGTAGTGCCATAACTCCAATTAACTCTCCTCCTATAATCTTTCAAACAATGTTGGATCCATCTTTGTGTTTTTCATATTAAATGCCATGAGTCATGTGCCAAATGTTTAGTTAAATAATTGCACAGTGGATTAACATGCATCTTGGTTACTATTAAATGATCAGTCTCTAACTGTGAAAATTTACTAGGGTTATTGGTCAATTCAGTTAGATTTTTAGCTTCAGTAGGGTAAAGCTGTACCTTCCTGCAGTTTTTACTGCAGATAAGGAGGTAAATATATTATGAGTGCAATCCTAACAATGTCTACACAAAAGTAAGCCCAATTGTGTTCACTTCAATAGGTCTTACTCCTAGGAAGATATTTTTAGGATTGCAGCGTATGTAGCATTTAGGGCACAATCCAGAGTAACTATGGGGAGTCCTTGCTCCGGTGTAAGAACAATTTGCTCTGGATTGCAGTGTGAATTTCCCATAGGTTTTCACTAGGTGGTGCAGTAACTACGGGTGCATGTAATGTCTCTTACGTGCTCCCGTAGTTACTCTGGATTGTAGGGTTAGTTAAGCTATTTTCACTTATAATGGTATTGGACCAAGTTCACTTTTGCCATGAGGATTGATGACCATCAACTAATTGCCAAGCACTTTATTAAGCACGCACATTATCAGAGTAACCCATAATTCCTCTATAGGAAGACAGGAAAAACTCATTCTTGTTGATGTGGAATTTATGATTACGCCTTTCATTAACTTTTGATGTGGGGTAAGAAGAATCTTCTGAGAAACCTTGCTTGTCTTATAAAAGTTTGGCTTCCTCTAAAAATTGTCATACATTTCTCTTCTGGATAAGCTTTGGCAGTTTCGATTTTTTTAACTTTTGGTGCCAAGAAGTGAACTTCAAGGATTCCAATTTAAGGCCCAGTGTATTCTTGTAGGAGCAGTTCATTCTATGCACAGTATGCTGTTGTTCTGGCTGGTGATAGTTTTGAAACTTGCTGTCAAAGATCCTTCTTCATTCTGCTTGTAGCTGTTGAAAAGTTTATAAATACTGTATGTACAGTACTGTTCTTTATTGCAAATATCTAACTTGGATTTAGTATAGTATTTCATTTCTTTGAGATTTATACCCCACTTTTTCCATGTTAAAGCAAATTCCCAAGGTGGCTTATATAGCTTTTATCCTTTTGTTTTCATAACAACCCTGTGAGGTAGGAGAGGATGAGAGAGTCAAGCCCAAGGTCAACCAGAAAGCTTTGTGGCTGAAGGGGATTTGAACCTGGATCTTTCTCAGTTCATTTCTCTAACCGTTACATTATCCTGGCTCTTCATTTGGACCCAAATATTACCTTTCCCAAATCCTAATCAAAACACAGTGGAATGGTTCGTCTACTACAGGGGTCTCTAAACATTTTGGCAGGAGGGGCACATCATCTCTCTGATACTGTGTCGGGGGCTAGAAAACTAATTTACATTTCAAATTTGAATAAATTTACCTAAAAGAATGTATTGGAGTGTATTACAAGACTTGCCCAAGGGCCCAGATAAAGGGGACTTGCCAGGGGCCACATTGAGACTCACCAAGGGCCATATCTGGCCCCAGGCTGGGGTTTGGAGGCCCTTGTTCTATTATGTCAAACAGTAATTTGGTGCTAAATGAACAAGGCTTGTGGTTGTTCACTGTTCTTAACCCATATTTTATTAATCACTCCTTACAGGAGTTGGTCCAGGACTATCTTGTGTTGTGTCTTTGAATCTGTATCTCATACAATATCTGATATTTTTTAATTGTATTTTTTGCTGTGCCTGAAAGGGGTATTCAAATGAAAGCATGCCCTGGGCACAGAAACTTCTTGTTTAGGCACTGAGGATCACAGGACAGAATATATGAATAAGACTTCTTTGTCTTTTACTGTTTCAGCATGCAAAAAATAATTGAGTTTGTGAATTACTTAATGAGATTCTGTAGTCTGATAATTTACAACATCATGCTGGATTTGCTTTTTGCAGGATTTCTGACTTTTTTCCTCTCCAAGTTTCAGAAGACTGGTGTGAGCTATAGATCTTCTGTGGATTCAGTTTGTTCCTGACTAGACTTTGCTCCTGGCAGAATTCTATAGCCAGAGAACACATGCAATTTTTACACTTGTGTCTTAGAGGGAATAAGAAATGATGTACATCTCTCTGTCCCAGACTTTTGAGAGCATTTTTAAGTAGGTCTCTGCAAACCTTTAAGCTGAGGCACAATCAGTCAATCAATAATATAAAGCAAAACAACAATCTCTGTCTAAGTAGAGTTATATAGCACAAGCTGCTTTTGGAAATTTCATCATTCTAACTTTGAAGTGAAACTAACCATCTCATCCTGCCTGAACCTTGTGCTTGATGGAAGCACAAGTTCTGGGGTAGTAGCATGTGGGGTCACAGCCATTGCAAACAGCTGATAACCTGGGTGAACAGCAGCAGAGTGTGTACCCAGCCCCTGTCAGACAGGTAGGTCAATGGAGGCAACATTCTGGAGGAGGGCCAGGTCTGAGTGTGAGCAGGCATCCATCAGTCTTGAGAGACTATGGAATTGTGTTCGACACTGCATACGCTGCATGCAAAGCACGAAGGCCTGGGTTAGGTTGATATGGAGGATAGGCTGTTACCCAAGCAGCAAATCCCCCCTCTCCACGCCACTGAATTAGTCCAATGGAAAGGCAGAGCCAATATGATTGGTTCCAGCTGCGTCGCAGAGCTGGGGTAAGGACAGGAGCTCACCCTGTCTTGTGGGGACCGACCTGGGTCTTGAACCCTGGCCTGCTGGTTAACAGGCACAGCGTCTTAACCACTTGCACCACCCACATTCCTGTGTGAACAGGAGACCAGTTTTGACACTAGTGGCTACACTGACATCTTGTGCCTCCTGGATCCATGCAGATGTACACCAGCCAAAGAGTTGGTACAGATCCATGTAAGCACATTGGGGATTATGGTGCAAAGAAGCATATAGATGAAGGTTTCATTCCCCAAATGTGCTGGACTTGCATCAGCTAACTCCTGCTTAGGCTCTGTTAAGGTCTCCGCTTATTATGCTTCTTAACTTTTTAGAAGGCTCATGTACCTCTCCAAGTATGTTGGGAAAAAATGGTGGGATACAAGTGTAGGATCTAAAACCAGCACCTTAAATTGATCCCAGAAATGTCCTAATATAACTGGAGCAAATGCACCATATGGCCCAGAGAACCAGCCTCATTCAACACCCTGTCACTTTCACACCAATTGATTTGTCAGAGTGCTTTAAGTGGCAGGATTAAGCAAACTTGCTGTGCTGCTTTCTCTGATTGTGGTATTTTGTGTATTTTGTTTTTTAAAAATGTTTTCATATAGAATCATATGCCTGTTATATTCTGTCTAGTTTAGCTGTGATACATCTGCAGACAAGATGCATAGAGAAGACTTAGACCTCAGTACAGTTTACCTAATCAGATGTGCTTTGATTTGTGGTCAGAGCAAGAAGTCTTTTTAGGGACAGCTTTAGTTCATTTAAGGTTTTTATAGAGATTGACTCCAAATAACCTCCTTTTCACCTTACAATGCCTTGATTGTTGTTCAGTATCTAAGTTAATGGATTGCTGCAGGAAGCTAACCCGTACTTGTTGAACCAACTCCTTGTCCCTCCGAGGGATGTACTATGCTTTATTACTTTTTAGCTAATTTATGTAAACCCACAGTTGCTAAGTATTTAAGTGTTTTAAGTCATGGCTGCTTTGAGCTATCATAGAAATGTAAGTTTAAGCTTCTTTTAAAGACATCAAATAATAGACGGTTAACATCATGCAGCTTAATTATTTTTAGTCTCAGTTCAATTTGCTTGATTTTTTAATCTTTTGGAGCATACTTAAAATGTTCTAAATGTAGATCTTGTGCAGGGGTTTCCAAACTGCAGCCCAGAGGCATGCAGCCAGTCTTTGTCTGGCCTGCAGCCAGCTTTTGATCTCCTGGAAGCTTTTGATGACTTGGCCAGAATGGAGGGTATTCTGGGGGCCTAAAATCACTTCCTAATTTTCCCCAAAACCAGAAGTAACTTTTTGAGGGAACATTTTAGAACAGAGATACTTGAACATTTCAGCCTGGGACCAGAATGACAACCTGCCTGGGACCACCCAGAAGTGTTGTCATGGCTGAAAGTGACATTAAATGTGCCCAGTCCCAAATTCAAAGGTCATAGAATCCTTGAGTTGGAAGGGAACTAATAAGTCATCTAGTCCAACCCCCTGCCTGTAGCAGGAAATCCTCGTAGAGCATCTCTGAAAGGTGCTCATCGAACCTCTGCTTGAAGATCCCTAATGAGGGAGAGTCCGCCACCTCCCTTGGCAATCTGTTCCACTGCCGAACCACCCTCACCATCAGGAATTTTTTTCCTGATATCCAACCAGAATCTCCTTACTTGCAATTTGTAGCCATTGGCTCTAGTTCTGCTTTCAGAGGCAGCTAAGAACAAAAAAGCTGGGTGGCAGCACCCAGCGTTTTGTGTCCCGACCCCCACTTTGAATACCATTGCTTTAGAAGGTACTTCAGTGGTGTGGGAATGTGGGTTCACTTGTGTGATGTGCATTTGTGCTTGCAGAAGTCATTGACATTTGAGCTCATTCATACATACATACATTCATTCATCTAAGTTCTATCTCTAATGTATTTATTTAAATTTTATATTTAAATTTTTTTCTGGCGCTAGACACTGTGACAGGTGTTTGATGTAGCCCTCTGGCTGAAATGTGTAGGGACCCCTAATCTTATGTATAGATCTAATGTACTCTGAGGAAAACTGGCCACAACTCCCGATTGAATGTAACGTGATGAATTTACCTTGAGTGTAACCTGAGTTTACTTCAGTGCAGTGACTTTTCCACAAAGCTGTCTAGTGCTGTCACCTGTGGCATTCTGCATTCTTTGAGTGTACCTCCCAATGGTCTCCAGGATTAGATGGCAGATGAACACAAGACCTTCTTTATAAAAGATCCATATGCAGATATAGTTAATTTTAAAAGTGAATATACAGATGAAACTAGAAGCCTTTTTCTAGGTTTGATAGATTATAATGTTGAAAAACCTTTGAAAAAATTGTTTTTAAAAATGTCATCTGCAGTAAGATTACTTTTTGAACAGTAGTGGAAACCAGAAATACAGTCGGTTGAAAATGGAATTTGCAGAAATGGATAAATTTACAGTTATACTTAAAGAGAAGTCAGTTGCTACATTTATGAATCCTTGGAAACCATACCTTGCATGCCAAAGAGGAAGAATCTAACAGCCAGATTTTATGCTTATCGGTGCCCTTATCAGTTTAGCTTCAGTAATGCCAAACTGGCATCTAAAGGGGCTAGGAAACATTGATTGGGGCTACAGAGTAAGGAAATGTATGCTTCCTTACCAGGTGTAAAATCCAAGTGACCCCAATGGGTCTCCTTGGATCTGTGCCCTTTTTTAAAAATTTACCGATTCAAGAAAATCTGTGTCCAGTTTCCCAGACCAGAAGAGGGTTGGGGTATAGTGGCAGAGTCTGCAGCCACCTCTGTCCCCCTCACCCGGCTCCCTTCCCCATCTGGGCAGGACAGGTTTCCCCTGCCCTGCCCAGACTTGCTTTTCCACCAACCTGCACTCACCTGGAGCTCCTGGAGGCTTGCCAGGGCTGCCTCATCCTTGTGGCACTATTGTGTGTCAGTGCTGTTTTTCATTTGTTAGTTGATTTAGTTGTGTTTTTAGTTGGTTTTTGGTAGTTACCGTAATTTATCATAAAGACCTCCTTTGTCAATAGCTAGAACATGGCAGCCAGGAAGACACTTGTCCATCAGCTGCTCAGTTCCCATTTAACTTTCTGATTGTGCTCATTAAAGATCTCCAGATAGGAAAGCTAACAACTCTAGTGATTGATGTCTTTCAGTTCTATAACATAGTGGTGGCCCAAATGAGGACTTCAACCACTGCTGCCTTCTGCTCACTATTGACTCCTGGCTACAGTTTCTGCAGCAGTAGACCATTCTCTTGTTCTCACTGTTGTTTTTTTTAGAGTTTCCTATCCCATCCTCTAATGATATACAATGGTACCTCGCTTAACAAGTGCCCACATAAAGAGTGATTCACATAACAAGCACAAATTCCCATTGGGGCTGTGCTCCACTTAACAAGCCCTCTTCATTTAACAAGCCTCAGGCAACTGCCCCCACCAGCCTCCAGTCTCCAGAAGCAGCCCAGGTAAACCCCCTATCTTCCATGCAGCCTCCTAACCATGTCTACTGAGAAGCCCCATTGTGTTCAATGGGGCTTACTCCCTGTAAAGTGTTTTTGATTGCAGCCTCCTAAGCATGACTATTCAGAAGTAAACCCCATTGTGTTAAATGGGTCGTACTCCCAGGAACGTGTCTTTAGGATTGCATCCTAAATAGACTTCATAGGATCATGCACACTGAATGCATGTTTTGAATTCAATTCCAGTGTTTTGTCATCATTTTAACATCCAGTTAATATTTTTATATGAATATTTTTTGGGTTGTGGAACCAATTCCTTGAGTTTCCATTATTTCCTATAGGAAAATCCGCTTAGCATAAAGAGCGTTTCACATAACAAGCATGCTTCCGAAACAAATTAAACTTGTTATGTGAGGCACCACTGTATTTGGGAAGGTGAGATGATCAGAATTTGAATAGTGGTGGGAGGGGCAAAGAGAAAAAATGGTCAGCTCCTGCTCTTCCTCAATCCTCTTTTATTCCTTAGTTGCTGACTTACCAGGCATTGAGAAGAAACATCATTAGCTGTAATGGACTTGGGGCACAATCCAGATTAACTACGGGGAGTCCTTGCTCTGGTGTAAAAACAATTTGCTGTGGATTGCAGTATGAATTTCCTATAGGTTTTCATTAGATGGTGCAGTAACTACGGGTACACGTAATGTCTCTTACGTGCTCCCGTAGTTACTCTGGATTGTAGGGTTGGTGCCTTATGGGTTGCTGGACATGTATGTGGGCCCTTGCATAGACAAGAGTGTTCCTGCAAGTGTTCCTAGAGTAGCAAGTGTTGCAAGAGTAGTTTGTGTTCTAGAACCCACCTGTGGAATTACTCCTGCCTCTGTGGTTGAGACTCCCAATCATGACATTTGGTTCCGAGAATCCCCCTGAATAGCTATTTTTGTATTATACAAAGGCAATTACTTACCATGGTAAATAATTAATCAATGAGTTAGGATGAATCAGTTTCCTTTTCCCTGGTTTAAAAGAACTCTGGTTTAGGCTGTCCTTTTCTTTTTTCACATGCGTATGGAAGACGATTATCTCTCTGGGAAGGGAGGGGTCTGCCTTCTAGCCTGTAACCTCGGATACTTACTGCAGCACAGAGTAGAAGATTTATTCCCTGCCGCATTACCATGTCAAGCAGGCTATTTATGAACCTTTAACTGCTAAAGATACATTATAACTTCATTTGTTTTGAGACATCACATATAAATATTTCACATATAAATAGTGACCCCGTCACTATGCAGGATACACACTAAAGAAAAAATAATTTGCTGTATGTGAATTGGCCATCCTCAACACTCATGGCAACAACTAAGATTTCCTTTGGACTACAGATTAGGAATTATTGTTTCAAATGCAATTGATAAGCTTGAAAAGTGTTTAGAATGTTTTCTTAACAATAGCCAGCAAACCAGTCCTGAACTGTGATCAGCTAATGGTGGGATAAGAGAAGTGATTATTTAAGAGTATTGGGAAGTTGTCTTCTAAGTCCTATCAAAATCAGAAGGACACAACCAACTTTTTCATTTATTTTAGTGGTATTAGTCATAAAGCAACTGATCATATGTCATACATTTGTCTTATTCTGTTTTTTGATTTAAGGTCAGTATCTACGAGGTCACTGTTCTGAGAAAAGTGATGTTATGATGATTTGGATATTGCATCTTTTCTTCAAGTGAGTATTTTTTAAAACAACATACCTATCCATATCTTATCTATATTGTCACCATTGTGTATTTGAAGTGTTGGAAGTTATATTCATGGTATAATTAGAAAGCTTATGAAGTATTAAGAAGTTTTCTAAACTTGCTAAATGTTGTCCAAGGCCAAAACAAAATACTGTATTAAAGTCTCCTACTATGTGATCATTCAAAGTTCGGGTTTTGAATAAATTTGTATAATTCAATGTGGCATCAAGTTGGGTACATCTAAGTTTTTAAAAATGATTTTTTTAAAAGTTGTGAACACTCTTCTATGTGGTCAAGTTGTTCCAAACACAGGTGGAGCTTCCATATCCATATATCTGCCTCAGCACTGAACCAGATCTGGCCAATTCTAAGTCATCCAGAGGCAACTGCAGCTGTGTGGAGGGTTTTCCAGGGTCTCACAGGCTCCAGGTTTTCCAGGGTCTCACCCCCAGTTAGACTGGCCAGCACACATTCTATGCTGGTCTGAGGTGTTCCAGAAGTACCATAAGGTACTTTTGTACCACCTCTAGAGGGTTAGGCCAGTGCACAGACTTGTGCTGGCCTCCCCACATCACCAGTCATCTGGGGATGCAAAAGGCATGTACACGGAGAAACAGGATGTGTTGCTTCCTAATGGGCGGCGCACTAGGCAACCCTGACGCTTCATGTGGAGCCTGTTCTAAAGGGCTGCCAGCCAGTATGCTACTGCCTCTAACTGGCCCTAAGTGCCCCCACCAGCATCTGACAGCAGCCCAGGTAAACCCCTATCCTCCATGATGCCTCCTAACCATGTCTACTCAGAAGTAAATCCCACTGTGTTCAATGCGGCTTACTCCCAGGAAAGTCTCTTTAGGATTGCAGCCTTAGAGCTCTTAACCCTGTCTACTCAAAAGTAAGCCCCATGTTGTTCAATGGGTCTTACTCCCAGGAAAGTGTCTTTAGGATTGCAGCCTAAGTAGACTTCATAGGATCATGCACAGTGAATGCATGTTTTGAATTCAATTCCAGTGTTAATATTTTTTATATAAAATATAATATCCAGTTAATATTTTTATATGAATATTTTTTGGGTTGTGGAACCAATCCTCTGAGTTTCTATTATTTCCTATGGGAAAATCCGCTTAGCATAAAGAGCGTTTCACATAACAAGCATGCTTCCGGAACAAATTAAACTTGTTATGTGAGGCACCACTGTATATGCAGGGAGTCCAACAGTGGATCCTCATGGTATTGCTGAAAACTCTCTTGCAAGGCTTTGTTGTTGCATTGCACTTGTGATATTCTATTTGTTTCATCTATTGACCTTCCTTGATATCAGCATTCCATTATTAGATATTTATAAATATTTGAGCAAAATAGGAAGGAAGTATCGATTGGTAGATGTGGATTCAAGTTTCAGACACATTTGGGATCCTATTTTCTATTTCAACAGTGGAAGTACTGCATAATTTAAGCAATTTCTTCATATTCCATTGGAAGTAAGAAGCACATGGAGACATAACTTGGTATTTTACCATGCAGTGTGGCAGGGTGATTAACATGGGAGTCAGTGAGTCTGAACTGTAACCTTCAGACCTGCTGCTAAAACAAGTTGTGTAAAGACGTGCTTACACAACTCACTTGTCTAGTTGTTTCTTGGGTCGGGTGACTCCTGGCACTTTCTGCCAGGAAAATACAAGACGAGAGCCTGAGAAGGGTATATGCTACCTGTTAACCGTAGAGATCATGTGGACTTTCCAAATTCAAATACGTGTTTGTTTTGTTTTTTATACAGCATAGTACAGTTAACCTGAACTATTTGTCCTATTCACACACTTTCTCTTGGTCTGATTCAACCAGGATATATGTTTAATGTATTTTTAACTTAATCTATGCTGACTTTTTTGACAATCCAAATTCAGTGCGCAGATAGTAAAACAGTACAGTCTTCTGTTTTACAGTAGGCTCGTGAACATACTGCAGTTGCATTGTAATAATTTTAAAAAACGAAACCAAAATCTTTTAATAGGTTGGATAAATGCATGTTTTTATCCATGTTGGATAAATAAGTGTTAGAGAATCTACCATCTTTCTGTGTTACTTTCTCTTTTTTTACTGAAGCATGATGGAAATGGTTGTGCAATACAGTATTTCTGATAATTTTATGGGATTGTTTAAGTTACTTTCCATAGTAGTGTTGGTTTGCAATCAACAGGAAGAGGAAGCAAGCCAAGTAGAACGGTAAGCAGATGACTTTCTGCTGCATTCTAGGTTAATTACTGTGGCACTAGTTAGATTTATATACTAATCTATTTGAATCATTCCTCAATTCAAATTCCAAAACTGGTTCAAAGAGTTTTTCAGGGAATCAAAACTGAATCCAAACCTTATTTCTCTTAGGACCCAGTGGCACCAACAGTGTGTACTGTATCCTATGGTTGGTGGTGGCACAAAATGGCCTGTAGCCTACTTGATCTCCATATGGTCTGCTTAGACCTATCTCGGTTCTTTTGCTGGTTTTAGTCCAAAGAGACTCCTGAGAGTTGGTCCAGGCCAGGTGGAGGGAATAGGACCTTGATGTGTTTCACTGAGATCTTACCCTGATCCCAGGCTAGCCCTAGCTTGGTCTGGTCTCTGCCCCAAACTGCCCACCATTTTGTGCCCACCTCATTTTATGGTGGCATCTGTTGATTGGGGAATTTCAGCTTTCTCCTGCTGTCAGTCTCCAGCCATTTGCCCTGCTGGTTGCTGCCTGTAAAATAATCGAGTGACTTAATTGCTAATGCTTCAGGACACTGATGTACCTATTGTGAGCTATCTCAGCCTCAGCCCTGGATCGACATGTGCAGTTTGTTGCCTTATTCCTGAACCAAACTCCTAAAACAAATTGTTAATTGGTTCAAATCAATGGTTCAGTAATTGACTTTTGCTGTTATGACTCAATCGTATGGGACCTTAATGACTATCACAGTATTCCCTTCCTATATCTATGTTGCTGTTGTGTCTGACTGTTTGTGACCCCATGGACTCCAGCATGCCAGATCATCCTATCCTTTACTAGCTTCCTAAGTTTGTCCAAGTTTATGGTCAGTGCTTCAGTGACACTACCTAACCACCTCATTCTTTGCTGTCATCTTCTCCTTTTGCCTTCAGTTTTTTCCCCAGCATCAGGATCTTTTCTAAGGTGTCTTCTCTTTTCATGATGTGGCCAAAGTATCTGAGCTTCAGCATCTGTCCTTCCATTGAACAATCAGGTGCAAGATGGTGCCAGACAGCAGCTCTGCACATTCACCACTGATGGGCCTAGTGTGTGCCAGAGCAGATAAGATTGTGTCAGGAGTGGGTTGTGGACTATTTGAAGTGGAGATGGGTAGGCAAGGGATGGTTTGGGGATAGGGAGGGATAGATCTCGTAACGGTGCAGCAGAATTCTATCCCATTCTAACCCTTTTGCTCCTTAAACATCAGCGAAATAGATAGCCTACCAAGTGAAAGACACTTCGATTTGCTTCTTGTTGGCTGCCTGATCATCACCTCCAGCACTGCACACATAACACATGCTCCGTCATTACGTGTGCATGGTGGAAGTTGATGGGAATAAGATAGGCATCTTTTAATTTTTTATTGTTTTATTCTGTTTTTTGCTTGTAAAATTTTTTTCTTTAAGTTAGGTTATCATTTTGTTCTTTAGCATTTCATTGGAAGCAAAAGAGTTTGATGGTAGTCTATATTTAAACGAGTTAAACCCCTTTTCAAAGAATTGGCTATTGAGCCATATTTTAATGTTAGTTGTGCCTGAACAGAACTAAAACAGAGACTTGCCCTACAATCCAGAGTAACTACGGGAGCACGTAAGAGACATTTATGTCAGTGTAGTTATGGCACCACGTAGTGAAAACCTATGGGAAATTCATATTGCAACCCAGAGTAAATTTTTACGTCAGAGCAAGAACTCCCCAGAGTTACTCTGGATTGTGCCCTACACCTACAATTCAGAGTAACTACAAGAGCACATAAGAGACATTATGTGCACCCATAGTTACTGCACCACCTAGTGAAAACCTATGGGAAATTTATATTGCAATCCAGAGCAAATTGTTCTTACACCAGAGCAAGGACTGCCCGTAGTTACTCTAGATTGTGCTCTTAGACCACAATCCTAAGCATGTCTACTCAAACTTAAGCCCCATTGTGTTAAAAGGATCTTACTCCCAGGAAAGTATCTTTAGGAATGCAGCCTTAAACAATACATATGAACCTGCTGGAATGAAACCCTAATTTTTTTGTAGCTTCTCTCCCTGCTAATCATTCTTCATCTTCATTCTTCATCTCTAATTCTAAAGCATTTGTTATGTTCGATGGATGCTAATAACATCATTTAAAGGTCAAGCATTCTCTAGGAGGGTGGTGTCTTTGAAAGCTGTTCCTCTGTTCTTTCTGCATGGAAGACATTCAGAGCTGTTTTGGGTCTGTCAAAAGGAAAGAGACATTTAACTTGTAGTCTTAAATGGATTTGTCTCCGATTCAGGACCTCATTAAGACAGTCTCTTTCCACTAATGAATGGTCCCGATCACTAACGATTCTGCTATTTCACAATCTTACATATGCTCTGGTTTTATAAAGTTTTCTTTTGTGGTACGGTGGCTTTGTTTGAAATGCCAGTTTTCTCATCTAGGCATGCTGGCTATTTATATCGCTGTGAAGATTATTAAAACATCCAGATGTATGTAATGTTCTGATGCATGTTCCCAGAATTAATTTTCCTGGAGTGATGCATATTACATTTTAAGCAACTTGCATAATGGGTATTCATTTTTCATTGTACTGGAATGAAAATACCGATGGATTCAAAGCTCTTGTTTCATGATTAAAAGGTTTTGCAAGGATAGTTGCCATTTAGAAGGTATTGTCGACATGGATATCTGGAGCATTTTCTAAAAGTGAATGTTTCTGAAAGTCTGTCATTGGTACTGGCAGTGAAAATGCTTTGGAAATAACTGAATTTTCCCCCTTCTCCTGTCTCATTGCATTAGGCTGGAAGCTGGTTTTTTCACATTCTGTGAAAGGAGGAGGAATCTATGTTCATGAGCTGATCTCAGTTAAGCTGAGATTTGTGTTTTAACAATAATACAAATAACAATACAGGTGGGGTCTTAGTCTACATGAGAAGATCTATTCTTGGATCCCACATTCCCTGCAGATTCAAAAGCCTGCAGATACAGAATCCATGGTTTCAAGCCCTTTAAACTTTCGGGAGACTTTCTGAAGTCCATAAAGGCCATCCACCTAAATTGACATTTTAAATGCCTCAAAAGCAGTTCATTTTTCTAGACATAAAGGTGGGAGTACTCACCATGAAGGTATTATTTGTAATCATAGGCATGTCTACTTGCATGTCTACTACATGAGGTGCCTCTACTCAGTACAAGTGAGTACCCCCTCAAAAAGACCCCACTTAAAAGAAATTTAAAATGTCATTTCTGGCTTCCTTTGTGCTTTTTCGGCCATTTCTCTTCAGTCTTTTTGGCCAAGCCTGCAGAAGCCAGAGGCATATGTATGCAGCTTCTGTGGGATTCAGAAAATCTTCTGGAGGATTCAGGTGGGGTCACATCTGGCTCAACACATGTTTGGGGGGCTGCACTGAGCCAGATCTGTGAATATAAAGTGTGGATAAACAGATTCCACCTCTACAGAAATATCTGGCTTTTGTCCACTTTCACAGCTTTGTTCTTTGGCAAATTATATCCACATCTCAAACTTCATCCACTTGCTTTCCTTTTTTGTCCAATTTCATCCAACCTTCCATGACATTTGTCAGCTTTATGCTTATTCCTCTTTTGTTCTGTTTATTTAGGTTTTGATTACATTTACATGTGTTACTTTCCTCTATGTTCTGGTCCCGAACCAGATGAAATTGCAAGATGCGAGTATTATTGTAGGCGTCAGTGTGGAAAGGTATTTTCAAGTAGTTTTTAAAAAACAAAAAACTGGCATAGATATTAGTTTATAATGTGTTTTTTATCCCGGCTTTTCCACAAAAGTTTCCAGAAGAAACAACCTAGTTGTGTCAATATTCATCCAATATTGTATGTATTCATCCAAAACTCATCCAATCAGTATGGATTGAGGAATCAAGGTTGTGCATCCGATAGCACATCTCAAAATGAAACTTATTTCTTTCTGTGGAGAATGCTGATTGTCAGTTTGTTGGAATAGCTGCATTTTCCACTGTCTCCCAACTGCCCCCAATAATTCCTCTTAGAAATATTGTTGGACAAATTGACTCTTTGATATTCATGCATGTACAGGTGGCAGTTGGTATCCTCATGTTTGGTACCCACAGACTTGAATATCCATTATTCCAAACCCGCAAGATGGGCCACCTGTAGCCCTCTGAACCCAACCAAAGCTGTTCTCCATTAGAACCAAGGACTTTGGGCCCCTGAAATCCACAAGCTGGAACATCTGCAGACTTTGATAAACATGGCCGTTTGGTGAACAAAACCCTGTAGATACTGAGGGCCACTGTGTATACCTTTCACAATTTTCACTATTCGACTATTTCACTATTCAACCCTATTCAACAATTTTCACTATTCGACTACCAATTTTAAATCCTCTGATTTTCTGCTCGTTTAAGTGGATCTTTGTATTAGTATTTTATATATATTCCCAATCGGGCCAAAATGGCCTTGGCATAAATTAAATTTCTTCATAATGAAAAAGTTTTGAAAAGTTGTTGTAACTATTAACAGTTGTTGCACTATGTGCAATTATCTCATATCTCCAAAATCCTAAAAAAAATATTAAAAAAACCTGTTCTAAGTGAGACAAGTTAAAACAAATGAGCTGGATTTTAACAAAGGATGTAAGGATATGACAATGACCTCTGCACACAGCTGGCACTCTGGTTATGGATTTTCTTAGAGTAGTTCCCAGTGTCCAAGTGAAAAGCAGCTTTTTAAAGTCACAGCTTGCCCAGTGGCAATGGGAATTGCTGCTGTGAAATTGAGAGGTAAGACTATGACTGCATCTCATTTCTCCATTTTACATATGCTCCTTTTGTATTTTCTCTTGTAATTTGGAAAATTTCAAATATATAGCTTGTTTCGCTGGAATATACTTCCCCCCAGATAAAACAAAGCTTGCTTACTGTAGTGCTATGTGTCTTTTCTGACCTGTATGTTCCATTATCTCTTATGTGGAAATGTTGTTATTAGATATTTTTGATAATCTGGCTTTTAAAATGCAATCATGGAGTGGAATGTTATTAAATTCAATTGTACAGATGATACAGTGGTAGGGCTGGATTGAGATGACTTCATGCACAATATGGTTCATGGAAAGTTCATCTGCAACATTAGTATTTGAGCTTTTACTTGTCTAAACCACTTTATTCTGCTTTGATTGTTTGTAACAGTCTTGAAGCTGATTGTCTTTCTTTCATCTCAGCTGAAACAGGGTAGCAGGAGGAACAGCAATGAGGCAGTTCAATTTATAGTACAAAACAGATAGTACAGATTCCCTGGATGACACGAGCCTTCAGCTGTCACTCCTTTAAAAAGCTTTGCAGTTAATGGCAAGGGTGAAGATAGGTGCTATTTCATCTAGTTCTAGCCCAGGGAATGCCAACATTTCTTGGTTCACAGAATATGCTTTACCTATGCTGTGGTTACCATCTCACTAATTTTTATCACAGTACTGCTGGGCCAAATTAAATGCTTAATAGTTCTGTGTATTAAGTATTTATTTTATTAAGTTTTATGTTTATTAAGTATTTATGTCCTAACAACTTGGTAACCATTCGGAAAAAAGAAACATTTTAATTCTATTCTTAAATAAGCAAACTATATTTACTTTGTAAAAGGACATGTGTGCCTCTTTGACATTACCCAGTGGAATCAGATAGGACACCACCACCCTCATCCTGTTTCACACTGATTTTTGTGCAAGACTGATGCTTCACATAAAGAGCTTAATTTGTTCTGCAGGCATGCTCTTTAAGTGAAACACTCTTTAAGTGGAGCAGATTTTCCCATAGGAAATAATGGAAACTCAGATGATTGGTTCCACAACCCCCAAAATATTCATATAAAAATATTAACTAGATGTAAAAATGATGACAAAACACTGGAATTGAATTCAAAACATGCATTCAATGTGCAGGATCCTATGAAGTCTACTTAGGTTGCAATCCTAAAGACACTTTCCTGGGAGTAAGACCCATTGAACACAATGGGGCTTACTTTTGAGTAGACATGGTTAGGATTGTGCTCTAAGGCTGCAATCCTAAAGACACTTTCCTGGGAGTAAGCCCCATTTAACACAATGGGGCTTACTTCTGGGAAGACATGGTTAGGAGGCTGCAATCAAAGACACTTTTCTGGGAGGCTTACCTGGGCTGCTACTGGAGGTTCAAGGTGCCAGTGGGGGCACTTGGGGGCTTTTAGAGGCAGCTGCCTCTGGCACCCCCAGGCAACTGCCCCCAAATTAGGGGCAGTTAGAGGCAGCAGTGCTGGCCAGTAGCCCTTTTAAAGAGCCTCCATGTGAAGCATCAAGGCTGCACAGCACACATGCCCATAGCGCGCTTGCTTGTTAAGTGAAGCAGAATTTGTTATGTGAAGCAAGATTTCTTGGAAATTTATACTTGTTATGTGAAACGCTTGTTTTATGAGGTGCTTGTTATGAGAGGTACCACTGTACTTGCTTTTTATCACAGCAACTACTGAAAACCCAGCTTTCCAAAGATAACATATCAAATTGAAATAATATTTGCTGAGCTTTAGTGGTTAGCTGCAGATATCTTTCCTGTGGCACACTTGTGAGTTTGCTGTGGGGCTCTGGTTTACTTCGGTCCACAGTGTGGGGACTACAGTTCTAGCTGTTCTCTGTATCAGTCTAGAAATAAAGCAAAGAGAAAGTTGATGTTCTTTCAGGAATTAAACTGGCCATTTAGGGCAATATGATGACCACAACTGATATTATATCCCATTGTCTTTAATTGGAGTCCATGAACTTCTGTATATTTGCGACGTTTCTAGGCATAGCCCAAATGTGTACGAGCTAAAAGTGACTGATTCATTCACAACATTATTCAAGGGAAATAATACCATCTTTCTGGCTGTATAATGCAAGTGAAACAGTTTTTATTTTGTCCCTGGATTTCCTTCATAATAGGACTCTTCCACAAAAGGCTTTTGTTCCTTTTGGCTCTATTGTTTGTTTTTCACTTTCCATGATGTGTGTGCATGCATGTGTAATATAGTAAATAAATAAATGTACTCGGCCAATTGAGGATAGCTCTTCAAACATCCAACATAATGGACTTTGTCATTGTAACCATATGCTGGAATGAGTCTCCGATAATTATAGTCCTGTGTTTGTTTTCTAAGAAATTTCCTTGTATTCAGTGACATGGATTGCAATCTTTAGGCTAAATTATGCATTATGAAAAACATATAGTTTTGTTTATTTTTTGTTTTTAAAAATATGAGACCACATGAAATGTTGTGCAACCATAGAGGGGGGTAGGTATTTTAAATTCTTAGTCCCCACCACTGTTTCTTTCCCAATTGCAAGCTTCCCCACATGCCATTTACAGTTTTAAAAAAATACCAAGCAGCTTCAGGCTGCAATCCTAAAGACATTTTCCTGGGAGTAAGAGCCATTGAAGACAATCGGGCTTTCTTTTGAGAAGACATGCTTAGGATTGTGCTCTCAATTGGCTTTCTGAAGAGCTAAAGTCCATTTACCCTCCTGGTGTGGTTTCTTTGTTTCTAGCACAATCTTCTGAAGCAACTTTTTAAAAATAATAAAGTGAAAAAGATTCAAATTTGCATATGCTTTATAACCAAGAGTTTGGCCCATAGTCTTGAAGGTGTCAGATTTTCTGTTTTTGTTCAAGCAAACTAATATGATCTCTCCTCTGGTCACCTTTGCCCTTTCTGGGTTTGACACGAGAGCAGTCAACATCCATGCCATAGTTGAAAAAGTTGGGATCATTCACATAACAATATATGCTTGTGAAGTTGAAACTGAATAAACAGACTCCACAATGAAGACAGAAAAACAGCTTGAGATAAACATTCACACTGACAAGAAAAATTTCATTATAATTTTCTCAAACACAAAGAAAACAAATAATACTGGAAAAGTAAATGCATTCTATGCTTGGGTGTCAGTGTAGGAGGATGTTCACAACATATTTATTTATTGGTTCATTTCTGTATATAATACAGATTCTAAAAGCTATTGTCACAAAGCTATTTACAAAAGAAAAAAAAACTTTTAGCTTGTGACTGAATTTTCAGTCATGGGCTTTAATTATTTTTTAGCAATGATGTATCTGAAAGCGATGAATACCTGGTCATGTTCAGTGGTTTAACATGAGATAACTGAGACTTTATGTTGTACAAGATGTATCTGTCATGGACTTGTCTTCTAAACTGAGAAATTGCTGTAGTGCAGGTATGCAAGTACTGCAGCTTTTATGCATACAGACCAATTACAAAGCATTTTGGTTATTCATTTTGTGGGCTGCTGGATTTACATCTTGTACTCTTGGCGCCACTGCATATTCCAAAAGATTGGATCTTCATATTATGAACAAGCAAAAATTAATTTAAGCTTCTACAAAGGCTGCCGAGGAATTTCACTGGCACTAAAAGTTGTAATTCTGCTTTGGAGATCTCTCCGACAAGAAACTGAATTAAATGAAAGCTAGATGAGTTTTTTAAAGTGTCTTGGGAGTATTGCATTATTGGAACAGCTACTATATAGTTATTAATTAGAACAAGTGTTGTATCTTCAAATAAAATACCGGTATACAGCTCTGAAATTGGGTTCAGATTTTATAAGGTGAAAAAATTAACATGGCCTCTGAACTTTTAAAAGTGTAATAAAATTACACTTAAATTTAAAATAAAATTTAGTGCAATAAAATTTATCTTGAAGGTACATGGTATATGAGATCACAAACTTCCAATAGCAAGACCATGGAAAAATAATCTACTAAAAGTTGACCTAATTCACCATATTGCCCTTCAGAAATTCTCCATATACAAAGTGGGAAACAGCCCCATTTTTGTAAGATGCCACACATGGAGTGTATGTGTTCCTTGCCTTGGTTTCCTACAACTTTTTTTTCCCCAGTGGTTTGTGAGACACCTATGATAAGTGTTCAGCACAATCGTATACAATGGTGTTTCCTGAACTCACTGTGGTCACGGAGCCCTGTTGCAGTGCTGCAATTGCATGGCTCTCCCAGGCACCTCCATCTTGAATTCTGCAAAATCTTGTGTGGTACAGAACGGTGGCACTAGCAGATCTGGTAAGAGGAGGCCGCATCCAGGGACAACTGTACAAGGCATAATTTTGGAACCACTGCTATACATATATACTTGGAAATAAATCCTACTCTCTTCATTAAGGCTAACCCTAAAGTTTGAGTACAGGTCCAACCTTGTTATACACTGATTTTAATATACAAACTAGTGTAAATGTACCTGTGTTGCGGGAGTAAAATTCCACCAGTATGCCATCCCCCTGTGCGCATCATCATCCCCCCTGCATACCCCCTGTCCACACCATCCCCCATGTGCAACACCCCTCCATGCACAATACCCCGTACAACGTCCCCTATGTGCACCTATGCGCATCATCCCCCATGTACAACACCCCCATGTGAAATACCCCCGTACAACATCCCCCATGTGCACTGTCCCCATGTGCACCATCCCCCATGTACAACACCCATGTGCATCATCCCCCCATGCAAAATTCCCCCATGCACAACACCATCGTACATCTCCCCATATGCATAATTCCCCCATGTACATCATCCCCATGTGCACCGTTTCCTTGTGCAACACCACCATGTACAAAACCCCGTACAACATTCCCCCTGCGCACCGTCCCCCATGCGCAATACCCCATGAGCACCATCCCCCTGTGCACATCATCCCCCTATGCAACACCCCTGTACAACTCCCCATACGCATAATTCAGCCATGTGCACCGTCACCCCCTATGCACCCTTCCTCCCAGTGCATCAGCTGAATGTTGATCAGTCAGTCTTCAATGTTAAGTATTGGACAAAAACACGTTGCATCCTTTTTCAGTCCCTTGAGAGTTAAATTTCTCAACATTGGTTCTTGGTGGTTGTTGATGTCACGGAAGGAACACCCTCCCCAAATTTCATGCTTCTATGCCAGCTGTTTTGGCTGGCCAATGATGAGTCAGATACTGATTTATCATTTTTATATATATCGATTTGACTCATTGAGAATGGATACTGCACTCACAGTTTAAAAAAACTGCTTTTCTACTGTTGTGCAGAGGCAGTCATGCAAACAATCATTCCATTCTCCAGCTGAGCCAGGCAAAGGCAGGGGGTCTTTTGCATTTCTAATTGCTGACTGCCTAACTGCAGCAGGCCTCCATCAATCTTGAAAGACTATGGTATCATGCTCAGCACTGCATGCGAAGCACGAAAGCCTGGTGCCTACCTACAATAGTAACAAAACCTGTTTTTAAACCATTGTCAAGGCATCCCTTCTTATTATTTTAAACTGCTTTTATTTAATTTTTAATCAGAAGGATGTTGCAGAATTAAACCCTTGCAGATACTGAGGCACAACCTTACTCCACTATGTGCAGTAGAGAGCAACTAACCTGGAAGTGGGTCTTTAAATCTATTTTTTTCACTGTTTTTATGCATGAATTTTTTTAACCCCCGATCATACTTGAACAGAACTGTAGTGGATATCCAGGAACACCTGTATAAGATTACAGCCTTTCCTGACATTAGGAGTCCAGAATTAGAAGCAGGATAGCTGTCTCAGTGCTGCTAAATTCTGCTAAAATGTTCTCAGTTTTCAGTTGAGAGAATCTCCAAGGTGGTTTCCAACGGCAAACCAAAAGATAAAAAGATAATATACCTCAATAAAAAAACCAGAGTCCAGCTCAAAGGCAGCTGTAAAACACAGAAGCTGCTCACTTAAAACTTGGGCAAATAAAACGGTTTTGACCTCAAACTTAGAGTCCATGGCAATCAGGCCTTTCATGGCCCTCAGCCGCCTTGGGTATCCTTCCAGTTGCCTGGAGTATCTTTCCTTTAGGATAAAAGGTGAGATATATGAATAAAATTTCTGGGAAGGGTATTTCCTTGGCTGGCCCAGGTCGCATCTGATGCTGATGTGTCAGCCTCTTGCAGTTTCCCTTCTGGAATATTTTAACACCATTTTACTCCCCTCTACTCCTTAGTTTTAAGTGGAAGGAGGAAGTGTAGGCAAGGAGATAGACAGAAAAGGGTCCCCCACCATCTGTTATTTGAGATTGCCACTACTATTGGCCTCAAGGATGGGCTGGCCTTGGGTACTAGTACCCTGGCACAACTTGATCAAAGCTTCTTAAGATGTATGATCTTAACATCATACAATCAGTGGTGGACTACAGCAGGTTCGTACCTACTCTATAGAACTGGTTGTTAACAAGAGATAGGACACATAAAGTTTAAAAAGAGCCATTTAAAAGTGGAACCAGTTGTTCACTTCTTTGAATCCCATCACTGCATACAATGTACATAATGAACATTGATGGAAAATGCAGTTACCTTTATGCATTTCCCTCCTCTTAAATACTCCATCGCCCAGATCTTTGTGTGCTTATATATAGTTGGAAGCTGGAAACCTGTGCAAACTACAGCTGTGGGATTGCATTTCCAAACTACAGCTGTTGGATGTGCCTTTCTTGATTATGTGCAGTTTGTGGCTCTTGCACATTGGAGCTGAATGAAGCCTGTTATAGATCACACTGATAGGTTTAGCACCTACAAGTAGCTGGTATTCAACCTGCCCTCAGAATACCATCAATATGGCCATTCCCTTAGAGTTCTCTTTGTAACTGCAGGAGAGCTTTAAATAGAGCCTGCCTTCATGAATCATGCATTCTGTCAGAGAGAGAGAGAGAGAGAGAGAGAGAGAGAGAGAGAGAGAGTATTTTAGTAATTCAAGTGTAACTAAATGCAAAACATCTCAAAACTTGATAAGCTGCCTTGAGCATTTGCTTCAGCATAGAAAAGGTTGGATATAAAATTTTCAAATTAGAAAATAAATATCAAAAAAGTGGAAACATCTTTAAAGGAATCATTAATCTTATTTTGCCATTTGATATAGACAGAAACAAGCTGTTCCTAAGGATACATATAAACTAACATTTTGTATGATGAAAATAAGATGCCAGTATGATTTTGCAGCTGTTCTGCTTGTCTGAGAATTGATTCCTTTATTATTTTGAAAGTAAATGTTTAAAAAGCAAAAATGTGTGTTTGCCTTTTTTGTATCTAGATGACAGAATTTTAGTTTCTTTCGTTGAGGTCCTGAACCAAGTGGGGAGGGGAAGCAGAGAGTGCAGCAAGCAGCAGGACAGGCACACAGGAGGACCCAGGCAGACCATTGCAGCCAGCCTGGGCTCTCCTGCAGTCAGCAGTCAGACTTGCCCATGCACCACAGCTGTCCTATTGGGGCCCCAGGCCCATTTGTCCCCCCTACCCTGTTGAAACCAGGCCACCCCCCCATGTAACACTACTGCATTGGAGATCCATGAAGTCACCCAGGTTCAACTGAAACCACTAAGCAACAACGTAGATCATAAAATAAAATCCTTTCCTTGCATTCTCATCTTTCCCATCTTGAAAAGGTGCCCCATTTGTAAAAGAGAACCAATTTTTTTAAAAACACCATGAATTTAGCTAACATTATTTTATAACTGAGACTTTAAAAATAGCAAGTATGCACATGAGTATGTACACGTTGAAGCAATCAGTATTAAAACAGCTGATTAAAATTGGGGCATAGTTTTCCCAATTTGCAATCTTATACTGAAACACATTTTACTTTGGTAACCAACCTATTTGTCCTTTTCCTTTGGCCTTTGTTTTATTTGTAACAATAAATAATTCATTTGCTAAATATAAGAGTGTTCCCCAAGTAACGCTTCTTACCTGAGTCCCTAATTAATATGTCTACAATATCCTCATTAGCAGCAGTAAAAAGCTAACTGGAGTTGCACCAAAAAGTTTTAGCAATCTGTGGTTAAGAAAAATTCATATCTTTGTTTTACATGCAGGGGATTTGTTTCGTCAAAATATTAACCTCCTTACACTTGTCAAACACATACCGTTGAACTATCTATTCCTATTTATTTTGTTAAGGTAACACTACTGTGGTACAGTACCTTGGTTTATGAGCATAATTCGTTCTGGAAGCATGTTTGTACAGGTGTCTTTTGTTTTGGAACTTACCAAGAATAAAAAAAATCAGTGAATAAAGAAAACAATGAAAAAATAGATTTAAAGACCCACTTCCAGGTTTCTTGCTCCTCTGTTGCGACTAATGGAATAAGGTAGTTCCTCAGTATCTGCAGGGGTTTAATTCTGGTACTGAAAAAATGGAATGATTGCTTGCATGCCAGCCCCCCTACAACCATAGAAAAGTATTTTTTTTAAAAACTGGGATTTGCAGCAGCTATTCATGTTGAATTGGATCTGTGTATAAATAGCTGGGTGTAACAAGGTTGGACCCATAATCCAAAATGCTTAGATATCAAAGCTAATTTTCCCATAAGAAATAATGGAAACTCAAGACGGTTTGTTCCACAATCCAAAAATATTCACATAAAAATGATTACAATACTGTAATATAATACAAAATAATAAAGAAAACACAAAATAATAAACAAAAATTAAAACAAATTAACCTGCACTTGGTCTCTCAGGGTGCAATTTGTCCCTTTACACAGGAGTGAGCCCCACTGATTATATTAGAGCTTATTTTCAAGTGAATATGCAAGGCTAGGTGTCTCAGGCTCCTTTCCATTGCCCCCCTTACATAGGAGTGAGCCCCATTAACTGTAATAGGCTTACTTCAGAGTATAGTCAGGGTATACATAGTCAGGGTCTCAGGAGAGGCTGAGCAGGTCCTGGTAGAGTGATAAAACCAGTTGTATCCTGGCTGGGACTAATTTTTTACTTATATATCACTAGTCTTGTATGTCACAAGACATCACTTGTATATCAAGTCTAAATTTATTAGAAACTAGGGAAAAGCGTACCCACGTTGTGGGTGTAACATTTTCCCCTATGCCATCCCCCCACGGTGCAGAAACACCCCATGCGCATCATCCCCATGCGCATCATCCCCCATGCGCAACTTTTCCCCATGCGCATCATCCCCCATGCACAACTTTTCCCCATGCGTCAACCCCCATGTGGAACTTTTCCCCATGCTCAACTTTTCCCCATGCACATCATCCCCATGCGCAACTTTCCCCATGCGCAATTTTCCCCATGTGCATCATGTCCCCATGTGCAACTTCCCCCAAGCGCATCAAGCCCCATGCGCAATTTTCCCCATGAGCATTATCCCCCATGCGCAACATCTCCCCATACACATCATTCCCCATGCGCAACTTCCACCCATGCACAACTTCCACCCATGCGCAACTTCCCCCATACGCAACTTCCCCCCATGCGCATCATTCCCCCCATGCGCATCATTCCCCCATGCGCATCATTCCCCCATGAGCAACGTCCCCATGTGCATTCCCCCATGCGCAACTTTCTCCCATGCGCAACTTTCCCCTAAGCGGAACTTCCCCCATGCGCAACTTTCCGCCCATGCGCAACATCCTCCCATGCGAAACTTTCCCCATGCGAAACTTCCTCCATGCACAACTTCCCCCATGCACTACTTTCCACCATGCGCATCATCCTCCCATGCGCAACTTCCCCCCATGCGCAGCATCCTCGGCAATGCAACCTCTTCCTCCGAACAACATCCCCCAGTGCACCAGGCACTGAGCACCCAATTGGCTGGATGTTGGTCAGTTTTCCATGTTAAGTCTACGACAAAAACGCGTTGCGCCCCTTTTCACCCCCTTCCGGTTGGAATTTCTGAAAACCGGTTCTCAGTGCACTCCTCCGTCATGGAAGGAACACCCACCCCAAATTTCATGCTTCTAGGCCCAGCGGTTTTGGTAGGGCGGTGATCAGTCAGTCACTCAATGAGTCAGTCAGTCAGTGAGTGACTTTTCTCTTTTATATATATATAGATGTTGGTTTGTCTTACAAAATGCTCTGAATGCAAGGTTTTACTGTACATACTGTTTATAGTAGTTTTCAAGAATGAAAACTATTTTTGCCTACTCAAAAGTAAGTTCCACTGAGTTTAATGAGGCTTAACTTCTAGGAAAGTGCTCTTATGAGTGCAACCATTAAGTCCCTGCCCTTGTAGAGCTTACTGCCTAGCTATATAAAGGGGAGACAGGAAGAGAACAGAAAGGAGGTGTGATTGAAGAGGAAAAGAATAGGGAATTTGATAAGCCTTAATAATCCCCCCTAAGAATGGGGTCTAGGGTGTTGGGACAAAATTCAAAGAAAAAGTGGACTTTAAGGAAGGTTTTTAGGAATTAATAGGAAAAGGCATCATGCAGATGTTCTTCAGTGACTTGTGACTAGAATGCATGTGATTTTTTTAATATTAAAGGGGTTTCCTTTCCAGATTTCCAAAGTGTCTTGGTAATTAAGAACATAAAACAAAAAATGGTCAGAAAACACCTGATGCTATATTGTTTGTTATAGGCACATCTTGGCCCTATGGCCTTTGAATGAAATCCCATGTGGGAGCAATATTATAAGCAACTAGCAAAATGTACCCATATTGCGGGATTACAGTACCCTCCATTTGCCCTCTCCCCATTACACATTAACCCCCCATGCACAACAACCCCCCATGCACAACATCCTCTCATGCACATTAATCTCCCATGTGCAACATCCCCATGTGCATCTTCCCCCCTGCACATCATCCCCCCAATGCAACCTCCTTCCCAGTACATCAGGCACTATGCACCAAATTGCTGGTTGTTAATCTTCAATGTTTTGTATAGGACAAAAACACACTGCACTCCTTTTCAGCCCCTTAAGGGCTAAATCTTTCAACATTGATTCTTGCTGGGTGTTGATGTCACAGAAGGAATACCCTTCCCAAATTTCATGCTTCTAGGACCAGCGGTTTTGGCTGGGAGTTGATGAGTGAGTTTTCATTTTTATATGTATAGATTGACATACACACTGCATATTTGACATAAGATTGCAATTGACATCCACAGGATACTTGTACATAGAAATTTAATGGAGTCTTGATTTGACTGTGCATGCACAATACCTTATGCAACAAAGCCGTTGCATATAAAATTTTAGTACCTCATTGTTGCTCACTGTCCACGTTGTACCTCATTTGTCCACATTTACTCATTAGAAAACAACCCAATGTTTGCAATAGATAAAATGAAGTTTGTGTAGTGTTTCTAAAAGAAGCTTAACTCGTATTTATTTCCTGACATACTGTACGCTTTGCAACTTTTAATGATACAATAACATGTATATTTATAGCTTGTTTAGGAAGGACAAAAGGGCATTTGCTTAAAGTCACTAATGCAATATTCTCTTGGCACAAAACACTCACTATGAATAACCTACTGAACAGACTGCACAATGTACACTACATTTGCATATTGGCACGTACCAAGCCTGTTTACTGTATGCATACCCGACAACGTGGCATCAAAACAATGTAAAACAGGGTGGCATGTATCATCATGACAGACTTGAGGCTTGGTATCCAAGATACGTTAACATGCGGATAAGTTGCTTGTTTTCCTGCTGTGAGAACTGGTTGCTGCATTTGATTCTTTCGTTGAAGGCAAACTAAATTAAAACTGCACTGACCTATATTATGCTTCAGCTAATGACCCAGTTAACCTCTGGTTAATTTTTTGTCTCCTGGTGTCCTGGGAACAGGGAGATGTTTACTCCGGTTGTGACAAACCTTTAGAAATGAGCCACTGGCATTTCTTATTCTGGGGCTGTGTGTTTTAATAGAAATTAGCTAATGAACCATAGGGGTCTGAAGAAGTTGCTGAATGCCAATGAGGGGCTTTCTCTCTGTTCTCCTCCACCCTCATTTACATGACTTAAGCTTTTTGCCTTTAAATTTTTTCTTTTTTCCCCCTTTTGTTTCTTGATTATTGATCTGCCTCACAGGGAAGAAATAAAGCATTTTGCTTCGTGGATAGGGCATTTAATATTGGAAGCTTTCCAGCTTCTTCACAAATTTTTATAATAGAAATTACACCAAAGGCACACAGATGTTGGCAGGGAAGGTTGCAAACAGTATGCAGTTTTTGCCCCTGACATACTGCTATGAAAACAAACTGGAGCATAATTGTAAAATAATAATCTTGTCCTTGATAGAGGGAAGATCTGACTAACCAGAAGTCATGTAATTCTCCAGTGGGAACGGGAAATTGCTCTAAATAAGGTGACACGTGTAGCTTGACTCTCCTTCAGGAAATGATAGTGCATCTGATAGTAGGTGCAGTGGAATCTGGGAGATATCTTTGCCTTTGCAGGTTGAATATGCTTGTACTCTGAACAATCCAGTTTATATGAAATAGATGTCAGTCCTGCAGGATGTTCATGTTTTACCTGAGGTTACGAATATCTTCTATTTCTAAAAACGTGCCAGTGTGAAATATTGCCGCATTTGGAGTAATGTTTTGGCTGGCTATGCGTCCCTGCCATAATATTTAGTAAAGGTAAACTAAAAGGTCCCTGGTAGGTTGCTCTGCCACTTATTGTATAGGCACCCTCCACGGCTATATATAGGGAGTGGCACTCATCTCTGTTTCTATGGCCAAAAACCCAGTGCTGTCTGAAGATGCCGCTATGGTCATGTGGCTGGCATGAACTAAATGCCGAAGTGTACAAAACACTTTTACCTTCCGACTAAGGTGTCTCCTACTTACGATATCTATCTACCTACCTATCTACAGTATTTATATACCACTTTTCAACTTAAAAGTTCACAAAGCAGTTTACAAAGAAGATAAAAAATTAATAGCTAATGGATATCTACTTGCACTTCCATACTTTCGTGCTGCTAGCTTGGAAGGAGCTTGGCAAGGGATGGGAGGTGTTGGGGGAATTGAAAATACTCCCACTGTACTCAAAGTGGGGGTTAGGACTTCTTGAGGTGTTGTGACCTTGGGTCATGAGATGGTGGGATCCACCATCTTGGAATCTGGCACTGGGTTTTCCTGGCAATACATCTCATTGAACAAAATGTGACTTACTTCCGAGTAGACATAACATCTGGGACACCAGACTTAAGTTCTGATGACCAATAGTAAGCTAGGTGGACCAATGGTTTGATCTAGCACTTCCAAAATTTACTTAGCCTGTGACATATTTTCCCAACGCTTGGAACCCATATGTTTTGTGACATGTGATTTCATCACCACTAACTTCTGCTTTTGGATGCCCACTGCTGTCATACAAAAGGCAGTAGGAAGTTCTGGGTGGATGGAAGGGCTTTTCTAAGTGTGCAGAAACAGCATATAGGAGGTCTGCCTGTCACACCAAATCTCCTGCTTTTATTTGCAGGGTTATGTTGTGGTCTCCCTGCTGGATGGTGGGCATTTATGATGTCCCACTGAGTGCCTCGTAATGTCCCAAAACATTGTGATGCACAGTTTGGGAACTTCTGATTTGATTTAAGCAAGAGTCACACTTAAACCAATAAAAAGTATTAATCTGTATATGTTTTTAATTTCTTTTTTAGATACTTAAATAATCTCTGCATCATAAAGATAAATAATATAACATTGTAGGACTTCAGAAGGAATTTTAAAATTAATTACAATTAATTAATTTCTATTTGATCTACTGAAGCAGATTCTAAATTAGGAACTTCTTTTGTCAGCCATCCATCAGAGAATGCCACATACCAAAAAAGAATTTGAGTACCCTGTAGTTAATTCCCTAGACCTCTCCCCTGCGCCCCTCCCAGTTTATGAGCTTATTCTGTCAGGGTCTGTTAGTTTTGGTATTGTTAGAGGTTTAACACGATTTCATACTTGGTGGTGGTCCCTTTAGGTTTTCTCTACTCCCCCTCCCTTTTAAACTTGAATGTTTCTTCTTCTGAAGTGGCGCTGAAGGGGGACTGTGACTGAGAAGATTGGAATTACAGAGTGTAATTCCTTTATACATTTTATGTGTCCTTGCTTTCCTGCTGGTCAGCGCACTGCTAGAGAAGCTGCCAAAATTCAATCTTTTTCTACACTGCATACAGAAGATATGAGTCTTTGGATTGATGAACCTGGATCACTTAATGCCTCCTGTTTCCAGGCTCATAATGACTAAGAGCACAATCCTAACCATGTCCGCTCAAAAGTAAGCCCCATTAGGTCTTCTTCTAGGAAATGTCTTTAGGATTGCAGCCTAAGGCACACTCATTGAGTTCACAAGCATGAACTCAAAGGGTGTGATCAAAAACACCCACTTTAACCGTATGGTCAGTTTCACAAATGGGATGGTTTAAGAGTTGTTAAAAGACATACAAGTGTTAATGATTTTGCACATGTGATCTTAAAAAGATAGCAATATAAATTATTTTTGTTTTGCTAAATTTAGTATTAGTATTTATCTCTTGTGTACATAAAACTACCGTACGTATATTTAGATGAGAGAATTTCTGACCTTGCTTTAATGCCAGGAATGGTTGTTGTTGTTTAATTGTTGTGTCCAACTCTTTGTGACCTCATGGATGGTAGCACGGCAGGCCTCCTTGTCTTCCAATACCTTCCAAAGTCTGTCTTCATGTGATTTGTGTAATTTTATCAGGTTTTGTTTTTTAAAAAATCCATCAGACATAAAAGAAAAAAAATGAGTGTTTGAACAAACTGGGATTCCCTGTTATGAGAGGCCCCCAAATGAAAACTTTTGAGCATAATTTTAGTGAATGGTGGATATTTTGAAAATTTTGAAGAAAAAAATGGAATTGATGAAAGGCCGTGATAAGGTAACGGCAATGTGAGCAAAGACAGTATTTAATATTGAGGGTACCATATCTGAAAACTCTCATCCATTTCAACAGGAGATCAGATACAAAGAACAGTGTCCAGTGTATTGAACTCTCTTCAACTGAATCTTAAAACTTTCCAACAATGGATGGCAGTTAATAGAGACTGGATGGTGCTATTGAAGACACTGAGATTTGTCAGAATCTGGTCAAGAAAATTTAGTGTTTTCGATTGCTATGCTCACATACTGAAACGGGCCTCCACTTTTGCTGTAATCCAAATGTCTTGTCACTCCTGTCTCTGTTGCCAGGAAACTTGAAAATACAGTGGCGCTTCACGTAAAGAACGCCTCACGTAAAGTATGTTTCACGTAACAAACAAAAATTTCTCTAGGATTCTGCTTCACGTAAAGAACACATTCGTTGGCTGTTGGGGCAGACGCGCTGGCCAGCAGCCTGTTTAAAAAGCGTCAGGGCTGCCTAGTGCACCTGCCCATAGTGAAAGCAACACTTCCATGCTGTTCCTCCTGTGGCCAGGTGTCCGCTGGGCAGAGGGAGAGAAGAGCAGTGGAGAAGAGGGAAGCAGCTCAGGGCTAGCCAGAAGGGAGCAGGGGAGAGAGAGGCTCAGCATGAAGAGGAGGAGAAAGTGGGGAGACACTTGGAAAGTGTCTTGGATTGCAGCCTCCTAACCATGTCTACCCAGAAGTAAGCCCCATTGTGTTCAGTGGGTCTTATTCCCAGGAAAGTGTCTTTAGAACTGCAGCCTAAGTAGACTTCATAAGATCATGCACATTGAATGCACGTTTTGAATTCATTCCCAGTGTTCTGTCATCATTTTTACATCCAGTTACTATTTTTATATGAATATTTTGGGGTTGTGGAACCAATCGTCTGAGTTTCCATTATTTCCTATGGGAAAATCAGCTTCACGTAAAGAATGTTTCACGTAAAGAACATGCCTCCGGAACGAATTAAATTTATGTGAGGTGCCACTGTATAAAATTACAGTATTAGTTAAAAGTGTCCCCCACAGTTCACCTTGCTAGTCATCACTGACTCTAGGGTGGTGCTTATCAGTGTTACAAAGGTGAAGAGGCAGCATTGTCTGAAAACATCTCCATGGTCATGTGGCCGGCATGACTAAACATGAATGATGCACAGAACACTGTTCTCTTCCCACCAAAGTGGTACCTAGTCATCTACTTGCAGTTACATGCTTTTGAACTGCTAGGTTGGCAGGAGCTTGGCGAGTAATGGGAGTTCACTCCGTTGTGCAGTACTCAGGTATCAAACTCCAGACTGCTGTCCTTCAGTGTGACAAGCACACCATCTTTAATCACTGAGCGACCACTGCCATGTACCAGCATTAGAAGTGCATTAACACATTTGATACCATTTGATACTCCTCAGTGTTAAACCTTGACATTGATGCCCAGGTGTTTGTAATCTGTCTACATCTATCTACAGTGATAATGCAGTGCATTTGTAATGCAGTGATATGTTTACATTTTCAGATATATAATTTGTTCTGCAAAAGGATATAAACCATTTCCAACTACATTGAGGTATCTCTTCCAGGAAGTATAACTGCCAGGTTTATTGTGTACAAAGCACCAAATTTCATCTTGCCCTTAATGTGAAGGTTTTTCGTCTTAAATTTTCAGTGAAACCTAACATTTTATTAAGACCACAATCCTAACCATGTCTACTCAAAAGTAAGCCACATTATGTTTAATGGGTCTTACTCCCAGGAAAAGTGTCTTTACAATTGCAACCTAAATTGTGAGCGCATGACACTTCCCAGAAGCTTATTTCAGATATGATCTTGCACTAGCTAAGGTATTAGGAATACACGGATACACATAAGAAGCCCGTGCTAGGTGTAATTTAAAAAAAAAACCTTTAGACACTTCTGATATCTGTCATTTCCATGACTAACTCCAGCAGCTCTCTGATAGGAAACGGTTTGGCACAGAGACGAAAAACTGCAAATCCTTTTGCAACAGGACGGCACTCAGATTAAGTTCCTGTGAAATCTTCTCAGTTGCTAATTTCACACTCGAGGGATGGAACTGTGAGCAGTTTACAGCGCATAAATCTTATTTTAATAACTGCTTCCTTGGGTCCTAAACAGCTTTTTATATGGCTGTCCTTCTTGCCTTTTTCAAAATAATTCTCTAATGATTAAGTGTTGTGGATGTAATCCTCTTTTAATTTTATAATTCTGGAGAGGTAGTTAGAGAGGATATAGTCGTCCTTTTGAACGGACAGTAAACATGATGTGATCTGTACAAGGGGGTGAAGATAGGACCGGTGGCTGCTTTGTCTGTTGTACTTGAAAGTTATTGATAGATTACTGACTTCTTGAATTTATATTATATACTAGGAGAATTGACCTGTCGTTGCAGAAGTAAAATATTTTTGACTTCAGGCACAGGTGGGCACCAGCAGGCACTGCTGGGTGATAGCATTTGGAACTGGGCAGCCAGCAGTGGGCACCAGTGGGCACTGGGCACCAACAGGTACCAGACTCTGGAAGGCAGTGGGGGGCAACAGTGGGCACCCTATCAGGCACCACCATGCAGTGGGGAGTGGGCAACAGTGGCCACCAGACATCCCTACTGGGCACCACATACCTCAGGCAGTAGGCATCACACATCCCTACCTGGCAGCAGTGGGTACCAGCTGGCAGCAGGCACAACTGGGCACTAGTGAGCAGTGGACACTAAGCATCCCTTCTGAGCACCAGAGACTGAGCGCCACTCCTGAAATTTCATGCTTCTAAGTCCAGGGATTGGGGCTGGGCATTGATGAGTTAACGTGCCACCTCTCACCTACCAACCCCCATCCAGTAGGTATTCTACTGCCCCAGATTGCATGAATCCTACTTTTCAGATAGGTTTATTTCAGGTGTAACTACAAAGAGCTATAACTGAAGGAAATTGTCTTACCAATCCTTTGACTATTTATTGGATCCAGATGTAAAATCTTCATTCTGGTATGAAGCATGGTTAATAAACTTTAATGATAAGTCCTATTAGCAGATGTTAGAAGAAGGTGTTGTGGAAAATGGCACATTTCACTATTGCAATGCAATAAACATGATCCTCCGTGGATTTTACATTTATAGAAGTGATCCTGTGTGTGAAATTTTATTCATTTATTTTCCTGAATACCTAGAAGCTACCCAGAACAGAACTGAAATACTGCTTTGTAAACTCTGTGGGCTCAGAATCACTGTATACAGACAAAAGTTGCATTGTGAAAATTAACTAACTCGCATTTTTTTAAAGAGCATTATTTATTGTATTTCTGTTCTGCCTTTCTTATCGGGTACAGAGCAGAACCAGTCTTGTAGGCCAAATGGGAAATTTATAAAGCAAAATACAGATAAAGAACAGTTTCTGCTAAAGGACAGGAGGATGAATGAAAAGAACTGAGTTGCTTCCATTTGTGGAAGGAGAGTTGCACTTGTTTAAGGAATCCTGCTGCTCATGAAAAGACTGTATAAAGTTAAACTCCAACAAAATAAATAAGGATTTTGGCTGTTTTCCTACTAACATGCCCCCCCCCCCCCCGAAAAGTCTAGGTGTTTAAGAACAAAAGAAATATAAACTCACTCTTAACAAACACAATTAAAATCTGGCCATGGTGACCCACGCCCTAGTGACATCGAGACTAGATTATTGCAACGCACTCTACATGGGGCTGCCTCTGAAGACGGTCCGGAAGCTGCAACTAGTCCAGAATACGGCGGCCCGTGTGGTTGCTGGGGCTCATCAGTTTGACTCTGTCGGGCCACTGCTTCAGCGACTACACTGGCTGCCCATTCGTTTCTGGGCTGAATTCAAAGTGCTGGTCCTGACCTTTAAAGCCCTAAACGGCTTGGGTCCAGGGTATCTGAGGGACCGCCTTCTTCTGTACAATCCGACCCATCACCTAAGGTCATCTGAGGGGGCCCTACTGACTGTGCCGCCACTAAAAGACGTGAGAGGTGTGGCAGCCAGAGATAGGGCCTTCTCGGTGGTGGCACCCATGCTGTGGAACTCCCTCCCCTTAGAACATAGGAAAGCTCCCTCAATACAGAGCTTCAGGTGGAGCCTAAAAACCTTTTATTTTAAAAAAAGCTTTTAAATGGGGCAGGGGTTGGGGGTAGTTTTATTATGTTTTTATATATTATTGTTTTAACAAAGTTTTTAGTCTGTTTTAATCGCTTCAGTTTTAAATCTAATTGTATTTTAGGTGTATTTTAATTATGTTTTAACTTCTATTTATTATTATTTTAATGGGCTCCCTCTTGCAGGGGAGGAAAGGAGGGGTATAAATTAGGAAATAAATAAATAAATAAAACAAAAAAGAGTTGTTGTTATACACAAGTGCAGAATGTACGTATGTAAAGCTGGATGTAATCAAATTTTTATCTGGTACCAGAAATTGTATAAAGATGTTGGTGATTCTTTTTGGAAAGGCTGTTCATAAATGGTGCTACTTCACAGGTTGTTCAAGAAGTCCTCACGGATGCTGCTTCTCAAACAGAGAAGAAGCGCCTCCCACCTCTTGCCTGTCTTGTAGAAGGGGAGGTAAATATGGGAGATAATAAAGAGCTGACGTACCAACTTCAAGCAATTCCCCATATTGCTTTGAAACAAAATGAAATGAGCTCTTTTTCAAGTACAAATCCAAACTGGTTATCTATGGATTTGGTACTTGTGGCTTTAACTAACTGCAAGTTCTGAATTTATGGGTTTGACTGAATCTGAATGTGACCGGAGCTGTGCTCCAGCTGCATACAGTGGGTCTTTTGAGGGCCAGAAAAGGGCCACACACAGCCTGTCTGACCCACAGAAGGCCTACTGAGGTCTCCAGAAGGCTGAAAATCATAATTTGCTATTTTCAAGGCTGTTCATGCTTGGAAGTTCCCTTTTGACTCTCCCCACCATCCACGCCCACCCGAATTTCCAGCAACAGCACAGAATTTAAAGAACCTGTTCCTTCTCCTGTATTATCCCACCCCTGACTGCAACAAAGGAAATCCCCCATTTATTCCATGGGCATGGCAGGGTGCATCTCAACTTGGCCAGACTGAAGGTTATGGTGTGGGGCAGTGTGAGCTGACCAAGCTTCTCCACTGTGATTCTGTGGAAGAAAACAGGACACTCACAACTCAGTGCCTGTCTCAACATTACTTTTCAAATATTCCCCTGCTAGTCCTCCCTCCATCCAACCAGCCAGCCAGGCAGCAACATGAATGCACCCACCCTTTCTGCAACTGAATTCCAAGAACTCTGCTTGTCCTGGCTTCCTGTATCCTCCTCTGCTTGCTTGAAAACGTTGTGTAGCAAAGTGGAAGCCCTTGACCCTATGTGAAGCAAGCTTGCTCTGTCTCCTCCCTCACCCCTTTCTTCCCCTTTGGCAGGTTGATACAGCTGGAACAGACTCCTGCCTGAGATTATCATGAGCCTTTTTTGACCTGGTGGGAAGAAAGTAGACCACAATCTACCTGTGAGCCATTTTGGGCCAACATTTCATATTCTCAACAGGGACCAAAAGTACACCTGAGAGATAGGCAGAAATAGGTTTAAATTACTTTGAGACCTCTACTCAGAAGTAAGTCCCATTAGAGTCAATGGAGCTTACTCCCAGGAAAATGTGGTTAGGATTGCAACCTTTGTTTTACTTGTTGCAAAACTGTTTTTGCTTTTAACTGTATGTATGCTTACTTCAAAAAATGTGCAACATCCAAAAGTACATAGAAGCATTTTTTAAAATTAAAATAGACCATGCAAGAATCGGTTGTAGTTAAGAGTCACTACCGGGCCTGTGTTGCAAATAAAATTTATAATGAGTATGAAGATACTTCCTAAAGCAAAATATTGGATGAATTTCAAAGAAATCAAAGCCTCTTTTGTAAGACTAGTTAATTTTTAAGGGAGTTTTGCATGTCCCAAATTCTAGCTATATTGGCCTGACTTCATATAAGGCATATCCTTATAATTTCCCCATAGGTACTTCTACATTCCCTTAGAATGGTTGTATAATTTTATAATTTAAAATATACTACAACTAGGATTCCTCAATGAGTAGTGTTTTAAAGTAACTGTTTGCAACCTGTCCTTACAATTGCAAGCAGTTTGCTGGTCATACTGTGTTTATTTGCTTATAAAGTAGTGATTTGTGGTTGTGATGTTAAAATGCTAACTGTGGTAGGAACTTTGATAGCGGTGCTATCCTATGACAGCTGTTTTCCCCATATCATATAACAGATGTGCAACATTAATTGCAGTGTTTACTGCTAGGCAGAGCACTTTATGGAATGAAAAATCAATAAAAGATAATCAAGCCATATTCTCTTGACATCGGAAAAGCTCTGTGCATTTAGGTGATGATTTAAAAAATGTGTTTGGCAAGTCCCATGATTTCTTTATGGTCCTACCTATAATGAACTTCATTTTGCTCTTGTGTTCAAATGCAAATGCAGGAAAACGTTTTTACCTGTGAGACTTCTGCAAGGTGTTTTGTTTTTTTTAAAGGAGTTTTTCTTTAAGTTGCGTTCAGGATGTGCATGATAGCCCAGGAAGTTAGTTATGGTACGGAAGGTTCAAGGAATACAAAACCAGGAATATTTGGAGCATCCTTTAAGCTGGTGACGGACCATGCCCCGCTGACATGGCTGCAGAAAATCAGGGACACAAACACAAGGCTAAATCTGTGGTATCTCATCCCTCAGCCATTTGGGTTTTCTGGGACATATCAGAAGGGGTGGGCCCACTCTAATGTGGACTTTCTTCCCTGGAAGAAAGCAGGGCTAGAAAGGACACAAGAGGAAGCCCCCACACCTGTCTTTCTGAGGAGGGGAGGTGTGGGGACAAAGAGCAGAAAGGAGAGGAAGAGCGCCTAAAGTACACTCAGTGCTCCCTAAAGTTGGAAGAGTCCCTGGAGAAGAGAAAAAGCAAGAGAGGAGAGAGGTGCCTGCCAATGCTGAAGCAATATGGGGAACCAATACACTGCTGAACCAATATGGTGCTGAAGCAATACCAGAGCCAGCCTTCGCAGGCACTGACTTATGGCCCAGACTCTGAAATCTACTTGCCCTGGTATCTGCCCCTGGACATGTCCTGGAAGAGAGGAGGAAGAGGGGATGAGCCAATATAAAAGGGATGTGCAGGAAACTGTAAGAGCACTTGGCAGGTGGTAAAATGGCCGGGATCATCAGACCCCTGTCCTGGCCATGGGGTGTTGAAAGTACCACCGGGCCAAGGCAGAGAAGACCTTGTCCTACCAAAGATTATTTGAAGACATTTGGAAGAGGAAGCGCTGTTGTTGCTGTAACATTTCTGAAGATGCTGCACCTGTAAAGACAAACAAACACAGAGTAAAGTTTCTTGATACCCAGTGTTTTTATACTTACCTGTGTCATGGAGTATTCTGTGATGACCATGGCAGAAGACCATGGTAGAAGAAAACCTATTCCAAACCCCTCCTTGTAATAACCCAGAGTTGTTATATACCAGGAGTGGGGCAGAAGTGTCTTTCTGCACTTTTGTGACACCCCCAGGTCAGCACAGGATTTATGCCGGGGCTTATGCTGGCCTAAGTGGAGATCAAAATTGCAGCCTTGTTCTTAACTTTTTTTTTATCATACCACAACTTTTGAAGTTTTATGAAGAGCACTATAGAAATGAATTAAATAACTAAAAGAGAAGGCTTTAATAGGGTCAATTTTAAATTCTAATGTAGTGCCTTAAAGAGATTTTTTTAACAGACATATTTCTATCTTAGTAAACATGTGAAAATGTCCATGTTTCAGTCTGTGTGAGAAAATGTTGGCAGAGCACCAGCAGGCAGCATGAGATTGGATTTATATACAGAAAACATCATATCTAATTGGCCACCTGTTAATGGCAGCTGCTGCAGAGCTGTGCACTCAAATGTTAATGCAAATCCTGTTGATGCTACTTGAGTATGTGTTTGGATGGTGCACCAGAGCTTCTAGAGTAATTTTTGCCCTACTTTACAACTTTAGAAACCTTTACTCCAAAGAGAAACTAATATAGTTGTATTTTATTTTCTTGATTTACCTCCCTAGACTGGTAGACCTAAAATCTTTCATTATTGCCTTTTATTATGAGGGGCCATAACTGAGGATGCTTGAGTTATATTCCTGTTTTGAATTTTTTCACCTTAACTTTTTCACATTTTGGTCTTGACAAATATGTGTGTATTTAGGAGCAAGCCCAGAAATCTAGTACTTAGAAGAGACACTTCGAGCACAATACTAACCATGTCTACACAAAAGTAAGCTAGTTTGTTCAATGGATCTTATTCCCAGGAAAGTATCTTTAGGACTGCAGCTTTATCTATCTATCTACAGTATTTATATACCGCTTTTCAACTGAAAAGTTCACAAAGCAGTTTACAAGAAAATGAAAAAAATTAATAGGTAATGGATTAATCAGCACATATACTTCAAGGATCTCTTTTGTAGACGGGGAAGGGGATAGTGTGTGCCCCTCATGCCACACAGTCAGATGTAGGTGCAAACACCGTATTCTTCAGTGGGGAGGTAGTGAAAATGAAGTAAAAATGCAATCAAATTGAAAATGTACAGTATTTATATTTAAGGCGACATTGTTTTGGCACTTGACATAGAGAGCAGTGGTTCTGAAGGATTTTGATGGAAGAAGGGAAGAGATGGGTTTAGAGCAGTGGTTCTCAAACTTCCCAATGCCGTGACCCCTTAATACAGTTCCTCATGTTGTGGGGACCCCCAACCATAAAATTATTTTACTTGCTACTTCATAACTAATTTTGCTACTGTTATGAATAGTAATGCAAATATCTGATATGCAGGATGTATTTTCATTGTTACAGATTGAACATAATTAAAGCATAGGGATTAATCATAAAAACAATACATAATGATAGATAGATAGATAGATAGATAGATAGATAGATAGATAGATAGATAGATAGATAGATAGATAAGGGAGGGAGGGAGGGAGGGAGGGAGGGAGAGGGAGGAATGGGAAGGTAAATACCTGGGTGAGAGGAGGGCTTCATAGGATTCGGATCTTAGGCAGCAGAGCCAGCCACTGTTTCCTGGGAGTAAGTCCCATTCATATTATGGGACTGACTTCTGAGTAGACTTGCATAGAACTGGGCTCTAAGGCTGCAATCCTCCCCGCCTCCAAGGCTCCACATTGTCTCACAGCTGCTCAGAGGCTCCTTCTGAGCTGCTTCTCAGCAGCTTCTTCCAGCCGCAGCAGCTCCAGCGTTTCTGCCAGGTCTTCCCACCTGGCCCCCTGCACCAGGAGTCTTTAAGCGACCCCCAAGAAAGCTCCAGGCGACCCCCAAAGGGGTTCCGACCCCCACTTTGAGAAACACTGGTTTAGAGGAAGGGAACAGAAATTGCAAAGCAGAGAATTGCAAAGAAGTGAGTTTTGGAGATTCTTGGGAGAAGACAGAGCAAGAGGGGAATTTCACAGCAGAATACTGTTAGAATATGAGATTACAGATATGTTTGGGAACCCTAGAACTTTTGGGTGAGCTGTATATATAGAGAGAGATAGAAGTACTGGACTCTACCACATAATCCCAACATAGATTTTCCAGAACACAGAATCCCAACATAGATTTTCTTAATTCTGCCTTAGAAAAATAGCCAGTACAAACTTCAGAAGCACCATTGAAGTGCTAGGGCAAAAGTCCTCTTTGCCTGATAAATCCATTTGCTTCCTGGTTCCTGCTGGGTACATAATTTGCTATTTGGTTATGGCTGCTCCAGAGGGTGCTAGGAAGTTTAGGATTGAAGTCCTCTATAGAAGGTCAGCCTAATCCTATGATTCCCAGTGACTGTAGGAACTGCAGTGCCAAAATGTTGTATCTTGTGGGTTCTGGGAAGCTGCCAGAGATCTCCTTGGAGAGGGGGGTTCTCCTTGGGGAAGACCTTGAGAGGTCTCAAGGTTTTCAACCTGACATGGAGGATAGGCTTCCTCATAAGCTGGTTCCTCCCCATGCTTGCTTGACCTTCCCCCATCCCTGAACTCCCAAAAGTCTGCACTGTCACTCAGAGCTCTGGGTGCTGTCTGTCTAGCACTGGACACAGTGCTGTGCTCCTACCTCTGAGATGCTGGATAGGTTCATTATTGCAAATTTATGACATCTACTGGGACTGGAGCTTACTTTTGTGTTCTGGCCCATTAGGATTGTGCCTAAGGCTGCAATCCTATGCATACTTTCCTGAAAGTGAACCCCACTGAAAACAATGGGACTCTTTTGAGTAGACAAGTTAGTCTACACTTCAAATACAAACTGCAAAAAACAGAATATTGTACAAAAGCAGAATTTTTGGAATGTAACTTACTATTTATGTAAATAAATCAGATAACAAACATATGGTGTAATTGCTGGAGATAGCACATTCCAGTTTTGTTAGGAAGTTGTTCTGACAAAATACTTCAGTACTAGATATACAATATGTACCCATATTTCTGCTTCATATAACATATCTGTTCCTCTGCTTGATTATATATGGACCTAGAAAAGGATAAGCAATAGTATTTTTGACAGCATTTCTTCTTTAAGTGTTTGACTGCATGTTTGGAAATCAAACATTTTTGCATCTGAGTTGAAAGAAAGAAAGAAAGAAAGAAAGAAAGAAAGAAAGAAAGAAAGAAAATAAATTTATAAAGGCACATCTATTTGACTTTTACACATTAATTTTCATTAAGCTTGTTCTACGTTCATTTACGTTGCAAGGAAATTAATGGCACTCCTGCAGCCTTCATGGGGAATGAATGAGCTCTCATCCTTCTGTCCCTTTCATAACCCTTCTTTTTTACATTCTGCCATGGATGGAGTGTCAGTGATTGCACAAGAAGAATGTTTGGCTGCCTCGAGGAGGGTGTGAGCATTCTGAAAATGTACCAACTGTTTCAGGTCACTTACGGCATCAGCACCTTATTCCTTCTGAGTGATTTATTTGGCAAGTGGCTCATTGAGTTGCCAAAAGTTTTACGTAAACTAAACATATGAGAAAAAGATTCTAATTTATCAACCTGAGGCAAAGGGAACCATTTGTTAATCGTAGAAAAGGGTAATTAGTTTATTTCTGGACTTTATATTCTGTTTCATTCAAAAGTGATACAAAAATAATATGCATATTCTTGTTGCGTGATGGGACAGAGGAAAGATATATTATAGCCCCATTCTGTGCTTCCCAGAACCCAGTGGTTGCAGCCAAAATGGCTTGTGCTAGAAAGCAGCGGTGAGGCTATGAGGCTTCCTTATCCCTTGTAACAAGGCAGCCCCAATGGATGACCTTAGATCTGCATTCACTGTTGTGTGGGCACAAATTAGAGGAGACCCATGTCAGGTCTCTCAGACTGGGAGTCTGAATCAGGATATGGTGGTAGGGCCGCCTCAATATCTGCCCTCCCTCCTCATCAGTTTACCCCACCCTTCCCACCCCCTGGAATTCCTCACTATCTGCCCCACAACCTACCAGTCTTATGCCCTGTTGAGTGGCCTCCATCCTACACTGACCCAGCTCTGGCACTGGCGACTGTCAGTGGTAGGCTTTATGGCACATATGTGATAATGTGTGCAGACAGTGGGCCAGCATGAGCCAGTTAGGATTGGATAGTAGGTTAGCTTACTGAGATGGTAGCACATACAGATAAGGTACTCATATGCATAAGTATCAATCAAGACGGTGTAAATGCCAACTGAATTTTTTTTCCCTATTAAACCAGACATGATCAAGACCCTTACTGGATTGTCCAAGAACTCCAACCCATCAAACTTCACTATGAATTATCCATGCATATAATTCACATATGCATGCTCACTATTTGATCCTTGAAGCATCAAATGGTGGATTACATGAACCAGCTATGGAAGATATACCAAAGATCAGGGTGGGCAGATGCCGGTTCGGGCCTACTTGCCCGAACCGGATCTTCCCATTTCCCCGCCGCTGACAAACCGGCAACGGTGGGGAAACGCAAAAACATAGCGGACCGGTTCAGGCCAGCCGCCATGTTTTTGCGCCCACTGCGCAAGCGCCAACATTGGCATTTGCGCAGTGCCTGCTCTGAAGCAGGCCGGCCCACTTCGGGGCAGGCACCATGCAAGCGCCAATGTTAACGTTTGCGCAGTGCCTGCTCTGAAGCAGGCGCCCGCTTCAGGGCAAGCACCGCGCAGGCGCCAACGTTGGCGCAAGCGCAGTGCCTGTACTGAAGCCGGCCTGCCAGCTTCAGTACAGGCACTGCGCAGGCGCCAACATTGCCCATCCCTCGCCCCGCCCCTGACCCGCCCCGTGACCCCGGCGTGGCCCCTCCCACTTCCAGCGAACTGGATCTTTGGCCAGGCCGGGCCCACCTCTGCCAAAGATGTGATATATTGCTCAGTAGTTTTCACTGAAGTCAGCTTGTATATTATAATGCAACACAACTCAACCAATGTACTATCAGTGGAATGTGAGGTGCTGTCTAATAAAATGTGAGAGACTTCCAGTCCCGCTACCTACGAGTGAAACCAGCAATGCAGCCTCACAAGTGACGGTAGGAAGCCCAGAAGGCAGACCTCCAACATACACTTTTGCACTTTTGAAAAAGTCCTCCCATCTGCTTTGATCCTCTTACCTGTATTTGTCACATCATGTTGATTCTGGGCTCCCAGTCCAGTAACTAGTGATGAATTCTAGTGGTTACTTTTGGTTGTACTTCTGCTAGGTAGACAGTGCAAAGTTGTACAACAGTAGGGTTGCCATGATTCTCTTCCATAAAGTCGGGGCAAGACTGTATGTTCCATTTGCCAGTATGTGAACACAATCTCCCAAAATTGGGACTCTTGCTTGGTTTTCTAGGATATGTGGCAACCCTAAACAACATGCAACAAATGTTGAGAAACACTGCTCCAAACAATTATTTGGAGGATCACAAATGAGACTTTCCCACTCCCATCAGTTCAAATACATTTCCAGTTCTGAATTGGAAGCAAACCGTTTTCTGAAAACCATCCAGCAAAGGAGAAAATCAGCATTTACAGGAAAAGGCTGGGATGCAGGACGGAGAATGTGAATCTGAGACTTGTTTCTAAATCTCCACACTATTAAGAGGATCCTCTAAAACCCACCTAACCTGTGCCTTTGCAAAGAAGTGTGTCTGTATAAAACTGAATATAGTTTATCTGATATCCAAGAAATTGCATTCATACATTTAGTATTAAGTCTTAAAGCTCAAGGATGATAAATGCAAATGGTGCTCTGTATTTATTGTAACTGTCCATTGTCTAACAATTCACGATTGTAGGAGAAGTTAGCAAAGCACATAATGTGTCTGACTTTTTAAAAATCAGGTCATTTTATGACCATTGATAACATTGTGGCTAATTTATATCAAATCTCATGCTTCACAGCATAAGATGTTCATTTGCAGGGACTGCAAGAGATGAGAAAGAAAGGGAGCTTCCCACTATAATTACTTTTTCAGTTGAATAAATTCACTGTCAGATCAGGGGTTGCTTGGCTTCTGCAAGATGCAGCACAAGAGAAATGGGCAGAACACTAAGCCCTAGGAAGTTTATGAAAAATTTTAAATGGATGTTCATATTTTTTCCCCTTCAGGATAGTGGGTTGTGACAGAGTGATAGCAGTTGGAATTTACAAATTTTCTAACACAATGTTCAGCTGTATCTTGTGGTAATAAATCTAAAATACTTTTATTGCTAATTGCCACATCCAATTTTAGTGGCGTTGCTGCTGGTAGTTCATTATAATAAAGTGAATTTCCTTATTGTGTTCAATTCATGAGTGATCTTTAAAAAACACCCTTATTTATTAAGAAGCTCTCTACTGGATGGATGAAAATTAATTTGGCTTTTTAAAGTTCAGGTGTGAATTGACATGCCTTCTATGACTCTTTTTATTCCTGATGTCACTAGTGCTTAATAAGGCAACCTAGAGGCATTTACCGTATTTCCCAGCTTATTACACGCACCAGACCATAAGATGCACCAAAGTTTAGAGGAGCAACACAAGAAAAAAATGTTCTGAACCGAATGGTGTACTAATATAATAAAATATAGCAGAATAATATTACAACCATGTAAAATCAACAGTGATATTAAGAACTATCATCACTGTCATTAAAAAATGAGAATAGACTTTAAGGTTCAAGCACTTTTCTAATTTTCTGGAAAACCCAAGAACTCCTCATTTGCAACCTCTAGCAAACCAAATTCTGTGCATCTGCAAGCCTCAGTTGCAAGCCTCCCCCACTCCTGGAAAGGATTGCAGCCCTAGGAACCAGATCCTGTGCATATCTACTCAAGTGCAATCCTCCCCCACCCCTGGAAAGGATGGATAGGATTGCAGCAGCAGAGACCTCTCTCTCCTGGGCTGCTTCCACCTCCACTCTTCCCACCAGTGCCCCCTTGTTTTTGCCTGCCTGCCTCCATTATCTGCTATTCCTCTGGGCTCCATTCGTTTCTTAGGGAGAGGTGCCTGTGGGGAAGCCTCTGTCCCTCCTCCCCAGCTTGCCCTCACCTTCCTATAGGACTGCTGTGCCCAAGGAGGCAGAGCACAGCTGCAGATGGTGCTCCAGGATTGGCCCCTTCACTCCATAAGATGCACAGACATTCCCCCCCACTAGGGAAGGAAAAAAGTGAGTCTTACAAGACAGCAAATCTGGTATTTCTATGGCACCACTCATACCTTTATTATTAGAGGAATTCTTGAATATTTTTATTTGCAGATTTTGTTTATTCCTAAGGAAAAGTACAGAAAGAAATGTGTTTTTATTCTAATGATGCATTTTTATAAACTATAATTATAAATTATAAACCTATAAAGATTCACTAGATAGGGGATATAGGTGAATAGTGTTAGCAGATGCAGCCACAATCATGCTGCTCCCCAACCATTTCAGTCCATCTCCAGTAAACAATATGTAGTTTCCTTTGCTGATTTCAACTTGTTTTTGTTGTTTTTACAAAAATGGTTTTAGGGTGGTTGTTTATTTTTTATTTATTTTTTTACAAAACAGGAAGGGCAAAATGTTGTGTGATGTGTTTTAATTTCAAGATCACAAACAGAGCTCTATTTTTATATTTTGCTCTGATATTTATTTATTTATTTAGAGAATTTTTATCCCATTTTTCTCTGCCAGGCCAACTCGAAACAGAAAAAACATTAAAACCATCTCTCTCTCTCTCTCTCTCTCTCTCTCTCTCTCTCTCTCTCTCTCTCTCTCTCTCTCCCTCTGTGTGTGTGTGTGTGTGTGTGTGTGTGTGTATATATATATATAACATTTAAAACTACATTAATTGTATTCAATTTCTATATATATAAACTATAAAGACAGGGTGACCAATGACCAGAAAAACCCAGATTTGTCTGGATTTTTAGCCTCCTGTCCAGGTGTCCTACATTTTGGCTTCATTTTGAAATTTCGCGATAGTGCACAGCACTCCATCATGCCATATGTCGTTGGATTCGTATTGAAGAGCAGAATACAATGCAACAATCAGTTTGGAGAGATCTCCTTTCTATCAAAAGTTATTGTCAAAAAACCAAAAAACAAAAAATGCACTTTTTGGCAATTTTTTTAAGCAGGTAGGAATTTTGGCCTGGGATTAGGAATTTTGGCCCTGGGGTTCAGGAATAATCTGGTCATCCTGCTATAAAGGTATAATTTATATGGACACATTAACTGGAACAGAATATAAAAAATAACTTTCCTGGGTTGGTATACAGGAAAGTTGTACACCACTGGACCTGAAGAAGGGCTTGCTTACTTTTTCAGATGCAGGTTCACTTTGAGGAAAGAAAATATGTATAAAGTCTATTGGTATGATTGCCATTTTTAAAGGTTTTTATAGATCAGACCCAACACCACTTGTGCATGGAAACTTTTGTGGGTGATGAAGAACTGATATATTATGTTTTTTATAGTGTAATCATATCAAAAAGTAGGTCAGATTATCTTTATGTATATCAGGTGCAGCTGTCCAGATTTAAAGAGCTGATTTGTATGTAGCATATTACAGAAGCATGGCCTTGAGCATTTTAAAGAGATATTAATTCTTAATGCAGACAGAGGCTTAGCTATGACACAAAGAGCACAATCCTAACCATGTCTACTCAAAAGTAAGCCCAATTGTTTTCGATGGATCTTACTCCCAGGAAAGTGTCTTTAGGATTGCAGCCATAGGGCAAAATCCATAGCAGTTATGGGTCCATGTAGTTATGTCACCCACGAGTGTTATCTTATGGAAAGTCATCTTAACTGCTCTGGAGCAAAGGGCTTAATTTCACTTTAGGATATAGGCCACATTGGGGATATCAGAGAGTCTCACTGTAGTCAGGTAAGCAAAGGGCCAAGAAAGCAGTGATCCTGAAATTTTGACATCCACAAGCAAATGTCCATGTCCAGAAAGAGGTTCAAAGGGATGTCCACAGGTTTTCCAACTTAAGATGAACTAGCCAGAGCAGTGAGGGCCAGTTGAAATTCCATAAAAGCCGTTTATCCTGTGACATTGCTAAGAGTTTGTGGGGGGGCTGTGTGACCTACCCACGTGATGATGACGCACATAGGGGGTGATGGCCACTTCTGTGGGGGAAGACACCACTAGCAACCAAAATAACTACTTTCAGGAATATCATGATATTATACCATTTGAATGTGCACTTTAAGTACAGTACAAAGAACAAAGCTGAATTGAAAGAAAAAACAAAGTGAAATACATCAATTCTATCAAAACCAGAAAAACAAAAATGCAATTTTTACATTACTAAAAAAGTACTGGGACAGTATGAAAAAAGAGTACAGTACCTCTTCATGCCGCCTTCAGGGTCTTTGTTGCACAGGGCAACTGTGGTAACCAGAGGAGTTTGGGTTAGTTAGCCTGTCAGTTGGCTCCCCAGATTGCTTCTTTTAGCTGGAAGTGGGAGAAAATTGTAATAATGAAAAAACACATGAAATCACAGCTTTGTGCACTTCTCATTTTTGTTAAAAAAGAATCTTCAAAAAATGTATTTGGTTTTTTTAATTATTCTTTAATAGGAGGTGCATAGTTAATGTCTGTGGTTGCATCTGCTCACACTATACAATCTATATCACGTACACTTCAAAGTGATTATAATTTAAAACAAAATAAAAACATAACTCTATTTTTCTGTGCTTCCAACTTTGGGAAATGCTGAAATCCATGAAAAAATAAAACTATTTTTTTCACCTTTACCTATTGCATCCAACTTCTGTGCTGTCTTTTGGGCTTATCTTAGATGGGAATTGAGGTTAAGTACAACCAGCTTCATTCCTACTTTGGGTGAAATCCAGAGTAACTATGGGAAGTCCTTGCTCTGGTGTAAGAACAATTTTCTCTGGATTGCAATATGAATTTCCCATAGGTTTTCACTAGGTGGTGCCTTAACTACGGGTGCACATAATGTCTCTTATGTACTCCCACAGTTACTCTGGATTGTAGGGTTTGAGAATGCAAAATTATCAGCAATCCCAACACAAAGTATCTACTAATTTGGGGGAGAGGGAGGGGGAGGGATGTCCCTCCTTACGAGTTGTGAGGCTGTAGTTGGACTACCCCAATATGTATAATGAAATGGTCACAACTTTTCAAATTCTTAGCAAGGAGAGTGCTAAGCTTGTGATCCTCACGGAAAAGAGAGTGAGCCATCTGCTGATAATATTGATGGCATCAAATCCCATGTTTCTTTGTCAGCATCCTCATATTGCCTAGGAGGCTTTTAAGTTGGCATTTACTAGATTCATGACATGCAGATCTTTAATTACAGTTGACCAAAATATGCCTTCTGGCTGCTGCTTTTACTAGGGCCCTGCGTGCTGAGCATTTTGCCCATCTGTGTATATATAATTAGCAATTAACATAGTTAGGTGATGGAAACTACCTTAAACACACTGCGTTTGTGCACATGAAAGAGTTCCTGCTTTACCATGTAACTTTCACTTGCATTTTAAATTGCGGTTTTTTTCCTGGGTGTTCTTTTGAACCTTACCCCCACCCAAAAATTAAAAAAAAACTTTTGCCTTATATAGCATCAGCCCTTTGGTTCATCAGTCTCAGTATGTTTGGCACAGTCAGATTGGTAGCAGCTCTCCATTGATTCAGGCAGGGGATGTTTCCCAGAAACTGGGTTTGAACCCTGGACTTTCTTGTCATTGTTGGAGACAGAGATTTTTTTATTTTCCTTTTCGGGGCACAATCCACAATCTTCTTAAAACTGTTATAAAATTTTAACCAGAGTTTTTGTCCATAGTTCAGTATAAGAACTATGTATAAGAACTATGTATAAGAACTATACACAGTTCTTATACTATGTATAAAAACTATACACAGTATAAGAACTATAAGTTCACCCACTACACGTTTAGAAAAAGAATCTCGAAGTTATTAACTGAAAGAACATTTAGAGTTGCTGTCAAGAAAGAGAAATTCTTTTGTTTTTCTGAACCAGTATGGCTCAAAAGTTATTAAGCAATCTTTCTGCGCCTCACAGGGGAAATTCATCACCGCCTTGGACTATGATGTTGTTACTGGTGGGAAGCCACCATCAGCAGTGCCCTGATGGGAATAAAACCAAACTCTGTTTAGAATTAACTTCTAGTACTTATTTTTTGTGCATCCTATGGAACGGAGTAAACATCAGAATGCTTCAGTGCCCATATGTAGAGCTGAAACAGATAAGGACGTTGCTGGACTGTAACATTTAAGATTGTAGGTGATGGCCTAAAAATTTGAATGCCTCTTTTCCCCTCAAAATGTTCTCTATGCACACAAACATGGCAGCATACCGGCAAGAAAGATATCAGAGAATCTTTCCCCATCAAAAGATTATGATATAGGTTAATGTATCAAAATACACACCCACAAACCTCATTAATATTCTTTAGTGTTTTATTTATGTGTCTACTTTTGTTCTTTAGTCCACATATGACATCTTTCTTCTAATATTTAGTTAACAGTCTGTGTGATCTGTTTTAGTAATTGCTTACCAGTGGTGGATCAAGTTTTGTTGTGTTAAAAAAATCTTGTATTCCACAAACAAAGAAGCCCTGTAGGCCCTAATTAATGGGTATTTTTGGGTTTGTAACAGAAAGATATATTGCCTAATATTACATTCCCTGCAGTCGTATGCTAATTAAAAGGCATAATATATACAATTGCTCTCCATCATAGTGATTGAAAGCTTGCAAAGATGCTTTCTTTTGCCTGTGGGGAGAATACAGAAGACACCATCAGTCACCATGATGTGCTTGAGGTATATATATACTCCCATTTTGGATGCAAACCCATGTTAGCCCTATAAAGGAAAGAAAAACTTGGGAAGTCTTTGATTTCCTAATTTGATATGCAATAAGCCACTGTATCTTCATTTAATAAGCTATTACAGTGACAAGCCTGGTCTCAGTAGACAAATACCTGCTTTGTTTAAAATGGCTGTACAAATCCTTGCTTTTCTCTGATGAACTGCAACAAACTGATGCACATTCTGCATGCATTGTGCTATTAAGAATCTTGGAGGCTATATAGACTGACTAGTTTTCTATAGTTTTTCTCACTCTCGTGTTAACTCTACATTTAAGATCTGTAAGTTTTCAAAAAATCTGTTTAAAAAAACACAAAATGCCAGATTATTTTATTAATCTGTTATTAAATATTTTACTGCTGCCTCTGTTTTCAAAAATACTTTAAAAATACAAATGTAATTGCAATCAACTTCCCAACTATTTCTATTAAGAATAAAAAAGTATTACAAAATTGTTGGTTGGTCATATTGAATAAATCCAGGAAGCTGAGACTATCTTTTGCAAAAGATTGGATGGGATGCTTAATTGGACACTTTTTCCTGTTTATCTTGAATCTATAGTCAGCTTTCCTAATAAGGCCCACATAATGAGAAGAGTAGAGAGAGTGTTTAAAAAATCATGTAGTTCTGCAGCACGCATGACTTCCTAACCAAGTCTGTAGATTATAATTAAGTTGCATATACTGTATGTACTGCCAGGGAAGTAGCTCAAATTTTTAGCTCAGAGCTAAAAAAGGTAGAGATTGGGAGAAGGGCTGAGGCTGCAATCCTATAGACAGTTTCCTGGGAGTAAGACCCATTGAATACAATGGTGCTTACTTTTGAGTAGACATGGTTAGGATTGCACCCTTAGGCTAATCAAGGAGACACCAGTAGAAGTTAATGTTCATTTATTTGCATACCTTCTTAGTGGCCACAATTAAATGTAATTTAGTGGCCACCATGCAATTTTGATATGCAGGTTGCCCCACAGAGTCACCTCTCTCCAAATGGTAAATGTTAGAAACATCTGATCATAATAAAGGGAGGATAGATGCAATACTGGCAAATTCTACAATTCAAATTGTAGTTGTGGACATGTATTATGCTTGTAGTACCTCTTTGTGACTGATGCTTGAGGCCCTTGTAAGGGATAATTTGCTTTGACAGAGGATGTTTTGCTGTGTGTAGACAAGAGGTTGCAATTGCAATCTTTCTACTTAGCCTCAAATAAGAGTCCAAACTAGTGCTGACTATGTACATCTTCTGTGCAAGGATAAGCCGGATTCTTCTATACCAGGAATGTCCAAACATTTTGGCAAGAGGGCCACATTGTCTCTCTGACACTGTGTTGGGGGCTGGAAAACTAATTTACATTTCAAATTTGAATAAATTTACATATGGGAATATGGATTACAAAGCTTGCCCAAGGGCTGGATATTGGGAACTTGCCATGGGCCACATGAGGCTCACTGAGGGCTGCATCTGACCCCTGGGCAAGGGTTTGAACATCTATACCATCATGTTGTAGGATTATTAAGTGGAATGATTTAGACCATTAGTTCAGAAAAATACTCAAATAATTTGTCCTCTCCCTTGGCTAAACTATTCCCATTTTGAAATCTTTCTTTACATGCAAATATAGGGTGATTGAAAAGTAACTTCCTATTTTAAAATACTTATAAATTATTTATTTATAATTTTTGTCTAATTTTTGTAATTTTTGTCTCAAAATTTTTGTGTTTGATCTTTAATGTATGAGAATGTAATCTGTAAATTTAACCTGTTTGTATCTGTGTTTCAGATTGATTATTTTGTTTGAAGTTTGGAAACTCTACAAACATGGCTGGACGTCTTACCCTGCAGGAGCATGCCCAGCTAGTGGCATGTTGTGAAGTTTGGAAATCCGTTGTTCAAGTGCAAAATAATAATGCTTTCATGCAGTTAATTTATGCACTATGAGCACAATCCAAACCATTTAGGCTGGTCTAATTCACAGTCCATCTTTGCACTTGAACAATATAGGGAATTACTTTTCAATCACCCTGTATACAAGCTCGTATATGGGCTGACAGTGTACACTCTTGTGCCAAGGTCCTTTGATAGTCAGAAACCTCTGGGCTTTGTGCAAAACAGGTCAGTAAGTCCTAGGAGTCCAGTAAGACCTCAGTAAGTCCTAAGAGTACCTGGGGAGAAAAGAGGCATCCTCACCCAGTGTTAACAGCCTAAATAGTTTCTGAGTGCTATTTTGTGCTGCTTCACAAAAATTCCACCCTAATTTTTCCACCCTAAAAAAGGTGTTCCTTTTTTATAGGATATCAGCATAATCCAGAGTAACTACATGAGCTCTTAAGAGACATTTACATTGACGTAGTTACGGTGCCACTTAGTGGAAATTTATGGACAATTCATAGAGTAATCCAGAGTAATTTTTCTTATGTCGTCTTAAGAGCTCCTATTCTGGATTGTGCTATATGTCAGTGTACCTTTCTGTTGAGCTATTCACATTTTTAACTTTTATGTGCAGTATACACCTCACTCACGTACCCACTTTGGGTAGCTGGCATGACTTCACTTCCTTGTAGCTCTTCTACCTTTACCTGTCCTATATTTTGACTATTAAAATACTTCCTTTGCAGTTCTCCAGAACTGTATTATAAACCCTGACTTTCAGAGCCAATCTTGCTACATTTAATACTCCTGATTGTTGACTGATTGTCATGAACAGTTTTGTGTCTTTGTTTCACTGTCCACATTGCATGTCTGTAATAGCACAGCAGATATGCTTCACAGGTGACCTGTTTTCCTGTAGAAATATCTCTTTGTAAATAAGTAAGGGTATATTTATATATTCTTTCTATACTGTACATATTTTTGTGGTTAGCACACATCTGTTTTGCTGTGTCCAAAGTGAGATAAATTGTATTGGAAATATCAATTAACTATTTCTGCATTGCACTGATAATTGGGTAGTCCACAGCATTCCACATGTAGAGTCCCTTCATCTCACTGTACTTTATTTACATTTAAAAAAAATTCTTCTTATGAAGGCTCTTGAGTCTTGCAGTTACTGTTAAATCTATTTAGTTTCCTGTTGCTGATAAAAAGTTGTTCAGCGCTTTCTGGGCCCAGGAAGAATAGCAGCTGGTGTTCAGTCTAATGTGTAATATCCTGCTCTTTGCCATAAAGTGAAAAAAGAGAATGAACTTTACAATGTGGGGAAACAGGAACAGCCTTTTGTGTTTAATATAAATGTTTGATTCATTGTATTGAATGTTTATAGTAGCATGTGCCCAAGTTGCACTCCATCATCACAGCAGGAGTAGCCGAGGAGGTATATACAATTTACTAAATAAATTCAGTTTGACAATTAGATTTTGAGTCAAATTTTAATTTTATTGGGTATATTCAGTTGGCAGACCAAATGGGACTTGTTAAGAATAAGTCATCTTCTTCCAGTAAGCCTAGATGTAATTGTGTACTCAATCCAAGGGTTTGGTTAAATTTCTATTGGGATAAAGGTGCAGTCGCTAAGTACAAAAGAAATATACACTATCACACAATGGAGTGTTAGACATCATTAACATGTTGTAAGAGAACAGTTTTAGGAGTGTATGGCCATTATGGCCATGACTTGTTCTTGCTTAGTCATTAAGTTGTGTCCAATTCTTTGTGGAGAGATATGATGCCTTTGATATCCAGCAGTTTGTCCAAATTTACCATCCTCAACATCCAATTCCATATCCTGAGATGGGCTGGTGTGCTGTATCCTGAGGATGAGAGGCAGGGTTTGGCATGGACTCAGAATTTTTTGCCATCACTGCCTTTTTGTGGACCCTCTGGGTCTGCTCAGATTTATTCCTGCTCCTTAGGTGGCCTAACTCTGAGGAGCTGTGAGGGGCATGACTGCCTTGGAAACAGGCTCTGGATGCAGCCTAACTGCACTGTTCTCGGCCATGCTGAACATGCCCTCAACGTGCCTCTCCTGAACTGCCTAAGATGGCGCAGCTAGGCCAGCCAGGTTCATCTGTTTTGGGTCAACCTAAATTGTCCAGCCCAGGCCTTTTTGGTGTAACTGGTCTAGCCCCCTTTGGAATTGGACCAGCCCAGTGATAGATAGCCCAAGTGCACTTCGGGATTGCAGCCACAATCAATCTATTGTAAGTTGATACAGTGAAATATGGTTCCTATATCGGTTCTGCACAAGAAAACTTGAGGGATTAATTTTTAGGCTAATTGATGGTTTTGTCACAGTATAGAATAATGGCAGCTCTATCAGTTTTTAAGCAGTATCTGGGTTAAAACAGCATTCTGCAGAGTGAAGTTGACTCTGGGCCTCTAAATTTAACTCACCTGACATTTAAACTCTGCTGACGTACTTTGTCGACTAATTGCTGTGTCAAACGTTTTCACTTTTGTACTAATTTTAAGGACAGCAACACATATTGTGAAATTGCTCCTTAGTTTTATTTATCATTGCATTTAATGTATTACCAGCTCAGGCAGTGTGTTGATCTTTAGCTATTTTGGGGCTGAATGGAGAAAAGGAGTTAGAGAAACTCAAGTGTTTTATACTATCTCACTTATGCATAGAGCAATCCAGAGGAAGTGCCTCTTACATCTTCCTGTACTTACTCTGGATTGTAGGGTCTGGCTCCTTTCCATTATCCCCTTACACAGGAGTGAGGCCCGCTGACTGTAATAGGCCTACGTCAGTGTAGACGTGCATAGGCTGGTCTCTCAGGAGAGACTGAGCAGGTGCTGGAGAAGCACCAAAACTGGGCGTATCCCAGCCAGGTCTAATTTTTGCTTCTATTGCAAGACATTGCTTGTATTGAAAGACAAAATTTATTAGAAATATTTGCTTGTCTTGCAAAATGCTCTCAATCCAAAATGCTCTCAATCTAAGGTTTTACTGCACTTAGAGACAAAACTGAGTTTATACAACCTTCTACTTTTTTGCCTGCACAAGAAAAAGAAAGTCAATTTTGATTTTCCCATTTGTTTTTAGGCTTTGCATTTTGTTTCAGATACATCAGTTATTCTTTAGTGTTGGAGAATAAAGGGACTTTAAATAGCAAACACTGGGATGAGTAAGACCACAAGAGTTAAACAGTACATAAAGGCTAGGAGGTTATAAAGAGATTTTATTGTGGAGAGAAGGAGGATTTCAGGGATCAAGCTTACATCTGAAAATCTATTAAAATACGATCAATCACACATGCTACATGCTTGTACAATCACAGATGCTTCCTTAGGAGTTTGGAGAAAGGGACCTAAGAATGACTGGACCTGTGCAGACCTAAATGAAATGTACCATATATACTCACATATAAGCCAAGTTTTTTGGGCCCCAAAAATGAGCCCAAAAACCCACCTTGGCTTATACATGGGTCAGTAAAAAAATTAAGAAAAATGGCGAGTGCACCCTCTAGTGCACACCCTCAGAGGCTCAGCAGCCTCTCCAGCCACTCGCGCCGGCTCTCTGGGCTGTGGAGGAGGTGTGCGGCGGCACAGCATGGCAGGCGCGACCTCCAACGTGCGCCCTCAGAGGCTTTGCACCCTCTCTTAGCCTCTGGCACCGGCTCTCCGAACTGCAGAGGAGGCGTGCGGCGGCAAGACATGGAGCCCACTGCAGCCAAGGCCCTCCTTAGACTCAGGAACTTCTTTGTGGACCTTACTTCTGAGTAGACATGCCCAGGAGTGGGCCCTGAGGCTACAAGGCCAGCCACACTTTCTTGCTGTTGCTGCATTTCCCACCCTCGGCTTATACTTGAGTCAATAAGTTTTCCCAGTATTTGTGGTAAAATTAGGTGCCTCGGCTTATACGCGGGTCGGCTTATACATGAGTATATATGGTAAAAGGGAAAACTCCATCATGGGCTTTCAGCACAAAGAACTTATGCTACAGACAGCATGTGAGAGCAGGGGTTAATTACATTCTCTGATCACATGGCTGTCCACTTGATTATTAAACCCAAATATAGACATTTCATATACAGTGAGAAAATTGGTGCTACACCTCTTAAATAGGTGGAGTCGGAAGCTAGCAGTTCCTTCCACATAATTCCTCTGACAGGCTTCTGCAGTGCTGAGGGATGTCAGTACCTGTCATTGCCCTTAGCTTCCATTGCCTGGATTTACTAAATTACTAATATTGTTCCAAAACAGTGGAGATTATGACAGCCTATTACTTTGAGAATTCTACCCAGTGGCATAATACTTGCCTTTGAAGGAATCCCTTTGAAAAGCATGTGTGCTCATCCCTTATTCTTTGGCAAGCTATTATTATCTTTGCACTTTATTTTTTGTAATGATATTTTTCAACCAGTTTGCTGCTACAGTAATTGTGGTGAAGTTCTGTAATTGTTTTAAGAGCTGCGGACACACAAATGTAGTGCCAAACGTCAGTAATTTGCGCATTTCTCTCATCGGCCTTTCTCTGCCATGCCGCAAAGACACAAAAACTCTTTTTCCTCTGGTCAGCATCATTGATGCCAAATGTTGCCTGCACAGCAGATGTGGTGGGAAGAGTCCAGTCCTTATTGTGTAAACCTCAAGGGATAATGAGTGTAGTTAGACCTATTGACTTCAGTGGGCCTTACTCCCAGGAAAATGCTCTTAGGATTGCAGCTCTAGAGGATTTACGCTTAGTGTCTCCCACACATGCGCGCGTGCACACGCACGCATGCGCACGCACACACACACACACACACACACACACACATAAATTCTGGGTCCCACACAATTATTCAATAGAAAAGTGCAATGAGCCTCTAATCTATATATATGTAAATGAAAAGATACTGACTCACTCACTGACTCACAGACTCATCAAAACCCAGCCAAAATCACTGGACCTAGAGGCATGAAATTTGGGGTGGGTGTTCCTGCCATGACGGAGTCAACCACTAAGAACTGGTTTTCAGAAATTCCAACCGGAAGAGGGTTAAAAGAGGTGCAATGTGTTTTCCACCCTATATTTTACATTGAAAAATCCCTGACTGAGGGATGCTCTGCCCCAACCCCAGACCTAGAAGTGTGAAATTTGGGGAAGGTGTTCCTTCTATGACATCAACACCCACCCAGAATCGATGTTGAGAAATTTAACCCTTGAGGGGCTGACAAGGGGTGCAACATGTTTTTGTTCTATACTGTATGTAACTTGCAAGATTGATTAACATCCAGCAATTTGATGCCTGGTACCTGATGCATTGGGAAGGAGGGTGCACTGGGGGGATGGTGCACATGAGAGGATATTGCGCATAGGGGGTTCATGCACATGGGAGATGTTGCTCAGGAGAGGATGTTGTGCACGGGGGTTTTATGCACATGGGGGATGATGAGCATGAGGGATGTTGCGCATGGGGGTGTTGCTCATGGTGGGTTGAAGCGCACGGGCAATGTGCATAGCAGGTTGGTGCTCATGGGGGGATGTTGCACGTGGGGGTTGATGCACATGGGTGGTGATGTGCATCAGAGGATGTTGCACCTGGGTTAATGATCATGGTGGGATGTTATGCATGGTTGTTGATGCGCATGAGGGATGTTGCACATGGGAATGTTGCGCATGGGGGTTGATGCGAATGGAGGTGTTGCTCATGGGAGGAGGGTGTTGCGCATGGGAGGGTGTAGTGCAATGGAGCTATGGCCTATGGAAGGTATTGTACTCCCACAATGTGGGTATGTCCCACTAGTAATAGATACATGTGGACCTACCTAATCTGATGTTTGACAAGGATGTTCAAATTCTCCAGTGAATACTGGTTGACCAGATACTATGGTGCCTTGGTATACGAGCATAATTTGTTCCAGAAGCATGGTTGTAATCCAAAATGCTTGTAATCCAAAGCAGATTTTCCCATAGGAAATAAAGAAAACTCAGACAATTTTTTTCCACAACACAAAAATATTCATATGACAATGATTTCAATACTGTAATATAATGTAATATAATATAAAATAATAAAAAATGTCAGGGTGATAATTTTGAGAGAGAGAGAGAGAGAGAGAGAGAGAGAGAGAGCTGGCTGTGTTTATAAGCCAGTTTTTGGAAGGGCTGATCAGTTCAGCTCGTTTTGCAGAAGGTCAGCTTTTGGAAGAGCTCATAGTCTGCCTTGTTACCATACTAACTAATTGCCTTTATATCACACGAAAATAGTTAATCAGTTACTTGTAACAAAATGTTCCAAGACCAAGATAGTGCTATAAAACCAAGTCAGAATTGCTTAGAAATTTTTGCTGTTCTTCTAAAACACTTGTAATCCAAGTCTCTCATAAACCAAGGTACCATGGTACTCAGATTTTGCCCCATACTCTTTTTTGCTAGTATCTGGCCTACATGAAATGCACATTGCTAGAGAAAGTTTACTTTTTATTCTTACTTTTTAACACAGAATTTTTCCCCTCAGAGTACCAGTATTTTGGAGTGCTATAAAAAATAGCTCATATATAGACAAAATAGCCCTTGTCCAGCAACGTGCATTTATCTGAGCTTTGTGGTCTTCACTTGAGCAAGCATTCCTTTAGAAGCACAAAAAGAGTTCTTCCCAGAAAGGTAGTTCCTGAATAACCGGCACGTCTTTTAAATTGGCAATTAAAACTTAAATCAATTTTAGTCGCACCAATTACTCTGTTGAAGCTTGTAGCCCTACAGAATATTTATTCTACTGACATGAAATCCAATAGGCCTGATGCAATAGCACAACAGGGAGAAGGTGCACATTGACTGTCTTTTAGATACAAAGAATACTGTTGTCAAGACTTGTGTGCACACTATAAAAGGAAAACCCTATAGAAGTATCTTACATTGACACCCCCCAACAAGGGCTTTCCTGTAAATCTTGAAGAAACAGTTAAAGAAAATCAACAAAATGGATTGAAAGTTTCTCTCCATCTTTGTTCATTCAAATTAAATGTACTATGTATTAATTTTCGTTACCCTACAATCCAGAGTGACAACAGGAGCACATAAGAGACATTACGTTCCCCTGTAGTTACGACACCACCTAATGAAAACCTATGGGAAATTCATATTGCAATCCAGAATAAATTGTTCTTACGCAGGAGCAAGGACTCTCTGTAGTTACTCTGGATTGTGCCCTAAGTTAAAGTGGCATGTTAGGTTTAATATCCAGATGGGAGACCATTGATTTTAATATAGAAAGTGTTTGGAAGTTTTCAAATGAATTTTAGCATCAGTGTCACTGATATTCTATTCCCCTTCCTGGTCCTGATTCCATGGAGTATGTCCATGTGGGCCTGAGTCAGCTATTTAGTTACTACTGGTCGGAGTTAACCCTGACCCCATGCTGCAAAAGCTTATCCCCAAGTGAAGGAATGATTACCCAGAGGAAACCTCAAAAATGGACCCCTCCTTCAATTGGATGCAACAGTTGCCATTTTGGCACTTCTGCATCAGAGGGGGGGGGGGCTGGATAGGAATGGGCTATTAAATAATTCTCATTAAAGATAATGGGACAAGATTAGTACTTATAAACTCAAGGTTGTAATTCCATGTTCATCAAAGATTAAACAACAGACTGGAGAGCTGTCTTGTTTCAAAGACATGACTGCAATTACAAACCATACAGTAACATTTCAAGTGCCATACTATAGGCTGTGATCATAAATAATTAAAAGAAAACAGCTGTTCTTCATTGTAACACATTCTACAGAAAAAGTGGCATCGCTGGCTTTTTAGCCCATTTACTTTCTTATGATGAGCTTGCCTGTCACTTGTGCAGATTAGAGACTGACCCCCAAAATAATTTGCAGTACAGAGGATTACGTCTTAATGTTTCAGCATTGGTTTATTGGCCAAATAACTTTTTCTGAGGATTGGTGCTCACAGTAACAGAAGCTTATCAAACCATTTATGAAATTGTAGTGAACGTTTTCTGCACCTATCTAGCAATTACGTAATTGGCCTTGCTGTAAGTAGTAGGAAGTAGATATCATTAGGGATGGCAACTTGCCAGGAGAAATTTAGATCTGCAGTTTTTAATCTTTTTCCTTTCATGGCACACTAAATTGTCAAGGCAAAACTAAATTGTCAAGGCAAACCATCAGTTTTCTTTTTAATATTGTCAAGGTAAAGTGTGCTACCTGTAGGAGGCTCAAATCCCCCAGTTGCCCTAATAACTGATCTTCCCAAACCCCACAGCACTCCCATGGACTATTCACAGCATATAGTGAAAGGGAGGGTGGGGAAGACATGTTGGAACCAGCATGGGTAGTACCTGACATGGGTGACTTTTGCCAGATGCTATCCCCTCTGATAGCAGTTGACATGTTGCAGTTGTATCTTTGGACTTGTACCTTCTAAAGAAAATCACTGATCGACATTCTTGACAAATTTTATCTGGAACATGGTGGACAAACCAAATTTTAGTTGGATATATTTGCCCTTACTTTCAAATGAAAAATGAATTTAAGTTTTACTAAGAATAATGTTTCCACACACCTATCCCTTTTTTATGTTCTTTTATTTATATTGACATTTGTATGCCACTTCTTTGTCACAAATTGCCCAATCCTTTTATTGTGATCTGCTGATAGCAGAACGTGCTTTCCAGCCTTTGTAAAACAGTGAAATGATGTGAATCAGTGGAGTGACAGAGGAATGTCAATGGAGGTGAATCAGCAGTCTGGGCAGGGGAAGGGCATTATGGGGTGGAATGAGGGTGGGGAGAGGCATGTTGGAATTGGCATGGGTGGCATCCGGCATGGGTGACTTTTGCTGGGTACTGTCCCGTCTGATGGCAGCTGACATGCCCCTTTGTCTCCTTTGTCTTCTTGGACTTGTGTTCTCCAAAGAGAATGTGCAGGTCTGAATTGACCTGCGCTGGTTGAGCAGCTTTTGGGGAATTAAGGGAAAACATTTTCCCAGTTCCCTTCCATGCTTCCAGATTGCTGCTCCCACCATAGCATGCAGAATAGGGGCAGGTTGGAAGTGAAATGGGAATAGGTTGGCTGCAGAATGAAGTGAAACTGACAACAATGCATGCACCAGATTCCATCTCCTCTATATGCAGCCTTACCAACCTCCGTTTTTTCCTTAGACTTGCACCAGTGAAATTTGGGTACAATTCCAAGGAGACATATTGTAGAGCTGGAGGCTTAGGAAGGTGTAAAGAGATTTAAATCCTTCTTCCCCTCTGAAGCCTCTTGATCCACAGATCCCCAAAGACACATGATATAACATGTCCATTTTTGTCATGTCTGCACCAGCTGGTGGTTGGGGAGGTTTGGTGGTTTGAACACCTGCCATCCCTTTCCAAGAACTGGCTTGTATCTTACTGCTATACTATGAATTATTTGTTTACTCAACATAGAGCAAGTATAGCTATTTTCATTTGACCAATGTCGGACATTAAAATGCATCTCCATGATAGACGGCTGGCTTGTCTTACAACAAACCTACCCAATGTCCATTGAGATGCCAAAATGCCTGAATCATATCATCACTGCTTTTTTTATTGCTGGTGCAAAGGAACAGATATAATAAATAGTTGTACCCCTGGGGAAATCCCACATTTATTTTTGTCTCAGAGTTTTGCATTCATTACTACGTTAACTCTGAGATTTAATCAAGCTGCAAAATTTAGAGTGGTGTCATCTTGTTTATCATGAATGCAATCTGCATAGGCAATTTGCAATGACTCTTTATATAATAAATCTTTGAGATGTGTATGTCGGGATAAATGGCTCTTCAGGAATTGGCTAATATGCTTGAGTTACCGTTTGCTGAATCCTTCCTTGTAGCATTTTCCCAGTCTCAGCATATAATTAAGATTTCTGGCTGGCACTAGCTTGACTTGCATAGCTGTAGGAAGACTTGGTGATCTCCATGAAATAAAGCAAGATTACCTTTTAAGTTTCAAAGCTTTTTAAAATTTTATAAAGAAATGTTAAACAAGACTAGGTTTCCATGGAGTGAAAGTGCACAAGTGCCAGTTTTTACCCTAAGGATTTCTGGCATTGCTGTGATTATCTAGATGATATGGGTCTCAGCTGTAAAACAGCTGACCATCTTTCTGTCAAGTTTGACATTTTAATGATGCTTACTTTTTAAAATTCCTTTTTTAAAAAGCTGTCTCAGTTCTGCTCTGTCATGGTCATATTTGAGCAGAAATATTAAAATCTTGTAATAAGAGATTTTGTCACTGTTTTTGAATTGTTTAGGGACAAAAGCAAGACAGGCATCAGTGATAGTATTGAATAAATAGGAAGATTGTAGAGAATAAAGAGATTTATAACACAATCCTAACAACTGTTTAGGCCAGCACAAGTCCTGTGCTGGGCTGGAAGTGTTGCAAAAGTGCCATAAGACACTTCTGTGCCACTCCTGGCAGGGGGGGTATGCTAGTGCACAGACATGTGCCTACCTCCCATACTACTACGGAAATGATAAGACAGATGAGTTGTACTAGCCTAAATTGGCTAGGATTGCTCCCCTATATTTCTTACGTGATAGGGTACTTTGTGAATTCTTGCCAGGCTCTAAAGTTGTAAGAGGTACTGCTAAAAGAAAGTACAGGTCCAACCTTGTTATACACAGATTTTTTTATGCACAGATTTAACTCAACATGTATGGCCACTGCAAAACACAGTTATAAAACTGCTTTTCTTCTGTTCTAGAGAAGCAGTCATGCAAGCAGTCATTCCATCTTTCAGCTGAGCCAGGCAGAGGCAGGGGGTCCTTTACATTTCTAATTGCTGACTGCCTCTCTGCAACAATAAAAAAGCTGGATTTAAACAGCTTGTTTGTTTGTTTGTTTGTTCGTTCATTCAAATTATTCCCGCCTTTCTTCCAGAAAGGATACCCAAGGCAGCTGAGTATCCATTCCCAGGGATAAAGAATACCCTTTATCCCTATAAACAGCTTGTAAAGGGATACCCTTTTATTTTTTAAATTGATTTTATTTAACATATTTTTGGGTATCAGCAAGGAGTTTCAAAAGCAGACTCTGGCAGATATCAAGACTCTGGGCACAAACCAGAGTAAGTACGGGGAGTCCTTGCTCTGGTGTAAGAACAATTTGCTCTGGATTGCAATATTTATTTCCCGTAGGTTTTCACTAGGTGGTGCAGTAACTACAGGGACACGTAATGTCTCTTATGTTCTCCCATAGTTACTCTGGATTGTAGGGAAAGGCAAATACCTTACTCCATTAGGAGCAATGGAGGAACAAGAATCCTGGAGTTGGGTAATTTTTACTTTAGGCTGCAATCCTAGTTTACTTTAGGCTGCAATTCTGCTCTCGTTAGGCCAACATAAGCCCTGGCAGAAGTCCTGTGCTGACCTGGGGCTGTTACAAAAGTGCTCTAAGGCACTTCTGCCCCACTTCTGAGGGGATTAAGCCAGTACACAGGCATACGCCAACCTCCCCACACCATCATGGAAAGATAGGCCAGATGAGATAGGCTGGCCTAAATCTTAGGATTACACTCTAAATCTATTTTAAATAGCTCGGTCACCTTGGGAGGGTAGGTATTAAAACCAAAAATTTCATTATTCATGATTTTCAGAATCTGCAGGATAAGTGTGCTTGAGAATACATCCCTCGTGGACACTGAGGCACCGTTTGTAATTATAGAATCCTAAGAAATCCACCACTTGATACTTGATAGGCATTTCCGAGCCTGTAATATTAAAATTGAGTTATGAAATATACTTATGTATATGAAATATATGAAATGTATTTATATATAATCAATAAACTTAAAAATGTAACCTAGTAGGTCAGCAACTTAAGAAAAAAAGATTTCTGATAGCACTGTCACTTGTGTAGTGCTCACTGCACAACTGAAGTCAGTGATACACTGAAGTCAGTGATACACTTATTGAATCAAAACCAATTAAAGATTCAGTATTGTAGCAATAGTACCTTATAACTGATATACCATAAACAACCCATATTTGGTGTGATATTGATAGGTACAGTGCAAACAAAATTGGAGTAAAGAAATGAAGTCACCTGGCATTTAGAAGGTGATAATTTCCTGTATGGTGAGTGCACTTGATTTTTTATTTACCAAAGATTTTGAAATGTATAACCTGATAACTAGTACCAAAATTCCTAGCATTGTTTTTTGCTTGATCTAAGAATTCACATGTAATGCTAAAATGTCTCATGTCCCTGAGAAGTTGGACTTGGCCCTGGTTGAAGGAATGAGGATATTAACAAGCTCAATTACTGTCTGAATGTCAAACTAGGTCATTTGACCTAATTTGCTCTGTTGCTCAGTATCCACCCAACTGTTTGTTTTCAGTAGTCTTATTTTATGTGTTTTCTCCCTGACCACTGTCCTTTCCATGTTGCTAACATTGTAGCTGACTGTTTTCTTTAGTTAAGACATGTCAAAGTTTAAAACCAGCACTCTGAAGCAGTCTTAAAAGGGTGCAGTTCAGAGTAACTGTGGGGAGTCCTTGCTCCGATATAAGAATAATTTACTCTGGATTGCAATATGAATTTCCCATATGTTTTCACTGTGCTTCTTTATTTGTATTGACTTCACTTGCACATTTTGCCATATTTACGACGTTCTAACCCTTTCTGATTAGGTTGCTGTTATTCTCAGTTCTTTAAATATGTTCTTCCTTCCTATGCTTTATGATGGAATAATCTCCATGTGTTCTGCGTTGAAAGGAAAATTACAGCCCAATCCAGAGCAACTAATCTGTCCACATAAGAGCCCTTAGGTTGCCCTATCTGCAAGATGCTCCAGCCCAGTTACTCTGAAGGAGGCTTAGGGCAGAGCAAGGCAAGATAGGGTGCCCTAAGAGAGGTGGACCTGCTCTGCCCTAACTGGGGCAGCCTAAGCAGCTCAGGAGAGGCAAGTTGAGGGCATGTTTAGCATTGCCTAGGGCAGAGCAGTTACTCTGTATCCAAAGCCTGTTTCCAAGGCAGAAATGCTCTCTTCCAGCCCTCAGAGTTACACCACCTCAGGAGCAGGTATAGTAATGAGTAGACCCATAGGGGTCCATGATAAGGCCCGAGTAAGAATGGCAGTGCTGACCAAAAATCTGAGTTCTTGGCCAGCCTAGCTGCAACCCCTTCCTCTCAACCCCAGGATATGGAACAAACTACGGCTGCCCACAAACCTCAGGATACAGCAGGCCACTCCAAGAAGCCCCTTGTATTCACTGTAGAATGTACTGGCATCTCATCAGGGACTCCTTATAAGGCAGGCACCCAGTGGCGTCACCAGACTGGTGCGGCTGGTGTGGGCTGCATTGGGGATGTGCTCCATATGGGGTGATGTGCCGGAGGAGTTTGACTGTCCTTTGGCAGGCCCTGGGTGTCAGCACACCCATTCAGGCCTGCTCCAAGGTGGAGAATCAGCCAGAAGCTGCCACTTGTCTGAGGAGCTGGCCTGAACGGCCATCTGAGGTGCACTGTGCAGAAACACACTGAGCATGCCGAACAGCTTCAGAGGAGACTTCCTTAGAGTCCGTGCCTCTGCACAGCCATTCAGCCTCACTCAGGAGGCGGAGCGGCAGCCGAATGGCTTCAGAAAGAGTACTGCACAGGCACCAACTCTGACGCCTGCACAGTCTCCCCTGAAGCCAAAAGGCTTCAGAAAAGTACTGCGCAGGTGTCAGAGATGGTGCCTGCGCAGTACTCTTTCTGAAGCTAGTTGGCTTCAGAAACAACTGCGCAGGCGCCAGCTTTGGTGACTGTGCAATCCAGGTGGGGGGGGGCATGCATCCCAGGGATGACGCACAGACTTCCGCACCAGGTGATGTGCAGAGTCATGTCACCACTGTAGGCACCACAGCTGTTCCTTGTTCAGTGTGATCTGAGGGGTGTCTCCTCAGGAGCAAGTCTTCCCCTTGTGTCAATTACTTAGCATGCTCTGGAGCAGTTAGGGCAGCCCAGGCTTCCTGACTCTCTGGATTCAGCATAACTTTCTGCTCTGGATACAGAATAGTTAGGAGAGTGCAGTTAGGTCAGAGCAGGCTGAATTTGCTCTGGATTGCAGCCTTAGTGACAAGAACCACAGTGAAGAGAATGAATACCTTTTCACTATTTTTTTCCCTCAGCATGTACTAATTTCACTGCTCTGGGAGCCCTCCCAAAGTCCGCTTTTGCCAACAAGAGGCCTTCTCACCAGTTCGCCTGTCTCAAAGCACTTTTTAGTGTTTGACAACAGTGCATCCCCATGTAATATGCATTCCACCAATGCATGTCCTCTTAGGCTTGGGCTGATAAACTTATACTTGTCTTCTTGATTAGCCAAAGTCCTCCCCCCAGCATCTACCTTTTTCAGCGCATGGCACACATACAAGGTGGTAAAATTGTCAAGGAACACCATCTGATTTTAGACCATTGCCAAGGCATACTATGCTACTGGTAGGAACTCAAATACCCCAACTGACCCTCCCCTGAGTCCCGTGGCACACCTGCAGACCATCCGTGGCACACCAGTGTGCCATGGCACAGTGGCTGACAATATAAATAGATATAATAACCAGTTCATTTTGTGTGCTGCAATAAAACATCTATGCATTGAAACAGGACCCGTTATTGGTTTTTGCCAGATATTCTGAAGAATATCAGGAAAACTTAACAGAAGGTTATTGAAACTTTAAAAATTTTAGATGCATACATCATTGCAGGAGACAGATAAAATAAGCCAATGAAATCCAATTAAGTATAGATTGATTAAAAGGCATCTTTCCCCTCAAGAGAATTATTAACTGTAGTAGCCATTCAGTTGATTGTAAGTGCATCTATCATCCATCCACTGCAAGCTAAGCAAACAGAAACCAGTATTTTGTTGCCTTGTTTCTTTTTGTGTTCCTTGTCTCTTCCTTTTCATTCTTTTTTGTGAACCTTTCATAAAGAATGTGAACCGTTCTTTTTTGTGAGCTGAAATGAATAATTTCAAATAGTACTTTCAGAACCAGTTCATAGAATCATAGAGTTGGAAGGGACCTAGTAGGTCATCTAGTCCAGCCCCCTGCCTGCAGCAGGAATTCCCCCTAGAGCATCTCCAACAGGTGCTCATCGAGCCTCTGCTTGAAGATCCCCAGTGAGGGAGAGTCCACCACCTCCCTTCGCAATCTGTTCCACTGTCGAACCGCCCAAACCGTCAGGAATTTTTTCCGGATTTCCAGCCGGAATCTCCTTTCTTGCAGTTTGTACCCATTGGTTCTAGTTCTGTTTTCAGAAGCAGCTATGAACAAATGGCCCCTTCCTCCCTATGACAGCCCTTCAGGTATCTGAAGAGGGCAATCATGTCTCCCCTCAGCCTCCTCTTCTCCAGGCTGAACATCCCAAGTTCCCCCAACCTTTCCTCGTAGGGCTTCCCTTCCATCCCACTGATCATTCTTGTCGCTCTCCTCTGGACTTGCTCCAGTTTGGCTGCATCTTTCTTCAAGTGAGGTGCCCAGAACTGAACACAGTACTCAAGGTGAGGTCTGACCAATGCAGAATAAAGAGGAACTTGAACTTCTCGTGACTTGGAAGCTACAGTCCTCTTAATGCAGCCTAAAATGGCATTTGCCTTCTTTGCAGACACATCACACTGCTGACTCATGTTCAGCTTGTGATCCACGGCGACTCCAAGATCCCACTCACATGTTGTGCTGCCAAGCCAAGTATCCCCCATTTTATACCTATGATTTGGTTTTTATTCATGCATGGTCATCACTAGATGGATGCAACATCAAGACATATATTGCATGTGTGTCACAAATTATCATATACAGAACTTTCTATTGCCTCTTATCATTTCAAATGCTGTAGATTTCTTTGGAGTTTGTTTCCTCATTCAGTTGCAAACAAATATGGTGTGAGTGTTATGCATGCATGTGTGAACTAGCTTTTTATCACTAGAGATTCCATGTCCAAATCCAGTAATTACCACTTTTATGCCTTCATCACACCTCTCAAAAACTAAGGTATTCAAACACATATGTAAGACGATAAGGCCACACATGTCCTAGTCACCAAAGTTTTTCCTCCCTCATTATGGTAATTCTATCTGCAGTATTTCTCACTCTTCCTTCTCCACCTTCTTACATTTGCTTTCTCCTACATTAAATTTCCTACCATATGGTGGGCACAATCCAGAGTAACTACGGGGAGTCCTTGCTCCAGTGTAAGAACAATTTACTTTGGATTGTAATATGAATTTCCCATAGGTTTTCACTAGGTGGTGCAGTGACTAAAAAGCAGGCCTCCGTCAGTCTTGAAAGACTATGGTATCATGCTCGGCACTGCATACGCTGCATGCGAAGCACAAAAGCCTAGGTTGGATTGTTATGGAGGATAGGCTGTTACCCAAGCAGCAAATCCCCCCTCTCCACGCCACTGACTTAGTCCAATGGAAAGGCAGAGCCATTACGATTGGATCCAGCTGGCATCGCAGAGCTGGGCTAACGACAGGAGCTCACCCTGTCTTGTGGGGCCGACCCGGGTCTTGAACCCTGGCCTGCTAGTTAATAGGCACAGCGTCTTGTCTCTCACATGCTCCCATACTTACTCTGGATTGTAGGGTTTGGTGGTTGTGGGTGTGTCAGCTACATTTATTCTCTAGTCTCTCCACCAACTCCTTTCCTGAAATCAAGTATTTTGGGGAAACTCTGATCTCATCTGTATTCTGTGCCATGCTTGTTAATAATGTTAACGTAAGAATACAATTATTAGAAATTGAAGGTTTCCCTCCTGTATAAAATCTCCTTTCTCTTATCTTTAGAACTGTGTGTGTATATTTTTGTGTGTCTGGATGTGAGTGTGCTTAAATAAACCCTTCTTATCTCACAGGACTTTTGGAACAAAAGAGGAGATTTAGAATGAGAATTAATTACATTAATGATGCTGTTTGAATGTTAATACTTCAGTGTCTTTCAGATCACACTTTATATCCTTTGATAAAGCATGTTCCTAAGAATTAACATTTTTATCTTTTTAAGCTTCCTACTGCAATCAAACTAACAGATTTCACTGGCTGCAAAGCATACTTAATAAAGTGTAGTAAATTAGGAAATGTGCTCAGGTGTCAGGCGGTTTTTTGCATGTACATTCTGCTCACCCAAGCTTAGCTATGGTGTCATGTTTAACCTTAAATGTTAAAGTGGCTTTTCTTTATTTTGCTTTGGCAAAAAGATTTGGCTCATATGCAGCAGACTGTGTTCAGTGCATGTTTATTTATGGTTTTCTATACTTTCTTCTTCCATGCAGCAAACTATTAATCTTCTAAAGACATGTTTCCTTTCCTGTCCTGCTCCAATTGCACTTTTTATAGATAAGCTTGCATTGTACAAAAAATTGTAAGCCTCATGCATCATCTGCGTATTTTTGTTTCTTTGTGACTTTTCTTCTGTAGGTAAAAGAATGTACAAACTTTGTGAGATATGTTGCTCAAGACTACGGCTTATTGTTTTATGGTAAATGTGGTATATGATATGCTTTTCCTAGAGCTACTCCATTGAAACACAGAGGAAGTTATGGGTTGGAGTCTAACACCTTTCCCCTTCCAGGGTTTCTGGACTGTAATTTTTTGGTAGGAATTAAAGGAGAGGATACTTAAGAGTGGATCAGATGTTTTATTTATTGCCCAAACAGTCTTTTTTTTCCTGAGAGAAGGTGAATCTTTCTTTGTGTGCACGAGATCCATACCCAGGCCTGCAAATAAGGAAATTCATGGGACAGGTCATATAGAACCTCCAGACATGAGTAGAGGTGTTCTCCTGCCACATCCTGTGACAAAAAATAAAAGGGTATCCCTTTACAAGCTGTTTAAAGGGATAGAAAGTATCCTTTTTCCCTGGGTATTTGGAAGCCTGTAAAGGTCTTATGGACCCTCTCCAACCCTCAGCAGGCCTCCTGGATGCAACCGGAGAACATCTCTGGTCACATTTGGGAACTCAAGTCAGACCCTGAACAATAGGTTGGAACCAACAGTGAGTAAAATTCCAAAACGCATGGATAAACATAGTGGACCTGTAAATAAATGCTTGACCATTGTTTGAAAATACTGTACTGGGATAGATAATTTTTCCAGTGGTTTTGAACAGGCAAAATACCAAACAAAAAACAAACAGCTCGTTACATATCCCTTCATTTTCTTTTCTGCACTTATTATGGGTTATTCTCCAGTTTCTAACAGTTTGTTTTCTGATGAGCTACTCTTTCAGTACATCTCAATTATTCATGGAACACATTCATTCAACCCATGTTCACTCTCTCAACCACTCTATACTGTTCTAAAGGCTAAAATTGCCATCTCCCATTGTGTATGAGTTTGTGATTCAAATGTTTTGTGTTTGTGTGTGTGCTGTATTGTTTCTTTATTTACCTGCCAATAGGCTGGTGACCTATACAGTGGTGCCTCACATAAAGAGCTTAATTCGTTCCGGAGGCATGCTCTTTAAGTGAAACACTCTTTAGGTGGATTTTTCCAAAGGAAATAATGAAAACTCAGATGATTGGTTCCACAACTCAAAAAATATTCATATAAAAATATTAACTGGATGTAAAAATGATGACAAAACACTGTAACTGAATTCAAAACACTATAATACAGACTACAGTTACTGAAATAAAACACTGTAATATTCTGTACAGTAAAAAAGAAAAGGAAAACCTTTATGGCCAAGGATGACTAATTTTCACTAAGAGTCACTGGTGTCTTTTGAAGCATCTTTAACAAGGAACCTCTCTCTGTGTGAGATCTATCTATGCAAACTAGATAGGCAGTCTAGTTAACAGCAACAGCAAAGGGGCCAGATCCTATGCTGTCTACTCAGAATCAAGCCCCATTAAATCCACTGGAGATTACTCACAGGAAAGTGTGTAGGATGCAGCCTGACTCCAAGTTTGCATGAAGAGCAACAGCAGAAGGGCAAGATCCTTTGCTGTCTACTCAAAATCAAGCCCCATTGAATCCACTAGGGCTTACTCACAGGAAAGGAAAACTGCAGGCAGGGAAGGTGGTGGGGAGAAGAGAGTGGTTGTAGTGGGGTCCAGGCAGGGGGGCTTCCTTGGGGAGGAAGGGGTCTGTTTGAAGGGGGCTCCAGAAGGGGTGCAGAAGGAGTTTTTCCTCCTACATGATGGAGGCTGCAGTGCAGAGGCTGGGCTGGCCACATGATTTCTGGCTGCAGGAGGCAGCCATCTTTGATGCTTGACTGAATAGGCTCCTGAGCTCCCTCTGCGGGCCTCTTCATCTACTGCAGGCAGGAGGAGAAAGTCCTGCCTCATTCCTACAGCCCAGCCAATGCAGACTGGAGGAGAGGGAGCCCAGCCAATGGGCACTCATTATGTGAATCATGCTCATTATGTGAAGCAAAATCCCACACAGATTTTAACTCGTTACATGGCACACTCGCTATTCAAGACACTCGTTATGTGAGGTACCACTGTATTTGAGTATCTTGCAACCTACAACAAGTATCCCTACTCCCTTTTTAGGGTATAATCCTAACATAGGCCGGTACAACTTATCAGTCTTCACATTCCCATGGTGGTGTAGGAAGGCAAGTACATGTCTGTGCACTGAACTATCCCTCCTCCAGGAGTGGCGCAGAAGTGTCTTATGGCACATTTGTGATACCCCTAGGTGTCACAAAGGTACAAAAGACTTACGTTAGGGCTTAGGCCAGCCTAACTGGAAGTTAGGATTAAAAGCAGGCCTCCATCAGTCTTGAAAGACTATGGTATCGTGCTCAGCGCTGCATACGCTGCATACGCTGCATGCAAAGCACGAAAGCCTGGGTTGGAATGTTATGGAGGATATGCTGTTACCCAAGCAGCAAATCCCCCCTCTCTATGCCACTGAATTAGTCCAATGGAAGGGCAGAGCCAATACGATTGGATCCAGCTGGCGTTGCAGAGCTGGGCTAAGGACAGGAGCTCATCCTGTCTTGTGGGGCCGACCCAGATCTTGAACCCTGGCCTGCTGGTTAACAGTGTCTTAGCCACTTGCGCCACCCACAGCCCATTAAGTTAGGATTGCAGCCTTACCTATAATAATTAAATTACTAACAGACTAACTATTAACTGGTAAAGAACTACATTTTAAATATTGTTCAGGTCTTCAGATTTCCAGTAAAATACTTTCCAAGTGTTAACTGTAATATTACAATACCCATTTGTGTTTCAGCAAATATCATTCTCAAGCTAAGGGAGGCTATTCAGTAGTCCTAGCAGGTACCTGAACTGAAGCATGACTTTTTTGTTTTAGATTAATTGAATAATACCTATCAGGAAAAGAGAAAATATGCTTTAACATTTATTTCGGGTGACTATTAACCTTTAAAAGGTTACTTTGTGATCCCATGCTAATTCTTCTATGCGAGAAAAGTGTAATGGAGGCTATAACTGGGTTTCATCTGAGAAGTGTAGAATCTGAGAATGCTAAGGATTCAGTCATAATAGTAGTAGGACCATCAACTTGCTCCATAGAGCAAAGCACATTATGTGATACTTAGCTCATAATTATTCCCTCTTAAAAATTTTTAACTGTGCAGCTTTCAATTGTCCCTCAAGCTAACTACTGGGAAAGAGAGTAGCTCTCTGGGATCAGAGATGCTTCAGTAGGAGATGATGTAGCAGTATCGATATACATGATGCTTGACAAAATTTCACAAGGTAAAAGGCACTCCAAGAAGTATTTTACTTTTCTCCTTAGGACTGAATGAGATGTGATGTGTAGAAGATACACAGATAGTACAGTGTTGTAATGGTACTACAATCTTTCCCTTTTCCTTTCTATCACATATGTTATGTTGTTTTCATTACATAAATTCTTAGAACAGTCAGGGTGCAATCCTAACCAATTTAGGCCAGTGCAACTTCCTCCTTGTCCTATTCCTGCAGTGGAATGGGAGGCCAATGTGCATCTATGCGCCAACCTCACCACCCCCACCCCCAAGGAATGGTGCAGAAGTGCCTTACGGTACCTTTGAAACACCCCTGGCCAGTGTGAGGAACTTGTGCCAGCCTAACTGGAGGTTACAATTTGCTATCAGTGTACAAGCAAATTGTGAAGAAGCCTCTTGTTCTTCCTAAACCTTCATGATGCAGAAAAAATGCGCTGCTTTTTATTACTCTGTTACTCTAAAATTGAAGGGTGACTGACTCACTCACTCATCAGCGCCCAGCCAAAACTGCCAGACCAAGTAGCTTGAAATTTGGGGAGGGTATTCCTTCTGTGATGCAGGTCCCGCTAAGAACCAATTTTTGGAAATCAAACTGAAAGGGGGTGAAAAGGGGAGCAATGTGTTTTTGTCCCTATACTTAACATTGAAAAATCATTGACTCATCAACACCCAGTGCAACCCCCAGATCTAGAAGCATGAAATTTGGGGAGCATATTCCTTCTGTGATGTAGGCACCCACTAAGAAGCAATTTTTAGAAATTCCAGGAAAGGGGTACAACAGGTTTTCATCCCTTTTCTTAACATTGGAGACTTGATTAACTGACTCAATCAATACCAAACCCATGGACTTAGAAGCATGAACTTTGGGGAGCATATTCCTTCTCTGATACAATGACCCACTAAGAACCAACTGGGTGCCTGCAGCTGCCCAGTGCTCGCTGGTGCCTGGTGCCGAGCAGGGATGCTCATTGGTGCCCGTTGCCATCTGTTGCCTGATTGTGCGTAGTTCCCAACAGTGCCCAGAGTTGTCCGCAGCTTGATGAAGTGCCTGATAGGGATATGACGAGTGGTGTCAGGTGCCAGGCAGGGATGCCCAGTGCTCAGTTGTGCCTGGTGGTGCCCTATGTTGCCTGGTGCCTTATGCCTGGTAGAGATGACTGCTAGTACCCAGTGGTGCCTGCTCCCCAGTAGGGGTACACAATGCCCAGTGGTGCCCAGTGCCTAATAGGTATGTACAGTGCCCAGTGCTGCCTAGTGTCTGGTAGCAAGGAGGGATGCCAGGTGTCCAGTGGTGTTTGGTGCCTTGTGGTACCCGCTGCCCACTGGTGCCAGGAAGAGGTGCCCAATGCCTAGGGGTGCACAGTGTTGCCCACTGGTGCCCGGTGTTGTCAAATGCCCAGTGGTGTCTGTGACCCACTGGTGCCTCTCTTGTGCCTGCTGCTCTATGGTGCCTATCAGTGTCTTGTGGTGACCAATGCTCACTAGTTCCCACGTCCTGCCAATGGCTGCCAGTACCCGGTGCTCACTTGTACCCAGTGCCCACCAGTGCTCACCAACTGGTGCCCACCACCTTGTGCAGCCAGTGCCCAGCCATTCCTGTTGCCCACAAACATTATTTAAATTTTACTCCCGCAATGATGGGCAAATTCACACCAGCTCAGAGGCTCCTTCTGAGCCGCTTCTCAGCTGCTTCTTCCTGCTGCAGCGGCTCCAGCATTTCTGCCAGGTCTTCCCACCTGGCCCCTTGCACCAAGGGTCTTTAGGCAACCCCCAGGAAAGCTCTAGGCGACCCCAAAAGGGGTACTGAACCCCACTTTGAGAAACCCTGCCATAGGGCGCAATCCAGAGTAACTACGGGGAGTCCTTGATCTGACGTAAGAACAATTTACTCTGGATTGCAATATGAATTTCCCATAGGTTTTCACTAGGTGGTGCAATAACTACGGGTGCACATAATGTCTTTTACGTGCTCACATAGTTACTCTGGATTGTAGGGATAGTGTATGGCTAGTCTACTGTTCAAATTTAGGAGTCAGCAGTTGCATGAGCTTGAACAATAGCAAAATATGCTCTTACATGGATTGTCTTATGAATTGCTAGTGCAAATTCATTTTGATCTCACCTGTCTGAAGGATTGTAACACATTCATGTCTCATCTTGGTGCTAATACTGTTTCTCACACACTTTTTAATATTTTCTCATTTTTAATATTGCTTTTCAGGAGCAAGGCAGAGTTGTCTAGCTCATTCTTCTACAATCCTATGCACTTTAATTTTATTTTCTTAGCGGTTGGAAAGAAGAGAGGAAAAGTATGATCCTGATCTTTGCATATGAGTGTTTTTTTTGTGTGTGTGTGTGTGTTTTACAGGTTGCAAAGTTTCTGTTATTTTTAAAAAAAGGTCTTTTGATTCCTTTTGCTTGCAACTGGCTTTGGACGAAACTGGCTCTGCTTAAATGTTCAGAGTTAACTACCCATTTACATGTGATGGGAAGGGATAAAAAGCTGTGAAAAACTGTTGGATTAGTTAACCAACTGCCCAACTGCTCTTAAATAGAGTGAAAGGAGAACATGGGAAATATAATCTGGATCCAATTCAGTTACTCTGTGCTGCAGTGGCAATGTAACTCAATTAACAAACCTCCTTTGATGAATACAGATATAAATCAAATCTTTTTGTATCTAATGTTATGTTTACAGCATTACTTAATGATTTTGAGGTGATTATTTTAACTGTGGCAGTCTATCATATAAACAGTTAATTACAGTTCACCAAGGAAAGTAATAGTTAATACATTTGTTGGTCAATCAATTGCAGTAGATTTACAGCACAATCCTTACCATGTCTTCTCAAAAGTAAGCCCCACTGTGTTCAATGGGTCTTTCTCCCAGGAAAGTGTCTGTAGGATTTTTTCCCTTTTTTCCCTTTTCTTGCTGTTTTCTTTGTAAATCCACACGAAAAAGGACAGAGTTGTACATAATGTAAGCTGAAGTAAGGTGGAGAAGATAATAGATCAAGAAATGTTGTAAGCAGTTTATAGTCTGCAGAAGTCACATACTTTAGATTAGATGAAGTTCTAATGATTTGCAGCCATAATGTATTGTCTCAGAGCATCTTCCCAAGTTACTTTCAGCTTACACAGGTGCACAGTCATAACTTAAGGTGAATGTAAATGTAATGACAAAAAATAATGTGCACATCTGTTTCTGGGGGAAAAAAAATCATGCAAATATAGGGACAAAGTGGTAAAACACAGACGTGTATCTTTCCCCAGATGCTTCATTTGAAACCAAAAACAGCCTTAAGAAGCTGCAAGTGATGTGTAAGCAGATGAAAAGCAGAAAGGAAGAGTTGTTTAACCCCTTAAATGCCATCTGTTTTTCTACCCAAGATTACCTTCTTTGCCATCTGGTTTTTTTTTTTTTTTTTTGCTGCTAGAGGTATTTGAATTTCTGTAGGGGCACAATTTCTGTTGCTGTAACTAGGTTGATGTAAATGTCTTTTATGTGCTCCCGTAGTTACTCTGGATTGTAGGGTAACCCTACAATCCAGAGCAACTACGGGAGCACGTAAGAGACATTATGTGTGCCCATAGTTACTGTACCACCTAATGAAAACCTATGGGAAATTCATATTGCAATCCAGACCAAATTGTTCTTACACCGGAGCAAGGACTCCCCGTAGTTGCTCTGGATTGTGCCCTAAGTCTCTGTAATTTCCCCATGAGAATAAAACCAAAGAAGTTTGGAAGTGGGCAATTTTGCATGAAAATATGGGTGAAGTGTATAGCACCCTCTTAACTTGTTGCTTCTCTGATCTAATTATCAAGCTGCTTTTAATTAAAATACACAATAAAAATCAAAGAAAAAAAGTTGGCTCTTTCAGTGCATAACTGAACTTTAGCTATTGTGTTCAAATGTTGGAAAAAAGGAACTATTAACATGCAGGATTTTAAAAATAAATAAAAGTCTAAACAGGCAACACACCCACTGGAATCACTATGAACTAGTTTTTGAGATTTGATGTAACCTGTGATACTTGGCTATCTGAAGTGACAAATAAAATACTGTATTTTTTTTATAAAATATCAAGTTGAAGTTGCTAAAACCTGACCTTTTAGGACTATTAAATTGTCATGTTTATAGTCCTGACATTTTTGCATATTGCTATAATAAGCCACATTTCTGGTGTGTGAGATGTAATGACTTCAAGTCATATATCATACATATATCATAGTGCTGTAGCTGTCACAACGGAAACTAGACCTGGAATGCTTTTTGGTTTGACATTGAAATTGGAAGAAAAAGTTCAGAATTACAATCAGAAGTTTGGAATTTTGAAAAGTTTTAAATTTCACTTGTAAAATTGTACTTCAAATGATGCTTTTTTAAAAAAGGATCCCGATCCATCATAACTTAACATGCCACTGATTTTTGTCCATTGCCCTGCAGCTTGACTTCTGTCTCATTTAGGGCTATGTATTCACCTGCAGCACCCTCTGCTCAGAGGTGTGGGGGGAGCCTGGGGAGCCCTGCATAGTGCTGGCTGAGCTCCCCACAGCTGGAAACAAGTGAAAGTTCCAGCTGTGATCACAGCAGAAGCCTATGCCTTACCTCTATGCTTGAAAATATTACTGTATTTTGACTTTTTCCCTAGACTTACTTCACTGAGAGTTTTTATTCTTTATTTTGGCTAAATGTACACTATGTAATTGTGAGAGTTTGCTGCTGTTAATGCTTTATTTTGATGTTTCTATGTGCCGCTATGCTTTTATATTGTTTATATTCTTTGTTAGCTTCCTGGGCATGGGAAAGTTGGGATATAAATCTTTTAAATAAATAAATTTGGATTCTGTGTGTTTTTTTTTTGTCACCACAAAAGATGACATTAATCATACACATACTAAAATGGAACTCTGTTTTATGAAGTCTGTATATTCTATAATAGATTATAGGGAAATAAAATATTCTGTATGGAAAGGAAGAAATAACTGTAAATGCATTCTCTATTCTTCTTGAAACAATAATGACTCAGATAGCTCCCAAAATAAATGCATAATACAATTTAATATCATTATGGTGAAAATCACCTAATTTTTACATTCAATCAGAATCCTTTTTTAATGTTAAAAAATGAAAATTGCTGCAGCTTTAAATGTGAATAGGTATCTACTTTTGTACTCCATGATGAATCATTTTAAGAGGCAACATAAATTAATGGCTCAACATCATGGTTTAATCAGGATGACAAAATGTGACTTACACAGGAAGCATGCTATTTTTTAGATACTTATGTTGACTTTAGTCCCCAGTGAATTAAACCATTTAAAACACAAAATGGAAAAAGTCCTCCTAATCTTCCTTTTGAATGAGCCGTGAAATAGGATCCATGAACTGCCTGAAGTGTGAAGAGGTTAGCATGGCTGGGTTCCAAGATCTTGCTATGAGATATTAGAAGATTTATTCTCCTCTGAATCGCTGTGGGGAAATGGTCACCAGTTTTGGTAAAACTATAATATACCTCTAAAAAATGCTTGCATGCTCCCTATGATAGTCTTATAAACTGAAGTTATTTCTAGGAATTTTTCAAATAATACAGCTTTGCAGATGTATTATATACTGTATTTGGTTATAAATTACCCTTCCCAGTGTAGAAACAGCAGTTTAATTTACTGGGTTTCATTCTGAAAATTGTTTTATTTTCATTTTCATCTATGGTCAAAAAACCTCACATTAGGCAAAAAGAGCAGGGTCTCCAGCAGTTTATTTTCTATTCGTAATGCAGTGAGTACAGATTGTGACAACTTTGCGGGAAATACTATATTTAACATTTCAATTGATCCAGTTTTCAAGCACACAAAAAGGGAGTTGTGTCTGCAGTTCTCCCATCAAAGTTGGACCTAGGAGATATCAAAATTTGTTTGGTTTCATTAATAATCTGGTTGAGGGGGAAGGAAAGCATAGGAAGAGAAAAGCACTAAGCCTACGGAACCTACAAAAGGTAATCTGACACGTTCCTTACAGGTCCTAAGCTTCCCAAAGCGCTGGGACAGCAGTGGCACCAAACTGGCTGCTGTAGTATCCTGTGTGCAACTGGACAACTGGCAGTGGCTTTTCAGCATCACAATGGGGCTACTCTATTCTGTGGCAGCTTCTTAATCACGTTGTGAGACCTGACATGGAGGTTCTGGATCTAGCAGAGCTGAGATCCATTGGTCCTCTCCTCCTCCTCCTCTGCCCTCCCCACCTCCTCTGCACCCCAGTATGCCTCCACGCCACCTCTTCCAGCCTCCCAAATCTATCTCTCTGCTGTCCAGTGGTTCGCCTAGCTGTGGAGCATCTCCGTTTCCCAGTGCTAACTGGCTTTTGAGCTAGCTCTGGGTCTGGGCCAGCACTGAGAGCCTTTGAACATGCTTTATGTCACTTTTGCAACATTCAGCCCTAGTGCAGGGCCAGTGGTAAGAGCTCAGAATTGGGCTCTAACTCTCTTATAAAAGTACAATTCCTAGAATTACTTTTCAGTGGGGGAGGAACTACTGGTTTAAAAGGTCTGTAGTGTCTATGTAGGAATATTTTCTGTGTTGGAAAAGGCAATGTCTCTGTAACCATTGTGAATCCATTATTGTGACTTTAAATTAGGCTCCAGATATAGGATATATATCTACAGTATTTATATACCGCTTTTCAACTGAAAAGTTCACAAAGCGGTTTACAAGAAAATGAAAAAAATTAATAGCTAATTAATAGCTAATGGGTCCCTGTCCCAAAAGGGCTCACAATCTAAAGCGCAAAAAGAACACCAGCAGAAGCCACTAGAACAGACATTGCTGGGGTGTGGAGGGCCAGTTACTCTGCCCCTGCTAAAGAAAAGAGGAACACCCACTTGAAAGAGTGTCTCTTGACCAGTAAGCAGGGGTATCTCATATCATGATGAGATATCAATCAGTTTATCAAATACTGTTGAATGATTGATGAGCCTGTTAAAATTATTAGATTACTAGCGAAAATGTACCTGTGTTGCAGAAGAAAAATCCCCCCGTACACCATCCCCCCACTTCACAACAGCTCCCCATGCATACAACCCCCCATGTGCACCAACCCACCATGCGTACCAACCCTCCATGAGCAACATTCACCATTCTCATCAACCATCCATGTGCAATACCATCCCATGCGCACCAACCCCCATGCACACCACCCCAGATGTGCACCCACCCCTCATGCACGCCATCCCCCATGGGCACTGTCCCCCATGTGCACACCCCCATGCACACAGATACCCCATGCACACCATCACCCTCTGTGCACCCTCCCACTGCATCAGCTGGATGTTCATCAGTAAGTCTTTCTATAGGCAAAAAAGGCATTGCAACCCTTTTCAGATCTGTAGGGGTTAAATTTCTAGAAATTGATCTTGGTGGGTGCTCCCCTCATGGAAGGAATACACTCCCTGAATTTCATGCTTCTAGGTCTGGGGCAGAGCATCCCTCAGTCAGGGATTCTTCTATGTAAACTAAGTATAGGGAGGAAAACGTGTTGCGTTCCCTTTCATCCCCTTTTTGTGGGAATTTCCGAAAACCAGTCCTTAGTGGGTGCCTCGATCATGGAAGGAACACCCACCCCAAATTTCATGCTTCTAGGCTCAGCAGTTTTGGCTGGGTGTTGATGAGTCAGTGAGTAAGTCAGTGAGTAAGTCAGACTTTTCATTTACATATATATAGATTAGAGGCTCATTGCACTTTTCTGTTGAATAATTGTGTGGGACCCAAAATTCCCAGGCAGTAATAGTAAATAATGCAGTCAAAGTCCATCCTGAGTGGTGGGGTATGTTCAACCATGATGATAACGTTCAACTACCTCATTTTAGAAACTGGCTACCTCTGAAAATTAGATGTCAGGGAGGGCGTTAGGATGCATGTCTCTTGTCTTGTGTGTTCCTTGATGCATTTGGTGGCCCATTGTAAGGTACAGGTGGTACCATTGGACGGGCCATTCTTATGACAATATCATCACAACCTGGAATTACATCAGTGTAGTTCCAATTTGTATTGTTCATTAGCGTAATTCAGTAAAATCTCATTTATCCCAATATGAGCAAGCCATTTACAATCTGCGTGTTAAAGAACTATCATTTTAGAAACATAGGAGAAATGTTCTTATCCAGCTCTTGTTACTGTACCTCTGTTTTACTGTGGCCACCAAGCAGAGGAAATTGAATTTCAGGTCACATTCTTGTTTGGTATGAGGGGGAAAGCAGGTTCAAAATGAAACATTTTTATAAACAAGCTCTGATATCTTGCTTAAAATCTTAAGCATCATGTCAAGGACATTTATTGTTGATGTGGCTTCAGCAATGCATTACTTACAGCACAATCCTTTGAATCTTTCCTTGGCAGTAAGACCCAAGGAGTTTACTCCCAGGTAACTGTATATAGCATCACAGCCTTAGCGCAGTTCATTTTCCTTCATCTTTTACTTTGATGTGTTTGTCTTCTTTTAAGAATGCTTAGCACTAGTATAATCTTCTTCTCTCTCTATATATATATAAAGCTGAAAGGTCACCCAGTGACTGACTCACTGACTCATCAACACCCAGCTAAAACCTCCTGGCCCAGAAGCATGAAATTTGGGGTTGGTGCTCCTTCCATGATGGAGGCACCCACTAAGAACCAGCTTTTGTAAATGCAAACCAGAATGGGGTGAAAAGGGACACAATGTGTTTTTACCCCTATATTTTACACTGAAAACTGCTGCTTCGTAAAATTTTTAATTCACTTCGTTCTGAGATGTAGTAATGACACCTAAACATTTAAGCACATTAAAAAAACATTCAAAACAGCCTCCACATGAAACTGTGTTATGTATAGGATGCTACCATTGACATAGAGAGTTCAGGGATCAGATTAACTCAGGGGGTTCTAAGCCAAAGTCAGACTTGTCCTACACCTGATGCTCCTTTCGTTAGAAACAGTTGTTTTAAATCTGAATGAAAAACTCGTCCCATGTAGTTTTGCCAATAGAAAGATTGACTCAATAAGATGTTTTAATAATCCTTGAAAATTGGAGTCCAGGCATTCAGGAGTTTTGAGGAAAAAATATTCAAAAAATGTGGAACTTCAAGCCTGAAACATTTCTCTATGTATTGATTCAGCAAAAACCTGGTGCACAGATGGCATATTTAAAGAAGAAATACTTGATTGATGTTCTATGTTTGCTTTAATTTTTTAAAGCGCTCAAGAGAGATGAGAAGTTTATACATATCCAGTGTTGTTATTGCAAAACATAAAAAGAGATAATTAAAATATTTAAAATCCATTTTGAAGTGCGTTACCATGTGAGAGCAGAGCAGTGTAGCTACAAAAGCTATTATCCCTGCCTTTTTTGCACATCCGCTACACAACCTCATATCTTCTATGTGTAATGCTGCTACTCCAGTACTTCTACTAGTATTCCATGAGGTGCTGTAGCTAATAATGTAGCCTGGTGCAAAGCCCAAAATGTTGCCCCGGAAGTGATGTCATAATGGAAGTAATGTCATCCCGGTGTATTAAATTTTTTTTTATTTTCCTCTGCAACAACAAAATCAAATTTAATTTAGTAAAAATATGAAAATTGTGCCCCTTATTGGTTAGGGAAACTGTGCTGGGCCAAAGAGGAATAGTTATTCTTTCCCTGTTTAAATATAAGAGGAGCACCACTTAGAAGTGCCTATTTACCCAGTTAGCATGGGCTAACTCTATTATTATATATGTGTATGGAAATGAGAGAAGATTCATATTAACACCTTATTTGTTCCATACAGTATCAGAATTGTATCTCATTGTCTTTCAGAGCAATCAGTATCATGGGAAAGTTGAGTTAAGAATATCCACTTTTTGTTCCATTGGCTTTTGTGCTTTCATTTTCTGGTTAGTTGGCCATAACTATTGATAGAATATAGATATTCCAATGCAGTTTGGTTCATTGCATTCTGCATCAAACTACCTTTCCAGTGATATACAACATGATGGTATTATCATTCATATGTAGCCTGTTTTCCACAATTCTAGCCACTAGTGTCAAGCTCAGCTTGTAGTCCCCCTAAAGCCCAGTGTAACTCTGCACCCTTTTAGCTATACCTCTGATTCCATGTGAAGTAAAATCACAAGCGTTTTGTTGTGTGTATGCATTCGTTCATTCATCTTTTACACTGCTTACCCCTCAATGAAAATATAAAGAAATGGCATAAAACTCAATACCATCCATTTATCAGCTTCAGGTTAAAACTAAAAGCCTAATTATAACAATTTCACCCACAATAGCTATGCAGTTGACACATATTTGTCATGTAGTATTTTTTTAAAGAATAAGAAGGAATGTCACTGTAGCTTTCTTGGGCTGATAGGTCTGCAGGGAATTGTTACCAGCTGTCAGAACAGCTGCTATGCCTTCTACCAATGTTAAGAGTTAACTTTAAAAGTATTTCCTTTTAAACAATCCGCTGAGAAAATCTCACACTGTAATACAAATGTCTCCCACAAGCATATTGCTCTCAGCATGTTTCTGTTTGTCTAGCATTTCAACTTTTTTCCTTCCCTTTCCTTTATACCCCAATAGCGTTTTCTTTAATTCCAGAGCTGTTTCTGTAGTTAACCATTTCCCAGGCTTCCATTTTCATCTCTCCAACTTACATAGGTTTCATCAGTCAGTTAACTTGCCAGCAAAGACCAAATTATACATAAAGAGTTAACTCCTCACTGTGGACCGGATAGCAGGAAAGAGGCTCCAGATTCAACAGAAGGCTGGGGCTCAGCTTCCTAGTTCAAAGCATAGAAAGGGCTCCTTAGGACATCAAATGGCTTAAACCTTCCTCGGCACACAAGTTTCACTTACTTCAGAGCATGCCAAAAATATTTGTTGGACGAGCCATTTTATAAGGCTGGAAGGCGCACTCTGATCCGCTTGTGTTCATTTATTGATTAAAGACTATGTGACAGTTTGTTGAAACCATTTCGAGCTGAGCCTTAAGGGATTCCTAGAAAATTTGAGTGAGAAATTCTGAAGACTAACATATTTTCACTGTTTGTTCCTTAAGTACTTACTGATTCTGATAATCCTCAGAACTAACATGTTGCTCTTTGGGATATATTTTATCACTGGCAAGTTTCCCTGTTGCAATATTTTGAATTGAAACAAGGTAAGGCAGAACCTTTTTCTTTCTCTCCCAAACTTAATTTCAACCCACAATCGTTCCTCCACAGTTGTCACAGAAGCAGGTCAAGAAGAGCAACTAACCATCCACGAAGCTTATTCATAATCAATCACTTGGCAAACTGCAAAGCAGGACCAAGCTTGGTGATTAAAATGAAATTATTTACAACACCAGCTGCTGCTTGTCTGACACTCTGAGGATTCCTTTATAGTTCAGTGACAGGAATGTTGGATGGGTGGGATTTAGGCTGCAATCCTAAAGATACTTTCCCGGGAGTAAGACCCACTGAACACAATGGGGCTTACTTTTGAGTAGACATGGTTAGGATTGTGCTCTTAGATGATCTACCCGGACAAGCTATTGGCAGTAAAATGCAGAGCCAGTGTCAAAAAATTTTCGGTGTCAAGATAATTTTTTTTTGTTCTCCAACTGTTTAGAAAGATAACTAAGGTGAGTATAGTTATAGGCATAATTCTGATGGCCTTGCTATGCACTGCATGTGGTTTTAAATAGAATTAGATTTTGTGTTTGTTTGCAGAGTCTGATTCCCTTACATTCACAGCAGGCTCATTTGGTAAAATCTGGGAGGGGGCCACAAATTTGAGCTCCTCTTAATAGTCAGCTGTTAGCTGCACGTTCAAAGTAGGGAAAAGGGAAAGCCTCTCATTTCACAGTGGGTTGGGAAATACTGGAAGTTGTAAGAATCACAGCACAATCCTAACTCCCAGTTAGACTGGCACAATGCCCATGGCCCAGTGGTATTTCAAAAGTGCACTTCTGCATCGTTCCTGGTGCGGAGGGATAGGGCAGTGCATAGACATATGCCGACCTCCCCAAAGCAGCATAGGAATGGGGAGAGATGTAAGTTGTGCTGGCCTAAATTTTTTAAGACTGCATCCTTCTCACAGTCATTCTCCTTCTATTGGATGGGTTAGAGACTAAAGTGAAAACCATTGAAATGTGGAACCCAATCTTTTCAGTTTGCTTCCAATGCAAAACCATTTTGCACTGGAAGCAATGCAATTGCAGTGTGTTGCTTCCACTGCTTTTTAGCTAGAACATTGCAATGCCCTTTTTATCTTGCAAATTCTGCAGCCACACAAAAGATTTCTGCAAATGGATTTTCATTAGCTCATTTTCATTAATGGAATTAGACCAGGAGCCATGGGGGAGGGCAACTTTGGCATTTAAAACAGCAGAGAAAGGTTGAAAGAGCAGAACATGCATTGAATGAATGAGTTCTGGGTATAATTGAAAGGTGTTGAAAGAGTGGATCATCAGAAAACAAACTGTTGGAAATCGGGGGATTTCTGTATTATGAGTTGTTTCGAGGCATGGTGCACGCTGAACTCCTGCTGTTTCCTAAATTTCAGGAGACTGTAGGAAGGAAGTCAAACAGTGGGTCCAGTTAGCTCAGATTATCTGTTCTAACTGCACTGAGCTGGTTTATATGGTTTTAGAGAAAGGGCTTTCTTTGTCCTACCAGGAGATGCAAGGATCAAATTATACACTGTCATAAGAAGAGCCTCCACGGGATCAGGCCAAAGGCAATGGTGGGCTCCAGTAGGTTCGCATCTACTTTATAGAACCAGTTGTTAAAGAGAGATAGGACAGATAAAATTTAAAAATAGCCATTTAAAAGTGGCTGCCAGATGAGCATAGAACCGGTTGTTAATTTCTTTGCATCCCATCACTGGCCAAAGGTCCATCTATCCAGTTTCCTGTATCACACAGTGGCCCACCAGATACCTCGGGGAGCGTACCAGACAACAAGAGACCACCATCCTGGTGCTCTTCCCTGCATCTGGCATTCTGAGGTAGCCCACCTCTAAAACCAGGATGTTGCACACACCCATCATGATTTGTAACCTCTGATGGGTTTTTTCCTCCAGAAATTTGTTACATAGCAATAGCCCTTCCGTTCCTTAACTTTATTTACAACTTAATGTCAGGAATAGATCATTATTTTACTTTTCACTGAGCTTTGGGGGCATTAAAAAAAAACTAAGGGTGCAATCCTAACTGAGGCTGGCACAACTCATTAGTCTTCCCATAGTGATGTAAGGAGGTAAGTGCATGTCTGTGCACTGGCCTAACCAGGGCTGGGGAGTAGTGCTGTTTTGGGGATTACTCTGGAGTAAGATATTTTTTCTTAGTGTTACTTCTACTCCTACTCCACAATAAAAAATATTTTGTCATTGCCACATGTCTCATCAGGCTACTTTTTTTAATTCTAATTACATTATGATTATATGGTAATCATATAATCAGAATTCATTGCACTCTGAATGACCACAAAATGATATATACAGTGGTACCATGAATTAGGAGCGCAATTTGTTCCGGAAGCATGCTTGTCATTCAAAGTGCTCATTATACAAAGCAGATTTTCCCATAGGAAATAATGGAAACTCAGACAATTGGTTCCACAACCCAAAAATATTAACTGTATGCAAAAATGATGGCAAAACACTGTATTCAAATTCAAAACACTAATATAATACAGAACACAATAATAAAACACTGTAATAAACTGTACAGTAAAACAGAAAAGCAAAACCTTTAAGGCCAAGGATAACAAATTTTCACTAAAAGAGTCACTCTTGACTTTTTGAACAACTTTAAACTGATCTCTCAGTGTGTGAGATCTCTCTATGCAAACCAGATAGGCAGTTTGCAGCAGCAAAAGCTTCTGCCTGTAAGCAAATGGGCAAGATCCTGTGCTGTCTGCACAGAATCAAGTCCCATTGTATCCAGTGGGGTTGAGTCACAGGAAAGAGTGGCTGCAAAAGTGGGGCTGACTCACAGGAAAGTGGGGTGGAGTGGCTTGAGGAGTCTGCAGGGGACTTGGTGAGGAGGCTCAGAAATGCAGGCTCCAGGCTCAGAGTGAGCTCCAGACCTTCCCCATGCTTGCTGGGGATACGCGGTGTGCAGTCACTGGTCAGTCACTGGCCAGTCACTGGTACTGCAGGCAGGAGGAGAAGTCCCTCCTCAGCCACTGGAGCCCAGCCAATGGGGATTCATCTTACAAAGCACTTTCCTCTTGCAAAGCGCAATCCTCGACAAATTTTAGTTCATCTTTCAAAGCATTCATCTTACAGGGCATTCGTCTTGCAAGGTACCACTGTACAATAACAGGAGTAAGAAGTAACCAATATATTTTGTGACTCCCTACTCTTACTCCTGTAAAAACCTCTTACTCCTTTACTCCTTACTCCTACTCCCCAGCCCTGGGTCTAACCTTCCCCTAGGACTGGTGCAGAAATGTCTTGTAGCACTTTTGGGATACTTCCAGGCCAACGTGGGACTTATGCTGGGGCTTAAACCTAACTGGCCTAACTGGGAATTAGGATTGCAGCCTGACAGTGCAATCCTAAGTATGTCTACTCAGAAGTAAGTCCAATTGTATTCAATGGGGCATACTCCCAAGAAAGTGTGTTTAGGATTGCAGCCCAAGTCTTATTACCTTCACAGACCAGCACAGCCTCAGAGATGTCCATCATTTTTCCATCCTTTGCACCTTCACATCTGAAAATTGAGAGTGTGTGCAAAGGACAGAATCATTCACTTGCTTTGTGCCATGTGTTGCAAGGGAGTTGGAAGTGAGTAGAGATTCTTTCTGCTTTTTAATATCCTTCGGTCAGATGTGAGTCAAGGAAGTGATGCCACCTCCAGTTTTTGAGGTAGTTGGGGTCTCACTCTGCAAAGCCTTCAAGGTCTTTGCAGTGCACCAAGGGACATTTGTGGATCTCTGAATGGAGTTCAGTGGTACATTTTATTTCTTTAGCTGGCAACGCTGGTTAGAGGAGAATTTGGAATACACTTTTAATTAATGTATTTCTAAAACTAGATGCTGTTCTACTTAACTGAAATATTCAAAGAATGTATGACATGGTGGTTATTCCTCTAACTGGTATAGGTTTGTAACTTTTTAATTCTGTGCAAAAATAACAATCTTAATGTTTCCATTTCTTTGAAAACAGCCTTGCGGGTGAACAAATTAGACATTTATTTGAAATGTTGGAACTTTTTAAACAAAGAAATGGAAAAAATAAAACTATATTATCTCCTAGGATAAAAAACAGCGCTATTTAAAACAGAAATTCTGGAAAAATAGTTATGTTACTTTTTCTGCCATATTAATTGATCTCTAAGTGTTGAGTGTTCAAAGGATTGGTGTAAGTGGTATGACATCACAGACTCTGATTTATCAGATGTTCATGACTGATTTCTCAGACTTGTTCACATGCTGGTCTCTCAGTGACGGTCCCAGTTGTATTAGAGAATACAGTACAGGTCTTCTAGGAACCACCATGCAAAGAGGAGGCTTGAACCTTAACCTTTGATTTGATCTCTTTCTCTGTCTCTCCAAACAAAGGAAGAGCAGCATCTCCTCTTCCATTGTGGCAGCCCGGCTTTTCCTTGTAAGACAGAACAAGGAAATAACAGTCTTCACTCAATGTATTCCTTCTTTCTGGTACTGATATTTTTAACTTGCTGTTGGCAGGTGGAAGAACTAGGGAAAAGTTACTTTGATGTTACCTGTGTGTGTGTGTGTGTGTGTGTGTGTTGGGGAGGGTGATTTCCAGCATCACACATTTTGTGGATCTTACTGGCTGCCTTTTAAAAGAATAACAGGAGATCCAATTATAGATCTCATTCCATCTAGCACTCTCAGGGTCTTGACTTTGTAGGAAGGAGTGATCTCTATGTTTGCTGCTTGAGAAAGAAAAGTATCAATCATTTCTTCTTGGGGAAAGAGGTTTCCATTAGCTGTTTTTGCAGTAGGCTGTAAGAAAACAATACACGTATGTGTATTGGCTAACAGTGTTACGATACATTTTAAGGTTATCTTAATATACTCTTCTCTCTTTATCTGAATCCTCTCTGTAAGGATTCACATGGAGGCACACCATGTGCCACATCTGGCCCCAAACACATCTGGCCAGAATTTGGATACCCTTGCTTTAGACTTTTATGTGGCAACCAGAGAAGCATGTTCAAGAATGGAAGTGAATTCCGTGATTGCAGGCCTCTCTTGATAGTGGAGTGTTGTTCTGTTCATGCAAAGGCTTCTTCAGGATGGAAAAAGAACCTGAATTCATGTGATAGTGAAAGCAAATAATACCATATTTACTTAAATCTAACAATCGAAATACTTGAATTTACTTGAATCTGATTTTGAAGACAAATTTAGTCTTCAAAATCAAGGTGCACATTAGATTCTGTGGTGCATTAGATTTGAATAAACATGGTATTTTGATTATAACTATAGGTCAGTCAGTATTTAGTTTAACAGTTTACTACATTGTAATAAATAAATAATGTAACATAAACTCGTTGTATAAAGTAACATAAACCTATAATATAAACCTATTGCATATTATTATTGTCATATAACTCATTGTTGTATGCAATAAAATTGAATTTTGCACCTGCTTTGCAGCTGCACATTACGAGCACCAGTAAACATTTTTTTTAAATCTCAAGATTTTAAAATCAGTGTGCATATTAGATTTGATGGCACATTAGATTCCAGTAAATGTTACGTTTCAGTATATATTCAGGAACAAATATATGACAATGTTTGTAAAGACTTGCTTTGGACCTAGACAGATTTTAAAGCAAAGGTAGCTAAAATTTAATATAGTAAATGCATATTCATATTTCCATAATGCCAATAAAAATCAATAAAATCCAGCCAGGCCAAACAGTACAGCTATCTGGTCACCACTCCTGATAGATGGGGCAATTACTGGAGCTTTTTAACAGACTATGGCTCCAACCTAAAGACATTTTCCTGGGAGTTAGACCCATTGAACACAATGGGGCTTACTTTTGAGTAGACATAGGATTGTGCTCAAAAGTGAATAAGGAAAGCCATGGTAAGTGGTTAATGGTTCTGTTTGGCTGTCCTTCAAGAAAAATGGGAATTTGGGTGTAAAATTTGCATAGGCGGATGCCAGGAGTCCAAAGGGAGTCAAGGAAAGAGTGATGTTGACAGCAGCTTCTGCATGATGGAGCAAGTTTCTTCATACTGTTGAATTCTGAGATCAAAAGGGTATTGATGTTTTTAAAAAATGGTTTGCAGGGTGTCAAATACGCCAATCAAGATCTTTCATTAAACATAGACTGTCATGATGCTTATTGTCCTAGAGTTCTTTCCCTACCCCTTCCCTACCCCTTCCCTTTTGATAGCCAGCTAGTGAAACCTTTTAACCTAGACTGGTAGATCTTGTTATCACAGAGGTTCTGTCTCTGCAACTCTGACATTCTTGCAATTAACTGTCAAAGCTCTAATGAATGATGCTTGCTGGGTTTCCAGAGTGTAGAAGTGAAGCTTTGTATTACCTGTAACACCGTGACTTGTTTGCATATAACAGTAATTGGTGTCAATTACAGATGGTGTCTGTGAACTTAGAATTGGTTTGTTTACTTGCTAGAGACCTTGAGTGTGTGATCTTCCAGCTCCGTCACAGTAGTATAGATTACATGCGTAGTCCGAGTATTTTCAAGGGACATAAATTACAGCAATTAAAATGAGCTAAAGTGGAGAGCGAGGGAGAGAGACAGAGAGATGCATTATTAATTGGTTTAGTCATTAAAGGGCTGCAAAGAGCCTAAAAGAGATACCATGTCAATACTCAAGCAGCAGTAGTGAAGAGGACCAACGATGGCATTCAGACCCTCCAGCCGTTAAAGACACAATTATCCAGACCTTTACGACTGCAGTAGAGTTAAACTTGTTCAAACATAGTAACAGTACGTTAAGTAGGAAATGTTTATTATTTTTAAGGAACAATAATTTACAAAAGACCACTTTCAGGACAGGAATAGCATAATTTATGCCCTCTTAAGGATGTCTGCATTCATTTTGGAGAAGAATAGGTACTTACAAAAATAATGTCTGGAAAATGGTTGGAGGAAATGAGTCCTTGTCTCCACTGTTCCTACAGAAGATTTACAAAATCATGAGAAAGTTCTTATGATCGCTCAAAGTTTGCCTTAATGTCATTTTGGACATTTTCTCAATGTACCAGCTGCCCAGTCTGTCTGCTTGTGCCAAAATAAACTTTCATGCTGCTCTTTGCATGTGATGGTGCATACGCTGATTTCCTGTGCAGAGATTATTTTGATGTATATACAGTATACAGCCTGAGGTGACAGTGCTGCCTGTTCCGTAGGAACTGAGCCAGCACAGCGGGCAGGAGAGCATTCATGGGAACCTAATTCCTGAATTCCAAAGGCAGACTTTTGATATGGGATGTACACATGATTTGTATATCAGAGGTCTAAATTATAGGACTGGGAAAGACTACCCATCCTGAAACCCTGGAGACCCAGTGTCGGTCGTGTAGACCAGGGCTATCAAAACCACTGCCCATGTGCCAGGTTTGGTGCACCTGCTAAATGACATTGGGTGTAGCATGGCAGTGTCAAAGCTTTATTGTTCCACACTGCAGCCTCCATTGTTCACAACCTGGCTAACTGGGGCAACTGCCAAAGAATGGAGGCTGAAGATCATGCTGAGTTTAATGGACCGGTGGCTGGCTTGATACAAGGCAGATTGATAAGTTCATATATTACAACAGGAGTAATGTTTTTACTGAATTTTTTCCAGAGTCTGCATTGTGTGATCTTGTGGCAGTGAACTTGTCCTAATTCAAATTTGTAACAGCAGTATCATTTAGTGTGCATATTAGACTCCTCTGCCCCTCTGACTCCTGACCAGGGGTGTCACTAGGGTTCACATCACCCGATGCAGGAGGCCAGTACGCCACCCCCATGCAGTGGGCAGGGTAACAACCTGGGTGGTGGGCGTGCTTATGTGCCATTGCCCCATCTCCACTGGGTTTTTAGTCACATATTCTAGTAGAATAATTTCAAAGGGGTTTGTTTCACAGCATTCTGCTGCAAATTACACATCCAACAGTAGATAACATGATGGGATTATTCCTAAAAACCATGATTTTTAGCCGTTTTGGTCACTAGAGGTATCACCCCCCAATGATGCCCCCTTTCTTACTGCAGTGGTTCTCAAACCCTGAGGGATTGGGACCCTCTTTTTTAGAAAGATAATCTATCCAGGATCCACTAAAAGTGATGTCATGGCTGGAAGTGACATCATCAGAGAAATTAAAACAAATAATTGTAAATGTAAATGCATTAAAGTCAATCAAGTAAATAACCTCAAACTCTCCCCCCCCCCAAAAAAAAGTCGCTAAGATTTTCAGTCCTACGGAACACCCAGTTCAATTTAAGTGCCTATATTTAAACCAGTTCAATATGATTTGGAATTAAATCAGTTTTAAACCCAGCAAGTGTTTCTTATTTTTGATCATAAGTCATAATGAGACAGAAGAGAAGCCACCCTCCCATGAAGGACACCCACGAAAAGTGTAGAACAAAACAAAATAAAAGCTCAGAACCCTTGTGCATATTGCTTCCATGTGCTTTCTCTAATATTGCTGAATTCCATGCGGTATTACTGAATATTACATTTAAAATTATTACATATAATTTAATACGTATAATTTATTAATTCCAAGTAGGCTATAGGCAGACTGTATGTCATAATCAAAAAAGAGGACATGACAACCCCCAAAATGTAGAAGACCCCCCCCCCAAAAAATGTAGGCTATGAGAATTATGTTTAGATAGATAGATAGATAGATAGATAGATAGATAGATAGATAGATAGATAGATAGATAGATATAAAATTCAAGTTAGGCAATCCTAAAGACACTTTCCTGGTAGTAAGACCCACTGAATACAATGGGGATTATGTTTGAGGAGACATGGTTCAAAAATCAAAACTGCTTTAGTCCCCCTACCCCCAAAAAAGCATTAAAACCCCAGAGGGAAGAGGGCAGGAGATGAGGCTTCAGTGGAGGGAGAAGTCAGGACTCTCACCAAGCTTTACAAAGAAATTTTTTAAAGTTCCCATTACCTGCTGAGCCAGTTTCAGCCTTCTGGAGCACTTTCAAGCTCCAGGTGCCTAACCTTCCACACCAGCCAATGTGTTTGCTTACTGATCTAAGAACTACAGTCCCCACAAATCCTCCCTGGAAGAATTTCCCTTCCCCAGTCTTACCCTCTGCCTTGAAGCCCATTGAAAATGAACAGATAAACGTGGGATATGCAAATTTCGGGGCTTTAGGGGCTTTTTCATTTTTTGGCCATAACCTTGGCTAGGAAGGTGCTATCTTGAAACAGATTGTTGTGTTGGACTCTGCTCTTCAATACGAATCCAGTGATATATTGCATGAGGGGGTAGCAAGCACCTTTGTGAACTTCATTTTGGGGGGTCCCACTGTGCATCAGCCCCCTGGGCGCGTCACCCAGTGCGGCCGCACTACCCTGGTGATGCCACTGTTCCTGACTCCTCTGATTCCTCTGCCCTTTTAATAGACTTCATTGTCCCATCTTCGCATCCCTTCTAACTCTTGCTATTCTGTGTCTATATATCTTGGAATTACAAGGTTAGCTGCCCTGGCTCTTCTTCCTCCCGTCTCCAAATCTAGTATTTTCAGTCTTTCCAGGTCCAACAGGACTCTGTGAGTTCACCAACCCTGCTTCAAATCCTACTCTTTGTAGATTGATAAGAGTCCCAAAATTATAGCAATTCTGCTATCCAACAATTGGCTAGCAAGAATTTCCTTGCTGTAGCCATTTACCTACTATGGGGATTTTCCAACATTTTCTGTTGTTTTTTTTAACTCAAATAGCCTAGTCTATCCCATGTTTAGAGTTCTGTGTTATGGTTTTCTTTAAAATCAAATATGCTTTACAAAGACATTTATCCGGCTATCACACAATCATAAACCAATAATTTTTCAGTTCTTAAATACTTGATTATAATATATTTTGATACAGGAATAGTTAAAGATTTTCTTCAGTTTCTCATGTCTTTCTCAAAGCATCCCATGCTCTGAGTATAGAAGAAGAAGGTCTATTTTAAGCATGGATTGTGCTTTCAACAACTTGCGTCAATATTCTTGTGTTGACAGTTTCAGGCTGCAAATGAAGGTCTTGAATCCCGGTTTTCATTAATGTCATGAACTGAACAACAAAATGTCCCCTTTAAATAATAAAATGTGAAAAAAGGACTGAAAGCAGTAACCAGGGTTTTAAGTTTCTTTATTTTTGTTTTTAATCTTGATAAAATGCACACAAGTTACTTTGAGCCAGAGAATTAGAATTCCTAAAGTGTCCTTGTTGTCTCTTGCTGCTCACAAAACATTTGCTGTTGCTATTTCCAGGAACTCGGATTGCCAGAACGTCTCTTCCAGATTTTTCAACATTGCATATGATTAGCTTCACTATACACTTGCCAAAATGAATATTCTCTGTTGCTTTAGAGAAGCTGAGTGGTGTCAGAGTTCAGTTGCTCTTCTTCTACAAAGGCTGACTGCTGCCAAGTAGGATTCCTCGGAGTCTTTTTTAAAAAATAAATTACATGCCAAATTCTGAATCAGCATGCCATTGACTTTGGATTGGGAGCATGTATACAGGAGCTATGAAAGCACTATAGTATTGGCATACATCAGTCTCGAAAGACTATGGTATCGTGCTTGACTCTGTATGCGAAACATGAAGCCCTGGGTAGATTAATATGGAGGAAAGGCTGTTACCCAAGCAGCAAATCCCCCCTCTCCACACCACTGAAATAGTCCAGTGGAATGGCAGAGCCTATGCGATTGGTTCCAGCTGCGTTGCAGAGCTGGGCTAAGGACAGGAGTTCACCCTGTCTTGTGGGGACCTGGGTCTCGAACCCTGGCCTACTGGTTAACAGGCACTGTGTCTTAACCACTTGCTCCACCCACAGCCCTAAGCAATATACACACACCGTAAATAGTCTGTTAAAACCCAGCCTTTCTGCCTAGAGGCTAATTGGAATTGTTCTGAAAAATATTTTAACCTGTGGTTTACTAATTAGAATTGCTAATAACTGGCTTTTTAAAAAACAAAACCCTGAAATCCGTAATGGTGGACAGGTTTTCCAAAAAGACAGCCTGCCCACCATCCATTGCCAATTTTTCTTTATGGTGTCAGTTTAAAAAGAATGTTAGGTTTGTTGTTGGGCCTATTGTCAGTTAACATGCGAAAATGATGAGGCCTAACCAGGTCTTCATGTGAATAGATTAAGCCCTTAAACATGCTCCAGAATCACTTGAAAGTCCATGAAAAGACATGCACAAGGGTTCTTCAGAAGATGCCAGTATAAAAAGGATTCTCTAAAGATAGAAAGTTTGTGAACAATGGCTCTACATACTCAGTCCACTCCCATGAAATATGTTTGACTTACCAATACATTTTATGAAACTAAAATCTAGACATTTATGCTTCCAAGATGCATTTGGCACAATGCCTCAGGTCCCAAGAGGACTTACACAGACCCTGCTTGCACTCAGTCTGTTTCATGTGTAGCTGAGGTCTGTATCATATCTACCACAAATTTATCATTTGACATTCACTGGAGGCCTTACTGTTATGGTATTTTATATAGTGCTAAATATACTGGTTTGTACAGTGTTAACTATACTGGTATAGTACTAACATGAGCAGACATGCTTTATAGCTTCTTGCTCTGTTAACATCAAAAGCCATCTTCCTGGCAATACTTAATTTGTTCTTTGAGTTTTTTAATTTTAGAGCCAAATTTTCTATCTTGCACGGGCTGAACCACCTTCACTTTCTTCTTTTAATCTTGAATGTGGGAATTGTGTCAAAAATATTTTGTCGTTCTAAATAATTTGCAGTGGCGCTCTGCCAAAAAGTCTCGGTTTAATCTCCAGATGGAGACATCAGGGTAAGCCAGGGCAAATGACATGAACTTCCTCCTGCAGACTAGCTTTGTCACAAACAGACATTTGACAGGCGTTTACTTTAGGCTGTGAGCACCTGATGGTTAATGTCATCAGTGAAAGCAGGTTACTGGCACTAGTTTTGCTTCTTTGAAATGTCCACTGGAATTCTTCTCCAGAGAGACTTTTTTGTTCTTTGTTTGGCATTCTAACAATAAAAGATCCCCAGGAGATCTGATTAATTTTTAGACAGTAAGATTAATTGCTGTCTAGAAAACTGAAATATAGGAATATGAACTGCTGCCTACATGTTTGTTAAATGAAGCACATTTGTTGTTTCATCAATTTACATGGTTCTTTTCAGAGTGACATTAAAAAGCTCATGTCCTGAGGAGTTTACAGTCACACATACAATGCAAAGAAAATTAAATATGCTTGATCTTTATTCAGAGACTTTTGGTATGTCCAACGTTTTCGAATTGCTCTAATTATCTATAGACATGGAGCACTGATATATTCCATACATTATATTCATTCTTTGGATTGCAGTTAGAGTCCCCAAATTTTGGACATTTGAAATAAAGCAGCAAAACATTTCTTAATCTTGTGTTTGAAAGAACAATTGTAGGAGTTGCGTGAAGCTCTTCCCAACATATCATAAATGTGATGTCTAAAAGCTGTCATACTAATTCATGTTATTGTCACTCTTGTGGTCAAACATTTCCACTGCTCAGCATTAAATTGCATACTGAGATCTTGAATGATCATTTCTAAATAACACCATTGGTACAATCCAGAGTAACTACAGGACCTTTTACACCGACATAGTTACAGTGCCACCTATGGGAAACCTGTGGGAAATGCATAGACAAACTAATCCAGAGTAAGTGCCTCTTATGTCTTCCTGTAGTTACTCTGGATTGTAGAGTAAGAGTTGTCCCTTGGATTCTGAAAACTGCATTACTATCTCACCATATTATGAAAATCCTATATTTGTGAATGAAACCATGGTTGTCCATATACTAATAACTTTTCTTTACAGCTATTTATGCTGAACATGTTGTAGCTACTGGAAAACAAAACAACTTCATGGTGCTTGATTTTATTTGATAATGGTGATCCTGACCATGCTATTTTTCAATTTCTAGAGCTAATTTGAACATTTGAACTGCTGTTCCATGTAGCGCACAATCCTAACCAACACTGCAGCTCCAAGGTGAGGACAATGCAACTCCAAGGTAAGGGAACATACAATTACCTTTAGGAGGCTTCTGTGCCTGCTCCTGAACTGCAAGATGAAGCATGTGCCCAATGGTACAACAATGCCAGTACTGCAAAGTTGATTAGGATTTCACCCTCAATTGTTTAAGGGCGCGATATGAAACTGTCCGATATAACACTTCCTCCACACTTTGTTCAACCAAAGGGGCCCTATTGTATGCCCATCATTATCAGATAGTTCATGGATGTGCATAAGAGACACTTTTTCTATGCTTAGCATTGCTCTTATCTAGTAGTTTGCCTTGAAAGGTGGTAGACTCTCCATTGCTGGATGTCTTTAAGCACAGGACCTATTGGGGATCTATTGGGTATGTTGTAGTTGAGGACAGCCTACATTGGCTTGGGCTTAATTTGCCTTCCATATTTCTATTCCTGCATTCTCTGTTATTTCAGCACACATAGATCTGGACCCATGCATTTGGTGAAATAATACGTTGAGCACAAACCTAACCATGTCTACTCAAAAATAAGCCCCATTGTTTTCAATGGGTCTTACTCCCAGGAAAGTGTCTTTAAGATTGCGCCTTTAGTTTGGTTCTAAATTCAGTGGTCAGGTTCCTGTACTAAGCACATATAAGAAAGGCATCCTCTTGCAGTGATGAAGTGTTTTTTTCATTGTATAGATTTGAACTTCAGTTGGTCACCTGAAAACTATTATGAAAAGCTGTTGAGCAAAATTAAATGAGAGAAGTGCTGTGGAAAATTATTTCTTGCCGGGATTTCTCTGACTCACCTCATTGTGCATAACAAGTGGCACTTCAGTATTTCTGTAAGCAGCAGGTTCCAAATTCCCTGAATTCAGAAAAAAGGCTTATTATTTCTCCTATTTAGAATGTAATATAATTATCTTCTTCAGGTTCAGTAACATTATATTAAACAGCAGCACATCCCAGCAGCACATCCCAGTCTGGGTGCTATTCAAGTAGTTCAATCTGGACAATTGACATCATTGACTTATATCTGTTGTTTGACTCATTGTAGCTTAGTTTTAAAGGTCCCCAATTAAACCCTCAGAATCTGCAAGTCAAAACATCTTGAGTTGTGACTAGTTGCAACGGCAACAGATTCATTTGTTTTAAACCAGCATATATCCTCAACATATATAAAGTGTTTTTTTTCTGGAGTTCAATCCTCCTATACTCCCTCATCCTCACTAACTGCTTTTCGTATTTTATCTAATATGCCATTGAATATAATGTGCAACCTATACTTAACAAAATACCATTTTTACTCAAATATAACCATCAAATCTAATGCACACCCTGATTTTGGAGACAGCTGAAAAGGGTGCACATTAGATCTGCGTAAATATAGTACTTTTCTCTTAATTTAGTAGATGAGGAAGAAAGTGCTTGTGGGGAGCAGACAGGGATATCTAGGCTGTTTTTGCTCTAAAAATGAGATCATCCACCCAACGCATTATACTTGTATGTACATTTTATTATTTTGCTTATTTTGACTATGGAAAGGACATATTTAGAGTATATTTTCTGATATATTTTTATCCCTTTTGCTAAGTTTACACTTTCTTACTCCTTATGCATGCAATATGTGCCCACATTTTTAAAAATTTAACTCAGTCCTGTGTGAAACGAGTCCAGATTTTCAGAAAAATGATGTTGGAGCCAAAAATGACACTCGCACCCAAAATAGCCTTTAACTACATCCCCTCCCTCTTCCATCTGTTGAGTATTAACAAAGCATAGCATTATTAAGAAGCAGTCTTGTTTATTATTAAGTTGTTACCTAAAGCATTCTGTAGCTTGTGCCTAGAGAATATTGTGTCTGAGCACCATAGAGTACAAGACAAATTAGTGGAGAATATTTTACGTTCCATTAATTTAAATAGGATATAGGGCCCAATTCTTTGCTTGCCCTGTTCTTCCAGAACTTGTGTTCTAGCAGTGCAGGGCATTTTCCAGCAGTGACAAAAGCTTTGCCCTCAACCCTAATCGTGGCCCTTCTTTTTGAAACTTTTCCCTCCACTTTTTCTCTTTGTGAACCTACACCAGCAAATGGCTGCCCAGGCTCTGAGAAGACCCATAGGTGATTGGGCAGCCTACTTGAGGGGTTAGTAGAAAATATTTTTAGTTGCTTTCTGCAGGCTGTCTGTCCCACCTCCTGCCTCACCATAGCATGCAGCGCAACCTCTGTTGGCTCTGTTGCACGCTGTAATGTGGCAGAGGATGGGATTGGGCAGTTTGGCATGTGAAACCTTGTTTGGACACGACTCCATGAATCTGGCTTGCTGGGAGAGTGGTTGCTGAGTTGTCTTCTCACATTAACAGTGTAAAGCCAGAGTAGCAAATGCAAACAGCATTCTTCTTTCCTTTTCAAGAGAACAAAACAGCTAGTATCAGTTCTATCAGTTATGTTGACTATGAACTCTCTAGTGGGGTGTCGAGTGTAAGTCCTGTGGCTGCTCTTTCTGTGTTTGGCACATGTGAAACTTTGGCTCTCCCAACACCATCATTAGCTACTCTCAGCTGTTGAGCTGGCAACATGCCAGAAGCAGTGATGCTGAAAGGGCAACCCACATGATAATTGGGCTCCCCATATCTTGAAAATCTGAACAAGACTTCCATATTTTCCCTACTGTCATTTGCACCTAATGAGGTCCTAGGTGAGGAAAAAGTGCTTATTTTTGTTCATCAGCTTAATGATGTCACTTGCTTTTCAGTATTTTCACTTCCTATTTAATAATATCACTTCTAATCCTCAACAGGCACTATGAATACTGTTGATTTGGCCCACTGTATGAAATGAATTTGACACCCCTGAAAGGACAGGAACAGATGTACAGAAGTTCACTGCTCTGATGCAGTATGGCTTTATTAAAAACCTATTTTGTGAGTAGGTATCTAATTTCCTCCTAAAGTTTGTTCTGAGCTTAGGGTTTCCAACACCCCCCCAAAACAGGGACAGTCCCAATTTTGGGGGATTGTGTTCACATTTTGGCAAATGGGACAGAAGGTCCTGTTCCGATTTTGTGAAAGAGAATTAGGCAATCCTATATGAGCTTGTTGCTCTAACACAGTGCTTCCCAATGTTTCTTCATTTGTGTATGTTTTTTCATTTCTAATTTTAAATTATTAATTATATATATTTTTTAATCTTTTAAAATTGTAATGTAAGGTGTTCTGGACTCGGTAAATAAATAAATACCCCCAGCAGCCCATTTCCATAAATTGCACCCTTCATAGTAGCACTGGGGGAATGGTGTGCATGAGTGGATGTTGCACATGAGGGATGTTGTACATGGGGGGATGTTGCACATGGCAGGTTGATGCAGATTGGGGGATGTTACGCATGGAGGGGTTGATGTGGATGGGGGAATGTTGCGCATGGGAGATTGATGTGCATGGGTGTTGATGCCTTGGGGGTTGATGCACATGGAGGTGTTGCACATGGGGGTGTTGCGCAGTGGGGGATGGTGCACACGGGGGTGTTGTGCATGGGGGTACAGTGCACATGGGGAACAGTTCGTATGGGGTGGTGTTGTGCATGGAGTGTTGTGCATGGAGTGATGATGTGCATGGGGTGATGTTGCGCATGGGGTGACAGTGCACATGGGGGATGGTGCGCTTGGGGGGTTGTTGCACATGGGGGGTTGTTGCGCTTGGGAGTGGTGTACATGGGGTGGTGGTGCAGATGGGGGAGATGTATTGGGGGTGTTGCACAGTTGGGGATTGGTGTACAGGGGAAATTTTACTCCCACAACACGGTTACCTTTTCGCTAGCATCAAATATATTTTCAACTACTGATCCATATCTGATAATATATGACTTGATGACCAGAAATTAGCAGTTGCTTGGACTTTCACAACCAGCTAGTTGCCTTCCTTCTGCTTATCAGCCCCACAAGACATTCTAATGCAGGCCTCCCTTTTTCCACATTATTGAATTATTTTTCAAGTACCCTTAAAGTACCAGTAACCCAGATTGGAAAGCACTGCTCTAACATACGTACTTCATACATGAGGAGTTATCAACACAAGTTGACCACCTTGAGTACCATATGAAATCACTCTAAAGTGGTTTCATGGTCCACTAGCTACCTGATTTAGAGTGTGTTAATTGCTCTCCAGAGTAAAGGATTGTTGAGGTGTTACATGGAAAGGGCATTCTGTTCAGTTTGGCTGAATAGGCAGACACTTTTCTTTCAGTCAGAGTTCTGAATTTATGGTATCTGTCTCACCGTTCCCATAAATGTTTTTTCAACTAGACAGACTTCCTGCTCCATTCTTTGTGATCCCACAGGGAGTGTCCAATTTAATTTGCAGTTTATTAAAATTTGTTTTTCTTTGTTGACTCTTAATTCCATTTCATCATAACTTAGCACATCATCTGGTTGCTATTTTACCAAGGTTTACAACACCCCCTTTTCCGTTCCTCACTTCACCAAGGCACGTCACTTTTGATTAAGCATTTGCAAGGCCCTTTCCTCAGCTTCTAAAGGGTAAAAGTCAAAAATCAATAATGTGCTGGTCCTCCCTGAGTGCAGCAGCAGTCAGAGGTAAATGAATGATTAAACATGATGAATAACGGTGTAATGGAAGACGCAAAGTAGGGGAAAGTGCTCACTTTAGCCTAAACTCTGAGATTTATTGCTGAGTACTACAAATAAATGGAATCATCAATCTTTCAAGGACTTAAAAAGGCATCTACTGCAGTAACTTTAAAAAGCAGTGAAAGAAATCATTCCACCTCATCCTTGATAGTTGTCACTACCCATTTAGTATTGCCATAGTACCGAATTAAAACAGAAACAGTGTTAACTTTGTCATGGAAAGAAGAGATGATATGAAAAATATTGACGGATGAAGGGAGTGTGGATACCATCACAATCGTCTGCATTTTGGGCAACATTCAGAGTTTGCCCCTTAATTAATATGAAACAGAAGCCAACGGTGAAAAAAATGTAAGAGCCTAGTCTAGTTAGCTCATTTGTAGATGCTTGTACATTCAAACATCGTACAACCAGCCGTGATAACTTTGTGTTTAATTTGAGTGGTTTGGTGGTGGTGTAGCTGACTACAGGTGTTCAAATTGGCCTTTGTAAAACACAGTGGGATTTTTGGAGGGTGGACATTTTTTAAATGTCACGTTGTGCTGGGAAAAGCTTGAGCATTTGTTGTCTTTGCTTAGGAGGGATCAAAGTACTAAAATTTTGAGAGCTTCTGTTTCATACACAGGCTTTCTGAAGACTTAAAACCCTTAGCTTCATGCCAAAAATAATAAGTACTAATTTACAACGCACAAAGTAGGACGATGACTGGGAAACTCATGGACTCAAAATTAATCTCACACTGCAACTTTACATTTGTTTGCAAGTATGTTTCTCTTTCTTTAGTGGACTGTGCCTCCAAGTATGTCGGGCCATAGCTTCAGCTGCTATACGAATGCGCTTTGTGCTATGGATTTCCAAAATAAAAATGTTGATTATGAGGGCTCTGTCCATCCCATTATGTAACTAAGGGAATCATTGTAGATTGTAAATCTAAATATATAAAACTGAAAAGTCATTCACTGACTGACGCACTCATTCACTCACTCACTGATAGACTCAATGCCCCCGCCAAAACCATTGGGCCTAGAAGCATGAAATTTGGGGAGGGTGTTCCTTCCATGATGGAGGCACCAACTAAGAACTGGTTTTCAGAAATTCCAACTAGAAGGGGGTGGAAAGGGGTGCAACACATTTTCCACCCTATACTTTTCATTGAGAATCCCTGCCTGATGAATAATCTGTCCCAACCCCTGGACCTAGAAGCATGAAATTTGGGGAGGGTGTTTCTTCTGTGACATCAACACCCACCAAGAACTGATGTTGAGAAATTTAAACCTTAAAGGGCTGAAAAGGGGTGAAACATATTTTTGGCCTGTACTTAACATTGAAGACTGATCAATACCCAGCCCCAAATCCTAAACCTGCCAGATAGGAGTGCCCCCCATTGTGAGGGGGAGTATTGCACATGGAAGGGAGTGTTGCGCATGGGGAACTGATGCACATGGGGAGATGATACACATGGGGGTTTATGCTCATTGGGGGTTGATGCGCAGGGTGGTTGATGCGCAGGGGGGTTTGATACGCATGGGATGTTGTGCATGGGGGACCCCCATGATACACTTGGGGGACCCCCATGATACACATGGGGGACATTGTTCGTGGGGAGTTGATGCACATGGGAGTTTTTGCACATGGGGGTTGATGCTCATGGGGGGAGTTGATGCACATGGGGATGTTGTGCATGGGGTGTTGTTTGTGGGGGGTTGATGTGCATGGGAGGACGTTGCAAATGGGGGACATTGCGCACAGGGGGATGAGGCACATGGGGGTTGATGCGCATGGGAGAATGATTCACATGGAGGTAAAATGCACATGGAGTTGTTGCATAGTGGGGGATGGCATATGGGGGAATTTTACTCCCACAACGAAGGTACATTTTTGCTAGTATTTTATAACTAACAGTCCATAAGACAGTCCTTAAGAATGAGGAATTTGGAAAGAGAAGGACTAGTGAATGATAGACAGCATGCACCATTCTACTCATGTTGAGAGTGATGGTTGATGTTTTGTGCTTCTCATATGCAAGCTGTGGGGGTGAAGCAAGGGAGATTCATTGAGAGCAGGAGCACTGCAACTTGGAATGCTGTCTGATGTTATCTCAGGTCTGCTCTGTTAGTGCCTATGAACTACAAAAACAAAAGATCCTCAGACCTTATCATTATTCTCACATGCTGCTGTGAAACCCAGAAGGACAGGACTTTGGTTTCATTTACAGGAACAGTACAAACATTTGTATTGTCCCTACAAACAAAACTGGGAGTTCCATGCTTCCTGGTTTCATAGCAGTGCATGCGAAGAATGGTAAGGAGGGAAATTATCTGATTGGCATTCGAATGTGAAGCAGATCAGTGTGAAGCAGCAGGTTGGAGTGAGGCAAAAGTGACAGACTTGGGATGAGGGACATGCCAAATCCCTTCAGATCCCATGCAGCCTACCACCAACAGAGCCGTGGGCTTTCCTGGATTGGGAGGATGGGGAATCATTGCCCATGCTCCTAAATTTTACATTTAGAATTGGTTTGCTATCCAAGTATATGATAGTGGAACTTGTTGGAGGGTGAACATTTTTGTAAATTGAATTCCCAAACTGTTACTTTGAGAAACATTGAATTCCTAAACTGTTATTTTGGGGAAAAGAGTTTTAAGACTCTTCGTTGAAGTGCAAATCAAGAAAACCTCTGAATTAAACTCCAGTGATGGTGACAAATTTCAAAATTGTGAGACTTCAGTCCCCACTTAAATTTACCTGGCATTGGAAGAAACAAAGAGGTCTAAGCTGGGGCTTCTGTAATGCTCACAAAGGCAACTTCAGCAGTGATCTGGACACCAAGAATTGTGAGAATGTAGCTTCCTCAAAGATCCTATGGCCACTATAGTGCAGCAGCAATTATTTCAGGGATTACTACATTATTACTAAGAACATTGTGGATTAAAAAAACCAAAGGGTGAAGATTAAATGTGGAGCTAAAGGCTAGCAAGCAATGACTGGTGGGCAGATGCAGTGATTTCACTGGGAAGATGGCAGGGCCCAAACTTCTGGATGGACTCAATGCAAATTTTTTTCAGATTAATTTTTGACAGATTAAAAAAGCCCATTCCTAAATGGGGAGGGGGAGAGATTCTGTCACTACTATTTATCCACCCTGTTCCCAAATGTTCATAAAACAAATTTAATGAAAAGTTATGCAATATATGAAACTACAAATACATGACTAATGTAGCATTATTCTGGTCACAATGTGCTCTCATAAATGCTTGTGATTTAAAAAAATTAAAACTCTAATTTGTTTATTGGCATCCAACAGTCTTGAAAGAATATGGTATCGTGCGTGACACTGTATGCAAAGCACAAAGGCCTGTTTAGATTGATATGGAGGATAGGCTGTTACCCAAGCAGCAAATCCCACCTCTCCACGCCACTGAAATTGTCCAATGGAATAGCAGAGCCAATACGATTGGTATTGTTTTGAGTGTTTAAAGGTTCAGTTCTAGCCAACTTTCCAGCACGAATGTAGCCCCGAGGTAAGAGAACAAGTACTTCCTTACCTTGAGGAGGGCTCCATGACTATCCCTCCCCCACTGCAGGATACAGCACACATCCTGCATCATCTCTGGAAAATATTGATGGGATTGGTTAGTGATTCCTAACCTTCTAGGGAGAGTTTGGGAACTGCTAAACGGAGGGGAAGGGGTCACAACATTATGCTGCTGAGGGAGGAAAAGGGTTTAAAAAAAAATTATCCGGGATCTCTGTAGATTACCACAATGTCTAAGGAGCCTGCAAAAAAAAAAAAAAAAACCCTACTTCTTCTTTTCATCACAAAACTGTGAGTGGGTTATTCTTTCATTTTACCTCCATTTTACCTCCTGTATAGGTCCTGTATGAAAATTCTCATTGTTGCTCCAGATTTCTGATAATGCCCATATTGGCTTTAGAGCTTCTATGGTGAGTTTGTAATAAACCTAAGTGTTATTTTTAAGTGCATTTTTATATGACCCTGGTCAAGTTATTTTGTGCCCAAATTGTGAGTATCTGAAACCTTTGCACCACCATCCCTAAGGGATCATTTGTTCTGAACAGATGATCCCCTACTCCTGTCTGTTCCCTCCCTTTCTGTAAGTCACTTAAAAGCTGTTTTGCAATTTTTTTGATGTTAAGGACCAGCTGTTCTGTTCCACTGTGGTTCAAAAAGAGCTTTTCTCTTTTTCTACAGGCTCAGCATGTCCAAAAAGTTATTGAGTTCCACAAATCTCAGTCCTGCACTGAAACCCTGCAGCTTTGCCTTTCTAGCTTGCCCTGCTCATGGATGAGGTCGAATGTCTCAAAATGCCAATATAATGCTGTATACTGCCTCCAAGTAAAGGGGAAAATAGCCTTACTTTGATAATTGCCGTGCTTCTGCTCATGACCCTGAAAAATGTGGATAGACATATGCTTTATAATAGTCAGGGAGAAAATGTACAGACACCAATGAATAAAAAGTCTCTACAAAAATGGCTGGAGTACATTACGATCATCATCCTCATTAACTTGTGTCCTGATTTTTTTTGTTTAACAATACACAAAAAGTGGCTTAAAAACATCATAAAATTATCAGAACTCGTGTAAAAATACAACTGCAGTAATAAAACCAGAAGCAATATAGAGAGTAAATGAAAATCCTTGTAATTTCACTACATATAGTTAAAACAGATTAACCCTACAATCCGGAGTATCTACGGGAACACGTAAGAGACATTACGTGTACCTGTGGTTAATGTACCACCTAGTGAAAACCTATGGGAAATTCATATTGCAATCCAGAGCAAATTGTTCTTACACCGGAGCAAGGACTGCCTGTAGTTACTCTGGATTGCGCACAAAGAGCTTTCTGCAGCAGTTTAGCTGCTTAAAAATGGCAGGGGTTACCAGAAGAGAAAAAGTTGTGCCATGAAGAAATGCCGTCGCTGATAATTTAAAGGAAAAACTTACATTCAAAATAACATGTTAAAATAGTTCATTTTAGGTAATGCAGTTGTATCATTGCTGCTAAGAATGTTACCTATAGATATAGATATATATAAAAAACTGAAGTCACTGACTGACTGACTCACTCACTCACTCATTCATCAACACAAAACCACTGGGCAAGTTGGAGCAAGTTATGCGTGCGGGTTGATGCACTAGTGGGGAGGTTGATGCACATGGGGGATGATGCTCATGGGCAGATGATGCACAAGGGGTTGTTGCACATGGGGGTGTTGTGCATGGGGCTGTTATATCCAATAGGGAATGGCGCACAGGTGGTATTTTACTCCCACAACGTGGGCACATTTCACTAGTAATTAATAAACCTCAGATGATATTGTATGATAGAATTCTATCATAGCCATATTCCAGAGAATATTCATTGTTGATATCTGAATTGGGCTGGATCTGCATTAATTATGGCCTCCAGTACAAGGTGACCATATGTCCTATTTTTAGCCTTTTGTCCTGGAAAAAAATAAATTAATTGTAATCTTTTCCTCATGAGCAGGCAGCACATAGACTTCTTGTAATTAATAAATTATCGCTGCAGTCTTAAGCTCCAATTAGGCCGGCATAAACTGAAGCCATTTCTAAGCTGAAGAGCCAGTGTTGCCCAAAGACACTTCCATCATCATGTAGCAGGCATGACTATATGCTGAGACATGCAGAACTCTGTTACCTTCCCACCAAGGTGGTACCTATTCATCTACCTGAATTTGCATGCTTTCAAACTGCTAGGTTAGCATGAACTGGGCTAAGGCTGGGGCTCACCTGGTGGTGCTCTGTGCCTGATGCCTGACGGTGATGCCCAGTGCTCAATAAGGGTGTCAGATAGTATCCAGTGCCCGCTGGTACCAAGTGCCTGGTGATCCCTGCTGCCCACTTGCTGCCTGCTGTTGCCCACTGGTGCCTGGTAGGAATGTCTGGTAATTTCCAGTGGTGCCAGCTGCCAACTGAGTGGTGGTGCCAAATGCCCAGTTGTGCCCAGTAAGGATGCTTGGTGCTCAGTCAGGTGCTTGGTGCCTAATGGTGTCCACTGCCCTCTGGTGCCTGGTGTCCACTGCTGCTGGGTGGTCCCCACTGGTGCCCGCTAATGCCCACTGCCCAATGGTGCCCTCTTTCAATGGCAGGTTCATTCTGCTAGTAAGTAATATTATTCTTAAATTAACCACATGAAAGCAATATATATGAGTTTTAGCTTTTATTTTGTCATATCCTACATTTTTCTTGGATGTCCTATATTTTGGATGGCCTTATCCTCTTTTGTGGTTATGACATATGGTCACTCTGATCCAGTGATTAAATAAAAAGTGATGTTCCCCCCCCCCCAAAAAAAAAACTTTGCTAGGATGCAGAGAGAAGGAAAGGCAAAGCAAGGAGAATTCCAAGACCAAGATAACTTCCTTTGCCCTCCTAAGCATATTTAAACCTAAGATGATCATTAAAAAACCAGAGGAAGAGGAGCAATTTAAGGCCAAAAGTGATAGACATTGCTGTTCCGCACTTAATTACTTGGCTGAGTGTCCAGGAGGGAAGATAACAGGCTGAGACCAGAAAGTTAATTCTTTGCTTTAAAGAGGACAAAGAGCAAAGAGCAGAAGTAAATGAGACAGGAAAGTCTGATAAGGCGTAGTAGAAACTACATCAACAGTACTCCTCTTTGGCTCTTCTGACCTCAAGTAATAAGAAATGTCTGTACTGCTGTGGGAATCTTTCAACGAAAACCTGGTGTAAATACTTTTAGAGTGGTTAATGTCTTCCATTTAACAATGAGGAACAAGAAGAGTTCTCTTACTAGGGAAGATTGCCCAGTTTCCCATGGCGGGTGGAGGAGCTGTCTCGCTCACAAAGAGGTGTTGTGTGTCCACACAAACACCATGAGAGAGAAAAGGAGTTTAAAACTATGCCTTTTTCCTGATACTGTACTAAGTTTCTCCCAGTGGGGAAGCATAAATCTTTTGGTGGAGAGGAATTGGCAGCCAGTCAGCCTTAACTATGGTTTCGCTTTAGCATTACATCTTCATCTTCAGGCTCCCTTTTCAGTTCCAGATCAGACAAGCATACTGGAGGATTTGGCTGCTATATTATTAAGCCAACTGGCTGAGCCGGAAAACCCCAGTACCCTTTACAACTGGGACACTCAAAAAGATGGCAGGAGCTGTGATCACTGAGCTATTGAGATACCTGCCATGCCTTACAACGGAGGTTCAAACTAGCAAGCCACAAGTACTATTTTCAGATGGTGGGGAATCTCCACTGCTTAAGCATGGTGCCTGGAGTTCCTCAGATAAGCAAAGAGGAAGTTTTCTTTCAAGTGAATTGGAAACACATATGAATAAAGTCATAAAGGTAGAAGGGACCTAAAAGGTCATTGAGTCCAACCCCCGCCTATAGCAGGAAATCCATCTGCAAATTTAATGAGGCCCCTTTCTAAGCATGACACTTACTTCTAGTTTAAATTCAATCCCTTTTGGGGAGGGAACACAATATATATTTAATAGTATTCTCCCTCTTATCCAATAAGGAGAATTGGTTGAAGTCATTGATGAAGATGTTAAAAAGGAACATGGGGGCACCATATATGCCAGAGATAGCCTCAATCCAAGTAGACCTACTGAGGCTGCTGCAGCCCTATCCCCAGGAAGAGGAAAAGCTCCCCCTTTCCAGTAGTAGTATGGCAGTAGTCCCAAAACATGCACAGGCTAAGCCAGCCTGCCTGCTCCAGCACAAGGTTAGGATTGCACTGCCCATCTTCCAACAGGCATCCATACAATTACAGCTTCCTCATGTTTCCATGTGGTTTCAAGAAAGCAACCACCTCCACCTCGGCTAGGTGATCTAATGAGATTGAGCCCTAATGTTCACCCATATGCTTTCCAAAGAACTACCCCTCTTTTTATCCCTGAAAAGAGAGACATTGGACATCCTGGCTCTTTACTGTGGAACCTGGCAAAGCGCTTGTAACTAAGACCAGCCAGAAATTGTGGTCTCCTGCCTTTATGATAACCTGTTTTTCCCTCATAGGCAAAGAGAAGCTTGCGGATGGTTATTTAAATTGGAAGCATGCATGAGGGGCTAGCTAGAAAATAGCAGATGTTATCGAATAGATTTGAGAGAGGAACTCTTATTTTTCTTTCCTAATAAAGATGGTACTATTAGTGTTTCTGTGAATCTGTGATAGTTAATTCCCTGCCCCTTTATGAATTTAATTCTACTTTATTCTGGGCCAAAGAGCTGGTACATCCATGCCCTAAGGTCTGTTTTCTTCCAATCAGCCTGCTATTTACTATACACACTCTTAATTTGCCTTTGGGTGGTTGGTATTGATCTTCTGTCCCCATTATAGTCCGTAATAGCTTAATTCCTATGTTGGGTCCTGAAATCCTGTCCTCCTCATTAGTAAGTACAGGCAGATCCACACATTTTCTTGAGTGTGCTTGCAAAGGCTACAGCTGGACCAGAATCTCATCAGATTCTGAATGGGGTTTGCACTGTTGTCAGGTCAGGGTTAGAATTCTTCATAGTTGGGTGAAGGTGCTGCAAAAAGTGCAAATGAATTGTTTTTCTTGTTAATGTTGCTGTGAATGCCCTGTGACTTAAGACAAAATAGAAATATTTATGCTATCAAGCAGCTTATGTCAAGTTCAGGCCTCTTTAGTTAGGCTCTCCTGGCTTGATTTAGACTACACCATCTGTTGTTACTTGCTGCTTTGCATTCTGTTCCTGACACTTACTCCTAGTTTAAATTCAATCCCTTTTGGGGAGGGAACACAATATATATTTAATAGTATTTTTCCCCTCTTCCGGAGCTAAAAGTGGAGAATATCACATGCATATTTCATGACTTAATGCTGCAGTCAAAAAATTTTTTTCCTTTAGTCTTAAAAAAAAATCTTCAAACACATTTTGTGCATTAGTAACAATTGAAAATTCTGAATCTCGCTTGTTCATTTTGTGAATTCAGGCTAAGAACATAGAGTTGTTGTTTCATCCAGGGGGCTAGGAAAAGTTCATTATGCTTTTGCATATATTTACTTACATTACGCACATTTGCAATTGCACGCTGAGAAGCGTCATGGCTTGCCTGAATGAAAACATGTTGGTAAGGCAAAAGTACTGAAGAACTGACACTTCTTTTTAAAAGCCTCCAGATTTTTATGTTCTTTATGAGGAGTTGGTTCTCATGGCTGTTTACCTTCTCTTGAAAGCCAGAATATGCAACCATCTTTCAGCACTCTTTTCTTGTCATGCAGCACTTATCACTGGGGATCTTCAAGCAGAGGCTCGATGAGCACCTGTCGGGATGCTCTAGGGGGATTTCCTGCTGCAGGCAGGGGGTTGGACTAGATGACCTACTAGGTCCCTTCCAACTCTATGATTCTAAATCACTGTCATTGGAATTCTAACATAAGTTTCTCATATTCTGCAGTTGCAGTTTTTAGACCTTTTTCCTTCTTTCTTCCTCTACCCTTAACTTGGTTTTCCTGGCAGTATCCATTTTCAGCTAAGGAATTCAGATGTTGCCAAGGCAAGCATGTTATTGGTAAGAGAAATGTCTTTCTGATTTGTCATTTGGCAAGGAGGAGGACTACCAGTGGTCTATTAAAGGCCCATCCAGGTGAGAATCAATTCTATCCACATATAACCTCATGATGTTCAGGTGAAGGTTACACTCTTGCTTGCCGAACGATCCAGTTTCAATTTTCAGTATTTTCAGAGAAAAAAATTTCCATCTGAAACCCTGGATTGCCACAACCAGTACAGAACTAGATGGACCAGTGGACTTGGCTCCATGTAAGAAATTCCATGAAGAAGCTGCATGTTAACCAGTTTTAAAGCACTATGTGATTGAACCTTCTTTGAATATTGATTCACTGGATAGATTGGGTGAGTCTGTATACTTCTCTGTTACCAAAGAGGCAGTGAACACTCTTCCTAACACATAAAGGACCAACAGACCACACAGGAGTTGCCTCATTATCAAGGGTTTACTGAATAATGTACACGTATATTGAAATGGTATCTATTCCATAGGGGGATCTTGTCAGGGAGGAGACAGAAACCTCTACCTGTGGCCTGCACATGGTTTCAAAATTCCTGATGCAGCAGTATTCCTGAAGCTGAACAGGTCTGTGCTTGGTCAGTGGTTGGATGAGAGACACCACCCTAAGCCTTCCAGGGGAGATAAATGCCATAATTTAATGTGGCTACTAGATTAGGTGTATCCTTGAAATGTGAGACAAATTAGTGAAGGATACTCTCTTAGTGGCTCTCAGAAATAATAGCTAAATAGAAGCTTCAGTTATTGGACCTGCAGCTATTGGATTCCACTTCTTTTTTTCAGAATGTGCTTGGAACACATATTTGCAAATATTCCAAATATTGGGGAGTGCCATGCATGGCTCCTCGCACCTCCTGGAGCCTACTACTGTGCTCCATATGTGAAAGTAAGGCTGTGATCCTAAAGACACTTTCTTGGGAGTAAGACTCATTGAACAAAATGGGGTTTACTTTTGAGTAGACATGGTTAGGATTGTGCTCTAAGTGAAATAGAGACCCACGTGAATTGGGGGTCACAACCTCCCAGATTGAGTACCATTGCTTTGTCGCTGTGAGGAATTGAATTTTGGAGCAGATGGACTCTGACTTGAGCCATCCAGGTCATTCTTACATAGACCCATAGAGCTGGCAAATGAGAGTGCATTGTATAATTCTCCCTGTACTCTAGACAAGTTATGTGGTCCCAAAGGCTTTTGGCTATACAGACAGAATGCAACAACCATACAAATAAACATCTCACAATGGAGAATGACATATTCTTTTAAAGGAAGGGAAAAGTTATTATCAACAACTCAGCAAGACATACCTGCCCAGTGACCAGGTATGCAGTGATGTACTCATTCGCTTAGAAAAGAAAGCAAAACTCCTTGGCAGCAAGTTTCTTTGTATGTGGCAAGTTTGCATTGTTAGCTTGGCAGCTATTTTTCTTGGAAGAACAAATTATTTTTCGTTCTGATCCACAGAGTATTTTCAGTTGATCTTTTAATTCATGTTAAGTTTCTTTTTTAAAAAAGACTTCTGTAGCTTAAATAATTAAGGAAAATCATTTTTAAATGCATGCCAATTGATTGTCCTGCTCCCCTTCTGGATGACTTGAAATAAATAAATCATTAAAGCTGCCTGATACTTCACAGCCAAGCACGTGTTTTGATGGACAGGCTACGAGTCGATTCAATTATGGTAGCAGCAAGCAGTGTTGGATTTGACAGCTTTGTGTAAAAATGCAACCTTGGCATGTTGTGGAATTTGCAGAAATGAACTATCAGTTTATTTCAAAGGGTGTTTGACATCTGCTCCCCCTGCTCATGGGACTGGTACATCATACTGTGAGGGGTTGCTGAGAGTGGTGATTTTTCCTTAAGTCCTATTCTCTGAACGGTGTTGATTATTTGATTTGCTGAACAGTGTCGCAGGCAGAACACTGCTTTCTGCACAGTATAAGATGAATTATGCACATAGAAGCTGGTCCTATTATGCTTCAGCCTAACATGACAAAGAGATTCTATGCTAGATACCGTCATACCTACCCAGACATCTTTTTATCTGTGATCTTTCTCAGTAACTCTAAATCAATATGCTCCAGGTAGCATTTGTACTTCAGGCCATTCTAATTCCCTCTATTGGTATTGCTGACTGTGACTGGTATAGGAATACACAGGTTGCACAGCCCTTCCAGGCATGCTCATCCTCTGCATGCTCTCCTGTGAATAATGGGCCTTACTTCTGAGTAATACTATGCATGGGATTGTGTTCATAGTTGGCTTCCCAGGCTCATTGCTGGAAGGAAAGAACCTACCTTGATCTAGAACTTTTCTGGTTGTTCTAGATGGTTAATTGTTGAGACTATGGCTGCAGTCCAGAGCAAATTCAGCCTGCTCTGACCTAACTGCACTCTCCTAACTATTCTGTATCCAGAGCAGAAAGTTATGCTGAATCCAGAGAGTCAGGAAGCCTGGGCTGCCCTAACTGCTCCAGAGCATGCTAAGTAATTGACACAAGGGGAAGACTTGCTCCTGAGGAGACACCCCTCAGATCACACTGAACAAGGAACAGCTGTGGTGCCTACAGTGGTGACATGACTCTGCACATCACCTGGTGCGAAAGTCTGTGCGTCATCCCTGGGATGCGCCCCCCCCACCTGGACTGCACAGTCACCAAAGTTGGCGTCTGCGCAGTTGTTTCTGAAGCCAACTGGCTTCAGAAAGAGTACTGCGCAGGCACCATCTCTGACACCTGCGCAGTACTTTTCTGAAGCCTTTTGGCTTCGGGGGAGACTGTGCAGGCGTCAGAGTTGGTGCCTGTGCAGTACTCTTTCTGAAGCCATTCGGCTGCCGCTCCGCCTCCTGAGTGAGGCCGAATGGCTGTGCAGAGGTGCGGACTTTCTCTGCTCTAAGGAAGTCTCCTCTGAAGCTGTTCGGCATGCTCAGTGTGTTTCTGCGCAGTGCACCTCAGATGGCCATTCAGGCCAGCTCCTCAGACAAGTGTCAGCTTCTGGCTGATTCTCCGCCTTGGAGCAGGCCTGAATGGGGGTGCTGACACCTGGGGCCTGCCAAAGGACAGTCAAACTCCTCTGGCACATCACCCCATACGGAGCGCATCCCCAATGCAGCCCACACCAGCCGCACCAGTCTGGTGACGCCACTGGGTGCCTGCCTTATAAGGAGTCCCTGATGAGATGCCAGTACATTCTCCAGTGAATACAAGGGGCTTCTTGGAGTGGCCTGCTGTATCCTGAGGTTTGTGGGCAGCCGTAGTTTGTTCCATATCCTGAGGTTGAGAGGAAGGGGTTGCAGCTAGGATGGCCAAGAACTCAGATTTTTGGTCAGCACTGCCATTCTTACTTGGGCCTTATCATGGACCCCTATGGGTCTACTCATTACTATACCTGCTCCTGAGGTGGTATAACTCTGAGGGCTGGAAGAGGGCATTTCTGCCTTGGAAACAGGCTCTGGATACAGAGTAACTGCTCTGCCCTAGGCAATGCTAAACATGCCCTCAACATGCCTCTCCTGAGCTGCTTAGGCTGCCCCAGCTAGGGCAGAGCAGGTCCACCTCTCTTAGGGCACCCTATCTTGCCTTGCTCTGCCCTAAGCCTCTTCCAGAGTTGCTCCAACCTAGTGGTAGATAGGGCAACCTAAGGGCTCTTATGTGGACAGATTAGTTGCTCTGGATTGTCCTGACAGCCTCATTGACTAAAATGAGACTTGCTTTTTAAGTAGACCTGCTTAGGATTGTGCCCTAATTCTCATTGGATTCAGTTGGATAAGGTAAGAGTGCATAAGATTACATACTCACCTGAGAATAACTTAAGAGGCCCTACTTCTACCGTATATACATAAGATTGTACTATACAGGAAGTAAGTATCACAATCCAGAGTTCAGCTAATGTGGGGGAGAAGTGTGTTAAGTGCTCCCTGTTTTGTACTGCCAGAATTTCTTGTTAATACATTTTCTCTCTGAAACAACTCACTCATCTTAAGAGAGAATTCACTGAAAAGGGGTGGGGGCACATACCTGAAGCCTGGGTGTGTGGATACGGACGCACTCCTTGTTCATCAAAATCTGGAAAATTGATTACCATGTTAAGACTCTCAAATGTTGTTTTTTAAAAAATCCACAGTATAGTCTGCCTGATTTCCAGCAGTGGCGTGAATATAAACAAATGATTATGTTCTTTGTAAAATGATTGGCAGGTACTTGGCTATATAAATCCTCAGAGAACCTGATAAATATGCAGCATTGGGCATAGCCCCTAATGAAAATGCCAAAACTTACTCAGTGCTATTCACAGTTCAGATCTTCTTTTCCTTAAGTTGGCTTTATGAATAAAGGATGCTTATTTAAAACCTGAGCTGTTCTTTTGCTAAACCAGTTTCTCCCACACCCTCTTTGATCCCAACCTTTTATGCTTGCCTATGTTTATTTTAGGAATAACCAATCTTACTTTTAATGGCTTTGTGTCTTCTGTGACTGATTTTTGGGGGGGAAGGGGGTTGGTTACTTTTTGGCAAGATAGAGTTTCATAGACAATCATGTAGATATACTTTAGCTTGTTGATTGAGCTTGCAAGGGCATAGTTCTTTACAAAACTCAAAATGAGCTTGCAGATGCCATATTTCTCTCTGATAGTACAGAGCAGGGTGACATTTGCTTATGGAGAAGTCCACAGAAAAAGCAGTGACTCACTTTTAAAAGCAGCAAAAAACTTTTCCCTCTTGCAAATAAGACAGTTAAGTTCCCAAAGCTATTATTCTTTCTTGGGGGGCTTCTATTTTTCTTTCTTGGGGGGCTTCTATTTTATATCAGTCTCAAATAACTGCCTTCTGTTGCTGCCTTCCCCTTCTCTTCATTCCTTAAGTGGCATTTATCAGTGCTTCCCAGGCAGGAGGGTCAGCATATATACCATATACATATAAGGCAGAGTCATCTCCCTTAGAGGGATTATTGGTGTTCAGCCACTTAATTGTTCTTTCAGCAATTGATAATTGCTCCAGTTGATGTTGTGATGTGGTATTTCCTCCATTCATCCATCTCTTCTTACCCAACCTACACTTCTTTTGAAGTATATGACCTAAATTGTTGTACCATTGCATCGTCTTCCCAACACATTGCTGTATTTCTAGTATACATAGAGCAGTACTGCAGATTCCCCTTGGCAGTGATAGTACTTCTCATACATCCAGAAAACAGGTGTCCAAGCCTTGGCCTGCAGGCTTGATCCAGATAAACCAGACATGCCATGTGTTTCCAAAACACATGGCATGTGTTCTGCTAAGATTGGCAGCAAAGATAGGAATCAGCCATGTAACCACCACAACCATACCCAAAAGGTAAATCCTGGCTGTGGACCAGTTTGTAGACCACTAATACAGAAAAAGTGACATGGAATACCACCTATCATCCTGTGCAGTACCATAGCTGGTTGAAAAGCAAGGATATAAAGCCTCAGTTATGACCAAGACATTGTTAAAACAAGTTGTCGGCTTTCAGAGACCTGTCCAAGGTCCTGAACTCTTTGTGACAACCCTTGTTTTCTGTTCTAATTTTGGGTAGATTTTGTAATTTTGGATAGCCCTGGTGCCTTGATGCTTTTACCTTTCATCCCAGTCCACAATCTTAGTGTTATTTGTAAACACCCATGCATTTGTATTTGTATTTGTAAACACCCATGCATACTCAGCCTCACCCTGAGTAGGAGAATACCTAGTTTCAGAGCATTGATGCGTGCATGCAGTTGTGTGCATGAGAGAAAACCTTGTGCAAAACTGATGAGACTTTGGTGTTTCTGTTACAACCAATATCATGGCAAAACAAGCAAGCCAAATTCTAATTCCCCTGACTTTGTAGGATTGCAGCCTCAGACTGTGGTTTTGTATAAATACATCTGCTAAAATGAGCACCACAAGGATTACATATCTATATGAGTATAATTCATTCCAGAAGCATGGTTGTAATAAAAAAATGCTTCTATATCAAAGCAAATTTTCCCATAAGAAATAACAGAAACTCAGACAATTCATTCCACAACCCAAAATTATTCATATACACATTATCACAATCCTGTAATATAACACAAAATAATCAAGGAACTACAAAATATAAAGAAAAATAAAATAAATTAACTTGCAGTTATAGTCCAATCTGTGGTCAGTGGTTCCTACTCCCAGGAAACTGTATTTAGGATTGCAGCCTTTGTCTCTCAGGTCTCTCAGGCTGCCACTGTTACACAGGAGTGAGCCCCACTGATTACGCTTTACTTTAGAGTAGATATGCAAGGCTAGGTCTTTCAGGCTTGTTTCCATTGCCTCCCTTACACAGGAGTGAGCCCAACGGATTATAATAGGGCTTATTTCTGAGTAGACATGCATAGGCTGATCTCTCAGAAAAAGCTGAACAGATGCTGGTGGAGCATCAAAACCAACTGTATCTGAGCCGGGACTGTTTTCTGCTTCTTTATCAAGTCATTGCTTGTATATCAAGTTAATATGTACCAGAAATGTTTGCTTATCTTGCAAAACACTCTCAATCCAAGTTACTCTCAAGCCAAGGTTTTACTGTAGTTCTGAAACTAGATTTGAAGCACACATAACATAAGCTCACGTAATTCATTACCCTTTTAACTGCCCTGTTGTACTCACAGTTTAAAATAATGGGAGTATTAAATGCATGCTTATGTGCAAAGTGGGGACTCTAATCAGCGATATTTGTTGTGAGTAGGCATGCAAGTTTGGGATGGTATTTACTGTAAATTAATGCAGAGAAGAAGTATATTTAATTGTACATATGACGTTGCAATCTCTATTTTATCCACATGCTTAAACCAAACATATGAGAATAGTACACCCTATTAGTACACCCTATAATCTTTGGCATCACTGAGGACCCAGTCTTCTTCTCTGCCAGCCCTGTGTGTAGTTCCATTGATGGAGCATGTTCTGCACTTAATGGGTGGTATTAAGCCCCCCAAAAGTACGGTAATTTCAAAAAAATTTTTACTTCCCTCTCCATAGGCTGCCTGATCTCCAGTGACTGAGATTGTGACGGAGATCAGGCACACCCTGTCCTTGGACCTATGGCATAAGTCTGAGAAGACTTCTAGAGATAGGTCCAGGGTGGGAAGAGGGAGATATGATCTGAGCATGATAGGGCTTATTCCAATATATTGACATGACAGCTTCTTCCAATATATTGTTTCTCCTTCCTGGCCTACTCTACGTCTCATTCATGGGTCATTCCACATCAATTGGTCTAGGGCTCCCCGCACAATCATCATAGAATATGCTTCACAGGCTAATAATGATTCTGAAACTGGATTAAATATAAATTGCACATTGCTTTGTATACATCAAACTACGACAGATAAGATGGCTAAAAGCAGTAAAAATATTCATTATAATGTGGTTTATTTCATTTCTTTACACCTGCCTGGCAATTGTGTAAAGTTTTCTTGAAATAGCAGATGTTCAGACAGTTTTCTGGCTGGAGTCACACTTTATTTTTAATTTTGTTCTACATTGCTTAGAATAAAATACTAATTATAGCCTTAACACTTGCAATCTGTTAGTTCTAAAAATATTCAGTCTGCACAGGTGCTACTTAGCTTGAAATAAATGGTCTAGCTTTTTAAATTTTTATAATTATATTTTGGACCCTTCTGAGAATAGTTGAAAAATGTTTGAGGAAATAATGGCTGTTAAATAACAAAATAAATTGGTGTTTCAGTAGTTACTCATTCAACTAGCCTACAAAGAAATTTTTTTTACTTTTTTATCCAAAATGGTGTTTTATAAAGAGAAAAAGTGGCTACAGTTACAAGCAAATTTTTCACCATGTAAAACTGATAAATCAGTCCTTTAAAAACATCTATACCTGCACAAGTGACGTAGCGGTAGCCTTGCCCCAGGTACAGTATGCCAAGCAGGCACAAGGATGCCTGCCCACCTACCTCTTCCTCCTTCCCATGCCCAATGCTGGTTAGCCAGGGGCATGGAAAGAGTGCATGCGCAACTAATCCAAAGTCACACATGCACCCATTGCAGTCAGCCAGGTACTGCTGAAAAGGTAGAGAGCAAGTCTAGGGAACAGAACAAGGATGAAGTACAGGGTTTGCTCTAGCCCCAAAGCCTCCAAGGTTTTTTGCCAAAGGGCCACATCATCTCTCTGACACTGTGTTAAGGGCCAGGGAGGGAGGAATGAATTAATTGGTAATTTTAATTTGAATAAATCTACATAAATTTACACAAATTAATCCATTAGAGACAGAATTTATATGAATGAATTTAACGTAACTGGGAGTAAGTCCCATTGAATACAATGGGTCTTACTTCTGAGTAGACATGGACAGGATTGCGCCTTTTCAGCACAAGCCTAACCATATCTACTCAAAAGTAAGTCCCATTGTGTTCAGTGTCTTACTCCCTGGAAAGTGTCTTTAGGATTGCAGCCTTTGAGGCAGAATGCCCCTGAATCACACTCAAAGCCCAATCCTATGCATGTCTACTCTGAAGTAAGCCACATTAGAATCAATGGTTCTTACTCACAGATAAGTGTGGATAGGATTACAGCCCCACAGACATAACTGCTGAGAAACAAGGAGGATATCCCCTTGAAGCACAAACATTTTGCAGAACTTTTGAGGAGGAGAAAGAGAGCTCTGCAGTCATTAAAGTCCCAGCAAAAAGTACACCTGGCTGGCAAGGGCCCCAGCAAGTTTCTTGGGGGCCAAAGGCTGATGGAAACTGGGGGATTCCTGGGGGGCTGGGTTTGAGGTCATTTGGGACAACATTTGGTCCCCGGGCTGGTGTTTGGTAACCCCTGCAATAGCATACCAGTGCACTTTTTTTTCCAGTGCACTTTTTTAGTAGGAAATTGAGAGTGATGTTGACAGGGAGGAGGGACTGCCAATCTCCTTCCTTTCCAGTAGAAAAGTGCACTGGAAAAAGTGTACATAAAGCCTTTTGACTGCATTCTAGCTAGAGCTCCACCGGTACAACTCTTAGGTAGGATTATGCCAAAAATTTGCTGGAAGGAATAATTGCAGCAAAGAATTCATTGTTCAATGAATCCTCATGTGCTGATGTATAGAGTATATGCAAAGGCATCAGTAGGAGGCCTGTTGTTCCTGTATTGTACTGTCCAACCTGCTGCTTGGGAATTCCGCTTTAGATCAGAATGACTTGGAAAAACCTGTCTACTGAGACTAAAGATGTGGCAAACTTATTGTGAAGGGCCCTTAGGGATGGTACAAGATGGTTCACTGCTCCTGCATGTGGACAAATAGCAACACTGTGATTGCATATGCCTCTTACACAAATTTTGATTGCATCTCAATACACATGCAGTGTCTATTTGATTCATGGCATAGGATGGGTTCCTTCAGACATAAGATTATCATTCATTTATAGTGATATTAAAAATGTAGTAAAATAAATGAATTAAAAATGAAATGCAGTGTATAGTCAACTTATGCACATATGGCTTAAGGACCTTCTATTCAGTATTAAGGTACTTGGACATCAGCATTTTTCACTGAGAAGGTACAGTCAGGAATCAAGAGTTCATTCTTACTAAAAAAAGGCTAGATTCACTTATAGTATCTTGCTTCTCCTTGGCTGGAGTCAGCAGATTTTGAAATCTGCCTTGCAGTTGCCAACGTGCAGTGCTAACAATGCATCAGCAGGGTCATTCCAGGTAAGTAGAGCATCGCTAGAGATGTGCAATTCTGGTGATGCAGGAAAGAAGAGCAATGAAAACTCTGCTCAAACAGTGTAGCAGTGCATGCTATTCATGATTACAGCATAATTGAGAACACTAGCAAGCCACAAACCATTGTTGCACACATAATCTCACACCACACAATCTTGGTGGAGAGCATCTGGAGAAATGGGTGGTCTCGATGCAGAAGGTTATCCATGCAAACTGAAATCTTGGAATTTCAGAATCCCCAGGAAGAGTGTTTGCAGTGAGAGAGTTTCAGTGCAATCCTAAGCATGTCTATTCAAAAATAAATCCCATTGTGTTCAATAGAACAGGAATATCCCAGGAACGTGTGATTAAGATTGCAGCTTTAAAGGGTTTGCAAGTATAACCATGACAGATTTTGCTGTAGCTCTTGATTATGCTGTAACCATGGATGGTCTCAATTCCAACCAACATGTTAGCACTGATGTATCTCCAGTGCAGCCTCAATACAAGGGAATGTTTCCTCACTTTGTGAAGACTGACCCCCTCCTCCCACAGCTGCATCAGCACTGGAAAGTTAGATAGGACTGGGCCCTGCACAGTAAGTTGTTTCAAGATGCTGCCTGTCTTTCCCTCATTTAACCTCTTCTCCTTTTCAGAGGACATTCCCAACTTCTAACTGAGAGTGGTAAATCTCTCCCAACAGATTATATGTTCAGAAGAGAGGGTTTGATATAAACATGGTATCCATCAGTTGCTTGAGAAGAAGCATCAAGAAATCTACAGAAGCTCCTTAAAATGACCAGTGTTAGAACTACTTGGAAGCAAGGTACATGGTTTTTAAAGATATTCTCCATTTCTGGATATTAAGGATTGAATTTTGAAGGCAGTTTCCACATTTATTTGAAAGGGGTGCCCGAAAGAAGGATGTTGTAATGAGAGTTTCATTGCTAGAATGTTGAAGGATGTTGGAACGGAGTGTGGCCCTTTATTCCCCTTTGTGGTGCATGCATGATAAGAGACTGGCAATGCAATCCTAACTTTAGGCCAGAAAAATGGCCCAGCTAAGCTGGCCTAAGTAGACCATATCATGAGCTGACAAGTTAGGCCAAATCCACAGGATTAGAAGGTCTCTGGCTGGCCCAATTGCTATTGAAGAGGCAGCAGAATAAGTGCAGCATGCCTACTGGGCTGGTATAGTTGTGCTATATCCTGAGGTGGCCTGGTGTAATTGTGCCATATCCTGAGATTGAGAGGCAGGAGTTGGCCTAGGACTCAGAATTTTTTGCCATCACTTCCATTTTTACTTTGGCTTATCATGGACCCCTATTGGTCTACTAAGATTTATTCCTGCTCCTGAGGTGATATAACTCTAAGGAGCTGGAAGAGAGCTAGAAACAGGCTCTGGATACTAATTGCACTTTCCTAGACCATGCTAAACATGCCCTCAACATGTCTCTCATGGACTGCCAAGGCTGGCACAGCTAGGCCAGCTCAGGTCCATCTGTCTTGGGCCAGCCTATGCTGACTTACACCAGCTCAAGCCTTTCTGGTGTAACTATGCTAGCCCATCTTGGAATTGGGCCAGCCCAGTGATAGATAGGCTAACCCAAGTGCATTTCAGGATTCTAGCCTTCATACACTTACAAGAACGGCGTTTGTAATTGGGTATTTTTATTTCTTTCTTTCTTGGGGAATGTATAACAGCAGTGAACCTGTTGACCACTTTCCACATTAAACCTTCACTGTGCGAAAGACTGGTAGTTCAGGTTGTTGGAAGTCTGACATAATACCATTAAGGCATGTACGTGGGCACGTACAAGGCTGCCACTTGAAGGTAGGGTGCCACTGAATGGTAGCTTCCCAGGCAACTTTCATTTTCCATTGAGCTGCTATAAATCTCCAAGCGCAGTGCTGTGCTCAGGGGCCTGTAGTGGCTCAGCAGAAGTCTAAAGTTGGCTGGGCAGCTGCTAAAAAAGGAGTAGAAAGCTTCTATTAAAGTTTCTATTAAATAAAGCTTCTGACTGTATAATATCTGATTTTTATGTAATGTGACTTCTTGTTATAATTTTATTGTGCTGTTTTTATTCTTTAGTGATTTACAGTGTTTTTAATTGTCTTTTTAAGTGACATGGGTTCTTTTAACTGATCATGTGTTGCTTTTATGTGAGCCAACTTGGGTTCTCAGGAGATAGGTGGGATACAAATATTGAAATAAATATTAATATTGAAATAATAAAGTGGCAGCAAAATCACTGATCTCCTCCTCTGAAGGTGGACATGATGTCACCATCACAGGCAACACTGCCCCCTGCTATGCTACTGCTTGACATTGTTTCCTAACATATCTGAACATAGGAAGAACCCTCCAGGAGAAGACCAAAGTCCTAATAAATACAGCATCTGTTGTCACATGTTAAAGTCATCAAAGCTACTTGTTTTTATTATATCTTTTAGCAATGAATTCCCTAAATTGATAATATGTTATAATGTGCTAGATATGGAACAATAAGATACATTTTTTTCCTGTCGACAGAAATTGGCAGAATTGATTGTCTTCCTTTTTGATGGAAAAAGATACGTAAACATTTTGTTCCCATTGTATTTAAAATTTAAAAAAATTTCCCCTTACATATGCAATCCTAACCACACTTTCCCTGGGAGTAATTAATATAGAACACAATGGGACTTACTTCTGAGTATACATGCTTAGGATTGCACTGACAATTTGTTTTTGTAATCATCACAGTGGTTTGTGTACAATTTACCTTCATCATTATTTTGTACAGTTTGAATATGGCGAATGGATTCCAACATGTACTCTGAAGGAAGCAAAATGGGGCCCTGTTTAAGACCAGACACTGGCAACATTAATTTGAAATAGCCTGCATTTGTTCACCCTTGAGATACACTGCAAAAGTTAAACCATTTTTTTGCATTGTTGAACATGTTTTATTTTAAGAAGGAATATTATTATCTATTGGAACTATTTCTGGAGAATGTTAGTTTCACAGTTCTGTAGGCAAGAAATGGAATGCTTTGAATGCTCAGTAGTTCTTTAACAGTATAACAGTAGTTCTTTATTATTATTATTATTATTATTATTATTATTATTATTATTATTATTATTATTATTATTATTAACAACAGTATTTATATACCTCTTTTCAACTGAAGTTCCCATATACAGAGAAAATCATATAATTAAATAATTAATGGCTCCCTTACCAAAAATGACACTCTATTAGGACCAACCTAACTTTATGAGACTTTTTTAAAAGGTGGTGTATAATGAAATAATTTTTTTTATTTATTTGCAAGTAATACTTTATTTACAAAAGACTTGAGCAATTGCTTGTAACAAGGAAGCTTAAAATTAATGAGTTTGAAGGCCTTACCCTACAATACAGAGTAAGAACACAATCCTAACCATGTCTATTCAAAAGTTAGCCCCACAGTTTTCAGTGGGTCTTACTTCCAGGAAAGTGTCTTTAGGATTGCAGCATAAATACAGGAAGACGTAAGAGACACTTACTCTGGATTGCTCTGTGCATTTCCATAGGTTTCCCATAGGTGGCATTGTAACTACATTGGTGTAAAAGGTCCCGTAGTTACTTTGGATTGTAGCCTTAATTACATGACCTTACCTTCTTGCCCCACTTGCTACCTGCTATCTCCCTATATTTACCCAAGCTTGCAAACTTCAGGAGCTTCTCTCTTTGCAGGGCAATTAGAAGCTATCTGATTTTTTAATAGCTTCAAGGTTTGAGGCAATTTGTTCTGTCATCCTTGCTTCCACTGGAGGCTGTGCAGAACCCACCAGAATTCTGGACGCAACCCACCAAGTGGGTCCCAACCCACAGTTTGAGAAGTGCTACATTGACTGCTAATCAGAATGTCTCTTATGGGTAGAGTCAGTGCCAGATTTACATATAAGCTAAACAAGCTATAGCTTAGAGCCCCACTCTCTTGGGGCCCCCAAAAAATTTAAAAGAAAAAAAACTGGATGTATGTTTTCAAAATATACATAAAGATAAAAAAGATAAAAAAACAAATAAAATAAAACCTACATACAGCAACGGTGTTTTGTATTGTGTAGGCTCATATTAGGTCCATAAATTACCATGTAGCATATATTCAGCAGAAAAAACAGCAACAGTTTGTTGTTGACAAAGGACAGCTGGACATATAAAGAGCCCCCATTACCTTCAGTAGCTTAGGGCCTCATCAAACCTAAATCCTGAGTAAGTAAGAAGTTGGCACAAAGGATTCCCAAGGTACACTTTGCCAGGTGGTCCAATAATGTGCCTCCATCTCCAGGTCCAACACATCTGATGAATGTGTTGCCACTTCCCCTGATGGACTGAGTGGGTTGAACCAACAACTCTGGTGGTTCATTTGAGTCCTGCTTCTTGGATCACATTTTAGGGTGAAAATTTCGTTATTAGAAATTTTATTGCTGTTCCAAAGAGCTCAGTGTAAAGAACATGGTTTCTTCCCAGTTTTTGTTCTCATTAGTACCCTGTAAGATAATGCTGAGAGTGACTGACCCAAGGTCAACCACGCTATAATCTAAATCTGTTGAACATAATGGGATTTACTTTTGCATAAACCTGCACAGAAAACATGGGTGAGCAAGAATTTGAAATTGTCATTAGTGTGAATTAAGGGCTCCCAATCAGTGTTGATTGGCCTTTTTGTTCTAGCAGTTTTTCATTTCCCAGTCTGACCACCAAAACCTAGCACATTCCTTTCCCATCCTGGGTAAGTGGCCAGGAAGTAGTCCAGTGGAGCAGAAATGCCTTTAGATTGGTCGATGTTGCATGGGGACCAATCCCATGCAAGGGCAGTGGTGGGATTCAAATAAATTAACAGGTTTTATGTCCTAATAACCTAAATTAACAACAGGTTCTATGTACCATTAGTAACAGTTCTCAGACTCAGGCGCTCATTAGCAAAGGGTTCTATAGAACCTGTGAGAAACCCCTGAAGCCCACCACTGGAAAAGGGTAATTTAAAGTGCAATCCTGTCAATTCAGAAGTAAACCCATTTTGTTAATGGGACTTACACAGCAACCTTCACCTCTGTTGTTGGAAAACTTTGTTGTTTTCCATTTATAACTTTCTTCTTTTTACTTGATTGTCAGAAATTTATAGGCAAGTGCTGCATAAGAAAATTGATTTATATCCATCTATAATCAAATTCTTCAAAATGTCTCAGGCATGAGTCAAGTCTTGGAATGACCCTTTCTGTTCCTGCCTCATCCAGCTTTCCCAGAACGGAAGTAAACTTAATAAAACACATGACCTTTAATCTCCTGGTGTAAACATTCCCATGTGTACAATTAAGCTGAAGGAGATAAAGGGAAATATTAATAAAGCTGCAGATATCAAGGGGTGTTGGGTAGGCTTCTGAAAATGTATCAGAACAGATGTGTTAAGCAGTTCAAAGTCAGGACTTCCTGATGCATACACATGAGATTGCAGTTTAGGCAAATCTTTGCCTGTTAGATGGAAGGGACAAAAGAGAAATAAAGGCTCTGCACACTTATGCTGGGGAAAACCTCTATATATACACAGGTGGTGTCTTGTTATCAGTTGGGACTTCCAGAGTTGCCAAAAATGCTGGATAACAAAACCCACAACTAGATATGCCTTAAATATTCTTAAGATGTGTTCCTGTTGTCCCCAGAAAGTCTTCTGATGCCTATGGAGGCTCCCCTGGGGTTGTTCTATAAAATTTGAAGTGTTGTTTTAAGGCCTAAAAGGCATTCAGAGGGCCAGGGAACATGTACATACCCGTGTACCACCACCAGGTCAGGGATTTCCAGCTGTTGTTTGCCCCAGGAAGCAGCCAACACTGGCAAAAATGGTACTCTTTTTTCTCTTTTTCAATTTCTATAAAGATTTTATTAATTTCAGATACAAGTAAAAGGGAATAAAGGATACACAAAATATAGAAGTGGTACACAGGGTTACACACATTATGTTCTCTGTCATGCAACATACATTATCATGACTTCAAACAGAACTACTTCTTACAAGTCAAATATCTGTTTCCATCAACTCATAATCTTCATTTTATCTATATATAAATTTATTATTTCTTCTATTTCCAACACATACATAGATACTATCAAATTTCATTTATCTCTATTTGCCATACGTAAGTATACTTTCAATAATCGTATCTGTATAATCTGTTAATTTATCTCAAAAAAGCCGGGGTTGATTGTTTTAATCTCTTGCTCTAATCCCTTCTTCCATTTCATAATATTAAAAAACTAAATGGTACTCTTTTTCATGGGGCAAATCTGTGTGATTATTCCAGGTGAATTCACACCCACCTTGATCTTGATCTGGATCAGCCCTGAATGTATTGTTTAATTCCCCATACAACATCCCCCCATGGCGCAACTTCCCCCATGCGCAACTTCCCCCATGCGCAACTTCCCCCCATGCACAGCTTTTTTCCATGCGCAGCTTTTTCCATGCGCAACTTCCCCCCATGCGCAACTTCCCACCATGCGCATCATCCCTCCATGCGCAACTTTCCCCCATGCACAGCTTTTTACCATGCACAGCTTTTTTCCATGTGCAACTTCCCCATGCGCAACTTCCCCCCATGCTCATTATCCCCCATGCTCATCATCCCCCATGCGCAACTTTCCCTCATACGCAGCTTTCCCTCATGCGCAACTTTCCTCCATGCGCAACTTTCCCCCGTGCTCCTCATCCCCCCATGCGCAACTTCCCCCCTTGTGCAATTTCCCCCATGTGCATCAGTCCCCCATGTGCATCATCTCCTCAGTGCAACCTCTTCCTCTGAAAAACATCCCCCAGTGCACTAGGGTCTGAGCACCAAATTGGCTGATGTTGTTCAGTCTCCCATGTTAAGTATAGGAGAGAAACACGTTGCCCCCTTTTCAGCCCCTGAAGGGTTAAATTTCTCCAGATGGTTCTTGGTGGGTGTTCAGGTGACAGAAGGAACTCCCAGAATTCCATGCTTCAGGCCCAGCAGTTGGGGCGGAATGTTGCTGAGTCAGCAATTCTCAATGCAAAGTATAGGGAGGAAAACGCGTTGCGCCCCTTTTCACCCCCTTCCAGTTGGAATTTCCGAAAACCAGTTTTAGTGCACCTCTCCATCATGGAAGGAAAACACACCCCAAATTTCACGCTTCTAGGCCCAGCGGATTTGGCAGGGCGGTAATGAGTGAGTAAGTGAGTCAGTCAATCAGTGAGTCAGTCAGTGACTTTTCTCTTTTATATATATAGATTAAGCATACAGTCTCCAATCACCTACAGGTAGTTCATGTAGTTGGACCCTCAGTGCTCATGTGCTTGACAGGGGTCATTTTTGTCTTCTCAGGAGTAAAGAGGCATGAAGTGGTTGTCTCTCCTTTCAGACAACAGATTGTGCTCAGTGGTGTAATAACGCCACTTGCAGGCCGTATTTCCTTCTCTTTACAACACTGACTTTCTTTCATAAAGCTGTTCAAATTATATTTTATTTATTTTTAAAGCCGAGGACCAGCAAGAAGATTGTTAATATCTCTGCTATCTCAAGGAAGGGGTTGTAAAGCTCCATTGTAGCTACCCACAATCAATCTCGGAGGTAGCCAATATTACGCCCTTAGGAATACCCGTCTGAGCCATAACCCTTAGGCTTTATGATAATGTGCAAGGGTGAGTGTGAAATACTTCAAAGAGTAAATTGCAGAAGGAGCCACCTTCTTACAAACACAGATGTAGGAGAGTGACCCAGGAGACCATTTTAAAAAAGCAATACATTCAAATTGTAAAAGCTACCAAGCCTGGTTATTCTTATCTTAACTTTTATTATACTATTAAACATAACCCAACATTTCATGAGCTCTACTGTGGACAAATGTAAATGGAATTTATCCTGCTTTCTATATGATTTCACAGCTGGGAGGGGAGTAATATATGAATAGGTGAGGGTAAGACCAGAGACAGATGGACATCTCCAGTGGCAGAAACATTTATGAGATTTGGGAATGGAAAATGTGGGTAGATGGCCAACAAATAGATCCTCATATGCACAAATATAAAATGTTAGTGGTCGAACTGCTGATGTTATTTAGCATTTATTATTATACATTTTTTATTATTATTATTATTATTATTATTATTATTATTATTATTATTATTATTATGTTATTTAGTATACAGCATAAGAACCTCTTCAGAACATCTCTGAAAATTCAGGTTCTTAATTCACCTTTGTTCAGCTCAATTGGAATCATCAGAGCAGTTCTAATGAACTTTCCCTTGGGAGTTCTGTGGATCATAAACTCATAGTGGAAGGCATGGTGGGGTTGAAATTAGCCACTCCACATCTGTAAGGGTTAATAGCCCTGAATTAATTCAAAGCGTATGATCTGCCCTGAAGACTGAAATGCTCCTCTAAAGAAAATCTAACCCAGAATGGAAGGGTAGGGAGCAATGGCCCTTATAGTGACAAAACAGACATAATTCCTATCTGCCCCATCCTGACTCCAACAACTTTGTAGGAAAGAGATGGATAGTGAGCTATTAGACCATTTTGTATATATGCTAAGTGCCCTGAGTTTTTCTGCTGCAAAAACGTTTAGGTATTAATCAATTAATCATTTTCTCACCCCATCACCAAAATGTTGCACATAGACCGGTGGTTCTTAACATTTGTCCACCGTACCCCCTCCACGTGGTCCATCTATTCAAAGTAGGTGGAAGTGACTGATGATGATATCACTGCCAGATACCTTCTGGGTTGGGAGTGTTGGGCTTTTACATCCCCAAGCTAATTGGGTCAGGCAAGTTGAGTCTAGGCTGCAGGAGGCAGCAACAGGCCTAACATTGTAATTTGATCCTGATTTGATCACATGGTTTGCTCAATCACTATAACGCTTTATTCTTAGAGCAGCTGTGTTTTGTCTTTACTTGTTCAGCAACTCAGACGCCTCATCTATCTATCTATCTATCTATCTATCTATCTATCTATCTATCTATCTATCTATCTACAGTATTTACAGAACACTTTGCAACTAAAAAGTTCAGAAAGCTGTTTACAAGAAAATGGAAAAAATTAATAGCTAATTAATAGCTAATGGGTCCCTGTCCCAAAAGGGCTCACAATCTAAAATGCAAAAAGAACACCAGCAGAAGCCACTAGTACAGACATTGCTGGGGTGTGTAGGGCCAGTTACTCTCCCGCCGCTAAATAAAAGAGGAGTTCTTCTGCCATGCACTCACTCTGCTGACCCAGCAATTGGGCCATACTCTTAGATCCTAACAGGGAGGACAGATGTAACACAACAATCAGGAAGAGGCTTAGGTGGACTTTGGAAAAGCATGCTTTGGAGCTTCCTATGTCCATTTGTTTTGTTGCACGGTGGCAACTGGTCTCGCTGCTGGGTGGCAGGTGTCCAAGGATTTGGCAGGTATCACCACACATCACCCCAAATACCTCTGGTAGCAGTTGTACCACATGTTGAGAAACACTTAGGGTGCAATCCTGAAGTACACTTGGACCAGCTTATCTAGCACCAGACCGGAGATGTTGAGCTTCCGGCCAGACTAGCTGCACCAGAAAAGTCTCAGCCAGTGTAAGTTGACTTAGGTCAGCATAAGTCAACTTAGGCTGGCACAAGGCATATGGACCTGAACCAGCCTAGCAGGGCTAGCCTAGGCAGCTCAGCAGCTGACTGCTGTATCTTGTTCAGTGTGATCTGAGGCACGTCTTCTCGTGAGCAAGCCCTCCCCAGGTGCCACTTACCTGGTGCTCAGCAGCTGACTAGACCTGTGGATTTGGCCCTTCTTTCTGCTCTGGATATAGCCTACTTGGACCAATCCAGCTGGGCCTCACTGGCCTCACTTCATATTTGCTCCCTAAATAGATGCTATAGTTGCTATCAGTGGCATATAAAAATATGCCAGCGGTATATAAATACTGTAGGTAGATTGATCAGTAAGGATTTTGTCACCCAGTGCAAGAGATTGGCATGTCACCCATATGATGGACCTTCTGCTTGCTGAACATGTGCTTTGAATATAATTTGCTATCTTCCACTTCTGTGAATTGTACCAAACGTTTTGTAAAAACAAGATCCACAGAATTACACATGAGAGAACTTCCCTTGAAAATGTGTGGGGGGTGGAGACAGAAAATTGAAATTGCTTTAAGCCTTTTCCTGATTTTTTTTTTAAATCGTAAAACTAGAATCCATTCTTGATTGCATTGCCATTTAGAAAGAGCTCAGGAGTCACGGTAATTTAGTGAAGTGCACATTCCCACTTTTCATTTTAATACAGTTCTAACTTCATAGCAAAGTGTTCCAAGTTTTAATGCTGTTAACTTTGAATTTGTACTCAAGGTATTAGCAAAGTTTTGTTTCATGTTGTGTTCACTTTTCTTTGAGCACCTGGCTCAGCAGAAAGAAAAACTAAAAATCATGGCATACCGGATGAGAACATGGAATACATAGCTTTCTCTTACAAATTAAGATGTAGAAAATGTTACTCTTTATAACTTCTTAGATCTTGTCCATTGATTATTATCTTTCTGTTTTTATTATGGGCATTGTATTTACAAGTACAGGCATCCCTCCTTATCTACTAGGGTTCTATTCAGGAACCTCCCATGGATAAAAAAGTCAGTGTATAAAGAAAACAATAGAAAAATAGATTTAACAACTCACTTCCAGGTTTCTTGCAACTCTTTGTGCCCAATTAAATAAGGCAGTGCCTCAATCCCTGCAGCAGTTTGATTCAGGGACTGAAGAATGGAATGATTGATTGCATGACTGCCTCTCTACAACAGTAGAAAAGCAGTTTTTAAAACTTCGATTTGCAGTGGCCACTCAAGTTGAATCAAATTTGTGTATAAAAATCAGTGTATAACAAGGTTGTAGTTGTAGTTCTCAAACCTTTTACCACCGGAACACACCTAAAAATAATTTTCACTTTACTTGCCATTCAGACCTATGTGACTATAATGGTAATTGGGCACCAGTTCTCCCACCCTTCACCCCCAAAGCAGCAGGTTGTTTAACCCTTGATGCACATAACCTAATCTGCCTTGTTGTTGTCACAACCTACCAAAAATTAGGTGACAACTAAATGATGGGTACCAGATCCACAGTTCAGAAACAACTGTTTTAAACAAGATTGCAAAGAACTTTGTGAAACTCTTGCCCCTTCAAACAATTATATGTGGAAGCGCGTCAGAAATGATGCTGATTTGGAATTTTGCTGTCCACCAGAGATGTTTCTATTAATACAGGAATTCCTGAACTCATAGGGAGATGCCCCAGTGTCATACAGTGAAGCTAGAAATTGTTATACCAGCAGTTCTCAAAAGTCCTACTTGGACTTTGGGACTATAGCATCTCTTTGTGGGAGGGCAGAGGGATGACATGATGACAAGCTGTTGCCAAGGATAAGGGGGATTTCTACTTATCAAAACAAGTGCCAGCCTCCAGGGGTGTGCAGGTTAACTCCATGGGGGGGGGTTCAGGGAGCCTCCAGTTAATTAAAAACTCCAGTCAAAAACCATTTTTGGATTTTGATCATGGTAACTGGAAGTGGTTTCTCATAGCTGTTTTAATTGATTGGAGGTTTGGGGAGTGCTGCCAAGGTTTCCACGGGGTTCACTGCTCCCCCATTTTTCCATGGCAGTAAGATGCAATCCTGGATATTGTGTCACTGTGATCTTATTGCCCCTTCCTGCTCCTTAAGGAGACAGGGCTTAATACTTCCCTGGAATCCCACCATTTTGGAATCCACTTTGTCATACAGTCAATGTTACAATTGATTTGTGGAATTCTCCAATTGCAGAAGTACTGAACTACTGTAGAGAATGTCATGCCAACTATTAGAATATGTATCAAATGTGACATAATTTTAATCCGATGATTTCAAGCTAAACTAATTTAACTTTGGTGATATGGTATTGTAGTAAATGGAGTATATTAAATTGCAAGTAAATGTTTATGCTCATAACATATAGTGCACTCATCATAACAGGCATGTTGGTACATTTAATAACTGTGATAATTCTTAAACTCTAGGAGGACATAACCTGAGTCTTTAGCAATATAGGTAGAGAAACATTTATTCCACTGTTTTAATTTGGACTGCTTCTTGGACAATTACAACAAACTTGGACAATTAAGTTTGTATGATAGGTTGTTTATGATGCACATATATGATACTTTGAGTAGAAATACTTGAAATGTAGATCCTGAAGTAACCAAGGGATCCCTTCAAGTTATCTGTTTCAAGCAAGAGAACCAAGCCATGTGTGGTCTTTGTATACTGTATGTGTGTGTGGGTGGGTCCAGGTGTGATAGGGTCACACTATGAGTCTAGAATATTTAGCAGTCACTGTTCTAATATCTTCTTCATTCATCATTGTGTTTCTTGCCAAGTAATGAAAATATTCTTTGTTATTCAATGCTTTGTCAGTATCTTATGAAATATAAATAGAATACATTATGAAACAATATTTCATCAGTGCACATGTAATGATGTAATAATCCATCAGTTCTTGTATGAGGCTCTCTGGTATAATAAATTACACAGTGAGTGAAGCTTTAACAGTTGAACTCTGCCATTTCCTCTGGAAACCAGATGGGCAGGAGCTTCAGCTATGCATTCTAAATATGCATCCATGATTGTTTTTACTATTTTGGGCCCACAGATCAAGATGAAAGATGAAGACAAGTCTGGATGTGACTTGCCCAAGCCGTTATGACTAAATTATCAAGATTTCTCAGCAATAAGAAAGGGTCTTCCAATATCTTGGCATAGTGCCTCGGCTGCCTCCCTGATGTGCATGGAATATCTAGCCCCGCACTGTTGAAGAATTCCATTTCACATGCGCCTTCTGGTATTAGCAATAGAATACCATTCATTTTTCCAGCAGTCTTCTAAAGAGGAATGCTTGCCTGTTTAGATCATCCATGCATATGGTGCTTTATAGGGCCAGGCTTTGCAGACACAAGGAACAGCAAAGTCGAAGAACAGCAAATGGATGAGCCCCAGCCCATCCAGTGCTGCTAGAAGGAGAAAGGGGCAGGGGAAATGTTGCTTATGAATCACCAGCTTATGGTACTTCATAAGGAGGAAACTGAGCGAGTGATTTTACAGGAAAGCAGGTGCTCACTACCACTGAATATTGGCCCCTCCACTAACAATTAACAATGCAGCCTTAGAACAATGGGGGGAATCACACCATTTTTAGTGTCGGGAGAACTTTCTAAATCTATTTTCAAATGTCCAACCTTATGACATGTTTCAGGGGAAAGAGGAAGGAGGAGAAATAAGGGCAGGACACAGCCCAACTAGAGTTGATGAAGTCCTAAAACAGCATTTCTCAAAGTGGGGGTCGGGATCCCTTTGGGGTTGCCTAGAGCTTTCCTGGGGGTTGCCTAAAGACCCCTGGTGCAGGGAGCCAGGTCAAGCTTGTCAGACCTCCAGCTGTAGCTGTGCATGCACTGGGGCTGACTGACAGCCCCAGGGCCCAATCCTATGCATGCCTACTCTGAAATAAATCCCATTGTGTTCAATGTGTACATAGAACACACATTTCATTTGTAACAATGAAAATACATCCTGCATATCAGATATTTACATTACGATTCATAACCGTAGCAAAATTACAGTTATAATGTATCAATGAAAATAATTTTATGGTTGGGGGTCCCCACAACATGAGGAACTTATAAAGGGGTCACGGCGTTAGGAAGATTGAGAACCACTGTCCTAAAAGGAGATCGTTTAAACCCAACAAACTAGAGCATAAGGTCTCAGCACTGTCACAGAGTAGCTCAGTTCTTTACCTAGTCAATCTTGCCTAGTACCTTCAGAGAAGTTTAAATGTGAACTGATCCTTGAAAAGTCCTATAGTATGGAATTTTCTGCTTGTGAACCATTTATATTTAAAAGCTACCTGAATTCCTATGGAGATTTTGTTCCTGGATTTATACCTCAAACCTATTTATTTTTCTGTGATACATCCACTGACCATCTGTCATTGAACTCACTGGTAAAACTGATCTCATTGGTAAAATTGTCATTGATTTTTATAAGGTATTGCCCTATTCTGTATGACTCTTAGGCAGCAAAATAGAACTGAAAATTAAAAAGCTGTCTTAAAGCAGAATGGACCAGCAGGATTATACACTAAAAGCTGGAGAGCTGCAAAAATTATGTTTTTAAAAGACCTAATCAGTCTCAATCTGCTTTTGCTGAATATAGTAGCTGCCTCTAATGATGATTGTTTTTGTCTTCAATAAATAAAATAGAAGAAGCTTGTGTGTGTGGAGCAAATGACAAGACTCTACCACTTCTTAAAATGAGGAGAGAAATTAGTGCTTAACAACAGAGGACCAGTTGGAGGCTGCAGCACACTTCACATAAATAAAATCAAGCAGGATGTAAATCACTCAAATGGGTAATTTTGCAGTGTTTATAATGCCTTGAAATTAAGCTAATTATTTGAAGGCCCAAAATGCCAGTGAAGTCAGGGTACTGGAGTAATTATCAACCTCTGTCAAACATGAAACAAATTTATGGTAAGTAAATAGAAATCACTGAAGTACAGGAAGATACATTTGTCATAGGTTCACTTTTTTATTTTGTGAAATGGTGAAAAAATAATCTCTGATGACTAGAGGAAGGCCAGCACATAGCTGTGCACTTGCACATAGTTGTGCACAGCCCATTGGGCTAGTGACAAGGTAGGACCACACAACCAAGTTGGGGATGCATGGGAAGGGAGGAAGGGAAGCATTCTGGGGTGGGGAGGGCTGGCACTGGACAGGCAGAATCCTGGAGCAACTCTGGGGTGCTTAGATTTCTATGGGTGCAATCCAGAGTTACTATGGGAAGTCCTTGCTCCAGTGTAAGAACAATTTGCTCTGGATTGCAGTATGAATTTCCCATAGGTTTTCACTAGGTGGTGCAGTAACTACGGGTGCACGTAATGTCTCTTGCGTTTCCCGTAATGTCTCCCGTAGTTACTCTGGATTGTAGGGTAAGACCTCTGAAGGTAGCACTGATCTGAACAGCAACATTGAGGCTGCTGTGGTTTTACCCAGGGTTAAGAGAATTGATTACCCTGGCTCCAACCACTATGGCTCTACTTTCGAACCAGAGCTGCTCTGGATGTGGACACTTACCTGCTCCAGGGCAAATTAGGATTGGGCTATACATCTACAGAGAGATCAAAGGATAGAACAACACTTTCTTTGTGGTAGTGCCACAGTTAACTCCCCATTGTTACTAAGGTTGCACTCCTAACCTTCAGTTAGGCTGGCCTACGCCAAAGCCTCAGCATAAGTCCCATGGTTATGCTGCCAGTAAGACACATCTGCGCCACTCCTGGGGAAGGTTCAGGCCAATGCACAGACACTGGGAACAGGAAGACTGATAAGTTGTGCCAGCCTACGTTGGGATTATATCCTTACTTTATCACTGTGCATTTAATGTGTACAGATATTTTTTTATTTAAGCTTTCATTTTCAAAAATTTTCAAAGAGGGAGTATGCTTTCAGGAGTGCACAAATAAAAGTATGTGGAATAAAAACACATTATACTTAGCCCAGCCCAGGAATTGCACTTGTAACGTCTCACAGAATCAGTGAGAAAATAAAACAGTTTTCACCCACCTCTACTTATAGGACTTATTTATGAGTAACTCTGCGTAGTGCACCGAATGACAATGTATGTGAAGTCCAGTCAAAAGAACACAATGAGAAGGATTTCTTTGGCTTTTGGGGATCATGGCTCTTGGTTTGAGAGACTTAACTTTCTGAACAGTTAGCTGTCTGCTTCAGAAGGTCATTGACATGAGTTTATTTCTGCTGTTTTTATAGTCAGTTTTGTACTGTTCGTACGAATGATGTATGGTGACTTTTATCTTGTTGTTCATGTCTTACTGATTTCTTATAGAAGTCTTGGGATAAAAGATTTAAAATAAAGTAACGTACACTTCTTTTGAAATTTAAACGTGTTTTTGTTCCTGTTACAAAAAATAAGCCAAACATTAGTGCCAGGTGCCAAGAGAGTAGCTTATTTCATGAAAAGGGAATCTGGAGCGGGGGGGGGGGGGGGAAGAGAGAGAAAGTTGTATGGATTTTTGCACAATAATCTTTGACAGTCTCTTTTGTGGATTCTGCCACATGTACTGATCCCTCTAATCTCTGGGTCAGCTGTTTGAAAATCTGAAAGTATTCCTAACAGCCTAGATCCAGGCTATTAACAGAACAGTCCCTTAATACTACTAATGTAGAAGTATATTCTGGTACAAATGTAAGTACTTAATTTCATCCATTTCAATCATAGTAAATTTAAAGACTGGTTTTCATCATCCTGAGAGTTATGTGCAATGCAAGCTTCAAAGCAGTTCTAAAAGCATATCCCAATAATAATTCAAAGCCATCAGAACAAGAATAAATGGCTTCAAGGGCACACTGTCCTGTAATACAGGCTCATGTTGGCTGCAGCCTTCTACGCATGCTTACTTGGGAGCAGGTTCTATTGAACTTAATGGAACCTACTTCAGAGTAGGTTCATAGGATTGCACTTTTTACATCCAGCTTTGACTGGATGCAATCCTAACCTTATCTACTCAGAAGTAAGTCCCATTATATTCAATGGGGCTTACTTCCAGGAAAGTGTCTTTAGGATTGCAGCCTTAGTGAAGTTTAGCCTCAGGAAGAATGATTTTGCAACAAGTCTGTGCAGTGTAACAGGTTGTATAGTTGGTTGGCTAAACCACAATGAGGCAGAAGTTGTATATACATGAAGCTGCCTTGTCCTGAATCAGACCTTTGATCCACAACGCTCAGGGCTGGCAACACTGATCAAACCAGCTCTTTAGAGATTCTTACAAGGTCTTTCCCAGTCCTGCCTGGCTTTTCTCCTGTGATTGAACAGAAAGATAAGCTAGTTTAATGTTTATATTGGGATTTTCATGCTGCCACTCCATTCCTAAAGGGCAATCAATATTAAAATAAGAAGTACACTGAAAATGGAGCAGGAGCTAAACTGAAATACAGGAAGGGAGCATTAAAAGAAAATTTTTTAAAGGTGTCTGAATTGTTGCCTAAATGTCTTTAAAAAGCAATGGAAGATGATCTAGGCAGGGATAATAGTCTTGAGGCAAGGAGTTCCACAGTGTGCGTCTATTACAGAGAAGGTCTATTTTCACCAAGTGCAGCTAAGCCAGGGATGGGACACTACACTAAAAATAAATAAAAAGATAAATTATACCATAAAAAATAAATAAATTAGAGCATCGTCCTTAAGTGGCACTTGGCCAGCTTAAGCCCTTTTGTAAGGAAAAATAATACCTACTTTGTACTGGATATGGCCAGTGGTGGGATTCAAATAATTAACAACAGGTTCTATGTCCTAATAACCTAAATTAACAACAAATTCCATTTCACATTAGTAACTGGTTCTCAGAACCAAGCGCTCATTAGCAAAGGGTACTATAGAACCTGTGAGAACCCTAAAGCCCACCACTGGAAATGGCACAGGCCACTCAGCTTGCCTATTCCAGAACAAGTTAGGACTGGGCTTTCAGATACTTAAAGATTTAATATAATATGTCCACCCCATATATTTTGTTATAAAATATAACCACATCAAAGTCACTGCTGTATTTTTTAAAATGCAGTTCCTAAAATCAGCAAACATGTGGCTTGTGACTCCTCTTTTTTAGTAGTGATAGATTAAAAATACAAGCCACGGCTACCCTTAATTTTATCCACACTGTCACCATTGAAAACATGAAACAGTAATTGGTTGCTATGAACAAATATACAAACCACATTGTGTGGGCTGGATCGGCGGAACTGCTGAAGCAAGCAATTGTGCTAGAATTGTGTAATTGTCATGATTGTGTGTACAGTTTGGGCACATCAAAAAGATTATCTCAATTTGTGTTTTGTCTGTACATGTTCATGAATTTCACATGCTTTCCTTATCGTGAAAATATCAGTCAGCCTGTAAACCTGAACATTCAAAGCAAATATCCTTTCTATGTCTTGTGGTGTTGTTTACACATGTGACAAAACATACACCATGGCGGTGAGTGGCACAAAGAATGCCCAGCTACCTCGTTTTCTGGTCAGGAACAACGAGCCCTTGGGCAGAGGGCATAGATACCCTATAACATCCCAGGACCCCGGGACTGCTGTTTGCTTTTCCCCCTCAAACGGATTCGCAGACTGCAGGTGGAAGTCCTTCTGGTAGCACCATTTTGGACACGTCGTCCGTGATTTCTGGTGATTGACAATCTGCAGATAGGTTGAAACTGGACTCTACCTCTCAGATTGGATTTGCTGTGTCAGGGACCATTGGTGCACCCAAACCGAACATATTTCGGATGACTGTGTGGCATTTGAGCGGCAAATGCTGAACCTAAAAGGCTACCCGGAATGGGTTCTTGACACTTTGATGGCATCATGGCAGTCTCCACCAATTGGGTCTATGCCCGGATTTGGAACAAGTTTTGGCACTGCTGTCATCAAAAGGATGTCAATGCTGCTAAGCCTTAGGTTAAACACATCCTTGAGTTTTTGCAAGACAGCCTGGAAATGATTTTTAGTACCAATACCTATAACCCGTAGATGACCAACCGGATTTTTTTCCAGCTATTATAATTTATGCAAATTAGGCTATTTTTAGATAGTCGTCTAAGGGCCACATTTCCACCAATAGCAGTGTCCTGGATCCACTAAAGGGATGCCCTATTCATTCCAATCCCCCAGTGTGTCGCTACATGAAGGGTGTGGCATGGTTGAATCCCCCAAGCATACACAGATTTCCATCCTGGGATCTTAGGCTGGTACATGCTTTGAGCCCATGGCCTCAGTTTCTCCCAGAGAACGTAGCTTTAAGACCCTCTTCCGTATTGTGATCACATCAGCTAGAAGGGTCTCAGAATTGGGGTCCCTATCAGCCAATCTGAACCTTTGTATTTTTCACCAGGATAGGGTCATGCTTAGAACGGACCCCTCATCTAGTCCGACCCATTCTCCACAAGTGAGATGGGCTAACCCAGCCTATGAATGCCCCTCTTTTCCTACCTTTGAGAACAGAACATTTTCAAGTAAGCAATTCCTAATTTTTCCCAGCAGCTCTCATTTTCAAAATTAAATATAAAACATGTTTTGTTTGCAAACGAGGTATTGAAATCATCTGCTTGCAAGGGTACTGTTCACTGTGGGATCCAAGAGAGAATATGAATATCTGATATTCCAAGCGAGGGATCTCAGAAAAGTGCTTGTGCCTGCACAATTCCCATGAGAGATCTTGCATGGGAGGTTCTACTACTTAAAAATTCTTACCAAGATAAAAATGGCATACTAATTAACCTAAGAATATGGTTTGGCAATTTGTAAGGAGAACCTAACAGACCTGAAATGTTTTCAAGAGCAGTGTGCATAAATCGGATCAAGCAGGCCTCCATCAGTCTTGAAAGACTATGGTATCGTGCTCGGCGCTGCATATGCTGCATGCGAAGCATGAAAGCCTGGGTTGGATTGTTATGGAGGATAGGCTGTTACCCAAGCAGTAAATCCCCCCTTCTCCATGCCACTGAATTAGTCCAATGGAAAGGCAGAGCCAATACGATTGGATCCAGCTGGTGTCGCAGAGCTGGGCTAAGGACAGGAGCTCACCCTGTCTTGTGGGGCCAACCCGGGTCTCGAACCCTGGCCTGCTGGTTAACAGGCACAGCTTGCGCCACCCACAGCCCATAACTGTGCATAACTGCTTTCTTAAAGGAATACATTGTGCATCAACCCATTTATAAGGATTACTTTTTTACCTTCTGCCAAATAGCATGCTTTAGAGCAGCGTTTCTCAAAGTGGGGGGTCGGGACCCCTTTGGAGGTCGCCTAGACCTTTCCTGGGGGTCGCCTAAAGACCCCTGGGGCAGGGGCCAGGTCAGGCTTGCCAGACCTCTGGCTGTAGCTGCGCGCGCACTGAGGCTGACTGTCAGCCTCAGGGCCCAATCCTACGCATGCCTGCTCTGAAATAAATCCCATTATAGTCAGGATGGCCTTTACTCCCATGTAAATGTGGATAGAATTGCAGCCTCAGGACCCAATCCTATGCATGCATACTCTGAAATAAATCCCATTGTGTTCAATGTGTGCATAGAACACACATTTCATTTGTAACAATGAAAATACATCCTGCATATCAGATATTTACATTACGATTCATAACAGTAGCAAAATTACACTTATAAAGTATCAACGAAAATAATTTTATGGTTGGGGGTCCCCACAACATGAGGAACTTATAAAGGGGTCATGGCGTTAGGAAGATTAAGAACCACTGCTTTAGAGAATGTTCATAGATTTCTCTACCAAAGTGGCTGTCACTCCTCAGGTCACCCCATGCCTCTCTGTCTTAATCCCTTCTTCAAGATGCAGATTCATGCCATCTAGTGCTAAAGGAATAAATTGCAAATACAGTAGTTAACTTCACTGTTGCTAGTCAGATTAAACCTTGGCCATGCCAGCATTCTTTTTCCTCTTTATCTTTTCTCCTAACTTCTCTTGATCCTGGAATAGTACTGTGCTTTCTTTGCAGGCTTGCATGCCATGCCTCAAGGAACAATTTAAGAATAAGAACCTTGGCCTTTCCAGTCAGAAAAATTTGCTTACCCTGGCTAAAAAAGGGGGATGAATCCTTTCTGGCAAGGAGATGGTTTAGTAGTCAATTTCACTTCTCAAAGGGTTTTTGCTGATGATGTTTGCTACGCCACACTTTGTCTTTTTCGTGCTTGAAATGGCAGATGTTGGTACCTGTAGTGAGCAGTTCCTTTCAAGTAACCATCCCAAGTAATGAGCATGCTGAAGATGATGTCTTCTGGTGATGCCTGGTAAGACAGCACAAGGGGACACATTTTTAATGATACCATCCTTGCCCGTGGAAGTGGGGCCTATTGAAAATATTTGCTAACGGACCATACAAAAATGCCACCTTTGCATATGTTTTCAACAGCAATTTGGTTTGCAGAAATGAACAGGTGGAATTTTGCAAGCATGGGGATCCACACAGTATTATCTTCTCATTAATCCTGAATTAGCCAGAGCTAAAAGCATGCAGTGGCTCAGTGGTTAAAGATGCTATGTTTGTCAGCTTGAAGGTCAGTAGGTCGGTGGTTCAAGACCACACAACAAAGTGAGCTATTACTTGTCCAACTCCTGCCAACCTAGCAGTTCAAAAGCATGGAAATGCAAGTAGATAAATAGGTACCACTTCAGTGGGAAGTATTGAACACTTTAGTGTTTAATGATGCTGGCCTCCTGACCATGGAAGCATCTTCAGAGTTGGTCATGCCAAACAGGACAACCTTTGGGGGAATACCTTTACCTTTTTCTTAGGAAAAAAATTGCTTCCATTGGAAGTCAATGGAAACTTTTCTTTGATTTTATGGTGGTATGTGAAGGAGGAGAGCCATAACCAGGAACTAAATGCACAAAAAGAAAACCTACTGGTCAGCAATTGATTCAAACCATTTTGGGTAACCTCCCCCCCCCCCCAAGGTATTGTAAAATAGAAAAAATTCAAGCCAAATGCATTGATCACAACATGTAGTTCGATGGTATGATTGTAATATTGGGTATATTTATGTGGAAGTTCCATTAAATTCAGGGGATTTCCAAAGAAACATGTATGAAACTGGGGATTTCCAAATAAACATGCATACATGTCTAAGGGTGCAATCCAGAATAACTACGGGGAGTCCATTCTCTGACGTAAGAACAATTTACTCTGGATTTCAATATGAATTTCCCATTGGTTTTCACTAGATGGTGCCATAACTACACCGATGTAAATGTCTCTGACGTGCTCCCATAGTTACTCTGGATTGCAGGGTAAGACTGCTATTTTGTTAATCAGCTAGACTCTATGCATATTTGTTTCTTCTATGCATAGTCACTCGTATTCCTCGTTAAATCTTTAGGTTCTTCTCCTAATATATACATGGATTTCAAGAAGGTATCTTGCCAAAATGGGGACTAAGAGACTGCCTCAGAGATTACTTCTTTGTTGTATAAATCCTCCTTTATTCATTCAAATGGTCATTTAATCTGCATCTTCTGTATAGATTTGCTACTGTCAGCCATATTAATCATTTTAATACTCAATTATACATTTATTAATCTAGCTTGCCTGCTTCCATTTCATTGCAGTAATAACATTTTGTATGTTAATCATTTCGGGGGGGGTGACCCGACGTCTTAGATAGATTGCTATTTTGAGTTGTCATATTAATCAATATTATCTCAGTAATTTAATGCTGCTTTTGTAGCGATTCCAGATTTCCTCAGCATTTTCACCATCTAATTATTTTCAGCTAATAGTGGGCTGCTAAGCAACATATATGCATATAACTGTGAGTTATCAACATATTTGTAGTGAGGAATTTTAATTTGATATTTCTGTTAATGTGGTTAATATGGTTGAACTCATGTAACTAAGGGCAGAATCCTACCCAGTTTAGGCTGGCCTAACTCATCTGGCCTATTCTTCCGTAGTAGTGTGGGGAGGTTTGTGCCTGTGCACTGGCCCAGAAGTGGGGGGCAGAAGTACCTTCTGGCAATCTTTTGTGGCACTCCCAGGTCAGCACAGGACTTATGCCTAACTGAAGATTAGGATTACAGTCCTAGGGCGCAATCCAGAGTAACTACAGGGAGTCCTTGCTCCGATGTAAAAACAATTTACTCTGGATTGCAATATGAATTTCCCATAGTTTTCACTAAGTGGTGTTGTAACTACATTGACATAAATGTCTCTTACATGCTCCTGTAGTAACTCTGGATTGTAGGGTTAGTCCTATTAAATGTAAAATGGTTGTATGCGTGTATACATAATAAGATTTCATCCTTAGCACCTGTAGCGGTTGCTTTATGCTTTAAATACATTACAGCTTTATGCTTTAAATACATTACTTTATGTAACGTATTTGTATTAAGGGCCCAATCCTATCCAGTTTGCAACCATGCAGATGCAACCATGCTCATGGTGTATGTTCCCCATCCTGTACTGGAGAGGCAGTCACAGAGGGTTCCTCAGAGTAAGGGAGAATGTGTTCACAGAAGTAAGAGCCCAATCCTATGGATGTCTATTCAGAAGTAAACCCCAATGTAGCCAATGGGGATTACTCCCAGGATAGGATTGCAGCACCTGTTTTACCAGGACTCCCGTGGGACCAGATTGGCTGTGGTGGTATCCTGTGCCCTGCAAGCTACTGCCAGCACTTCTTTGGGTGAACGTGACTTTTGTCCCCTTCCCCCAAGTAATTTGCAGGAGTGGGCATGCGATGGGGCTACTTGATTCTGTGGCACGACAGGAACAGATATAGGAAAAGATAAGCTCCACTGGGGTTCACAAATGTGATTTATGGCATGTTTGCTACATCTACTGGAGGCAGAGCTCTGGTTGTATACCCATGGGATTGAGCTGCCAGTTATTGTGTGTAACATGGTTGGTGTATTTTTGTTGAAAAGCATTACTAAAATTCCAGGAATTTTATTTTTCTCTTTCTGACCTTGTCCTGACTGAGACTGCATTTCCATTTTCATAATATTTCATGGTAAACATAATTGCATTTTTCAAGCCATTTTAACTTCATTTAAATGGTGGACACTGAAAGCAGCAGCCACAGTATTCAGTTTGATAGTATGAGCTACAGCCATGAGCTCAAAACACAACTTGGAGGAAACTTGTACTTCGAGGAACCTTAACAAAATGGTAGATAATGTATTTTGCATTCCAGAAATTCTGAGTTTCATTTTTATTTTATTTTATTTGTATCTCTGATTTTAAAAAAATCCCAGGTAGCAGCAGGGGTAGCCATAAGTGGCTGCCAACTGGTGGCCCACCTGGCTGGACATAGCCAAATACCACTGTCCATTCCTAGTATGCACAATCAGCATCCATGTGCTTATCATTCCAAAGCAAGCAAATACATGCACATGCATGCATGAACACAGAGGAGTTGCCTATAATGTCCTGGTCTTACTCCACTGTTACTATTTTTTCATAAGTGGTTGCCTGAGAGAATGGTGGGAGTGAAGTGAGGAGGAGGACCATTCTCCTGCTGCATGCTTTCTGAGAATATGGGAAGATCAGGGTGACCAGATGCCTGAACCTAAAAAGGAGGACAAGGTCTTGGATTCTTCTCAGCCTGGCCTTTCCGGCAGACAATGGCACCTTGTCAACTCATGAGTAAAGCCACGATATTGGGCACTTTCACTTTCCCATAGAACTCACTGCATATTTTTATTTTTAGTTTTTTGGCCATAACTTTTGATAAGAAGGAGATATTTCAAAACTGATTGTTGCATTGGATTATGCTCTTCAATACGAATCCAACAACATATGGCACGATGGGGTACTGCCCACAATTGCAAAGTTCTAAAATGAAGCCCAAATGGAGGACAATGAAGCCCTTTTGCAGGGCATATGGAAAAATCCTGTTATGTGGTCACCGTGGGGAAGATGCACACTAGGGAGTCTTCAACACAAGGGAGTCTTGAGTCTTCAACCAGGAAGCACTGGCCCTGGCTAACACTGGCACTGGCTAACCCACTCCACAAAACAGGAGAACTATTGTAACTAGAGAAAAACAGTATTGGGCTAGGTGGATCAATAGACTGACTTTGGAAGGGAGCAAAACCTGAATTTAAACTGATTTCGTCTTTTTCATGTTGCCAAACATTTGATTTATTATACATACTGCCACTTTCAGCTTTCATTCCACTCTACAACTTAAAACTGTCTTTCTTTTTGCTTTTCCTTTGATGTGTGATGCAAAGGCACAGTGAATTATTTGGCTAACCTTCAGATAATTCCTACTAACATGGAAAAACAGTGGGTTTCCCCCCCTCCTTTATCAGGTATTAAAATATGTAGGAAAGCTTTGCTAGTTTATGCTTTACTAGAGAAGATGGCAGTGAAAGGGTTGTAAAAGAGTATTCTCATGGTGATACCCTCCTGTCTCTGATTTATTACATTCCTTTGGCTCTGTCAATGCACAAGTCCATCAGTGCACATGGAAACTTTTATTCTAGTGTAAATAGTACTTGTGTGGGCACATAACCCATGTCGAAAATGTGGAATGGGCAAGGCCTTAATGACCCTATACTCCTCTGCTTGGTTCTGTTCCAGTTCTCACATTCCCACACATGCTGTTTACAAAAAAGGAAAAAATCTACTGTGGTCTGTAAAATTTGTATAACTTTGTTATCCTAAAACTTCTTTCCAGTACACAGGAAGCTTGCTTTAAACAATATAATTTCTTTGTAAATGTGTTAAGCAAAATATACTGAAACTATCAAAGTAATCTCCCCTATTTTGGCTAAGTAGTATCAGACTGCAAATAAATTTGAAAACTGGCCATACACAATCTCATTGATTTGCAGGGCTTTTTGTAACAATGCCAGCATGTTAGCACCCTTTGACATATGAAATGCAAGATCCTTTCACTTCAATGGAAAGCTCTATTTATTTTGCAATGCTGTCACCAACCAGGGGGTACATTATCCTCTTAATGCACTTGTGTAACTTCCATTAACATTGATTGAAATTGCATGGACTTGCTGAGAGAATCTGTACCTTTTGTTAAAATGGAAGTTTCACTGCGGCCGAGTTTCTCATGACATTAACAATCATGTCACTACTACTGTATGTTTATTTTCAGTTCTGTTGGCTAGTGCCTGCTGCCTGCTTTGCTTTTTAATTGAAGAAAATTCAATATTTGAAGCCACTTTCTCATGTCATAAGACACCTGTCTACTTTTCGTTAAATGAAACAATTTGTAGAGGCAAAGAGCATGTATTCACATTTCTGTGTCCAAAGATAGGATTATTCATCAATCATCTTCTCTATGGGAAAGAGTTTAGCATATGCAGTGGTTAAAACAGATTTAGGAAGACATATGGATTCTGTTTTTCTCTGTTTTAGCCAAATTTATTGCAGCATGGTGTTTGACTCTAAACACTGAAAAAATATTTCTGTATTCCTTTCTAGGCCTTTCTCACAGAGCACTTCTGCATTTTGGAGGCCTACAATTTGATTGTAAATTTCTATTCTGGCCAGAATGTACATTCAGTTTTAAAATATTGTGAAACTCTTTCAGCAGTTTCTGCTACTTTTAACAATAAATGGAATATTCCAGATTAAATGATGTTCTTTTGAAAAAATAAAAATCAAGCCCTTTTAATACATTTGCTGCCAGATACAGTGCCCTGAATCTGCTATTAAGCAGCTAGTACTGAGCCTTTTGTGGTATAGTGGAAATTTCAAGTTTCATGGCAAATAAAGGAAAATAATGCAGGTTGCCCTCTTAATTCTTAAAGTGATGCTCATCCCCCATTACAATGCCAAAGAGTTGTCCGAAGACTTCTCTGTTGGTGGCCAACAAGCCTAAACACATAAAAGGTGCACAGTGTGACGTGCACTGAAGCGGTACCTATTTATCTACTTGCATTTCCGTGCTTTCAAACTGCTAGGTTGGCAGGACCTGGACAAGTAACTGGAGCTCAATCCATTGTGCAGAACTTGGATCTTGACTAGGCCAACCTTTAGGTTGGCAAACACAGTGTCTTTAACCACTGAGCCACCACAGCCCTTTCTCATGTGGGGAAACCCAAGTTCAGAACCCCACAGCCATGAAACTCACTGGGTGATCTGAATCAGTCACTATCTCCCAGCCTAACTAACCTCGCAGGGTTGACATGAGGATCCAGTGGGGGGAATGGGACATACCTCATATGTATGTTGCATCTTGTAAAGTGGATGCAATATGAAGATAAAACAAAAGTAGCAATAAACTGGGCTAAGATGTCATTGTGATCTCTTTTAAACCGCCCAGCTCCACATCTCATGGTTTTTTTTTTTGTCAGGTTGGCATCTGCTCCATTGTTTTATATTTATGAGGCTGAGGCCCAGAAGCTATAGTCAGGATCAGGCCCAGTCTTGTATTCTTGCTTATCTCTAACCAAAACAGCTCAGGTATTAAATTGGGCAGTGTCATGAAGGGAATTTAATGCTTCCAAAGCATCTTTTCTCTGAAAACGTAGATACCATTCTTTAAAAAACAAAAAAGTATTTCTCTTCTGATCCTAAAGAAACTAGACTATTTATTAATTGCAGATGAAACGATCAGCATTTTGTGTGCTGAGCATCATCTTTTACCATCTGGGATGTGCTCCAGAGGGATCATATGAAAAGGTGCCGGCAAGAATCAAGTTCCACAACTTGTGCTTTGCATATCTTGGGCAAGATTTTCCAGCAAAAGAAAGGGGAACTCTTCTCTGGCTGCCAGCCAGGGATTCCTTCCTCTTTGACAGCAGTGCTTCAGTTTTGCATTTGGAAATGGGGGGAGGCATTTTTTTAAGCCCTCAGATTGCTGGTGGGGGGTGTATCTTTTGGGATGTGGAAAGTTTGGAGGACATAAGGCGAAAAAAGAGGGCATGTCCTGGAAAAAGAGGACATGTGGTTCCCTTCCATGTGATGCCTCCATCCTCAGGGTGACCATAGAAAAAGGCTGTCCCAAAATGTAGAACACCAAAGAAAAATGTCAGACATGACCAAATACAAGCTAAAAACATTCATCTGTTTTTTCATGTTACTTAATAAATTTAAAACTATTGCATATAATTTATCACACTTAGGAGGCAATCCCATCCATGTCTACTCAGAAGTAAATCCTATTGTGTTCAAAATCCCCAGATCTGCCAAGGCATCCACCCCCTCCCCGTCCTGCCCATCTTCTGAGTGCAGCTCAGATAGGGATGGGGGACCCCAGGAATGGGGAGTGCTCCTTCCAACTTTGGGCACAATCCAGAGTAACTACGGGGAATCCTTGCTCTAGTGTAAGAACAATTTACTCTGGATTGCAATATGAATTTCCCATAGGTTTTCATTAGGTGGTGCAGTAATTATGGGTGCACGTAATCCATCTTACCTGCTCCCGTAGTTACTGGATTGTAGAGTTTGGGCACAATCCAGAGTAACTACAGGGAGTCCTTGCTCCGGTGTAAGAACAATTTGCCCTGGATTGCAGTGTGAATTTCCCATAGGTTTTCGCTAGGTGGTGCAGTATCTAGTTACATATAATGCCTCTTACCTGCTCCCGTAGTTACTCTGGATTGTAGGGTTAGTTTGTTCCCTCTTTGGGGGCTGGAATATTGTGAAAGTATTATTTATAAATTTCAAAAAGGCTATTTGCTGACAGACAGACAGACAGACAGACAGACAGACAGATAGATAGATAGATAGATAGATAGATAGATAGATAGATAGATAGATAAGTAGGTTGCTAGGTAGGTAGGTAGATAGTTAAGTTTGATAGGTAGGTAGGTAGTTAGATCTTCCATGTGGTTAATTTAAACACATTACTTATTATTTTATATATATATATATATATATATATATATATATATATATATATATATATATATATATATATATATAAACTTGAAGGCTCCATGCTGCCTGCTCACAAGGAAAAGAAGGACAATCAAGATGTTTTTTCTCCAGGACACCAGGCAAAAAAGAGGACATGTCCTAGAAAAAGAGGACATCTGGTTAAACTGGGGAAGGGCAGGGAAGGGAAGGCTGCCTGCCTTGGACTTTGCCACTGGTGGAACAGGTTTCCACCCCCTGGAGCCACTGGGGGATTGCGTCAGAGATGGAAGGAGGATCCTCCTGGAAGTGCACAGAAGGGGGGAGAAGCCTTCCTCCTCCTCCTCCTCCTCCTCCCCGCTCTGCAATGGGATGCAGCGGCTGCCCGCGCCCGGGGCTGAGTCTCCTTCTGCGCCCTCGCCGTGCGCCCTCGCCATGGACTTGGCTCCGCGCGTAAAGCTGGAGCGCAGCAGCTCCAGGACGCAGGACTAGCCCGGGGGGTCCACAGCCAGCCACCCAGGCAGAGCAGCCCCTGCGGGGGGCCATCCCCCGGAGGGAGAGCCAGGGATGCTGCGCCCTTGGAGGCGGCCAGGTGAGTGCGCAAGGGATGCAGGCTCTGGGGATGCCCAAAAGGGGACCCTGTCTTGACTTGCCTGGGATCTTGTGCCACCCGGTGGCGTAGCTAGAGGGGGGTTGGAGAAGTCAGTCTTGGAGGGAGCCTCACCCCTTCAGAGCCATTCCAGGCTGGGGATGCCAAACGGCCACAGGATCCGTTTGGCACCCCCAGCCTGGAATGGCTCTGAAGGGGTGAGGCTCCCTCCAAGACTGACTTCTCCAACCCCCCTCTAGCTACACCACCACCACCCACCCAGATCTCCCAAGGGGTCCACACCATGTCCTGCCCATCTTCTGGGTGCCGCTCAGACGGTGAGGGGGGACCCCAGGGTTGGGGAGTCCATCTATTCAGGAACAGTGTTAAGCTCCAACTTTGTCTGTCCCCCCCCCTTCCAGGGGCTGAAGTGCTTCTAAAGTCTCTCTCTCTCTCTCTCTCTCTCTCTCTCTCTCTCTCTCTCTCTCTCTGTGTGTGTGTGTGTGTGTTAGAATGGTTGGGGAGTGCACCTTGGTGATCTGTAAATCACAGGTATCTTGATCTGGCCTCTTGATCTTCAGTAGGTTAGACTAGTCCATCACTTGAATCCTCATCCCTGGATCATTGCTGATCCCACCATGTATGAATTTTTGACATTGAAACTCATTGTGTTGGTCAGCACAAATCTGCACCAAAAGTTATGTGGTCTGGTGTGGTCCATTATATATGAACTCTTGCATTGAATCTGATTGTGTTGATCGGCTCCAGAAGTTCTGTGGTCTAGGTGTGGGTCCGCTATATATGAACTGTCGATGTTGAAGCCAAATGTGTTGATAGGCACCAAAACTTCTGTGGTCCACGTGTGGGTCCACTACATATGAACTCTTAACATTGAAGCCAAATGTGTTGATGGGCACCAAAAGTTCTGTGATCCAGATGTGGCTCCACAATGTATGAACTCTCGACATTGAAGCCAAACATGTTGGTCGGCACAGATTTGCACCAAAAGTTCTGTGATCCAGATGGCATGTCCACAATTTTTATTGCTTAAGAGTGAATGATCCTGTGTGCTTGTACGTGGTTTAGATAGTGATTTTCAATCTTTTTCATCTCATGGCACACAGACAGGGCACTAAAACTGGCAAGGCGCACCATCGGTTTTGACCATTGTCAATGCACACTGCTGTTTAAATCTCCCAATTGCATTGCTATTAAATGAGCCTCCCCAAAGTCCTGCAACACACCATCTGCGGCACAACAGTGTGTCACGACACAGTGGTTGAAAATCACTGCGTTAGAGGGTGGCGGACCTTAATCCCAGATGTACTGAAGAGATTCCATGGATTGAACAGTCTGGAAGTCAAGCAGTTATCTGCCTTTTCGAATGAGTTGTTTTTTGATACACAGGAATGGTGGTCTAGGAAAAGTAGATAGCCATAATTAAATTGAATTAAGACATACAAACTGCTCTAGCATCTTAAGTGCAAACTAGTTTATCTTGTAATTTGAGCAGTCAAACAGGAGCCAGCTTCTTCAAGATGACTGAAACAGCTGATGAGGTTAGGTATTCATGAGAAAACAGTCATTTGTGGACAGGCTTGTACACATAAAAGTATATGTACACTTGTGTGTTGCACAGAAACCTTTGCCGTGAACAAAGAGACTTTGTGGCAGGAATTAATGCTTTTTTTTTTCCAAAAATCGCAACAACTTGATTCTTTTAAGGGATTTAAAAAATTTTTTAAGGATTATGTTTTGATTAAGAATATGACAGCCTTGCATAGACCGTGACTTGTGTTTCACTGTCAGAACTATACGACTTTATCATGGAAACCTCAGCTCTCAAATCTGCCTGAAACATACATATTCCATATGAGTTTTTTTGTGGCATCCCTTTTTAGCAGTAATTTCCGGATTTTTATAACCCCCTTGGGGAAAAATTTAAGAAGTAATAGGATGAAGTTATTTGTTGCTCCTGATGTCTCATCTCCACACAGGAATCAGGATGATGATTCCTGAGGCTTAAGAAGAAGACTGCCTTTGGCCACTGCCAAAGTTAGGCAGTAGTTGTGGAACATTGCATACTGTAATTTCAGTATTTAATAACAAAATAGCCTGATTATTTAAAGTCTGATATTATGCAATCCTGTACACATTTTTCTGGCTGTAAATTCTGTTGAACATGCATGCATAAGATTTTGCTGTATGTCCCTTTTTAAAATGAATGTTATAGTGCTTCAAGTTACATATGCTTAAGATTGCAGACTTTCTTCTCAAGGCCATCTTCAAAGTGTTTTGGGATTTGTTTTGGTATACTTTAACTAGAGAGTGAATATGTTTGGAAGGTAAATTACATGTTTTTCAATTTATCAGGCTGAATAGTGTGTCAGGCTGCAGTTGTTGCTGCTTGCAGTCATCCCTGAGAAAAGGGAAGTAATTCAAAACTACCTGCTGCTTAGAGATGTAATTTAATGTTCTAATAAGTGTCTGGAACAATTCCTTCTTCTTTGATGAAAAGTTAAACATTTGCATAAAAGGTATGAAATTTTTTTAATGGCTCAGATATGTAAATGTGTTCTGCTGGTGTAACCTTCAAGCTGTCAAGGTTAGCAGTGACTAGAGGTTGCAATTTAAAAAATCAGAGTTTTTTAAAAGTCACATTGAGATTGTTTGGGAAAAGTAAAATGTGGATAAAAAGACAACTTGTGATTTGCCAGAGCAGATGTGTTCTTAAATATACATGGTTATCCAGTGACCATTGAATTCATTACCAAAACTGTCATTAATGGCATCACAAGAATCTAAATCTGAAAGCATTTTGATTCTGAGCAGAGCTCAGTATTTATTGAGAAGAAGCAATTGCAAAGAAATGCCACGCTCCTATAGAAAGCACAAAACTGGTGACACAACTGTGAGCAATGCCAGTTTGGTCTGGTTGCTGAGTAATGCAGATCAGTGCAGGAAATTCCCGTGGTTGTTAATACAGGATGGAATTTGCTCTTTGAAAAGTCCACTTAAATAATACATGGTCTAATCTGCAGGTATTCTGAACCTCTGACAGATATGAACTACTGCGCGTTTCCCCAATGTTCTGTTACCCTTTATTTATTTCACCATACCCTTTTCTTTCTGCGCACAGGCTACTCACAATATTGGATTTCCCTTACACCTTGATCCAAACACATTTCTTTGGAAATAAAACCCATTAAAATTTAAATGAGGCTTGTGTCCAAATAAGGATACCTAAGACTGTGGCTCTCGTTGCGGGTGCCATACATCTTCCAATTTAATGTTTGTAAAAATCAGATGGTGTTTCATTCTTTCTTTGTACTGTGATGTATGGTTTGTTGGTTACCAGTGAAAAATGCAGCCTTGTAACCATGGAGTCTTACAATGAGAATTGTATGCAAGTGACAGATGTTTTCTAAAGTTCCAGTCTTCAGGGCTGTTGCTGTCTTGATGTGCCATTTGTTTTGCTATGTGCCTCCTCTTCTTTCTCCATAACTTTGAACTATCCCACCAATAGTTCTCTTTATCTAACCAGTCCTTTCCAGTCTTTATTCCTTCTAATCCAGTTGCCAAGTTTCCCTTTCAGATTAAAATCTAACCCTTCTGTCTGTGTTTTAATCCTGCTGTCTGGTTCGCTTTGCCAACCCGCAATCTTAAACCTTAAACCATTGCAAGCCTGAACCATCACTAGACACTGAATAGGCTCTCACAAATGTCCTGCAATAATTCTCTCACATTCCATAGAGTTTTAGCACCCCTAAGAACAGTGGTTCTCAATACTTTTTTTCACTTGTGTACCGCTTGAAAGCCCATATCCATAAACTGTACCCCATATTAGTAAAATCTTTGTAGTTAATATAGTTGCTGTTATTTCAGATATATGTTTTCAGCTTCTGATCCATATCAGTAAATTTACAAATTGATGACAACAAACTAGCCATTTCTAGGGCTTTCATAGTCCAGCAGTTGCCTTCCTTCCTGCCTTGCCAGACCTGCAAAGTATTCAAATGCTGACTTGTTTTTTTCTGCGATTATTCAATTCTTTTTCAAGTACCCCAAAGGTCCTGACAGTGACCTATGGAGTTCATATACCCCAGGTTGTGAACACTGTCTTAGAACAATGTGTAAATAGGTTCTAACAGACTGCATGATGTTGTGGTGCTGGGTTCAGGCTCCTCTGTATCCCATGGGATAATTTTGGCTACTGGAGGTCTCATTGAAGTAAGGCAACATCTCTCCTCTTGCCCCAGGGTGATTCCCACATCTGTAGTGGGTCAACTTGATCCTTACATTATTATATCACTAGCACAATTCCACGTTGATTCATGCAAGTGGATCAGGACCAGGAAGAGGGTTAAGATACTTAAGCTGCAATCCTAACCTGCAGTTAGGCTGGCATAAGTCCCGGCATATGCCAATCTCCACACATCACCTTGGAAAGATGTGCCAGGTGAGTTAAACCAGTCTAAATTTGTTAGGATTGCACCCTTAGGCTGCAATCCTAATCCCCAGTTAGACTGGCTTAAGCCCCAGCACAAGTCCTATTCTGGCCTGGGTGTGTCACAAAAGTGCCGTAAGACAATTCTGTGCCACTCCTGGGAAAGGGTTAAGCCAGTGCACAGACATGCATCTGCCTCCCTACATCACCATGGGAGTGGGAAGACCAATGAGTTGTGCCAGCCTAGGTTAGGGTTGCACCCTCAGACTGCAGTCCTATTAGGTCAAGCATAAGTCCAATTAAGTCAGCATAAGTCCAGGCACATGTTCCATGCTGGCCTTGGGGGTGTCACCAAAGTGCCATAAGGCGCTTCTGTAGCACTCGCAGGGGTGAGGGTTAGGCCAGTGCACAGACATGTGCCAGTCTTCCCACTCCACCAGGGGAACTGGGAGCTTGTATGTTGTGCCAGCCTAAAATGGTTAGGATCGCATCCTTAGTGCACACCAATGCCATCAGTCCTGCACCTGATCCAACCGCTCCTTTCCCATTTTTCTCCCCTCCATCCCTACTTAATCTCCCTCCTCCCCATCCCTGTACCAGTCTTGACTGGTCTGGTGGGCCTTGCAAGAAACATAGCTATTTCAGTATTGGAGCAAAAAAAAAAAAAATTCCAGAAGATGTTTCAATTTTGAGAGTACAGTATTAATATTTCTCTTCCTACTTGGTCCATTGATCTATCTGTGTGCGTTCTGTGTCAATGCCATTCTTTATGGGTTTATTATTGCATATCAGGGATCATGTAGTGAATAGGATATCATTATTAAGTAAAATGTACCAAGGTAATGAGGACTAATGCAATCAAGTGAGAAAGAGAGGTTAGGGTGAGAAAGAGAGGTTAGGGTGAAGAGAAGTTAGGATGAAGCTAAGTGAAACTGTGGTTGCTGGCATTGACAAAATAATCTATAGTCAAAAAACTAAGAGGTTACTGAAAGTGTCATCCTCCTTCCTCCCAAAAAGTTCAGTTCTCTCAAATGAACTTTGTGGTGTTTTTTGACCTGTGTTCCCTGAAGCTCCTTGGAAGCTTATCAAAAGCTCTTTGATAAAAGATCAATAAAGCTTGGCAAGTTTCCCTGGAAGACAAAGTTCTACACCATCACTGGTCTTCCATCCTAAAGGTCTTCCATCCTAAAGCAAAGGGAAATGTTTGGGTGCCACAAATGAGCTTCGAAGCATGCTTTGCCTCACACCTTAGAATCCTGGATATTCTATAAGAAACTCTGAAGAAAGGAATATCACAACTGGTCTGTTTAGGTTCTTTCTATAATAACACTTGGCCTGGAAATTGGGGGTCGGAAAACATTTTTTGAAATAATTATGATGGTTTCATATGAATATGGGGTAATGATTCAAAAAATGGCATCAGTTTTGCTCCTATCATGATGATAGGATATATGACAAGAGAAATGATAGGGCAAAAACTGATACCATTTTTTAATTAGAACCTCAAATACTGCATACTCTGAAGTAGGTTTTAGTGTTAAGGAAGAAAAAAATGTGTGTTGGCCTGTGTAATCTGAAAGTTATGTCTGTTGCTAAGCAAATTTAACAGATTTACCCTACAATCCAGAATAACTGCAAGAGCACGTAAGAGACATTCAATGTGGTTATGCCACCACCTAGTGAAAACTTATGGAAAATTCATATTGCAATCCAGAGTAAATTGTTCTTACGTTGGAGCAAGGACTTCCTGTAGTTACTCTGGATTGCATCTGATTTGAGTGTATATTGACTGCTTCTTGACCCATCCTCTTTGTATAGTGTCGACAATTGTTTCTCTTCTCGTGGATTTCCCCTTAAAAGGTTGTTCACATATTCCGCCCCCCTTTGCTGGTTTCTCTTGATTTTCAGTGTCTTTAGTTCTTTTAGCATTTTTCCATAAGACTGTCATCCAAGCACATTTTTTACATCTTTGTACTTCTCTTCAAGAGCTGGTCAAGACTATTCTAGCCTATGACCCTGAAAAGACAGTTGCAGTTCGCATGGATTATTTGTAATAAGATACTTTACTCTTAAACCTGCAATCTTCGCTGTGCTGAAGCCACTTTTAGCGTGAATATAACTCTTTTAAAAGCAAACTCCTAGAATCCAACGGGATTTACATAAAAAGCAGGGTAATCAAGGTTTGTCAAGTTGGCATCAATAATTTGCAAGAGGCTGTTGGCACAGCGTTATTCCATTATAAGAAGCAGAGACCTATTTTCCCTTGGCCACTATAAAAAGTGTGACCTATGAAAACGTCTGGTTCCGTGATGTAATTCATTTTCAAAATTTATTACACCATATTAAATGTGAAGAGGGGTTGTTATTCACTCTGTCGTGGAATGTTCTTTTAGCTTTTTAAGGCCAATATAGAAATTGAACCAAATGGCAGAATGGAAAAGAACTCTGAAAAGACCTTAGGAATAGTTTGCACATCGAAATTGAGAAGGTGGCTCAAGTGGTGGCTTACCATGGTGTTGTGTGGTTGCACTGTCAACTTGTGCTAACAGCCCAATACAGTGGAGCCTTTATGATTTCACATTCTGCAATCACAATTGCTTCACTGGACAAGTAAATGGTGTGCTTCCAAGCGCTCAGAGCCACTAACATGAATGACCAGCAGCTTCACATGCCTGCTACCATTGCACTTGGACTCTGCCAGAATTGGTGATGTGCTGGCAGGGATTTTTTTAAAATCAATGGTTCAAGGCTGATTTAGGGCAGGGAATAATTTGGGTTGGATCTTGACAGCTACAGCATGCACCAGGAACCTGTTCTAGTGCTGTTGCATATATAAAAGACACTCATATTCTGCTTTGAACAGGTGTTTTCCTATTGATTGGTATGCTTAAGCCAATTCTGCCCAACATTGCACATATACAGCAGGGACCAAATGTGTACACTGGTGGGCTGGGCAGATATGGGTTTAAAAGTTCTCTATCTGCAGTTGACCTTGTATGCCACTGTATACACCACAAGCAAGCAACTTGGCATAATTGTAAACAATGGCTGGAATCCTAAAGATACTTTCCTGGGAATAAGACCCACTGAACACAATGGGGCTTACTTTTGAGTAGACATGGTCAGGATTTTGTTCAATGGCTGCTACATCAGGGACAGTCATGAAAACTGGTCTGCAGGATTGAGCTAGTAGAGGCACAGGTCATGCCAGTGGATGCCATATTAAGCATCCATAGAACTGCTTCATCAATTACCAAGTACTGTGCAGAACTAACCCAAATTAGTAGTTCACAATATGACCATTCACTTTTGTGAATTTAGGCCCAGTCCTATCTTATCCTAAGCTTTTTTTCAGCTTCATTAGTGATGGAAAGTTGGATAGGATTCGGCTTTAGTTCTTACTCTTTTCCCTTGGCATGCCTCCTCTGTGGTCAAATTCACTAATAATTGGAAGGAACTAAATACTGTTCCTTTTTTGAATGTTCCTTTTTTTGTCACTTACTGATGACATCTTGACAACCCTGAATGTTAAGAAATCTTCCAATGTTCCGTTATGAAAAGTGCAAAACTGTTGATTAAGTTTTACAACTAATGTAGAGTAAGCAATGGCCTGTCAGTATAAATACTGAAACATGATTTCAGGAACAAATAGGTTATTTCATTTAAAAAAAAATCTTTAAAATTTTCTTACTTACTTATTATGTGCAAAAATCATTTTGATTGCAGGCTTTCAGTTAGTTGTAAAGGGTACTTACGAAGCATACTTATTTTGATAATGACAGAGATGTAATGTGTGAAAATAGTTTAAACATCAAGGTAAGGAAGGTAAGCTGAAAAGTAATTATTTTGGTAAAAGATGTTTGAAAGCCACCAAGCAACTTTCTGCTGTTACAAATAACAGTAATTTTAAAGCTGTAAATATACATAAGCAACTGTAAGTAAAACCATTTTGGTAATACATGTGTTTGCTTCCCTAGTTTTTGAAGGAGAAATTCCAGAGACAGGCATTTTATCAAAAACATGAGAGCTGTCTCAACAAGCTTGAAGTTTAATTTTAAATGCAACAAAAATTCAAGGCAAAGTACGGCAGTGATGATGGCTTTGAAGAAGAAAAATAATTTTCCACCTGACCATCGTATAAAATAATAGAGGTCACAATCTGTGCTTTGGAAGAACTGAAATACCAGCATATATAACAGTGATTTTCAATCTTTTTCAACTCATGGCACGCTTAACAAGGCACATATATTGTCAAGGCACATGATCAGTTATTTTTACCATTGATAAGGCACACCAGACTGTTCAAATCCCCCAATTTTCCTGTTAATGTATGCCAATCTCCAAATTCCCTCGGCACACCTGAGGACTATCCACGGCACACAGTGGGCCATGGCAAGCTGGTTGAAAATCACTTATTTAGAATCTTAGTTAATGGTCAGTAACAAATGTCTCATAGTAGCAGGTTAGCAATTGCAAGCCAAGAAAAAAATTAATTCTTCTACATACTCACTAAGAATATTGGAATTTATGATATGAAATGCAGGTGTCTCTTGTTATCCACTAGAGTTCTGTTCCCATAGATAAAAAAATCATAAATAAAAAAGTGGAAAAAATTTAAAGCTCCGCTTCCAGTTTTCTTATTCCTCTGTCACTCTTAATGGAATACAGTTGTGTTTTAATAGCTGCAGAGGTTTGATTCTGGAACTCCCAGCTGATACCAAAAAATGTGTTAAATAAAAGCAGTTTAAAAAAATAAAAATGTCCAATAAAAATAGTTTAAAAGCAGCTTTTCTTATTGTTGTAGAGATGCAGTCAGGAATTAGAAATGCAAAGGACCTGTCCTTTCCCTGGATCAGCTGAAGAATGGAATGATTGCTTGCATGACTGCCTTTCTACAACATTGAAAATCAGTTTTTAAAACTGATTTGCAGTGGCCATTTGTGTTGAGTCAAATTGTGTATAACAAGTTGAATTAAGACAAATCAGTATATTTTAAAAGTCCAGGTATAGCAAGGATTATTGTTACAAATTCTTGTACACAAATTCCAGAAATGATATGCTTGGTTCTCATATGCAAATGGATATTGCTTCTGAGTATTCAGCATGCAGTATACATCTGTTTCACTGTGTGATCAGATCACTAGAGGTTCCAGTTTCAACTGCTTGTAGATTACTACATATAGTAGTTATACACGATGCAGTATAACCAGGTTCCTACAGAGTGGGGAGATATACGCACAAGAATGCCCAACAAGCATTTTCAAAGTAAATTTTCCATTGTGCCAGTGCAGACCCCATATCTCTCATTGGGCCATATAGGCAACAGGGGTCAGACTTTCTTATGGTTAATATGGGTGTTTCCTGAGACTGCAACCTATAGAACGTCCTGAATATGATACCTGAGGCCTGTAAGAGAGAGATTTAATCTGGTGATGATGTGTAATGTCACCAGTGTGTCTGGCATTTTTATTTATTTAAACACTTTTAATCATTTAAAAGTGTTTGAACTTCTCAAAGCAGTGTACAATAGTCAAGTATGCAAATTATTGCTTTAAAAGAATCCAAAGATACTTGTGTCACTTTTTAGGCTGCAAACCCCTTTGAGGTTAGAGATAGTAAAGGAAAGAGTGAGAAGAGATGGGGATATGTGCATATTTCAGCCAACAATAGGCTTACCCCCAAATCCAGAGTAACTATGGGAGCACATAAGAGACTTTACGTGCACCCGTAGTTACTGCACCACCTAGTGAAAACCTATGGGAAATTCATATTGGAATCCAGAGTAAGTTGTTCTTACACCGGAGCAAGGACTCCCTGTAGTTACTCTGGATTGTGCCCTTTGTTACTATAGGGTGTGGGGAATACGGAATGAGCCAACATCACAGAAGCCATCAACTGTTGACTACAAATCCTTCATCAAAGTAACGAAAAGGAGATGTAAGAACAGCAAATTTTCAATGGGGTTCTTCTCACTGGCAGTCCAAATCACCATGTCAGAGGCAAATCAACATAGGAGAGTACAGTTTTAGCATTTGAAACAGAAGGGAGAGGTTGAAAGAGCAGAACATGCATTGAATGTATAACTTCTGGGTATAATGGAAAGGTGTTCAAAGAGTGGATCGTCCAAAAAGAAACTGTTAGAAAGCCGGGGATAATGAACCATTACTACTATCAAATTTCAGCTAGGCCAGCCTCTGCCAAGAGCCCAGCTAGCCAAGCCAGCCTCAGATGCTCAGTACCAGAGGCAATAGTGAAGACCCTGGCACCATTGGGATGGTCGTTGGGTGCCAAGGAGGGACAATTCAGAAATTTGCTCCAGAACTCACAGCAACCCCGTGGCTGGCCTATACATTTTATATGAGCTTTCATTTTGATTTGCTCTTTTTACTTTCATTTTGCACTTTGGGCATTTCCATTGTGCATGTATATGCATGAATATATGTATAAATGCTTATGAGGATTATGAAGAGGAAAACACAACTTACAAATGTGCTGCATGAAATGGCAGCCTGCCACCTTGGGCATCTGTTTCAACTGAGGAAAGGCAGGATAGAAATCAAATAAATACGTAAATACTACTCACAGACTAAGTTTAGAAGTTTGCAGTATAATGTAGCAGTCCTAAAAGATACCACCTTCCATGTGATATCTTACAATTGCTAGTTCTTCTTTAAAGAAATGAATGTAAGTATGAAATTGGAGGCCAAATCCTAATCAAGTGCACCAGCTGGTACTAAATATAGACATGTCTACTCAAAAGAAGGAACCGTTGTGTTCAATGATACTTACTCCCAGGAAAGTATGGTTAAGGTTGCACCCTAAGTGGGTTGAACAACTGCTTCTGTGCACACTAAATGAAGTATGTGTGTGCATTATAGTATCATAATATGATGTGTGCATGTATATAAAAATTCACTGTTGCAATTGCAGTAAAGGTAGTGGTCCTTTCCCATGTGGAGGTCTGTGAAAGCTTGATCATAATTTCTCAGACCAATTGTTTTGTCACGGGCTGAGAACTTTTTTAATCAAGACTTATCTGAGCAAAGGAGTCTGTGGCCAAGATGGACTGATTACATTTACTGTGAAATAATCTGTCAGGAAAGGGTGAGAGTTTTCTGTTGTTAGCATTCTTTTCATAAAGCAATTTCATCTCACCAAGCAAAGCTTGCTATGCTTGGATATTTCTCCTCTCTCCTCCGTCACTTCTGGTCCTTTGAAAAAGCACTTTCCCCTTGTGTCAATTTTAATTGATTTCCATCACATTAGCCGAGTTTGTTGTCAGCATAGACAAAAGCCCTGGGTGGGGAATTGATCAAAAAGTGACTCATTGATTTATTGAACAGATGAAATAATTGGAACCTGATAAGCTCAGTATAATTTCTTCACAGAGCATTGTCTTCTATTATAATAAGAAAATCCCTTTATGGTAAAGGACTATAAAGCAAAATTATGATACTGGGGAAAAGTCATTTACCCATCTAAACTTAGAGTATGGGCAGTTCTGATCCAGACATGGATCAAATGATGTCAGTGGCTACTGGTGGGGAGCAACAGATTTGGGGTACCCTCCCCCCCAAATCTGTCATTTGCCAGAGACCAAATTATGTTCATTGGTTTCTTATTCACTTGATCCACCTGCTTGAACTTAAAGGGACACTGCAAAATGGCAAAAGATAGGGTACATAGGCAAAAGTATTGCTGCTACCCGAAAAGCATGCGTACATGAATGCTCATATATGTGTATGGAGCAGTGAGTTCCTACATGAAGATACTTTAGCTCTCTGCTAATTTTGAAATTATTACTATGATTCCAAGGGGAAAAATTCCTGAAATATTTTGGGATCTCTGCCAGTAATACCTCTATAGAGGAATCTCCCTGTGCAGTTTTCCACTCTTCTACCTGTGCACATCCAATTGAAGGCCAGTTCAGAAACTATAGACACTACTGGGAGCCTTGAAAAAGCAGGCTTTCCAACAATATGGAGGCAACCCAATGTATTTGGAATTGTTCTGTACTGGCTTTCAATTGAACACATGGAAATTGACATTTGGCCTGCTTCTGTGTAAGTTCAGTTACCCTGGATTTAACAACTGAGTAGTTACCTTATTTCCAGAGAAAGCAGAATTATTTTTCTACTGAGTTTTTGTTTTAAAATATGTTTTTGCGAAGGAAAAAGAAAACAAAAAGCAACAGCTTTATTTCCTTCCTTCTTCCTTTCCTTGTTTAAGAAAGAAAATTTTGCAATCGGAAGGTATATGAAGATACATTGCACAGTGATGCTATTTTGCTTGTCAGCCCCACTCCAAAAACTGAAATTGCTGTGTAGGATAATAAGGGGCTTTGATATTTGGTGCTATAAAGTCCTGGAACAAGTCTGTACAAAAAGTCCATAGACTGATGGCAGCTCCTTTCCTGCTTCTTTGCAGCCCCGGAAGGAATGATTCAATTATTCAAATACCCAGTGTTGATGACCCTTTCCCACAACTGGTTGTGGGCACATTTAAGACTTTCCCAAACCTATAAAGAGGGGCTGTGGAGCATGATTGCATCACTTAAACCATGATTGCATCACTTAAATTGCATTTCTTCTCTCTGACTTCTAAGAAATGCCTGAAGAAATCAGTGCCAATTTCTCTACCTTTTGCAACCAGCTAACCACAGCCCATGGCTCACCTCCATCTGACTCCTTTATTGGTGAGAATTACTGAAAGATGAAAGACTTCTATTGTTTTGCCCTAAGGCTCAGAATAGGTAGGGAGATGGTTCAGACCAAAGACTGGCAGAAGAAAAGAGGGGGAAGGAACTGAGCAGTGAGGTACACAGGGAACTTTGTGATGGGTACCAGAAAAATGCAGACAGGGATTCTAAAACAGAAAGACCTGTAGTGATGCAGAGAAAATGGGGAAAAGGGGTTATGGTAGTGCAGAGATATGGTAGTGAGCAGGAGAGAGGAAAGTGTTTTAACATATATAGAAAAAAAAATTGAAAGCTGAAAAATAGAGTTGTAGGGAAACCTATAGGTAGGAAAATAGAAAAAAGGGACAGGCTAACTGAAACATGAGGGTTTCAACAGGAGGAGTATGTAGGCTATGGGGTGCACAGACAAGAGAACCCTTTGGACTGGTCACAGAAATCTTGATTAAAAACTGGGCAGCTTTTTATTATTTTTTATTTGCTTAACACCACCATAAGATCCTGTTGTGGTAGCTATATCCTATATTTACTCAAATTTAACGCTCACCTTTTTCAGCTGAATTTAGAGCACTGTCCAAGCTTCAGTGGGTCTTAGAGCACAATCCTAAACATGTCTACTCAGAAGTAAGCCCCATTGTGTTCAGTGGTTCTTACTCCCAGAAAAGTGTCTTTAGGATTGCAGCTTTACTCACAGGAAAGTGTCTTTAGGATTGCAGCATTAGTCTCCAAAATTGAGCTGCACATTAGATTCGATGGTGCATTTGATTCGAGTAATTACAGATATTTTCATTATACGTACAGGTCAGATTTAGTTTATCGGTAACTGTGCTATACTGTGATTAAAATGTAACATAAGCCCATTGTTGTATAAAGTAGTGCAGTTAGGTAAAAATCATAACATAAATCCATTGTCATTGTAATATTATCATATAATTCATTATTGTATGCAGTAAAATTAAATTTTGTACCTGCTTTGCAGCTGTGCAATACCAGTAACCTTTTTTTTAATCTCAAGCCATTTAAATAGGGATGCACATTAGATACAATGGCACATTAGATTCGAGTAAATATAGTATATAAATAGAAAAGTAATTGACTCACTCACTGACTTACTGATGCACTTACTCGTTAACTTATTAACACCCAGCCAAAACCACTGGACCTAGAAGCATGAAATTTGGAGAGGGTATTCCTTCTGTGATGTAGAACGTAAACTCATTTTGGGAAATGGGTACTGGTAGGGATCCCCATTGGTGCCCAGTAGGCAAGCCCAGTGCATGAGGAATGGAAAAGAAAATGGAAAACTCTCTGTTGCTATAAGATGGATCATCTGCCCAGGGGGATTCCAGGGTTCAGAGCACCTGGCACCAGCACAACAACCCTTGTGGTATACTTGTGCTGTGCCCGTCTGAGCCAGCCACCAGAGTCACAGAGTAGTGCTCAGAGCTTGCACTTCCTAACTTGGCCAGAGTGGGCTATGGCTGCTGGAGGAGATTACTGTCAAACTCCTCAGGCGAGTAACCCCCCCCTCAGGCGAGTCACCTGGTGTGGGACACCCCAGCCGCATCCCTTTAGTGATGCCCCTGCATCTCACCATGTAGCCAGGAGGTTTCTAATCCTGTAAATTCTGTATTTTTTTTCAGTACACATAGATCCCAGTGCAGTTGTAGTGTAAGGAGTCAAATTTTCTACTGAAATCCAGGAAAGCTGCATCTCTGTTCATAGTTTTGCACAAAGCTGATGTTTCCTATCACTACTTGTGTGTATTCAGTATTTCCTTTATTTCTGCAGTCAATATATTGTTTGTTGATTTAGCAATAAATACATACTTGCTGCTAAAAAACCCACACTGGACTTAATTTTTGCCATGACCTAACATTGCTTTATTTTAGTTTATAAATCCTGTTCTGTGTTCTGTATGCTTCTTCCAGTTAGTCTGCTCTTAGGCTCGCTTGCTGTTCTGGTTTTTTTTTTTTTTAAATGACTTTTCTGAGTTCTATAACTTAATGTTAAATTTCAATACTGAAACATTTAGGTAGATATAAATGCTGTGATTCATATACTCCAAAGAGCAAACTCAGCATAAATGTAGTGATTGTGTTTGCTGTGTGTTGTTTGTTAAGGTGAATATAAAGTGTGAATTGGAGACGCAGGTTTTCAAGCTCTAGGAGACATGTTGTGGACACTGGCCAGGAAATTGAAATTGCAATTACTGGCTGGCATGTATCTACTGTAGATTTATTGACATCCACCACCTCTACATCCTTTACATTGTATGTAACCAGCAAATGTGACTGCTGCATAAAGGTTAATTGACCCCAAACTCTGCACTTCCAACATGTGCAAACCATATGGAGAGGAAGGGAGGGATTATTTATAATCCTTTCTATAATTATTTGAGAATTATAAAACATACTAAAAGGAGAATTATTAATTGTTTCTGTATTAAACACAACCTGCATATTTTATAAACTATTGTTTTATTGCATGCTCACTTACCTATTTGTCTTTCCCACCATTAGATCTGCCTATGAAGAAGAAGTAGAAGACATTCCCCACCTTTGCTTGATGAGGATGCAAAATCAGTGCAGTATGGCATCGCATAGCATTGCCGTGGGATTATTCATAATGACTGTTTTATCCTTGCTGGATAACAGCTCAGCTTTCCTGTTAAATCAACGACTGAAAGGAAGATTTCAAAGGGATCGTAGGAATATCCGTCCAAACATCATTCTTGTTCTTACTGATGATCAGGATGTAGAACTTGGTAAGAATGAAAGACTCTTGTATCATGGTGAATGACCTTTTTGGTATTGCTTTTTATTGGGCCCAGGTTTCCTCTTCCTTCCTTTGGTGCATGATTTTCCATAGAATCTTGACTATATTTTCTGTCCATGAATTAACTGATGTATTAATACAGGCATGTGTCACTTATCAAATGTCCAACTAATGACTGACATCATGTACAGTGGTGGTGAAAGCACAAAAAAGGAGCTCTTACTGAGACAGTCAGGTCTCCCATAATCCTCAGGATATTATGCTGAAGGGCCTTCTCGGTGGTTGCACCTCAGTTCTGGAACTCCCCTTGGATTTAAGAACTATTCCCCCCTTGTAAAGTTTTCGCCAGGGCCTTAAAATTATATATATATTATACAATTTTTATATTGTGGTTGTGTGTGTGTGCATGTGTGTGTATGTGTATATATATATACACATGATTTTATTTATATATATATATATTACAATTTTTATATTTTGTGTGTGTGTGTACACGCACACACACACACAAAATATAAAAATTGTAATATATATATAAATAAAATCATTCTCCACAACCTTCTGAGTGGTCTCCCATCTGGTCTTGGGAGGGGTTAGTCCATAGGCTGAGCAGATGTTCCTATACACGATGCCGGCTATTTGGTTGTGCCGTTCAATGTATGCTGTTCCCGCCTGCATCTTACACCCTGCCACGATGTGTTGGATTGTTTCTGACGTTTCTCTGCACAGCCTGCACTTTGGGTCTTCTCTTGTGTGATAAATCCCCGCTTCTATGGATCTGGTACTTAGTGCCTGTTCTTGTGCTGCCATGATGAGGGCTTCAGTGCTATCTTTGAAGTTGGCTCTTTCCAGCCACTGATAGGATTTCCCAATATCAGCAACTTCGGTTATCTGGCGATGGTACATCCCATGCAGGGTCTTATCTTGCCAGGACACTTCCTCAGTTTGATCTTTCTTCTGTATTTGCTGTTGCTGTTGTTGCTGGAGACATTCTCTCATCAGCTCATCTTTGGGTGCCATCTCACTGATGTATTCCTGGATATTCTGGGTTTCATCCAGGATAGTAGTTTTGACGCTCATCAGACTCTGGCCACCCTTTTTCCGACTAGTGTATAGTGTCTAGATGTTAGACTTGGGGTGGAAACCCCAAACTACTGTCCTGGATATATATAAAAGCAGGCCTCTGTCAGTCTTGAAAGACTATGGTATCATGCTCAGCGCTGCATGCGAAGCACGAAAGCCTGGGTTGGATTTTTATGGAGGATAGGCTGTTACCAAGCAGCAAATCCCCCCTCTCCACGCCACTGAATGAGTCCAATGGAAAGGCAGAGCCAATACTATTGGATCCAGCTGCGTCGCAGAGCTGGGCTAAGGACAGGAGCTCACCCTGTCTTGTGGGGCTGACCCTGGTCTCGAACCCTGGCCTGCTGGTTAACAGGCACAGCGTCTTAATCACTTGCACCACCCACAGCACATTATATTATATAATGAGAGAGAGAGAGTTTGTTTTTAATGTTTGTTAGTTGCCTCGAATCAGCCTTGCTAAGGCTGCAATCCTAAAGACACTTTCCTGGGAGTAGGACCCATTGAACACAATGGGGCTTACTTTTGAGTGGACATGGTTAGGACTGTGCCCTGAGAAAGGTGAGATTAAAATCCTGAAAATAAATAAATAATTTGTTTACATGATGAAGAAGAGGCTCTTAATGCAGAAAAGAGTCACTCAGTCTCCAGTTGCCTTCCCAGAGAGTGTATGACAGGGAGTGCATGTGCCCATAAGAAAAGCGGTAGATTAAGTTGAATGTTTGTTTTATAACCTAATCACATAACAAAGGGGAATCAGAGAATATATTCCTGTCATTAAATGATGTATACCTGTACTAAAAAAAATCAAGATAAACAGCTCTGTGTCTTTTCAAAAACTGGACTGTCCAATATCAGAAATAATAACCTTTGTATTGTTTGTGAGTAGTGAGGTGTTCTGGAGCTGTCACAAGTTGGGCATATAGAAGGAATTATGGACTGTGCAACACCATCTTTTTGCCATAGTTTTCCTGTGGTATAGATTGACATGTAAGCTCAACATCAGAAATGTTCAGAGATATGTTTTCAGACTGTATAGATATATTCAGATAGAGGTTTGTAAGGAAAAATTTAGAAAAATTTTCATAAAATTGGAAGAATGTTACTTACAGTTTTTAAATCTAAAACATTATTCTTGTCTTGGCTACCTGATTTGGTGGTTATTGGAGACTCCCCCTTCATTTCTGACACAGGGGTAACACCAGGGGTGTTACATAGAACGCCAAATAACATTCATGGTTCTTGTGACATAATTAAGCAAATTTTTAAGATATAGGAGAACAGAATTATCACACAGGACTGATTCTGCAGAGGCTATACTTTGTTGTTGTTTAGTGGTTCAGTCTTGTCTGACTCTTTGTGACCCATGGACTGCAGCACCCCAGGCCCCCCTATCCTCCGCCTACGTCCATCAAATTCATGTTAATTGCCTCAATGACACTATCTAACCACCTCACCCTCTGCCGTCCCCTTCTCCTTTTGCTGTTTGCCTTCGGTTTTTTTCTACACTTTGCCACTCAGCAACTGTGAGATGATATGCAAAGTGATGCTCCAGCATATGCAATGCTTCTGAAAGGGCATCCTGCATGATAAGAGGGCACCCCCAGAACCTTGGCAGCATCTTCTCTTGAACTGCTCCTTTTCCTTGCCTCCTGAGGCCTCCTCTGTCTCTTCCTCCCAGAGCCTATGCAGGAGCCGCACCACTGAAACAGTGGAACCCTAAATTAGGGTTAGCCTAATTTCATGTGGCTTGGACAGAAAGATTTGACAGGCCATAAAGTGTACTGCACTGATTCATATAAGGAGTATGCTTCCCAAATGATGCTTCTAGGTGTAGGGGTTGGGGCTGGGCGTTGATCAGTCATTTTTCAATGATAAGACTAAAATACATTGCACCACTTTTCACCCCTTTAGGTGTTAAATTTCTAAAAATCTGTACTTAGTGGATGCTCACATCACGGAAAGAATACGCTGCCCAAATTTCATGCTTCTAGATCCAGGGGTTGGGGCTGGGTGTTAAATCAGTCAGTGATTCTTCAGTGTAAAGTATACAATCAAAGCACGTTCTACCCCTTTTTTTTACCCCCGTCCAATTTGAATTTCCCTAAATTGGTTCTTAGTGGGTGCCTCCATCATGAAAGGTATCCCTTCTCCAAATTTCACACTTTTAGGTCCAATGGTTTTGGCTGGACATTGATGAATTAGTGAGCAAGTCAGTTAGAGAGTCTGTCAGTGCCTTTTCAATTTTATTTATATAGAAGAAGAAGATTAGAAATAATTATCTTGGAAAACTTAGTATAGTGGTGCCTTGTGAAAAGAACATAATTCGTTCTGGAAGCATGTTTGTCTTACAAAGCGTTCTTTATACAAACCAGATTTTCCCGTAAGAAATAATGGAAACTCAGACAATTGGTTGCACAACCCAAAAATATTCATATAAAAATATTAACTGTGTGTAAAAATGATGACAAAACACTGTAATCAAATTAATCAAATCAAACACTGTAGTATAATCAACACTGTAATCAACAATGTAATCAAATCAAACACTGAAATATAATAGAGAACACTAATGACTGTAATACTAATAAAAAACACGGTAATATACATTCAGTAAAACAGAAAAAAACCTTTATGGCCAAGGATGACTAATTTTCACTAAGAGAGTCACTGGTGTCTCTTTGAGCAACTTTAACAAGGAACCTTCTTTAACAAGGAACACTTGCTTTTGTCTCCTATTGCGGATGTCACGGAAATGTGACATTAAACTGATTCATCGCTCACACTGCTACAGCCTTATTTGGGTGGTGCTTTTCTACACAATTTTGCACAATTTCCCAATGTTTACAAATGTCCTTAATCTCATATAAGGGATTCCTCCTCCTTATTCTCCTCCTCCTTTCCAGATGAGATCTCCTCCAGAACCTCTTGCTGTTTCTCACAATGCAGATCCATCAATTTGTTCGTTTTACAACAAATTTTCCTTGTAAAACTATTTGTCAAACTCTGCCAAAACTGTTTGTCTTACAAGGTCCTGTTTGTCTTACAAAGCAGAATTCCTTAGAAATTTTTGTTTGTCTTCCAAAGCATTCTTCTTACAAGTTATTTGTCTTACAAAGTACCACTGTACCTGTTTAGGAAGGCATTAACATTTACTGAAAAAATCTAGAAGTGGAATGGGGGAGGAATGGTACATAGTGTTACTTTTTAAAAGTAACTTTAAATAAAGTTACTTGAAAAAACTGAAAATATAAATAATTTGAAAGCTGGCTGATGTGGGCATATCTCTACTAGTTGAATGAATACAGTTTAGTCTTTATATATTTATGTCCTGTCTTTATATATGTCTTTATATATCTTGGCCTGCATATATAAAGATATATATGTCTTTATATATCTTGGCCTGCACAGTATGTGTAAGAAATGTATTCACTGAAATCTTGGTGATCAGTGGGTATGTTTGACCAGGTGTCCTATTTTTGAGAAGTAGAAATCCTTTTAAATACCCCTATATATCATATAGATAGATTAGCTAGATAATATGGTTTTGGCAGGCGACAGCTGCAGACATGTGGAAAGAAAGGTAATATTACAGTGTTCTTGGTTATACTATCTTTTAAAACCAGTAATAATATATCATAATCAATATTTTAATTTTTTATTTTTGGTTTATACAATGACTAGAATATTTATTTATGGTAATTACTCCAGGGTACAAGCTAAAATCTTGGTTTAAAGGAAGCATGGTTAGGGAAGCCTTTAACTTTTACTATTTTGGTGACAATGTGATGTTCTTCAGAGCCAGACAGACCCGTTTCAATAATGCATATTCCAAAAAGCTGTGCACATTATCTCATAGTCTCCTGTGGCTAAAATTCAAAGGGTGGTCCTTAAAAATTTATCATTATCTGTTTTATACCAGCCTGCTTGTCTCTGATGCAATTGTCAAATGTCCTTTGGGCAGTATACTTCCTCTCTCTGATGATCTGTGGCTCTTGCCAATTTCAAGCACAATGGCTCACGTGTCCACACAAATTAAGATCTGGCCAGAGAAAATGCATTTCATCAAATACTGAGGGTGGGAGGTTAGATTGAACAAACCCCATTAGAAAATCTGTGAGATCACACATTAGTTGGAAATAAGAATTTTCCTTGAAATGACTTCAGGCTTATGTGTGTCAAATGTTATCTCTCAGTATTGACATATAGATTTAAAACATTTAAGATGAATTCAAGATGCGGCTTGCATTTTGGATACCTATCAAGCAGAAGTAAACTAACATTTTTTAGAAAAGCTTGTCCATAATTTGTTGCTACAATGGAGAAGTGAGAGGCTGATTTGTGGAGTGTAATCAAACACTTATGTGATGCATGTGGGCAGTTGACAGATAGGGAAAGGCAGAACAGGGGGTGACGGGCAAGGGTGAATTGGCTGTCGAAGGGGAAGGTTTCTGATCCAGTGGTGGTCACTGAAACCTAGCCCTGAATTCCCAATCTAATCCTACAATCTGGATACACTTGAATTTTGCTTACACAGGTTCAAGTAGGCTATGGTGGCATTACTCCTGGGCAAAGGGATATTTGTTTCCTTACCCAGAGGAGCTCTCCTTGATTCCCTTACTCCTTCCTAAGAATACAGTATAAGTCATTTAGGTGTGCCTACATTGGTGTAGGAATTGCATAGGATTGGGACCCTCTCATTGAATTTAATGAGTCTTACTTCTGAATATCCATGCACAGGATTTAACTGTAACTGTTCCATTCCCCAATTCTTGAAATTGCAGCACTTCTTGAATTCAATAGCTTGAATTCACAGCACCTGATCCTAATCATACAACTTTGATAGTATTGCTTCCTTTTGAATAACTTCTATATTTAGTAATAAATATAACTTCTATCCGATCTCAGCCTTCCTTTCTACAGTGTAACCTGCTTCCCTTTACGCTGCTTGTCTGCAGCAATAAAGAAGAATAGGCACATGTCTTTCTTTGTGGAAGCCTTTTAAACAGTCAAAAATAGATATCCAATTCCTTTTTTTTAAAATACGTGCAGTTCCTTTAATCTTTCCTCACGTTGCAAGTTTTTCAGTGTACAATTGATCTCAAATTTGCAACATCCTTTTCAAATTAAGGCTAAAAAGGATTAGTTTACCAGCAAAAACATGTCACCTGGATATTATTTCTTTCCATAGACCAAACGCATAGAAGACTCATTAGTAGTCCCTTGATTTCTTTTTTTTCAATTAAAAAGCTGCCAGAGGAAGCTGCCAGATTAAGCAGATAAATGGCCAGGAAGGACAAAACCCACTCCTATTTGTCTTCTCAAAACAATTCTCGCCTAAACTGATCTCCTATATTTTCCTCCAGGAGTGAAAAAGTAGCTGAGGTTGCATGTATGAATCCACAGGAGTTTTCTTTCGCCCCTGATTGTAGCCTCACATGTCACTTTGCAAAAATAGAGGGCATCCGTTGCATGACATCTGGCTTTTTTGCTTGTTTTTTAGAGTTTGTTACATGGGAAAATAGGTATATGTAGAAGAGGCACATGTGCCGCTTTATCTCGTAGAGTTAGGTGATGTTAGGATACCCTAATATTGCTATTCCTAATTGTTTAATTTCCTTAATCCCACTTATACATTCATACTGAAACATAGGTAACAGCAATATCACTATAGTTCAAATAAGTGAAACCAGGTATAGTTGACAGTGAGGTGGAAAAAGCATGTATTCAGACTGCAGGTGGTTCGCGTAATTGAATGTACATTTATCCCAAAAATTTCCAACACTTGGAAATGTCAATGAGATATCTAGGCCAGGACCTTATGCCCTAATTGCTAATTTTCTTTAGAAGAAATATCTGTATGAGGGAGCATTCAGTTATATGAACACCACCCAATATTCAGTCAGAAGTGATAGAGCCTTGTCACAGATTTATCATTTCAGCAAGAACCACACTCATGAGTGTTTACCAAATTGTGCTACTCGTTGAATTTCAGTGTTGCTCTTTATGAGAGGTTTGTTACCTCAATGACTCCTGACTAGCAGCTAGTTTTATAGGAAGGACTTAAAAAAGAGAGTGGACAAGAAGTTCTTATAAGTCCCATGCTCTCTATGCACACTTCTTTTCCCTCTGATCCAAGAGTTCTTGGTTGTCAGTCTTTACAAGAGATAGTATATGTATACAATAAGATAGATGTTGCAACCCTAAATCCCAGTTCGACCAGCACAGCCCCATGCTGATGTTGGGGTGTTGCAAAAGTGTCATGAAGGCACTTTTGCACCACTCCTGGGCCAGTGCACAGACATGCACCTGCCTCCCTAAACAACCACAGGTACCGGAAGGGAGTGGGCAAGTTGTGTCTGCCTAAATTGATTAAAATTGTGCCCCGAGTTCTTATACCTGCTTATTCAGTAGCTAAAATGTGGCCTTTAAAATTCATGTTTAGTTTTAATGTCGAAAAAGCACGTTAGCAGCTTTTAGAGTCAAAGCTGTGCTAGCAGCTGCTTCAAAAGCAAAGGGAAACTTTGATTACAACATATATACAGAAAAGATTTAAATTAGTCTTCTAATTATTAATGTTTCATAGGTTGAGCTGATGTATCTATGTAGAGCTGCCACTTCCCAAGTTTTATGTACATCACAGACTGACGGGGCTTTTTACTTTGACTCCAATTCTCCAGTAATTGGACCCTGGCATTAATTATATGACCTCTGAGAGTAGAATGCTAGCTAGTTATAATAAAATATTACCTCAGCAAAGGGCTAATAAATTTAAAGTCCAATCCTCTGGGTGGCCTGTTCTTTTGGAAATTGTGTTCCAACAACACGTTGTGCTTTCCAGTGGTGTGAAAGCTGGGCCTACATTGCCTACTTCTGCTAGAAAATGGAAGCATTTCTGCTTCAGATGCTTCCTTTGGCAATGGTAAGTTGATAGCAGAAGGATTTGTGACTGGCAGAAGGAGGTCCAGGAAAGACCAGGAGAGGAAAAAGGGGCAGAGAGGGATGAATCTTGGCATCCTCAGCAGGGACCAGATACTATCATCTTTCTCATGCTCCTTCACCCCATTTCTCTAAGACTGTCAGACATATAGGATGATTATATGACCAGAAATTTCTAGATTTGTCCTCTTTTTTAGTCTTCTGTCTGAGTGTCCTCAAAAAGGGCTTCATTGTCCTGCATTTTGGCTTCATTTTGGAACTTTGCAATGGTGCACAGCACCCCATCATGTCATAGGTCGTTGAATTCGTACTGAAGAGCAGAATCCAATGCAAAAATCAGTTTTGAAATATTTCTTTCCTATCGAAAGTTATGGCCCAAAAACTAAAAATACAAAATATGCATTGCGCTCCATCGGAAAGTGAAAGTGCCCAATATCACGGCTTTACTTGTGAGTAGGCAAACATGCCATTATCTGCCGGAAAGGCCAGGCTGAGAGGAATTGAAGACCTTTTTAGGTTTGGGCATCTGGTCACCCTGCAGACATACATAGCAAAGTGGCTCACATATGTCCAAGGAAATCCACAGACTATACTATTGGGCAGTGTATCCCAGGGGTAGAGGATTTTAAATGTAGGGGGTTTAAAAAAATTTTTTTTTAATGTTTTTACTTTCTTCCTTCTGGCTACTGTTATTCTCCATCACTGAATGCTGTTAGTATAGTTTTCGGACATACCAATTGCATCAGTGATAGTAGTGGGAAATAGAATTGGGCAGTCAATGTGTAATCTTGTACACATTTCCCTGGAAGTGGGTATTGAACTCAGTGGGACTTACTTCAGAATCGATATGCATAGTAATGAACTGTTAATGTCATAGCTTGTTGTAATAATATTACTTCTCTTCGTCAGTTTTTTAAATGCACAACTGAGTTTTCCTTTGCTTCAGAAATTTGATTTTTCTTATTGATTTTACTTACACTAACAAATATTTACATAACCTTTTGGAAGACATTGCGTATGAAACACAGCATGGGAAAATCCCACTGTGTAGTCTTTCTTTAATTGCATTTATTAGGTTGTGTGTGAATAATTTCTGCAAATCTCATGTCATATGAAGTGCTTTACTGTCATTTGTTCACTTGTACAATCTAGCAAGGCATACCATTAATCCTCTCATGTTACATTTTGGGGAACAGGGAATGATGGAGAGAATTTGATTTGCCCAAGGCTATTCTGCGAGTCTCTCGTTGAACTCAGATTGAACTTCAGTCTCCCAGGCCCAAATTCAGGCAGTTCTGTCCATTGGACCGTACTGTTTGAGACACTTGACAAGTTCACTGTATGTCTAGTGTAGGGGAAAAAAGAATTTCTATATTGAATGATCATAGCAAGTAGTATTACAGCAAAGCATGCTTTTAGTACTAAACCCAATATTTAATAAAAATTGCAGTCATCCATCTAAAGAAATCCTAATTTCCCCCTCATACAAAGGAGAATACTTCGTTCAAAATTGTGCTTTCCATTTACATATTTATCTATGCTTTTATGAAAAATTATTAATTTTAAAATCTGCCAACTCATTGATTTGTGCCACGTCTTCTATTGATTAAGAGAGCACAATTCTAACCATGTCTACTCAAAAGTAAGCCCCATTGTATTAAGTGGGTCTTACTCCCAGGAAAGTGTCTTTAGAATTGCAGCATTAGTCTATTTTTAATCGGTTAACATAAGTTATATAATCGATAAGATAAGTTAACATAAGAATTGCCAACCTAAGTAAAAGTAATTATAATGTGGGAAAAATTATTTCCAAAATTATTGGAAGGAGAATGACAGGACTTAAATGTTTAAAATAAATGAGTAAGGTGACTAGTGACATATATACACACACACATGCACTGGTCTGCACCCCACCATAGAACTTGGTATGAGGTATTGTGGAGATCAGCCTGATTCAGCTTTTCTGACAACAAAACCAAACCATATGTTTCTCTTAGGCTATAATCCAGAGTAGCTATGGGACCTTTTACACCAACATAGTTACAGTGCCATCTACGGGAAACCTATGGGAAATGCATAGAGCAATCCAGAGTAACCCTACAATCCAGAATAACTACGGGAAGACATAAGAGGCACTTACTCTGGATTGCTCTATGCATTTCCCATAGGTGGCACCATAACTATGTCAGATGTAAAAGGTCCTGTAGTTACTCTGGAATGTAGCCTAAGTGCCTCTTACGTCTTCCCCTAGTTACTCTAGATTGTAGGTTTAGGGTGTAATCCTAGCCAGCCAGCATATCATCCCATGACGGTATGGGGAGGTTGGCACATGCCTGTGCACTGGCCTAACCCCTCTGGTGTGAGGCAGAAGTGCCTTATGGCACTTTTTGTCACGTCCCTCAGCCAGCAAAGGACTTGTGCTAGGGCTTATATCAGCCTAATTGCAGGCTAGGATTGCTGCCTTAGATACCTGCATGCTAGCTGATGAAATCTCAAGAAGCCAAAGTAAAACCCAGCACAATTCCATCATGGGTAGTGATTAGGGATTTTTGTATGCTCCATAGGTTTTCTAGGGATTTGCAACTTTAATAGCAGCGGCAAAATAAACTATAGTGATCTGTATAATGTACACTGTCCTTTCTACATTCAGAATTTGGATTGCTATGGTAAAGAATGTTTGTGTTCAGATAAGCACTGCACATGCATATGCCCAGTTGTGCTGTTGATGGGGACTGTGGAACAGAAATCCCCCCAAATACGACTACTACCCCTTTATTGATTTATCCAGTTTACTATATCTTGCACTTCCAGCTTGAATCACTGATAGGAAAATATTCTGTTTAAGTGCATCCACAGTGAACCAAGCGCCCTGATGCTGAAACTTAACAGCTTTGGTACATGTGTCAGTAAATGAGATTTATGTAGATCTTTGAATTATTAGTGTCTTTATTTGAGAACATTCGAGTATCTCCAAGTTTGTGTCATACCCTTCTGATACTCCTGCACATATATTGGTTAGTGGCGTAGCTAAAGGGGGTGCAAAGCACCACGTTTTGCAGGCACCTGGACACTCCATGCAAGTGGCCCTTCTCCCTCCCCTTTGGAGCCATTCTGGGAGCAAAAGGGATTTGTATGAAACAGCTCAATTTTTCATGAAATGGCTGAGAGGAAGGGGAGCCGCTTGCACTGCAATAAAAATTAGTTTATTGGTGTATTATAACAGAGATATTCTGCATTAACTACTGATTTTTTAATTTTATTTTATTTGTGTCAGGACCAGTAGTGTCACTCCATAGATTCACTGATAAGAGTCAGAAAGGATTTTCCCATTCTAGAAACAGACGGTTTCCTCAGATTGCAGTGACCGATTAACACACAACTCATGTTCTACAAAAGCAAAGAATCCAATTTCTGTTTTTCTTTTTCATCTCCAAATTTGTGTTGGGAGGTTATACAAAAGAAGAGCACAATTCTAAGCATACCTACTGAAAAGGAAACCCCATAGTGTTCAATGGGTCTTTCTCCCAGGAAAGTGTCTTTAGGATTGCAGCTAAAGTCAGTTTTTGTCGGATGACTTGGCTTTGTTTTAAAATATTTAACACTGGCCTATTTAAGATAGCACGGAAAGGGTATTCTAGATTTTTACCTTCCATTGAGCTGTCACTCTGGATTAGTTCTCAAGCTGTGGAAGTAGATTAGATCATATGTTTCTGTATTAAAGACTGTTGATATATAGGGCCTTGTTATGACAGTGGTTTTATTAAAGGAGGTTAGTGTCCCCTAGGGGAGAGTTATCATGTAGCGTTATTTCCGCACAGATGCCTCTGTCATTTAAAAGCATTGTTAAAATTGTGTTTTAATCACAAAATGACAAAACATTGATTCAACCTGGGTTATTTGGAGTGGGAAGGGAAGACAGAGGGAAAGACAGAGGGAAAACGTATCACCTGCATTTCCTGACTATCTGTTGAATTCAGTTTATAAATCGCTGAGGCTGATGCATGTTTAAATACAGGGGGGTTAGCAGAACAAAGCAAAGAACCTCCCAAATTATATTCCTTCTGATGGGCTCCGTGCTGGTGTAAACCTGGGTCTCAATGCTTTCTTCAGACCTTAGCAATGACATTATTAAACCGCTTTGTGAACTTTTTAGTTGAAAAGTGATAGGTAGGTAGGCAGGTAGGTAGGTAGATAAGATAGATAGATATCATCTGCAGTCTTTTTTATCGCTCTGTAGGGCTCCATGTACCTCCTAGGGACAGCACTATGGGAGCTAAATAACCCCTTCCCATCAGTCCCAGCAACAGCATGATCCTGTCGCTGCACTTCTTAGTACCCACCCATAGTACCCACCTACCCATCCAATCCCAATCCCCCAGTACTAAACCATAAGGATCCACTAGGATAGGAATCACTATTCTAAACCAGTACATAAATGTGAAGGCTGTTGTTTTGGACTGCAACATTGCTTCAAGAAGAATTGTTTACAGCAAAGAGGAGGAGAAGGAAGAGGTTAACTTGAATGTGATATTTAATAGCATTTGAAAGCAAATTTAGATAACCAGATCCAGTCACACAATAATTCTGTTGTATGAAGAGGTTCAATGTTTGAAGAGGAGCACTGACCTCCAGGGATGCGGGAACAAATGATGAAGGGGTTCAATGTAGGACCAGAACACACTTTAGGAAAGCAATGATGACATTTCCACACTTGGGTCTTTGAACAGCCTTTGCTTCCTTTGGGGTTATATTGTCATTATACAGCAGTATAAAAATTGAAGTAGAAGAATACTAAGGAAAAATTATCAGTTTCTCGTAATCAGATAGAATCAATGGATAAAAAATGTGAAGGGTCTCAGAAGTGACATTAGCTTCACATTATACATGTGAGGGTGCAATCCTAGCCATTTTAGGCCAGGACAACTCACCCCATTCCTATGGATGTATGTGGAGGCCACAGCATGTCTGTGCACTGACCTTAACCCTCCCCCCCCAAGATTGGCACATAAGTGCCTTATAAGGTAGCATGGGACTTATGCTAGCCTAGTCAGTGGTTAGGATTGTGCTGTGATAATCTGGAGTCTATCATACAGTGGACCCAATGAAGAAACAGATTTGCATGTGAGTCCTGCCGTGCAGTGATGGCAAAACATTTCCACATGATTGAAATATGTATGTTTTGTAAGTTAAGGCTTTTGATTTGGCTTGTCTAGTGATAGGTATAGTAAGCATTTCTGGGGTATCTTCTGACTACCATTTCTCCTGGGGGAACTAGGTGGGAACATGTCATGGAAAGTAGAGAGTTTTGGGTTGAGATACTTTTCTTCTATTTTTTTAAGGCTGCAGTTCTATCTATAGTTATCTTGAAGTAAGCCCCATTGACTATAGTAGGACTTACTTTTGAGTAGACATGCATAGGATTGAGCTAAGTCTTGCATTACAAACCTGATATTACAGAACTGGAACAATGCAATGTAGCTGTTTGTAAAGTATGCCAAAACTAGGCACTGGAGGGACATTCAAATGCTTGTGAGTTCTTTAGAGTTTGATTTATAATCCATATACCTAAAAGAGGTATATGGTAAAACAACAAGAGGTAAAACAACCTCATGAGAAACTGGAAACATCATCTTTTCTTTAGGAAATAACTTGAGCCTTTCCTCTTAATTTGTATTGCTTGCTAAAGATAGAAGCTATAATGGAGCACATAAATCTGTGGAAAGCCTTACAAGGACAAATAAAACTTTGAAGTACAAAATTTTAAAAACAAACCCCTAAAAAGAGTTTAGAACTGGGAAGGAAATAGTGGTATTAGTAAACAGCTAAATCCTTAGAAGCTGTTCTTGTGTCATGTTCTTACAGTCCCTATGAGGTAAAAATTTTTTAGATAGACCATGTTTTCAAAGTCCAGGGAAGTGTCAGAGCTACAGCGCCAAGTCTTGAGTTGAGTTCCAAGTCTCTGCCCCTCTCTCGACTTGCAGTGCTCATGAATCATAATTGATGACCATTGCAACTCGACCAGAGACTTTTTCATGACATAAGAACATAAGAGCATCCACTGAGTCAGGCCTAAGGCCCATCTCGTCCTGCTCTTGTGTCACACAGCGGTCCACCAGATGCCTCAGGGAGCGCATAGGACACCTGCATCCAAGTGCCCTTCCCTGCATCTAGAATTTTGAGATTGTCCACATCTATACACACCCCTCATGCCATTTGAGCCGAATCCATGTCTCTTCAAAATGTGATTCAACTTACAGAAGTGCCTCTCCATCAGGTAGGCACACACACACAAAAGAGAGTAGAATGCATCTGAACTTACTCTTCCTTCAGGATCAGATTGAGATCCAATAATATCTCAAATCTGTCTGCATCTGCTGAGGTGCTCTTGTGGGGCATGTTCCTATGTCTGTAGAAAGCCATTCACAGAAAAGTGAATTTCACTTTATCTGGAGTTCTTTTTGTCAAACAAGCTTGGACTGATTGGACAGTAAGGACACAATTCCAAGTTCAGTGTAGATAATTGAGGGTTCTTGATCAGTGGATATTCAAGCAACCCAGGTCTTCACTAGCGGCAAAAAGGAGACAATATGGGTGCAATCCTAACCTAGGCCAGCGCAAATCATCGGTCTTCCTATTCCTGTGGCAAATAGTGATGTAAGGAGGCAAATGCCTTTCTGTACACTGGCTTAACCCTCCTCCAGGCAATTTTGTGACACCCCTAGTCCAGCACGGGACTTATGCTGGAGCTTAGGCTGGCCTAACTGGGGATTAAGTTTGCAACCTATATGTTCCAAGATCCAATCCAATCCTTCCCTGAAATGAACTCCTATGACCATGATATCACTCTTAAAATACAATGCTATTTTGTACATCCTGAAAACACTGGCAAGAAAAGAGCTCTTATTGTTTAGCTGTTGTTGTTTTTAAAAAAATGATGGCTCACTTTGATATCCAATTAACCTTTATGATTTAAAAATAAATGTCACAATTGCAGATAAATCTTAAAATCCTGGTATTTGAGGATTTAAGTGCAATTTTGGCATTATATTTTATATTCTGTGCTAGCATTTATTAGGTCACCCTGCCAGGTAGCACAAATTCCTTGATCGGAGGCATAAGTGGTTAGTGGGGGTAGGAGGCAGATTAAAATGCTGCTTCCCAGTATGAAATCTGAAATGCCAAGTAAGTGAAAATAAGAGAGAGCATGTAAATAGTATATATCCCCTCACCCCATCTTTTTCTAATATAAAGAAGACACAAGTTAAAATTAAGGAACATTTAAGCACCATCTTCCATTTTCCTCCTTAAAATCATTATATTCACTTTGTCATTATGTGGTTGTTGTTTTTTTGTTGTTGTTTTTTGCTTGATTCTGACTAAATTTAGCATAAAGTGAACAAATTGGCAATTTCCTTAAACTAAAAAATAAGAAATATTTTCATTTCTTTTTTAAAATGCTATGCTTGTTTTTTCTTGCCACAGGTTCAATGCAAGTGATGAATAAGACAAGGCGCATCATGGAACAGGGAGGTGCTCACTTCATCAATGCCTTTGTAACGACACCTATGTGCTGCCCATCCCGCTCCTCTATTCTCACAGGGAAATACGTCCACAACCACAACACCTACACAAACAACGAAAACTGCTCCTCTCCATCCTGGCAGGCCCAGCATGAAATTCGCACATTTGCAGTGTACCTCAATAACACCGGTTACAGGACAGGTAAGACTGATACAACAAACTGCTTATTCCACTGGCACCACACCTTCCCTGATCCCCTGTCAGAAACTTCAAGATATGAAAAACAATATACAATGACTGTGTACATAACTGATCCAAATGAAACTGAATTTTGTTTGTGTGAACATAAAAAGGTGTTTTATCAGACCACTGATCTGTCTTGGTCCATATTGTTTTTCTGGCTAGCCATGTTTTTTCAGGAACTTTGCAAATCCTATCTGGAGATACATGGAATTGAATCTGGGACCTTTCTACATGGAAAGCATGTACTTTCCCCATTCAAAGAGACTGAGAGCCCAATACTATCCTTCCCCAAGATAGTGCAGTTACCCCCCCCACCCCCGTCCAAAAAATATGTACTGAATTGGGGGGATGAGATCAGAAGGTTTTGGAGGGGAATTATTTCCCTTTATTGCTCCTTAAGCCTCCTGCTCTCAGACCTGTGCTAGCTTTTAAACATGTGCAAGTCTTACAAAGGGGACAGAGAAGCTAAAAGAAGGGTAGGATCTGGCATGCACCATCACCAGCATGGATTCCCTGAATCCACCCTCTCCTTCCTCCTTTTCATCATCTGTTCCTTTCCAGTTTCATTTCCAGTCCACCCAACTGTCACTGGTAACTTACCTGGTTTGGCAGGCACAGCCATTTTATGCCAGCAGAAGTTACTTTTACTGTTGCAAGAGGGTCCAAGCAACAGCCAAATCTTGCATAGGATTGGATTGTAAGTTGCTAATTAGCCCATAGATGCCCAGTGATGTAATTTTACTTTGTCATAAAAAAGTAGGCCTCTGTCAGTCTTGGAAGACTATGGTATCGTGCTCGGCACTGCATACGCTGCATGCGAAGCACGAAAACCTGGGTTAGATTGTTATGGAGGATATGCTGTTACCCAAGCAGCAAATCCCCCCTCTCCACGCCACTGAATGAGTCCAATGGAAAGGCAGAGCCAATACGATTGGATCCAGCTGGCGTTGCAGAGCTGGGCTAACCCTGCTCTAGACAGGAGCTCACCCTGTCTTGTGGGGCCGACCCGGGTCTCAAACCCTGGCCTGCTGGTTAACAGGCACAGTGTCTTAGCCACTTGTGCCATCGTATACATATTGATGCCTACCCAGATATTCTTAGCAGCCTGACTACTGTCTCCAGTTGCCATATTTCCTTATTTGGACTTGAATATTGCTCTTCAACTTTAGTATCTGAAATTTATTCCTCAATGCTTTAAAATTGTTTAGTTTTCCAAAACAGCTGCCAATCTAGGATATCTATGCCATGTTCCCTCTTCATTGGTCAGAAACCTTTACCACCTATTCTGCACTAGAATAGAAATGCTGGAAAACTTTAGATTTGATTATAGAACCATAGTAACTGATGACTATGGTGACTATGATGACAGTTGTAGAAATTGAAAAAAACTGAAGACAGAAATTGTCTCTTGTTGATTCCCTCCAGCTATCCCTTGATAATTATCCTGTAATTTAAATGGCATGAAAAGGCTGATTGGAATATCTCTGTGCCCTGCTATTGTCATTTGTATGGTGTGCGGTCAGGGATGCTGAGGGTCACATTACGGGGACCCAAAAGGATCTGGAGTACTTCAGTTTGACATCTCTAGTGGAAAAGCTACTATATATCTAATTTGAAAAGATGTTTGCAGTTCCACCTCTCTTGAGAGTGAGAAGTTCTCATTCAAAGAGAGATGGAACTGCAAAGATGTGTTGTAACTAGAATGCCATTTGCAGATGCAACAGAAAAGCCAAAAGTACTACTGATATGTGGAAAACAAGAGAGGAATATAGCCATGCAAAAGCAGACAAATAAGAAGAGACTGGAGGATAATTTAGGGCACAACTAGAATTGACAATGGCATAACTCAAAGTAGGACATGCCAGATGCAGGCTTTTGTTGTTGTTTTCCAAGTTCTGTGGAAGTTGAGTTTATTGCAGTTTTGTCTTTTTTGGTCTTGTTAGTGATTTTGGGATTATTTTTTTATTGGATCTGTTGTTAGCTTTTTGAGTTGCTTAAGAAATAAAAGTGAAATTAAGAAAAATACTTTATAACATGACAGGAAAGGATTGTAAACTCTGCCAAGATGGGAAGGAGGTTTTGAATGGAATCTGTGCCTTTCTTTTGAAAGTGCTTTTTTGAGTATTTTTCCCTTAGCAGGGTTCCCTTCAGGTCATGAACCCACCAATAGGGGAAAAATGGCTTTCAAAAAGTAGTTGTATGGTTAAGTGTAGGCAGAAGAAAGAATTAGAGCACAGTCCTAACCATATCTACTCAAAGGTAAGCCCCATTGTGTTCATTGGGTCTTACTCCCTGGAAAGTGTCCTTAGAATTGCAGCCTTAGGGCAAAATCCAGAGTAACTATGGGGAGTCCTTGCTCCAGTGTAAGAACAACTTACTCTGGATCCCAATAGGAATTTCCCATTGAGGTGGTGCAGTAACTACGGGTACACATAAAGTCTCTTACGTGCTCCTGTAGTTACTCTGGATTTGAGGGTTTGTCCCTTGCCCACTCTAGAATGTGGTGGTGTGTTGTGTCTTCATAACAGATCTCACACTTGATTACTGTTTTGGAAGAGGAAATGCAATAACTTTCCTTATGCTTTATGAATAATGGAGTTGTTTTGACAACGCCTTAGGTGTTACTGCATTTAAATGTTGAGTAGTGAAAATAATAACCATCTTCTCTAGTTTTCCTTGATGCTGGGCAGTGTCCAAAGATTAAGAATCTGCATTCTGAAAAATTAAGTAATTTCCTTGTTTTGTTCTGCTCCAAGAAAGACTTGAAGTGGTCTTCAGCAAAATAAATTGAAGGAAGCATGGGCGCCCAATTAGTTCTTACCAGTTTCCTTTTGTTTTATTGCTAAGGGCATTGATGTCTGGAGTCTACAGAATATTCCACTGATAAATGTTAACAACTTTTTGTTGTTTCTCTGTGCATATTGGATTTACAAATTCCTACTATTTTGATAATGCTTGATAATTAGGGATTCCCTGATCACTGCACGAGCAGTGTAGGGACAAATAGTGGGAAAATTATAACTGAATTTGTAAGCAGTACCAAGATTTTGCTTGACAGCTCTGAATTAGTAGCATTGATCTAGGAGGTAAACAAGTACAAGCTCAAAATAAGTTTAATATACTGTGAAGAAAAATAAGACTTTAGTGATTAACATACATGGAAAACCACTGGTGCTGTGTTTCTCTTTGGATTCATTTGTTTCAGTAATTGAAATACTTTAACCTAATGGAATATATCAAGAATACATCAACATAATAAATAGTAAACCTTTATTATTTCCAGTCTTGTATAGAAACAGTGTACTGCACAAGTAGTACATCAAAGTTTTAATTAAAGCACTGCGTTTATCGTAAACCCTATGGAATACACATGCAAAGTCATATAAGGGGTGAAAATCCGTATTGCCTATATTACTGGATAAATAATGTTTATTCTATATAGGTTTGGACCTGTAATATACAAAAGTCCTATAAGCATAGTGTGTTGTGTTTATTACACTTCTGTTTCCCCTTTCTCCTTGAACAAGAGCCCCACATGAACCATTTCCTATTCCTTTCTTCAGAGAAGAATGTAGAATACATTTAGGATATAATTGGGAATTTATATATGGGCAGAAGTAAACTTGGCAATGGCCAGTCATTCTATCACTGATAGTTTAACAACCCATTCCTAACCAATTTCCATCACTAGTGCAATTGTGCCAGTGGGGTACACACTGTATTCTGTGGTTGAGGCAACTATCACAGAGACCTCCTCAATATTTGGTATGTTTGTTGCCTTACCTCAGGACTGTATTGCAGCTTTATCAATACTGGAAAATTGTTAGGATTGTTAGAAAAGTTGTTTTGAAGGTTGTCTGTATAACCACCAAAAAAAGAATAGATGATGATCAGTGATGGGCTCAGCCTCCCCGAAGATCCGGTTCACCGGAAGTTTGGGGGTGGGGCTGGGGTCAGGGGCAGGGCTGAGGTCAGGGGGCGGGGCGGGCCCTAACCACTGCGCATGCGCCAGGCTTGGTGCATGCGCAGTGCGTCCCCTGAAGCCGAGCTCCAGGAGACTTAGTGCACATGCGCCAGGCTTGGTGCATGCGCGCTGAGTCTCCTGAAGCAGTCTCCTGAGTCTCCTGAAGCAGTCTCGGCTTCAGGAGAGTCAGTGCGCATGCGTCCAGCTGGACACATGCGCACTAAGTGTCCTGGGGCTCGGCACTCAAGTCTTAGAATTGAGTGTTATTATCTGCTATTTTTAAAAGGTTGGCTTTTAACAGTCTTGAAGGCCTCCAAATCCTTTCTTTAGCTCTTAATTCATGAATTTGACTGCTACTAGAAAAAGCCAATGTAATAAGAGTCTACTAAAGATTAAGGCTGCAACCATGAAGTGCATTTAGGCCAGCCTTTCTGGTACTTGGGCCAGCCTAATGCCGGCTAGGCCAGCCTAGCTACACCAAAAAAGGCCTGGGCCGGCATAAATCCACTTAGGTTGGCCTAAGACAAATGGACCTGCACTGGCCCAGCAGTGCTAGCCTAGGCAGCTCAGCCGGGGCATGTTGCACATGACCTAGAACAGTGCAGTTAGGCCATATCCAGCCTCTTCAGCAGCAGTTAGGCCAGCCTAGAGGCCTCCTAGCCATGAAGATTTGGCCTACCTATCAGCTCAAGATATGGCATACCTTAGGCCTGGTTAGCTGAGCCATTCTATGTGGCCTAAGACTGCAATCCTAAAGACGCTTTCCTTGGAGTAAGACCCATTGAACACAGTGGGGCTTACTTTTGAGTAGTCATGGTTAGGCCTGTGCGCTAAGTCAGGATTGCACCCTAAGACTCCATTGTCAAATCTGCATCTTTTCCATACAATGAACTATTTTTCTTCTACTTTAAAAAATAAAAACAAACAAAAAGCCCACACCTAAATAGGGTTTTGTCTTTTATTATACGTTGTGCAAAGCTGGGCAGGAGGGCAATTTATGTAAACATGACAAATTAAGTTGAAGCAATAATCAGTAGAAGGTCTGGCCCCCACTTTTTTTCTTTTTGCTAAATCATCTGTCCGTTTAAAATAATAACCAATGACTCAACCACATCTGTCAAAAGGAATGGAGGAGAAAAGAAAGAGTGCTTGCAGTGGGCATTCTGCAGTTTCCAAGAACTGTCTCTACTATAAAGTTTTCTTATTTAAACATTTAGAAAAAGAATGTTCTATTTTCCCTGGTTGTAAGCATTTTTTCTCCAGGAGAGCATTTAAAATGAAGAATGTGATGGGAAAGATACATATCGGGGAGTGGTGACTGATTTGCCTTTATAACTGAACACAAATATTTAATTGAAATGCCAAACTTTTAGGAGAAGCTGCTTTCTGTATTCATTTTGGATGATTTGCAACAATATGTAGTGTTTAAGATTGGCTGGCTGATGATTCTTATTGTCCATTTATTTATTTATTCATTTATTTATACATACATACATGCATGCATATATACAGTTTATATCCTAAAGGAAGTTTACCCATGGCAGCTAACAGCATTTAAAACAACAGAATATAATATAGTTAAAAACTAGATAAAAGCAGTAAAAAAAACCCCAAACAGTACAATACAATTAAAACTACCATATTTTTCGGCTTACAACATGCACTTTTTGCCCCCGAAGGGGGTTAAAAACCACAGTGTGTCTTATAAACTGGAATCTTGGCTTCCCCCGCCCCCGGGTCTGGTGCAGCCATGGCACCGCCTCCTCCAGCCCACCCAAGCATCTCAAAGTCTTGGGTGGGCTGCAGGGTGCAGCACTATGGGTGCACAAGGCTTGGGAGGCCCTCCTACAGCCAGAGCGCCGCCTCCTCAGCCTGCCAGGCTGAGGGAGATGGCGCGCTGGACTGGGAAGGCCTCCCATAGTCGAAGCATCGCCTCTCTCAGCCTTCCCAGGCTGAGGAAGGTGGCGCTCTGGCCTGAGAGGTCGTCCCACTTGGGCACACTAGAGGAGGTGGAGCTTTGGTAGTACCATGACCAAAAAGGCCCTGTTTATGCATGCCAACCCTCCAACTTCTCTTGGTGGTGGCACAACCAACAGGGCCCTAGAGAATTGACTGGATTGTATGGAAGAAGGCAATCTCTCAAATACAGTGGTCCCAGGTCATTTAGGGCTTTATAGGTCATAATCAACACCTTGAATTGGGCTCGGAAACAAACCGGTAACCAGTGCCTGAGCAGTGGCATGACAGACCTCCAGTAACCACTGACCTCCAGTAACCACACGAGCCGCCACATTCTGCACTAACTGCAACTTTCGGCCATGTTCAAGGGGCAGTCCTAGATTATATAGATAATCTGTCTACATAAAAAGCCTTGACCTGTGTGGGTGTCCGCATGTTCCGGGTCAATCAGGCAGAGAAGGCTAAGGGACTGTCAATATTCCATTCACAATTTGATTATCATTTGTCTCTGGAAAAGATAGGCTAGGTTGAGAACAGGTTGAAAAGACCTGTTGCAGAGAGAGGAGGGAAAAGGGAAATTGAGACAGGTAGTTTTTTTACTGGTGAATGTTGTTATATTGTGCCTCTGGAAGCAACAGCTGTGGGCTCTTGCTAGTATAACAATATATGGACAGGAAGTCTTCATTTTGTTTCATTAAAGGCACAATCCCAACCAATTTAGACTGGCATAACTCAATCCCTGTTCCCATGGAGTTGTGGGGAGACTGGCACATGTCTTGCACACTGGCCTAACCCTCCTAGGAGTGGTGTAGAAGTGCCTTAAAGCACTTTTATGACACCTCCAGGCCAGCACAGAACTTGTGCCTGGCCTTACACCAGCCTAACTGGGGCTTAGGATTGCAGCCCAAGTGCCATTTTGATGATGAGAGTCTGTCTTGGACCTCCATCAGGTTGGGGGCTTGGGAAGACACCACCATCAAAGTGAGTTATTTGAAAGGAACCAAATATGTTTCCCTATTAAAGAAGCATTAGCCAAAATATGCATTTGGTTTTTGAGTTAGCTATCAGTTATATCAGCCATCAGTACTGTCAAATCTAGCTTCCTAGCATCATTATGTCACACTTTCAGTATCACCCTGATTAACCAGAATTGTCCATGTGACTGATGCAGCGAGCATTGCCTTCACTCTCAACTGGTGCCAATGTTTCACCCGATTTAACAGATCACATAATGTGCTGCATAATTCTGATCACAGTGTTTTCCTGATGGTGTGGGATTGCATATGTAACTATTCATGGTTGGTGATAATCCAGAAATTAGAAATAAAAACGACACCCAAATGTCAGCAGATAAGGGGAACCAAAAATGTTTCTAACCCTGTGTCCAAAATTTTCAGTGCAACTTGGTGGATGTGAAGGGATCAATAGTTTTGCAAAGCCACCCTGAACATAAGATGAGGGTGGATAACTCCCACAATAAAATGACAATGTGTTTATACATTTATTTTTACAATTTATATGTCATTATCATGCAAAAACTGTAAGGTATCAAAAACAACATGCAACTCCTTTCTGGTGTTACATTGTGCCTATATGATACTTTCCAGGGAACCACAGCTGCAAAGTTCACCAATAATTGCTATAGTTCTCAGCAGGAATAGATAAAAATGTTAGAATAATAACTGTGTTGCCGTCTTTGTGATGTGATGGAAATTGCTCAAAGTCAAACAGAGCGAGAAAGCAAACAATGGAACTGTGTTACTCAAGGTTGCAAAATAAATCAGAGCCAGAAGTAGGGTATGTGGTCTCTGAGTCACAGATTTGTGTACTGACGCCTAACTGCTAAAAAACAGGGACTTCCCTTAAGGGACATGTCAGTTTAATTTTCATGTAATGCAGACAACACTTGAAGGAGCACGAGTGCTGCAATGAATTAAGAATGGGATTTTGAATTCTGTAAAAGGATGATGTTACTCTAGAATGACGGAGTTGTTCTTTTAGTAATCCACCATGATTATACATGATAACTAAATATTAACAAACTGCTGATTTGGAAAGTTGTTTCTGAAATGTGAAATCTTCAGAATTCTGCAAAAAGTGCATAAAATAATGTAATAATCTAATCTATAAAAACTCCTTGACAAAACATTGACTCAGAAGAATTGCTTTGCTTTGGAGTGTGTCCAGACCAGCATCTTATCTTTCTGTGTTCCAGAAGTAATTTCACACACTACACATACACATTTTTTTCTCTTCTTGAATTCTGGGCATGTGTTACCAGATTTTTCATTTTAACTTAGAATGTTAAATTCTAGTATTTAACAAAATATTCCAAAAATAATCACATATTTAGTGTTATGTTCTACACATTGCATGTCTGTTTCTTTCTTCTCTTCTCTTCTCTTTAATGTTACCTGAACAGGTATATCTGAGCCCTCTATATTTTCAAATTATATTGGAATCCCTTTCTTGTTTTTTCTATCTATCCTAATGTATTGTTCAGATAAATGCACCTGCATTTAAAAGAAAAATGCTTTCTCATATTGATTTATCATTTCAGCCAAGAAGTAATATTTGGTATTTGATAAGAAATGAATTCTTATCTCTCAGCCTTCAAAACAGTAAAAAATTTAAATGCTGAGTATTTGCACATTTGTCAAAAGCTTTCACAGTCCATGTGCGATTTAGATCTTATAAGGACCACTTTTAGTTTTTATAAAATGGAAAAGACTTATTCAGGTCATTGAGCAAATGCCTTTTCAAAAGGATGATAGAGATTCTCTCTGTGCATCTTTGAATAAATTCAAAAGCATAAGAATAGACTCTGTTTGATACTAGCATCTATGCCATATTCCCAGTCTTTATCTTGTACTATCAGTTTACAGAACTGTTGTTGGAAATTCAGAGTACAGAACATTTGCACATTTACTCATTTTTCCATAACCCTTTTGCCAGCCTTTCTGTGTTACCAAAGAAAGAAAGAAAGAAAGAAAGAAAGAAAGAAAGAAAGAAAGAAAGAAAGAAAGAAAGAAAACTGCCACAAGGCTGCATTTTCTAAGTTCAATTTGGAATCAGGATTCCTAATCTTTTTCCCACCAAAAAATCAGGCTTTTACTCCCATTGGGGGAAAAAATATAGTGGCTGCCCATATGTTTTGGTTTTTTACGATGGAAATGAAAACAACTTAGTGGAGATTATTTTGGGAAGGAAAGGATGAGAAATACCCTGTTCAACTTCAGATGCTTTCTGTTTTTCAAAGCAAAAACCAGATGAGGAAATAATGTTGGGTTCTCAGAATCTTTTCTAAAGCAAGGCTATATTAATGAGTTTAATAGCCTAATTAAGAGTAGTCATGTTAAAAACTGTATGACCTGAAAGCTCTGGGAAGACTACGGTCACAATCCAGAGTAACTACGGGGAGTTCTTGCTCTGGTGTTAGAACAATTTACTCTGGATTGCAATATGAATTTCCCATAGTTTTTTACTAGGTGGTGCAGTAACTACTGGTGCATGTAATGTCTCTTATGAGCTCCCATAGTTACTCATGATTGTAGGGTATATTGCCTCTGGATGTATGAGACTCGGAGACAAGGCAGACTTGTATGTCCTCTTTATAAAGAAGTGCAACTAAAGAATTGAAGGGTAAGGTACTGGTTAAGCACACTTAACCCCATTTGATGAATCTCACCCACTTCTGGCTCTAGTCTGGAGCCAGATGATTCTGGGAACTAGCCCAAGCAATTCAGGCTATGAAATTAGGGGTGCAATCCAGAGTAAATACGAGGAGTCCTTGCTCCGACGTAAGAACAATTTACTTTGGATTGCAATATGAATTTCCCCTAGGTTTTCACTAGGTTGTGCCGTAACTTTGTCGACGTAAATGTCTCATATGTGCTCCTGTAGTTACTCTGGATTGTTGGGTAGGTGTCCATATCTTATTTGTCCATGGGCTGCTCCACACTGCTAAAATTATCAGCAGGAGCTTTGATACCTTGATTAATGTCCAAGATGCTGCTTCTTGCATTTTGCTTTATAGAATCATAGAATCATAGAGTTGGAAGGGACCTGGTAGGTCATCTAGTCCAACCCCCTGCCTGCAGCAGGAATTCCCCCTAGAGCATCTCCAACAGGTGCTCATCGAGCCTCTGCTTGAAGATCCCCAGTGAGGGAGAGTCCACCACCTCCCTTGGCAATCTGTTCCACTGCCGAACCGCCCTCACAGTCAGGAATTTTTTCCGGATTTCCAGCCGGAATCTCCTCTCTTGCAGTTTGTACCCATTGGTTCTAGTTCTGCTTTCAGAAGCAGCTATGAACAAATTGGCCCCTTCCTCCCTATGACAGCCCTTCAGGTATCTGAAGAGGGCAATCATGTCTCCCCTCAGCCTCCTCTTCTCCAGGCTGAACATCCCAAGTTCCCCCAACCTTTCCTCGTAGGGCTTCCCTTCCATCCCACTGATCATTCTTGTCGCTCTCCTCTGGACTTGCTCCAGTTTGGCTGCATCTTTCTTCAAGTGAGGTGCCCAGAACTGAACACAGTACTCAAGGTGAGGTCTCACCAATGCAGAATAAAGAGGAACTTGAACTTCTCGTGACTTGGAAGCTACAGTCCTCTTAATGCAACCTAAAATGGCATTTGCCTTCTTTGCAGACACATCACACTGCTGACTCATGTTCAGCTTGTGATCCACGGCGACTCCAAGATCCCGCTCACATGTTGTGCTGCCAAGCCGAGTATCCCCCATTTTATACCTATGTTTTTGGTTTTTATTGCCAATAGACGGATGCAAAATAGGAGTTGAGCAGCTCCGCCTTCTGCTGGTTTCCAGACACCTGTTGTCCATCCTTGTCCAAGAGCAGCCCCACCCCCTCGTCTCTCCTCCTGTTCCTCTGGGCATATCTAAAGAAGCTCTTTTTGTTATCTTTGACTCCCCTGGCCAGCCTCAGCTCATACTGAGCTTTAGCATCCCTGACCCCCTCCCTACAGGACCGGGCTACCTGCCTGTACTCCTCTCTGGTGATCTTTCCAGTCTTCCACTCCCTATACTTCTCTTTCTTTAACTTCAGCTGATCCCCAAGTTGCCTGTGGAGCCAACCTGGTTTTTTCAGCATTTTCCCCCCTTTCTTTTTTATTGGAATTGTTTCTGACTGTGCTTGTAGAAGCTGCCTCTTAAGGAGCTCCCACCCATCTTGGGCCCCTTTCCCCATTAGATCATCAACCCATGGGGTCCCACCTATGACTCCTCTAAGCCTGTTGAAATCAGCTTTCCTGAAATCCAACATATAAGTTTCACTCTGCACTCTTTTTATTTCCCACATTATTCTAAATTCCAGCAGCTCATGATCGCTTTCCCCTAAAGTTCCCACTATGTTGACCTGATCAACCAGTTCTTCACGATTTGTTAAGATCAGGTCAAGGATGGCCCCTCCCCTTGTCGTTTCCTCCACCTTCTGGACCATGAAGTTATCTTCCAGGCCCATCAGGAATCTACTGGAGCTTCCATGTTTGGCTGAGTTTGTCTCCCAGCAAATGTCTGGGTAGTTAAAGTCCCCCATTACTACTACCTCATATTTCCTTGCAATGCCTGCCAGTTGCTCCAAGAAGACATCATCTACTCCTTCTCCTTGGCCTGGCGGTCTATAGTAGACGCCCACCACAATGTTTTATTTCTTATTTTCCCCCCTTACTTTTACCCAAACACACTCCACAGGGATATCCGGACCACTCTCCTGGATTTCAGAGCAAGTATATATGTTCTTGACATATAATGCTACTCCACCTCCCCTTTTGCCACTTCTGTTCCTCCGGAACTGCTGATAGCCTTCCAATTGTGTGTTCCAGTCATGGGAGTCCCACCAAGTTTCAGTTATTCCTATCAAATCAAATTTCCCTTCACTTGCTAAAAGTTCGAGCTCATCTTGTTTATTTCCCAGGCTCTGTGCATTTGTGTAAATGCAACTTAAGCCCTGGAGGTTGCAACTCAATGCATTTCCCTCCTTTTTTGTAAGGCCAGGCCCCTCTAAAGATTTTTGAGTTACAGCTGTGCCCTGGCAATTTCCATCCAGAGCATTTTCCTTATTCCTAGGTTCCCTTTGGACGTAACCCACCCCTTCTTATTTAGTTTAAAGCCCTCCTGATAAGGTTGGCCATCTCCCGTCTGAAGACACTCTTCCCCCAACCCGTAAGATGTAGTCCATCCTTTGCTAGGAGTCCTTCCTCAAGGAAGTTCATCCTGTGATCCCAGAATCCAAATCCTTCCCGATGACACCATTTTCGAAGCCAGCTATTGACCTGAAAAACCTTGCTATCTCTCTGAGGACCTTTGCCAATTACTGGGAGGATGGATGAGAATACCACCTGGGTATCCCCCAGGTCCTTAATCTTCCTCCCCAGAGCTTCATAATCCCCAACTATCTTTTGGAAAGTTTCCCGAGCAGTATCGTTTGTTCCTACGTGGATGAGTAAGAACGGGTGACGATCAGCAGGTGTGATCATCCTCGGTAGCCTCTCCGTGATATCCCGTATCCTGGCACCAGGGAGGCAGCACACCTCACGGGAAGACGGGTCTGGTCGGCATACAGCTTCCATGCCCCTCAGGAGAGAATCTCCAATCACCACCACCCTCCTCCGTGTTCTCCTTCTGTGTCTAGCTTCCCCCACACTAACTGGTTGTGGCTGCTGTCTATGAGGGGGATCTGTAGGCATGCCAGTATGGGCATTCATACTTTACTTTTGTCCTTCCATCTTGATTTTAAGTTGTTCTTATTTCATATTCCACTCCAGTCTCTAAGCACTTAAATTGAATTTAACCTTTAAATATTAATATAATGATTCTAAATATTCTTAGCATACATTTTATGTAATGAAAGACAAATTGATGAAGAGTAGGAGAAACATTTTGTTTGTCACACTGGTCTCGTACAATTCCTCATAATGAAATGTTGTCTGAGATTTATAGTGCAGATGCTTGTATTGTTTACTGAAGTTTCTTTTTTGGAAAAAAGGCAATTTAAAAATGTCATGGTAGAACATTACAGCTCCATATGTCTGAAAAGGGCTTCTGGAAGAGTGGAGTGTTTGTGGTTAGAACTAGTCAGGATTAATGGGTGGGTGGAGGTGTCTCCTAATTAGGTTCATTAAGACTATACTGTTTTCTGTGTCTATTTATAAGTACATGGTGTTTTTCTAGTCCTTCTTCCAAGTTTGTTGCTAATGGAACAAAACAAATTCTGTCTTTGCAGATACAATACTTTTTTAAATCTCTATATATAAAACTGAAAAGTCACTGACTGACTGAATCACTCACTCATTCATCAACGCCCCTCCAAAACCACTGGGCCTATAAGTGTGAAATTAGGGGAGGGTGTTCCTTCCATGAAGGAGAACTAGTTTTCAGAGAACTAGTTTTCAGAGGTTCCAACTAGAAGGGGGGGAAGGTGTTTTCCTCCCTATACTTTACTTTGAAGAATCCCTGACTGAGGGATGTTCTGCCCCAACCCCTGGGCCTAGAAGTGTGAAATTTGGGGAGAATGTTCCTTCCATGACATCAAAACACAGCAAGAAGCAATACTGAGAAATTTAACACTTAGGGGGCTGAAAAGGGGTGCAACATGTTTTTATCCTATATTTAACATTGAAGATTGATGAACATCCAGCTATTTGGTGCATGGTGCCTGATTTTCTCTCATTGTTACATTGGATAGCACAGTTCAAGAACTAATGTGCCGCCACTAAAAGATGTGCCACCACTAAAAGATGTGAGAGGTGTGGCGGCCAGAGATAGGGCCTTCTCGGTGGTGGCACCCCGGCTTTGGAACTCCCTCCCCATAGAACTTAGGAAAGCTCCCTCAATACAGAGCTTCAGGCGGAGCCTTAAAACCTTTTATTTTAAAAAAGCGTTTTAAACGGGGCAGAGGGTGGGGGGCAGTGTGTTATTGTTTTATTTTATTGTTTTAACAAATGTCTTTTAGCTTGTTTTTAATTGTTCCTAGTCTAATTATTCTAATTGTATTTTAATTGTATTTTAATGATGTTTTAATTTGTATTTATTAGCAATTTTAATGATGTTTTATTCTTCTGTGTTAGCCGCCTTGGGCTTCCCCTTATGGGGGAGGAAAGGCGGGGTATAAATTGAGTTAAATAAAATAAATAAAATAAATAATGTGGGAAAATAACACCAACATATCAAATAGAGCAAAAAAAATATATAAAATGTACAATTCTAGGGGACCACAATACAATACTAGGGATCTACTAATTTTGCTTGCCTTGAGAGTCAGTAAAAATTTGGACCTGCTACTGATTGCAGAATCCTTTCCCTGCATCAATAAATGCTGCACCTAGGACAGATTAGGAGGCTGCTAGAGTAAAATTCCAGCCTGCTACTAAAGCTGGTACTATGGGGCTACTAAGATCTGCACTAGCTACTTCATTAGCATAAATCTGAGATGCCTGTGTAGGACTGTTTGGTTGAGGAGCAGTGGTTAAGTTGTGGCATGCAATGCTGCTACCTATCCTGTCCCCTTTTGGCCCCAATCTTCCCCCATTCTGCCTTTCCCCTGCACAGAAAAGCATTTCCCCAATCCTGGAATGACCTCCTGCCATTTCTGTACCACCCAGCACAACCTTAACTGTGTTGACCAGTGCAGCTATGAGATCCAGCACTGGCAGGCAAATGCATGTCTTTGTGCTGTCACTCCCAGTTTAGGGGCCTGCACCAGTGAAGTGACATTTTAGGTGAGGGCTGTGAGTTTACCTTTAAGGAAAAAGGGTCTTGCTAGTGCTGTCATGGTTAGAGCTGTCTTATTAGTGCTGTCTGAGGTCCAATGTGATACTAAACCTTGCCCTCTTCACCTACAACGGAGGGAAATTGTTCCCTCCTTACTTAGACATTTGAAATGCAATACAGTGGTACCTCGCTTAACAAGCGTTTCACATAACAAGCAAAAATTTCCAAGAAATCTTGCTTCACATATCAAGTTCCACTTCACTTAACAAGCAAGCACACTATGGGCACGTGTGCTATGCAGCCCTGACACTCTGCATGCAGGCTCTTTAAAAGGGCTGTCGGCCAGCGCTGCTGCCTCTAACCGCCCCCAACTTGGGGACAGTTGCCTGGAAGTGCCAGCTGCCCCAACTGCCCCCAAGTGCCCCCACCGACCACCTTGAACCTCCAGCAGCAGCCCAGGTAAGCCTCCCAGGAAAGTGTCTTTGTTTGCAGTCTCCTAACTATGTCTTCTCAGAAGTAAGCCCCAATGTGTTAAATGAGGCTTACTCCCAGGAAAGTGTCTTTAGGATTGCAGCCTAAGTACACTTCATAGGATCATGCACATGTTTTGGAATGCATGTTTTGAATTCAATTCCAGTATTTTGTCATCATTTTTACATCCAGTTAATATTTTTATATGAATATTTTGGGGGTTGTGGAACCAATCGTCTGAGTTTCCATTATTTCCTATGGGAAAATCTGCTTCACTTAAAGAGTGTTTCACTTAAAGAGCATGCCTCCGGAACGAATTAAGCTCTTTATGTGAGGCACCACTGTATAATGAAATAAAATAGCCACTTTTTTAAGATTCTCCAAGGTCTTCATATGTCAAAGAAAGAGCCTGCAGGAGAGTCTCATGCCAGATTTCTTTTTTTTAAGGCACTATCTAGTGGTGAGCTGGCATAGGGTTGCCATATGCTCTGGAAAACCAGAATACTCTTGGTTTTCAGGTATTGTGTTCACATACTAGCAAGTTTTTGTGGAACTGTCCTGGTTTTATGGAAGAGAATTATGGCAACCCTAAGCTGGCAGGTACATATATGATTAAGCAGTCAAGAATCCAGAGGTTTAAAGAATTGGAGGGGAAAATGGGACTGGATTGATGGCAGTGGGACAAAACATTCATAGAATATTTTGACACCTAGAAGAAATAAATTCAAGCAGTGGCAGCATAATTAAATGATTTTCAAGGACATCACACAGACTTTGTGTGTAAAGCTTCTGGAAAGATTCACTGAAATGCTCTTTGGAAAATTTGCATTCTCTTGCATTAGTCCAACAGCAGGCTTGGAGGTGTTGTTTTGTAGATTGGAAAGCCAGTTTCCATGCAGAAGATGTAGGAAGGCTGCCAGACTCAATTGTTTGAATGTAATCTAATGGTGAGGCTCAAAATCCTTTAGACTGCTGTGTACATACCTGCCACCATGGACAAGAATCAATATCTAAATCCATTATTCTTGGGCCAGGAAAAGAAATCTACTCCACTGTTCAATTACCCACACGTTATTGTGGATTGCATTTCTCTCTCTAAATATTGGAAGTGGCTCAAAAGCACAGTAACTTGAGGAACTGTTTTGGTTCCACACTCCTTTCCTTTCTTGAGAGAGTACGGCAACATTTCAATAAAAATTAAATCCTTCATAACAGTTTGGATTTTGCTTGCTGCAGTTGTTTTAGTCTGACTGATGTGAGTGACCTAATTCAAGGCAAAGGTGCATGACTTTAGCAGTCAGTCTGAAGAACTGAAATTTGTTAGTACACCTCTAACTGGACATGACCTTAGGAATCATTTAACTGTTATGTAGCATAGAATCATAGTGTTGGAGAGGATCCTAACAAGCGATCTAGTCCAACTCCTTGCCTCCTTCTTTGCAGCCATAGCACACTGTTGATACGTGTTCATCTTGTGATCCATTGCAATTCCAAGATCCCACACACTTGTTACCTGTCAAGCCAGGTATCTCCCATTTTATATGATTTTGATTATTTTTGATGCAGCATGGAGCCTTGTCTATCTCCCTGTTGGACTTCATCTTATTCATTTCAGTCTGGTATTCCATTTTGACTTGAAGATCTACTGTCTTCTATTGTGTTTGCCAATCCTCCCAGTTTGGTGTCATCTGCAAATTTAATGAGGCTCCCTTGTATCCCCTCATCCAAGTCACTGAGGAAGCTGCTATTAAAGAGAACCAGCCCCAAGACAGAGCCTTGAGGCACCCTACTCAAAACTGTTCTCCAGGTTGGCACAAAGCCATTGACAAACACCCTTTGTGTATGGTTGTCCAACCAGTTGCAAATCCATTTTATGATTATATCATCTAGGGCAAAATCCAGAGCAGTTACAGGTCCATGCAGTTATGTCACCCTCTAGTGTTATTTTAAAAATAAAAATTCTGTGACTTAGATTGAACCTCCCATGCATTGGGCTCGTTATACATGGAATTACGAACTGAAGATGAGTAGCCATACCACTGCCAAGCAACAAAACCTATTTTTTGTTTAAATTGAGAATCCCTTGCGGGACAGAGAGTTAGACAGAATTATATAACTTCCTTTCTAGAAAGTACTGGTCAGGGAAAAGGTGTGACAATCCATTCACTTTGACTAGCAGACAGGATTAAAGAATGATGTCTAGCAAACTCAGGATATTTACAAGAGAGAAAAGGTTGCCCTTAGTTGGGTGTTTTGAGGAAATTACATCCGGCTGTCATATCATATTCCCCCCAGAAAGTGCCTAATGATGAATGGGAAGGTAAGGTCTGGGCTGTGTTTTGCTTTGTGCCCAACATACTGTGAATTCTCAATAAATGTTGAGTGGTAATCACATCATGAAGTATCTTTCAGTTAATGTGGATTGATTAAAATAGTTTTAGAAGGAATAAGAGTGCTTTTGCGTAAGAGGTGAAAATGGAAGAACCTCCAACACTGTTATTATCTCTGAAACATTTATATACAGTACTGCTGTCTTCAATACCTTTTTTTCTCCTCTACCTCCAGCTTTCTTTGGGAAGTATCTAAATGAATATAATGGCTCCTATGTGCCTCCTGGCTGGAAAGAATGGGTTGGATTACTTAAGAACTCTCGATTTTACAACTACACGCTTTGTAGGAACGGAGTGAAAGAAAAACATGGATTTGACTACTCCAGGGTAGGTCCTATTGATTTATTTTAATTTCCCCCCCTTGGCCACAACTGTGAGAACATTGCAGATGCTTTATGGCTTCAGTCTAATTAAAGTATTCGTTTCATATTTGAAAGCCACTGCTGGTAATATAAACTGCAATCCATAAACCTGCTCCCTTAGACTGTACATTATCGTTTTACTTCTGGAGGGATGTATAATTTAAAATTTATTTAGCGACAGCAGGCAGTTCCTGAGACGGTAAATGCTCCAGTATGTCTTACCAGCTGGGAAATGGATTTGATTGTACCCTGACTCATATTCTATTGACTGGTGTTCTCTTTTTTAATTAACACATACAGACATACTCTGATCTTCTGCATGCCTGTAATTAATACTCTTTATTGCAAAATCACTGTTTCCGTGGTTCTTGGGTGGTGACTTTGGGGGAGCCTGAATCAATCATTGGACCACAAATTCAGTTAATCTAACCGTGTGTTAGTTAAATCGTATGAAAATTTTGAAAAGTTCTCATAATGTGCTGATCTAATCATAAGAGCCAAGGGGAACGTATTCAGTGATACTGAATACAACACTGAGGGCAAAATCCAGAGTAACTACGGGGAGTCCTTGCTCCGGTGTAAGAACAACTTACTCTGGATTCCAATATGAATTTCCCATAGGTTTTCACTAGGTGGTGCAGTAACTACGGGTGCACATAAAGTCTCTTACGTGCTCCCATAATTACTCTGGATTTGGGGGTAAATGAAGTTTTTAAAAACTTGCCTTATGTACAGTGATCAGCAGTAAGCATCCCATTGGTGCTATTTGCAACTCTTTGTAATCTTAGATGTCAAAGTGTAATCAAACTGCAGGATAAAATTCACATGCGCTGACACTTTCTGTGAAGCTTCTGTGTTGTTCTTTTAAAATATTTCCTTCTATAGCATTGTTGACAATTACACCCAAAATGAAAAAAACCCATTTTGTTTCTTTTTTACTCTCAGTCATGATGGTAGAATTTCCAGAATGCTACAGAGTGACAAATGAGTGGTTCTCACTAGCGTTGCCATTTGGTGGCCCAGTGACCTTGCACTTTTATCTTATTAGCAGATGGAAGCAATTTCTGCTTTTCTAGTTCAGGGTGATTCAAGCCAGACCTTAACAAGTAACAAGTCTGAGTAAATGGATGAAAAGGAGGAAAGGACTAATAGCTATAGTGGTCATTAAAACTAGAACTTCTGTGTTTAAAACAGTCTCTCTCTGATCACCATAAACTGAAAAGAGGCAAAGGGGGTTACACTCGCCAAATTGCCTGCTTGTAAATCTCCTGCAGCACCTGGTTTGCCATGGTTGCACAGTCAGTAGTTAGGTTTGATCCACTGTGTTTGGGTGCTTTAAAATTTAGAGGCACTAGAATTCAGTTTTTGGTCAATGTCATGGGTATAAAAACAAAGGGGACAATCCTAAGAAATTTAGGCCAGCCTAACTCACTTGGTCTATCCTTGCATTATGGTGTGGGGAGGTCAGTGTATGCCTGTGCATTGACCTAACCCCCACAACAAGGAGTGGGGCAGAAGTGACTTACTGGACTTTTGTGCCACGTCCAGGTCAGCATAGGACTTATGCCAGGGCTTAGGCCAGTCTAAGTGGAGCTTAGGATTTCAGTCAAAGAGAGTCAGCTGATTTGTTGCTGCTGCTTCTTCTTATGTTTCTTCATAAAATGTTTGCCAGAATATCTTGTATTTATTTTGGTTCATTGTTGACTTCTTGGTAAATCTAAATGTTAATTTTCAATACTGTATTTTGCTTCAGAAAACATTTCATTTTTTAAAAATGTCTTGTACTAGCATATCCAATAATACAAAGAAATATTTCAAGGCTTGTTTGCCTGTGTGTTTTTGGCAGACTCTGATTTCTGCATGTTTTGATAGGTAATTTTGCCTGTCAAGGCTAAAAATAAATTGGAAAAACAAATTAATTTCATTATCCCATACAAACACCAATGATCCAAGCCTATTCAAAGCCTGGACTGGCTCAATGCACATTCTGCTAGTGCAGGTTGTCACCAAGGGACCATAGACCTCTGTCCTTTCAACCAGCTTGCTGGCTCCCTGCTCTTCTGCAAGGGCACCATAATGTGGCAGCACAGGAAGCTGATGAACCAGCAAGTGGCCAGAGCCTTCTGCATGTGATGGAGGCCTGCCAGACCACATAAACCCAGCACAAGGGATGGATCACAGGAGGGTAAAAGAAGGAATGCAACAGGATGGCAAAAAGGGGTTATAGCAATAGCCAGGCCAGCATCACTGAATTTCCGTGTGGGAATTTTGATAGGATTGGGCTAATAGAAATACAAAGCAGGGTAGATCCTCACTGTGGTGTCGTTTGCATCTTTGTGCACATTATGATGTAATGGAAATATCTAGAACGGGCAGGAAGGCCTTATAATCTCTCAGAAACTGTGTTGGGGGCCAGAAAAATTATTTACTTTTCAAATTTGAATAAACTTACATATAAGAGTGGATTAAAGATATATTCAGAGGATTTCAGGGCTTGCCTGAGGACCGGATGTAGCCGCAGGCTACATTGAGGCTCACTTACCCGGGGGTAAGTTGGCTGTACTTACCCCCAGGCTGGGTTATGGGGACCCCTGGTCTAGAAGAATAGGGGATATATTACTATACTCAATGACTAAATTTGGATCCCTAGGAACTTGGTTCATGGTCATTGACATTGCCTGGTCAGTTTTTGGGAAGTTCAAGCAGCACACATCTGCATTGCCTTTTCCCCTATCAAAATGCACAGAAGTTCCTGGTTTTGTGTAAAAGTGCAAAATTTAAAGGGACATGTGTCCATTAATTATATCATCATGTTCCTCTCATCTTTCAAATGCTATGCAAAAATCATGTGTGGATGATGACCATCCATTTCAGCACCTGTATTTAAAATTAGTCTCTAAAATATGTAAGATACTAGACTTAACCACAATACTAAAAATTTTAGCCGACCTAACACATATGACATATCTTTCCCTTGTGGTGTGGGGAGGTCAACGTATGCCTGTGTAGTGGCCTAACCTCCAATGAGTGGGGCAGAAGTGTCTTACCGCACTTTTGTGACATCCTCAGGTCAGTACAGAACTTATGCTGGGGTTTATGCCAGTCTAACTCGAGATTAGGATTGCAGCCATACTATGTTCTGTATAGACACTTTAGATTTAAAATACTGCATTGAGAATTAAGCCACTGCAGAATTGCAATTTAAAAGATTGTGGGAATAGAGATAAACATGAAATTTTATTACCTAGAATTAGCTGACACTAATTCGATTTTTCAAGCATGGGAAGACTCAAGATTTTTACAGGGCACTCAATACAACCCCAGCAAATATTGGGCCAAAACATGTTCTGAAATTTGAAGGGGGCATTTATTTATCACATAGCATCATAATGAGATCATACTAACAGGATTATTGTTGTGGCAATCTTGAAAACAATCTTCCTGTAAGACATATTTATCTGGAATAAGCAAAGTTTTAAAAACATATTGAAAGGCCACACACTGATAGATTTACAACACAACCTTCAGAATCCTGCAACTGTATTTACTGTTTCTACTATGACTTGGAGTTCCACAGTTCATGCTTCTGATCTTGGCAGTGATGGGATTCAAAGAAATTAACAATCGGTTCTCTGCCCATCTGGCAGCCACTTTTAAATGGCTATTTTTAAACTTTATATGTCCTATCTCTTGTTAACAACAGGTTCTATAGAGTAGGTGCGAACCTGCTGGAGCCCACCACTGGATAGTACCTAATCTTGTTCCTACTCAGAACTGCATTGCATTGTAGTTTTTAAATTATCAACTAATGAAAGCTCTTGTGGTTATGGCTTTGTTAACTGTTTCTCCTCTCACATCCACCTACATCTCCACATGCTTTAATAAGGACTCCTGATGTGTCCTCTCCATAGAAGACTTGGAAAGGACTGATGAAAGAAGTGGGGAATGTATAAGTGGAAGAAGCCATGAGTGTGCAATTCCTATTTAAATTGGTTGTTTTAAAGGAGCATGACAAATTTCTGGATTGTAACCTAGCAGTTCTTGGGGACAATGTAAGAAAGTACATTAGCAACTCAACAGTCCTTGTCCCCACTGTAAAATAATAGTCCTGTCCCTCCAGGTTAATTGATGGTTGTTGATTCTGTGTGTTCCCACTTTGTCCTTTTCTTTATTTTACAGGATTATCTGACGGACTTGATCACCAATGACAGCATTAGCTTCTTTCGAATCTCAAAGAAGATGTATCCACACAGGCCTGTTTTGATGGTTCTCAGTCATGCAGCTCCACATGGCCCCGAAGATTCAGCCCCTCAGTATTCTCATCTCTTCCCTAATGCTTCTCAACACATGTAAGGAAACAAAATCCATAAACCACTAATCTTCATTTTCAGTCATATTTATAAAATCCTGAGAATATGATCCCTGGATCATTCGGGCCTTGGCAATAAACTTCTCACGGGTAGCAAAATCAAAATGGCTTGGCATTTAATTTACGTTTTTGATACATGTGCATGCACACAGGAATCCCATAATTTGCTTTTTGAATATATTGTGCAATTATGCAAATATTTTCCTTTTTTGGCAAATGTTTTGTCAGGAACTGAAGAATAATGGAAAAGGGGGAAAATGAGACTCAGATAAATGTACTCATTAGGGGCTTTTTTCCTAGGAATACATCAGGGAATAATGCCATGTCATGACATAGCATCAGTCCCTGGTGCATTCTGGATTGGAAAATAGTGAGTGAGGGGAGCCACCCTCCAGGGAGAAAAGTGGCACTTCTTAAAGGCTTTTTCAGTTTAAAGGAAGAGATACACCACAGTTGCTGCCTCAGGTAAGTTGTCCCAAAAATTATGAGAACTTCTGTAACAACCTCCCACAAATTTGGAAGGTTCTCAAACCTCACTGAGCTATCATGAATTACTCCTAAAATTCCTGAAATTTTGTGAAATACTGTATTTACTCAAATCTAATACTCACCATTTTCAGCCAAATTTAGTTACCAAAATCAGGGTGCGCGTAATATTCTATGGTTAATTAGATTTGACTATATGTGGTATTTTGATTATAAGTATATGGTGAGCATTAGATTCAAGTAGATATGGGTACGTTCAGTTGCAAACTGCAGAGACTCACTTAGGCTGGAATTATTTGACACAAAAACATGGCTGCCATCAGAAGTAGCAACCTTTCTTCTCTTCCTCCTCTGTCAATTGGTTGCATGTGGAGAAACATAATGTGAAGAAAATTAATGTGTAGAGTGATTCAGAGTTTCCCATCCTAGTTGAGTTCACTGGCTGCCACTTGCAGTGGTTACAATGACATCATGTCAACATTTTGTTTCTGTACCCTTTACCAGGGAAGAGAGGAAAAAGAGAGGTCAGGTTGCTGCTTTTGTTGTCTGCTGTGCATCCCTCCTTCTATCAAGTACTGCTCTCCTATAGCAAGCTGTGGATCACTGCAGCCCCATACAGCCTTAGCAATCCTGGGGCAGATCTGGAACTCCCATGGAGGCACTTGGCAATGAAGTCATTGCTGCATTCCTCCACAGCTCAGCTTGTCAGCAACATGCCTATTGGTCATCAGCTCCCAGTAGTAAAGGAGAAGGTAAGGCAGGGAGGCAAAGGAAGAAGCCACCAAGATAAAGGAGGGAGGAGAAGGAGTAGGTGAAAGAGGTGAGAAGGAAGAGCAGGACCTGCGGAGGAAAAGAAGTGGAGGATAGGAATGGATGCCAGAGCAGGGAACAGGTGGAAGCAAGTAGGTGGAGGTGGAGAACAGCCAATTGGGCAAGGGAAAAGGAGGGCAAGAAGAGAGAAAAGAAGCTGTTTTCGTGGTCTGAAGAAGTGTACCTATTTGTTTAGAATGAGGGGATGGGCAGGGCATATATTAAGTCTCGAAAGGGACACCTGATCCTGTACAAACCTACCACGACAGCTGGTGTGATGTAGTTATTAAACAAGAAAGGTTTGCTGGGCTATGAAGCCGATTCAGGATGACCTTGGACAAGACTTTAACTCTATGAGGACAGACTGGAGGGAGCATTATGTACAAGATAAAAGTGCCAACAGTAATAATATATGTTAAGCTTCTCCTTGAAGCCCCAGTTCTGAAGGAAAGTGGATGGTGATACAAAACAGCTTTCTCTATGTCCATTGTAAAATTGTGGAACCGCTTCCCTAAAGAAGCTTGTTTTGGCTTTTAGAAATCAAACAAAAACTGTTGCAGACAAAGTGCTGATTTCCTGATTAATTAAAATTTTAGTTTAGTAGTTTTAGTATGAAGTGCTGATATTTGAACTGGTTAAAGCTGCTTTTGGGGTTTCAAATTAAAAGCAGGCTGTACTTGTTAATTTTTAAAAATAAATTACAGATTCTTGAGTCCTAAAGCATTCACTGAGGAGTTGTCTGGGGTATGTGTATGCAGTAAATTTCCTTGGAGTGTGTGTACACACACACTGACAGATCATTAGTCTTCAATACTTTGTCAAACTGTGCAAAATTATCACTGCCGTATCTGAAAATTAGTTTCACATTTTGCATAGCTTCATGTAAGCTACACAGGAGGTATTTATCTAAGACAGTTGGATAGCTTTTATAGGGTCTTCTACTGTTTTATCTGTTAAGCATTTTATTGTCTTTTTTCCAAGATCAAATAGAATCAGGATTTGTAGAACAGCCAGGATGTTTCATATTGTACCTCTTCTTCTGAATGAATTTTGTTCTGCCTCCAGAATTGTTGTGCTTTGTGTATTTGACTATGAGATGGACAAATCTCTTAAGTACAAGAGGGTTACATTTGTAGTAATCAAAGAAGATTGTGGAGTTTGGGTGAATGAAGCAGCAGGAGGTTTCAGATGAGCCAGGAAATCACAAAAGCATACTGGAAAAGGAATTTGCCAAGCATTTTAGATTCATTCAGGGCATTTCATAGCAACCGTTTCCATAACCATCAGCATTTTCAAAGCAGCAATGTCATTATCCAGCCACAGTAACATTCTGAAATCAGAGAGCACATTAGCAATGTCGAGAGAATAATAGGCAACCTTTTCCCCTTGAGAAAAAGAATCCTTTCCATCCCTTTCCATCAGAGCATTTTAAAAGTAGAACCTTAATATAAAAATTCTACTTAAATACATTCCAAATCACTTTTCATTTTTTTAATACAAAGCAAGACATTGTTAAGGTCACCCAGAGCAGTGAACAACCTAAACATAACTTGATAATAGAAACAGCCCTTCTCTATCATACAGAGTCCCAGATACTTCTATATAGGCTCTTATCTGTCATCACTGTCCAATGGAGGCTGCAATCCTAATCTCTGGTTAGTTCAGCACAAGTCCCTTGTCGACCTGACCATAAGGCACTTCTGCGCCACTCCTGGGGAAACAGATAAATGCACAGATGTGTGACAATCTTCCCACACTACCACATGAACAGGGACAAAGGTGAGTTGGCCTAATCTGATGGGGGTTGTGCCCACAGAATCACAAATACACATCCCATATGCATTCATCAAAATGAAGCTCATTTTTCAAGCCACGTAGAACAGAAATCTTCAACAGATGTGTCAGAACCCAGAATTATGCTGCAGTCCAACTCAGAAAGGTCACAGCAGTGCTGCTATTGCCACTACTGAAAATCAGAATTTTGTCAGTAATAAACTTTAGGGATCATACTTGACCTAAATCTTGTCAGAGATTTTTGGGAGGTCCTATTGGCCATCACCCAGTCTACATTGAGCCCTCTCAGTCTTCTAGGTATGAACTCTCCCCTGTTATAGCACTTGCTCTCAAGCTTGCCTTCCTTCACATTCTATTTCTCTTCTTTTGCTATTAAAACTGAGTAGTCCCTGTTACCATGCCATTCTCTGCCTTGCCTCTTCTTATAAAAAGTCTGGAAGGACGGAAGGTGCAAAGCAACACATAAATGGTGAATCTCGAAAAGAAGAGGAAATGTGGCTACTTGCGCACCTGCTGGACTCCTGAAGGTGGTTCCCATGTTGCAGGTCTGGGTTGCAAGTAGCTTGCAGCTCTTGATAAGTTAAAGACCACAAATTTTGACAACAGCAGAACTATAGCTACTGAAAAATGCCTCTGCAAAATTTCTAAACCACATGGAAGTTGGAACAAAAGCCCAGCATGCTCCTACCTACCTACCTATGAGCCTTGACCATTGTGTTATTATATCTGCATCTTCACCGTCAATCAAGCAGGCTGAGGGTTCTATTCCCGTGGTCCTCTGCAGCAGAGAAGGCTGAGGGTGAGCAGACTCTATTCCCAACTGTCTCTTTAAGAGGACAAGGTCCCCAAAATGTAGAACACCCAAAAAATAAAAGCTTTTTATTTTTATATATATATATATATTGTAACATAAAAATATTTTACTTATTAAAAACAAAATGACAAAATAAAAGTTAAAAACACTCGTCTATTGCTTTCATGTGGTTAATTTAACACTATAGTAATTATTAAATTTAAACTATTACATATACTGGTAATTTACTACACATTATTAATTATAAGAATTCTACATGCTGCCTGCTCACAAGGAAAGGATGAAGATTTTTTTTCCAGGACTCAAGGCTTAAAAAGAGGACACAACCTGGAAAAAGAGGATATATGGTTACTGGGCCAGGTTGTAGGTGGGAGAGAATGGTGGGGGAGAAGGGCAGTTGATGTGGACAGTTGAGGAGAGCCATAGAGGAGAGGATGATGAACGTTGTGATAATGCATCTTTGGAAGTGACAGCTGCAGACCATTACTGCTAATGTATAAGAGGCCTGACTGATCAAGGGGCTTTCTAATTACAGGGTTCAGTGATGCAGATGTATATTCATTTCTGTGCCAGAGCACATACTCCGGTAACTCAGGGCACAATCCTAACCCACATTCCTCCACTGACATAGCTGTGCCAAGTGTCAGGATGACCATATAGAATGGAAGGCAGAGTGTCCCTATCTTTAACTATTGTATAGAAGAGGGAATTTAGGCAGGTTTAACACAATATAGAAAGGTTTATAAAGCAACACCCTCTTAATATAATGCTTAAAGGCAGAGGCAGTCTGTCCTCCATTCTATATGGTCACCCTGGGTAAGTGTAGCAGTCACAGAGGCCTCCTCAAGTTAAGGGAATGTTTATTCCCTTTCCTCTGAGCCGCATTGCCTTTCCTACTGGAAAGTTGGTTAGGACTGCACACTGAGGCTCCAATCCTATCCACACTTTCCTACAAGTAAGCCCTATTGAACACAATGGGACTTCTTAGTCTTAGGCCCCATCCTATGCCAATCTACTCAGCAGTAAATCCATTATCGTCAATGGGGTAGGTCAGGATAGGATTGCAGCCCCAGTAGATGTGCGTAGGACTATGTTGTCACTTGAATAGATAAGCTTTGAACACCTTGCAAAAGCCTTAAAGATTCCTCCCTTTAGGATGCCTTTTTTCCCACATCATGTCAGAAGATAATAGAAAACTATGGAGTAGAAAGACCCTCTTCCTCTATAATATCTGTATTTTTACATGGAGAGGAAAATGATGCATTGAGCCTTAAAGGAGGCGAAGGGAACAGAATGTCTCTAAATGGCATTTCAGGGCTGGCTGACTTTGACTGAAGTGTTAATATTCCCTGCTAAATGCTCAAGTAGTCAAGATTAAATTCACAATAGCTGCTAAATAGTATAGTAGGGCTTCTCCAGCAAGCAGCATAGTTATTGTAAGTGCCTACCTTAGCCTCGATAGCCTGGCAGAATGAAATTGTACTGAGGGTCTGCCATTCTTGTACTTCCCAATTTGGCTATTAGTCTCATAATGCTGAATTGTTGCTGCTGAAATATATCCTCATTTACTCTGAATGATACATGCTATTTCAATAGGTTTTCATTTGAGCAGAGCAATTTTCATGTTCCCAGCTATCAGATAAATCACAGGAAGGTAATATTTTGCCACCAAACAAGCAATGTTTCTCAGTTTACCACAGAAAATTAATTCTGTCATGGAGGGTTATTCTGACCCTCCCTGCCAGGGAGAATTACCCACATCAAATATCCAAGATGAAAATACAACAGCCTGGGTGCTGGAGTTCATTTAAATATTCAGTTGCAGGGAATTAATAGTACTTGCATCAATTTGGATGCAAGGCCATGACGGACATATCGTGTTTATTATATAAACTCATATACAAAGACTCTAGCCCCACCAAAAGCTGTGACATAAATTTGGAAATGCCAATTATTGAAAACACAATTAATTGGGATTTATGAATTTGTCTCTTGGGTTCTGAACTTTTAGATTTAGGGTGCAATTCTGACCTAGGCCGGCATAATGTATCGGTCTTGTTTGTGTACTGGCCTAACCTTCCTCCAGGAATGCCACAGAGGTGCCTTACAGCACTTTTGTGGCACCCCCCTTCCTCGAATGACCATATAGAATGGAGGACAGAGTGCCTGTACCTTTAACCATTGCAAAGAAGAGGGAATTTAGGCAGGTGTTACTCAATATAGAAGGGTTTAAAAAGCAGCACCTGTCTAAATTACCTCTTGTATGCAGTGGTTAAAGGTAGAGACACTCTGTCCTCCATTCTATATGGTCAAATTGGGTATTGCCCAGGTCAGCACAGGACTTGTGCTAGGGCTTAGGCCAGCCTATGTGGAGGTTAGGATTGTAGCCAAACTGTATTTCATTATTCCTTCTGTAATCACAAGGGATCAAAATTTATGTTGTGCTATAAAAATAGTGCTGGGCTTTTTTTCAACAACATACTTGCTATTTGAGACATAGCACTAGAAAACGATGCCGTTTAGTATGCTATACTAAAGTTTAGTTAGCATACCATCGGCATAGGTTCATTTGCACTTAAGGCTTGGTGGATCTCTTAAAAGAAGGAAACACCTTCAAAAAATCCAAACATTTTTTAATTCGAGAAACAAAATTGATTCAAAGAATGTCTGTAATTTTTAAGATATAGCTTTCCATGTGCTAAAGTATAGATCCTTATGGAAACTGTATTCAAAAGCTGACCTTATATAAGAATATCCTCTTTCTCCAAAATAAAACATGTTTTTTGTTTGCTTTTTACTGAGCACATAGATCTAGATCTTTCAAGGCAGCATGTCCTCAGTTGAGGTGTCCTTGCTTTCTTAGAAAAAAATCCTAATATTTTTCATGAGCAGCCTATTGGTAGCAGATTAACTAACTGGGCTAATTATTTCTTACTTTGCATTTGTACACTAGTTCGATCCAATTGCAGATACTGTATTAAACTGTTACCAACTGGCTTTGATTATAGTGGGTGGCAGTGTCTAATCCCTTACCATAAAAATGGTTTTGGCTTACATGATTTGTTAGACTTTCTGTTAATCACAGAAATGTACAATCACAGGAAGGTCCAGAAATGTCATAGCTAATGTCTGAGTTCTAAGCAATGGTCATGCTTCATGATGTACCTGTGATGCCTTGAAACTTTTAAAACTTAAAATGGAAAAGTTTGTAAAACTGAAAATGAGATTTTCTGAATGCTGTATTTCATATTCAATACCACATTCTGTGATTGTGTTGTGCTTTCAGAGAGTCTCAAAATAAACATATTTTGTTTGATAAAATATTTCAATTGATAAAATAAAATAGAAGGCAATTTGTATTTGTTTTACTGACAGTTGCTCATTATTTTTGTTTCTCTAGCACTCCCAGTTATAACTATGCTCCAAACCCAGACAAGCACTGGATAATGAGGTATACTGGCCCCATGAAACCTATCCATATGGAATTTACCAACATGCTGCAGCAGAAGCGCCTTCAGACTCTCATGTCAGTGGATGACTCTATGGAGGCGGTGAGTTCAATTATCCCACTCCCTGAATCTTCTGTGTACATCCTACATTCCTACCGTACTAGTGAATAAGTTTTGCCAAGCTATACATAGATTCACATTATTTCAGGATGACAGCTTTCCCATTTGGTTTATTTGGAATCATTGCTCAAGGCAGAGCTAAAATTGCATCAAAATGCACCATGTACAATATCCTTGAAATCCCACTGTAATGAAATCAACGTACATAAAGAAAATGTACACAGGAAAACAGATCTGTCTCCTGTGTATAGTCCTTGCGACTTTCTGACTAGTGCACAGTTTTTATTGTGTTGTCATAATGTGCATGCCATAAAATTTAAAAATTGTGTTGATGCACATGATGTTTTGCCCTCTCTCCTAGGTTAGTTTAATGCTCAGAGATAGTGGCAGGGTTACCCAATGAGGGCACAATCTTACCAATTTAGGCCAGCATAACTGGCGCATGTCTGTGCACTGACCTAACCTCTCCTCCCCCCACGAGTGGTGCAGAAGTGCCTAAAGGCACTTTTGTGACCTCCCCCCCCCCCCGCCCCCCACACCGGCCAGCATAGGACTTGTGCTGGAAAATGTGCTGGGTTAGGGGTTAGGATTGCACTGTCAGTTTCACTGTTAAGTGAAGATTTGACTCCTGTACTTCCAGGACCTATTCTACTACTAAAACCACTATACCAGATTGGCTGTCCCATTGCATGTTGAGAAGATCCATGGTTGAGAATCCTGCTGCCAATTTATTGTAGGATAGTTTCATATATTCAGTTATCTTCTATCATGCATCACTGATTGGCAGTGAGCTTAAACTCACATCTGTGATATAAGAATGGAATAAAAGAACCTTACAGTGTTGTATGCTGGAGAACAGTTATCTTCGGCTGGCACCTTCTGTGAAAATTAATGGGGTTATTTTCTAGACTCTAAAGCTGTAAGTCTAACAGGGAAGTGAAGCAATTTATTTCTTCTTATCTTTCAACATTCTAGTATTTTGTTTGTGATAAGTATAATACAAGTATCCTAAGAAGGCAAGGTTAAGGTGATCTTAAGACCCTGCATCCTCTTGCAATTATAATAACTATAATGGCTGATTCATGATTTGCTCTTTCATCTCTCAAATTCTACTGCTTGCATTTGGAGAAGTAAGTTAGCCGTCAGTGTTGCAACTTGACCAAATTAATCGTTTTCTATATTTTAAATCCCAAATCAGGTATCAGAAATTGAAGCTGCAATTATCAGTCATCTCAGTGAATTTTAAAATCCATTCAGCTAATCAAACTTAACCTTCTGCTTTGTCACGTATGCATTCCAAAAATAGTTGCATGTTGACCTGCTTTTCTAGGCAGAAAACAAATTGCAAACATTTCAAACAAGATATCTGGGTCACCACAGTATGTCTCAATTATATGTCACAATATGTCACAATTATTTCCCAAAGGAAATAGTCTCTCTGAAGGAAAGTAGTATTACCCAAGATGTGTTAACCCAGAGTAACAAAATTACAGCCATAATTCAATAAAGTACAGTTAAGGTTTTAATTTTGATTTAACTGGTGATGTCAAGGATGCATGAAACACGTTTTAAATCTTAGCATTGTTAACCTGGATTTGCCTATGTATTAAAGGTATATTAAAGATGGGTATATTTTGTATTAATCAAATCTGAATGGTTACCTTCAGAGCTCCAGCACACCATCAAAAGATCGGTGTTTTTGGCACTTGGGGTCAAACTACTTGTTAACGCTAAATTCTTAACGTGGCTGGGAAAGTTGTGTTCATTTTTTAACTAGTGATTTCAGGAGCACATGAAATGTAACAAAGTCATAGCAGGTGTAAGGGTACCTTAGTACTTTATCCATGCCAGGTTTTTAGTCCCAGTTGCACTCCTTGTATGCTATTTTTACTGGAAAAAGCTTCAATTTGCTTTCAAGTGACGTTTTTACCTAAGTAAAAACAGCATGGAAACCTGCAGTTTTTGGTTTAGTTGAGACAGAGTACCACTACTGGTTGCCACTGTTTAGCCACATTTCAGCTTCTGTGTGTGGTTTAATATTGGGGGTACATGGGAACCACTTGGCCATATGTTGAAGTTGGCAACCTCAAAAGAGGTTGGCATATTGAGAAGACTGTACACCACCAAATGGGAGTTGTTTGAAGTGTTAGACTTCACATAGTATTTTAATTTCCCAAACCCCTGCTATTCAGTGTTGGCTTATTGTAGGATTTTTGGGGGTAATTCTGAAGATAGTATTGCATGATTCTGCTCAACTTTGTACTTTCATTTCAGACATTCAGATCTAATCAGAGGAAACAGTAGTTCCACATTGACATTTATTAAGAGAAAGTTATTTTTATCCTTTTTTTAGTGGAATGATGTACTTTTGTGATTTTTTTCCCCAGATTTACAATACGTTGGTTGAAACAGGTGAACTGGATAATACATATGTTATATATACTGCAGATCATGGCTATCATATCGGACAGTTTGGACTGGTGAAAGGAAAATCCATGCCATATGAATTTGACATCAGAGTCCCTTTCTACATACGTGGTCCTAATGTAGAGGCTGGTTCTTTGTAAGTTCATGGGTTCTTAGCTTTTATGAATGAATACCTGTTTCGTGTAACAAGTTACGTCCACTTGTCTGTTAAACTCTGTACTGGGAGGTAATGAAAAACAGATTTTCAAGGCATTTTGTTGTATAATCACAGGTTCTCTTCTATTCCTCTCTTGCAACTTTACAGTAATACTTGAGCTCAAAATATTATACAGTGGTACCTCAGTTTATGAATATGTTGGATTGCAAATATTTCACAAGCAATATCTTGCTTAATGAGCAAGACATCACCAGTGTGTGTCTTGATACGGATGCATCACCTGGACGCTGATTCATACCAGCACCCTGATCCCTGGGGTGCAGGTCTGCATCAGCTCCCAGGGCTGTCAAAACAGGTGCAGAATGGCCAGGTATTAGCCAGGGCAATTGGAGAATGGATGGGAGTCTTGGCTAGCAGTGGCTTTTACAAATCTCTGAATATTGCCAGGGTGACAATCAAGTGCCACCAGGCTGTTTTGTTTATATTCACCTCCATATACATCTGGTCCCTGGAAGGAAGAACCCTGTAGACCCTTGCAGTGGATAACATATGTGCCTGAGGCTACAGTCCTAATCACCTGGCATAAGTTAGGCTAGTATGAACCCTGGCATAAGTCTTATGCCAGGGGTCCTCAAACTTTTTAAACAGGGGGCCGGTTCACTGTTCCTCAGACACTGTTGGGGGCCGGACTAAACTCCATTGACTTGTGATGCTTATTTCCAAAAGGGGCAAGGAAGATTTTTTCCCCAGAGCTAATAGAAAGGACATGTCCTGGGGAAAAATCTCCTTTGTCCTCCTTCTTGCCATGCTGCCTGCTCACAAGGAAAAAGGGCACAAGGAAGATTTTCCCCCAGAGATAATAGAGAGGACAAGTCCTGGGGAAAAATCTCCTTTGTCCTCCTTCTTGCCATGTTTCCTGCTCACAAGGAAAAAGGGGACAAGGAATATTTTTCCCCAGAGAGGACATGTCCTGGGGAATGGTAAGTACTTGTAGCTGTGTGAGGGAGGGGAAAGATGGGGATCCAGGTGAGGGTGTGGTAGGTAGATGGGTGGGTGAGTTAGGTAAATGGGTGGCTTAGGTAGGTAGGTGGGTGGGGGATGGACGGGGAGCTGGGTGAGAGAGGTGATAGGTGGGGAGCTGAGGGTGGGTAGGTAGGTAGCTAGGTGGGGAGGGAGGTGGGGGGCAGGTGGCTGGCGTAGGTAGGTGGAGGGGGATGGGTGGCTGGACCCAGGGCTTCAGGGAGAATGAATGGGAGGTGCACTGTGGAAAGGACTTGCCTGATGCTGCCGCTGGTGCTTCTCCCGCTGCTTGTGCCTCCAGAAGAGCCCCCTAAGCCCAGAAACGGAGCATGGTGGCTCTTTGATTCCGGAGGTGGTGGGGCCATGCTGGGAGCATCCACTCCTGAGACGCAGCCTGGCTAAGAATGCCTCCAAGAAGTGAGGCCAGGTCCCAGGGGTGGATGCTCTGCCCATGAGCCAGGCTGCAGTTTGAATAGCCGCACTTCCTCACTTTCAGGAAGCGCTGCTTCCGATTTTGAATGCAGCCTGGCACAGGGCCCCCACGTTAACTGGAAGGCCATCGGAGGCTCCCTCCGCACCTGCCGCTGCCCTGCCCCGTGCCCACAGCAGCAGCCCCAGCGCCGTCGCGTTCCCCAGCACACCCACCCCAAACATCAGTGCCAAATCCAGCAGACCCTCCTCACCCGACGGCAGCAGCGGGTGGCATAAATGCCAGCGGGCCGGATTGAGGACCCTGGGTGCCGTATCCGGCCCGTGGGCCGTAGTTTGGGGGCCTTAAGCTAAACTGTGTGTATGCTGCATTTAGCAGATAGCATCAGAAGTAAGCATCAGAAGTATTCAGAATTCTGTAATTCAGAATTATTAAATTTTTAATACAATGACATCCCAGTTAAGAAAAAAGCATGCAATATTTGCTATATATTTTTAAAATTTCAAGAAGGATCTCTGTGATTAAGCAGTTGCAGGCAATTTGTCAGTGACATACAAGAATGTAGATTGTGACTGTTAATTAAGGTGTTAGCTTTAATCACCCCCCAAAATTATGTAAATATACTTTCTAAGTAATTATTTTAATATCAAATATTTGGACTGAGGCAATTATTTTGGACACAATTTGCTGGTTTTAATGTATACTAGAATGCATATATCGGGATACCGGTAATTAGTGCATGCTTTTACTAAAGTTGTCTTTTCTATCCCCTTCCTCTTAGTATAATGAAGGTAACATTGTATATAATTCAAAAAGTTTCCTCTCTGAAAGTATATAAACTAAATATCTATTGAAGCATTGGATTCATTGGAGATTCAGGACAAAAAGCTAAGCATTCCAGTCATTTTTTAAAAAAGTTTAAAAAATACTTAATGCCAAAAAACACACAAAAAGTCCAAACAAGGGTGACTTGAAGGACACTGTGATGTTCTGAAGAGATTATCAGATTATCAGCTCACTTTCCTGGTTAGGGACAAGCTTTTTTTATTTTGCATTACTCTCCCTGCCTCTGTTATTTAAAGCAGGCCTCCGTCATTCTTGACAGACTTGGCGCTTGTATCATGCTTGGCGCTGCATATGCTGCATGCAAAGCACGGAAGCCTGGGTTGGACTGTTATGGAGGATAGGCTGTTACCCAAGCAGCAAATCCCCCTCTCCACGCCACTGAATTAGTCCAATGGAAAGGCAGAGCCAATACGATTGGATCTCTGTTATTTAACAGTGTTCATAATGACACATAATATACTGCCAGCTTATACCCTGATTTAGGCAGTTAAACCAGCTTAAGCTCTGGGATAAGTCCTGTGCTGACTTGAGGATGTCACAAAAGAGCCGTAAGGCACTTCTGCCCCACTCCTGGGGAGGGGGTTTGCCAATTATACAAGCATTCGCCAACATCCTCACACCACCATGGGAATATATGCCAAATGAGTTAGTTCAGCCTAAATTGGTTAGGATTGCACCTTGATTGGTCTTCCACAAAGCCATCACCTGTTTTCTTGAGTGCAGGATCTGGTTGAGCTGTCCTGACAGCAAGACCGGTGTGACTTAAGCAATCCAGCCCTGGCTTAGGAGCTGCACGGTGGCTGTATTGGTGCTGACATGTTGGACAGGGTAACAGCCTTACCCTACTGGCCTTGTGCTGACCTGGGGGTGTCACGAAAGTGTCATAAGACACCTCTGTTCCACTTGTGGGAAAGCGTTAGGCCAGAGCACAGGCAGGAGCTTGCTTCCCTACATCACCACAGGAACAGGATCACCAATGAGTTGTGTCTGCCAAGGTTAGGATTGCACCCTTAGATACCTACTTGGAACACTAATTTTTGACCTTTAAGCTTTCATTCATCCCCTGAGCTACCTGAAGCGACCTATTGCAGAGGATTTTTGGCTATTTTTTCCAGTGCGTATCAGTGCTAGACAGAGTGCTGATTATGTCCATTCAGCCTCACGGTTGCCTCCCATACTCTAAGAATTCACATTAAAACGCATTCTGTACTCCTGTCAGTCTGTCCACAACACAGGAAGATTTCCAGTTTCATGTAAGCCCTATTTTAGGAAAGCTTTTTCTTCATTACTAATCATATTATTGAAGAACCCATAAAATTCCCTGAAATGCAGTTTGAAAACAACTAGCATAGCAAGTGCTAGAGTTTCTGATTGCCTTATGCTGATCTCATAGGTGGATTGGAGAGAGTTGGTGTATATCTGCTCACATCCCCATAGTCCATACTTACTTGCAGGTTTCAACATTCTCTGTTTAAATGTCCATGTTGTTGATGGGAGCAATTTAAGGCCTGCAATGACTGCACAGGTGAAATGGCAAGATGTGCCCTTCAGACCCACAAATATGTGAGTTTTTGTACTTGCCCAGTTCATTTCCTTCCATTTAGTGCACAAGCACCAGGCAAAAACAACAGATGTTGGTACCTGGACATGGTGGGAGTAACCAGATTCTTCATAGTGTCCTTTCTGATGCCTTGACAGTTCTAAATCACTAGCAAATTATACTATGTGGGAGCTTCCCATTTCATTGCCTTAGAAGAGTTGAAATGTACTTCTGTTGTGTTCACATAAACCAAAGCCTAAAAAGTTTCTATAAACCAGACCTCATAACTGATTTATAAACTGACTAAGGTACACTCACATACACCAAAGTGTCAGATGCTGATGAATACTTGGACGCTTTTTCACATAAATGAATTGCTGACTATTGCTGCTTATCAGCCCTGATTTAATAGCAACTGGTATAGTGCTATCTCATTACCATAGGTTCATTACTTTAACCAGATATTATATACCACATTAACTAGTAATTAAAATTAAGCTGCACTTGTCAAGCAAATGAACAAATGTATCATCCTCAGTTCTTGTCATTGTTTGCATTCAAATCCCGTTACTTCACAAATGATCTCATTCATTGTTGCAAATTAAAATGTGGCGGCCTCTTGTTGTGTTTCTAAGTTTGAAATATATGTACAGAAGCAGAAAACTACCCATATGGCACTATCTTTGAACTGTAATTTCCATTGTAGACAAAAGCAAGTATTGTATATGCTTGTCTATGCTACTTTCTTTTGAGGCTTAGTTTCTGGACTTTCTTTTTTATCTCCCTTGCTCTAGTAAGAATCTTAATTGGAGCTACTGAAGTGTGAGTGAATTAGAACTGGCTAAGAAACTGAGTTATGAATCAGAAAGAACCTTGTTTTAAATCTCACCTCTGCTGTGAACTTGCAGGGTCACTTTAAACAATGTGTTCTCTCACTCTTGCTGTCTCTAGCTCGCTGCCCCCCCTTCCAGCTTCCTCTCCCCAATTATGAAGGAATAATAATGCTGGCATAACATGGCAATCCTGCAAGATACTGTATACAAAGCATTTTAAGCATTCTGACAGTGCGATCCAAACAAGTGCTGGAGCAGACAGGCTGATGAGCCTGTATTATATCTAGTGCTTAGTTGGGGGTGCTACTACAGGGCAAAGGGAAACCCCTGTAGCAGCTGCAGTGGGTCTACTCAGTTCCACACTGCCTCTGGAAGCAACACAGAGCCGAGCAGATGGGAGCAGCCAAAGGCAAAGGATCTGGCATATTACCCGGGCCCAGCTCTATCTACCATTCCCCAACAACCCATGTCTGGAACACCTCCTCTCTGCCCCCTTCAGACCTCCACATCTGCCACGCTTGGCCAGCATCAAGGTCCTGCTTTATGCCTCTGCAGTGGCTGGATGAAGTCAGTTTGCAGCCAGGGTGGTGCAGATGTGCTTCACAGAACATTTGCAATCGTCCCAGGCTAGCGCAAAGGCACTGGCCCAAAGCAATCTAAGGATTGCTAACTAATTTTGCATAAAGTAATTAAGTTTCAAATCCTGAGTAGAAACTCTCTTTTTCTAATGGCCGTATTGACATTTTTTCCCTATCAGTACAGAGTACAGTATTTAATTTGCATTTGTCCCACAGAGTACATGTGAGACTTTGGTGGAATTAGGGCATAATCCTAACCCTTTTCCAGAATAGACAATGCAGTTCTGAGGTAAGGGAAGAAACATTCCTTTATCTTGAGGATGTCTTTGTGACTGCCTCCCAACTGCAGAATGGAGCACGTGCCCCATTGGCACAGCCGTGTCAAAGCTGGAAAGTTGGTTTGGGCCATAGAGCTTACACCATACATGTGACTGCTGCTGAAGGTGGCAGCCACGTGTCTTTTACCCTCAAGACTTTTTCCATTAGCCCCCATGCATAAGTAGTAAAGCTTACCATTATTTGTCATCACATTATTAAGTTTCCTTGCCCCCCACTCCATAACATTGGTTGCCACTAGAAGAGAGGCAGGGAAAAATTATTTAGTTGGAATTTGGGTAAATTTAAATATATGTAATGGAGGGGAAAGAAAATGTACATACTCATGGCTATACTCTATTGTGGTAGCCATACCTGTATTGCCTCTTCAACACAGTAGGAAGTGGGTGGAAGAGTTAAGAATAATTGCATAGTTGGTGTTTGTGGAAGTACTATCTATTGGGAAATTTTCACGGAGAGGAGGTGGGTAGGCAGCAAGCAAGACACTGAGACAGCATCAGTCAGTTTCAGGCTGGAAGCTCCATTGGACCCGATTGGATTGGATCTGAGGATCCTATATCATGATCGTCTTGGATCCTATTCGATGATCGTCTTGGATCCTATTCGATGATCCTATTAGATCCTGATGTCAGGAACTTGCCCAGCTTTTATTCAGTAAAAGATTGTTTACCAGATCAATATGATGCAAAGTATGATGCAGGGTATGATGTACAATTATGATGCAAACATGATGCAGAATATGGGGTACAGCATGGTGTAGAGTACAGTACATTGCTACATGACCATATTGCTACATGACATTGTATAGTGACAGGTTTAAGCAATCAGAGAGATAGCTAGCGTATGTTCTTATGATGAATCTTAATTGACATACGAAGTGGTATGTTTTATAAATACTCCTTGATATCAGTTCATACAGTTCTTTGCATACTTTGTACACAACTACAAAATTTTGTGTGCCTTTGTTCCAATTTTGCTAAGTTGACAGCATGGATTTTTCACATGCTTTAACTCTTTGGCTGCAGATGTATTTTGCTGACCCTTATTGTTACATCCCTGCTACATCCCACCGTTTTCTGTTTTAAAGACACTTCAGATTTTGTATTGTGATTCTTAAAGTTGAAATAACATATAACTAAAATACTAATAAACAAAACAGCTAGCATTACACATTTGACTTCATGAAATAATCTATTATGAAAATTATTAATAACATTTAAAATAACTTCACTTTTAACTTTAGGCAATGGGAGATGGGAAAATAAGAGACTTAGGGCACAATTCAGAGCAACTACGGGGAGTCCTTGCTCCGGTGTAAGAACAATTTGCTCTGGATTGCAATATGTATTTCCCATAGGTTTTCATTAGGTGGTACAGTAACTACGGGTACACATAATGTCTCTTATGTGCTCCCGTAGTTACTCTGGATTTGGGGGTAAGAGCACAATCCTAAACATGTCTACTCAGATGTAAGCCCCATTGTGTTCAATGGGTTTTACTCCCAGGAAAGTGTCTTTAGGATTGCAGCCTAAGACAATAGACTTCATTATGAAAAATACTAGCTAATTAAATATAAGGCATAAGTACTTTTAAGAAACTATTTGGACAAAACATTTTTTAACTAGAACGGTTTTGATTGAACACTTAATTTTAAACAAAGCATAATACACTTTTAGGCATAGAGTTAAGGCAGAGATAAGATGAAGGCAACTTGAAGCAGAAATGTTCAACAAAAGAAGAGCTTTAGTTCTTTGAAGGTTAGCTGTTGGTAGTTAGATACAATATTTGATGGAAAAACATGCAGTCAAAGTCGTAAGCGCATCTCTGGATTTTTAGAGGAAAGTTCTTTCTTTACATTCTGTTGACTGGTTAGCATTTTCTTGGAAACAAGCTTCATAAAATTCATAGAATAAGGTGATTCTGTAAATGGGAACAGAACTGGCAACACACACAAAAACGTAAAATACAAGGTTAATAATATGACATTTTGCTGCTTATAAACACAAACTTAAAACATAACTTGAAAGAAAAAGAAAAAAACTCTTGGAAAAAGAGGGAAGGGGCAGATATTCTCTTCCCCCCATTTTTAATTGTTTAAAAAATGAGATATGAAATATATGAAAAAACAGTTGGCAAAAAGGATTTTGTGACCCTCTTTTGCAAAGGGCATGTAGAGAGAAAATGTTATTAGTCTGATGTTAAGACAACGTAAAAGAAAATACACTAACAAAATATTTGCAAAAACAAAAACAAGCTGTGAATAAAACACTATAGAACTTGTTTGCTAAAGGCTGTAAAAATGTGTTATGTTAAAAGAGACAAAACTTATGAGATCAAAATATTTTAAGCAGAGGTTTTGCATTGGATACCTGTGAAAAAATAAAGGGATTAAACAATAGCTGAACTTTTTTGCTTGCTTGAATCCTGTTTTGGGGCCGTATGTAGCCCATACTCATGGGGGACGATTGCGAAGTATTATGAGATTTCCGAGAGTCCAGTTATTTTTTAAGAGTCCAGAGTCATTTTTTTTAGAGATGGCAAGGACGCCTTTTGTTTTTGCTGGAGAGTGAGAGAGTACAATGCCGACTTCTTCCAGTGGGAGGGCTTCTTTCACTTGCGGTGTTATGATCTGTACTTTTTTTGGTAAATGAAAGGCTAGTTCTTTTTGAATTATTAAATCAGTCTTAGCGCTTTTTGTGATGTTAGATTTGCCTGGTCTTTTGATTGTTTGTTTTGGTTCTAAAGTCAGGACCTGTCTTGATTCTAGTTCAGAGCCCCATACAGAGTTGGTTGGCAAAGTTAGCAATCAGTCATGTAATTCTTTTCTTGAACTATAACTTAGTTAGTGGAGTGAAAGGAGTGAAAGCACCCACTTGAAAGGGTGCTTCTTCCCCTGTTAGCAGGGTAAGATGAAGAATAACCGTGCTATATAACCATGCTAGTGGAAGAACATGGCTAAAGTAATAAAAAGGAACTCTGGAGAAATTCCCTAATCTCATAAGGTTGTCACTTGAGACATTGTGGCAGAAATTAATTTCAGCCAAATTGGTTATAGTTTGGGTTACAACTTTACAGGGTTTAATTTTAGTACTTTGCTAGATTCATAAACCTAGTTTCAGCGTCAGTGCACAGGAACAAAGACAAATCAGAGTGTCCTTGAACTTGTGCAGAGTGCCTTTTCCAGTCACTATCAACAAACAGTGCAAAGCACAGCCACAAAACATTCCCACAGACAGAACTCTGATACTAGAAGGGGGAAACATCCACTCCTGGGCTGTGACTCTGGGAAAGTTGTGGGAATTCTGTGACTCCTGGCATTTGCTCATATAAAGTAATTACAAGGCAGACAGTTAGGATTGAGTGACATCTAATCCCTTTTCTGTACAGGCACAAAAAAATGCTAATAGCTTCTAAGCGCTGTTGCCAGGGGTGTCACTAGGATTCATGTCACCCGGTGCGGGAGGCCAACGCATCACCCCCATGCCGTAAGAGGGGCAACAACCTGTATGGTGGGTATGGTTAGGTGCCATTGCCCTGCCTCCATTTGTTTTATGGCCACACGTTTTGAAAGACTAAAGATATTTCAAAGTGGTTTGATTCACTGCATTCTGCTGTAAATTACGCATCCAACAGTATATAACATGATGGAATTATTCCTAAAAACCATGATTTTTAGCCATTTCGTTTACTAGTGGTGTCACCCCCTCAAGGGTACCACCTTTCAAACAACTTATTTCAGTGGTGCTCAAACCATCTAGATTGGGACCCACTTTGTTGAGGGACAACCTGCTCAGGATCCGCTAAAAGTGATGCCATGGCTGGAAGTGACATCTTCAAGCAAATTAAAACAAATAAATAATTGTAAATACTTTAAAGTTAATCAAATAAATAACCTCAAACCCCCGCCCCCACTCAAAAAAAAATTCAGTAAGATTTTCAACACCCAGTTCAATTTTTAAGTTCCTTCCTTTCATGCTGCATCTGCAGTCCATACTGCACACTGTCCCTGACATTTTCAAAAAAGAAAAGGATTTGGGGAATTCTAGTCTCACATCCTATGTCATTTTGTGTGTCCCTCTCCTGCATATACACAAGTCCTAGAACATGTCATTTAACTTTAGCTTGTAAATTGTTTCTGTGTATACAACTCCAAGATAAACTGTTTTTTAATAAATTCTTTAGTTCTAAATTATTCTATCCTTTAAGAGACCAATCATATGTGTTTCTACTCAAAAGTAAGTCATGTTATAGTCCATGGGGTTTACTCACCAGTAGGTGTGGATAGGTTTGCAGCCTTAAGTTTGTCCCTCTTTGGCTGCAATCCTAATCCCCAGTTAGGCTGGTTTAAGCCCTGGCACAAGCTCCATCACAAAGAACGCTTCTCCTTGGGAAGGGTTAGGCCAAACTTGGGAAGGGCAATGGACAAACATGCACTTGCTTCCCTACATTAGGCAAAGGAATGGGAAGACTGATAAGTTGTGCCAGCCTAGGTAAGGATTGCACCCTTTGTGGCTGTTCTGTGAGTGCCTTTCAGATTCTGTAACTGTTGTGGATGAGGTTGGGATTACTGTTTCTGACATTTTAAAAATATTTTATTTTATCTGTAGAAATCCTCACATTGTGCTGAACATCGACCTTGCTCCTACAATTCTAGATATTGCAGGCCTGGATATTCCACCAGACATGGATGGGAAATCCATTTTAAAATTACTGGACTCTGAAAGACCAGTCAATAGGTAAGAATGGAAACAGCACTGAGCATAGTGCCACATTTCATACACAGTGAAAGTACTTCAGGGAAAAGGCAGCAAGCTGAACAAATAGGATGATGCTTCCAGGAAAGAAATTAAAAGGCTTTCTGGCATGTTTGACCTTTTATCTTTCAATCTGTGTGGAAGAATACTGCCATAGCATTGTTTAAATATTTTGAAAACTAGAGATGGCGTAGTTTAATACTTGTGTGTGTGTGTCTGTGTGTCTGTGGTGTTTGGGAAAGAGATTGTATTCATAAATTTCCTTCTTAATGATTTAATAATGATACATTTTTTAAATTCTATTTTGAGTTGCTAACAAATAATTACAAATACAGTGCTGCCTTCGCGTAACATACGCCTCATGTAATGTATGTTCCATGTACCAAACAAAAATTTTTCTAGGATTCTGTTTCACATAAGAAACTGTGCTTCACATAACAAACACACTCGTTGGCAGTTCGGACAGAGGCGCTGCCCGGAAGCCCTTTTAAAAAGCATCAGGGCTGCCTAGCAACTCTTCCACACTCTTCCTCCTGTGGCCGGGCGTCTGCTGGGAGAGAAGAGCAGTGGAGAAGAGGGAAGCAGCTCAGGGCTAGCCAGAAGGGAGCAGGGGAGAGCGCTCAGCATGAAGAGGAGGAGAAAGTGGGGAGACACTTGGAAAGTGTCTTTGATTGCAGCCTCCTAACCATGTCTACCCAGAAGTAAGCCTCATTGTGTTAAATGGGGCTTACTCCCAGGAAAGTGTCTTTAGGACTGCAGCTTAAGTAGACTTCATAGGATGGTGCACATTGAATGCATGTTTTGAATTCAATTACAGTGTTTTGTCATCATTTTTACATCCAGTTAATATTTTTATATGAATATTTTTGGGGTTGTGGAACCAATCGTCTGAGTTTCCATTATTTCCTATGGGAAAATCCGCTTCACGTAAAGAACATTTCATGTAACAAACATGCCTCCAGAACGAATTAAATTTGTTACGTGAGGTGCCACTGTACTACAAGGTGGCAGTGGCAGCCAAACCACTGGAGTCAAGTCAGTCTTTCAAAGCTGCAGGTCTCAGACTCCAAAGTGCAGACCATCATCTGCCTTCCATAACCTATCTGCACCCAGATGGCACTAACAACTAAAGGGCAAGGAGAGATCAGAAGCCACATGGTTATGTCCTTAGATCAGCTGTTCCCAAACTTGTTGGGAGTTTGGGTACTGGGGTAAGACATTGAGAGGGAAATGGAAGGCGGCAACACAGTCCCCAGGATCACACAAGTGCTGGGCTGATGGGGCTAAAATTATCATTTGACTCACCAGCCTCCAGAGGGTGCAGGCAGCCTTCTGTGGGGCTCCCCATGCCTTAAAAAGTACAAAAATTGTCTTTGCAACCCTCTTCTGGTTTTGCAACTGTGCAATTTCAAAAAGGCAAAATGTGCCTAGTTATCACTTCTGGTTTGTGATTGTGTGTGATCACAATTTTTACATGTTTTAAGGCAACTAAAACTAGTTTTTAAGGCAAACTAAATGTTTATTAACATTTATTTTTTAAAAAAAAATTAATAGAGCTCACAAGTAATTACTGTAATTCGCCCAAATAAAAGATGTGATCAATTAGAGAATCTATGCACATATGCAAGTAAATTGAATGCACTGAAGGAAAAGAAATAATTTGACAAATGAAGGAAAGGATTTGGGGGAAGTGGGGGAACCCTGCTCTTTTGTCTGACGCTTTAAGTCATGGAAAGAAGTGGAAAGGATTTAAAGTGGGACAAGAGTGAGAAAGAGTTTGAATACAAATATGACCACTTGTCAAATCCTGTGTCTGCTGAGTCAGGGCTCTAGGGCTTAGTTCATGTCTCATGTTCAGCGTTTTTCCCTCCAGGTTCCATGTGAAAAAGAAGATGAAAGTCTGGAGGGACTCATTCTTGGTGGAGAGAGGGTAAGTGTTACTTACAGTGTCCTGGCCTTCTAAAGGAGGAGGTCACCAGATCGATGCAGCCAAAGCAACTTTTGCCAAAGAAGGTTGCTGCTGTGAAATTATGTGCTTCCCTCAGCAAAAGCATTTCTTTGCCCCATTGTGAAATGGCTTATTAATGAAAAAGGCAGAATGTGCTTCCTTTATTAATACTTTATTCTTCAGCATTGTTTAAAATTTTCATTGCTATACCTTAACAGATATCTCTCCTGCTATACCCATTTGGAATGCGTACAATCTAAATTTTTGCGCTCTGCTTTCCAAGTGGCAAGCTACGCCTCAAGTAGTAGCTTACGCCTGGAATCTGGATTAATTAAAGTGGAAGGTGTTGTACTTCTCCGTTCTATTTTCCATTGGATAAAACTTCAACATTTAAGAGAGGGTCTCGCCCCGTTGGTTTTGAGTGATAAATTCCAATCTTCCTGGCTAAAGTTGATTCTTCTTAAATTAGGTCATCTGGGATTTGCCCCTGGGATTTGCCCCTGTGTTAACTCTAAGCATGGACCAAGCAAGAGAAATTATCAAATAGAAGATCTATGATACCGAAAGGCAAAATGATTTAAGCTTTTGCCCAAACTTTATTGCCTCGGATGATAGTAAATATTTGATCAAACCTTCAGCCTTTTTAACAGTCCTAGAGGCTCCTTCCCATAGAAGAGCCTTTTTCTTGGCCAGATGGGGTTTACTTCCCTCAGCGATCCTCGAGGGCAAATTCAAAGGAATTCCAACTTCTGACAGACTCTGTCCCTATAGTACTGGAGAAATTGAATCTTTGGACCATGTTTTGTTGTCCTGTCAATTCTATAGTGGTATTCGTGAGTACTTTATTCAACCTTTAATTTGGTCCTTTCAGCCTTCAGGAGTTAGTGAACTAGTCAGATGCCCATTGGCTGGTACAAATGACTCTTTGACTGGATCTTGTGCCAGCTTTTTAGCAGCTGCAATAAAAATTCGCAAATTATTGATTACACAGGAGTCTAACCATAATTTTAAATGACTTGGGCCTAATGTAATGGCTGCATTTTATAGGTATACAATTTTATGTATACAATTGATAACAAATGACATGGCATGTTATGATACACTTATGTACTTGATGTTTTTATTTATGCTGTTTGATCTTTGATCGTAAATAAAATAACTAACTAACTAACCTTAACAGATATAATTTAAGGTAATTAAATTGTAATTTAATTTCATGAATTAAGCAGTTCCTTTTTAAAAAATTTTTTTAAAGCAATTCCTTTTTTAAAAATTAAAAGCAGTTTTAATTTCATGAATTAAGCACTGCTTTCATGAATTAAGCAGTTCCTTTTCCTCTTTTATAAAATTGGCACTTCATGAGAACTTACTGTAAGAACAGTACTGCCAAGATCAGAGATTCACCCAATTTCACTTCCTGTGCCCCATTGTGATCCTCAGATGCTTCTGAGAAGTTCACAAGCAGGACCTTGAAGGCAACAAAGCTCCCCCATGGTAGTCACCCAGGACCCTGTAATTTAGGAATACAAAACCTCTGGATCTGGAGGTTCAGTTCTGCCTTTGTTTCTAATACGATCCATCTTTCACACATTTAACTAATCCACTTGTAAGTTATCTGCTTAATTAATAAAAAATAGGGTGCAATTTTGAGGGAGGGATGAACCAATGCAAGTCACTGTGCCAGCCTGGAAATGACACAAAGTGATGTAAAGCAGTTTTGTGCCACTCAGAGGAGAGATGAGCTGCCACATGGATGTGCACCAGCCTCCCACTCTGTTGCAGTCAACAAGAAAGAATAGATTTGGATTGGCTGAGTATGACTGACATGGAGTTCTGGGGTGGGGTGGGGAGGGCAGGGAGGAGGCAGGAAGACTATGTTCTGGGTTAGAGGGAGCAAGTGGAAGGGAAGCAGGAGGCAAGATTAGGATCCGACACTTATGCCAGATCCAAACTATGTCTCCTGGCAGCCTGCACCAACCTTGGGCCGCTCAGATTTAAGCCTTAATGTGGCACATTTCAGAGTAGCCCCATTGGAGCTGCAGTGGCTCTCACCAGGGTAAGGAGAAGCAATTCCCCCTGCCCCTTGCTGAGTCACTAAGGGTGCAATCCTATCCTAGGCTGGCACAACTCATCAGTCTTCCTATTCCCATGGTGATGTAAGGAAGCAAGCGCATGTCTGGGTACTGGCCTAACCCTTCCCCAAGAATGATGCAGAAGTGTCTTACAGCACTTTGGTGACACTCCCTGGCCAGCATGGGACTTGTACTGGGGCTTATGCCAGCCTAACTTAGGGGTTAGGATAGCAGCCTAACAGCCCAATCCAGAGCAACTAATCTGTCCACATAAGAGCCCTTAGGTTGCCCTATCTAACACTAGGTTGGAGCAACTACAAGATGCTCCGGCCCAGTTACTCTGAGGGAGGCTTAGGGCAGAGCAAGGCAAGATAGGGTGCCCTAAGAGAGGTGGACCTGCTCTGCCCTAACTGGGGCAGCCTAAGCAGCTCAGGAGAGGCAAGTTGAGGGCATGTTTAGCATTGCCTAGGGCAGAGCAGTTACTCTGTATCCAGAGCCTGTTTCCAAGGCAGAAATGCCCTCTTCCAGCCCTCAGAGTTATACCACCTCAGGAGCAGGTATAGTAATGAGTAGACCCATAGGGGTCCATGATAAGGCCTGAGTAAGAATGGCAGTGCTGACCAAAAATCTGAGTTCTTGGCCAGCCTAGCTGCAACCCCTTCCTCTCAACCTCAGGATATGGAACAAACTACGGCTGCCCACAAACCTCAGGATACAGCAGGCCACTCCAAGAAGCCCCTTGTATTCACTGTAGAATGTACTGGCATCTCATCAGGGACTCCTTATAAGGCAGGCACCCAGTGGCGTCACCAGACTGGTGCGGCTGGTGTGGGCTGCATTGGGGATGCGCTCCGTATGGGGTGATGTGCCGGAGGAGTTTGACTGTCCTTTGGCAGGCCCCGGGCGTCAGCACACCCATTCAGGCCTGCTCCAAGGCGGAGAATCAGCCGGAAGCTGCCACTTGTCTGAGGAGCTGGCCTGAACGGCCATCTGAGATGCACTGCGCAGAAACACACTGAGCATGCCGAACAGCTTCAGAGGAGACTTCCTTAGAGCAGAGAAAGTCCGCGCCTCTGCACAGCCATTCGGCCTCACTCAGGAGGCGGAGCGGCAGCCGAATGGCTTCAGAAAGAGTACTGCACAGGCACCAACTCTGACGCCTGCACAGTCTCCCCCGAAGCCAAAAGGCTTCAGAAAGGTACTGCGCAGGTGTCAGAGATGGTGCCTGCGCAGTACTCTTTCTGAAGCCAGTTGGCTTCAGAAACAACTGCGCAGGCGCCAACTTTAGTGACTGTGCAGTCCAGGTGGGGGGGGCGCGCATCCCAGGGATGACGCACAGACTTCCGCGCCAGGTGATGTGCAGAGTCATGTCACCACTGTAGGCACCACAGCTGTTCCTTGTTCAGTGTGATCTGAGGGGTGTCTCCTCAGGAGCAAGTCTTCCCCTTGTGTCAATTACTTAGCATGCTCTGGAGCAGTTAGGGCAGCCCAGGCTTCCTGACTCTCTGGATTCAGCATAACTTTCTGCTCTGGATACAGAATAGTTAGGAGAGTGCAGTTAGGTCAGAGCAGGCTGAATTTGCTCTGGATTGCAGCCTAAGTGCCTGAATCTTCTGTTGGGTACAGCACAGGCATAGGCTTGCCTGTTCCAGACAAGTTAGGATGGGGCTGCCCCAATTTCATTCCTAATTTATGAAATAACCAACTAGCTCAGTGGCCATGCATTGCCTGCAGCAATGTTCCTTTCCTTTCCATCTCTGAGAAGGACTCTGCTTGAAACCCAGTCACTGTAGACAATATTGAGTTAATGGACCAGTTATCTGACTCAATATAGGGCTGCTTGTCATGAACGTATAGTGACTCATGCTTTCTCTGTGTGTGTGGACATGTACTGCGATTTCTTAGAAACACTGAAAGAAAAATCCACAGTGGCACTAAGCAGAGAATTCAAGTTTCTGAGCGTTTTATTTTCATTTTGTTTTTTTTTTTAAAGATTGCATTTCTATCAAGGCTGAAAATTGGGAGAGCACATGTTCTATTAAAATCTAAAAAGCTCTATGCTCCTTCCATTTTCTATACCTTTTCCTTTTCATGACTGGAAATTACCCTATACAATGTTTTTAAATCCTGCCCAATATATTATGCATAATATATTATGCGCAATTAAGAGATGGTGTGCAACAGAATTAATTTGCAGACTTCAGACAGCTAAGAGAATTCAGGATTATGAACCCGATTTGATCTGCACAGAAAACCACAATTTCACTCTTTTGAAATCACAGTAAACTGTTTTAATTGGAAGTTCTTTGTGAAGCTGGGCTAATAAGGGGAAGATGGATAGTTGGGAGAAAGAGAGCACCAGCCCTTTACGTATTTCTGATCCAAAAAATGTGATGAAGTTTAATCTGCATCAGTGCCACCAAACACAACTTTTTAATGATATGTCTGATTTTGAATAAGAAAAACAGGAAATGAAGTGGAAATAATATCACAATTTATATTGGATGTGATATTGACTACCCTCCCTCTTCATAATGATTTGAGGATGTATCGAAAAACTACCGGTGAGACTACAAAGTTAATATAAATGTATGTTTTCTTCCCTTTTCAGTAAACTGTTGCACAAGAGGGAGAATGAGAAAATGGATGCCCAGGAGGAAAACTTCCTACCCAAATATCAACGAGTGAAAGATCTGTGTCAGCGAGCTGAGTATCAAAGTGCTTGCGAACAGCTTGGGCAGGTGAGGAACTGTTTAGATCTCAGTACAGAATACAGAAATATTCTTCCTCATGAATTTGAGGCTCACAGAGCTTTAAAATACTGATTGTGCCCTTTTCTTTGTTCAGTTTTGTTGTGTGTGGGCAGAATGATATACTGTAGTCTGAGCCTGGTCTGCTGCTGCTCTTCTGACAGTCACTGCCAGTGTACTGATACCAGGAAGGCAAACCTTCCCCAGAATTCCATTTAAAGCAAACAAAATAATTATTTCTGAGTTTCAGTTCAATCATCCTTTTTATTCTGTTCTTTTTCAGAAATGTTATTGGAAGTAGGGCAGAAATGCTATTGGAAGTTATTGGAAGTAGGGCTGTGGGTGGCACAAGCAGTTAAGATGCTGTGCCTGTTAACCAGCAGGCCAGGATTCGAGACCCGGGTCGGCCCCACAAGACAGGGTGAGCTCCTGTCCTTAGCCCAGCTCTGCGACGCCAGCTGGATCCAATCGTATTGGCTCTGCCTTTCCATTGGACTAATTCAGTGGCATGGAGAGGGGGGATTTGCTGCTTGGTTAACAGCCTATCCTCCATAACAGTCCAACCCAGGCTTTTGTGCTTCGCATGCAGTGTATGCAATGCCAAGCCCGATACCGTAGTCTTTCAAGACTGATGGAGGCCTGCTTTTTTATTGGAAGTAGTGTGTACAGATGACTGTTGTCAGTTTTTTAAAGAGATGTTACATGAATCCAAAACTTTCAAATACTAATATAAATTCCTAATGCAAAACCTAGGGAGCTACTGTGTTCAGTGAAAAGTATTCCAGTAGTTAACAGGAAGAGCTTGACAAAGATCCATGTAGCCCAGTCCTGATTTCCACAGTAGGCAATCATATGGGGACAGAAACCAGTGATGCCATTCTCCTGTCACTGCTGCCACTAAGCCTGGAGGTTGCAGACAGCCATCATGACTGATAACTGTTGGCAGATTGCTTCTCCATTAATTTATTTAATCCACCACCACAACTTGCATTGATGTATTCTCTAAATTAATGATATGCTCTCTGAAGAGGTACCTTTTTTATGTGCTATCTTTATTTCTAGAAAAAAGCACTGACTATATCTTTTATTTAATGAAAAGGCCTCAAATGTTCCTCATAAGACAGAGCAAAGTTTGTTTCCTTTTTATGTCTCCCTTGAAAAATAATTTCTACTGCTTTTTATGGCATAACTAAAACTTAAGATGCCAAAAAGCAGCTTCATCATGTCCAGGTTTCTCCTTGTTTCCACCGTTACAGTCTAGTGCTGCATCATGATATGATATGATGATTGGCTATTGCCTGGTTGGAATAGGGAATGTCAGTGTGATGAAGTGACAGTCATATGAATCAGAGATAACTTGACACATGTGTCATTTTTTGAAGCAGTCCCATATCGCCCATAAGATGACGCCTTATACAGAATCAGAATGCAGGTTCTTGTCTCTTGTCTCCCAGTATTGTCTCTTCTGTATTATCACAACTGTATGATCACAACTTTCCAAGGTCCCTGGCTGATATCTTCTCCACCATCTCTTCTCACAGCCACTCAGCTGTGGCTGCTGTGTAGTTCCACCCTTGAAGTTTTATCATTCTTGAGCTCTTCAGCTGGAATAAGGACATGTTTTTCCCACAGAAAGTAGAACAAAGTAGGTTACGTATGCCCCACTTTTTTAATTATTACAGGCCATGTACATCTACATCCTGCCATCCTGTATTAGGTACCCCGTCTTTTTCCATCCTTTTTCTTCTGAGGGTAATATAAAAACATTTCTGCTATATCTGTGGAATGTGCATAGTGCACTGGGCAACAATGCAATTGCACAGTTAAAGCTATTACTTTAACAGTTTTACTTTTTTAAAAAAAGGAAAAATGATAAACACACTATGATCTGCATGTTTGGATGTCAAGTATTGGGCGACTTCTTTGGGCACCAGCAAGAATTGGTTTGGGAACAGCAGGATGGGTTGAAATTGAGCAGAAGGAATCAAGAGATTCTAGCAATCAAGATGATGAGAGTCGGAACTGATTTATAAATACCCTCTCCTACATATCCGTTAATCTTGTATCCGTTGCTCTGTCTAGACAAGAAATGTCTCTGCAGAAAAAAAAATGTGGAACTGGGAACCAATATTCTTCCTATGTATTGTATAGCTAAGCTATTATTCTCTTTTCAGAAAATTGTACCATAGTTCTTTAAAAACACATATTACATTATTATCTTGTTTAATGCCACCAAGAAGTGCACTCTTGTACAATCTGTTTTGTACGTTGTGTTTCTAGATGTGTATACCACATGAAGCTGCTTTATCCTGAGTCAGACCATTTGTCTGTATTGTCAAGTATTCTCATGGGCGGAAGCAAAATGTGACATATGGCATGTCTTTCCCTTGAATTGTAAAACAAAAAGCAAAAAAAAAATCAAATCTTCTAGGAACAATGCAGTTTTGAGCGTAGGATTTCATGGAGTGGGCTTGTTCAATCCTTTGGGCTCTAGCTCTTTTTCCACCCAAAATTCTTTCTTCAGCAGCTTTTCTACCATCAGTTTTTAACAATTACAGACATCATTCTATATCTATAGCTCTTGTATCCACGGTTTCAATTATCCACAGCTCAGAGAGCTCTTAGGTCGTGCAAATGATTTATCATTTATTGATTACAGCCCTCCATTCCTGGATAGTACTCAGGATTTTAGGTGGTGAGTGGGCATCTATTTTTTTCAGATAGTCAATTATGTCAGGTACTGGTGTGCAAAATTAAAAGATAAGTATAGAGAAACATCAAAGACCCATAAATGTGAGTTTGGACTAACTGCTGACTCAGGGTGGGCAATGCCCTTCCCAGTCCTACTCTAGCTGTGGCCCCTTCTCCTGTCTGTCTCTATGCTGTCTGCAAATGCCAACAGAAAACAGGAAGGACTCATGGGGAGCAAGTTGGCAAACAATGTGGTACTAAGCATGATTTAGCCCTCCAACCTCTTTCCTGTTAGCTCTTCCTGCTTCCTTTTAGCATTTGCAGGCAGCATAGAGACAGAGGTAGGTGGACTACAATCAAAGATAAGCAATTTGTGCCACAACACTCTTTATTCGCACCATAATCGCCATCACTTTATATGGCACAAGTACATCATGGTTTGCAATGATGTTTATATGTGATTACCATGGGGTAATAATTTCCCACTTCCTTCCACAACTTGGGTTAAAGAAACAACAGGAACAAAGGGCAGGCTGGGACAGGAACAGCACTGGAAAATATTAAGCATATCATTAAGAAGGTCCCCAAATGCTTCAGTGGCAGGGAGAGGTGTAATTCCTCCTCTCCAGTTATCCTCAGCACCACCACCACCATGTAGGAGAGGGTGAGAGAGTAACTTGTCCAAGGTCACCAAGAAAGCTTCATGACCAAGAAGGGATTCGAACCTTGATCTTCAACTCTGACCACTACATATCCTGCCTCTCAAGATGCAACCAAATAAACTCCTGAAATACCTTCTAAGTGCTGTAAACAACTGATAAGAGGGACAGGGGAAAAAAATCACTGAAACAATACTGAATGTGTTTTGCGCAAGCTACTAATTCTCAAGAGTAGTTCTGATCTTATTCTCTCCTCTAATCTTGAAGAATGTTCTCTCTCCAGACTTCTCATTAATTGCCTTGTTAAGAGGGAAAAAACCACTTTTTGTCTGCTGCCTATATGGCTGTTGATTACAGCTGCAGACAATTCCCAGAAAACCACAAGGCAAAAATCAGAAACTTTGCAAGGGTAAATCAAGGAAATTCATCATGAAGTTGATGGCCCAATTCTATGTGGACCTTACATTGCTGGAACTAACATTCTGACAGCGCAGAGTCCTTTACATCCATCACAAAATGCGACATCTGGGCCAACGTCCCAAGTGATGACTGGTCACATTCGTGGATCACCAGCTCCTCAATTACCTCTGGTGCTGTTCAGCGTGGGGCATGGGAAGTAGGGAGGGAGATTAGGAAAGGGTCAGGAAGGGTACTGCCAACACTGATATCTTGTCCTCATTCCTGCCTTTAAAAGCCTTCCTTAATATAGACCCAGGTCCTGCCACTTGCACTTAACATGAGACTTGCAGCCATGTTTCTTCCAGAACTTTTCCAAGTTGTCAAATCACTGATTTGCTACTTAGCCCTCTCAAGCATGTCCTTCCTTGTACCTGGGAACAAATGAATCAATCAACAGTACTTGTGTACCTCTTTTTAACAACAACAAAAAAAGCTAATGGCTCCCTGTTCCAAAAGGGCTCGCAATCTAAAAAGATGCAAAAGAACACCAGCAGAAGCCACTAGAAAAGACATTGCTGGGGTGAGGAAGGCCAGCTACTCTTCCTCAGCTTAATATAAGAAGAACATCAATTTGAAAAAGTGCCTCCTGCCCAGTTAGCAAATTGCCTCCTTGCTCAGCATGCAGTAAATAGAGGGCACCTTTCTGATAAATGTTAAGTCAAAACACTGTAACAGCACAATCCTAACCATGTCTACTCAAAAGTAAGCCCCATTGTGTTCAATGGGTCTTACTCCCAGGAAAGTGTCTTTAGGATTGCAGTCTAAGTCAAATTATTAAGTCAAAACATTAAAACATTTCATTGTAAGCATGTAGAAATCTAGGGGAGTTGCGGGAGTCTGGCAGGTCCCCTAGATCCTAATAATTTGAGAGGCAGATCATTCAGTTGTTTTGACATAATGCCATGCCATTTTATCCAAATAGTGTTGTAAACTGCACTAAGCACATTGACTCAGAAGTATACTGTGTCCAATGAGACTCGTTTCCTATCAAGTGATAGAACTACACTCTAAGACTGTGTGTTAAATGATTGAAACAAGCAGGTAGTCTCTAGGAATAGCAAAATCCTTCCAGAAAGGGTGCAGGGATACTTGTCCCTGATTTGAGACCCAAGTCATGAGTTTGAATTAAGATCTGAATTGCTTCAGTTCTATAACAGCTCTGAAGGGCAATGATGCAAACCATTTGGTGTCGTAGCAGGGATTTGGAAGGAGGTCAAGGTTTCTCAATACAAATACAAATTCCAGTACAAGTTCATTTCCTGATGAATGTGAAAGGCTCACACTTACAGGTCCAACTTAGGGCGCAATCCAGAGTAACTACGGTGAGTCCTTGCTCCGGTGTAAGAACAATTTGCTCTGGATTGCAATATGAATTTCCCATAGGTTTTCACTAGGTGGTGCAGTAACTACGAGTACACGTAATGTCTCTTATGTGCTCCCGTAGTTACTCTGGATTGTAGGGTTAGTTAAACAAAGATTGTTTTTATACATAGACTAGCGAAAAGCGTACCTGCATTGTGGGAGTAAAATTCCCCCGTACACCATCCCCCCAGCCGCAACATCCCCCACGCGCATCAACCCCCCCAAGTGCAACTATCCCCCATGCGCAGCATCCCCATGTGCAACATTTCCCATGCACATAAGTCCCCTATGCTCATCAACCCCAATGCACATCAACCCCCATGCTCAGCAACCTCCATGTGCAACAACCCCCATGCGCAACAACCCCCATGCACATCATCCAACCATGTGCAACAACTCCTATGCACAACAACCCCCATGCGCATCATCACCTCATGCGCAAGAACACCCCATGCACATCAACTCCCAATGCACATCAACCCCCATGCGCATAAGTCTCCTATGCGCACCAACATCCCATGTGCAACAACACCCCATGTGCATCATCATCTCCCCCATGTGCATCATCTCACCCATGAGCATTATCACCCCATGCGCACCCCCCATGCGCAGCATCCTCCCCAGTGCAACCCCTCCCTCCAAACAACACCCCCCAGTGCACCAAGCACCAAATTGGCTGGATGTTGGTCAGTCTTCCATGTTAAGTATAGGACAAAAACGCGTTGCACCCCTTTTAAGCCCCTTAAGGGTTACATTTCTCTACATCGGCTCTTGGTGGGTGTTCATGTGACAGAAAGAAGACCCTCCCCAAATTTCATGCTTCTACATCTGGGGATTGGGGCAGAGAATTCCTCAGTCACCAATTCTTCAATGCCAAGTATAGGGAGGAAAACGTGTTGTGCCCCTTTTCACCCCCTTCCGGTTGGAATTTCCAAAAACTGGTTCTTAGTGCACCCCTCCATCACAGAAGGAACTCCCACCCCAAACTTCTAGGACGAGCAGTTGTATTTCTAGAAAAAAGCACTGTTACTAAGTATAATTTTAATAACCTTGAATATTGCCTTTCTTTGTAGTTTGGTTATAACATGGCCTGATGTTTCTGGAATTATCTTTTTCCACTTTTGCACATCAAAAATTCCAGCTGCCATTAAAAGAATAAACAGTAAATGCTATTATGGATTTAGATGGCTTTTGTCTAGTTACCCAGTAGGGATAGCAGTCCAGTCACTGATGTCAGAAATTACATTAATAATAATTTCACAGAAATATCTTAATTGGGGAACATTAGCAGCAGATGCAATTTTCTGTAGTCTGAAGGATTCTTCAAATTACACATTTTATCATGGTACCTCTGCTGATATGTTTAAATGAGTCTATATTATTGGAAAGGGGGGAACCCTTAAAGTCACATACGAGGAGAAAGCACGCTTTCAGCTAATAACTTTAGCAATTATAAAAAGAAAGAAGAAAGCATTTATGTTTAAAGAAGAGTGGGGGTGTTAATGTAGAGTTCTGAAGTGGAGCAGGACATACAAATTGATGAGAAAGGTAAATTATTTTTTGCTGTTTGGAATATTAGTTTAGATTTCCTCTTGACTGCTTTTCTCTGAACATGACTGGTGCTACAAATATTATTTCACAGACCTGAAAGCTATGAATCAGTGAGTCAGTGGAATGAACCTATATATATATTCTAATTTATAAGTTGCAGCCATCTGACCTTTTTCGCTTGCCCTTATCAGGCCCTGATGTTCTGCTTCCCTTTTTTTGCATAATGCCCTGCTGACTGGTGGAAGTGTCAAAAAATGAATCTATCTATCTATCTATCGACAGTATTTATATACCGCTTTTCAACTAACAAGTTCACAACGCGGTTTACAAAGAAAATGGAAAAATAATAATAGCTAATTAAAAGCGAATGGGTCCCTGTCCCAAAAGGGCTCACAATCTAAAATGCAAAAAGAACACCAGCAGAAGCCACTAGAACAGACATTGCTGGGGTTTGTAGGGCCAGTTACTCTCCCCCTGCTAAATAAAAGAGGAACACCCACTTGAAAGGGTGCCTCTTGCTCAGTTAGCAGGGGTTAACTGCTAGGTCCTATTTGGTGCTATTAGGCTACTAAGGAAATATGCTAGTTTTCTAGAGTTTTTAAACAGATGGCAAAAATGATTACCATATTTCCCGGCTTATTACACCCACCAGACCATGAGACGCACCAAAGTTTAGAGGAGCAAAACAAGAAAAAAAGTATTTTTTTATTTTTATATTTTTGATTTTTACTTTTTTGGCCATAACGTTTGATAGGAAGGAGATATCTCAAAACTGATTTTTGCATTGGATTCTGCTCTTCAATACAAATCCAACGACATATGACATGATGGGGTAAGGTGCTCCAGGATTGGCCCTATCACTTTATAAGACGCACAGACATTTTCCCCCCCTTCGGGGAGAAAAAAGTGCATCTTATAAGCTGGGAAATACGGTAATAACTCAATTTTGAGCTGTCCGGAGCATGGGGCTCTTGGGGCTTCCAAATGTCTGCTGTGGAATCCAACACACCTTAAGCAACTACCATCACCACCACTGCCTGTTGTCCCTTCTCCTGAGTAAGGAAATAAGTCCTGCAATGGGACTACTCAGTTCTGTACCAGCTCTGCACCAGTGCAGAATCAGAGTCCCAAGGCCCAACACAGAGCTCAGGATCCGATGCAGCTAAGATCCACCTGTCCAGCCTCTGTCCCACCTAGCTGCCTCAACTCTTCCTTACCCTCTCACAGATCTTCCTCCACCGCCAAGCCTGCCTTCCTGCCTTCCTCCATTCCTCACTCACCTCTTCACTGCCTGGTTGATCTCTTAAAATGGGTATATAATCAGGAAACTGTTAAAAGTGTTCAAAGTACTGTATGTACAGGTTGCCTGTTGCTTTCTAGTTCTCTTTGGGTACTGGTCTTGCCTACAGAAACTCTAAATAGTATCAACTTTAGAGGCAGTCTCCACATTTATGATCCATAATCAAAAAGGTTAGTCTGACATCACCTTTAGTGTTAGTAGCAGTTCAATATGTTACCATAATTTTTCTTTTAGATTTACAGTATTCACTTGAATCTAACGCACCATCAAATCTAATGCACATGCATACTTACAATCAAAATACCATATTTATTCAAATTAATGCACACCCTGATTTTGGAGACTGAATTTGGCTGGTAAAGGTGAGCATTAGATTCGAGTAAATAAGTATGTAGAAAGACTTTGCTTTTCTACCAAGTCATATACCAAACATTATATTCCATACATTTTTCTGTTACTGGGAGTCTTGTATTACTTTCTGCTTGTATTTTAATATTATTCTACTTTGTAAACCTTTGTTTCAATTTAACTGGTGGAATTTTGATGATAATCTTTTGGAGTTTTTTAACTTTCTCTCAGACATACTAGATGTTCTTAAACAGTTATTCTTAATTGCATTCAGTCTAAAATATTGGAATAATTATGGGTTTACAAGATTGAAACCATTTAAATTAATTGAAAGCCTTACAATATCTAGTTCTCAAAACATTTACCACATACCTAATCAATACTGAAGATTTATTTAGTGTGTGAAACTTGTCGTTATAAATTAAGTCAGTCAGTAGAGAAGATGTGTATCTATTGAGAACACTCCCAATGTGCTAAAATTATAGGGTTTTAAATATCATAAATTTCCTATGTAATGTCTAAGAGCTATCTTACAGATGTCTTGATAGATTGCATAGGAAAATAAAATCATTTTGAACTTATTTCATTTTCATCGTTTGACTATATTAAGCTATATTAGGGCACAATCCAGAGTAACTACGGGGAGTACTTGCTCCAGTGTAACAACAATTTACTCTGGATTGCAATATGAATTTCCCATATGTTTTCACTAGGTGGTGCAGTAACTATGGGTGCACATAGTGTCTCTTAAATGCTCCTGTAGTTACTCTGGATTATAGGGTTACACTACTATCTCTTGTTTGTTATATGAAATGGTGTCATATAATACCAGCTTAAGGATGCGAACCCAACCTAGGCCAGCACAACTCCCATTCCCATTCCCGTGGTGATGAAAGGAGGCAAGCAAATGTCTGTGTAATGTCCTCACTCTCCCCCAGGAGTGGCACAGAAGTGTCTTATGGCACTTTTGTGACACTCCAGGTCAGCACAGGACTTATGCTGTCCGCCCAACTGGAGGGTGGGATTGCAGTCTATGATTTGCAGAGGCAAATCCTGTCCAACATGTCAGCACCAATACAGCCACATTGCAGCTCCAAGGTAAGGAAACAAACATTCCCTTGCAAGAAGGAGACCTTCATGACTGGTCCCCTTGCCCCCAAGAGGATACAGGAAAATTGGATAGGACTTGGCTCTCAGTCACACATTATAATGTACATAAATACACATAAAAATGTAAAAACAAGGACTTCCTAATGCCATTTGGAACAACATTCCTCCTTTTTTGTTTCAGAAGTGGCAGTGTGTGGAAGATGCCAGTGGGAAGCTAAAGCTTCATAAGTGCAAAGGGATGGCCAGCCTGGTGGCTCCAGGGACCAGCAAAGGGTTCTCCAACCTCATGCCCAAGTATTACAGTAGGAATAATGAGGATTGCAACTGTGAGGAAAATGAATACAAGCTGAGTCCCATGGGACGGCGGAAAAAGCTCTTCTCCAAGAAAAGTAAGTGAACCTTCTGTGAAGGGTATGAAGGGCATTTGAGACATTTTAAAGGGATTTATCATGATAAGATATACAGTAGGATGGGTGTCTGTCGTGTGTGTGTGCATGCGTAAAAAGATGCAGGTGATAACTAATGAGATGCAATAAAGATGGGAAAAGTTATGTAGCATTTGATTGTAAAATAAATAGATGGTTTAGATATGTTGTGTTAAAAGGATGATGACCAATAGAATAGTTAATAGCAAGGTAAAGATCCAAGAGTTAACTTGGAAATAAGAAGCATGGAAGCACCTGATAGGAAGAACTGAGATTAAGATAGTGGTTTCAAAGTGGAAGTCGGGATCCTTTAATGGGGTTCTTTTCAGGGGGGGGTCGCGAAAAGCTGGATTCAGCCAGTTTGGAAGCTGGCACTGGGTACCTTTAATATCATTTCCAGCCATGACAACACTTCCAGAGGGTCCCAGACAGATTGTGATTCTCAGAAAGAAGTCCTGGGCTGAAATGCTCAAATACCACTGGATTAAGAGATAGTGTACAGGTGTGAAAAATGAGATCAGACCAGAGGTAAGGCATACTTTCTCCTCAGTTATTCAGAACAGTTGCACATTGCTCAGAACAGATCTCCATTTCTTTTAAAGCAAAAAAGAGCGTGGCTGCTCCAAACAGTGCAACTTCTTGGATAGAGTTACCATAATCCTTTTCCACAAAATTGGGACAGGACCCTTTTTCACACTTGCCAATATGTGAACATAATCCTCAATCATTAGGATGTCCCTGTTTTTCAGGACATATGGCAACCCTATTCCTGGAGCATGCTGGAAGTAATTGCAGAGATTTGATTGTATTACTGCAGTTGCTTCTGGGTGGAGTGGAATTTAAAGAGATGGCCCCAGGTGGCAGAATACTGTTGGAAAGCAAGCATATATTGAATGCGGTTTTGTTTCTGTTCTTTAAAAATCAAAATCCAAAGATTGAATCGTTCTGGGCTATGCTGAGCGTGAATGCAGGCCTCCGTCAGTCTTGGAAGACTATGGTATCATGCTTGGCATTGCATACACTGCATGCGAAGCATGAAAGCCTGGGTTGGATTGTTATGGAGGATAGGCTGTTACCCAAGCAGCAAATCCCCCCTCTCCATACCACTGAATTAGTCCAATGGAAAGGCAGAGCCAATACGATTGGATCCAGCTGGCGTCGCAGAGCTGGGCTAAGGACAGGAGCTCACCCTGTCTTGTGGGGCCGACCCAGGTCTCGAACCCTGGCCTGCTGGCACAGTGTCTTAGCCACTTGCGCCACCCACAGCCACTTTGCATGAATGAGAACACACTCAAATAGAACACACTCAAATAGCAGCTATGCTTGTTCAGTTTCAGTACTAAAGCTCATAACCAGTCATGCAAACAGTATTCTAGGAAAGTACTGGAAAGAGATAACTGTCTTTTACTGAGTCAGCAGCTCTCCAGGACTTCAGACAAGGGTTGCTCTTCTTCCCAGCCTTATCTGCAGATGTCAGAATGGAACCAAGGACTATCTGTATGCAACAGAAGAGCTCTACTTTTGAGCTATGTGGCCCCATCTAGAAACATTACACCATCCACCAACTCGTTAGAAGTCCACTGTGCAATTTGTATAGGCTACTCACACCCTGTGAAAGTAGGTTTGAACAGCAGAATCAATTCTGAAATAATACCCATACAGAAGTATATCAACACGATCAGTGATAGCACCAACAGTTCTGTTTCAAAGGCCCTAAAGGGACTGGATTAAAGGTTGATCCACTCTCAGGCTGTTGCAAGCATTAATTTCTTCTTAACAAGGGTGTACATGCTTTCTCTTCCCTAAGCTGCATCTAACATTCTCCTCTCACGTTCAGCAAGAGGCGCCAAAGTTGACTTCTAACCAAAGTTGCCTCCAAAGCTGATTGGCTTTTCTTGGCAAAGACCACACAGTTTTCCACTTAGCTCATTCCGCAGGCTCTGCTTTTGAGCTTGACTCAAGTTAATATCTATATTTGAAGTACATAGTCTAATTATAGATTAAAAGAGCCAAACAGCAACTCAGAATGATTATTCATCTGTAAAGTTTCTTTCGTCTTGCTCCACAAATGCAAAGCCTTAATTATTTAGCAGATAGGCTTTCTCGGTAATGACCTGGCACAAGCTTCAAACAGAGTTTAAATTGATTTTCTTCCTTTATATTTGCCTTGCAAGCTGATTAGTAACTACTAAGCTAATTTTTAGGTGAATAAAATTATTGGTTCTCAGGTGAAATTGCCCAACTATGCTTGCTGTTTAAAATATGGGGCACATTGGATAAGCCTCAAATAATGCTTTAGCCTGCAGTTCATACAGCTCATTTTTGAATTACATAAGAAAAGCTCTGCTGGATCAAGTCAAAGGCCCATCTAGTCCAGCATCATATTTCCTACTGTGGCCCAACAGATTCTTCTGGAAAGCCCACAAGCAGGAGAGCAAAGTAAGACCCTTTATAGCTCTGCATTCTTATAGTGTGCCAACCAGAGCTTTTTTTAACTATTCTAAAATTTAACTGTTCCTTAGATCGCCATACAGGTATTGCAAAATTAGCAGTCTTTCCTAATGACCCCTACCATGGGATTTGGCTTTTTACTGCTGCCTCACTTTGGGTTGACATTTTCATTGAACAGTCTAGCACTATCCAAATATCTCTTTCCAGGCCTATCACTCCTCAACCCTTTCCGTGTGAATGTGGAGCTGGTATTTCTTGTTGCAATGTGCATTTATTGACATTGCTTTGCTTTTGCCAATTCATCCATTCTGTTCATAATCTGTTTCAGTTTGTAGCACCCTGAATAATTGTGACCTCATCTGCAAACTCATTAGCAACTTCTGAAGAATCCAAAGGGACAGGGGAGTAAAACATCATATTTAAGTGAGGACAGTATAACATCGCTTAACATCCAAGTATTCAACATCACTTAAGTACTTGGCAAAGGATTTATTAGCACCTTTTTTAATCCCCCAAATCCCTTTTAGTTAACTAAGTAAGCAATTATCTCAATTTTAAGGTGCAGTGTGCTTGAGGGAATCTTGTTCACATATCATGAGTGCAGGGCTGTGGGTGGCGCAAGCGGTTAGACGCTGTGCCTGTTAACCAGCAGGCCAGGGTTCGAGACCCAGGTTGGCCCCAAAAGACAGGGTGAGCTCCTGTCCTTAGCCCAGCTCTGCGATGCAGCTGGATCCAATCATATTGGCTCTGCCTTTCCATTGGACTAATTCAGTGGCGTGGAGAAGGGGGATTTGCTGCGTGGGTAACAGCCTATCCTCCATATCAATCTAACCCAGGCTTTCATGCTTCACATGCAGCGTATGCAGCACTGAGCATGATACTATAGTCTTTCAAGACTAATGGAGGCCTGCTTTTTTAGCTACAATCATCTCATTTGTTGTGTGGGATCCAGATGTCTTTTTGGAAGATAGTTAGGGCCTTTGCCTACTGGAATATTACATTTTCCAAGCACATAACAGCTGATATTTTGATGTTGGGGGGATATTTGGTTAACTTCCAGTTGTGTGTGTGTTGCAACCTTCCCTTATCCTTGCAACCTTCCCTTTTCCAGGCTGATCTCCGTAATGTTTTCCCTAATACAGTGGTGCCTCACTTAAAGAGCTTAATTCGTTCCGGAGGCATGCTCTTTAAGTGAAACGCTCTTTAAGTGAAGTGGATTTTCCCATAGGAAACAATGGAAACTCAGATGATTGGTTCCACAACCCCCAAAATATTCATATAAAAATATTAACTGGATGTAAAAATGATGACAAAACACTGGAATTGAATTCAAAACACTATAATATAATACAGACCACAATTATTGTAATAAAACACTGTAATATTCTGTTCAGTAAAAAAAGAAAAGAAAACCTTTATGGGCAAGGATGACTGATTTTCACTAAGAGTCACTGGTGTCTTTCTGAGCAACTTTCACAAGGAACCTCTCTCTGTGTGTGAGATCCATATAGGCAGTCTGCAACAGCAGAGGGGAAAGATCCTATGCTGTCTGCTCAGAATCAAGCCCCATGAAATCCACTGGGGCTTACTCACAGGAAAGGAAAAGTGCAGGCAGGGAAGGTAGTGGGGGGCAGAGGGGTGGTTGTAATGGGGTCCAGGCAGGGGAGCTTCCTTGGGGGCAAGGGGTCTGTTTGACGGGGCTGCAGAGGGGGTGCAGGAGAGTATTCCCTCCTACCTTATGGAGGCTGCATAGGCTGGGCTGACCAAGTTCTCTGACTGCAGGAGAAGAGCAGCCATCTTTGTTCCCCTGATGAAGAGGCTTTTCAGCTCTTCTGCTGTCCCTGCTGGTCTCTTCCATGTACTGCAGGGGGAGAAAGTCCTGCCTCACTCCCTCAGCCCAGCCAATGCTGGGGAGAGACAGGGAGAAGGGTGCCAACCAGTGGTGGGCACTTACCGGTACGGGCCTACGCGCCCGTACCGCTTCTTCCAGTTTCCCTGCCGCTAGCGTACCGCCAGCGACAGGGAAACGCAAAACATAGCGGACCGGTACGGTCCGCCATGTTTTGCGCCCACCGCACCTGCCTAGAAGCGGGCAGGCCGCTTCTAGGCAGGCTCTGTACAAGCGCCAACATCGGTGCTCGCGCAGAGCCTTCCTAGAGGCGGCCTGCCCGCTTCTAGGCAGGCTCTCTGCGAGCGCCGTGGCGGCGCTTGCACAGAGCCTGCTTAGAAGCTGGCAGGCCGGCTTCTAAGCAGGCACTGCGCAGGCGCCAACGTCGCCCCGCCCCTCGCCCCACCCCAGTCCCGCCCCTCTCCCCGCCCACACCCCCTGATCCCGGCTGGCCCCTCCCACTTCTGGCGTACCAGATCTTGGGATGGGGCCAGCCCATCTCTGGTGCCAACGGGCACTCTTTATGTGAAAAATGCTCTTTAAGCAAAGTGAAACTACACAGAAATTTTTGCTCTTTATGCGAAAAATGCTCTTTAAGCAAAGCGAAACTACACAGAAATTTTTGCTCTTTATGCGAAAAATGCTCTTTAAGCAAAGCGAAACTACACATAAATTTTTGCTCTTTAAGTGGAACGCTCTTTCTGCGAGGCACTCGTTAAGCAAGGTACCACTGTACTTCCACATGGTGGGAGTAGCTTGTACACATTGGATTGCGACTGTCAGGCTGTTTGATCAATCAGTATGATGTTAAAGTGCTGGTGTAGGAGCAAGAAGTCCTGCATTCAAATGCTCAGTCAGTCATACCTACAATCCATAGTTACTATAGGAGCATATAAGAGACATTTACGTCGACGTAGTTACGGTACCACCTAGTGAAAACCTATGGGAAATTCAAATTGCAATCCAGATTAAATTGTTCTTACGTTGGAGCAAGGACTCCCCGAAGTTACTCTGGACTGCACCCATAATGTTCATTGGATGATTTTCGGCTAGTCACATCTTTTGGTCTAACCAAGTGATGCTCAGTCTTTTGGCACAAGAGCCACTTATTAGTGTATCTTGCAGTTATTAAAGATCTATTGCCTTAAGAGACCATTAAGTACACAGCTTTACAGGAACCTGAAATTTTCTGTAGGTACTTGCTGATAATTGTACTAGCCATCATTAGATCTGGGCAGATATCCATGCCCTATTTAAAAAAAATCTTTGCATAACCTGGCTTAGACAGGGATTTAAACACATATGTCTAAAATGAAATTAATCATCTTGAAGACGTTTAACACATTGATACACTATGGGAGTTTCTTCTGAACATCTGGTTCTCTAATTATAAGTGGCTCTTGCGGAAAGAACACCAGCATTCAATCTCCATGGACAAAATGTAGGGCACTCTGCTTTCTTGTTTGAAAATCTCTTTCCTTTATAGTATGTCCCAAACAACTGTTCCCAGGTAGATTCCCTTTCTCTGTTAATGTAGAGTCTCCACCTGTCATTTTGTCAGATGGCTTAATTGAAATTGCTAGAGGGAGTGGAATTATCAAAGCCTAAATGAAATTAACATGCTCTCTGACAAGCTGGCAACTTGACAATTTGGTTACTGCATCTCAGTAGTAATTAATGTATAAGTAAAGATACATATTATAGGCACAAGCAGGTACTGTCTTACTTTTTGTATTCTAGCAGGTATTGTACTTCTCCACTATAGAAGTATAGTATAGAAGCCTCCTGAATTAAGAGGATTCCCCCAACCCTTTTAAACCTGAAGCACTGTGAAGACATAAAGTGCCACAGGCAAGTTGAAATTTCAGGCAAGGAGATGCAAGTTGGAAGAACTGAATTATCTTCTCATATTAAAATTAGTAGTACAACTTAGATTAATACATTTATACTCTGCTATAGCCTTTCAGTTCAAATAAACAGGCCCAACCTTGTTATACACAGATTTTTTAATACACAGATTTTACTCAATATGAATAGCCACTACAAGTCACATTTTAAAAACTGATTTTCTACTGTTGTAGATAGTCCTGCAGTTTCCTTGCCTGAAAAAAATCCTTTTTTTATCCATGGGAGGTTCTGGAATAGCTGTAATTACAGCTCTCCCATATCTATCAATAGTGCCTCATAGGTATCTCTTTCTACTTTCCATAGGGAGATGTACTAGTTATAGGGAATTATCTATCAAAAATGCAGTTTTTTCATAGCATATTTATACTGGAATCTTATCCTTCCCCTGCCAAGTCAATGCACTGGCACCATAGGACTCATAATTACAATATGATTTAAGAGATGCAGATACCATACATATTTTACATATATATGGATGTGAGTTTCTTTTTCTGTTCCATAAATATGTGGTTAATCAGTGGAAAATCAGGGCCAGTTTTTTCTGAAATATGGACATCAGAAAATGGGCATAAAAGTTAAAAAGGGACAAGGTTGTAATATCTTAAATGCCTGCGTAGAAGGAAAAGCAGATGGCTTGGAAGCTTAATTAATTCACACTAGCACCTTACTGTGGGCTTACTGCTGACACTGCCTCCTAGTTATTCACCCCAACCAGTTACTAATGAAAGATCCAGAAATAGACCTAAAGGTCCTGGTGAGCCACCATTATAAAAACATGATGTGGGCAGTCTTAAATATGGAATAACTACATTAATCCTCTAAGAGAGTGAATCTCAGAGGACGGGTTAAAATGCCTTTAAAAGACACAATATTATACATACTCTTTTATTCACAACAAGTGATTGTGCAGGGAATGACTGCTTTATGCAGTAGGGAAGAAGCTAGCACAAATGGATATTAGTTACACCAAGAGTAATTAAAGCATCCATCAAAAATAGAAGCAGAATGGTCATAGCAGACCATGGGAGGAAACTCGGGTGTAATTATGTCAGGAAAAAAAGAAATGTGCCCAAAGTGATCTACTGAGAGAACACAACAAGTATAGGAACAAAATACTATTAGCACAGCTTTTGATTTAGTAGTTCTTTTCCAATTATTATAGTGTCACCTAAATAGCATGTCTGAGAAACTAAACATTTGGGCTGAGTTAAAAATTAAAACAAAAATGGGAGATTTTTGACCATGATTACACAGAAGAAGGAGGTCTCTCAAATGTTCAACCATTTGAGATTTAGTGCATATTTTCCATCTTTCACTTTAGTGCAGCGTTTCTCAAAGTGGGGGTCGGGACCCCTCTGGGGGTCGCCTAGAGCTTTCCTGGGGGTCGCCTAAAGACCCCTGGTGCTGGGAGCCAGGTCAGGCATGCCAGACCTCCGGCTGTAGCTGCGCATGCACTGGGGCTGACTGACAGTCTCAGGGCCCAATCCTATGCATGCCTACTCTGAAATAAATCCCATTATAGTCAGGGGAGCCTTTACTCCCATGTAAATGTGGATAGGCTTGCAGCCTCAGGGCCCAGTCCTATGCATGCCTACCCTGAAATAAATCCCATTCTGTTCAATGTGTGCATAGACCACACATTTCATTTGTAACAATGAAAATACATCCTGCATATCAGATATTTACATTACGATTCATAACAGTAGCAAAATTACACTTATAAAGTAGCAACAAAAATAATTTTATGTTTGGGGGTCCCCACAACATGAGGAACTTATAAAGGGGTCACAGTGTTAGGAAGATTGAGAACCACTGCTTTAGTGCAAAATCTTCCATTGCAAAGTTGTGTTTGGGCCAACAGTAGCCTCCGAAGCCATATCCTACAGACAGCATGAAGTATGCTACAGGGAGTGTGTTGGAAACTCAGAAACAACAATCTACTGCTGTTTCTTTGTAGTAACAGCAGGTGAAACACAGCTGGTCTGCAGCTACTAATATGTGTGTGGAATCACTGTCAATAGCCAAATTCAACGTTTCCTTCTTCGTCTGCTTAAAATTTAAATAATAATTTTTTCAGAGAAGGGAAGGTGGTGTTTGGAGATATTGTTGCTCATGGAATATTCATCTGGCCTGGCTGGTTTTGCTAATGTTTTTCGCAGTACTTGAAAATCCCCGAGAAAGCGTCCAGCATTATGACCAGCACTGATTCAGTCGGGGACAATGCATTTAGGATACAACTGTAGCAAGTACCTAGATGTGCTTAATTTTCCTACTTGATGTATCCTTGCTACTTTCCTCTTATAGCATTTGTTAGAGCAAGAAATACACATACTTGTTAAGGAAGAAAATGGAAGGTGGTGGGCACAGGACCGTCACAGAGAACTGCAGGTATATGAAACTGTGGGTCCCAAATCAGCAGATGTGAGAGAATGCCTGTACTCCATTTCTCCGAAGATGGGTCTTCTCATGCTCTTGTCTACCACTCTCTTCCTCTGCACCCTTCCCCATTCGTACTGCCTCCCTCTTTCTTAAAAAGGAGGGGCAGCAGGAGGTGCAATAGAGACAAGCAGGCAGATGGAGCAATGACCACATTTGTGTACCTCATCAATGTGCCAACCTTCTCTGCAAGTGCAGTTGTCTAAAAATAAAAAGAGTGTGGAGGGTTAGCTGTTCCTCTCATCAGTGTCCTGAGTTCAAACATTTGTCCAGTCTGTTTGAAGTTTACGTTCCTGATAAAATTCAACTGGATTAGAAGCTGCTTCCTATCAGCTCCATGTATGGAGGAAGCAGCTGTAATTAGCCAAGGTATGATTAGACCTGCCTCCATTCCCCAGGAGGGGGGAAGTCAAGGGGGTCTCATATCATCAGGCAGCATGCTGGGGGGACAGAGCTGCCATTCACTGCCCTTGTGACACTTTTCATTCCAGCTCTTGAGGGGTAAAAGTGGACACTTAATTTTTTTTTAAGCAAAAGAACTAGTAGGCTTGGCAAGTAGCCAGTGCAAACAGCTGTGTAGGAGAAGGCTGGATAACCAGCCTCCGTCACAGCCACCTTAAGTGATTGTGCACCATTCTGGGCAGTTGAGTGCTTTCCCCCTTTTTTTAAAATGAAAAAGTGGCTGGCCACTAAGAATAGCACAGGTACTCAGCGTGACTACAAATCCTAGGCTATAGTAGCTATGTGGGATTTATTCCAGATCTTCTGTTGTTCCTCAGAGAACCATTATTTACCTGTGATTGCATATAGAAACTGTGGGTTTGGCAGGTGTAAACTAGTAATCAGGTGAAAACGTTATGTGCCAGATGCAACATTTATGGCATTCGTAGAAAACATTACCTCATTTTTTAAAACTGCAATTATTGTAATTATTTCTCTTTTGCTCTGCATTCTCATCATATAATACAAAAGAATTACCTGCTCTTCCTATTTCTCTACAAAACAGCTGTTGGTGATAAAGTCAACATCATGGGAGTTTTATTTAACTATTTAGTCTAAAATTGATGGCCTTCCAACTCAGACTGATACAGTCTCTCACAAGGGATTGATGATATAAAGCGTGTTTTTTTAAAATATTGTTTCCTCTAGTTAACAGTTTATTCTGTACTAGCGAAAACATACACGCATTGCAGGAGTAAAATTCCCCCTGTATGTGATCCCCCCCATGGCACAACATCCCCCCAATGCTCATCAATCCCCATGTGCATCATCCCCTCATGTGCATCATCCTCCTATGCACAACATCCCCCATGCACAATAACCTCCTATGCGCATCACACCCATGCACATCAACACCCCCATGTACATCAACACCCCATGTGCAACATCTCCATATGCACAACTTGCCCCATGAGCATCAACACCTCCATGCACATCAACTCCCCATGTGCATAAATCCCCAGCCTCAACATCTCCCCATGTGCAACGTTACCCATGCGCATTAACCCTATGTTCATCATTCCCCCATGCACATCAGTCCCCTCTGAACATCATCCCCCATACATAACAACCCCCATGCGCAACAACCCCCATGCGCATCAAACCCCCATGCGCATCATAACCCCATGAGCGTCCCCCATGCACACGATTCCCCCAGTGCACCCTCCGTCCCAGTGTATCAGGCACCAAATTGTCAGGATGTTGATCAGTCTTCAATGTTAAGTATAGGATGAAAACATGTTGCTTCCCTTTTCAGCCTTGTGATAAGGATTGGGAGACACAAGTGGACTACATCAAGCTGTGTACTCAAAATCCCAGCCTGCCCTGGTGGGGGAAGGACAGCAGTGAATCCCAGGCTCTCCAATCCCTGGAGAGAGAAGGGGAAGGACACTTGGAGGAGATAAAAGGGAGAAAAAGGAGGGAAAAGTTAGAATCCAGCATGAAGAGGAGGCTTAGTGTGGCAGAGGGTTTGAGGTAGCAGGCCATGGATCAAACTGTGCTTTGCTTTGCGAAGACTGTAAATAGACATTGTTGATACCAAGTCTGTTGGGGATAAAAGTTAACTGGAGTGTTTGTATCCAGAGTAACCACTAAGCAATGTATCTCCTAAGCAATGGAAGAAAGTAAACCAGTTCCAACTACTGCTGCCTCCTCTGCATTTGATTCCTTCATGCAAACAAGTTTTAACTTAGAGGGAATTCCAGTCCCTCAGGTGTCTGCACCAGGCACCCCTGTAATGGGGTGGGCTGGGCATCACAAGCCCCTTAAGGGTTAAATTTCTCAACATTGGTTCTTGGTGGGTGTTGGTGTCACAGAAGAAATACCCTCCCCAAATTTCATGCTTCTAGGCCCAGAGGTTTTGGCTGGGCGTCAATAAGTCAGTCAGTCAGCATAGCTCTACCAAGAATAAATCTTGCCAGACAAATCTGATCTCCTTTTTCGACCAGGTTACAATCTTACTGGACTGTGGCAGCGCTATGGATATCATTTATCTTGTGTTCAGCAAAGCATTTGACAAGGTCCCACATGACATCTTAATTGGGAAGTTGGAAAAATATGGGCTTGACGAGGCAATTATTAAGTGGATCTTCAACTGGCTCAACGGCCACACTCAAAGGGTTTTAAATGGTTCTGTGTCAACCTGTCTGTTTCAAGTGGGGTGCCCCAGGGCTCTGTCTTAGGCCTGGTTCTCTTTAATATCTTCATCAATGACTTGGAGGAAGGAATACAGGGGAGCCTGATCAAATTTGTGGATGACATCAAGCTGAGAGGAGTAGTAAACACAACAGATGACAGGAAAAACCTTCAGAAGGATCTGTATAAACTAGAATCCTGGGCTGTAACAAATAGAATGAACTTCAACAGGGAGAAGTGCAAGGTTCTGCACTTAGGCAATAAAAACTAAAAACACAGATATAAAATGGGGGATACTTGGCTTGGCAGCACAACATGTGAGCGGGATGTTGGAGTAGCTGTGGATCACAAGCTGAACATGAGTCAGCAGTGTGATGCATCTGCGAAGGAGGCAAATGCCATTTTAGGCTGCATTAAGAGAAGTTATAGTTCCTCTTTATTCTGCATTGGTGAGACCTCACCTTGAGTACTGTGTTCAGTTCTGGGCACCTCACTTTAAGAAAGATGCAGCCAAACTGGAGCAAGTCCAGAGGAGAGCGACAAGAACGATCAGTGGGATGGAAGGGAAGCCCTACCAGGAAAGGTTGGGGGAACTTGGGGTGTTCAAACTGGAGAAGAGGAGGCTGAGAGGAGACATGATTATCCTCTTCAGATACCTGACGGGCTGTCAAATGGAGGAAGGGGCTCATTTGTTCATAGCTGCTTCTGAAAGCAGAACTAGAACCAGTGGGTACAAACTGCAAGAAAGGAGATTCCGGTTGGATATCAGGAAGAAATTCCTGACGGTTTGGGCGGTTCAGCAGTGGAACAGATTGCCAAGGGAAGTGGTGGACTCTCCCTCTGCTTAGGGATCTTCAAGCAGAGGCTCGATGAGCACCTGTCGGAGATGCTCTAGTTGGATTTCCTGTTACTGGCAGGGGGTTGGACTGGATGACCTACTGGGTCCCTTCCATCTCTAGGATTCTATGATTCTATGACTTAGAGTGTGTGTGTGTGTGTGTACACACACACACACACACACACACACAAATTTGTATCAAAGTTCTCAGCTTTCCAAAATAGATGAATACAAACAGAGTATTCACAAGAAAAGGAAATTATTTCTTGTTGAGAAAATGTCATCTTGTTTCTTTTAACTGTTTGGGTGTAGCCCCTTGGAACTTCCTCTTTGTATTGAACTGGAAGGGAGTTCCCTTTTTTAGACATGCTCCATAAATTAGAGACTTTTTTCCTCCCTTTAGCTAATGATTCACCTAACCAAGCCTCAGGTGGAAAGTCTGAGACACAAGTGAGGAAAAGCTCAATGAACTCATCAGCTCAGTGTACTTAAAGTAGTGTGAAGTATAGATTCGGTGTTGGGTGCTAACAATATTTGACATGTTTCTGGCAATGGTCCATGTTCATCATTATTTAATTCAGACCTCAGTAGATGACTTTATATAAACTGCTTTCTCAACCACAGTGCACCCCATTCCTGTATTTAATATTGGATATAATAATGCTGACCTACCTTGTTGTAAGGATTACTGAGATAATGGATGTGAAACGCTTCAGATCCCAGATGGGTACAAGCATGGTACAAGCATGTTTCTGGTACTGGGTGTTACAAATATACCATAAGATATGCCAATTACATCTTATGCTGAGTCAGTGATGGTGTTGGCCCAGTGTCAGTTGGTGCTGAACCTAGCCCCTAAAATCTCCAGTGGGTACAGAACTAGGTGCTTTGGCACCACTGAACCCAGCAGCTCTTTAGGATATCAGTCATTAGAAAAAAAGTGCCATATAAATATTATATAAATATTAATATTGTGTTATGTCACTTTTTCAATTTCATTCTCTTTCTTCATAAAACCACAATAATGAATTTCAGGTAAAGGAGCCACTGAGGTAGAAAGGCTTGTGTAAGGTCATCTAGGGCACAATCTTCACCAATTTAGGCTGGCCTAATTTACCTTGCATATCTTCCTGTGGTGGTGTGGTGAGGTCAGTGTATTCCTCTGCACTGGCCAAACCCCCCAAGGAATGAGGCAGAAGTGCCTCATGGCACTTTTGTGAGACCCTCAGATCACTCCTGGAGAGAATAGGCCAGTGCACAGGCATACATCGACCACCCCACACCACCACGGGAAGATACACTAGCCCTACAATCCAGAGTAACTACGGGAGCACATAAGAGGCATTACGTGTACCCGTAGTTATGGCACCACCTAGTGAAAACCTATGGGAAATTCATATTGCAATCCAGAGCAAATTGTTCTTACACCGGAGCAAGGACTCCCTGTAGTTACTCTGGATTGCACCCTAGGTGAGTTAGGCCTGCCTAAATTGGTTGGGATTGCATCGTAATGCAGCAGTCCAAAAGACACTTTCCTGGGAGACACACAGTGGGCTTACTTTTGATTAAGATTATGCTCTAAGATTAGATGAAGGATGGTATAAAAATGTGAAAATGTGAAAAATAATTTTTCTCCATCCCTGCTAACAGCTGTCATTGGCATGAAGGGGAAGAAAGGTGAAAGTAGGGCATGGGACTCCTGTACCCAGTAGTGTTGTTTTATGAATGGAATAACTTCTTTTTCTTCAACCCCTTTTTCCCACCATCTACTCTATTTTGGAAGTTGCCCCAAACCTCAGCAATGGATTGGGGAGGTGTATAGACAGTTGAAAGATAAAAATTCCTCTTTCCCCTTGTATGAACAGAAGCTCTTTTAACTTTAGGACCGAATTTAGTATACAAGCCAGAGGTTTCTTTTATATAGAGGAGATAGTTCTTCTGATCCATTCATTATGATCGGTTTTCACACATAATAATAGCTTGAATACTCATAAACAGTGGTTTATTTCTTCTTGCGAAAGGAAGGGGTGTTGGATCAGAGGCAGACTCAGGAACTGGGTTTTGAGGGCAGGGAATTAAAAATATCTTTACTGGCAGGAGACAATTTCACCACCAGTTTCACTGTTGGAGACACATGAAATTAAGAGAGGAATCAATTAGGAGAGAATAGAGGGAAAGCACTTTTAACTTGCATGTTCTTCAGAATATTATTACAGGAAAGATTGATAACCTCAGCTGTGGGGAGATCTACAACATGTGTGGGTAAAGACAACCACCATCTTTCTAAAAGTGGTGCAGTGCTTACTGTGTGGGCCTCGGGCACTGGCACAAACTCTCATTCTCAGATCTTCCTTTCAGCCTTCCAAGCTTCTACTGCCACCTACTGACTCCAAGTATTAAAAAGATATACTTTTAATTGTGATCTGAGTGTTTAAAAGATTAAAAAGATTTGCAAGAACAAATAATTATACTGCTTGCTTACTTTTATAGGTGAGAAATGGTTAGGCAGACAAGTTCACAAAAAGCAGACAAGTTCACAAAAACAATTGCCTGTTGAGTACAAACTGCAAGACAGGCAAACTGTTGCCTTTTGCTTGGACTGTGCTCCTCAGTGATTTAATCTAATCTGTTGGCAATCCAACCAAATTTATATGAAGGTGTGCTAATAATTAACCTTTTTTTTACAAGGTTGGAAAATGTTTTCAAATACTCTAAAGGGCAGGATGGTTTTTTTGTGTGAGATGCTGGGATACTTGACTACATGTACACGAAGTCTTTAATGGTGATCCTGATTTTATTGTAAAGCATTATGTCAGATGGGGTGACTGGTAAGGACAGAAGAAGAGTGTGATCCCTAAAAGTATAGAATTTGACTCAACCCCTTTCTTATCTAATACTATGTCAGTCCTCCTTTTTGTGAATTAACTCGGTTCAAATCAAAATGCATTTTTCCACTTTCCCCCCAGAGTACAAGGCAAGCTACATTCGGAGTCGCTCAATTCGTTCAGTGTCAGTTGAGTTTAATGGAGAGGTGTATAATTTGGACTTGGAGGATGGCTATCAACCTGTCTTGCCCAGGAATATTACAAATAAGCTCAAAGAAGATAAAGGTGTTGAAGAAGATGAAGATGATAAAAACATGGGAGAATACAGTGGAACTGGCAGCATTTTAGAGAACACAGCTCCTAACTTAATTAAAGTGACACACAGGTAAAGTCTTCAAGCAAATTTTTTAAGGGGATTTGATTATTAAATGAAAAGCTTGTAGGACTTGTCACCACATCCTGTAGGACCTGGGTTCTAGAATCCTGAATTGCCAGTTAACAGGCACAGGCTGCAGTCCAAAGTTAGGGCAGAGAGGAGTGCCCTAGCTGGGCTGCCCCAACTATTCTGTATCTAGAGCAGAACGTTGTGCTGGATCCAAAGAGTCAGGAAGCCTGGGCTGCCGTAACTGCTCCAGAGCATGCTTTGTAGGCACCAAGTCAGTGGTTCCTACATACACCCCCCATACCCGGACAGGCCGGACCATGCTTTGTAGACACCAAGTCAGTTTGCTCCCAAGAAGCAAGAGCACACTGAGGACTGCCATAGTTGTGCTGTATCCTAAGGTTGCACACTGAGGGCTGCCATAGTTGTGCCATATCCTAAGGTTGAGAGAAAGGGGTTGCCACTAGGCTGGGCAAGAACTCAAATTTTTGGTCAACACTGCCATTCTTACTCTGCCTTATCATGGATCCCTATGGGTCTACTCAGATTTCTGAGGTGGTATAACTCTGACGAGCTAGAAGAGAGAATTTCTGCCTAGGAATCAGACTCTGGATATAGGTTGACCATATGACTAGAAATTCCTGGATTTGTCCTCTTTTTAGCCTCCTGTCTGAGTGTTGTTCAAAAGGACTTCATTATCCTCCGTTTTGGTTTCATTTGGGAACTGCGTGATGGTGCATAGTACCCCATCATGTCATATGTCGTTGAATTCATATTGAAGAGCAGAATCCAGTACAAAAATCGGTTTTGAAAAATTCCTTCCTATCAAATGTTATGGCCAAAAAACTGAAAAAGTAAGCATTGAGCTCTATGGGAAAGTGAAAGTGCCCCATATCATGGCTTTTCTCATGAGAAGGCAAATGTGCCATAGTCTGATGAAAGGCCAGGTTGAGAGAAATCCAAGGACACCAGAATGGTCCTGGTCCAATGAAAGCAGCCTCTAAAATCACCCCAGAAGGAGGCCCCGATACATTGACCTCTATGAAAACTGAAAGGGAGCCATATTGCACCTTTACTTGCGAGTAGGCAAACATGCTTTAGATGTTTGGAAAGGGCAGGCTGAGAGTGGTCCTGATCCAATGAATGCAGCCCCTACCAGGCATCACACAAGGAAAACCCTCCTCCAAGATCCACTGCATTAAACACTTGAAAGTGAAACTGCACAACCACTTTTACTCGCAAGTAAGCAAGCATGCCTAGGCTGGTGTGGAAGGTCACTCCATAGAGTGCAAGGCTTCCAGAATGGTCCTGATCATGTGCAGTTGGCATTCAGCAAATGCTCCAGAAGGCAGCATTTGAGTGTTTTCACCTTTCATTTTGTCATGTCCTACATTTTGCTTGGCTGTCCTACATTTTTTGTGGGAGTCTTTGTCCTCTTTTTTTGGTTATGGCATATGGTCACCCTGTACAAAGGAGATGCTGGCTTGAGAAAGGTTGGCTGCTTCAGTTTTGCATCACTTAAACATGTGTCTTTTGGTTTTACAATTTAACAATAATATGGTGTTGAAATTAAATACAGAAAAAGCAATATGAATGTTTTTTGCTTTTATTTTAACATGTCCTACACTTGTCATTCATTTCTTGGGTTGGTGTCCTACATTTTTCAGGAATTTTGCTTGGATGTCAGGGGACCTTGTCTTCTTTTTGGGGTTTGGGCATCTGGTCACCCTGTCTGGATATAACATAACTGCTATGTTCTGGGCAATGCTGAACACGCCCTCAACATGCCTCTCCTGTACTGCCTAGGCTGGCACAGCTAGGATAGGCCACGTCCATCTGTCTAGGGGCAGCCTATGTTTTCTGGCATAACTGGCCCCATCTTGGAAATGGGCCACCCCAGTGATAGATAGGACAGCCCAAGTGCACTTCTGGATTGCAGCCACATTGTCTTAACCACTTGCACCACCACAGCCCATTTATATAGCAACATAAGTAGGTATCTCTCATTATTCGTCAAGTTAGCGGCCAGAGCACTGTTGAAAAACACAGAAAGTGGAAGCTAATCTGTTTTAGCTTATAAATTCCAAAGAATATTTGCAAAGATATTTATTTATTTATTTATTTATTTATTTATTTATTTATTTATTTAGTGTATGGCAAAGGAGGACCATATCTATATTCCTTTCAAGTAAAAAGTCTGGAAATAGATTGGCTTTTAACAAACCTGTGCAATAGCACCATCTAGTGTTTTGAGAGAGAAAAAGCAGAGACTGAAAACATGCCAAGTTAGTTGGAAGAAGCCTTGAATGAATTCCTTTTCAAATGATTTCCAGGTATTGGGAAATGTTGAAAAAGTGGACCATTGACAAAATGGCCCATCAAAAATTGGGGGACATCCATAGATGTGGTTCTTAATAGAAAAGATAGGCCCTTGCCATGAGGAGCTTACATTTAGTCCGATGGGAGCAGGACTGGCCCATCAAGGAGGCCAACAATAAAAGTGGAGCAAGCTGAGCAGTGGTTAGAATGGAAGGAACAGAAGCACCTCATTGGTTAAGAAGGGACAGCATTTGGCATGCCATCTTATGCCACAATCCTAAAGACACTTTCCTTGGGGTAAAACCCGCTGAACACAGTAGGGCTTGCTTTTGAGTTGACAAGGACTGTGCTGTTAGGTAGTAGGAGGTCTTGAGCAAGCCCTGGGCGATACACTTCAGAGGTATTTTTTCCTTCTTTCCCTCAGTAGAGAAATTCAACACCATAATCCTTTGAACATAAATCTAACGAGAATTGCCTTCTTAACCTAGTACCCAACAGTTTGACATTTTCCTAAGCAAGTTTATAGCCAGTCATTGCTGTTTACATACACCTCTAGAGCTTTCCAGTCCCACAGTGTTAGTTCCCTTGATCCACATGGTGGAGGAGTTTGATTATGAGAGCAGCACAGCTATGTGCTAATGTGTAGACCATGTGCTCATAACTCAGCTGAACATTGAATGGCTATTGTTACATTTCACAGTCTTTCCAATTCAAATACCATCTCATATGAAAAATGGGGTGCACCCATTTTTAAAAAGAGAGGAAAGTGTAAAATAAAATTCAAAATTACTTCTGACTTGCAGATTGAGATTTCAGAATAACAGCCATTGTGCTCTTTCAGGTCCACTTTCTGTGTTTCCAGCTTGGCCACATTGCACTTTATGCTCTTGCTTTCCAGAAGGCTTGGCAGTGTATAAAACTGTGCGTTATTTTAATACCAATAAAGTTTTAATGTATGAATGAAACCGTGCAATACCATCTGTCTCTTGAGCACTGAAGACCATGTAAGTTGCATCCAGGACCAAAGTCTGTATTTCAAGTTCAAAGATGTACCAGCACTGTTTTCAAAAGATGGTGAGGGGAGATAGTGCAAAGTAGATTCTAACATCTTTCTAGAATCTTGTTTTACAAATTGTAGTAACCTTCAATATATTACATGATTGTCTCGTGATACTTTTCCCAAGAATGTGTGTTATTGGAAACAACTGTTTATAGTGTGTATTTTTCTATTGTGCCCAGATGCTACATTCTAGAAAATGACACTGTTCAGTGTGACATGGACCTGTACAAGTCTTTGCAAGCGTGGAAGGACCATAAGCTTCATATAGACCATGAGGTTAGTGATTCTGAGAAGTTCATATGAACCAGCACCGCTGTGCCCTGTAATCTTGTTCCTAAACAGAGCAGCAAGATTTCAGGTTGTCTTTAAATGATTTGAGATTGATTTCACAAGTTTGTAGTATTAACCTTTTCAGAATATCTCCCAGATGTCAGTATTTTTTATTTTGTAAGCAAGAAAACTTAGGATCACAATCTTTGGGGTGTTGCTTCTTCAAGTTTGTCTGCATTCGTCCTGACAAAGGGCTAATGAATTGAAGGTGGCACAAGGACGCAGTAAATGGGCAACTGTTTTCCTCTGAGTATTTTGGGGGCATTATTGTCCTTTGGGAGTTTCAGAGGAAATACAGGGCATAATAGCTTAATCTTCTCTTGACTGCATTTATTGTTCTGCTGCCTTTCTAAAGCAAGTACAATGAATTATGAGGAACATCAGGAACATTTTATTTTTCTGTCACATTATCTCTGTTGGATCTCACTGGCTTCAGACAGCTATAGGATCATGCAGACAATAGTAACTCCCTCCCACAAGGATCATTCCAGTGGAAACTACTTGAAATTTATCATGGTCATAGTGACTCAGTGCTTTGTGTGCAAAAGTGGATTATGGGGTTGGCATCTACCAAATCCAAACCCCTTTTCTAGGCTCAGACTCCGTTCACGGGGCACATGGACCAGCTATATCACATTGGCAAGGATGTTGTAATGGCACTTGACTTGCCTGTTTCAAAGACACATTTATGAAGGAAAAGTCAGTCACAGGTTCCAAGCTGGAATAATTATATGCAACTTCTGAGCTTTACAGGTAGCCTCTCTCAGAATGCCTCTTGCAAGGCAGTGGCAACAGGAATGGGTTTTTGGAGGGCTTCTTGAGGCATCTGGTGGGCCTCTGTGAGATTCAGCTAGCAGGTATAGCTAGGCTGTTGGTTTGATGTGGCAGGGCTCTGCTTATTTAAGAAGATGGTGGTACAGGTATAGCCTAACATGCAATATATTTATACACAATTTGGTCTCAACTGAGGCTGGCTCTTTAAATTGAAAGATAAGCATCCTTTAAAGAGCAGTTCATGGCTTAAAGGCAGCCTGCTTACCATGGCAAGACAGTAGGCAATTAAGCTTGCAAGATCTCAGCTCCTTGCAGAACAGTCAGCAGCCACTTGAAAAGTAATTCGATTCATTGTCTGCCTTCTTACCATGGAAAGTAATGGTAAGTAAACCTGGAAAGTAAAGGCAATTGCCTTTGAATAACGTGAAAATAATCACGCAGTTTCTTAGAACCGAATCTCATGAATAGGGAGGTTCAACCTGTATTCAGTAGTTAGCCATATAGGAGAGAAGAAGTGCTTACTACTGCCACTGCTCTCTGCAGTGAAATTTTAGGACAAAAGCTGCTCACAAAAATTAACTTTCAATATTGGTAGCAAATCAGCCACATGCAACTCTTTTCCTTTGAAACCAAGGGAGGTTTCTCTGTTTAGAATCAGATGAATGGGAATATATTTTACTTCGATAACACTTTAGTTTCCTAATTCTCTGTGACAAGGATGATCAGCCAGGCTTCTTGTTTCTGGCTAAGAATTGCTCTTATTTTTTCCAGAGTTCCAAATGTCTATCCTTAACCGGGGGGGGGGGGGGGTTGAGGAAGCGAAATTCTCTCATCAACTTTGGCTTCTTGCTAGATGCACGTTTGATACAACTGCAAAGATGTCACTGCTAGTCTTTCAAAAATGAGTCAGAGAGAGAAACAAGAGATTTATTAGGGTGATGGGTGGGAGATGGTTAAAAAATGGGGTGGCAGAAATCCATCTAATTCATCATGCAACTTGGCCTCAAATCCTGATTTTTTCCTTCTTCTTCTTGTTAGATTGAAACGCTGCAAAATAAAATTAAAAACCTGAGAGAGGTGAGAGGCCATCTAAAGAAGAAGAGACCAGAGGAATGTGACTGTAACAAAATAAGGTATTCCTTCTGCTGTAAAATTAGCACATCTTCATAAGCTGTTTGTAGGGTGAATAGTAAGGCACAGACTATATGAAGAGGGGGGCTGCAGATGATAATGATTTTGTGTCTTCTCCCTCTTACCATTTTTCCTCCTACACAGCTATGCTTTTTAGGATCACTAATGGCTTGAGTGCCCCTTTTGATACATTCCTCTCCCATATGGAAACCTAGTACAGCATACAGTAGCTTAACTTTCATCCATTTGGCTTTCAGCACTTTGCTCTTTCAACTGATTTCAGTTATAACTACACTGTAAAAATCTTCCACATCCTTTCCTCTTTCATCTAATATCATGCTGCCTCCCACAACATTTGCCAATGTTCTTATGTTTATTTTTTTCTGTTATTTCTATTCATTTAGGTTTCACATGTTTGTATGTGTTATATTTTTATATAGTATTACAGTATATTGTTATAAGAGCCCCCAGATTTAGGATGGATTGATACAACCAGGAATTACATTTACCTCCTTATCTGCTATTTGTGAGAACAAGGTCTAGAATTGCTGCATGAAATCTTAGTATTATATTATTTGATTGAACATTCTCCTCAATATTGCATTGAATCAACAGCCAGAAATTCTGGAGAAGGAACAGAAACTTTAAAAGAGCTCCTGGTCCAATAAAATTGCTTAGGGCATGACATGATCTATAGCAAACTACGACAGAATATTGAAAGGGGAAGAATTGAACTTAGCAAACAATGGACTTGGGAAAGAAAAAGTGTGAAGTCTTCCTTTTATATACTGGCTTTCATGGGGAATGGCACTGCTGGTATTGTGTTTTTTTATCTTGCTGCTACTAATTCTGTTTTTATTGGACCAACATGTGTTTATTTTATATTTTAATATTGTTTTTGTCAGTTTCATCAGCTGCCTCCAGCTTTGGAGGAAGCCAGAGTATTAAGCAGATAAACAGAGATGAGATTGTCTGTTGGCAAAGTGTACATAAGGGACTCTTTCTTTTTTTCACACAGCTTCCTCAGTAAACACAAAGGCAAACTGAGGCACAAGGGCTCTGGTCTCCATCCTTTCAAGTAAGCACAAAGCAGCACCTCTTGAGAAGGAATAAATCTGAAGTGCTCTGAAATTAACTTGTGTTGCAGTTTTGCTAACCAAGACTAGAACCAGATGCATGAGGATATTATTGATAGAAAAGTAATCTTAATGTTTAATAATGTTTTTGCTGGTTAACAGCACTGGAAAGAGGTCAGGGATTCTGAGAAATCTCTGCATGGCCAGCCTATAGGTCACACCTCACAGGCTTTGCTTGCTTACTGCTGCTTCTGCTAAAGTCAGTGACAGACCCATTATGAAGAATTAGTGCACAATCCAGAGTAACTGCGGGAGCACGTAAGAGACATTACATGCACCCGCAGTTACTGCACCACCTAGTGAAAACATATGGAAAATTCATATTGCAATCCAGAGTAAATTGTTCTTACACCAGAGCAAGGACTCCCCATAGTTACTCTGGATTTCACCCTTAGTAAACTAATATTAAATCTGTAGTTTGAATGATATTCACAGCCTGTGTCTTATATGGCCGAGTCCAGAATTCTTCCTCCTCAATCTTCCACTTCATCCTGCATATTGTCAGTGATCATATGTCCTCTTTTTCCAGGACATGTCCTCTTTTTTACCCTATGTCCTAGGAAAACAGCTTCATTGTCCTTCCATTCATTGTGAACAGATAGCCTTCTTGTAATAAATTATAAATTACATTCAATAGTTTTAAATGAAAGCTATATAATGTATATATAGTTTATTATAAGGTGTTTTTAGCTTTTACTTTGTCATGTCCTACATTTTTCTTGGATGCCCTACATTCAGGGGGCCTTATCCTCTTTTGTGGTTATGACATATGGTCAGCCTGCATATTGTGTGGTCTTAACTCCCTATATGCCAGAAGAGATGCTTTAAGAAGCATGTTCCTCTTTTCAGGACCAATCTGCATATTTTTGTGACTTGGTGAAGTCTTTAAGGCAGGGGTGTCCAACCTTTTAGCTTCCCTGGGCTGCATTGGAAGAAGACGGTTTGGGTGCACATATGTGATGGGCCACGCATAACAATAGCTGATCATCCAAAAAACCGTAGAAAACATAGGCATGCATAGGATTGGCCTTGCAGACTGCAACCATAGCCACTTTTACTTGGGAGTAAGCCCCATTGACTTTAACGGGGCTTACTTCTGAGTAGGCATGCTGCATAGGATGGGCTGTGATCCTCTCCAGGCTTAACCTTGGAGTAAGTCTCATGGATTATAATGGGGTTTTCTTCTGAGTAGCCATGCATAGGATTGGGTTCTCAGACTATTTCCTTAATTTTTCTTCTCCTCCTGCTCCTCTTTACCTGGAGGTCAGTGGAGGAGAAGTTCAAGAAGGCTGTGGGTGCGCTGCTTACAGGTGACGGGTGGCTTGCGGGACCTGCAGCAGGCAGCCGGTACTGCGAGGTCCACGGGCAGCAGCACAGGCAGCCCGTGAGGAGTGAACTCCTGAAGGTTGTTGCTTCTAGGCTGCCTGGGAGTGCTCTGAGTGGCTGCGAAGCGGGGTGGGGGAGGATCTTCCTTCTCTCCTGCCTCACTCTTGTCCCACCCAGGTCCAGACCCAGGAAAAAAGCAGTGCACACCACAGCACACAAAATTTGAATTTGGAAGCCACCACGAAGCTGGTTTTTCCAGTGGCGGCCAGCATTTGCAGGAGGGCCACATTAATTTGCATCCTGGGCCGTGTGCAGCCCCTGGGCTGCGTGTTGGACAAGCCAGCTTTAAGGTGTGCCTTCACCACCTGTTATGTAATGTTTGTGTGAAAATATCCCCTCATGAATAGAAAGGAGGATGGTGCAGAAAAAGCACATTCTCAAGTGTGTTGGAAAATTGTCATCAGAATATAACATTTGTCGTTTTCCTCAACTGTTTGGGAAGGGGGGAGGCAACTTCAGGCAGGGATTTCATCCTGTGAAAGTGAAGTGGTGAAGGCAGTGAATGATTGAAACAGGTCAGCATTTAAGAGCAGATCTGTGAAGACTGAAGCAACATTGGGATTCCCAGTTGCTGTTGGGTTTGTGGAGTTGTCTGAGCTCCCAGGGTCCTAATTCTGTCCTAATTCTGTGTTCTTGCAGGAAAGCCTTGCAAGAGAAGGACAAGTTGTGGCTCCTCAGAGAACAGAGGCGAAAGAAGAAACTGCGCAAACTACTCAAGAGGATTAAAAACAATGACACGTGCAGCATGCCAGGCCTGACTTGCTTCACCCACGACAACCAGCATTGGCAGACCGCCCCACTGTGGACATGTAAGAGCTCCCAAACTCAGTCTTAATCAAGGATGGTATAAGTCACTGTTGCTCAGTGCTCCTGCCCCAACATTCAACTTGTTGTTGTGCTGTCATCAGATACATCAAAAGTAACCGAGGATGACAACCTTGCCAGTTGCTTCTGGGTTCGTGAGGGGACCTCATTCTAAGGTCAATTAGAGGCACAAGGTGGGCAGGAGAGCTTTTCCTTGCAATCCAAACCATGTGCTAGAGTTCTGTCTGCCACATACTAGAGATTCCTAGCGCTGTTAGAAGATCCTATCACACTGCTGGGCAGTGGATGGTACACATACCACCCTTTGCACTTCCAGTTGAGAACCACAGGTATAAGAGATTGCTAGGTGCAGCACTTTACGGAGACTGTTATGTGTGTTGCTCGTCCACCACAGGCATTTTAAACCACTTTTTCGTCTTCAAAATGTGTCACATTTTAGAGCTGAGGCTGAGATTATGGTTTGCTAAAGCCACTTAGTGAGTTTGTGTCTCAGCACAATTCTGTACAAGTCTTCTCCGAAATAAGCTCCATGGAGTTTCGTAGCACTTACTCAAGGTAAGTTTACATTGCCTCCACTCACAAGAGCAAAGAGTTAGAAGGCATTGGCACATACATGTCAATTCTCAGGAAAACAGGCTGGGTCTGCTAATAGATCCGGAAGTATCCCGTTTTCAAAGATAGGGTTGCCCATACACAGGACGACCCATTATTCATGTTTTTCAGAGTAACTGTGTATAGTGGAATGCCACATATTGAAAAGAAAGGAAATTAGGGCTGCTACCTTGCTGGAAATTAATAGGAATTTAGTGCATGTATCTCAGCTCCTGCATGTGGTAAGAAATCCTCACTGGAAAAAGTGATTTCAATTTTATTTAAAATAAAATTATATTGTGACTAATTAAATAATTTATTATAAAAAGCTGTGTAAGTTTCTTATGAGTTTAACTATTGCTAGCCCTTGATTTGCAGTGGGTCCTTTCTGTGCCTGCACCAGTGCAAACAACAACACATATTGGTGTATGAGGACAATCAACGAGACGCACAACTTCCTGTTTTGTGAATTTGCTACTGGCTTCCTTGAATACTTTGACCTCAACACTGACCCTTACCAGGTAGATGCCAGGGGGGAAAAAACAGGATCGCAGGAACGTTTGGAGGAAATGTTTTTTAAAATTGTTCAGATAATACAATTAATACAATTTAATGCTGGAAGAAATGTTATATAACTGCTCAGATACACTGGTGTCCCACTCTTTTTTGTCCAAGTAAAAATGATCATAATGATACACATTCCTAAACTGCCAGGATCATGAGGTGGAGAGCTGTGATGGGTACCTCCACTTTTTGAAATACACAGCTCCTATTTCAACTTATCTGTATTTACTGTGGCAAGCACAGGTGGATGTGAATAAAATGACACTCAGAAGTTCAGCATTTTACAGCATCGTATTTTATGACACAAATTCACCCACATTGCTGGGTGTGAAGTTCAGTTAACACAAAACGTATCTATATTGTTATTTGCCCAACTCAGTATATAGTCCAGTATATATACTCTTAACCAAAAAAATCTTCTTCTGTCTGCAGCTGATTAATGCAGTGAACACACTAGACAGAAATATTCTCAATCAACTGCATGTGCAGCTTATGGAATTAAGAAGTTGCAAAGGGTATAAGCAGTGTAATCCAAGAACTCGAAATATGGAACTAGGTAAGGGCACTTTATTTTTCTGCCTCTAATCACAAGAAAAGGGGTTCTGAGTAGCTCAGAGAGAATGACTGCCTTAGGACTTGAAAAACAATCAACTGTGGTAAGCAAGAAAACTAGATGAGGAATACATTGTGAGTCTTCTATTATTGGTGGATCAACAGACATGGATTATGTAAGAAGTTCCAAGTAGCATTGCTACCAGCTCCCATTGAGCTTTTTAACCTGGCATTTGCCACAGGATCTGTTAATCTATCATTTGATACTTTACTGGTACAATATGGTATGCAGCCAGAAGAAGCTGCACCTATGCAGGTGGATGCCCATATCCAATACATGTCATTAATGGGTATACAATACATGTCAGTATTTCCATATCTTGGGGGGAAGGAAGCATGAAATTGATTCCCTACAGACATGGGAGCCTACATATATTTGGTAGGGGGCAAGAGAGTTAACGTGAAATGAAGCATGCTCACTGGTCATCAATCCGACAGTGATGGTCAGTTATCAAAAACACGACAGTATTGATGGGAATATGTGTTGCTTTCTGGCTGTTAAAATGTGCTTATAGTTGAGAATGGCAGTCACTAGGTATGTCAAGGAAATTATGCCGGCTGTTCTCCATTTCCCTTTGTTCCAACAGCATGCCTTAATCAGGCAGTTGTAGGGTAGAAAATGTAGATGTAAAAATGGCTTCTCTCCCCACTTGGTGGGCACTTCGCCTGCCAAAGACACGATTTCTGCTTGGTAATTTCATAAATGAACCTCCAGAAAAATGCTTATCTGAAAGTAGCCGTCCCTTTCCACTGCATATTTTGCTAGATATGTTTTGCCATAATTTTGATTTTAGATTTGATTTTGCCATAAAAATTTTGCTAGATAATTTTTAATTTTTTTCCTGTTTAGGCCTTAAAGATGGAAGCTACGAGCAATACAGGTACTACTTAATATAACATTAGCCACTGTAACAGGGGTTGGGTTAGTAGAGGTATGCAGTAAGAGCCAGGTTAGAATTGAACTCTCTATTTGAATTTTTACTGGAATTTATTAATTCATTTCATTGTCAAGTCGTTGTTGCTTATGAATCATGCTAAAAAAATTTTCTCCCATCTTCTGTGCTGGAATTTCTTGGTGATGGTTAACCTTTTTCTCCTTTTATGGCTTGAAAATTAGGCAGTTTCAGCGTCGAAAGTGGCCAGAAATGAAGAGACCTTCATCTTCCAAGTCGTTGTGAGTTAGGAGTCCATTCATACAAATCACTAGCCTTATCTTTTTTTTCGTCTTGCATGCAGTAAACATTCACAGCTTTATTTCATTTTTAAAACTGCTTCCTCATAAGCAATAATTGCAAGAACAAAATGGCTTATAATCTACTAACTTAAGTAGTAGTAACTTAAATCTGCATTCTCCAGTTAATAGTTATACCTTATGTTGGGACTGAGTGATTAGCATTTTCAGAGTAGGCCTCCATCAGTCTTGGAAGACTATGGTATTGTGCTCAGCACTGCATACGCTGCATGTGAAGCACGAAAGCCTGGGTTGGACTGTTATGGAGGATAGGCTGTTACCCAAGCAGCAAATCCCCCCTCTCCACGCCACTGAATGAGTCCAGTGGAAAGGCAGAGCCAATACGATTGGATCCAGCTGGTGTCGCAGAGCTGGGCTAAGGACAGGAGCTCACCCTGTCTTGTGGGGCCAACCCGGGTCTCGAACCCTGGCCTGCTGGTTAACAGGCACAGCGACTTAACCATCCACAGAGTATGCTATTAAGATAACCACCAGCTTATCAATTAGGAGTTTGTAATATCGAAAGGAACCCCCACTGGAAAGACAAAGCAATATATGGGCAGAAAGTCAGTCAAGTGGTTGGAAAGTCAGTCAAGTCAATCTAAATCTGAATTTAGATATTTATTTATTGCACAATGTTTGAATAAGCATGCATGATCTGTAGCTGTAAACTGCCCAGTGTAAAAGATAAAAATGTCATCACTGAAATGCTAATGAAACCTGACATGCTTGATTGCTGTTAAGTAAGATAGGTAGTAAGATAGTACCTAACTAATAGATTGCCATTAAGTAATGTAGGTGGATCACATGCACCAGCTGTCTATCTTTTGCATGATCCTGGTGAAACCAGATTTCACAGCTCACTTTGTTATCCCTTGACTAATAAATGTGTTTTCATTTTACAGAGGCCAACTTTGGGAAGGATGGGAGGGCTAATCTGCAACTGCTGGACCTCAATGAGGAAGTAAACTGGCCGGAACTTGAATCTTTGTACAGACTTAATGAAAGTGTATATGATTACAGACTGAATTATAATGTTAGCCTGGAAGACTGGATGAATTTTGATGCTAAGGTAGATAGGGGATGTTGCACTGTTATGCAATCTGAATAGACACAGTGAACTTCTAGTGACTACTGTCATGAAGAACGTGTTTCCCTTCTTGAAGCCCACTGGTTTACCTGCTTTTGCTTTGGATTATACCTCACTTGCTTCACAGGTTATTATACTTCCACCAGCCATCACAGATACTATTCCAAGAGATGGAAGTGTGGAAAAGCAGAGTGACCTATTGAGACTCTCAGAATCCTAAGGGGGCAAAAGCATACAGAAAACCATTTTAGCAGAAGTCAATTTATAACCACCTCCAACTACAAGAAAGATGCAAGTGGAAACCACAATGCGGATGTGGATTCTTTTTCCTTGGGGTTTAGGCAAGACAAGTTAGAGACAATGATAGAAAAGCGCTGTTGATTCAAGCAGATGCATAGAGCCAAGAATGCAACCGTCTTCGGGTATCTATCACAGAAGCCAATTTAGTTCACCATTTTACACATCTATCAGGACCACCTCATAGGAGAAAATGAGAATAAAATCTTCGCTCTGAGAAGCCAGCTTTCCATCATAGTACTGTAAATACTCAGTGTCCTGTTTCAAAGGAAATGAAGTTCAGAGGAACTGTTGGCATGCCCTGTACATTTCTGAAAGTGTCACCTCATTCCATAAATCTTCAGAATTTATCCGTTTTTAAAAGCACTGCAAAAATTTAAAGACGCAGTTTATGTATGTCTTGAATTTTAACAAAGTTGGATTTGTATTAAGTCTTTGTGGTTATATTGTATGTTCAAAAACCAAAATTACTACTATAAAAGGAAGCACTTGTTTACTTTTATATTTGAGAGGGTTTTTTATATAGCAACTGCAATTTTTTGTTTTAATATGCACTAGCGAAATGTGCCAGTGTTGCAGGAGTAAAATACCCCCATGCGCAACATCACTCCATGCACAACATCCCCCATGCGCATCAAGCCCCTTGGCACCATTCCCTGCAATGCACACTCCCTCCCAGTGTATTAGGCACTTGGGCACCAAATTGGCTGGATATTGATCAGTCAGTCTTCAATGTTAAGTATAGGCCAAAAACATCTTGCACCCCTTTTCACCCCCTTATGGGTTAAATTTCTCAACATCCATTTTTGGTGGGTATTGATGTAAAAGAAGGAACACCCTCCCCAAATTTCATGCTTCTAGGTCTAGGGGGTCAGTCAGTTACTCTTCAGTTTATATAGTTAACATGTTTATCCGCCATTACTCTAAACAAGTGTTCACTGTTAAATTGAATCAATGAGTCTTAAGGGTATTTGATTTAGTACTGACTAGCGAAAAGCATACCCCGCGTTGCAGGAGTAAAATTCCCCCGTACAGCATCCCCCACTGCGCATCAACCCCCATGTTCATCCACCCCATGTGCATCAACTCCCATGCACATCATCCCCCCATGCGTGACAACTCCCCATGTGCATCATTATCTCCCCCATGCGCATCATCTCACCCATAAGCATTATCCCCCATGCACACCCCCCCAAGCACAGCCTCCTCCCCAGTGCAACCTCTTCCTCCGAACATCCCCCCAGTGCACCAAGCACCAAATTGGCTGTATGTTGGTCAGTCTTCCATGTTACGTATAGGACAAAAAGACGTTGCACCCCCATGTTACGTATAGGACAAAAAGATGTTGCACCCCTTTTCAGCCCTTTAAGGGTTAAATTTTTCCACATTGGTTCTTGGTGGGTGTTGTGTGACAGAAGGAACTCCCTCCCTAAATTTCATGCTTCTAGGTCCTGGGGTTGAGGCCGAGCATCCCTCAAGTCACTGATCCTTTAATGCAAAGTATAGGGAGGAAAATGTGTTGTGCCCCTTTTCCCCCTCTTCCAGTTGGAATTTCCAAAAACTGGTTCTTGGTGCACCCCTCCATCACAGAAAGAACACCCACCCCAAATGTCATGCTTTTAGGCCCAAGCGGTTTTGGCAGGGCATTGATGAGTCAGTGATTTTTCATATATATAGAGAGACAGACAGACAGACAGACACAGAGAGCATGCATCTACTCGTACAGCATGCTACAATATCTGCATAAAACTCCTATTCCTTGTGACTTTTATACCCTTTCATGAACCACATCAAATTGTAGCTGGAGTAAGAGAGACTCTGCACTTACATCCAAGTAAAGCCCTTTGATTCCCCATTTCCCTCCCCAATTTCTTAACAACTGTGACAGGATGAGCTGCTCTAGCTTGATTTTGCTGTGAGATAAACTATGAAACTAAGTGGCTTCAGTAGTATTTGATCTGCACTGACTGTTGCATGTGTTGCTGACCATTTTGACAAACCTTAGTTAGAGATCATAAAACCTTTTAAAAATGCCTTTCAACATGTGAGCTGGATAGGAAAAAATTAATATTAATAATTAATATTCCCAGTGGGTACAGCCAAAGATTCTACCTACACTATTTCTAATTTTAATTGAATGTTTGGGGGTGGATTTAACAGTTGTTAATGTGTACATGTGAAAACAGGTTTATGTCAGGTAGATAAGAAGTATAGTGCTCCCTTTGTGTATTAAAACAGAATTCAAACAAGACAATTGCCCAAACCTATTTTAAAGCAATGCTTGCATGAAACGCAGTGTTGAATTTTACACCAAGGCAGAACTACAACCAAAACATTTCAGTTGCTATTAAAAGGAGAAGAAAAAATCCTGTTAGTTTCTTTGATCATTGAAAAGGTTAATCAAACCACCAACTTTCAGTTTCAAATAGAAACCTTTATTTACATTATTAACATTCAAACAAAAACAAAAAGGCAGAAAACAAGCAGATGACCGCCACCTTTCTGACGTCAGCACACATGTGGCTTTTTGTGATGTAGAGATCAATTGTTACCAGCAATATTTAATGTAAACTAACTTTAAAGTTGATTCTCAATACTTTGCCTTCCTCCTGAGATATTCAAAAATATTGCTCCCCATTGAATGGTTCCAACATTACTGCATTGCTGTTACCCGACAGTCTGCTACTAAATTCTGCTTGCTATCACGTGCAACACTGACGTAGTTTGCTTTGTTGTACTGATGAAAACTATTCTCATTTACTACTGTAAAAACACAAAGATACATTAATTTTTCTGATACATAAATCTGATAACTTTCATACAGATGCTGCATGAATATCTCTGTTGTATATCCAGTAAGCCCAAAAGGTACTAATATGAAGATACTAAACTACTGTCCCTTTCAGCCATGTTTGCGGTACTAAATTGTCAACCAACACACTAGAGTATCAACACTCCACTTGCCAGGGATATTGCACTGCAAAAGAAAGTTTTTTTAATAGTGAACTTTTGCTCAGTTGTGATTGTGTGAACTGTCATTGCTAGACAATACTGTTTCCAAAGTTAATTTTAACAGCCTGATTTTTTTTTCCTTTTATCAAGTTTGACTCCAAAATCTTTGGATTCAGCAAAAAGCAGAAAATGAAAAACAAGGAAACATTCTTAAAAGAGGTTAAACAATGAACATCAGGTACCACCACACTACAGAAATACAAAATACGCAAAAAGAAAAAGGAAAAAGAAATAACTTATTTATAACTTGGGACAAAGTATTTAGCCAATGCAATCAGGGCTTTTCACTGCCATCAACCTATAAAATACTAAATAATTAAAATGTTCTTTTAATGACATGGCCATCTTTAGACAAGGCATCTTTAATCAGAAAAGGCCATTTTAAATTCTGATGGCCCATTCTATAGGCTCACTGACTGGTACACTCTTTCGCCCATCTACTCAGAAGTGAGTGCCACTGAGTTAAATGAGGCTTACTTTGGGGGAAATGTTACACTTGATGTATCAAAAAGTGGCTTCTGGGGAAAATTTTTTAATTCTCCCAAACCTAATGGTAAGACATGCAACAACTAGATTAGGAGTGACCAATGTTTCAACTTTAGAGCTCTTGATCTTTTAACAACTGTATTGACACAATTCTCTACACAAGTGTTAAAGGACCAGGACTCTAAAGCTGAACGCTTGGCCATCCTGAACTAGATAAAACACTCGAGGCACCTTCCATACTCTTAAAATCTGACCCACGCAGAGCTTTTGTATATGTGCACATGCTTCCAGATTGATTAATGCAGATCTGGAATGGTGTGTACAGCGGTTTTTTGTGTATTTATTCTTTTAAGGGTTGCTACAATTTTTAAATCCTAAAAAGATCCATTAAAATATATAAAAATTAAAATCACAGGGAAGCTCTTCAACACATCAAGACTTATTATGCCCTTTTGAACATGTCCATGGGTTTCTGGAGAAGAACATAATGTTCTGAAGCACAACTTAACGTTACTGAAGTTAAATATAATACCTGGTGGATTGCACAAAACACGCAGTATTTAAAACCTGTGTTCAGGATAGCAGCTTATGGGAAATAACAGAACAATTTCTGCACTAAAACTGTTTCCCTAAGTATTAAAAAAAATCACAAACTGCAAGCTTCTGCAAAATGAAGCTGAACTTTCATTACAAAGCAAATAATCAGAGTAAGTTTACTTATTCAGGAAGAATAAGATTTCAGTATGCAATGAAAACAGTAAAAAACAAAACAAAAAAACAACCAGAACAACAAAACACCCACCCCTCACCACACTGCTTCAAATGTTTTGGCCTGCCTTTCTACAGAAAGATGTTCTGACTCTCTACAACTTGTTTAAAACTGAAAAGAACATTAATCTTTCTCCATTATACGATATATAACTGAGAAATATGGTTTGTTTGACTTCCAGCGATGAATACTGATATGAAAGAAACTGCCTAGAAAATAAATACAGTTGTTATCAGAGAAGGAATTAAATGCAACACACCTGCATAATTTCCACAAATAATTTTGGATATTATATATAATCAGTTTACTCTTCTGAAAGACATTTAAAAAACACAAAAACTATGTATTTGGGACAACACTGAGGCGTCATTAAAAGTTATCCGAGTGTCCCAGAGCAGAGGCTCTTTCATGGAAAAGAGAGGTTATATTTTAAAAAATCCACAAATTGCTATGACTGCTAAAAAGAGTCTGTTTCGTCATCAAATCACCCTCTATAAAAATAAGTAACAAAGTGCACACTTAAGGTGTAGAGAAAAATATTAAAAGGCTGGTAAAACAATTATCTTTTAAAACACCATTACTGGAAACTGTAAATTGTCGGAGAGCAATGAAAAGAGGATGAGGGCCATTGTTACCCAACTTCAAAACAATTTAAATAAACAAAAAAAAATATCTGGACAACTTTGACTAAACTGAGTGTACAGAAGTTATCTTTGTTAAATATTTAGCTTCACAAACTCTGCAAAAATGAGTTAGTGACCTACAAAAGTCATATATATAGTACAACATCTTGAGATATTTACAAAATGTATTCACAAAGAGAATCTCTCTTCAGACTGTAATGCCTTTGCCTTGAATTTTATGAAGTGAAATGGCAAAAAGATATATGCTTATTGCTCAAATTTCCACACAAGAGACATTATGCAATAGTAATTTTGACTGGACCTGAATGAAGGCATGAACACATCTATTTTTAGATCCATCAGTTCATCAGTAAAGGTATTGCATTGATCCATTCATACAGCATTTCATAAAGTGCACAGAGCTGCACATCAGCATGGAAATATTTATCATGATTATACATATTTTCTCTCTTCGTAATCCTCTGGAATCAACAGGCAAAGTTTAGAGGCTGAGGCAACCCATTCCAATTGCCGTTTGCATGCCAGAGTTTGAACACCTCGGAGTAAAGTTTAACAGTAGCATGATGATTTGGGGGGTTGTTTTAAATCAAGACCAGGAACTACATTCATTCAGAGGCTCTTGCTAGAAAACTCAGTCTGTCAACCAAGGTTTTTCCAGGCACTTTTGGTCTGCCTGTAGTTAAGGGCTTTGGATAGCTACAGTAAATAGAAGTGGTATACACAGAGTCTACCCATCACATTTACTCAACTGCCATTGCCAAATTCACATTGCTAGAGGCAGAGTGCCAAAAAATTTTTTTTGTTTGACCATTTCTTTGTACACCACATTACACAGTAATAGATACTTTACTTCTACTTCTCCTTCCCTTTCCCCAAATTCATAATTTATGAAGTCACTTTGGACATCTTTATGTTAAAAAGTGGTAATTCCATAAGGCTGGTGCATGTTGCCATGACACAAGTGTGCACACTCTTCTGTTATACCGATTCATCACCATCCGTAGCATCCACCTGGTCAGACTCTGCAGTTGTAGGGGTCAGCAGTATTTCTGATGGGGGTAAAAAAGAATATAGAAGACATAATTTGAGGACTAAGGAATAAGGGGTAAATAAATACTACATAATAGTGCTCTAAGACCAGGATCGCCTTAAACTCATCTTGAATAGATGAAAACCTTGTAATGCTTGACAAGCAATATCTGTTCTGTAACAGATTTCACTGTTTGGAGTACAGCCAATGATAACACAGAAATGAAATCTCGAGAAGGGTAAGAAATGTACACTGGGACAAAAAAGACCACTGTACAAGTGAAATATATTTTCTAAATTAGGAGATACAAATATTGAGAAGTGCCTATGCATGCATTCAATTATTAGTATTATCAGAAAACATCTAACAGCCACAAATTTTGCATTTCAATTCATCTTACCTGGTCAGGACCCATGGGCATTCCTGACATCGGCAAAGTATTAATATTCATTTGCCCCATGTGACCACCATTGCTATTCATATGCATCATATTGTATGTTGCAGGATTTCCAGGGTGGCTAAACTGCTGCTGTGGAAAAGAACTAGAGGGTACAAAAATAAAAACATCTTTCAGAGGCATTAAAGCAATAAATAGCTATCAGCACTACATAAACATTAGTAAGGACTTTATGGCTAATCTTATATGTGGAATACTCAAGATAATTCTTTTTCCTGAAGTTTATAATGGGTTTTGTTGGAACTACAACAGTCTCTCAATATCCATAGGGGATCCGTTTCCCCCACAGGTACTAAGATCTACTAGAGCCTACATGAGAAACATTTTGAAAAAGAAAAACTTTTTTAAAATTCCTAACCGTTTCCAAACACTTCCATGATGCTTTCTGAGGCACCCAAGGGCAAAGGCGGTCACAGGCCTTGGTGCAATCTGGAAATGGCTTCCAGGAACATCAGAGGCTGCCCTGTATTTAGCACAATGCATTTTATTGCAAAGTCCTTTATTTAGCACTAAGGTAAAGAATGCTTTATAAAAAAATTTCCAGCTTTAAAAAATGGTCAATCTCCATGTGCATTTTCAACTGTTTCAGAGAGAAATAAAAGACTAACACATTTCCTGATTATAGTACCTATTCGAAGCCTTTTTCAAAATGTTTCCAGTAGTTATCTTGGTTAGCTTGTGGCAATGTCATAAGGCTAACCTTCATCAAGCAGACACGCATACACAATCCCTCCTCTCTCTCTCTCTCTCTCTCTCTCTCTCACACACACACACACACACACACACACAGGAATAATGTGCCATATGTTTGTGAAATGTGCATACAGAACTCAAAATTAAGATCTTCTGAGGTATGGGAGTTTTGTTCAGGAATTTGGTACAAAATAGAACCAACGTCAGAGTAAGATGCTTCAAAACGCATACAGTTCACCCCTTAAAACTACATCCTTGAACCTAAATTTGAGCACCTGGGACAGCCATATTTCATAGACCCTTTTGGGGTAAAAACATGTAATTCTCCTACTCTTACCTGCTCCTAGCCATGGTTCCTGATGGCCAACCCTTAATTTCAGGAGACTGATATATTGGTGCGGCCTGAGGATGCTGCATCATAGGATTTTGAGATGGTCCTACTCTTTGACCCATCATGGAGTTAGGAGGACTGGATACCCTGCTAAATGCAGGATCTGACTGCTGGCTCATTCCTTACAAACAAATAAGATAACAGCGTAGTGGCTATTATTAAACAGTAATTATTTTAGCTATTTTTGTGGAAATATAAAATACATTGCATAAAAAACTTTTACAAAAATGAAATCAAAGAGCAGCTAGATTTTTCCCAAGGGAATAAACCATCATGAAATGGGGTAAATATTTCATGTTATATATCGACTCTGATCAGTTTCTTGTTCATTCCCACACCTAGCACAAGTGGGGTTATATAGTCCTGAAAGAACTCTTGGCAATTCAGTGGAATTGAATGAAGTTTGCTCCTAATCAACAAATGTCAAAATGACTCAGTAGATCAGTGATTTTCAAATTTTCAAAAAACTTAGATATAACAGATCTGATAAACTGATATTCTGTTCATTCAAATCAGAGTTGAACCAAGGTGAAGGGAGTCACTGAGTTATGGTATAATTGTGCAGATATGGATCATCAATTGTACAGAGTATCTATATTTTGACAATTATATTTTAGATCCGTGTTTCTCAACCTTTGTTCCCTGCTGAACCACTTCTCAAGGTCCACCTATTAGAAGTACCACCAGAAGTTACTGATGGCATCATTGCTAGTTACATCCAGGGTAGGAAACCAGATGTAACAAACACAAACAGGAGGCTCAGTGCTTTTTCTAGGGTGCAATAAACACATGCTGGAGATTTTCCATTGAGCCTAGACTCTTTTCCCACCAAGCCTCAAATGCTGCATTTGATCTCATGGTCTGGCTAGTCTCACTGCCAGGTGATAAATGCTGAGAGGTCCTGCAAGAAGTACTAGACACCATCTCAAGTACCACTGGTGGTACATTTACATATAACACTGTTTTAGATCATTTCATTGCAAATAGTTCTCATCTAAGCCCTTCATCAATAGTTCTTCATCCTAAAATGCCCTGCTTACATTTACACATTTATTTTTGTTTCTTTGAAAAATACAGTTCTATTCCATGTCTAATGCAATTAGGTTAATGGGAACCACATGTCAAAAAGAAATCTGGAAAAAACTGAAATGGTGAAACAAGTACCATAATTTGATGAGTATGAAAATTGCTGGGGTGGGACTGCAGCCATTGGAGGGCCGGCAACACCACCATCCATACTTCCTGAGGCAGTCACATTTGGAGGAGGGCTGAAAGCCTGAGGTTGTTGCTGTTGCTGCTGCATCATCATTGCCATTCTTTGTTGTCTGATGTGGTGACTTATCAACTCTCTGTTTCGCTGTGTCACCATTTGAGCATTAAGGAAGCCCTGCTGCTAACAAAAAGAGGAAAAAAATAAGTTTATTGGAAAATACAAAGCCAAGGCATTCAGAACAATAATTATTTAGTATTCCAGTGGTATTCAAGCATTTCAACCCAGGACCCCCTCTTCTGAGAATGACAATCTGTCCAGGAGCCCCCAGAAGTGGTGTCATGGCTAGACGTGTCATTAAAGATGTCCAATGCCAGAGTTCAAAATGGCTGCATCCAGCTTTTCATGATCCCCCTGAAAGATGTTGTGACCCCCTCCAAGGGGCCCAACCCCCACTTTGAAAACCACTATAGTATCCAATGCATAATAAACAATGAAATTCATATTAAATGGCTCAGTACTGAATAAGTATTTCACTGCAAAAGAGCAGTGAAAAGAAACAGTAGGGAGCCACACATTAGTTCTTCAGTTGTTTAACAATGATAAACGGAATATGTTTTCTAGACTTGGTTTTACTCACCAATGCTCCTCACCAATAATGGGATATCCATGTATGCCTACCAAATGGCATTGCCATCTATGCCTATAGAAACTGGTTACACCACGACTGAACTAATACTATTAAAGAGAAAGAGGTTGGAAATGGAGAAGGTTAGGGGTGTAGGTGGGTGAGGAGCTTGGGTAAGGTAACAGACAACCCTGTGTTCTTATCTGAATCAGTGTTATGTAAACAGAGATAAAAGTGTCAATGACTTACTTGTGACCCCATTTGAGGAAGCATAACCGGTCTCATTACTGATGCACCACCAGGGTTTGGATTCTCCATTTTAATATCAAGCGTATGACGTGTCTGATTCAAAAACTTAAACAAGAAACAGAGTGTGACCAAACTGCATCAAGATACACTGTACATTTTTTTCAAAACAGTACAAATCTAGGTAGGTAGATAGGAAATCAGGCGAGAAAACTGCCAGATTCACTGTTTCGCTGTGCTAAAATCAAATGTAAACACATATACCAATTATGTTGGCTTTATTTGATACTTCAGAATTACTAGGCAAACTAATTCAGAACACACACAACAGTATTTTGTTTCAACCTATCCCATCAAGTGTAACAGTGGTCTCCAGTCCAAGAAAGCTTTTGCCAAAATAAAATAAGATTCTTGGATTTTTCTTTCTCAGAAATGATATTACTGAATTTAAGAAAGAGCAGTGAAGGAATGGAGAATAATTTCATTGTCTAACCCTACAATCCAGAGTAACTACGGGAGCACATAAAAGACATTTACATAGATGTAGTTACGGTACCACCTACTGAAAACCTATGGGAAATTCATATGGCAACCCAAAGTAAATTGTTCTTACATCAGAGCAAGGACTCCCCATAGTTACTCTGGATTGCACCCTAAGACAGTGATTCTTGAGCATTTCAGCTTGGGACCACCACCACCCCGAAGTGATGGCATCAACCTGAAAGCGATGACATGGCCAGAAGTGTCATCAAATAGAAAGAGACATCACTGTCATGACAAAACTCATCTGTAGATTCACCAGGCTTGTACTAACAAGGACCTAACCTACAATACTGAGTTGGACCCAGACTGCCTTCTAGGAGAGGACTGAGTTTGTCTCTCAGCTATGACCCAGCTCTACTAGCAATACTGACCCTAACTATAGGGACCAAGTAGCATTTGTAGAGCCAAACTGAACAAAGCAAAAACTGGATTATGTATGGCAACAGTTTCAGATACCACAAAAAACACTAACAGAAAAAACACAAGCTTAAAGTCTAAGATTATTTATTTTAAATAAAACAGGTTATTCATCAAAAACGAAGAGATTTACAGGGATACATGAATAAAACAAGAAAAGCTATTTTAAAAATACTTATTACTCAAGACTATTTCACCAGTCTCGTATGTCTCAATCCTGTCCCCTTCACACACATGCTGAAATGTGTGAAATTTCAGACTTCCTTTACAATGACATACACCTGCCATTTTGTTGCCATTCCACCAGTTTCAATAGATAGTCTTCCCAATGCATCCTAGCATTCACCACTTGAAAAGTTTAGTGTCATCCACAATTTGGCCACATGGTTGCTTATCCCCAACTCCAGGTCATTTGTGATCAAACTGCTCCTTGGGTACGCAACTTTTCACTACTCCCTATTATGAAAATTGCCCATTTACACCCATTCTGCTTCCTGTTCTTCAAGCAATTCCTAAGAGGAGTTGCCCTCTTGTTCCCTGACTGAGGAGTTTGGTGAGAGGCCATGTCAACACCTTCTGAAAAATCCAGATATCAACAGGTTCACCCACATCTCCACATTACCTGCTGTCCCTGAAGCCTCTGCTGGAGCTGCATACGGAGCTGCTTTGGTGTGTTTGTTCTGGGCCTCATCACATTTGCTCTGGGATGCATACTTTGCAATGGGAAATTGCTCTGTTGACTCATCACCGAGTTAAAGGCTGGTTGTTGACCCTGCATGCTACTAAAGCCTCCAGGCATTGCTGCTCCCTGCCCTTGATAGGGCTGACCATACATTGGTGGCTTCTGGTCAATCATAACAGCAGACTCTTGGCTATGAAATGTTTCTTGTTTTGGTTCCAACACTTGTCCCTTTAAAAAGTAACACAGACCTTACAGTACTTCATGGAAAGCAAAATCCCTACAACACACTGCTGAGATTTTTCGTTTAATACTGTACAAGATTGCTCGAAGAGGGGCTAGTGGTGGTAGATGTTTTGTGGCAACCACTCCCCTTGTTTTAAAGGGGGGAAGCCCATGGTTTTCAGAAATAGTACAGAAAGGCAGGTAAGCAGTACAGACACATGTAAGCAAAAGCTACGGACAACTACTCCAGAATTTGCTACAATTTGAATTGTATGCATAGAACTACAAAGTGCTGTTTATAGATGTGCAATGAGATGAACCTGGTTTCATGTGAGAAAACCATTTTCTCAGAGTTACTCTCCTCACCTGAGAGAATACTGCTTTTGGCTTGAATCCGAAGTAACATAAACCCACATGAGGAACAAAGCTTACCCATTCCATTCTACCAGTGCAAAGTTACTATCATCAAGCAACTAAGACATAATCTAGGCTGCATTCAGAAGCTCGGATAACAAATTGTATAATAATTCAAATTCTCCTGACAGAGTGGGCTCCCACTGATGGACTGGGGTGTACTTGATACCATTTAGATACATTCAGTGTATTGGAATAAGCACTTTGAGTGCTGTTGACTTACTTGATTTACAAGCTCAGGTATTCCTAAGGCTCTATCAATCTCTTCAAGGCTAGTAACGTCTGTATTACTCAGCAAGGTGTGCAGTTGGTCAAGAAGGGCCCTTTCATCACTTTGTCCATCAATATTTGGAGTCGTGTATAAGAGTTCATCCAAAGAATTTCTCACTAGTTGTCTAGGAAACCCAAAGATGTTGCAGCTATTAAGATCAGAGTACGCATGAATCCTCACAGATCATCATTCAAAGATATAGGGTTCTTGACTTTCATTGGTACTATATTCTTACACTATACATAGTTATAAGGTTCACTGCAAAATGGCACATGGCCAGAGACAGCCAAGTAATCAGATGATGGAAATATACAAACATGATTTGCAATAAAGCTATTTTCACACCACTAATAAACCATGGCTGCAATCCTAAACTCCACTTAAGATGGCCTAAGCCTCAGCATAAGTCCTGTGCTAACCTTGTCGCATCACAAAAGTGCCATAAAGCACTTCTGCCCTTGTCCTGGTGGGGTTAGGCCAATGCACTAGCATATACCGACCTTCCCACACCACCATGGAAAGATAGGCCAGGTGAGTTAGGCTGGCCTAAATTTGTTCGAATTGCACATGGTATCTAGTATTTTTGCCAAAAAACAGAATTAATGGCAATCCTGTGCCTATTTTTAAGCAGTTTAAGTCCAACTTATTATGGAGAAAGCTTCATTGTCTTTGGATAGCAGCTGCTATATATAAAAATTGAGCTGCTTTGAATGCCCATTAGGGAGACCCAGCTGCGTATAAAATTTGCAGATAAATAGTTTTGACCTGCTGAATCAGACCAAGGGCGTAATCCTAACCAATTTCGGCAACCACAATTTACCCATCTCCCATTCACATGGTGGTGTGGGGAGGCTGGCACATGTCTGTGCACTATCCTAATACCCATCCCCCCCCCCCCCGGGAGAAGTGCCTTTTGCCACTTTTCTGACACATCCCAGGCCAGCACGGGACTTGTGCCAGTCTACCTGTGAGTTAGGATTGCACTACAACAGTCTATCTGGACCATTTTTTAGAAAAAACACAATTTCTGAGCCATATGCCTCTGGGAAGTTCACATACAGGACATGATATTGGAAGCCACTCCTTGTTGCTTGTCCTTCCCCACATCTTGTGATCTGATATATACTATTCACATATGCACAGAAATAATTTTATATTGCATTACATTCTGGGCACTTCTCAGATAAACTGCACATTTCTTCTAAAAGAAGCCAACCAATTTATTTATTTAGTGTATGGCAATTACAAATGCTGGGAAATCCCTTTGTGAGGTCCAGCAGCCATTAACTGTTTATGGCCCAGGTGCAGTCTATGATGTTCTATAGGCAGTTTGTCAAACTCCAGATGTAATCCTTCATCATATCTGCTCATCATCATATCTGATATCAGGGAATGCCTTGAAGCTTATCAGCTTGCAGTCTCCCATCCAGGAGTCTCCCATCCAGGAGACTGCACAGTCTGAGGCAACTGGCTTCAGAAAGAGTACTGCGCAGGCACCATCTCTGACACTTGCGCAGTACTTTTCGGAAGCCTTTCGGCTTCAGAGGAGACTGTGCAGGCGTCAGAGTTGATGCCTGTGCAGTACTCTTCTGAAGCCATTCGGCTGCCGCTCCACCTCCTGAGGCCAAATGGCCGTGCAGAGGCACAGACTTCCTCCGCTCTAAGGAACTCTCCTCTGAAGCTGTTCAGCATGCTCAGTGTTTCTGCGCAGTGCACCTCAGCTGGCCATTCAGGCCAGCTCTGAGGATGAGTGGCAGCTTCTGGCTGCTGCTCCGCCTTGGAGCAGGACTGAATGGGCGCACTGACGCCCGGGGCCTGCCAAATGACAGTCAAACTCCTCCGACGCATCACCCCATACAGAGTGCGTCACCCAATGCAGCCCACACCAGCTGCACCACTCTTGTGACGCCACTGGGTCTCTGCCTTATAAGGAGTCCCTGATGAGATGCCAGTACATTCTATATGAATACAAGGGGCTTCTTGGAGTGGCCTGCTGTATCCTGTGGTTTGTGGGCAGCCGTCGTTGTTCCATATCCTGAGGTTGAGAGGCAGGGGTTGTAGCCACACTGGGCAAGAACTCAGATTTTTGGTCAACACTGCCATTCTTACTCGGGCCTTATTATGGACCTCTATGGGTCTACTCATTACTATACCTGCTCTTGAGGTGATATAACTCTGAGGGCTGGAAGAGGGCATTTCTGCCTTGGAAAAAGGCTCTGGATACAGAGTAACTGCTCTGCCCTAGGCAATGCTCAACATGCCCTCAACAGGCCTCTCCTGAACTGCCTAGGGCAGAGCAGCTAGGGCAGAGCAGGTCCATCTCTCTTAGAGCACCCTATGTTGCCTTGCTCTGCCCTAAGCCTTTTCCAGAGTAACTGGGGTGGAGCATCTTGCAGTTGCTCCAACCTACTGTTAGATAGGGCAACCCAAGGGCTCTTATGTGGACAGATTAGTTGCTCTGGATTGTGCTGTATCTTACCTGTTTTGTGCACTTCGAGGTCCTTGTTCCATAGACAGCATATTGTCAGGCCATAAATTTGACTGGTGAGAGGTCCCTGGGTGCACATAAGGATTCCCTCCCATATTAATGCTACTCTCATTTGGCCCTATAAAACAAACAAAATTTGTAGGAAGGGGATAGAATTTTGATCAACAATCCAGTAGTATAGGCCAATAGTTGTCTAACATCACATCATACAAAGCACATCAACAAAACCAGTTTATGACTATTTTTCGTATACAAATAAGTCTGCTTATCCTCAATGGCTGAGAAAGCAAATAAAAAATAAAAAACACTCTCCCTCAAATATGAAGCTCAATATGTAAATATGAATGTTCAAATGGATCTTTGAGAGAAGACAAGAGTTAAATTTATATGGGCACTTCAACCAAAATAGTGACTCCTTTCACATTTTAGATATTTTTCACGTACTGCATAGATACCAATAGCATGACACTTCCATAGCTAATCTCAAGAGAATAAAGATGGGTGATCCTACCAAGAATTTACAATAATTCTTGCCAATACAAGAATTTAAGAAAAGGTGTAATGTGATTGGAGTGGCAAATAATTATGATGACAGAATGCTAGGTGGAAGTGTGTTGAAGGCACATCAGGTAATAGAATGTTGCAGCAGTCAGAGCAAGGTATGACTACGGCATGAACCAGTGTTTCACAGAAAGGACAGAAGAGGAAGCCAGACTTTTGCTGTCAAAAGTGATGAGATCACCCAGAGACATTCCAAAGAGAGAAGACAGGTCAAAGAACTGACCCCTAAGGGACCTCCACATAGATAGGGAAAGCAGAAGACTACATTCCATTTGAGAGTAGCTCACCAATTGCTTAGGACCAGGATACAGTTCACAGTGTGAAGTCAATAAATGGTTGTAGTTCAATGTGTTTCAGAAACTGTCGTTTTCATTATAAAAGCGATATCTGTTATGCAAATAACTGTGAATTATAGTAAATAAATTCCATTTAAAAATACTCACTCATATGCATCATTTGCTGCTGGAGGATAGGTCTGCTGCCAGGAATACTATTTGATCTCATAGGCAAACCAGGAATTGAACCTCCCACCACAGGTCTGGAAAGGGATGGATTGCAGTCTGGTCCTGGTCTTCCCATTGAAGCAGAACTTGTAGGTTCCATCCTGCTAACTTTTGAATTTTGTAAACTCCAGTCATTTGCTGAATGCTGATTCACAGACATATTTCTATTAGACCCACCTTTAAAAAAAGTCAAATTAAATCGTTACTTTCCATACAATAGCTGCAGTGGAATTTACATTTGGTTTTGCCTTGAAATTGTACTTTAGACAATATTCAAAAGGCTGGTAACACCAAGGCTTTTCAGCCTGCCTAACCCAATGACAACATCCTAAAATGTCTGCTAAATAAGCTACAGTGGGCTGGAGAGCATGAAGTATCATACTCATCCCCTATTATCAGTTCTGGTTTGCTAAACAACTGCAAATCACAAATTGTTAATGGAGATATCACAATTAAATTACAGGCATGATTGTGAGATAAGAGAAATGAATCTCAAGCACAATATTATAGTCAAGTGCAATTTGATGCTAACAATGACTACCATGTCACTTGTCTTCAACTAAAAATGCTAGAAGAATATAACTCACTCAATTTATAATACATTTTAGACTATTTCACAATCAGGATAAAGACAAACATCCTTGATATAATACAAACATCCTTAGAAATAATACAAAGCTCTTTATATGGAAATCACAAACCCATTTTTGTGCCAAAATTTTCCTGGTTTTCAATCATTCTTGAACTCCCACCCATCATGTTTTGCTTTTGTAATATGGAGAATGCATTGATGTTCCTCACTGATGGGCCTGAACCCACAGATATAGGGCTGTCTAAAGACATGGCTCTGTTGAAAGGTGGACGGGTGGTCTGTGCCGATTGGGGACTTCTTATACCTGTTGAAGAATTAAAATTTACTTGCAATTGTACAACTTTTGAACCTATTAAAAATGAGCTCCTGTGATTTTCATAATTAGCAACTACTTTTAATTAATTTAATTAACATGTCTTTTTTCTGTGAATACAGAGTAAGTTTAATTCAATACTCAATGTCAGATTTTATCACTGAATATATTTTACCCAGATTGGAAAAGGAGAATGGTCCAAAGTCTTCATTTGGTTAGTTCAAATTACTAAAACAAATTAGTCTGAAGAACTATAATTATGGTGACTTTCTTTACGCCAGTACATGTGTGTCGGTTTCAGTTCAAAGTGTATATACTGTCAATACCGTATATACAAATCCACAAGAATTTAGAGAAAAACAACAAAAATTGAAAGCCAAACACTACCTTAAAAGCCTGAAGTATAAGGCTATAGTAAAATTAAGCAAGCTCTTAAGAGTAGTACAGTGCCTTAGTGCATATTTTGTGTTGTATTTGGATTTACTTCGACTTGCTTGTCCAAGAATAATGCTGACAATTCCCCTTATTACATCTGGTGAATGGTGATTTGTTCAAAATAGCAAACACAACCTTCAAGAAATTTGCAACAACTTGACAAATTCCCAAAGCTCTACAGTTGGTTTACATTAGCATAACTATTTTGTAGCTTTAATGGCAAAATCATTTCTTGTGTTAAATTGGAGCAAAGAATGGAGCAAAGGCTCAATGTTTCTGAAATTCACTATGATACAAAATTTGAAAGGTAATTCCCAACTTATTTAAAACAATACAGAAATTCTGTAACCTGATTTCCTGGAAAATTAGCAGCAAAAACAATCATTTAAATAAACATATTTTATTGATCATCCACTGAGTGACTTGCATAAGATTATGCCAACTAAACTTCCTTACCCATTGGCGCATTTCCTTGACACAATTGTTGCTTATTTCCCATATTATTACCACCTGTAGACATAGGATTACTGCAGAAATCTGATCTATTGAGATCACCCAAAATTGCATCTAAATTATCCACCAAGTCTCCACCCATCTGGAAAAGACAAAAAAACACATTTCATTATCTGGCTGTATAATTATCTAGATGTATAATAAAAATGTATAATTATTATACATTTGAAATATATTTGAAATACAGTGGTACCTTGTAAGACGAATGCTTTGTAAAATGAACTAAAATTTCTATGGGATTCTGGTTTGTATGACTGGGTTGTGTGGCTGAGGTGAGACTTCTCCTCCTCCCTGCAGTACCAATGACCAGCCAGCAGAGGGATGCACAGCCAGAATGTAGCAGCCACCATCAGGTAGGAGGGAAACCCCCTCCTGGACCCCCCACCCTAAGAGACCTTCCACCCAAGGAAGCCTGCCTCCCCTGCCTGGACTCCAAAACAACCACCCTTCTTCCCCCCACCACCACCTCCCCTGCCTGGACCCCACTCCACCCCACTTTTGCATCCAAGGAGAAGCCTGTGCTGCTGCTGCAAACTTGTAGCCCCAGTGAATACAATGGGAGTTGATTCTGACTAGGCAGCATAGGATCTTGCCCCTTTTGCATTCAGGCAGAAGTCTTTGCTGCTGCTGCTGCAAACTGCCTATCTCATTTGTATAGATAGATCTCACACACAGAGAGATGGGTTCTTTCTTAACGATGCTCAAAAAGATTTCACCCTTTTAGTGAAATTCAGTCATCCTTGGCCATAAAGGTTTTTCTTTTCTGTTTTACTGTACTGTATAAAAAAAGCAGGCCTCCATCAGTCTTGGAAGACTATGGTATCATGTTCGGCGCTGCATATGCTGCATGCGAAGCACGAAAGCCTGGGTTGGATTGTTATGGAAGATAGGCTGTTACCCAAGCAGCAAATCCCCCCCTCTCCACGCCACTGAATTAGTCCAATGGAAAGGAAGAGCCAATACGATTGGATCCAGCTGGCGTCGCAGAGCTGGGCTAAGGACAGGAGCTCACCCTGTCCTTGTGGGGTCGACCCGGGTCTCAAACCCTGGCCTGCTGGTTAACAGGCACAGCATCTTAACCACCTGCGCCACCCACAGCCCATTATACTGTATATTACAGTGTTTTATTACAGTAATTGTGTTCTGTATTATATTATAGTGTTTTGAATTTGATTAGGGTTTGTCATCATTTTTACCCAAGTTAATATTTTTATATGAATATTTTTGTTGTGGAACCAATCATCTGAATTTCCATTATTTCCTATGGGAAAATCCGCTTTGTAAGACAAACATGCTTCTGGAATGAATTAAGTTTGTCTTATAAGGCACCACTGTATATTAAGGGTTAAGGTGTACCTTGGAGCTTGCCCTGCTAGTCATAACTGATTCTTAAGGTTGCTGCTCATCCCCCATTAAAGGTAGAAAAGCCAGCATTGTCTGAAGAAGTCTCCATGGTCATGGGCCAGAATGGCTAAACGCCAAAGGAATATGCTGTTATTTCCCACCAAAGTATAACTGATTTATCTACTTGCGTTTACATGCTTTCAAAGTGCGAGATTGGCAGAAGTTGGGCAAGTGATGGGAGCTAACCCATGTATTCCAGACTCAGACTGCTGACCTGCCAATCTTCACATTTACAAGCACAGCAATCATTACCACTGAGCCATTGCAGCCTTTGAAATATATTAAATGTGAAGGTAAAAGAAAAGGTGTCCCAAGCAGGTTGCTCTGCTAGTTGTGACCAACGCAATGGAGCAAATAGACCTCATCATCATTTCTAAGTCTAAGAGATAGCATTGTCCAAAAATGCCACAGTGGTCATGTGGCCAACATGACTAAATGCCAAAACACACAGAACACAGTTACCTTCCCACTGAAGTGGTGCCTATTTATGTACTTGCATTTACATGCTTTCAAACTGCTAAGCTGGCAGAAGCTGGGCAATAGACGAGAGCTCATTCCATCTTGTAGAATCCAGGTCTCAAACCCTGGCCTGCTGGTCAACAGTACTACATCTTGACTGCTGAGCCAATACAGCCCTATAAATGTACAATATTTACTCAGAATTTAATGTGCCCCTTTTACAGCCAAATTTAAAACTGAAAACAGGGGTACGCAGTAGAATTGTTCCTGTCAGCACAAAAAGTACCAAAAATACTCAAATCTAATCCTTGCATATGCTGGACTCTTAGTACCTGGGCTAGGGGAGGACTGTCTTCCCTTCATTCCAGGTTCTGGGAGCCCTGACCACAAATCCCAGAGCCCAGGATGGAGAAATGCCCAAGGTGGGGGGAGCTGACTTCCTCCATGGGGCTTCCCTTGCCAGCAGGGGGGATCCAGGCAACTGTAACTGCAGATCAGGGGAAGTGACAGGAGCCTGTCACCTCCCCTGACTTCCAGCTATGGCTGCCCAATTTCCTAACTTCATTCTGCCCTGCCAGTAAAGTCTAATGAGCACCCCATTTTAAAAGGTTTGAGATAAAGGTGCACATTAGAATCACCAGTAAACAGTTTTTATATCCCAAACTATATAATTTGAGCATTAGATTTCATGGTGCATTAGACCCGAGTATGGTATTACTGACATATATTACTGTCTTTTAAAAGAACCAATTGAATAAATGTGGACAACCTTACAAAGAAGGTAAAACCGTCCAAGCTTTACCATCCAAGCTCAAACTGCACCTGTGCTGTCAGCCAAGCCTGTAGATACAGTACCGGTGGCACATTACTGCCTAGTCACACCGTGCCATGAACATGCTTTATGGCACCCTCACAACACCCACAGCTGGCACAGCACCTGTGATAACATAGGACTGCACTGTGATTTATTTAAATAAGTGTGCTCTGATGAAACAGGCATCATATTTTTTTAAAAAAATAAAGGTATTCACAATGTAAATACCTACAAATTCATGAATGATAGGTATCTTCTTTCTACTTAGTCTTACAGTGTGAATAGAATTGGGCTGTGTGCCTTCCGTGACATGTAAGTGCATTAAAATAAAGAGAATGTTCATGTTATACTACAACAATAGGAAGCATCTTCTCAACAGAGGCACCAAAACTATGCAATTCTTTCCCTATTAAGAACTGAATCCTGCCTATTTGACTTTTAGACAAGGCTTAAAACTTTTACATTCAGAATTGCTATCACTCTCTAGAAATTGTTCTTTCTGTGCTACTGTTATGTCATTGTTTTATCTGGTGTCATTTCAAAATTATTTTGGAATTTAGAATTCAAGTGAACAGTCACACTTGCTTGCAATCAAAGCAAGTATAGATCATAGAATCAGAGTTGGAAGGGACCCAGTGGATCATCTAATCGAACCCCCTGCCTGTAGCAGGAGATCCTTGTCTTGTGGGGACTTGGGTCTCAAACTCGTATTGTCATGCAAGGTTTATATAATGGAATAAGTTTTCTTTCGGAAATACTGTCAGTCCTGAGGATTACTTGAATAGTAATAGAAATTTTTGCTTGAATACCTCTTCTGAAGGTTCCGTTTTTATTTTCATTTCTTTTTCTTGACTTGAAGTAGGTATAACAGAACTACAGCACTGCCCCATCTTGCTATCCAAATTTTCTATTTTAGGTTTAATTTCTTTGGAAAGTGGGTCCTTTCCATCATCTTTGTCAAGCAGATACCTAAGCAAAGCATGGTTCTCTTTCTTTTTAGGGCTCAGTTGTTCCTGCTTGATTGTTCCTTCTCCACAGGATACTGAACTGTTAGTATCCTGGTATGTGTCTTTGCCAGTAGCTTCAGCTGTGATTTTTGCAACTTCAGCTGGAGAATTGCCGTTTCTTAGCAACTTGTGTAAAATCCTGTGCTTTTCTTGCATGTTTGATGAAGAAGAGACCCCTCCAGCTGTAGAAGAGGAGACTCCAGATGAAGGACTCGTAGCATTTGTAGAAGGTTCTTTGCAAGTAGAGTCTAAGGGGGAATTTGACAGTGCTGAATGCCCTCTGTCCTCTGAGGAAGAAGTTAGTAACTGAAGAAGTTTTTTGTGGCCTTTGCTTTCAGCTGGTCCCCTCTGATCAGAGCTTTCAAGACTCTCTTCTTTGCAGTCTTTGTTACTAAGAGGGTCCCTGATATTGGACTGACACATAGAACTCTCCACTTGATTTTGGTCACAAAAGAAGCCAGGTGAATTTTTTGATTCCGGGATCCCCATTTTATTTTGTTGTGAAACATTCACATTTGGTGAATTATCAAGTTTTGGACCTGGTGAAGACAATGTAGACAGAAGAGAAGTTCCAACACCATCACTAATGGCCTGAAGAGCACTGAGGGAGCTGCTTGAGAAGTTACTATTGCTAGTATTGCTGGTCGGTCCCATTGGAGAGTGCACACCTATATGAAAAGAAAATAAACATTACTGAACACATTCTTATGTCCCTTTTATATTTTTAGCAAGGCATTACATATTAATGAATGAGTAGTTTATAAACATTCCTAACAATATAGGAGTTTATATAGTAGTTTATAAACATTCCTCCAGTGGAGATATCCAGAAAAAAAAGACTCTTCCATAATTCCTGAATAACAGTTTTTAATGCAGTAATTTCCTTCACATTTTCAGAAAATTTCAGTACCTAGATCTCACATGAAAAATTTCAGATTTCTGAAACAGAACACAAATGCACACACACACACTCTACCTGCTACAGGAGAATACTGATGTGAATTCACTTTTGGACTCCCACGATTCCTTGGAGAAATAATCAAATTCTGTTGATTAGAATTCAAGCCTGGGCTACCATGCGGTGGGCTGCTCATATTTAGTCCATAGCTGTTACTCTGATAAGACGATGGAATCCCTTGTCCAGAGTTCATTGTTCCCATATTTCCAGGGCCTACATATCTAGCACCACTCATTTGTCCCATTACATTAGGATCTCCCATGCCATAGTTCCTGTTTTGCATAGGCATGCTTTGTGCTGATGACATGTTCATAATACCACCAACTGTGTTTGTGCACCCACTTGCAGAGGCTCTGATGTTCTGCCCTATTGTATTGGGATTTGGTCGATATCCATTTTGTTCTCTGAAAGTTCAACACACACAAATTAGCAAAATACATACTTCACATGCTGGATTAACGTCATCCATCTAAAGTAACACAAGTCAATGTCCAATGACATACAACTGCAAAGCAGAAGGTAATTCTATTATGAACAGTCCATACTGAGTAGCTCAGTTGTTTCCCTTCTTGCCAACCAAAAGTAGATCTTATCGGATGTGATGAGCCAAAGACCCAACCCACTAAAAGGCAACTTAATACGAATTTTAAAAGTCAAATAAAATATGCTTTAGAAGGATTACTTAATTACTGATTTCACCTTTGGAGAAAGTGGGTAGAGATAAATCCATGACGGTCATTGGTAACTGGGTTTTGGAACAGTTTGCTTTTTGTTTGTGCTGTTACAATTGTTCCATCTGCTAAGGAGAACAGATAGAGCGGAGTTTCAGCTTGACCCTGTATGTAAGCTGTTGGAAAGAACAGACACAATCAGCACAGCAGCAATCTGCTTGTTTTACATCTGACATACAAATGATTTTACATTTCTGACTACTGCAGATGGCCACTGGAACGACCCTTTCTATTCCCCAATTTCTGCATATGTTACAAAAATAAAACCAGTTAACAACTTCCAGGGCTAATCTGCAGGATGTTGAAAGACACAGAGAGGTATATATGTACTGCAAGTACACAGTAGAGACAAAACCACATTTTGAAAAAAGATGACCCTGTCAGAGTGTCCCATCTCTCAGAAGAGACTGAGCATTGCCAGCATTCATCCAACAAGCCCTGGTTCTAGTTCATGTTTTATTAGTTATTTATGTTATCTCAAAACTAGCTCTTGGAACAGGGAGTTGAACCAAAGCTGAACCCAAAAATCAGTTCTGAGAAGTTTCTTTTTCTGTGAGAACAGAATCTCTAGGGTGCACTGAATTTGAACCGTTTAACAGAAAGGATACTAACCTGTTGTAAATAATTGGCTTGCTAATTAGATACTTTACTTTAAATTGCATTTTAAAGTTTTATTTTCGTGTTTTTATTCTGCTGTGCTTTGTTTGAAATACTGCTTTGCAAAACTGAAGTTTCATCTCCACTTTTTTGTGGTAATTTTGCACCCCAGGAACACTACTTCAGCTAGTTTTTTTTAATTGAAGTATTCAAAAGGACACTTGACTATCTTTGTCCTCCTTTCAAACAAAAGCAATTTTAAATGTGTTGCCTCAAAAAAGGGAAGCAGTTCTCATTTTTAGGTCTTACTAAATTCTATGCACATTTATTCCTTTGCTATAAGGGACCTTTTAAAGTGGTGTCCTTTTATATTTAGCAGAGGGACAGCAAGTGTCCACTCTACATACTGTATTCCCCAATGTACAGTAGGTACTTATAGGATGTATCTTAACCATTTTTCACTGGCATACAAGTGTACGCATTTAATCCCTGTTGCATATACAAGATTGGGCAGAAATGGGTTGTTTAGTTTGCATTATTAAGTCCCACAAACCACTAACATGTTGTGTAATGCTTGAACAATGAAATGCTTGAACAATGAAATGCTTGAATAAGTTGTATGTCGTGTATAAAAATCAAAGCACCTTTTCCACAATTAAACAAAATAGGGCTCTGAAATCTTGAGCTCTTACCTTCTTGATAATGGCGTTTGTTTGACCAGGGTTGTCCTTCATTTTGACATAAAAACCTCTGAATACAACGACGGATTGTATCTTCAAAACCTGGTCTCATGGACCTTAATGAGTTAGTATCTATGTTAACAAGTTTACCTGTCAATTGAGAAAATGTTTTGAAATGCTTTGAAATTGATGTTTTAAATGATACAGTATGTCTAGAAATTATATGGCTAGATAACCTGGCAACAAATACACAGCAGTGGATTACAGCATGGCAGAAAAATCTTGGCTCTTATCTTAATGACTAGCTCTATTTTACTATTTGCTTAACATTGTTTTATTTGAACAGGAAATTTCTTAATTGACATCCTCCTCCATTGTGTTACTTTTATTTTTCTCTAATTTATATTTGCTTCTCATTAATTGTTTTTGGGACAGGTTATTTTTTGTGTTGTGTTTTTATTATTTTGTTGTGTATCTCTTTGGGCCTCTTAGGAGGTAGGATGTCAAGTCAGAAATCCTGAGATAAATAAATTAGGAATATCAGAGGTAGTCCAGGAATGTAATAGACAGTCCAGATAACCCTTCAGGCAAATTGCAAATCAGCATTCAGTCCCCTTCTACAGGCAAGAAGAAGGTAGGAAAATCCAGACTTTGTAGGGAAATCCAGAGATATTATTCAGCTAGTATAATTAAAGTCACAGAGTTTTCACTCAACTACTGACTGACAAATATAACCAAATCTTTAGAAAACAAACACATGGACAAAGTCTACTTACTGAACAAAATCTGCTTTGCCATCATTTGAAGAGAAAAAAATTTCTTAAGTATGACTTTTGAAATAACTTCTGAACAAAATAAATAAATATGAAATAAATTTATTTCTCACCTGAAAGATCATGTCTGGTAACAAAACTCTCTGTGTTTGGGGAAAATACCCTTTCCATTGTAGAGATACGTCGGGCCACACATATCATACAAGATTGTAGGTCTGCAATTGGAAGTAGTTTTACAGGTGCAAAAAATTAGAAATTTTAAAGAACAGAATGCTTAACTTATTAAGTTATAGTGGTACCTTGATTAAACAAGCAACCTGGATTGCGAGTGTTTTGCAAGATGAGCAAAGAAATTTTGTCTTGGTTAATAAGCAATATCTTGCAATATGAGCAGGATAGGCACTTCCTCAGGAAGTTTCTGCCCTGCATCAGCTCGCTCTCCAGGAAGCACTAGGACTGCCCTGTCTCCTGTGTGTGAGATCTGTGCGTGAGTGTGGAATGTGTGTGTGGGATGTGAGTGAGATATAAGCAAGTGCAGAAGGTGTGCCTTATCAATGGTACTGTACAATGCTGCTCCCCATCAGCAGTTTTTTAATTATTTTTAAATCAGTACTACCAGAATGAACCCAATGTTGCAGGAGTAAAATTTCAGGAATTTTTGTGGGTCCTGAACATGGCGACCCTGTTGGGCAACAGACAGTGGCACCGCCGGGCAAGAAAGGCACCTGGCACAAGAGTGTAACAGGCAGCAGTGGTGTGCAGCAGCAGGCACCAGCAAGCATTCCTACCAGGCACTATTGGGTGGCACCAGGCACTACTATGCAGCAGGCACCACCAGGCACCAGACATGGTGGGCAGCGGGCACCTCTAGACAACGGTTTCAAAAAACTGACAATGGGCCTTGACAATTGTATTATGAGGTGAAAAAAAGCTGAAATTCACTGCTTTAAACAGTATACATGATACTGTAAATTGGATTGTTCAGTCATCCAAACATCTGTAATGAAACAGCTTGCAATCACCTTCTCCTTCTTCCATCATAGCTCTTGGTTGAGATAAAGCAAAGCATTGCATGGTTTCAAATCTCTGATGTGAATCCTGGTTGCTCCCTACATCTTCCAAAAGACTGTGCCCTGTTTTCACCATCATGCGGCAATTAAATGTATGACTCTTTTGTCTAGGCGCTTCATTAGTCCAAGAAACTCCATTCACTAAAAAACAAAGATTTAAAACAATTATAATCACAACCTGGGTAGAGGAGAACTTTAATGTTAATTACAGTGCACTCCCAAATGCCAGAACAAAGGTCCCATTGTGTTCAATAGTACTTATTCCCAGTCAAAAGACTGCAATCCTAACACCCACTGAGTTGGAAGCAAATGCCACCAGCAAAACTTCTTACATGTATTTAATGTTAGCTGTATGGGAATGCTAAAGTATTGCATACTATATTTATGTTCTGATTTCATAAAAAATGATCCACAGAAACAGAATGCCATTCATAGAATCCTATTTCTTCCACTTCAGGAGCTAACAAAATGCTGCCAAAAAGGGGACTTGGGGGAAGAGAGAACATCCACCAGCATGTATACAGGTGGTGTTCTTGCAAACTACAGGTGAGGAAAGCGCTGTGCTTGAGAGGTGACCTGCTACAATGGAGAACAAATGGGGAAGACCAGGCTGTAGTTACAGAAATGGGCTGTAAATAGGATTGGGCTGTAAATGAAAAAGTTAATTGAAAAGACAAAGAAGAAACAGTTTCCTCAGAGTAGTTAAAAATGTGTTAGACTTGCTTCCTATTTAAAATATTGTACAAAGAAGCTGACTTAAAGAGAGATTGTCAAAAATAACAAACCTATTACCTGCAGATTTTGGTAAATTTTTGAGAAAGTCCTTTCGATCCTCCTCATGCAAGATACTGTAAACACTTGTATTAACCAGGTCCTCTTGTTTATACTGTAAATACTGAGTGACGTTTTCTGATACAAAAACAATATTTCCATCTCGATTTACTACAAATAAGAAACCATCTAATGCCTAGAAACAGAAGTATGACAGGATGTTATCCAAGCCTATAGCCATACCATACAGATGAAGTTTCACTTATAGGACTATAACGATTAATATCAGTATTCTGAACTGCACCCAGAAAAGTCAACAAATATATTAGAGGACTTTGGGTGAAATCCAGAGTAACTACGGGGAGTCCTTGCTCCAGAGTAAGAACAAATTACTGTGGATTGCAATATGAATTTCCCACAGGTTTTCATTAGGTGGTGCAGTAACTACGGGTGCACGTAATGTCTCTTACATGCTCCCGTAGTTACTCTGGATTGTGCCCATAGTCTGTTCAACACAAAGTAGTTAAAGTACTGGGTGCTGCTTTCTGGATTCAGTGAAGTTTCCCAATGTCCAAAAGCTGCCCTACTGTAATTAAATGCAGAGGTTATTCAGTCAAGTCATGGCAGATATAGGGATTTGTCTGGATAGAGGAAAATTCTAGTCTGTGAACTTTATTACCACTGAGGCACTGCCTTTCCCATCTACTTCTTTCTACATTTCGAATGTATGCATGCCTCTTAACTCATATATGTTTCCTTATTATGAAAAAGATCATTACAGAACATAAGAGTCCTACCATCCATCCAGTCACTGAACATATAGCACAGCAGTCACAACAGGAAATGGAAGGTCTGAATATGTGTTTAATCCATTTTCAGCTCTTTCCCTGCTGCTCAAGGAATACAGAATAGGAATAACAAAGACACATATAAGACTCTCATTTCCTATCATACTCTGGTGTGCAATCAGAACACACATCCAGAAAAGAAAATAGGGTTTTTTTTATGCTTTATGGAGATCAGACAATGCAAGCACAATGCCAATTAAAGGAACCGCAATCCAATACCTATATTAATCATCTTCATAAGTCATCCCTGTCTCACATGAAAACACTTTTTGTTGCCTGTAAAAAATCACAGATACCTATTGGGCAGAAATATGTATAGGTTTGCTCCTATCTAGTAGCAGTAAAAAAAAATCTAGCTTGCCTGTAGTAAGAGAGGTCCCAGGGAATCCTTATCAATAACCCCTTGACCTGTTGAAGATACATCAGCCTTCTGGACATCATCATCAGTAGAAGCTGCTTTTCCTAAAATTACAAAGCAGGTTTTTTAATTGGAACTGCATATCTGTAAGCTTCTGTAACTCATACTAAGTGAGATGGATGCAGAGATCCTTGTGCAAAAGGAAATGCATATGCACAACAGGAAAGAAGAGAAGAATGGGTTAATTTCTACTAATACTGCTGCCCCTCCTGCTGCCAGTTACCTATGCCAGATCCCAGAATATTTCTGAGGCTCTCCCTCAGGAGGTCTGGCTTGAGAGTGGACAATTGGCTTTGAACAGGAGGTCTGGATCAGGCTATTCTTGATTCTGTGGATCCAATTCTTATACCTTTTTAACTACTACCAAGTACAGTAAGGTTACCCATTGCTGGTTGCCCTGCTTGCCGTGACTGACCAAAGGGCATGACACTCCTCTCCATTTCAGGGGCCAAAGAACCAGCATTGTCCGAAAAATCTTTGGTCATGTGGCCAACATGGCACACAAAACACTGCTTACCTTCCCACCAAAATGGTACCTATTTTTCTACTTGCATTTATACGCTTTCACACTGCTCAGTTGGCAACAGCTGAGCAAGAGACAGGAGCTTACTCCGTCTTGCAGTACTCCGGTCTTGAGCTGCTCTCCTTCCAGTCAAGCAGTGTAAAACCAGTAGTGAATAGTGAAATTAATTCTACACTGATTCTAACCATTAAAATCTGCTTCTCTATATTTGGTGTGGGGTACACACATGAAATTCCATTTGTTAATAGAGATCATGAACTTCTAAAAGTGGCCCTTAAAAAACGAAAGGCAGAATCAGAGGATACCATCCAAGACTGAATCCTTTTGTTGTTAAATTGAGAAAGGTATCCTGGAATTGCATACTCCTCCCCTACGATAAACCACAAGGATCTTTTGGACATCTAATACATCCCCACTCATCTCTCATGGATGAACCAGGTTACAAAAGAAGGATTCATTTCCACTCCCTTGGAAAAGCAAATCAGACGTAAGAATGAACACTGGATTTATTTTTAATCTCCAGAAGGAGACACTTTTTGAATTTGTCTTATGGGTGTCTACAAAACATAATCCATCATACATCTTGTGGACCTTCACCATTGGTCTAAAAAGGTTCTGAAGACAGTCACCAATCACAAATATGTGATCCTGATACTTGTTCCTCAATTCAACAAGAATAAAATCTTGGATGCTAAATACTGCTACAACTTGTCCCTAACAGAATTATTATTCTATAGTGGCTAACTCAGGATGAAGTTGCCTTTTTGACTAGCTCAGGATAGGAAAAATAAAATTGAGATTCCATTTAGAATTGTGCCAAATAGCTCTGCATATTGTTCATTCTGGTCCCAATCTTTTCCCCCTAATAATTCTTGTGTTAATCATTTGTTTTTGCTCCAACATAGAAAAAGTGGGTTATAATTTTTAAAAAATAAAATAATCTTGCATTTTTTGGCCATGTGCTTCACAGACAAAGGCAAAAAAGTCCTTACTTTAAAAGATGGTACCAACTGGCTATCTATGTGACTGACAATAAAACAAATTTCTATGTAATAGTTTTTTTTCCTTTTTAACATAAGCAGTTGAATCTTGCCTTGTTCCTTTATCTGCCGTATCTGTCTAACAGTTTCCTTTAAAATTGCACATTTATCTGGTTTGACATTAAAATTGTCAATATCACTCAGATTAGCAGATATCAGTTCAGCCAGTTCTTCAATATATTTGCTTTCCTGTTCACGTCGACGTTTCTCCCCACTGCAGATCAGACTAGAAAAAGAAATAACATTTTCTTTTATTAACAAGAACCAATTGAGCAAACTAGCCCCCTTAGACTGTACAAATTCCCACTCCACCACAGTTGTTGATGAAGGCATGAAACAGAAATGGAACAACTTCACATAATGAAGATATATTAACTATATTCATACTTTGCACCTCATCTTCCTAGAGGATATGAGAAATTAGTGAGGAGTTGTGCCAATACTTCAGCTCCACAAGCTCTGTTGGCTGTTAGTAAGCTACTATAAGTGGGCTTCACTTGTTCCATTTCTCTGTCATGCCTATATCAACAACTATGGTGGAGTGGGAAAATGTACATTTTAAAAGAAATTAATTATTTACCCTGGTCCTGGAGTATCACAAGGTAACGTTTTGCGTTTTCTTGAGTCACCAGTCATACCATCCAAGGAATTCTCCCCTAATCCACTCATTCTGATCACACATCAGCAACTGAAATAGTCAAGGAGTATCAAAGTTCAAGTCATCTCCAAAATAAAGCAAATTTTTCAAAATAAGCAAAATTAGAAGCATGGTTAAATTTTCATAGTAATGAGGCTATAAGGGACCATAAGATAAACTAGCTATGTTTTCAAGTGTCTAGGGGCACTCTTCAGAGAAATATATAATGATGAGTGACTTGAACAACTGGCAAAAGAGTTTACACTCATTGCTACCAATTTCTTTTGCAACGTACAGAAGAAGTAATCAGTAGAGTAAAATCACCCTACATCAACTAAAAGATGCAACAAACTACCTGGGATGAGAAGGAGCTGCCCTTGGTCAGTTCTGCTTTCTCTAGTTCCCTTCCAGTTTGCTATTGTTCAATGAGAAGACCCCAAATTTTATCATTTGATTTTAGAAACAAATAGGCCATGTGTATAGGAGAGTCATAAATCTCCCTCCCCCATCCTCCTGGCAATATACCTTCAACTGTTCCCCGATGTTACTTTCTGTGATGATATCAGAAGTGACTCCTGACAGTTTCAGTGCCTCTTGGGCTTTGGTCAGAGTAATTGCTGTATGGGATGCACCTGAGGAAAGAGGGCAAGGGGGGCAGAGGAAAGGATTCCACCTCATCTGTATAATAAAATATGTCTCTTAAAGTCATCATTTGTGCAACTTGGGTAGTCTAAAACACACAATATTCCATACCCTCAGGTTTGGCGCTTATAACTAATAAGGTTATTAAGGATTATCCTGAATAAACCAGGGAACTGACAAAAGAAAACCACCCAGAGAACATAGGACTCCCATTTCCCTTCTAACCACATAAGAACAGCCTTCACTGGATCAGGCCAAAGCCCCATTTAGGGTGCAATCCAGAGTAACTATGGGGAGCCCTTGCTCAAGTGTAAGAACAATTTGCTCTGGATTGCAATATGAATTTCCCATAGGTTTTCACTAGGTGATGCAGTAACGACGGGTACACGTAAGGTCTCTTATGTGCTCCCGTAGTTACTCTGGATTGTAGGGTATGTCCAGTTTCCTGTATCACACAGCGCCCCATCAGATGTTTCAGGGAGAACATGTGACACCTGCATCCAAGTGCCCTCCCCTGCAGCTGGCATTTTGAGGTTGTCCACCTCTTCACACACCCCTCATGGCTTGTAACCTGTGATGGTCCTTTCCTCTATGAATTTGTCCAAACCCATCATAAAGGCATTGAGGCCTGCAGAACCTCTCCCACAACGACTTAATAGAGGGGCTTCCAAAATGAACATCAGCACATCTTATGGTGCTGGTCCTCAAATTGGGGCAATTCAACACCCCAGTCTGAGAGCTTGACCTCTGCCCTCGTAAGTGGTAGGGCAGAGGAAAGGCAGTGACCTTGGATCTGCCAGCTGCAGCAAGGTCCTGAAGGCTCAGGAAGCCACTGAGGATAGGCAGGGGTGTCCAAACTCACCTTTAGGGCTCTTGGACCTTTAACAATTGTGTAAAAGGAGGCAATTTTAGCATGTCTCATCTCACAGATCACAAGCTGCACCTGCTGAAATTCCCTCCTTTTCACAATTAGGTCCATGAGCCCTGAAGTTAAAAGTTTGGACACTCCTAAGAAGAGAGGTACTGTGGCACACACTGAGACCATACCTAATGTTTTCCTGCTGATCCCCCTAAACCAAGGGTGTCAAAACCCTGACCCTGGGGCCGAATGTAGCCCCTCAGCAAGCTTCAGTGTGGTGCTCAGCAAAACCCCCTCAATCGGGCTGCAGGCAAGCCTTGTAGTGTCTCTAATGCACTCTTATATGTAAATTTATTCAAATCTGAAATCTAAATCATTTTTCCGGCCCCCAACACAGTATCAGAGAGATGCTGTGGCCCTCCTGCCAAAATGGTTTGGACTCCCCTGCCCTAAATCTTCTTTCCCTCTTCTCTCAGCAATTTATGTTTACCAAAAAGTCCCAATGTTTTTTAAACAGGTAGTTTGGCCCTAAATATGGGTTTGATTTGTTCTACTGAGGGTGCAATCCTAAAGACACTTTCCTGGGAGTAAAACACACTGAACACAATGAGGCTAATTTCTGAGTAGACATGGTAAGGATTGTGCTGTGACTCTTGTATCCCAATGTAAAAACTGAATATTCTAATTTAAAATTGTTTTGATTTAAAAAAAAATCAAAAATGATGACAATTGGAAAACCAAGAATGAAGATTAATAATTGAAGAAAAACAAGTTGCAAGTTGCACAGTGGCCACGAGATGGCAGAGCAGGCTCAAGAAATTGGACAAGTAGCATTTAAAACATATTAAATCATACACACTTTCTTGCCTAGATGGAAATAGGTATGTTTTGAATAAAGGGCAAGAGAGCAAGTATCCTTAACTAAGGCATGCAAAAGTTCATGACTTTTCACACTAATGTGCTTTGTAAAATTTTAGACATCTTTTCCTCCCCAGTTCAAAATCCTGAATGTTGTGTTGAAGATGCATGAAGACTGCAGAATTTGCTGCTGCTTTCATAGCAACTGCATTCCTAAGCAGCCCTACAGTTTTGCAATGCTAGAAGCTACTATGGAAAGAGACAAGAAGGACACAAAACAAGATAAAGGGCTGGGGGTGGAGATGCAATAGAAGAAAGCTCTGGAAGGATAACGTGAACTCAGAAAACTAGAAGTCAGTTGTTTTGAGAATAAATCTGCCCCACACCAAAAAAGGCAGCAGGGAATTCATATAAATATAAATCCATAGTAAAAAAAAAAAGAGCAGAACTTTACAGTATACTATTAATTTTCTTAATCAGCTTTTAAGAGTTATGCTCAAGAATACTTATTGTATTCCAAAAAAAGGATGTGCATTATAAATCAATTTATATATTTAAAATGCTGGATAGCAGTGGGGCTAAAAGTTTGTTTTTGCATCCCTAATATAGCATGCACATTCTTCATTCAAGAATGTATTTAAAAGATTGGTTAGTATTTCTGTGTCTTAGTAGTAGCAGGCATGGTCTGGTGGCTAGGCAGAAGGCTAAGCAGGAACAGACGACGTTGAATTTTGGATAGGAGTCTAAAAAGCTGATAAAGCTGTCTTGAGACAAAAAAAGCCAAAAGCAGTTATTGGCCCATCTAAATCAGTTCCTGCTGGAATCATGGAAGGCATTGACCCAAGCTATAGAGAATTCCATCTGAATGAGTTATTCGAGTTGCCCATAGAACAACACCTACCTCCCAGGGTGGTTGTGAAAACAAAAGGATAAAAGTTATGTAAGCCACCATGGAAATTTCCTTTGGCATGAGAAAGATGGGGTAGGTATAAATCCTTTAAATAAAACTTCAGTTGTATTTGGAAATGAAGAGCAACTTACTAAGGAAATGAACTTTCAACTTTCGAAATATTGTAAGATAGATAAATACTGTAGATAGATAAGGAACAGGAATATTCTGAACAAGAAATGGTCCTTTAAAATGGCAACTGTTGTAATATATTTAATGCAGATCTCCATCATTTCCCATTAATACTGCTAACATCTCAGCCGTGAAACTTCAGCCAATTTGCCATGGAAGCTCAGAGGTGCTGTTCTATCGCTCATGAGCTAGGGTTGCCATAATTCTCTTCTACAAAACCAGGATAGGATGCCCTGTCAAACTTGCCAGTATGTGGTTGATGTGGATGCAATATGGTATATGGCAGCCCTATTGTGGACCTACACTGAAAATGCTTAGTGATAATTATTTTTTCATGCAACAAGAGACCTTCACAACCGAACCAATTATCCAATGCATTATTAATACAAAAGCCACTCATTAAAAAAGAACACCTGCATTAATCTGTCAGATATGAAGGGAAAAAATACTACAGTTGCTGGATGTTTTTATGTAGCTGCTTAAAGTTATTTATTGCGAGCACACCACTCTCAAAAGCATATCTAAAGAACAACACAGTGAGAGTGTGAATCTATTAGGATTAAATCCCGGTAATCATTTAACTAATGAAAAGAAAATACGCAACTACCCACATAGAGTTCTAATATTTCAGAGCAGTTTCAAAGTATTGCTTCTATTTATTGCCAGATTTCTAATAATTTCATTACAGGAAGAGGCCTATTTTGAATTATTCCAGAACACACTGACTGCTACAGCTCTCACATTACTTCATAATTAATGCTGTGGTTCTCAAAAGCTGGTGAGATATCAGGACAATAACTCTGCTGAGTGATTATTTCAACAAAGAACGTGCTCAGCTCCTCACACTGAGTGAAGATGGAACTGATTCACAGATTAACTATTAAGGATTAATGTACATATTTGAGGAAAAGCTTTTTATTCTATGTTTCATCATAGTTGTTCACTAATTATTTCTATAGGTTTCCAAAGGATAAAACCTATATGGAAATGTAGCTAAGTATCAACACTTTGAACTCTGATGGAGAGTTATATATTGACAGTTCTCAGCACTTCCACCACTTTATTAATTTAGGTTTATCCGAAACAGTGTAATACATAAAAAAATCCAGATTGAACATTCTAAAAAATGATGTTTACCTTCACCTCAATCACAAAGAGACATTGGGAAAAACTGCTCTGGATTTCTACATGCTAGAAGAGTTTGGGGCGGGGGGGGGGAATTGTAGGATGAACGTGGGGACAGAGTACATTCTTAGATTATGAATGTGTGGTTGTGGCTACTGATTATATAAAGGGAATAAACCTTCTCTTGGTCACTTACATGTCCTTAAGATTCAAACAAATACGGAAGATTTTCAATGGCCCATTGGGAGCAGTAGGCATTTTGTCGTCACTTTCTGTTAAAAGAAATGCAAATAAACATCATATAAACACAGAAAAGGTGGAAAATCACTAGGGTCAACAAAGTAAAACATCCAGGCATTAATTTAGCTCATGTTTTCTACCATACTACCAGAATAAACCTGCAGTTGCAGAGTAAAATTTCCAGAATATTTGTGGGCTCCAGGCACGGCTGTGCAATAGGCACTATCCAGTGCGCCAATGAGCACCAGCAGGTGGTGGTTTGGGCTGGGCATTGATGGGTGTGTGGCTGAGTGAGTGAGTCAGTCAATTTATTCCCTCCGTGACATTCAAACTTCAAGTACTATGCAAAGTAGGCAGTGACCATATCCAAACCAGATCAGTGCATGCTGGGCCTCCGGATCAAACCTCGACCTGATTTTATAGTTTATTCTTAACAATAAAAATTGTATTTTTATTTTCACACATACCCAAACTCTGAATTGTGTTAGGGACAAGGAGCAAAAAAAAAATGACAAATTAGTTTATTTAAGTAATTTCTGAATATATGATATATCTCAATAAATCATGAACACCACAATACTGACTTTTAAGAAGCAAAAACATTGACTAGTTTCAATTATCTACCTTTAAAGCAAAAATTCTAAAGCTTGTTTAATTAATTTTATAATGATACTGTAAAAAAGTTTAAGTATGCTAGTCAACATGCATTCTTAATAAGGATATAAAATAATGTTACTGTAATTCTCTGTAAGAAAGTGAAGTTTCAAACAGCTGTGTGTTTGAATTGACTTACTGAAAATTGCTTGAAGTGCTACATAAAACACAGCCCATTCAAGCTAATTTGAAAAAATAAATTGCTCTTGGAAATATTTATGAGGCATTAGCATGTAAAAAGCATGCACTATGGTCCTTTCCAAAATCTAGTTTCAAAATTGATACTTCTACTCAGACTTATAATTACTGGTTGTCAGGTTTAGAGCTTTGTACAAGCAGATAATTCCTTAAGAAATTTAACTCAGGCCTTTCATATCATCCAGTTGCACATGCATTTGCATTCAAGTTTAACCATTCTGTTGACAACATTGACACTAGCTGTATTCAGGTAAAATAACATTACCAATTAGAAGGGTGATTGACAATATGATCACGTAAAGATAAGAATCAAGACTCAACTGTCTCCTAATTGCATACCTTTGTAAGGCTTTTATACTAAGCAACCTCCATTAGCCAGACAGAAAAATATAATTTTAAGAATCTGAAGTACTACTGTGGAAATTCATCACAGAATCACAATTCATTTAATCATTGCACAAAACATATTCTTGGCTAAATTATGCACAGGGAGGGCAGTTAGACACAGAAGCCATATGCTAAAAAGAACCTGGCAACCAAAGGTGATGACACAAATGCAAATGGCAATTTGTGACTATTGAACAAGCCTCTGATTGGAGTGAATAGAAAGGATACTTTCCACATGAAACAGCAATTTTATATGAAGTAAATAGAACATACCCCAGGGCACCCCATCCTCATCCCTAAAGAGAGATCTGATTAATAGAGTTAAGGTGGGAAAACTAGAACATTTTGAAATCCCCTAAAGACTAAAGATACAGCAGCCTAATGATAGGAGTCATTCATGATCACCAAGCACAAGATCTGATGCTAATGCGCCAGCATATCTTGTTCTCTTGGACCACCACAGACTTTCTCTCTTGCTCTCTTCAAAGTAAGCTCCAGTTATTAACAGCATTTATATACTGCTTTTCAATAAAAAGTTTTCAAAGTGGTTTATAGAAAAAAATCAAATAACTAATGGCTCCCTGTTCCAAAAGGGCTAAAAAGAATAATGACAGCCACTAAAAATACACTGCTGGGATGCCAGCTACTTTCCCTCTGATAAATAAAAGAGAAGCACCCACCTGAAAATGTACCTCTTAACCAGTTAGCAGTAGTTACAGTACAATTCATAGTAAATTCAGCCAGACCAAATATCAGATTACTAAATCTGACATATATAGAGATAGAAAGTTGCTCAAGAAATTCACCAGAGTTGATTGAACTTTCAGGTAGACTGGAAGGTAATTTAAAACCACTTTAATAAAAGTATTAAATGTATGTATACTGCAAACTAGAGAAGAGACAAATCGATCTAAAAACACAGATGATCAGCAGACTCAAGTAAAAAAATTCAAGATTTCCTTTAAAACGTAGAGCTACTGCCCAATACAAAAATTTAAACAGCGCCCAAAGAAAAACAGGAAACCAGACAGAGAAGAAGCCAATAGGACCATTAAATGACAAAGTTGTAAGCAGCTAAACAAATTCCATCTGTCTACACTGCAAATGTTTGGAGTATGTCTAAAGAACGATCAAGCAGGATTTCACAAAAACAATTTTTAGAAACAATTAGAACTGGCATTCAAACAGGACTTCAACGTATAATATTTAAATTACTGATGTTCATACTAATGAACTATTTTACAGGTAAAGGTGTCCCCTGCAGGCTGACCAACTCTAGGATGCAGTGTTCATCCCATTTCTAGAGCCATAAAGCAAGCTTTGAGCCAAAGATGCCTCCATGGACATGCGGCCCACATGCGCACGGAATGCTGTTACCTTCCCACCAAGGTGATACCTATATATCAATTTGCATCTGCATGCTTCCGAAGTAGTTCTTGAACATTTCGGCCTGGGACATCTTTCTGATCATCCCGTGAGTTAGTCAATGACTCTTTGATTTTATAATACAGTATATAGATGCAGGAATCTGTATAGGATTTTAAAGAATTGTATTTTTTATGTAGGCTGAACAGCTTGCCTCATCTAGCAAAGAACTTTTCTCAGTTAAGAGATAACTTTGCTTCTGATTATACTAAGCTAGGATGAATTTCTGGGAAGATACATGCTTTGTGGTAACAGAAATATGAAAAATCCAAAATAAAGTAAACAAAATGCTGTAATTAGAAAGTATTTTTGTCAAAATGTAGCTAAACACAAATCAGAGATCAGCAAACATGCAGGGTATAAGAAAAGTGCATTATTAGTGAATGTGTGAATTAGTCCAATGTATGCAGAATCCTTTTCATGACGTAATGAAAACTAGCACAATGCAAATTAGAACTGCTTAGCAAGTAAAATCCTGGGACCCCTCTCCCAGGATAACACCATTGCCTCCATGCCACTTAATACAGCTTTGATGAAGCTACAGTCAAATGAATCAAAATAGTATCTAGCAGTGACATGCCATGAGTTTTAGCAGGTAGGAAATTGTGCTCCATTCTGTAACAGAAATATTTGCTGCAGATATTCAAGAGAATTGCATTTGCACAGAATTGCATTTTAGTCCACTGTGCCCAATTTTTAAAAGTCAGTGTACAAAATTATTTAACGTCAATCGAACAAGATAATTTCTTCAGTTTGCTTACGTACACTGAAAATCCAATTCTATCTATTAGTGCTCTCCTTAATGATGTTGGGGCACCAAAATGGCAACTGCTGCAAATGACTGGGGATTTCATCTCAGTAAGAGGGATGAAGGAGGATTCTCTTGTAGGGGGAGGGAGGTAAGATGCCACAGCACATGGCACATTTACTTACACCAGCTGAATAACTAGTGCAAGTCTGCATGTACCCATGCCATGGGATTGGGTTAAGGAAAGGGAAAAAATAGAGGCTGCAATAAGATTAAATGGATTTTCAAATTGATATAGTTTTCATTGTTACACTGCCTTTTTAAAAAGTTGCTACAGGTCCAACCTTATTATATACAGTATGACCTTTTTATACATAGATTTGACTCAACAAGAATGGCCACTGCAAATCAGTTCTAAAAACTGCTTTTCTACTGTTGTAAAGTGGCAGTCAGGCAAGCAATCATTCCATTCTTCAGTCCCAGAATCAAACCTCTGCAGATACTGAGGCACTATCTTAATCTATTACATGCAATGGAGGAGCAAGAAACCTGGAAGTATTTCCCCACTTTTTTGTCGTCACTTTTTATCCACTGATTTTTTTTATCCACAGGAGGTCGCCAAACAGAACCCTAGAGGATAACGAGGGACACATGTACTTAAAGGTATTGTTCATGGCAGACAGCTCTTCACCTACCAGCCGATGCAAATACAGGGTAAGTTACCTTTTAACAGACCAGTTACAAAAATATTTTCCCCTTAAAAGGGAGGAGGCAGCATTCCAAACACACAGCACAAATACTAGCTTTAAAGTAGTTTGCCAGTTTCTTACTTCAATAACTAATCCTTTTCATCCAGAAAACAGAACACGCCATTTAACACTTTCCAAAAAATAAAGAGCACTCAAATTCTTGGGGGAAACAGGCCATGTAATTTAACACACACAGTATGTTGTTAAATATGAATGTTATTGATTATCAAAATATGTACTTCTTGCTCTGCAGTTACACTACATATACATATTTAGTGCCGTCACTAGACTAAAAATATAGTTTTGCAGTTATCCCAAAAGTGATATAATCTAGCATTACTGATACACCACAATTGGCCTTAACTCCTTCTTTATCCTTTCGCAATGGATTGGATTTTAAGGAGCACATTTGGACTCATTACTCTCAGAGCAATGTTGTATTATTATAGATCTAGATTCCAAGCCGATTTTCACTCAGATGTTTCCATTTTTGTGAGGATTGTAAACAAGTATTGCAGAGTTTTAAGCAATCCAGATTCTGAAATCAGCAATAATCTTTGTGAAGATTCCAAAGTGTTGGAAACACAAAGTTTCTGAAAACATTTATGAGGAGTGTCCAGAAAAAGTTACCCCCATGGATTAAATCAATTCTATAGTCCATTAAAGGTGTCTAATTTAGTCTATTGTCCACTAAAGACTTTTAAAACTATGCAGTTTTATGTTAGTAATTAGGTTTTTTAATTTAAAAAACCATGCTGTTTTTAGAATTTTCATTGTTGTGATATCAGCTCTTAGTATGCTATGACAGATTTTGTTAGGCTGCTTTCTTACTGGAGAAAAATGTAAAGGTTTCCCATACAGGTTGTACTGCTAAGTCATAACTGAATGTAGGGTGCTGTGCTCATCCCTGTTTCTTAGCCAAAGAGTCAACATTGTCTGAAGATATCTCCATGATCATATAGCCAGCACGACTATAAGCCAAGGCTAACAGAATGCTGTTACCTTCCCACTAATGTGGTACCTACGTATCTACAACTTTGAAATCTCATTCCTATCAAAAAGTTATGGCCAAAAACAAAAAGAAAAAAAATGCATTGAGTCTTATCAAAAGTGAAAGTGAGCTGTATTGCACCTCTACTTGTGAGTAGAATGCAACCCCCACAAATCCAATGAACACAGCCCCAAAAATCAACCCAGAAGGAGGTCTCTGATACTTGTACTGAGTCCTATGGAAAGTGGAACTGACCTACACAACCACATTTACTCGTAAGTAAGCAAACATGTCTTGGCTCATATTCAGGTCAGCCACAGAGGAATGCAAGGCCACCATGGTCCCAATCCAACGTAAGTGGAGTTCAATAAGAGCTCCAGAAGGCAACCTGACCCCCTCCCCAAAAAAGAATTGGTAAGGTGGATTTTTATTTTAAGGCTTAATGGGTAAGGTGATTTTTAATATAAACATATTAATTAATATCAAATTAATTGAATTAATGAATACTGATTAAAAAATTTCTGTATGGGGTGTCAAAAAATTGTGGACCCCACAGTGCCAAATGACCCAGGTATGCCACAGGTGCGTGGCACCAGGAATCCCTACCAGGCAGAAAATAGATTCTTAATGGGCCTTACATCACAGAAGGAAAACACTCCCCAAAATTTAATACTTCTAGGTCTAAAGGTTGCAAATGGGTGTTGAAGTATCAGTCTTCAATGTTAAGTATAGTATAGAGAGAACACGTTGCACCCCTTTTTACCACCTTGGGGTGAAATTTTTAAAATTGGTTCTTTCTGGGTGCCTATATCACACACAGAATATGGCCCCAAATTTCATGCTGCTAGGTCCATAGGCTGGGCACTAATGAGTCAGCGATTCTTTGACGCAAACTATAACTGACGAAAACTAATTGTGGCCCTTTTCAGCCCCTTTCAGTTTGTATTTCTAAAACTCAACTCTTAGTAGGTGCCTCCATGGAAGGAAGATCCTCCCCAGATTTAATGCTTCTAGGTCCAGAAGTTTTGGCTGGGTGTTGATGTGTCAGTGACTTTTCAATTATAAATATAGACTAGCAAAATTTACCTGTCATTGTGGGAGTAAAACCCTGCTGCTGCAAGACCCTGTGCCATCCCCTGGTGAACCATCCTGCCAGGGTTTCCTCCTCCCATGCACCACCAGGCACCAAATAGCTTATTAGTGGGTGGTCACATCACAGAAGGAATGCACTCCCCAAATTTCATGGTTCTAGGCACAGGGTTCCTGGATGTTTATCAGTCAGTGATTCTTTAATGTTAAATACAGGGACACAAATGTTTCATGTCCCTTTTCACCTTCCAGTTGGAATTTCTAAAAATTGGTTCTTAGAGGGTGCCTCAATCATGGAAGGAACACCCTCTTCAAATTTCACACTTCCAGGTTTGGCGTTTGGGGCTGGTGAGCAAGTTCAGTTTTACAAACCTAGATTATATAGTAGTAGCCTGAGCAACAATATTAGACTCCTCTTGGGGAGCAACAGAATTATCTGGACAGGAAGCTAGAGCAGCTCTGTTAATCACATCCTTTCCCATTCTCACAGCCAAATTATTTTTCATGCCAGTAGGAAGTAAGAAAGCTTCCATGTTCAAGACTTACTTCGAAAACATGAGTTGGAAACAATTATACATTTGAGACTTCATTCGCCAAGTTATTAGAAATAAGCAGAACACATAATTCAGTCAATATGGATTAATGCACAGAGGCCAAATTATGTTTCCAACCCTACAGTATGAGTTAGCTATCTGATATTAGCCCCTCCCCAAGTCAAAATCCCATCAGGTTTCAGTGTGTTAAAATTAGTGACAGAGTAGCAAATGCCACGTAGGTAAGGAAGTGAATAAATATTTGCTCTGGAAGCATGCTTGTTATGTGAAATGCTCTTTATGTGAAGCGGATTTTCCGATAGGACGTAATGGAAACTCAGACGATTGGTTTCAGAACCACAAAAAATATTCATATTAAAATATTAACTGGATGTAAAAATAATGACAAAACTCTGGAATTGAATTCAAAACATTCAATGTGAATTGAATTCAAAACATGCATTCAATGTGCATGATCCTATGTAGTCTACTTAGGCTGCAATCCTAAAGACACTTTACTAGGAGTAAGCCCCATTTAACACAATGGGGCTTACTTCTGGGTAGACATGGTTAGGAGGCTGCAATCAAAGACACTTTCTTCTGCAATCCAAGACACTTGCAAAGTGTCTCCCCACTTTCTCCTTCTCTTCATCCTGAGCCTCTCTCTCCCCTGCTCCCTTCTGGCTAACCCTGAGCTGCTTCCCTCTTCTCCACTACTGTTCTCTCCCTCTGCCCAGCGGATGCCCAGCCACAGGAGGAACAGCGTGGGAGTGCTGCTGTTGCTATGGGTTGGCGCGCTAGGCAGCCCTGATGCTTTGTTAAAGGGCTGCCGGCCAGCGCGTCTACCCCAACTGCCAACAAGTGTGCTTGTTAAGTGAAGCAACACTTGTTATGTGAGGCAGAATCCTAGAGAAATTTTTGCTTGTTATGTGGATCACTTGTTAAGCGAAGTACCACTGCTTAACATAGTTCATCATCTATGAACTGCTCAAGATTTCATCCAAAAAGAGCAAAATCTCTTCCTAGAGCAAGAGAATAAAGTACATTTTACTATTTAACTGCAACCTTCTTAACAAAATAGAGGCCCTAGAGGCCCAAAAACCAACTGAATATCAAAGTAGCACAAACAGAATTGCAGGGTAGCCACAAAATTCAATGTCTTCTTGAAAGAAAAACAGCTACAACAGCACAGTTGCACAAAAAAGTATGAATCAGAACTTCTCTGATTTACCATCTTTACTCAAATCTAACACTCACCTTTTTCAGTCAAATTTAGTCTCCAAAATTAGGGTGATCATTAGATTTGATGCTGCATTAGATTCAAGTAAATACAGTATTTTGATTATAAGTACAGTATAGGTCAGTTTATGGTGTTGTTGTAATAAAAAATATAACTTAAACCCACTGTTGTATAAAGTAATGCAATTATAAAAAAATTATAACAAAAATCCATTGTCATATTATTGTTGTCATATAACTCATTATTATATGCAATAAAATTAAATTTTGCACATGGGTTTGCAGCTGAACATTACAATCACCAGTAAACACTTTTATCTCAAGATTTTAAAAATTGGTGTGCGTATTAGATTCAATGTTGCATTCAAATCAAGTAAATACTGGTAAATTATCCTTCTGCCATGAGCTTACTAATTGGTTTTATGAAAGCCATTCCATCTACAACCCATAGTGGTATACTATAACTCCAAAACTGCCTCAGATCTTAAAATCTTTGTGAGTTTGAAACCAGAGATGAGGGTGTGCAGGGAATGTACTAAGAAATGTTATCCCCAGGATCCAACTGTCTAATGAGTCCAGAGTCCTGGGGGTAATAAGGATCCCTACACGATAAAATTTCCTACACTATAAAATTTCAAAAAAATTGAGCACTTCTGGTTTAAAAAAAAGTTCAGCAGTTCAAAAGAACCTAAGCCTGGACAACTGTGATCCAACATTTGCATGAGTAGGGGGCTGGAGATAATAAAAGGTTTCCAAGCACAATGTGTAGGTACTTACCTGTCCTGTAGAGTAGTGGATATACTGACACAAGTGTGTTGGGTTGGATGAAGAGAGAGATTCTAGTGGAAAGCCTCTCTTAATATTGGAATATTGCGCCTACATATTGATGGGGAATTAAGCAAGGGTAACATTGTTGGTGAGTGCCAAAGGGCCTGCTTTCATTCCGTATGTAACAGGGTGTCCCTGAAGTTTGAAACGGGGTGTAAGAAAATCCCTTTATCACCTCAGCAGTAAAATCAATCAAGGAGTTGGATTTTAGTTTCCTGAAGAGGATAACTCAACAAAGTCTCTGTAGAAACATAGAGGATGTACTATATGATAGATCAGATTACAAAATACGAGGGTGATTCAATAAATAAGGTGAAGTTTTCTGTATAAGGACTTCTAATACAGATAGAAGCTTTTTTTTTTGGAGTTCAAGGAAGGCAGTTCAAGTCTGCATACATAATGTAGAAGAGGCTTAAAGAACAATTTAGGCTGCAATCCTGGGAGTAATACCCATTGAACACAATGGGACTTACTTTTGAGTAGACATGGTCAGGGTTGTGCACTAAGACATAATTATTCTTCCCAGAAAGTGTGACTGTGGAGAATGTAAACAAATAACCAGGAGTCCAAGGCCCAACCAAGTGGAAATCAGGTCTTCGCTACAGAGTTCATCTTTTGCAGCGATTCTGGGATAACCTTTCATCATGTACAGTGTGCACTGACACATGAAACAGTATTGCTTGAGATCATTGTAGCATAATTAGAAATACAATAAAATGTAAGATTTTCTCCTTACAGATTTTCTCCTAAAATAAGGCAAACACCCCAGGAGGCTTACAAGTTTCACAAAAAACAGCAGTGACGCTTACAATAAATACATCAATAAATACATCAATAAATAAAACCAACAATGCAGTAAAAAGGAGATAAGCAAGAATATTTTGACATGAATTCGATGGTTTTTTATGCAACCTCTCCTGTGCAAACATACATACATAATGGTTTGCATCTTTTAAATATTTCTATTTATAGCTTAGCTAATGTTCACAAATTGTGATCAATGATCAGTTCATATCACATAATTACACTAACTAAATATAAACTGAACTCCAATGAACATAATCCTGTCTGTTTTTCTTTTCAAAGGCTTGAATTTTGTTGGCCTGGTAATAGTGCAATTTTTTTTACTGTACTCTTGTATACAAAGTATTTCCTGACAGGAAAACAGGAAAGGGAATCCATTTTCAACTGCACAGAGAAAATATGCTTTACAAAGACACAAGAATACACAAATACATGCCATACAAATTAAACTAGAAGCAATTGGGGGAAACTGACACCATTTTTGATTCAGCACGCTAAAATTATTCTAAATTTGTTCAAACATCCTTGACAACGAAAAACAGTCTTTTTGTTCTATGTGTTGTAAACTTGTGCAATATTACAGAAATAAAAAGTAAATTAATGAAAAACAATGTTTGGAAACTTTCAGTGCTTTTGGAAACCTTTTTTGGCCAAACCTTGTTTGATCCCTTTTCTAATTACCGGTATGTTTTTAAAAATGGATCTTATTCTATATTTTTTAATTGAATTATTTCCTTGTTGTGACCTGCCTCAAAATTTTTGAGAGTAAAGTAACAGACATTTTTAAAAGCAATGCATAAAGTTGATGTTGCTTAAGTTAAAAATAAAACATAAAAGTGGTTTGGATATTTAAGAAGTCCATTGGTTTCCCTAGACCATACTCGTACCACCACTTGAGCTTTGGTGGTCTGATGGAACCTGTGGTCTGGCAGAAAGACTTAGCAGTACAATGCATCAAAAAGCTTGGCTCAGTGGGCAAAAATTTTCACACAATGAAAAAAGCATCCTCTCTATCCCGAACCTCATAAAGATATTTGGCATGAGTTATCTGGCCTCCCAATCCAGAAGTAAGTGACAATGACATAAACACTAGTTCTTTCCAATTGGTGGACTGTGCAAAATGATATGGTGGGGAAGAAAGATTTGAGAAACTCTGTCTAGACAGTCTCCACAGAATACAATACACTACCTTGGAATGGTCTTTTGCCTGCTTATTTACATATGCAGATTTCTACAACCAGAAATTATAAAAGTTTTGTTAGGTAGAAACTATTTACCGTAAGTACATTCTAACTTGCTGCTTTCCATTAGGAGAAACAATACCATTTCTGTTGCGGATTCATGAACTGCATGTCTTGGTTTATAAGCATCATTTGTTCCCGAAGCATGTTTGTCCCATTTTCCCATATGACACCCCACACACACCTACCACACTGCCAAATAGATCCCTCACACAACTGGCTGAGGTTGCTCCCCCCACCCCTTGTGTTCTCTGGCCATGGAACTTTGCCCAGCGCCCCATCCAACTCAAGCTACCCCCCTGGCCATGAAAGCTTGAAACAAACTTCCTCAGAAGTGCTCGTCTTCCAAGACAGTGCTCTTAAACCATCCAAAACAGTTTAATCCAAGTAACTTGTAAACCAAGGTACCACTGTACAAGGATCATAGTTTGTGGGGGGGGGGGGGTCAAATACTCTTGTAGTAAAATACTCTTGGTCTTGTTATGATATGGTTATTAGTGCACCCCTCAGTCACAGAAGGAACACCCACCCCAAATTTCACGCTTCTAGGCCCAGCGGTTTTGGCAGGGCCAAAGAGTGAGTGTGTGGGTGGGTGAGTGGGTGAGTCAGTCAGTGACTTTTCTCTTTTATATACAGTGGTACCTCGCTTAACAAGTGCTCCACTTAACGAGCACTCTCTTATGTGGGGAATCTGCCGTGCTTAGCAAGGCAGATTCACATAACGAGCACTTGCCGGCTGCCCTTTAAATTTTAAAAGGTGGCCTGCAAGTGCTCGTTATGATCACTTCCCATCTCCTCCCTCTATTCCCCTGCTTCCTCGCCACTTTCCTGGCCCCACAGGAAATGGGGCCATTATGTTAAATGGGGCTTACTCCCAGGAAAGTGTCTTTGATTGCAGCCTCTTAATCATGTCTACCCAGAAGTCAGTCCCATTATGTTCAATGGGTCTTACTCACAGGAAAGTGTCTTTAAGATTGCAGCTTAAGTCGACTTCATGGGATCATGCACATTGAATTGAAAAACAATTCCAGTGTTTTGTCATCATTTTTACATCCAGTTAATATTCTCATATGAATATTTTTGGGGTTGTGGAACCAATTGTTTGAGTTTCCATTGTTTCCTATGGGAAAATCCACTTCACTTAAAAAGCGATTCACTTAAATAGCATGCCTCCGGAACGAATTAAGCTCTTTAAGTGAGGCGCCACTGAATATAGATTTCCTTGCCTTTTAGATTTAGTTTCTCCAATATCACTGTTTCATGCAGTGCTAAACTGTCAGGGAATGTATATGCCATGATATTCAAGGCATTACTCTCTTTTTTCTGCTACTCACTATATTATTGTTTCATTTATAGTTTTATTATTTGGTTTAAATGTTAAAGTTTTATATATTACTAGCTAAATGTACTTGTCTTGCAAGAGTAAAATTTTAAGAACATTTGCAGCATCCCCCCCCCCACCCTATGTACCACACCACCACCACCCATGCATACCTCTGTGGGCAGGTGCAGCATTTGGGGCTGAGTTTTATCAGTCTTCAGTGTTAAGTAGTGGATGAAAACACAATGCACCCCTTTTCATCCCCTTGAGGGTTAAATTTCTAAAAATCTTTTCATAGTGGGGTGGTTCACATCGCAGAAGGAACACCCTCATCAAATTTCATGCTTCTAGCTTTAGGGGTTAGGGCAGGGCTTGGATCAGACAGTGATTCTTAAATATAAAGTATAGGGAGGAAATCATGTTGTGCCCTTTCATCCCCTTCTGGTTTGAATTTCCAAAAACCAGTTTAAGGGGTGCCTCCATCAAGGAGCACCCTCCCAAAGTTTCACACACTGCGGTTTCACAGCAGTTTTGGCTGGGTGTTGATGAGTGATTGACTTTTCATATGTACTGTATATACCATATTTCCCGGCTTATTACACGCACTGGACTATAACACGCACCTTGTTTTCACCTTGTTATGGTGCCGCCGGGCCTGAGTGCCACCTCCTCCAGCGCACCCAAGCTTTTCCAAGGCTTGAGCACGCTGGAGGAGGGATCTCTGGCCGTGCAAGGCTCTGAGAGGGCCTCTGAGAGGGATGGGCACTGTGGAGGTAGTGGCACTAGTTCTGCAAGACTCACAAGCCTCGCCCTGGAGGGAGCAGCGCTGGTCACGCGAGACTCTCAAGCCTTGCGCGACGAGTGCTGGATGGTCTGACAGAGGCACTGCCCTAGCCACGCAAGGCTTGGGAGGGTCTTGTGCGACCTCTCCCAGCCTCATTAGAAGATGGCAGAGCCTCTGTCAGAGTGCCCAAGCCTCTGAGAGGCTTGGATGCTCTCAGGGAGGCAACATTCTGGCCGCCGGGGGCAGGGGAACCGTATAATCGGCTTATAAGATGCAGGGGTTTTCTTACCTCCTTCTGGGAGTAAAAAATGCATCTTATAAGCCGGGAAATACGGTAGATGGTGATTGTGTATTTCGTTTGTGATAGGGAACAGAAGTGTATAAATGCATTACTTGAACAAGTTTTGCTGTATATCCAGCAACATGGAACTATGAACCCCCCAAGTAGAATGTATTAAAACAGTGTTGGAAGCAACCAAACCTCTAACTCAAACATTTCATTCCACTGGAATCAACTTGACTATACCAAGTAGTGAAATCTAAATTTCAACTAGCTTAAAAATAGAAAAGCGAGGTATCAATTTTTAACTTTTTAAAACACTTCCACTGAAAGATCCATCTCAAAGTTTTTCATATAAGCATTATTTTAAAAAACTTCTAGGCAAGGAATATTTAGAGGTTTTGAATCTCTTGCATTCTTCTAGGGACACTAAATTTTATGTGTCCTATTACATAAGATTAATGCTGTGTGCAGGTTTGATGAATGAAGCTCATTAAAATTTTATACTTTGGACCTTGTGTTAATGAGAGGCTATGTACTTTAAAACAAAATGTTCAAAGCTCAAAGACATGTGCAGAACATGTGTGCACACACAAAGCTTTCAAATTTACTTAAAATTGTGAAAATGAGTAAGCTTCTGTTACCCTGATAAATATCAGCTGTCATATATTTCAACTAAATAGGTACTACTTTTCATAAACCAAAGGGCTAGAAAAGGCTATTTTGACTTGAACAGCTGTATGTAATACATTATACATAGCAATACCAACCCAAGGTCAAGAGTTTAGAGTTTTACTCCAATACAGAATAGGTAAAACCTACAGTTCTAACAAAAACCCACTGTGACCCCTTTAATAAATGAATAAAGGCACAAAAGTCAATGAAATTATTCTTCTGAATAAAAACCAAAAGTACATAGAAAATTTATTTAATTTTATTTAAATACAATACCCAAAAATCTATACTGTTCTAGGAAAAAGAAACACCCTGCTTCAGTTCTGGTAATGTAAAAATGGTGGCAACAAGCTAAGCTTAACACTAGTGAGTAAAATTGTGAAAAGAGGTTATGTATTAATAATGGTCTTACACCATCATATTATATGTTGTTGGAAATGTAATTTAATGCAGAATGCAATGAAACAAGCCACATTGGAATATCTATAATATATCAAAAGTCATGGCTATTTACCTTGAAAATTAAATACAGGGGTATAATACCTGTGCTAAGTGGCCAGAGAAGCACTTTTAACCCTTAGATGCCCATCTAAAAATAGCCCAATTTGCATAAATTTGCATTTCCGGACTCTGGGTCCAGATGTGCATATAAGGGTTATGTGGTCTTTTTATATTTAGCAGGGAGAGATTAACCATCCCTCTTTGCCCCAGCAATTTCTCTAACCATTAAGGGACACACTTTTTATTCATTAACTTAATTAAAATTGATTTTGTTGTGGGGGGTTACAACAAAGTCATCTTCAACACTAAATGATAGGTGCCTTTGCTATGTGTAGTGGGGAAGCAGCAAAGTAAATGGGTGGTGACCTACTAGCAGGGAGATAGCAGGTTTTCCTCCAATTTTCTTTTTTTTTTTAAAAAGAAAAAACTGAGATGACATCACTTCCAGGGCAACATTTTGAGCTTTGCACCAGGCTACATGATCATTATCTACACTACTTGCCCTAGCATCCAGGAGTAAATCACATAAGGTACAATATTACCTACAAGAATAGAACAAATTAACCTTAAAACTACCATCAGATTTTTTTTTACTTTCCACCTCAAGTGTTTTTACTCTGCAGCCTACACTGCAGCTTAGCACTCCTGTATGCAAAAATGAGTATGTATAATTAATACTTGCAAAGAGAATAGCAGCAGCTCATGAATACTTGTACTGTATCCATTTGACAAAAAGAGTTAAACTCCATAAACTGAATGTGATCACACTGCCAGGGAAAACCTATGAATCTTGGAATTCAAAGTATACAGCAGGCCTCCATCAGTCTTGGAAGACTATGGTATCGTGCTCAGCGCTGCACGCGAAGCACGGAAGCCTGGGTTGGATTGTTATGGAGGATAGGCTGGTATCCAAGCAGCAAATCCCCCCTCTCCATGTCACTGAATTAGTCCAATGGAAAGGCAGAGCCAATACAATTGGATCCAGCTGGCGTCGCAGAGCTGGGCTAAGGACAGGAGCTCACCCTGTCTTGTGGGGCCAACCCGGGTCTCAAACCCTGGCCTGCTTGTTAACAAGCACAGTGTCTTAGCCACTTGCACCACCCACAGCCCTCATTTCATAGTAAGTAATTCATAGTAATTTCACAGTAAGTGCTAAATCAAACTAGAGAAGAATGGCAACATTTCTCAAGTGTTTAAATGGATCTATATAAAGTTCTGATTGGAGCATTTCTTATTGAAAAAATGGCAAAGCCTATAATTATCTTTACAACGAATATTTAGCGTGAACTTTGTTTAAATACATTTAGATTTTATGAGCTAAGTTTATAATTGTGTTCTTCAATTTTGAAGCTAAGGAGATAACTGCATATGAAGAATTACAATTTGCTATACTGTTAGAAGCATCTGCTAACCCTTTCCTTTCTGCAGTCACAACTCTGGTAAAGTGGCTCAGCAATAAGCTTCAACAGACACTGCTACTTGCAGATTAATATGTTCTAGCACCAAAAGTTAAAAATCTAATTACATAAAGGAATGCTATGTGTAGGTGGGTCAGTTTCCGATTTCCTCTCACTTCAGTTACAGACATAAGGTTGTACCCGAGCCTCAGCTTGAGTGAACAGAAACCCTTTTCATCTGCTTAGTGAGAATTTGTTTAGCATATTTTTTTAGCATCTCCCATCTTCAGCAGCCCACTGTCCCACATTGCTTCTGATTTTTACTGCACCATCAGGAGCAGATTTCCATGTGCTACAAATGGCTTTACAAGGACTAAACAGTTCCCTAGAAGCTTCCATCCCTGTAACTTAAGGTTCAGATACAATCCTAGTGCTTACTGGCCACAAAAAATGTTTACATATTAACTAGTGGATATTTCCAAAACTATTTGCTGGACATTGGGCTAAAAATCTGGTACATGCACACTTGCCAAATCAAGGTCTTACACTCAACAACATTGTTATGTAACTGCTCTATGAGATTCCAAAAAATGGATCATATAATTGAAATAAGGATTCTGGATGTAGCACCACTGACAAAAAGTAACTCATTTGAGTCCTGTGTAGCCTTTTTTAAAAGACCAATAAAACTAATTCATGCTAGAGAGGAAGCAATGGCTTCGCAGAACGTTAGAGCCAGAAGGCATCTGGAAGGTTATCTAGCCTTTCACACCCTGATCAGTTCAAGCAACTCCTATTTATTACTCATAGGTGGTCCTCTAGCCTCTACTTGAAAATCTTCATAAAGGGAGTACAGATTCTTGAAATAGTGACTTTGTAGAAAGCATAGTAAGAACATAGCTTAACAGAGACATCCAACCATGATTAGTGCCAATCACCTGTTTATATTGGTTCAGCTGATTTCTCCCCAGTTAAAATATTTGGATAGGATATAACCCCCACCTTGTTAAAAAAAAATCCTGGTATTAATATAATTTGCAGTATCAAAATAATTTGCACATCAAGCCAGGAAATCTCCTTCATAAGAATAAAAAATAGACAATATACACACCATACCATGTTAGATTCAAAGTGGTGGAAGAGAAAAAATAAACTATACAATAGCTATTACTTGGGAACACTGATTAGAACAGAGAAGCCACTATCATTATAAATGCATTTTGCTTTCACTGCTGCAAGCAGAATTGCACACAAGGGGGGGGGGGAGGAATCTGCTATTAATCATATTAAAGTCATTGTTCCTTCGATGCTTCTGGCAAAGCAGTGTGGGAAGGGGGGAGAGAAGAGTTCTCCACCCTCAGATCCCAAATCACACTGTATAAAAGAAACAACAATCATCTAAAATTAGCAGTTTGCAAGTAAAACCTTACATACGTTATTTTCTTGTAAACATATTAACAATTCTACAATGAGATCATTTAGCTATGGTTAAAAATACCTCTATATATACTAAATGCTAAAATTCCACTGGGTATTGTTTCATACTAACCCATTATAGAGCATACATATGAAGTTAACCCACTAGAATTCAAGCTGTTTCTTGGTGTTTTCTTTCTTTGATTAAAAGACAAAGAAGAAAATCCAAGTGTGTCATTGACAGAAACCCTGATTTAATTGAAGATACCTAAAAGAATCAGCATGCCAATTGCATGATGAGAATATTAAACTAAACACCTCCATTTATGGGTAGGGACAGTAGGCTGATGCAGTAGAATATCTAATGAAGTACGGTAATCCATTGTCAGTGCTACGAATGAGCAATGTTAAAGAAATCTGTTGTATACTGAATTCAGTGCCCAGATTCTTGCTTCTTTTTAAAAAGTCTTAAATTTTTTAATAAAAATAATGCCACTGTGTGCATCTGATATATATTACTAGTACAGCATTAGGATTTTCTAATTTTAAAGGAACCATTTTGACCTGCATTGCATCCATTGTAAATTGATAAAAAAAATCTTGATCTGTAGTCATACCAAAAACAATGTATGAAAGCAATGGATTAATCATAACATACAGCATATGCCTGCAATAATATAAGACCTAGGTTGCAATCCTAAATACACTTTCCTGGGAGTAAGACATATTGAACACAATGGGGCTTACTTTTGAGTAGACATGGTTAGGATTGTGCTCCTAATAAGCAAAACCTGTGTAATACAACATATATACTACCAAAGAATGCAATGCTAATATCACATCCTTTACATTTAATTCCACTGAGAACAACGCTATTTATTCTCAAGAAAATAGATGTCCCACATTATCCACTATTTCAGAACATCACATGGATTTAAAAGACACTGGGAAAATCAGGTTTCTTGTTCCTCCATTGCTTCTAATAGAATAAGGTTGTATCTCTATATCTATAGGAGTTTTGATTCAGGGGCTCCTTGCTATTACTAAAAAAATGTGTTAAATAACAGCAGTTAAAAAAATTTTTTAATGTATCACTTTGCAATTGTAGAGAAACAGTCAGCAATTAGAAACGCAAAAGACCCTCTGCTTTCCCTGGTTCAGCTGAAGAACTGAATAATTGTTTGCATGACTGCCTCCCTACAACAATAAGAAAAGCAGTTTTTAAAAGTGATTTTTTTCAAGGGATGTATTTTCCCCCCTTCTCCAGGGATTGGCATATTCCTTTTAATTTGCAGTGGACATTCATGGTGAGTCAAACCCATATATAAAAAAATCCGTGTATAATAAGATTGAACCTGTAGTTGAGATAAGCATGTTGTACCATTTAATTTTAGTATTTTTACATAGGAAAACAAATCAGAGTCCTGCAGGTACAGAAGTTCAAAGCAACCTGAACACATTCTATTCCAGCCCCACCACTCTAAATAAAAGTGTAAACAAATAAAAGTGAACCAGTTATAGCTGAGGGATTAAATGGGATGAAGCTACATCATTGTCCTTACAAACTAGAAGCAAAGAAAGAGAAGTGTTCCACTTATTAACTGCACGTCTGGCTGGCTTTTAGTAAAGACATTAAAAGCCTCCAGTTTTTGGAAAACTTTATCCCCACATATTTCCCCTACTGAAAGAGTCTAATATTTTGGGATGCAAACGTCTGCCAGATGAGTCATCTCTAATTGTCTGGTTTCTAACTACTGCCGTCAGCATCCATTTATAATTTTTGCACACGAACAGAAGCCTTCAAATGGAGAGAGGAGAGACCTGCTTATTTACTGGCTGGAATTCCTTTATTAAAAAAAATGGCTGGTGTTGCTAAGTGGGGAGGAGGGAAATATGCCAAGCTGGCTGTTACTGAAACATGCAAACTACTTGCTTGTGCTTGTTATTCCTCTCCCTCCACCCACCTTGGAAAAACTGCATGCAGAGCTGCACGATCACCCAGAATAAATACAGGAAAGGAGGCAAAAAAACCCACCCTCTTTCTCGCAAGTGGGAGGCGGTCCACAAGAACTGCTATGGGGTCAGGAGTTCACAGTGGTTTTAATTTCACCTTTTCGCAACCAATCAGGAAACAGCAACTGTAGTTAGAACCTCCAGCTGCAAATGGAAAGTTAACTCACTGACTACCACATCTGTTAGCAAGACTAACTTTTAATGTTGACAACAGCTAGTATTTCTTAAGAATCAAATAAAGAAAAATATTTTTCCCACTGTTTTATTGGTTGAACAGACACAATCTCTATCCATATTTTATTTAAAAAAGATTGCTGCGACTCCATAAGATATTTCTTGTACATGAATTTCTATAGACGCGTGTATTCTCAAAATGCAGAATTTGGTGGAGTGATCATGTCACCAGATTCACCATCTTTTCCTCCAAGTTTCATTAATCCCATTTCTAGAGAACTTGAACAGGTCATACTGAAAGCCACAGCACAACAAACTCGGTTCCAGGTTTTAGAAAACTCTGCCAGGCTTGATATATTACATACAACGGAAAAGGGGAAGATGACAAAACTTGCTGGCAACAACAGGATGAAGACCCTTTACCAGCAACAGCAGTCTTTCTCCCTCCCACTTTTTTACTGCTTAATGTCAAGTCTAAGTTCTCCAAAGCCCAGGAACTAGCTCACTGCTTTGCACCTTTTGGGTAACCTATAAGATTTTTTTAGATTATATATATATATAATTGGGTGCTGCCAGCATTTTTTGCAAAATTAAACTGTTATCCTTATGGAACTATATATAGTTCCTCTGATACTCCTCTGCATAATCTTGACTTCCTTCCCTCAAGTACTTAAAAAAATTAATATGTATATTCCTCAACCTGACTTCAACGCAGCCAAGATCTAGCTCAATAAGAAAAATTGCTATCTCCAGACTTAGTTCCCAGTTCCCAATGCTCCTCAGTTTGGGAACAACTATTTTAAGACCTGAATATCTGAAGATCCTCTTCCAACAACACATATCTGCCTGTACTCTTTATTCAGCTTCATTATGTTTCACCTCTTAGTGAGGAAGGATTGGCAGGAACAAGGGGGGCAAGATTCTTTTGAAAGCAGCATCCAGATTGCTGTTTTCAACCATAATAACCTTTTTAAAAAATGTAGATACAACTTCCTATAGGGCAGTGGTACTCAAAGTCAGGGTCAGGACCCCCATAAGGGGTTCTGACTTTCAGTTGGGGGGTCATGAGAGGGTGGGATCCACTATCTTTGAATCATGACGCCAGGCTTTCATGGAAGTAGGTCTAATTGAACACAATGGGACTTACTTCCAAGCAGACATGAGGAACTGTGGTGTCAGGGAAGTCACATCCCAATTAAGTTTGATGGGTCAAATTTTTGAGAGATTTTGCAGTTTGAAATGGGGTCCCAGGAAGAAATGCCCAAGGACCCACTGCTATAGCGAGAAAGAATGGAGACAGAAGACATGGCAAAACCTGGCTATGGGGCAGATCCAGTGCCTATTGTGATCCTTCCCCAGTGTAAACAGAGTTTACCCAGGGTGACCATATAGAATGGAGAACAGAGTGTATCACCTTTAAGCATTGCACAGAAAAAGGAAATTGAGGCAAGTTTAGCTCAAAATAGAAGGGTTTAAAAAGCAGCACCTTCCTAAATTCCTTCTTCTATGCAATGCTTAAAGGTAGAGGCACTCTGTTCTCCATTCTGTAAAGTCAACAAGAGACAAAGTACAGGTGGAGCATATTTTAAGATTAACTCTTTCCCTTTATCTAGATCTGTCAAACTTTCATGATACTACGGATTAGTATTTATTAGATTAGCTGATGGAATTTCAACCAATTTTCAGACTTCCCTTAGTTATGTTTCTCTTCTTTATAATCCATTCCAATAGTGGTTGACTCAGAAACCAGTCCTATGTTCAGTAAGCTTATGCTCAAGCAACTGCATGGGATTTCTAGCAGCTAATACCCTTCATGATTAAAGGCAGTTGTATGACACTTCAAAAGAACAAGACAGATTTATTGCAGTTATATACATTCTATATTGATGCATGAATTAGCATAACTAAATGCACGATGACAGCTAGACAGAATGGAAACACTAGAGGTTTTATTTGATTCTGAATATTTAATAGTCTAAACCTAAATTTCTGGGTGGTAACAAGAAGATTCTGACATGGATAAACTTCCACATACACTCTAGTACTGAGGGCAAACGCACCATCACAAACATTTAGGATTCTACATGTTTATTTCTGCAACAGAGAATGTTCTTAACAATAGCAGAATATTTCATCACATGTGCAATAACTGATACTACTGTATGATAATCACACTCGTCTGCTCTACCTGTGCAGCTGCTGAATACCAAGAGCTTTTCTGGTTGATGAAAACTATCATCTTCAGGAACCTTCACACCAGCCTTAATATTCAGTTTCCAAGGAAAAGGTATAGATTGACTCTATCGTTTCCTTATATTACCTTAATATAATGTTCTGAAAGGCAACCTAGTATCAAATATTCTTAGATCTCAAATACTTCTTTAAGAAAGAAAGTGATATTTTTATAGGTCTTGTATTTAACCACTTTTGTTAACTTCTCTAAATACTGAAGTTCTTAAGGGTTACTGAAAAAGCCTTTAAAAATGGAGAAGTTATTTAAGAAAACCTCTTTTCACTCCTGGCCTCATTTTAAAAGAAAATGGATGCTATAATATTTTATATCAAGTCAGCATGTTACCAAGCAGCTTTTCTGTGTGTTCTGAATTTGATTAATAAAAGCCAAGGTCACTTCCTGAAAGATGTCTAGCAATGCAGCTGCAAGCAAACTAGGCTTCTCTGAGCTCTAACTCTGGGGGATGGGAATGGGCGTTGGCGGTTGCTAATACCAAGATAAGTTCAGCAGTGTTGAATACATGTATAAGCCTTTCCTGGTATCTGAGGAGGAAGGATGAAGAAAAAAAATCCTCCAATGTCTTTTTAAATGTTATGTGCATGCAAAGCGTGCAAAGACACAGATACTTTAAAAGAAAACATGCCCACAAAACAGAAGACCTTGTTAACCTTCTCCTGCACACAGAAAACAGTTCACAGATAGGTTAAAAAGTAGTATTAAGTCAATGCATAAACCTAAGCTACTGAAATTACACTGAGCTTTCAAGCAGATTTTTAAATGCAATTCTTAAGCCTGCTGCACTTTACATTATTTTTCATGTTAAAAAAATCACCTTTACTTTAAACATGAGAAACCTTTTAAAAACCCTTCAATAGGCTTAGCAAGCATGGCTGGTAGCCTTCGGAGATAGGCATTAACCCCTTAAGTGCAGCTAATACGATCTGACATTATGCCCCAATCACGCAAGACCATATATACCATGACAGTCACTGGTAGAACATGACAACCAAAGCCCTCTAAAAAATCTCAAGCAGTGACTGGCAAACAAAATTGTGTCATATTTACCTGTTTCACAATTGTTCCACACAAAATTATAACTTGCAACTTTTCATTTTTTTCCTTCTTCACTGTTTACCATCATAATTCATGGTGTTTAATGGGGACATCCACTAAAATTGAATGTTGGGAGGGTTAGGATGGACAAGAGAAAATACAGTGATACCTTGCCCAACGAATTCCCCAGGTAATGTATGTTCCAGGTAACAAACATACTGTTATCTGGGGCTTCTGCCTTGGTAACAAGGCTTCATTCAGGTAGCTGGCAGCTCTTTAAAGATTAAAGAGCTGCCAGCCCCAATCTTGTTACCTGAACATTACTTGTTACTTCTTACCTGAATGAATGGGTCAGGTAACGGCAAGTCCATCTCTCTGGGAGGGTGGGGAGGGTGGTTGGGGCCTTCTGGGGGAGTGAGAGGGTGTTTGGAGACACTGGGGAGAGATACAGGCTCTCTAAAAGCTAGAGAGCGGGCGCTGCGGGGGAGGAGCATCCCCTCGCCAGTGCATGCTCTCCAGCCTCATCTCTCTCTGGTGTTTTAAATTTAAAGTGCCAGAGAGAGAAGAGGCTGGAGAGCGTGGGGAGGGGCCAAGGGGATGCTCCTCCCCTGCAGCGCCCTCTCTCCAGGAAGCCTGGTATTCTCTAGGACGAACGCCAGGCTTTTTAAGATTGTAAGATTTAGGGCAAAATCCATAGCAGTTACAGGTCCACGCAGTTACATCACCCTCTAGTGTTATCTTGTAGAAAGTCATCTTAACTGCTCCAGAGCAAGCAGCTTAATTTCACTTTAGGATATAGGCCTTAAGCAACTTACAACCCTAACCTCCACTTAGGCCGGCATAAGCCCCAACAAGTCCTGTGCTGACGTGGGGGTGTCACAAAAATGTCATAAGGCACTTCTGGTGCCCTCATGGGGAGGGGAATTTAGGCACTGCACTGGCATACACCAACCTCCCAACAGGAAAGCAGACAGCTAACACCAATTTTCTAAAATCTCCTATCTCAGGCAAATGAATACTTAACAAGCATATAAAAAGCAGGCCTCCGTCAGTCTTTGAAAGACTATGGTATCATGCTCGGCACTGCATACGCTGCATGCGAAGCACAAAAGCCTGGGTTGGATTGTTATGGAGGATAGGCTGTTACCCAAGCAGCAAATCCCCCCTCTCCACATCACTGAATTAGTCCAATGGAAAGGTAGAGCCAATAAGATTGGATCCAGCTGCGTTGCAGAGCTGGGCTAAGGACAGGAGCTCACCCTGTCTTGTGGGGCTGACCCAGGTCTCGAACCCTGGCCTGCTGGTTAACAGGCACAGCGTCTTAACCGCTTGCGCCACCCACAGCCCACATATAGCATATAGACTCCTGCATTTACAGAGTGCCAGCAGAATGTCAGGGCTTTCGTCTCTCTGTTCCCTGCTACCACTCTCAAGTTCCCTAAAATACCACTCAAGAGTTCAAATATCTTCCAGAACAGCACACAATCCAGTAAGGAGGTACAGCACAAGAAATTGCTGAGCACCTTGTGTAGAATGTCTTCCCACTTGTCACCGACCATCTTTAGATTTAGTTTATATTAATTTTATATGAAAACTACCTTAAAAATACTGTCCTTTGTGGGTGGAATTCTGATTTTTGGCACCAACTACATCTTCAGTGGAAGCTCCTTGTGAACAGAAGTGTACTACTCTTCACACAGAAAGTCCTATTGGAAATGGTTTTCTTCAGAATCATCTAAGAACAAACTACAACACATTTAAGAGCTTAAGGGTCAGTGACTTTTGAACACAAAACTTGTGTTCAAGAACATGAATACATAAATAATTTTACCTGCTATTAAAAGTCACTCAAAACATTTTCCTTTGTTAACTCCAGTCCTTTCACTGTATCTACTATCTGTAAACAATGTCTTGATAATGACAGCAATAAATTTAATACCACTTGTGTGACAACAGGCATTAGAATAACTGAAGGGAAGAGTTGAAGGGCATATAGGAAGGACACATATCCACCTTATCTCCATGAATCACATTCCCATGAGATAGTCCAGCATTCCTACTGCTTAGATTACATATTTCACAAAAGGTGTAACTGCAGTAGTACATTAAACCTTAAGACATTGTCCATCCTCCAAAAAAGATGAGCCCCAGTATTTGCAGTTTTGGTTAACTACCAATGTGGGGGGAAGCACACCCCTTATCTTATTTTAGAGACTTACAATTTTAATTTTAATATAAACACACAGTGAAAATCTAAATGGGCTGCTGTACGCCCAGATATAGGCAGCTAACATAGAGGACCCTACACAAAAAGTGCCTGATTTTGATCTACCTTGCCAGTACTAGTCAACTCTGAACAGGATCTGTACCCAGCACAGTGTCTGCCAGGACTCACTGTTTAAGTGGGGTCTTGCATCTACTCCTCTGTGTGACTGTAGTGCTCCTCAACAAAATAGTCAAAATTAACAACCGGTTCTATGTCCATCTGACAGCCATTTGTAAATGGCTATTTTTAAACTTTATATGTCCTATCTCTCATTAACAACCAGTTCTACAGGGTAGGTGCGAACCTGCTGGAGCCCACTACTGATCATATTGTGTCCGAATGTCCATCGAGAGCTTACATCAGCCCAGTGTCTGATTTTTTTCAATACAGACCACTTTGTCCTTGAATGGCTGGGGTGACTGGATATTAACATTTAATTTATCATGAGTCCATGTATTTGCCATACACTAAACCAGGGATCTCCAAACTTTCAGCTTCAGGGCTTTAACAATTATGCAGAGGAGGAAATTTCAGCAGGTGAAGCTTTTCATCTCACAAATCATAGAATCATACATCACAAGCTGCACCTGCTGAAATTTCCTCCTATGCATAATAAAGGTCCAGGAGCCCTGAAGTTGAAAGTTTGGAGACCCTTGCACTAAATAAATAAAAGACTCAGCCCTGTTAAAGTGTCTTGCTTATCAATGTCGCTATAAGCTTACAATGTTATAGTGATTTTCAGGCTGGTCCCAGCAGCCTGGATGCTTAAAAAAAACTAGGTTAAGGCTAGCAGGAAGTGGAAGTTAACCTCTGCCTGAGCATCACTATAAGCTTGTAAGCTTATAGCAATATTGTTAAGCCAGACACTTTCAATGGGTTAGTATCTAAATCATATTAAAGGATGTGCAGGGTAGCCACTGAGACAATCCAGATCGATAGTTTCCATATCTGGACATGTTACTACGGAACAAATCCCTCATGGATACAGTATAAGGGGGGCACACATCTACTTCCAAATACTTTAAGTAGCATCTCAACCACTGCTTTCATCATTGGAAACTCCCTTTGAAACGAAAGCTTCCTCCATAAACAGAAGAGGCATTCCACTAGCAAATACACCTCTTTAGAGAACAAAACACTTTTCCCATTTCCAGTCAGAATGGCTTACAGCAGAATTATTCATAAGACAAATGTCAACAAAAGTTTCCAAATCTCAACAACAACCACCTCCTATTCCTTCTAACACTGTTTCACAGCTCAGTTCTTAATTCTAAGGGATCAGTTCTGAGGAAAGCTCATGGCTATAATCTTCTCTTCAAAGAAAAATGTTGCTAATCACAACCTGTAATGTTTTTCTCCTTTGCCTTGTTGAGATCCATGTGCAATAATCACACCAGCAACAGTAAGACAGTGTGGAAAGTGAAGTGTAACTCACCAATAGTGCTCTTTTAGTTACATTATTTTCTGCAAGATCAGATCACTTTGTGCAGTGTTACACAGAACACTAACTTGGAAACATAGTCTTCTCAGCTCCCACACAGCATTTCTACCTAGAACTGAAAAATTAAAAGTATTGGTTAGTCAGGGGAATAAATACTGCTATTATAAATTATAAAACTTTAAAACTTACATAAAACTTAAATTATAAAATTATAAAACTAGATTAAATCTAAAATCTTAAATGTTGAATTAAAAAGCTAATCGGTGGAATTTACCATCGTTGCTCAGTAAAGTTTAAGGAAGGTTTTTGGGTGCCGGAGGGGAGTAGCAGGCACCAGCAGGGGGCAGCAGGTGCCAGGCATACCCTGGGCAACAGTTGGCAGTAAGCACCACTGGACAGCAGTATCACAGTGGTGCCCCGTAGTTGAGCCTAATGGCCCCTGTTGGTGTTGGCACCGGTGTCTAGCAGTGCCTGGTGGTGTCTGCTACTGCATGGTGGTGCCCATTGCCCCCTGGTACCTCTGGTGCCCAGTTCCTGTCAGTACCAGGTGCCCACTGGTGCATAGCCATGCCCAGGTCACAACTTGGTTCTTGAAATTTTACTCTTGCAACAATGGGTAAATTCCTCTAGTAAGCAATAGAAATGATGAAGGAGTGACAAAGTTCTATTTCCAGTGCAGGGACACATATAGAATTTTGCATACAAGAAATAAGAGTGTTTCTAGGTGGACAAAGCTGGATTGCAGCTTCTTTGGTAAAGACTACAAGTTTCTGAACTTGATTGGATGTGAATGTGTTTTTCCAGTTAGACATGAAAGGCTTAATTGCACTCCAATCAAGATAAGCTCCTGAGGAAGAAAAGGCCTGGTGGGGTGAGCACTGGACTCAAACTCCAGTATTTCATGGAGTTTGGAATACTCTTGGAGTATTTCTTAGAATAGAAATTTAAGAAACTTGTCTAGGTGGCTTATTCACTGGGCAGTTTGAAACTTATTGATTAGGAATCAGGACTTATGTTTCAGGCAGTTTGTCAGAACGGAGCACCCAGACTTGGAAGACCTTAGGAAAGCTGACATATATATAGAGATGTTCCGCAAACTCCAGCCTACCTTTCACTTAATGGCCCTTAATTTGCATGACATCAACCTTTACAGAGTGAAGGGCAGCAGTGACTCAGTGGTTAGAGATTCTGTATTGTCCACCTGAAGGTCAGCAGGTCTGTGATTCAAGGCCGGAGTGCAGCATGATACCATGAGCTCCAGTTACTTGCACAGCTCCTGCCAACTTAGCAGTTCAAAAGTATGCCACTGCAGGTAAAAACAGGTTCCATTGTGATGGGAAGGTAACAACACTCCATATGCCTCTTGCATTTAGTCATGCTGGCCACAGAGATGTTTTTGAGCAATGCTGGGCTTTTCAGCCTTATAAAGGGTACGAGTACTGCCCTTAGACATTGTCATATGGGGTCACAAGCTAGCAGGACAAACTATGGGTAAACCTTCACCTTTACCACCCCTTACAGAATGAAGTCCCACTTAGGTCTTAAAAATGCCAACAAGAAACCAAAACTGAGTCATAGAAATCGGGTGGGCACAGGTTTTTCACTAATTATACCATTACATCTTAAAAGTAGCAATTGAAAAATATTACTTTTAATAATGAATCCCTTGACTTCAGTTCCTACCAAGGAAAAGACTCTAAAGAAACTAAGGCTGAAATCCTAAAGACACTTTCCTGGAAGTAAGACCCACTGAACACAATGGGGCTTTCTTTTGCGAAAGCCTCACTGGGCAAAATCCAGAGTAACTACGGAGAGTCCTTTTACCAGTGTAAGAACAACTTACTCTGGATTCCAATATGAATTCCCCATAGGTTTTCACTAGGTTGTGCAGTAACTACAGGTGCATGTAAAGTCTCTTACGTGCTCCCGTAGTTACTCTGGATTTGGGGGCATCTCTCGATTCCAATATGAATTTCCCATAGGTTTCCACTAGGTGGTGCAGTAACTACAGGTGCACGTAAAGTCTCTTACGTGCTCCCGTAGTTACTCTGGATTTGGGGGATAGTTAGTATGGTGCTCAATGTCTATTCTATGTCTATTGATTCTTAAATGAGATGCAAAAACTGCTGTAAGGAAATGGAATTTAAAATGTTATAAAACCTAGATATCCTTCCATCAAGGTCATGCTACGCTAATAAAAGTAATAAAAAATTTAACATTTTTTAAAAACTGCATAAATGCTAACAGCTTCTGTTTGTACAAGAGTCAACAAACTAGACCTGCAGAAATTAGAATAAATTTCAAGTGTGCCCCTCACATCCATAGTTACAGCCCAGAGCTCACTCTTGTCTTGCAGTATTCGGGTCTCAAATACCTGTACGCCTTCAGGAAGAACAGCATCTTTAACCACTTAGCCACTGCAGCCCATTAAACAACATAAAAATGTCAGTCATTTTTGTGTTTATCCTGAACAGTGAAAAGAAATTTATTTCCACCTCAATGGAAAGTTCGGCTGTCCCAAAACTTTGACAAGACTTTGTCCCAAGAACTTGCGCACATCTAGATGACAACTCAGTGATCAATAGAACTCAGCATGGATTTGTCAAAAATCTTCTTTTACAAATGGGATACTAGTTTACTGGGTAGTGGTATGCTGTGGATGCCATCCACCTTGATTAACTTCAGCAAAGTATTTGACAAGGTCCCACATGACATCTGAATCAGCAAGTTAGTAAAATATGGGCTAGATCAGGGATCTCCAAACTTTCAACCTCAGGACTCCAGGACCTTTATCAATTTCAGCAGGAAATTTCAGCAGGTGCAGCTTTTCATCTCACAGATCACAAGGTGCACCTTTAAGAAACATGCAGCCAAAAAGGAGCAGGTTCAGGAGAGCAACAAGGATTATCAGGGATGGAAAACAAGCCCTATGAAGAAAGACTGAAAGACCTTGATATGTTCAGCCAATAGAAGAGAAGGCTAATAGGTTGAAGACCTGTCATATGGCCTGAAGACCTGTCATATGGAAGCACTGACAAATTTGTTCTCAATTGCCTCAACTAGAACCAATGGATACAAACTACAAGAGAATCCGACTAGATATCAGGAAAAAATTCCAGAAGTTAAGGGCAGTTTGGCAGTGGAATAGATTGCCAAGGGGGTGGGGGTGGACTTACCCTCACTGGAAATCTTCAGAGGCTCAACAAACACCTGTTTGAGATGCAGTAAGTGGATTTCCTGCTACAGGTAGGGTGTTACTAGAGCAATCTTCAAAGTGGGAGTCAGGAGCCCCTTAGGGGTTGCAACTTCATTTCAGGGAAATCATAAAAAGCTGGATGCAGCCAACTTGGAATCTGGCACTGGGCACCTTTAATGTCACTTCCAGCCATGACATCACGTCTGGGGGATCCTGGCAGATTATCATTCTCAGAAGGGAGTCCCAGGCTGAAATGCTTGAATACCACTGGACTAGATGAACTGTTATGTCTGCTTCAACTCTATGATTCAACCGAAGCACTCTAAGTTAATGAGGGTTACATAATCCCTAATGGTGCCTTTGCATTTCGGCTGTGTATATGATATTGTAATTTATCTTATATGGTCTTGTGTGGGAGGGAGGTCAATCATGGGGGTAACACAATTATCTCTTATACCCACTGACACAAAATTCTAGTGTTGCTTTCTAGTATGGCGCTGAACTTATGACAATCTAATTGTATGCTTGTGATGAAGTTCCAGCATAAAGGGATCTTGTACCATTACCCACCTCTTTCATACATCTCACAAAGTTACCACAGCTGACTATTCTACATTTACCTCTGCAGATATTCTTTGACACATGCAACTTTGTTCCTTTGTGATAGTTACGACAGCAGTTAATCCTGCATATGTTAACTATACTACTGATCACCCTTTCAAGTTTACAAAAAGGCCTAGGAATTCATTCTTATTTTTTGGGTAGACATCTGAAAGAATTTAAATGGTTTTTCAGAGGCATAGGGTTTCATTCCTTCTATTCTTTTCAAATTTGAAGATTTTGAAACAAGGTTACAACACTAACAATTCCAAGAAGTGTGTATTATCACTTAGATCAATGTCGTTTAAAATGTAGCAATATGCAAATACTGTGCATTTATGTATTCCTATTCCTCAGGAAATAAATGCAACAGAATAAGGCTGAATAAATAGCAAATAACTGTTACTGTAGTATTAAGCCCTGATATTTTGCTTAAAATCCAGGCACTCAGGGCTATGGCTGGGGAGTGACCTTCAGGCTGCTCTCAGAAGGCAGTTGCCATAGCAACACTATCACAAAAGTGGCACATCCTTTGCAACACACACACCAACCTGGTCTGCATCATGTTGCTAGATATAATACCATTACTATTCTGAAGCTCTACCAATGCTTGTAATATACATTGCAAACTCTGTGAGGAGCAGATTTAGTTCTGAGGCATCCATTGTTACTAAAATCTCTCCTTTTTAAACACAAACAACTGAAACCCACGTCTCCCTAAAAGGCTTTCTGGGTATCTTAGGCTATAATCCCATCCACACTTTCCTATGAGTAAGTCCCATTGACTATATTGGGACTGACTTCTGGTAGACAAGAATAGGATCAGGCTGCTAGTCCATTATTTTCATGGCTTGAGAAGATATGCAAATTTACCCTACAATCCAGTGTAACTACGAGAGCACGTAAGAGACATTATGTGCACCCGTAGTTACTGCACCAGGATGTGGGTGGCACAAGCGGTTAAGACGCTGTGCCTGTTAACCAGCAGGACAGGATTCGATTTCCGGGTCAGCCCCACAAGACAGGGTGAGCTCCTGTCCTTAGCCCAGCTCTGTGACGCCAGCTGGATCCAATCGTATTGGCTCTGCCTTTCCATTAGACTAATTCAGTGGCGTGAGAGGGAGGATTTGCTGCTTGGGTAACAGCCTATCCTCCATAACAATCCAACCCAGGCTTTCATGCTTTGCATGCAGCGTATGCAGCGCCGAGCACAATACCATAGTATTTCAAGACTGATGGAGGCCTGCTTTTTTTAGTTACTGCACCACCTACTGAAAACCTATGGGAAATTCATACTGCAATCCAGAGTAAATTGTTCTTACACCAGAGCAAGGACTCCCCGTAGTTACTCTGGATTATGCCCTATGTCAGTTATTCAGACCAAAGATATTAAAAAGCTTATTTTTAACTGAGAAAACACAGTATATGCATCATTTTAGAAAAAAAATCTTTTCTATTATAAAGAAAAATTTCTAAGATTCTACTTTGATGCATGTATCATAAAAAGCAAAATATTTTATTTTGAGAACTGAATTTACAAGCATATAAATGTATATAGATTGAAATAGGCAGCTGATTAAAGCACTATCAATCAGGTCATCATCAGCCCATGGTAATCTGGTGATAGCCATTACAAAAGATGGTCACTAGTTAACACAGTCATTTTCAACCTTTTTCATCTCATGGCACACTAAAAAAGCACTGAAATTGTCAAAACACACCATCAGTTGTTTTTACAGACTGTTCAAATCCCCCAATTTTCCTTTTACTGGTAATTAATGACTCTCCCCAAATTTACATGGCACACCTGAGGACTATCCATGGCACCAGTGTGCCACGGCACACTGGTTGAAAATCATTGAGTTAACATTAAAATTCATGAGAAACTGATGAGAGTAATATTTCTAAATGGTGCCCCCTAATTGCTTTTGAATTCCACAAATTCTGGCCAGTGTTAATGTTGGTCAGACCAGGGATTAGGATAAAACTTGGGAGTTCTGCAGCCAGTCTCACCCCTTCCAAATTCACTTCTTGTCTGTCTTCTCCCAATCCACCCCAAAAAACCTTTCCAACCTCTGTTACACTCTCCCACCACACTTTCTCCCCCTTTTACTCCGGCATAAACTCACCGTTTTGTGTACATCTTCTTGCCCAGGTGGTCCTGTATGCTCTTCTGGGTACCAGAGTCAGGCTGGCAGGACAGGGCACTGATGTCTTGGCTTAGCCTCCACCTGCTGCTCCCTTCCCAATGGGCTACACCCTCCTAAACTCCTTTCCAGGACCCTTTTCCCCCTCTCTTAGCTCCTTTCAAAGGAGTGACAGAAGGGTTCTGGAGCGTACCAATCGCAGGAGGCAGCAACCAGGAAGCTTGCACACTCCTATAACACAGCCCAGGTGAGGTAAGTAAGAGATAAGTCCTTATCTCTCCCTTCTACCTCTGATGCCGGTTTGCCCTGGGTTCCCCTTCCTTAAATGGCCCTGTCCTCGCTGTGCCTCCCTTCTGTTGTTTGGGCCATCCCAAAGAGCACCACCAACTCTCCCTAAAATCCTTTCTTTAGGGTTTTCAGGGCGCCATCCCTAAGTTATTTTAAATCAAACAATTCCTTGTACCTTTTCAGTGCAATACAAGAGAACCAGTGTAGCAGAGAAACTGGATATCATTGGATTATATGTAGGAAGGCCAAATTTAAATTCACACTCAATCATAAATTTCACTTCTACAAATTCTATGACAATTATAAAAAGGAAAAAAATATTGAACTGCCAAGATGTTGGATAATCATTAAAGTGTCTTCTCAAATAAAACAATTCAATGATATGAAATAGCAATATTAGCAGTGAAATGAATAGCCTTCAGCTCTCCTATACTGGTGATTATTAATTACAGTACTATTAGTATAATAATTATGTTAGAACAGATTGCTTCAACAAGACAGAGAAGACAAATGTTAATGCATATTACTAGACTATTTTCCACATTTAAGCAGCATGAAACTCCCTTTTCTCTACCCCAGTAAGATTTGTGGGCATGTTTGTCATGACATGGGAAAATGCAATGGGAGAGGGAGGAGTACAGAGAAATAGCAGTGGGAGAATATGAAAGGAAAGATAGCTTCTCTTTGTTTTCCCCTTTGTAATGCTGTTACATTATTAAGAGCACAATCCTAACCATGTCTACTCAAAAGTAAGCCCCACTGTGTTCAATGGGTCTTACTCCCAGGAAAGTCTCTTTAGGATTGCAGCCTAAATCTGATACTCACACAACCTATTCTGTGCTATTTTTACTAGACAAAGGAGGGGTGTTTGTTTTTCCTATTAAAAAATGACACTGAAGCAAAAGACAATGTATTTTATACATTAGTATAAAACACTAGCGCTGAGCATTAGTATAAAAAAGTAAACTATGAAAAGATTTTCAGGTTCCCAAGAGCTGCTTTCCCAGTTAATGTTCAGCAAAGAACATTTAGATGACTGTGATCTATTCCTAAGTTCATCCATGGGAACAATAACACAAAGGTATGGTACTTATCTGCATCCTCCATGGCTAAAGTTGGTATTTTAAAGGTACAAAATGCCTTATGAAGCATGGAAGCCAACATATAGCTGTCAACTGCGGTATGGTCTTTGTTTTATCTTAATGAGCAGGTATACTGTCAAGCACTATATTTGACAGTGATATCTCCCATAATGTAGGAAGGGGATAGCCAAGCACTGTGTGAAACACCACTACAGGACACACTAAGGATAAGGCATTGATCAGCATTAGCCAAAGCACACTATTCCCACCAGCTATTCTTCTCAATCACATCCAGGAGAAAAAGCACTATAATACCAGTGCTAAGAAAAGCATGCATTTTAGAATATATTAATGTACTTTGATTTGTACTTTATTCTAATTTATATAATGGGTCAACATACAATAAAGTCATCATGCAATAACTGGAATCACTGAGGGAACAATTCTAACCAACATTCCAGCACAGAGGTAAGGACAATATAGCTTTGCAATAAGGGAACAAAGATTGCCTTATGTTGAGGAAGCTTTTGTGACAACCCTCAACTAGGGATGCAGTACATGCAACTAGGGATGCAGTACATGCCCTACTGGAACAGCTGTCCCAGTGTCAGAAAATTAGTTAGGTTTGACACTGCGTATTCTGGATTATTAAAGAAAGTAAACTGAAAATTTGGGATGTGAAAATTTAATATATTATGTAGAATGTTGCAGCCAGGTCACTAGCAAACGAAGACCAATAGAAACACGTTATACCCCATTCTTATCCCAATGGCTACCATCTGTATCTGGAACCAAGTAAAACTGCTGGTTTAAAAACTCTATATGACCCAGCTACTTCAAGAACTGCCTACTTCCTTATCAACCTGCCCAGCCACTGAAACTTGCCACTGTGGGTCTGCTCTCTGGCACTCAACTGGCAGATATCCAGCCAGGAAATATGTGGGCGTAGCCTCATAATGATAGAACTCTTTTTAAAGAGATAAGTGGCTTTTTCATCCAATATTTTTAAAAAGAATGAAAAACATTTTATTTTGCAAAGCTGTCTCTCTTGAAACTACTTTTCAATATCTCTGTGTTCTTAGTATATGTGCACAATCCTAATCATGCCTACTCAAAACCATGCTTAACCATGTACTCAATGGGTCTTACTCCCATGAAAGTGTCTTTAGGATTATAGCCTATGTTTTAGCTACTGGCTTTTGTTTATTGCCTGCTGTATTTCATCTGTTATTAATGACAATTTTTATTGTAAATTTTTCATTTATATTTCATCTTAAGCCACTTTGAATGGTAATGAGAAACAGAATATTAAACCATCAAATACAGAGCTTTTTCAAGCAATTCCTAAATAAGTCTGGTACACAGTGTTCCTGCGAGGCTGCAAAGTTCAAATTGAAGTCCCACACTATGTTCCAGAGGTAGGTGATCATCATTATCATCATCATTATCACAACATCATCATTAGACACACCAGAGCTGACCCCAACTTGCTCTATTATGGTTACATGCTGATCCTGCAGAATTACAGGATTTGTTTTCTGCAAGATCAGTTAGAATAGTATTATCCCTATATAACATATGACAGTCAGGCAGTGCAATCCTAACCACCACCCAGAAGCCAGAACAAATTCCTTGTGCTGACTCCCAGCTGTTGCAAATCTTCCATAAAGTACTTTTGCAATGAATTGGTACGATAGGACAGCACCTGGATCCAGAGATAGGCAGGTTTGTGCTAGCCGAGGTAGCCTGGTACAGGGAGTGGGAGAGAGCAGCAAGAGGAAAGAAAAGAGGCAGGGATTGACTGTTTCTGGCTGGTGGGAAGGTGGCCTAAGACTGAGAGTGTGAAAAGATTGGCCATGGCAGTGCAATCCCCGGTAGCATTACTTGGGCATCTAGGATTTGCACCTACAATTCTGAAGGCACAAACTTGAGTATTCCCCATCAACTTGTCTGGGATGTTGCTTGAGATAAAGAGAAAGAAATCCACTTACTCCAAATTGTGCCCCAGGTTGAACGAAACCCATGATGGATACACTGCAGGCCATTTGGCCTGCCTGTTCTAGTGCATGTTAGAATTCTGCCCTAAAATACATCAGTTTGCCTCAAATTGTGAGCTACATTTATATCTGTATTACAGTATATCTGTACACCTACATTTATATCTATATTATTCCCTTTTAAACATTTCCAGTAATTGTTTTCCTAATTAGCTTTTTGTCAAACCCAGCTTTTAAAAGTTTTTATTTATTCATTCATTTCAAATGAATTCCTTTAAAAGGGATATCCGAGGCAGCTATACACAAAATTATGGTAATTTTTTTTCAATACTTGTTGCTTGCATTTTACCTGCTTCCTTGTTTTTGAAGAATGTTTGGGACAATAGTATTATCCTACACTTCTGACTCTTCAAGGCTTCATGAATGCTGCAACGGAAACAAGACAGCTATTTAACATACAAAAAGACTGTATTCCTATAAACACAGGAAGTGCAAAAACAGGTAAAATTAGTTAAGCCTTCTACTAATCTCTTAGAAAGCCAAGCAAACAAACCCACTAAATTTCACATCCAACTTCATAAGACATAGTCTGTTGAGCTTCACTACTCAACTAAAATACCTGCATTAACTTAAAGCAGGCCTCCGTCAGTCTTGAAAGACTATGGTATCATGCTCAGCGCTGCATATGCTGCATGTGAAGCACAAAAGCCTGGGTTGGATTGTTATGGAGGATAGGCTGTTACCCAAGCAGCAAATCCCCCCTCTCCACGCCACTGAATAAGTCCAATGGAAAGGCAGAGCCAATACGATTGGATCCACTGGCGTTGCAGAGCTGGGCTAAGGACAGGAGCTCACCCTGTCTTGTGGGGCCGACCTGGGAATTGAACCCTGGCCTGCTGGTTAACAGCACAGTGTCTTAACCGCTTGCACCACCCACAGCCCACCTGCATTAACTTAAACATTTATATATTCTAGATCACAGGTAGTCGAGCACTTCAGCCAATTGAGCATTTCAACCCAGGATATCCTTCTGAGAATGACAACCTGTCCAGGACACCCCCCCATAAGTGATGTTATGGCTAAAAGTGACTTTCAACGTGCCCAGTGCCAGATTCCAAGATGATTTTCCCAACCCCACTTTGAAGACCACTGGTCTAGATCTTCCTTTTCAGGACAGCTATAATGTACAGTATGTTGCAAATAAGAAGCCAAGGACAGACAAACAAAATCTCCCAAATGATTAGGAATCAACCCATGTTCCCTTGTCTTAGCTCCTCTATTGAGATTGTGTTTCTAAAATATTTGATGCATTTACAAAGCACAAGCAAGCATAAGGGTTGGTAGCATTATACTAGCAGCCCAAATTACATACTCCATTCTACTGCAAAAAGATACGTTCACATATAAAACTATACAGTGGTTCACATATAAAACTATACAGTGGTTTACAATATAAATGCAAGCCACTCAAACCAGGGCAGAAGAGTATCAGGAAGCATGACACTTCAGATCAGGCTTTCACATCATGCCTACTTTATCCAATCCTTGTTTACAGGTAAAACACAAATTGAAATTTGCCAGTTCTTACAAAATTGCAGACGTTGGCTAAATCAACCCATACAATCTTTTGTGTACTTTTGTAAACTTTTGTGTACAAGAGCAGAATTCATGTACCATTGTTGTAAATGACATAGGGTGCAATCCTAACCTAGGCCAGTTGAACTCATCCGTCTTCCCTTTCCCTTGGTGATGTAGCAAGGCAAGCACATGTCTGTGCACTGGCCTAACCGTCCCCAGGAGTGTCACAGAATTACATTACAGCACTTTAGTGATTCCCCCCAAGCCAGCACAGGTCTTGTGCGGGGGGCTGAGGCTGGCCTAACTGGAGGTTAGGATTGCAGCTAGAGTATGTCATAAGACCTTTGTCACTGATTATAAGTGACAGAAGAAAAATCAAAGAAATCTGGACAATACTGTTTGGAATATGAATTTAGACAAACAAACCTGCAGCTGAAAATGTGCCAATCAGTGTGAAAAATATTTTCCAATGAGGTAATGAAGACTTCTAGACAAATTGAACATATGAAGAAGGCACATCCAATATAAGGCAGACAAGAACTTAACTTTTCAATTGCATCATGACAAATTTCAAAAGTGGTGAACACTATCAAGAATGTATTGCAATGGTTCACAACAAAGCTCTGATGATTTGCATGGATCATATAACATTTCACTATGGATAGCCAAGTCTAGAAAGTCACATGTGACAGCACACCCTTTCAGCCAAGATTCTAAGTAGTGTTTTTCCATAAGTCATCAACATGATATAATTAAGACTATTCCTCTCAACAATTCAGTGCAAAGATGCATAACTGAAATAGCTGAAGTGTGGAAAATACAATATGCATCATACTAAGGGCAACAGAATTTGCATTACAACTGGATGACTCAGCTTTGCCAGGCAATGAATCTTTACTTCTTGCTTATGTTTGCATTTTGAAAAGAAAAGTTTGGCTCACTTTGCTCAAAAGCTATTTGCAAGGCAATGAAAAACAGGTACTAAAAGGGAGTTAATATTTAGTGCTATTAAGGAGTTCTTCAAAAGCAAAGTTGTTCTATTTACTAGCATGCTTCCTTCTGCTACTTATGGAGCACCATCACTGACTCATTCCTACCACTGGTAGGAATGAGTATTTTGAGTCAATTGTATTTTCCACTCCGTATGTCATTCACTGACAATATCCGGTTGCAAAAAATCTTTAGTGATCACTGGGAACTATGTCCCTCACTGTACGTGATAACTACATGAATAATAATTGTGAACATTTGCTGCTTCATAGCATAGCTACCAAAAGGCAATTCTGAGAGATGTTTTTACAACCTTTTCAGGGTCGTGGATTTTTTGAAGACACCAATGCTTCGCTCAGTGATGAACTCAGAAATGAAATTGGTTATCTATCAAAACTATTTGAGAAAATGAAATGAATTTGCATTCACAAGGAAATGAGGTAGACTTTATTAAGATCAAATCTGCCATCTTAGGCTGAAGTCCTAACCCCTAGTTAGACTAGCACAAGTCCCAGCACTTGCCTAGGGGTGTGACAAAACTGCCAAAAGGGGATTTTGCCGCACTTTTTGGATGGTTAGGCCAGTGTCCAGCCTCCCCAAGCCACCATGGGCAAAATCCAGAGTAACTACGGGAAGCCCTTGGTCCGGTGTAAGAACAACTTACTCTGGAATCCAATATGAATTTCCCATAGGTGTTCACTAGGTGGTGCAATAACTATGGGTGCACGTAAAGTCTCTTCCGTGCTCCCATAGTTACTCTGGATTTGAGGCCATATGGAGTTATACAAACCTAAATTAGTTAGGATTGAACCCTAAGTTTATTTCAAAGATAACTCTACTCAAGAGCAATAGTCTATTGCAAGGTATACCAATTTCCAAGGCTATCTGAGCCAGAATGGTAGTGGTATCAGAGCTAGGTGGTATACAAGATTATGATCTTCAAATATTTGAGGCCATTTGGATATGTGGCATGAAGCTGTATTTGAGTTATTTGAGAATCTATGGATGAAAATTCCAGAGCAGGTAATAAAACCTTTTTCAAATACTGAGGAGGAAATTAGGGTTGTGGAGAAAGAACTGACTGGCTAAAAAATATCATTGAGCTGAAGTTAAAGCTTTTTTAAAAAAATTAGAAAGCAATATTTTCAGCACTGAGGCCCAAACTGTCCCATGGTAGATTGTGACATTCCTGTGATACAAGAGAGAGCCTAATATAAGGGAGTCTCCGAAGTACAGGACAAACCAGGCTGCAGTGTTGCATGAAAATCCCCCTTTTGCTTTTAATGTTTATTCACTGTATACCTAGTTATGGACTCTTAATATCCAGCAATATGATTTTACATTGAATGTGCCAGTATGTAGGCAACACTGTTCTCCCAAAATGCCACAGGATGTGAAGGCCTAGTTTCAAGATTTGACCAAGCACAACTAATGATTAATTCTATTTTTTTATTCCTTTCACCCCAGAAAATCACAGACTGATTATTTGTTTACATTCCCCCCACTTCACCAAACAGCCATACATTCTGGAAAAAAATGTTTGTGACCTGATCATTCAGGCTGTTTGAGCCTCTCCTACATTATGCAAGCAAACTCTGTATTTGGTGTTGATTGATCTATCTACCAACATCCTGCATTCAGCAAAATCATTGTTATTTTTACCCCTTACCCTGATTTGACTTTTCTATGTCTTGAGCTGATAATAGATGTTCTTACCTATAGAACATCTTATAGATGTTCTATAGATAATAGAAGTTCTTATTCAAACTTCAGATACACATATGCACATATGAAAGCAAACCCTTTAATACCCAGCCATCCAGTCAAGCACCCAGTGATCAATCAGCAATCTACTTAAGCACTCAGCCATCAAAAAATACTTGCATAACCCTTAGATGACCAATTCCCCACCCCGCTATTATAATTTATGCAAATTAGGCTATTTTTAGATGGTCATCTAAATGTGTGAACTCCCAATCCTTATACAAAGGTGTTTTCCATTAAACCTCCTCTCTCAGGCACTCACCCCAACAGACTGCCTCCCCCTTTTCCCCTCTCTCTGTCTTACTGGTTAGTGGCTGTTAAAAGGACTGAGGGCCGCAGTGGCTCCCCCAAGTACTCCAAAACCCCCAATTACTCCAAAAGAGAGCGAGTCCATTCTATCTATCTACAGTATTTATATACCGCTTTTCAACTAAGAAGCTCACAAAGCGGTTTACAAAGAAAATGGAAAAACAATAATAGCTAATTAAAAGCTAATGGGTCCCATTACTCTCCAGTTACTCTCCCCCTGCTAAATAAAAGAGGAGCACCCACTTGAAAGAGTGCCTCTTGCTCAGTTAGCATTCCTCAGCTCCTGCCAACTTAAGCACTTCAAAAGCATGCAAATGCAATACTTACCACTCAGTGGGCATTTAGTCATGTGGGCCACATGTCCACAGAGGCTTGGACAACACTGGCTCCAAGCTTAAGAAAGGGGGATGAGCACCACTCCCTAGAGTCACATGGCAACCTGCAGAGGACACATATCCTTTTAAAGGAAAGGGAACCCAAAAATCCAGCCAAGATTCCAACCTTACAAAGGGCAGTGTCATAATTCCACACAAAATAAAAACAGCTGTTTTGGTAACAGCAGCCCAGGGGTGTAGCTAGGTTGTTTGGAAATCCGCATTTACAAAAATAAAAAAAAACAAGCATCAGTTAGTCTTGAAAGACTATGGTATCGTGTTTGGCACTGCATACGCTGCATGCGAAGCACGAAAGCCTGGGTTGGATTGTTATGGAGGATAGGCTGTTACCTAAGCAGCAAATCCCCCCTCTCCAAGCCACTGAATTAGTCCAATGGAAAGCCAGAGCCAATACGATTGGATCCAGCTGGCGTCGCAGAGCTGGGCTAAGGACAGGAGCTCACACTGTCTTGTGGGGCCGACCCGGGTCTCGAACCCTGGCCTGCTGGTTAAATTGTAAAAATTATTTAATTATTGTCAGTATTACTACAATTAGATTTTCATATTTAAAAATCACTTTCCTATGTTTATTATTGTTCCTAGCAAAATGTACCCACATTGTGGGAGTCAAATATAGTGGTGCCTCACATAAAGAGCTTTATTCGTTCCAGAGGCATGCTCTTTAAGTGAAACTCAGACAATTGGTTCCACAACCCCCAAAATATTCCTATAAAAGTATTAACTGGATGTAAAAATGATGACAAAACACTGGAATTGAATTCAAAACATGCATTCAGTGTGCATGATCCTATGAAGTCTACTTAGAATGCAATCCTAAAGACACTTTCCTGGGAGTAGGACCCGTATAACTTTAACCCGCTTACTTCTGGGCAGACATGGTAAAGAGGCTGCAATCAAAGACACTTTCCTGGGAGTAAGCCCCATTTAACACAATGGGGCTTACGTCTGAGTAGACATGGTTAGGAGGCTGCAATCAAAGACCGTTTCCTGGGAGGCTTACCTGGGCTGCTGCTGGAGGTTCAAGGTGGTTGGTGGGGGCACTTGGGGGCAGTGTCTCTAGCATCTCCAGGCAATTGCCCCCAAGTTGGGGGCAGTTAGAGGCAGCAGCACTGGCGAGTAGCCCTTTTAAAGACGCGTCATGCAGTGCGTCAGGGTTGCATAGCATGCATGCCCATAGCATGCTTGCTTGTTAAGTGAAGCGGAACTTGTTACGTGATGCAAGATTTCTTAGAAATTTTTGCTTGTTATGTGAAATGCTTGTTAAGCGAGGCGCTTGTTAAGCAAGACACCACTGTATCAAGAATATTTGTGTGCCTGGGTACACACTTAATACCCCACCCCGCAACACACACACTGTATGCAAACCTACCCCCATGCAGCACACACACACCCATGCGCCATCCTCCCTCAGTTGTGGGCACCTCTACCAGGCTGGTGCAGTTTGGGGATGGGTTTTCTCAGTTTTGTATATACAGTAGTCAGTCTCAGCACAAGCCAGGGAGTGGTTTGGCAGCACAATATGACCCCAAAAAAATCCTCCAGAGACTCTCAATAAGTTGTCCAGCTTCCAGAATGACCCCTGTTCAAGAGCAGGGACTGGAAGGAGAACTCAACGCATGAACCACTTTGTGAGGGCTTGCAACATATAATTTGGGAACTCTTTATATTAAGAGTTCTGCTAAAAGTTTGAGAACGACTGCATTACATGTTGCAGCTTGATGTATAAATACCAAAAGGTGTGGATAATAATGTAGATTATAATCTCATCGTACTGATTGGGCAGCAGTGCTCCCTTCCACATGAACAGCTTGTTTAACCCTCAGTACATACACCCTAATCTGCCCTGTCAGTTTCATGACCCAACAAAAATGCAGAGCTGAACCAGCCCACCTTGTATAACCACTTCAAAACAGTTTCAAATATATCTATTAATTTTAGCACTAAGTACCTAAGTTTAAAGACCTCAATCTGATGAGGTCATCACTGACTTTGGAGGAGTGAAACCATCTGGTCATTCCATGCCAACCTTTGGTCTTACTTAGGTACACTATCCAATTAGCAAAATGGCACATTTCTGGATAGGAAAAGTTACTGAAGGTAGGATGACTGGTTTGGAACATACATCAACATATAGCTACTAGCATTTCAAACAAAGGCTGCTGGCAGAGGAATGATCCAAAAACTTTTAGCTGTTAAACTTTCATAGGCGCTTCTGGGGTAGTAAGCTCAGGAGGCAAAAAGAGGTAACTTTATTCATTACAAACGTAACAACATGATTTAGAGCAGTGGTTCTCAAGCATTTCAGTACAGGACCTCCTTCTGAGAACAACAATCCGTCCAATGGACCCTCCCACAAGAAGAAATGTCATGGACAAAAGTGCCATCAAACAGGAAGTAGCATTACTCTGTTTCCAGAGTTCCTCCGTGTCTACTCAGATGTTCATTACATTAAATGAGACATTGGACTATCCTTAAGTGAAATTAAGCCCCTCGCTCCAGAGTAGTTATGGCAAGATTACTTGCCATAACACGAGGCTACAATCCGGGGTAACTACGGGAGCTTTTACACCAACAATTACAGTGCCATTTATGGGAATCCTATGGGAAATACATAGAGCAGTGATTTTCAACCAGTGTGCCATGGCACACTGGTATACCACAGATACTGTGTATACCACACAGTCCTCAAGTGTGCCATGGGAATTTGGGGACTGACAATCATTAAAAGGAAAATTGGAGGTGAACACTCTGGTGTGCCTTGTCAATGGTAAAAACAACTGATGGTGTGGCCTTGACCATTTCAGTGCCTTGTTAAGTGTGCCGTAAGATGAAAAAGGTTGAAAAAGAGCAATTCAGATTAAGTGCCTCTTACGTCTTCCCATAGTTACTCTGGATTGTAGGGTTACTCCCAGGAAAGCTGCCTGAGTGCCCCATTTCAAGATGACAGAGACCAGTGCCAGATTTCAAGATGGCAGCAGCCTTTTGCAAACCCCCAATTCGAGAATCACTGATTTAAAGTTCTGAAATTTGGTTGACGTTGGAAGTGGCCTTGCAATCAGCACCCTTAATTCAACCATGGGGAGAGAATGAAAGGGAAATGGTCAAGAGAAGTTAGATCAGAACTGTCAGAAAGGATTGAGTAAAATATGAAGAGTTAAAAACATTGAAGTCTGCTTTATGAAGACCACAGGGGACAAACCAAAGAGTAAGAGTTTCTTTTTTCATAAGATACATGCGTATAGATTAAAACAGTGTTTTAGAATTTAAACAGTGTTTTTCTGTAACAAAATTGTTACAATTAGACTAAACAGTAGAATAGATTCAACAAAATGTAATATTTTAAGTTAACTGTTATAATCCCAAGGTTTGTGCTGTTAAGAGATTTTTTATGCATTACTTCAGAATGTTTCATCACTTTTCTTAAACTTTCTCTGTCGAGATGGGGGAGGGCCGTACCTCCTGGAAGCCGGCACTGCAGAAAATTAATTAACTCCCCTTCCCAGCAGTAGTGGGATCGTAGGGAACACGTGGCTTCTTTTTCGTGCCCCCAAAATTGCCCAAGACAGGTCTTCTTGCTAGGGAATTGTAATACCCCAGTCTGAGAATCTTAGGCTTTAGGGTGACCCTTCTAAGCCTCCATATAAGCAGACCCAAGATACTAAGCACATTTATACCAATTTTGTTTACTTTATTTATGGGCTGTGGATGGCGCAAGTGGTTAACACACTGTCCCTGTTTACCAGCAGGCCAGGGTTCAAGACCTGGGTCGGCCCCACAAGACAGGGTGAGCTCCTGTCCTTAGCCCAGCTCTGCGACACAGCTGGATCCAATCGTATCGGCTCTGCCTTTCCACTGCACTAATCCAGTAGCGTGGAGAGGGGGGATTTGCTGCTTGGGTAACAGCCTATCCTCCATAACAATCTAACCCAGGCTTTCGTGCACTGTATGCAGCGCTGAGCATGATCCCATAATCTTTCAAGACTGACGGAGGCCTGCTTTTTTATAATTCAAATCCTGATTTAAAGTTAGCAAAATAAAGCTCACCAATCCAATTTACCAATTTAAGCCAACCATCCTTTTTGAAATCCATATACGTAATTTCTAGACTTCTTGTACTCAAAATGGGGGTCGGATGAGTCAGGGTGGGATTTACCATCTTGGAATGGGGGCTTTCCTGGGAGTAAGTATCATTGAACACAAAGGGATTTACTTCTGAGTAGACAGACAAACATGTATGTTAACTGGATTATACAATTACTCAAACTGGTTTACAACTGAACAATGCTGTTATAATCTAGGAACATACTTCAAAAATATCCCACATATTTTTTGAATTACAGAATGTCTGCTTAGTGACAGTTTTTGTTTTGTATTCTCAGGGTGCAATCCTAACCAATTTAGATCAGCACAACTCACCCATAAACCCATTCCCATGATGGTGTGGTGTTCCCCCTTTGCAGGTATGTCTGTGCACTGGCCTAACCATCCTAGGAATGACACCGAAGTGCGTTAATGACAGAAGCATGTTCCAATGAATAAACTGGGCTTACTTATAAACTAAAATGTACAGGATTTGGATGTTACAAATATCCAGAATTTTCCAAAAGCAAGCAGAACAAATATCCATGCTTATAACACAATCTGAGAACCAAAAAAACCTTCAAGAACTCAAATATCTATAAAAATATAAACATAAAGTACAAGGTCATCCACATAAGCTCAGTGGATGTAATGGGAAGATTAAGAATGCCATATGAATGCCTAAAATGACCTCCTCGTTAAGAAATCTCATTGCAAGTCAAAAATAACAAACATTCCACATGATTTGTTTTCTCATTTATAATTTTTAACCTCATAAGTCAGGTATTTCCCACCCAGATTCTCTTTTACACAGAAAAGCAACTCTTAACTCCATGTTTGGTAAATGGTAATGATTCCATTTTAACATATAATAAGGTACTAAAAATGAAAGCTTTAAAATGTTTGTGCTGAATTCAGGTTTCCTTTAAAACCAGGTGTTTTTTTAAGTAGTGTTTATAGGAAATGAAATTTTAAAATCCAGTTTACCATAATTGTTTTTTGTGAGCCCTGTACCACAGATATAGTATCTTTGGATTCAGTTATCTATGGATCCATGAGACCATTACTGTTCCTTAAAAGGTTAAGCTTGATCCCCCAAACTTGAATTCTTTAGCAACCTATCAAAGCACAAAAGCTTTTAAACAATCAAAAGATTGTTGTTCAATTGCTGCAAATTATTACAGGCACCTCCATATCCATGGTTTCCTATCTACAGGGGGTCCCTGAAATTGTCCAGTGTGGATACTCAGAGCACACCTGTAACAGATCATCATCTACTCTAACTCTGTTACACTTTTATCAGAATATCTTCATGGTGTTATGAATGATTATACTGAATTTCAGTAGAACAGGCTATAAATGGCACTCACAGTTAGCTGATTAAAATCAGGACTTTCTGCAGCCATAACATTGCTCTGTCGTGTTTATTGTTAGTGAGCATGTATTTCAGAAACCTACAGTGCAATTCTTTACTTTGTCTACTCAGAAGTTTGATTCAATGGAACTTACTCCCAAGTATGTTTAAGACTTAGGGCAAAATCCAGAGTAGCTACAGGGAGTCCGTTTTCCGGGGTAAGAACAACTTACTCTGGATTCAAATATGAATTTCCCATAGGTTTTCACTAGGTGGTGCAGTATCTACGGGTGCACGTAAAGTCTCTTTGGATTTGGGGGTTACAGCTCTAATACATTCCAAAAACTATTAAATCAACATACATCAATTCCACCTCAGATTACATTAAACTGACACTAATACCATACCTGTTATTGCTTTGTCCTCTACATTGGTATTGCCTAATATAGTACCGGTAAGCCTATTTTAAGCTAGATAGCCAAGAATTAAAATAACTCTTCAAAGTTTTATTAAGGACTTTACTGTATTATGTAATAGACATGTAAGGTAAGCAAAATAAAAGAAGTCTTAGGGCCCATTCCTATCCATTTTTCCAGTGCTGATAACAGTCTCAATGCAGTTTCAAGGTAAGCAAACAAATGTTCCCATACTTTGATAAGGTATCCATGTCTGGTCCCTCACCACAGAACGAAATACATGTCCTAATGGTATAATAACATCAGTACTCCACAGCGAAACCTGGGGCCTGGGCAGCAAAACCTGGGGCCTGGGCAGCAAAACCTGGGGCCTGGGCAGCAAAACCTGGGGCCTGGGCAGGGGACAGAATTTATTTGTCCTCAGTGTGGAAGGAATTGCCACTCTTGAATTGGCCTTTTTAGCCACACTAGATGTTGTTTCAGGACCTCCAATCAGAGCATGATACCATAGTCTTTCAAGACTGAAGGATGCCAATGAGACTCCACAGTTGGATAGGACTTGGCCCTAATATTTCAGTAATATACACACCATCCAAGAAGTAAGATTCACTGAGCAGAACCAGAAATATATTTTCAAATATGTTTATATCCCACCTTTTGAAAGATAAATTTTGAAAGCCACCATGGGCAATTAAGTCACACATACACAAAACGAATGTAGTGAGAGCAACAGAGCATACCACCCCAATATGATAGATCAGTGATCCCCAACCTGCAGCCATATCTGGCTTGCCAATAGCTTAGCAACTTATCATTTTTGTCAGAGCAAATGCTAATGCCTGATATTTTTACTCTATATCATTTCTGAATTAAATAAGGCATAATTTCTTTGTAACTGTAAGATTTCTGTTTTGTTTTGAATCTTATCATGCTATTTCCAAAAAAAATTCAAGCCAAAACCAAACTTATCTATTCATTTAAATTTCATTCATGCATTTTTAAAAAATGATTTTTAATACAAAATTTACAAAATATACTTGGCCCTCTGACTGAAGAATTTGAATTACAGCAACACACTAATTTGAAAAACATTTGTAGATACACACGGTACAATCTCTCCCATATTACTGAATTCTAGAAAGAATTTAAGGGTCATCTTTGCCTACCCATCACCCTTAAACTAGAATCATTCACAAATGAAGCCTCTCCACATCTGTGTATTAACTCACATCACAATGATAGCAGACTTACAGATGCTGAAGAAAACAAGGTATAGCATGTCATGGATATCTATTGGCGAGGAATAATAGAGGATGCAATCCTAAACTAGGCTGGCACAACTCATCTGTCTTCCTATTCCTGTGCTGATGTAGGAAGGCAAGTGCATGTCTGTGCAGTGGGCTAACCCTTTCCCGGGTTTTACACCTCTTCTGTGAAACCCCCAGGCTAGCACAGAACTTGCGCTGGGGCTTAGGCTGACCTAACTGGAGGTTGAGATTGAAGCCTCTCTATTCTAGATGGCAGGCATACACTCTGAGTCACTGAGAAGAAAATTTTTCCAATTGTCATGCCCTGCTTCAACCTGCACAGCCAGAAAAGTAAAATGGGAGCATTTCTGCTGCCCACCTTGCTCCAGCACTAACCAGCTGTCACTGGGTGCTGCAGGGCCAATGAACACTGGGGAGACCTGACCTAGCTGCCCAATTGGGAGTAGGCGTGGAAATCCATAAAAGGTGGGGAAACAGAGCAGATAGCGATATGAGGAACAGAGCGAGAGAAACATGGACAGGGTGAAGTGAAAGCGCAAGCAAGGTCAAAGAAGGAAAAAGGAATGCAAAAGAATGCATTTGGGTTTGGGAGGCTAGAGGAGGAGACTGACCTTGAGAGGAAAAAGGAAATTAGGAGAAACAAATACAAGAAGAAAAGAGGTTGCCAGAGCAAGAACAGTAAGGTAGAAAGGAAAAAAACACTTTCACCAAGGTAATTGGATAAGGGTTCTCAGTAATAATAATAAGGTAGAGAACCTGAACTGGCAGTGGCTGGAAGTGACAATGCCTCACCACCATCTCACCTCACCAGGGCACATTAAAACTGGCCTGCCTCGTAAGATACACATACAGTAGAACCTCTTTAAGTTGACTACCCAAGGGACTGGAGGAAATTGGTCAACATAGGGAGGTGGTCAACATAAGGAAAAATGTGTAATACTGTATTTTTACTGTATGCAATACAATTTTTAGAGCTTTTATTACAGAAAAGGTGGTCAATATAGAGAGGTGGTCAACTTGATTCTACTGTAGTTGGATTTGTTCAAGCCTCTACCTCTCCATAAGCAATAGTATCAAGGATCCCAGAGGCTCAATTTGAGATCTGAAGAAATCCTTCCTCAATGAAGACAACCAAGAGGTGGTGACTGGCAGGAAAACAGATGAACTGCCATATTGATCTCCCTTGTCTTTAGATTGCACTGAGGCATAGTGGGGTTTCTTTGAAAGCCCACCAGTCTTATCCTAAACCTTTGATGTGGATCTTCCTCCATGGGGCAAGGTTGGGACAGCATCACCAATTTGTTAATCCTAAGCATTTATTCAGTGTGGTTCTCTCAAAGATTCCAGAAAAGAGGCCCTGACATAAATTAGGGAAACAATCCTACCTTGCACTGTAGAGGCAGGCTAGCTTGCCTGCACTGAATCTAGTGGAAATATTATAGCAGCTGCTGCACTACTACAGGGAAGGGGAAGCTTATTCCCCATTTAGGGGAAACTTATTGGGACTATTGCAGCTCCAAGATGTCTACTCAGACTTAGGCCACCACTGGAAGTGGTGTATGACTGAGCAGCCAACCATCCAGAGATTAAGGCTGCAATCCTAAGGACACTTTCCTGGGTGTAGGACCCATTGAATGAGATAGGGCTTACTTTTGAGTAGACATGGTTAGGATTGTGCTCTAAGTGAGGTTTGGATCTTACAGCTATGGAGAACCAAGAGACAGCTGTGTTGAGGACAAATTTCACCATGTTTGGCTAATGTTGATGGTTTTATTATGATTCCTACAGATGTCAGACCTAACTGCATTTATCCATGTTCTAAGGTCACCAATGTACGGTAATCAAAATTTTAAAACTAGATTACAACACCACAGATTTTGTGGAATTGCCCTTGAAGACATTTCTGAAGCAGAAGCTGTGCACATCAGAGCTGCCAAAGTCTTTACCAAGAAAGCTTGAGAAGAGTAAATTAAACCTATATTACTCATTAACAGAACTAACTTATTTCTATTACTATGCAACTTACTCAAATGCAAATACTCATTGGACTGAAGCTGAAAACAACATGTTCCTATCCCGAACAGAGATGACAGTGATTGACCACTATGAACTGGATCAGAGATTGTCATTAATCTTAAATTGATCATATTTTACCTAACATACCAAGGTCTGCATTTACAAGACCTTCAGTTGTCTGGTTCATTCTTGGAAAATGGACAATGGAGGGGTTTTTTTTGCTGTTGTTTTAATGTGCTAGAAGCCAACCAGACTGCCCAATTCAATCTTACTGAAAAAGTAACAGGTTGGCTACTGAAGAGAAGATTCCTTACATACAGCAATGAATCATGATTCAGTACTAAACATTTCAATGTGGCCAAGACACTTCCTGGTAAAAAATATACAGCAGAATCCTAACCCCTGGTTAGGCTGGTACAACTCTTTGAACCAGTCCAGTGCTGGCCTGGGGATGTAATAAAAGTGCTGTAAGGCACTTCTGCACCACTCTGGGGTGGGGGTGGCCAATGCAGAGATGAGCTGTTCTCTCCACACCACCATGAAGACATCCTCTCCACCACCACAATGGGGAGACGGGTGAGTTGCGCTGGCCTACATAGGTTAAAATTGTGCCCATAATCAGTCAACTCAATCCCATGTATGTGCATTTGTAAACATGTTCCAATAAGTTCAATGGAGCTCACCCTCAAGCCAAGGTTACAGGTATAATCTCACATAATATAGAAAGAAATTTGACAATTCTGAGATACTATTTAAAATTCCTTTAATTTTTAAAGTAAATTCTTAATTCTTGAATAAATCCTTAGTTCTACATTATGACCAGGGTTAGACACCTACTCAAATCCAGTTTCTGAACAGAAAGCTATTTTTATTCATGCCATATTGTCTGAATAAATAGTATTCCAGCATTCCTGCCTACGCTTTTATGTCATTCAGAATGAGAATGCACAGTTCATTATTTCTTCTCCTTGAAGCAAATTTTTAAAAAGCCATTTAGTACACACACCCTTTTTAGCTGGGTTATTAAATTCTAATTGAGAATCCCTTATGCATAATGCTATTTCTAAAAGCTCACCAATAATGGTCATTCAACAATTGTTTTAATGCAAAAAATAAAAATTGCATTTCTCCAAATACTGAATTAAGATTACCCCTTTAACAACTAAATATTGGAGTAAAATATTTGATATGTTCAATATAATTCTTCTTTTTGTTCTGAGAAAAAAAGCATAACAGCATGTCTCAGGCAGCTTTGTGAACACAATGCAAAAATAAGATCTTCGATTACTGCTCATATTGCTCATTTACATGCAAGACCTGAAGCAACCTCCAATGTCAGACTAGTGTCCAATATCGTTTTAGACATTAGTAACCGAGTTCATCTTACACATAACATCTTTCATTCCTCAAATGTTTAATCCGTGTTTCTTGTTTCATTTCAAAATATCTACACAAAGCCAATGCTTCTGTCTCTATCTTTACACTTGGTTTATGTTATGAAGCTCTGCACAGTTTAAGAATAGTATTCTTATTTATTCTATTGTGATCAAGGCTTTCCCCATCACTTCATTGTAGCTCTGCTATCTGGTATGCATCTAATCAGCAATTGTGCACAAAAACAAATACACAATGTCAACTTCCCAGTTAAAGGGATACAATACAGCTTTGCTTCCTTTTATCTACAAGATTTAAATAGCAATTAAATATTAAAAACTTAACAGAGCAAGTCTAGCTAGCTGCAGCTATTTAACAGCATGTTCTTATACTGAGAGCTTAGCATTTCTGTTGAATGTCATGGCTCCCACTAAAGTACCATGTTCTCCAGGTTGTTACCTCTAGATTATGATTGGTATTATATTTACATACAAGTTATTTTTATATTGGACAAAAAAGGTTATTTGACGTACAAATGGACGAAGTGCTAAATTAAAAAGAGAGAGTCCCAAATAAATTTTCATACGTGTTGATGACTGACAATATCCAAATTTGCAGACCCCCTACTCCAACTATAAAACATTTAAGGCAAATATTTCCTCCTACAAATTAACATATTGCAGGGCATTTAAAGCGCTCAATATACAGTATACCTATATCATGGATAGACACAAAATACCATTCCCTCATCTATCAAAGACTAAACATGTCTAATAATCCATATTTTTAAACTATACTGATTAAAAGCTGTCAAACAAGCTAAAATAAAATATGAATATTTAAAATATTTAAAATTAAGATAGGATATTTTCAAACACAGCATCTAAAAAAGCAATCCCCTATTTTAATAACTGCACTATAGAAACAGAATAGGAATCAAACATTTCACTGAGAAACTTGGTAAATCCAAGAGACAGTCAGTAACACAGAAAGCAACCAGCCAGCCTACAAACCCACCAAAACCAAGAAAAGGCAAAACTTTGATCACTTTAAAAAATACACCCGTCCTTGGATAGCATTAGTTTCAGGCACTTATCCAGAGTGCCAGGGCTATCTGCCCTCCCACTCACCACCCCCTTTTAGCTTTATAGTTGTTACCCTGTTAACAAGCAGGAAAACGGAAGCTGCTGCTGCCCCTGCTTGCCTCCAAGCCCTCACTATGGCTGCAGACACAACAGAAGTGGCCAACAGAGAAGCATCAGGAATCCTCTTGGGAGACGAATCTGAGCATCTCCCTTTCAGTCTTGGAAGACTTTCTGCTTGAAACTTACCAAGGTGGTGAAGCAAGGAAGAGATGCTGGAAACTGACTGGCTTTCCCTCCCTTGGAGTTGCCTCCTGTTTCTCTCCCCACCCTCAAATTTACCTTCTCTCTCTCTCCACCCCAAATTTACCTTCTTTTTCCTCCTCCCAAATTTACCCTGCCCCCAACCTCCTCTACTTGTTTAATCCTCCCCACCAATTTACCTTCTCTGCCTGTCTCCTTCCCATCAGCTTTCATTCTTTCTTTACATCCCCACCAGTTTGCCTCCTCCCCCTGGCTGCCCCTCCCCACAGGTTTGCCTCCTCTCCCTGGCTGCCCCCCAACCAGTTTACCTCCTCTCCCTGGCTGCCCCTCCCCACCCCACCAGTTTACCTCCTCTCCCTGGCTGCCCTCCAACCAGTTTACCTCCTCTCCCTGGCTGCCCCTCCCCACCCCACCAGTTTACCTCCTCTCCCTGCCTGCCCCCAACCAGTTTATGTCTTCTACTTGTCTATCCCTCCCCACCAGTTTACCACCTCTCCCTGTCTGCCCCAAACAGTTTGCAACCTCTTTCACCCCAAGTTTCCTTCTCCCCCCAATTTACCCTGTTTCTCTCCCCAGATTTGCCTCCTCTCCTCCTACCAGTTTACTTCCTTTCTGCCCCAATTTGCCCTCTTTCTCTTACCCCCACCCCACACATACCTGGAGAGAAGCCCTCACAGCTCCTTCTCCACACAGGATTGTGGGGTGGAAAGGAGTGACTCTGGTTTCAGGGCAGCAGCAGCACCCCACACTCTCCTTCCCCAAGACCACCCTCTCCATCCCATCCCAGGCACCCAAAATGGGGGGCAGGGTCCCCCACAGACCCCTCACCCCACCCCAGAGAAGCCCCAAATTCCTCCACTCCAGCCAGCCCCAGCCCTCTTTCACCCCACACCCCCAGCCCCTCCACCCCACAGGGCAGGAGGACCCCCTCCCTGCCCCACAGCCTCCTCTCTGTTGGGGTCCCCACCCTCAGCGCCCCCTGTGGACGAGGCAGCACCCTAGCCGGCCTCCCCCAAGCTCCCCCGGGGGTCTCCCGCTGCCCCCAGCAGAGCCCCTCCCCACACTGCCCCGTCCCATGGGGGCGCTCACCTGGGGGGAGCCGGCGGTGAGCCTCTGCAGCGCTGAGCGTCTCCGTCGCCCGCCTCACGCTCAGCCCGTGGCCGCCATTTTGCTCCTTCCCTGGATTTAAAATAGGAACCAGCCTTCTCGAAAGAGGCCGCTTGCCTAGAGCCGGAGCCAGGCCGGCGAGCGCGGGGTCAGCTGGGAGTTGTAGTTCAAGGCCCCTCCAGGGACACTGGAATCCTTGGCATGGCCGCAGAGGGCGCTGCTGACCTCGTGACCTGCTCGTCCCGCAAAGCATGTTGGGACATGTAGTTTCATCAGCAGAGCCTCTCCTGCCACTGCATTCCCAGGGATTCCTTCTCTCCTGTCTCTCTGGAAGCCTTGCTGGGGGACACTCCATCCCCCTTCCCAGGACACGTCCTCCTTTTTGCCTTCCGTCCTGGAAATAAATCCTTGAGTCCTCCTTTTCCTTGTGAACAGCTGGCACAGAGCTTATCATCATCATCATCATCATCATGTAATTACATTGTACATGTCATTAATAAATTCTATTACATGCAACTTATTCATTACAATTAACTTATTAATATTACAATTAATTTTGAAATTAATTAATTTGTAGTTAATGTTGTACAATTAATTTATAATCATTATAATTACAATCATAACTAATCATTACAATCAAGATAATTTATATAATCATTATTTATATAATCATTATAACTAATCATAATTAATAATCATTATTTATATAATTATAATTAATTACGATAATTATAGTTAATAATCATGACAAATAATGATAATTAATATAATCATTATTTATATAACTATAAATAATTACGATAATTATAGTTAATAATCATTAAAAATGATAATTAATATAATCATTATTTACATAATTATAATTAATTACACTCGTAGTTTAATAATCATTAAAATAATGATAATATAATCATTATTTATATAATTATAAATAATTACGATCATTATAGTTAATAATCATTAAAAATAATGATAATATAATCATTATTTATATAAATAATTAATTACAATCATTATAGTCAATAATCATTAAAAATAATGATAATTAATATAATCATTATTTATATAATTATAATTAATTACAATCATTATAGTCAATAATCATTAAAAATAATGATAATTAATATAATCATTTATATAATTATAATTAATTACAATCATTATTAATAATCATTTCAATTAAGTTAATTACAATGTAATTACATGTGTAATGTAATTTACATGTAATTAATTACATGCTACCTATTCACAAGGAAAAGGAAGACAACAGATTTTTATTTGTTTATTTATTAAAATGTATTAGTTACATGCAATAAAATTTATTAACATGTAATAAAATTTACATGTAAATTATCCATGTTTGCAAATTTTATAAAATTTTATAAAAATCATAAAATACATTTTAATATTATGAAATAAAATTTACATGTGAATAAATTAAAATGGAATTATAAAATAAAAATAAAATAATAAAATGTATATGTAAATTATTACATGTAGATTACAGCTGCAATTCTAAAGACACTTACCTGGGAGTAGGACCCATTGAACACAATGGGGCTTTTGAGTAGACATAGTACCCGTAATGTACTGGGTATAAACTAACCGCATGAAAGCAATATATGAGTTCTTAAGCGTTTATTTTGTCATGACCTACATCTTTCCTGGGTGTCCTGTATTTTATTATTGTGAGTGGCGCAAGTGGCTAAGACGCTGTGCCTGTTAACCAGCAGGCCAGGGTTTGAGATCTGGGTCAGCCCCACAAGACAGGGTGAGCTCCTGTCCTTAGCCCAGCTCTGCAACGCAGCTGGATCCAATCGTATTGGCTCTTCCTTTCCATTGGACTAATTCAGTGGCGTGGAGAGGGGGGATTTGCTGCTTGGGTAACAGCCTATCCTCCATAACAATCCAACCCAGGCTTTCGTGCTTCGCATGCAGCGTATGCAGCACCGAGCACGATACCATAGTCTTCCAAGACTGATGGATGCCAGTGCGTGCATTATAATTATTTATTACATTTTTATCGCACCTTTTTCCTCCATCAGGAGGACATTTTGGGGGGTCTTATCCTCTATTGGGGTTATGACATTTGGTAACCCTGTTCCACCTCCATTTCAGTTTTGCTGGGCCAGGGGACTTTGCAGCCTGCTCCCGAGTAGCCACAAATATGCTTTGCTGCATGTTTCTGATAGTGGAGAGCAAGCCCAAGTGACCATTCAAAAAACTCTTGGAGAAGGAAATGCTTTGATGTTTGATGTTTCTCACAGGGGGTTCTCACAGGTTCTATAGAACCCTTTCCTAATGAGCATCTGGTTGGTTACTAATGGGACATAGAACCTGTTGTTAATTTATTTGAATCCCATCACTGGTTAAAGGCATCCCCCACTTATTGTTCAGGTTAGAGGCCAAAGCACTGTCCAAAAGTGAAAACTGTTGAAAAGAGAACTCGTTCTTTTTCAGCTTGCAAATGCAAAATTACCGCCAAAGACATAAATAACACTTGCAGAAGCCTAAGTAACACATACTTATTAACACATAGCCAAAATATATAAGAAACTACAGTAAAATGAAAAAGGCATGTTAGGTCCATGAATATGTTATGTATTTGAATAATGGTTATTTACTGAATAAAGTCATAAGTAAATGCTAAGAACAGTTTGATCACCATGCAAATCAACATTAGGGAAAACAATTTTAGCCTTTAGTCCAGCAGAGAGAAGTTGAAAGAGTAGAACATGTGTTGAATGAATAGTTCTAGTCAGTGTTGGGATTCAAATAAATTAAGAACAGGTTCTATGTCCCATTAGTAACTGTTCTCAGAACCAGGCACTAGATTCTGAGCAAAGGGTTCTATAGAACCTGTGAGAATCCCCTGAAGCCCACCACTGGTTCTAGGTATATTTGAAAGGTGTTGAATGAGCAGAACCGTCAGAAAATGAGCCATCAGAAAGTGAGGGACACCTGTATTAGGGAAGCATATTAATAATATGCTTGGTGTGGAGAATGGAATTTTTTTCCTTTTCACAATACTTATGTGTCTGGTAGGTTCTACTTGTAACACATTTGAAACATACTATCTATGAATATGTGTACAAAGTGCTGAGATTATGACTCAGGCCAGTAACATGGTACAGTTTTTGATTTTAGGATTTATGGTATGAGGACTCAGATGCACAGGCCATAAAAGCTGCAAATTTGAGCAATGACACACAAACAGGTGGAATGGAGCTTTTCCTTGTCCAAAATGCCAATGAAGTGACCACATCTTGTTGGCACTGCACCTTTTACCTTGCAACAAAGCCACCTCCTTCCTGGCCCAGGAAACCAAGTTATTAATAAAACTGCCCTCATCAACTCCAAGGCTAAATCAATCAAGGCAGCATGTTAATGAGCCACTATGAGCTTTTGAACTAGTGGGATGCAGACACAAAGGCTGCACCCATCAAGGACCATCACCAAATAAAAAAGGTTCCTTGACTGACAGCACAGTCCTAAATGGATGTAATTTAGGGTTCAACAGAATTCCCATTTTGAGAATCAGATCAAATTCCCATTTTGAATTCTATTGATAGAACTCAATCCAATTCAGTGACAATCCCAGATAGCTGAGTAGTTGTGTAGAAATTAATCCCTGATAGCTGGTGGTAAGTGGTGGTAATTGGTAGTCAGTCAGTCAGTGACCTTTCAGTTTTATATATGGGAGATAGATAAAACTGAAAACTCGCTTGACTGACTCATCGATGCCCAGCCAAAACCACCGGACCTAGAAGTGTGAAATTTGGGGTTGGTGTTCCTTCCATGATGGAAGCACCCACTAAGAACCTGTTTTCGGAAATTCCAGCTGAAAGGGCGTAAAAGGGGCACAACGTCTTTTCCTCCCTATACATTTAATAATTCTTGACTGATCCAGGCCCTGCCCCAACTCCTGAACCTAGAAGCATTAAATTTGGGGAGGGTTTTCCTTCTGTGACATGAACACCCACCAAGAACTGATGTTGAGAAATTTAACCCTTAAGGGGGTGAAAAGGGTTGCAACATGTTGGATAACCAACATCCAGACAATTTGGTGCCTGATGCACTGGGAGGGTGCACTGGTGGGGGTTGATGCGCATGGGGGGTGTTCCGCAACGGGGGGTGTTGTGCAGTGAGGAAATAGTTTAAGGGGAGTATTTTACTTCTGCAACTTGGGCACATTTCACTAGTATATATAGATGTGCATAAAAGATAAATTACAAGACAAAACTTAATAAGTTATCTATAAAGGTAAATGTATTCTACACAGGTTGCCATGCTAGTTGTGATTAATTGTAGATTGCCGTGCTCTTCCCTGTTATAAGACCAAAGAGCCAGTGTAGTCTGAAGATGTCTCCATGGGCATGTAGGTGCATGGAACACTGGAAACACTGAACAGAACCACTTTCCACCAAGCTGATACTTATTTATCTACCGTACTTGCTTTTAGGCTTTCAAACTGGTAGGTTAGCAGGAGCTGGGCAAGTAACAAGAGCTCACTCTTTCCAGTACTTGGGTCTCAAAATGCCAACCTGCCATCTTTCACACCATCTTTAACCATTTAGCCACTGCTGCCCCAAGCAAACTATAGACAAAATTAAGAAACCATCTATGCATAGAGTTCCAAAAAGTTTCCAGACATGTCTAAAAATTATGTACATGCTGCATAGTTGCTTCTATAAGCCATATATTCAAATATTGATTATAAGACAGTTTCTTCCCTTGAAATCTTGATTTCTGACTTGAAGAAGCAGAGACAGGAAGAGAACAACCATGAGATTTCCAGGGAAGTGAAGGGGTAGTTCCCCTTCATATGGGCAGTTCCTAAGCTTCCAGCTTTAAATTACTTTGTGATAAATAATATTTAAAGTATTGTCTAATTTGGCAAACTCTGTGCATTTGGCAAACTCTGTGCAAACTCTGTAACCACAACCACAGAGACAATTCAGTGATTACTTATGCAATAATCTTAGCCTTGCTAAGTAATGACTATGATCATCCTCTCGATTCATGCTTGAGCAGATAGAAATAAAAATGCTTTATACATTGCAATACAGCAGTTTCATAGTGTTTAATCCATGTATACTGTACAATAGTTTCATACAAAGTGGTCTGGGACCTTGACAATTTTTTCCACTGAAGCCCTTGTTGCTCAGAATTTATAGCCAAGGGTTAGTTAATTTGAAGTTAATTTTAATTTCCTGGTTTAATTCCAACAGCAGGCTTCCTAAATTCTCATGAGAAATCACAAAGCAAAACTTGGCAAGGAGGGCTGCCTATTTGGCAAAATCTATTATTTGTTAACTGATTAAAAAAAAAAAAGTAAGGTGAAGACAGCATTCATGTTAACTTTACCATTATTTTATGGTAAAAAAATTCCTTAAATCCCCCATGGGAAAAATAAACAGAACAATTATGATAAGAAATTACATGAAGTTCTTGCACTCTTACTTACCTAGAAGTCCACTGAGGCTAGCAGATTGGGAAAGTGGCTATTTGATTATTGCAATTATTATTTATACATTGCTTTCCACAAGTGCTAATTCAGTTTTTAATAAAAGCAAATAACTACCGGTAAATGTCTTAGAGCACAATCCTAATCATGACTACTCAAAAGTAAGCCCCATTGTGTTCAATGGGTCTTACTTCCAGGAAAGTGTCTTTAGGATTGCAGCCAAACCCTACAATCCAGAGTAACTACAGGAGCATGTAAGAGACATTTATGTCGATGTAGTTATGGCACCACTTAGTGAAAACCTATGGGAAATTTATATTGCAATCCAGAGTAAATTGTTCTTACGTCGGAACAAGGACTCCCTGTGGTTACTCTGGATTGCGCCCTTAGTGTCTGTCCCAAAAGGGCTCACAATTATAAAAAGAAGCAGAACACACACCAGCAATAGCCACTAGAAAAATGGGACAAGATGTAATCCTAACCAATTTAGGCCAGCAGAACTCCCCTGACATTTATCCTGTGGAGGTGTAGGGAGGCTGGCATAAGTCTGGACCCACAGGAGATAAGCAGAACGCTCCCAGGACTTTGTGACTACTATGTTTTACATGTTTCTTGGAGTTTAAGAAGACTTTAAGAAGACTAAGAAGACTGCAGACTTTAAGAGCACAATCCAGAGCAAGTTCAGCCTGCTCTGCCCTAACTGCTCTCTCCTAACTATTCTGTATCCAGAGCAGAAAGTTATGCTGAATCCAGAGAGTCAGGAAGCCTGGGCTGCCCTAACTGCTCCATAGCATGCTAAGTAATTGACATGTGGGGAGGACTTGCTCCTGAGGAGACACCTCTCAGATCACACTGAACAAGGAACAGCTGTGGTGCCTTCAGTGGTGACACGACTGTGCATCACCCGATGCAGAAGTCTGTGCATCACCCCTGGGATGCGCGCACCCCGCTACATGGACTGCGCAGTCGCCAAAGTTGGCGCTTGCGCAGTTGTTTCTGAAGCCAACCAGCTTCAGAAAGAGTACTGTGCAGGCACCATCTCTGACAGCTGTGCAGTACTTTTCTGAAGCCATTCGGCTGCTGCTCTGCCTCCGGAGTGAGGCCGAATGGCCGTGCAGAGGCGTGGACTTTCTCTGCTCTAAGGAAGTCTCCTCTGAAGCTGTTCGGCATGCTCAATGTGTTTCTGCGCAGTACACCTCAGATGGCCATTCGGGCCAGCTCCGAGGACGAGCGGCAGCTTATGGCTGCTGCTCCGCCTTGGAGCAGGCCTGAATGGGGGCGCTGATGTCCGGGACCTGCCAAAAGACTGTGAAACTCCTCCGGCACATCACACCATACAGAGTGTGTCACCCAATGCAGCCCACACCAGCCGCACCAGTCTGGTGACACCACTGGGTGCCTGCCTTATAAGGAGTCCCTGATGAGATGCCAGTACATTCTACAATGAATACAAGGGGCTTCTTGGAGTGGCCTGCTGTATCCTGAGGTTTGTGGGCAGCCGTAGTTCGTCCCATATCCTGAGGTTGAGAGGCAGGGGTTGCAGCTAGGCTGGCCAAGAACTCAGATTTTTGGTCAACACTGCCATTCTTACTTGGGCCTTATCATGGGCCCCTATGGGTCTACCCATTACTATACCTCCTCCTGAGGTGGTATATCTCTGAGGAGCTGGAAGAGGGCATTTCTGCCTTGGAAACAGGCTCTGGATTCAGAGTAACTGCTCTGCCCTAGGCAATGCTAAACATGCCCTCAACTTGCCTCTCCTGAGCTGCTTAGGCTGCCCCAGTTAGGGCAGAGCAGGTCCACCTCTCTTAGGGCACCCTATCTTGCCTTGCTCTGCCCTAAGCCTTTTCCAGAGTAACTGGGCTGGAGCATCTTGCAGTTGCTCCACCCTAGTGATAGATAGGGCAACCCAAGGGCTCTTATGTGGATAGATTAGTTGCTCTGAATTGTGCTGTAAGGCTGCAATCCTAAAGACACTTTCCTAGGAGTAAGACCCACTGAACACAATGGGACTTACTTTTGAGTAGACATTAGGATTGTGCTGCATGACGTGTAGGTAATCCCACTCTGTAGCTCTCATGATATTGCTTTGCGCTCTCCTGCACACTTACTTCGTCTTCCCTGAGAACTTGGAAAAGTTATTGAGAATAAATAACTATGACCCACATCTAAGAACTTCCCTTGCAGCCTGAAGCATTCTGGTAGGAATTTAAAAACATTTACAATTACTCTTTATATTTTGACAGTACTGTCTGGACAGTAAACTACAGCAAACAGTATGTACAGGCTGGGACAGTAAACACCTTTTGTATAAGGAAAGGCTACAGCGTTTGGGGCGCTTCAGTCTAGAAAAGAGGCACTTGAGGGGGAACATGACTGAGATGTACCAAATTTAGTAAGGGATGATATGCTCTTTTCTCTTTCACATAACTCCAGAACTAGGGGACATTCAGTAAAATTCAGTGTTGGGAGAGTTAGGATGGACAAGAGAAAATATTTCTTTACCCATCATGTAGATGATCTGTGGAACTCCTTGCCACAGGATGTGGTGATGACATCTAGCATCAATGCCTTTAAAAAGGGATTGGACAAATTCCTAGAGGAAAGGATCATCATGAGTTGCAAGCCATGAGGGGTGTGTGTATAGGAGACAAGGTTGTCCCCTGATGCAGGGTGGGAGGGCATCCGGATGAAGGTATCATTTGTGCTCTCTGAGGCATCTGGTGGGCCACTGTGTGATATAGGAAGCTGGACAAGATGGGCCTTTGGCCTGATTATGTGGAGGTTCTTCTTATGTTCTTAAGGGGTGGGGGAGGGACGGCAGCCTGCAGCCTGAGAGACCTTAGAGACAAAGGCTGCAATCCTATGCATGTGTACTCTGAAGCCCCACTGAATTCAATGGGGCTTACTCCCAGGAAAGCTTAGGGTTGCAGTCGAGTACAGGATAATTTGTTTTCTTTTTCATTATATTTTGTATTTTTTAATTATTTAAGCGTATCCATGTGAAAGCATACCTACATTGCGGGAGTAAAATTCCCAGTATGCCATCCCCCCCACTGCGCATCAATGGCCCATGCAAATCAACCCCCATGTGCATCCACCCCATGCGCAACATCACCCATGTTCATCCACCCTATGCACATCATCACCCCTATGCACATCAGCCCCCATGCACATCAACCCACCATGTGCAACATCCCCCATGCGCATCAACTCCCCATGCGCATCAACCTCCATGTGCACCAGTCCCCCATGTGCATCATCCCTCCATGCGCACCAGTCCCCCATGTGCATCATCCCTCCATGCGCATCAACCCACCATGCTCAAAATCCCACAATGCGCATCAACCCCCATGTGCATCAACCACATGTGCATCATTCCTGCATGCACATCAACCCCCATGCACATCAATACCCGCATGCGCATCAACATCCCAACCCACCATGCACAAAATCCCACAATGCTCATCAACCCCCATGTGCATCAACCCCATGTGCATCATTCCCACATGAGCATCAACCCCCATGCGCATCATCTCTCCATGTGTATCAAGCCCCATGCACAACACCCTCTCATGCGCAATGCCCCTATGTGCAGCATCCTCTCCAGTGCCACCTAGTGAAAAATGTCAGTGAACAACACCCCTCCCCCACAGCGAACAACGCTTCTGAACAACACCCCACCCCCCCATGCACCAGGCACAGAGCACCAAATTGGCTGTATGTTGGCCAGTCTTCCATGTTAAGTATAGGACAAAAACACGTTGAACCCTTTTCAGCCACTTAAGGGTTAAATTTATCCAAGTCGGTTCTTGGTGGGTGTTCAAGTGACAGAAGGAACACCCTCCACAAATTTCATGCTTCTAGGCCCAGCGGTTTTGGCAGGGCGGTGATGAGTGAGTCAGTGAGTGAGTGAGTCAGGCAGTGAGTCAGTCAGTCAGTGACTTTTCTCTTTTATATATATAGACTAGCGAAAAGTGTACCCACGTTGTGGGAGTAAAATTCCCCCGTATGCCATCCCCCCATATGCATCAACCCCCCACGTGCATCAATCCCCCATGCACAACATCCCCCCATGCACATCAACCCCTAATGCATGACTTCCCCCCATGTGCGACTTCCCCCCATGTGCAACTTTCCCCCATGTGCATCCACCCCCTGTGGGCATCAACCCCCCATGCGCATCAACCGCCCGTGGGCTACTTCGCCCATGTGCATCAACCCCCCCATGGGCTACTTTGCCCATGTGCATCAACCCCCCCATGGGCTACTTCGCCCATGTGCAACTTCCCCCATGCGCATCAACCCCCATGCACAACTTCCCCCATGCACAACTTCCCCCATGCGCAACTTCCCCCTATCCTCATCAACACCCATGCACAACTTCCCCATGCACATCAACCCCCCATGCGCAACTTCCCCCATGTGCAACTTTCCCCATGTGCAATTTCCCCCATGCACAATTTCCCCCATGCGCAACTTCCTCACATGCGCAACTTCCCCTCATGCGCAGCATCCTCGCTGGTGCAACCTCTTCCTCCGAACAACGTCCCCCAGTGCACCAGGCACTGAGCACCAAATGGGCTGGATGTTGGTCAGTCTCCCATGTTAAGTGTAGGACAGAAACACGTTGCCCCCTTTTCAGCCCCTGAAGGGTTAATTTCTCCAGAGGGTTCTTGGTGGGTGTTCAGGTGACAGAAGGAACTCCCAGAATTCCATGCTTCAGGCCCAGCAGTTGGGGCAGAATGTTGCTGAGTCAGCAATTCTCAATGCAAAGTATAGGGAGGAAAACGTGTTGCACCCCATTTCATTCCCTTCCGGTTGGAATTTCAGAAAACTGGTTCTTAGTGCACCCCTCCGTCACGGAAGGAACACCCACCCCAAATTTCACGCTTCTAGGCCCACCGGTTTTGGCAGGGCAGTGATGAGTCAGTCAGTCAGTGAGTGAGTAACTTTTCTCTTTCACATATATATAGACAATAAGAAACTTTTGGCTGTTACCCACAAAGTAGTGGAGGGCATCACAGATGCAAGAACATGGATTTAATCCTTTTTAAGCTTCTTAAGATAAAACAAGGTAGCATTAACAAAATATTTACGCAGGTTGAGTATTCCATATTCTGAATTCCGACTGCTTGATATCTGGATTTAGAATGACTGGAACAAATGTAAGGAATGCTGCTTCTTGCTCTTTTCACTGTTTCCATACTGTCTGCTGGTCTGTGCCATTTTTTCATTGGTTGTATAGGTGAACGCTACAGAGAAACGCAGAACTTGCAGCTTGTACCTGCGTTTTACGAGTACATAGGAACAGGCACAAGATGTTCTACTATTCACACTATAGAAAGGTTAAAGAAAGGTTACAGAAAGACTTTGGTCTTGGACAAAATTGTTTGCATTTTGGATGTCCAGGTAAAGGTTAATGTACATATACCTATTAAAAGAATTCTTTGTTTACAGACATAATCCACAGGTTGAAAAAAATGAAGTGTGCCAGAGTACTGACAAATTGAAAACCCATTTTAGGATGGAAGGTGCAGCAAAAGTTATCTTAGCACAAAAGCAAGACAAAACAGGTCTAATCTTTATACAGGGATTTTTTTATACTTGGATTTGACTCAACACAGAATAGCCACTGCAAATTAGTTTTAAAAACTGCTTTTCTACTGTTGTTGGAAAATGGTATATAAATACTGTTGATTGATTGTACACATAATCATTTCATTCTTCAGCCAAGCCAGCCAAAGGCAGGGAGATTTTTTTTTCATTTCTAGTTCACCCTTTACTGCTTCTCTGCAGCAGTAAAGGAATTTTTTAAACTGTTTTTATTTAACACATATTTTGGTAACAGCAGGGAGTCCAAGCATCAAACAATTGGAAATATTAGTGCACAACCCTATTCCTTTAGGCTCAAAGGAGGAACGAGAAATCTGGGAAGTGAGGAAAAATATATTTAATTTTTCACAGCTTTTTAATCTGTGGATTTGGATTTTTTTTAAATCCCTGGGATGTTCTGGAATGGAACCCTAGTGAATAATAAGGGACATATGTATCTCTTATTAAAGATGAGATTAATTCTTTAATCACAGCTTTAGGTTCCTGAGGTCCAAATTGTGGATGATAGAAGCAATACTGATTTTAGCTAAGCAGAAGGTGAATGGCAATATATTCAGGCAGTTAAACTACATCTTCAGCTCCGCTCCTTGGTAAATTTCAAGTTACATTGTGTTAAATCAATAATTCTAGACAACTATTTCAATTTGAACATTATGATTAGTTTCATAACTCCAGAACTCTTGAATTTAACACAGAAAACCCATTATACACATTTATAGGGGTCTGAAGGCTTCAGTCCTATGCACATTTTCCTGGAGAGTGCTTGGAAGAAGCTCTATTAAAGTATCACCTGAATAATACTCACTAAATAAGTGTAAGCTTAATTTAATCATTTCAAAATTCTGGGGGAAGGCACCCATTACAGTGTACTATATCTATATGGAAATATTTTTACAAACTGTAAGGAGTTTATCACAGAAAGTTAATAATTAGTATTACAAATGAAAAGGTGAACACAGAAGCTTATTAAATCTCATTGTCCTTTCATTTGTCTTACTTTATTGCTTGTGTATAATATTTAACCAGTCAAAATTATAAGAATCTGGCTTTTTTCATAATAGAAATATTTGCAGAATTGTGTATGAATTCACTTGTGTCAACTCACCTGCAATATTTAATTAGTCCTGTAATCTACACACTATGATAAAAGCAATGCTGACTATACTGTTAGTAATGAATGACTGTAGGGTACAGTGCTCATCCCTGTTTTTTAGTCTTTAGAGCCAGTGTTATCCATACACTTCTGTGATCATGGGGGTGGTATGAGTGCAAAAGGCAAATGGAACGCTGTTTTACCTTCCCACCAAGGTGGTACCTATTTATCTACTTGCATTTCCATGCTTTTGAAATGGTAGGTTGGCAGGAGCTGGGCTAAGGACAGGAGTTCACATCTTGTAGGACCCGGGTCTCAAACCCTGGCCTGCTGGTTAACAGGCACAGAATCTTAACCACTTGAGCCACCACAGCCCATTACAATGCTGATACTACCACCCAAAATTGCAAGTTGGATAATTTAACTTTCTGGGACAGTATTGGTCACTTGTTGATCAATTTGTAAGTCAGTACACAGAATATAGAAAAAGAATCATACTACATTCAAACACTATAATAGGGTGTATACTTTGTATTAAACAAGCACTGATCATTCAGTAACTAGTATGCAGGATGCATTGCAGATACTGCTTCAAGAACTAGTACCAGAGGAACAAGAATAATTAGACTACAATACAGTACAATAAATCCCTGCCATTGTGTAAGATCCTTGTTCTGATCTTTTGATAAAGCACATAAAGCACATTGTCTGGTCCTCCAAATTCAGGAAGATGTGTATGTATGTTGTAAGAGAAATACCCATGTGTGCCAGAAGCTCCAGGAATAACAGGGAACCAAAAATAAGTGGTGAATGTGTTCATATGCAACACACTGCAAAAGTATACCGGTAATTGTTTTTGAATACTGTATTATATACAACTGCTCACTCTAAATCAGAGGTGTCCAAACTTTTAACTTGATGGCTTTTGGATCTTTAACAAGTGTGTAGGAGGAATTTCAGCAGGTGCAACTTGTCCTCTCACAGATCACAGAATTTTCTACACAATTGTTAAAGGAACAGGAGCCTGAAAGGTCAAGTGTCTGAAAGTTCAGGCACCCCTGCTCTAAATTAAGGATTCAGAAATATTTATACAGTGGTGCCTCACATAAAAAGCTTAATTCGTTCCAGAAGCATGATCTTTAAGTGAAACGCTCTTTAAGTGAAGCAGATTTTTCTATAGGAAATAATGGAAACTCAGACGATTGGTTCCACAACCCCCAATTCATATAAAAATATTAACTGGATGTAAAAATGACGACAAAACACTGGAATTGAATTCAAAACATGCATTCAATGTGCATGATCCTATAAAGTCTATTTAGGCTGCAATCCTAAAGACACTTTCCTGGGAGTAAGCCCCATTTAACACAATAGGGCTTACTTCTGCGTAGACATGGGGTTAGGAGGCTGCAATCAAAGACACTTTCCTGGCTGCCACTGGAGGTTCAAGGTGGTTGGTGGTGGCACTTTTGGGCAGTTAGGACAACTGCCTCAGGCACCCCCAGGCAACTGCCCCCAAGTTGGGGGCAGTTAGAGGCAGCAGTGCTGGCTGGCAGCCCTTTTAAAGAGCTTCTATGCGGAGGATCAAGGCTGCATAGTACGCATGCCCATAGCACGCTTGCTTGTTAAGTGAAACAGAACTTGTTATGTGAAGCAAGATTTATTGGAAATTTTTGCTTGTTATGTGAAACGCTTGTTAAGCGAGGGACCACTGTATATGGTATATGAAACTGATGTTAGACTCACTGACTCATTTATGTCCCTCCAAAACTGCTGAACCGAGAAGTGTGAAATTTGGGGTGTCCCTTTCATGATGGAGGCACCCACTAAGAACTGGTTTTCGGAAATTCCAACTGGAAGGGGGTGAAAAAGGGTGCAACACATTTTTCTCCCTATACTTTCCATTGAATTGCTGAGGGACGCTCTGCCCTAGAGGTGTGAAATTCAGGGAAGGTATTCCTTCTGTAACAGGAGTAACAGCCAAAAATTAATTTCTAGAAATTTCAGACCCTAAGGGTCCGAAAAGGGGTGAAACGCTTTTTTGGCCTATACTTAACATTGAAGACAGATCAACACCCAGCTCCAAATCCTGCACCAGCCCAGAAGAGATGCCCATGGTTGTGGAGGGATGTGCACAGAGTGAGGGGTTGATGCACATGGGGGATGTTGCGAATTCAGGGTTGATGTGCCTGGGGGAATGCTGTGACTGGGGGGTTTGATGCATGTGGGGGAGATGTGCATTTGGGGTTAATGCGCATGGGGAATGCTGTGCATTTGGGGGGGGATGATGCGCAATGGAAAGATAGGACATAGGGTGGATGGTGCATGGGGGATATTTTATTCCCGCAATGTGGACACATTTTGCTAGTGCTAAATAAAAAATTACCATGGAATCCTGTATGTTTACTAAGCATGGGGTTCTTATAAACAGAGCCAGCTAACTTCCACTTTTCTATAACCTTTGATCAGAAGTTTCACTCTATCTACATACACTATCTTTTCTCGTAGCACTAGTTAACAATATCATTGTTTGTATAACAAAGTTTGGAAAAAAAATTATTAGAAGTTTGTTAAAAGTATCATAAGGCACAGGCCCACCTTTTATTTAATGCATTTGATACTACATAAAACATCCATCAGTGCAGTGCAATGACATAGGACAATATGATATGCAATTTAAATTATCATGCCGCAATAGATTTCTTTCAGTTTACAGATATCAGGTATACACGCAAACAAGTATTTATACAAAATACTTGCATTTTAAAAGGACATTAAGATACATTTCAGACACTTTTCCAAGCATGTTGCTTCTTGAGAAAAGGAAAATGAATGATTCTATATAGGTAAATGAAGAACTGCAGGTGCCGGGAATTTAATTTGGACATTATAGTTATTGAATCAATTTTTTTCTGCACAAGTGTGAAATGTAGTTCTAAACAGAAATTGTTTTATCAACCACATAGAAATTCATGAACTTTTTCTTCAAGTTTTCAATTCTTGTTTGATACATAAATGCTGAATGATGCTAAAGTTCTAGTTATGGAAAAAGGTTGTTATTAGCAACACAAAATGTTTTAGACAATGCAGGCTTCAACCTGTACCCCCACAGTGTCCACATCTACCATCCTCAGGTGCAACAGTATAATTGGCCTTTGGCCTCCTCTGTTAAACAGTCCAGAACTATAAGCATGCTGATCAGTGAAAGAAAATATCTTCTGAGCAGTTATTATGAAAACATCTTAAAAGGTTTCTGTTATGTTGCTCGCAAGACTCCACTTTTGAAATGAGGCATTGATCATTATACAAATAATTTTTAATAAAAAAATATATTCTAGATTTATGGTAAAACATTCAGTAGAAATATACAGGATGGTGGGAACTCACAAAAATTCTGTTTGCGCAGGAATGGGTTGGCAAATAAAGATGGGCTCAAATTCTGATACATACAAATTCTTGGGCATACAAATGATACAACTATTAACATACAAAAAGTCTCACTATGGTATTAAAAGAGTGATTTCATCTACATGGCAACCTAAACTGCATGGGATTCAATGGTTTGTTGAATGATAATCCAAGTTACAGGATGATTGAGGCCACACTTATTTTTCACAGGACTGTGGTCAGGACTGAGGTGTAATTTCTTATAGGCCAAAGGCAGATACCCTGATCTTTGCACAATCACGGTAGACAATGTCTGCACTTTTTCTAATGTTTAGCATGTAGGTTTAATACAGATTGTGTTGACACTCTAATTGAAATAAAAGCAAACTTCCTGCCAGCATATATGGAATAAGGCTTATAATCATACTTGCTATCATCGCTCACCTGTATTGATGGATTTGTATTCACCTGTTAAAGTCTGCCCCATTAAGGTTCTTTTCATAACAGTTGCTCCAGTGAGCGGAGCTCTTATGTTTTAAAAACTAATCTACTATATTTCAATAGCATGCTGCAGTTGCAGAGAGTTTTTGTATATAGACTGTCAATACATTTGAAATGCAGACATTCATCTCTTTTCCAGGGATCATGCCACAATCTGATTGAATGATGAAAATTAAACCTTTCACAGCACAATCCCATGCACAATTACTTGGAAGCAAAATTCCACTATGTTTAATGAATTTTACTGCTAGGTAACTATGAACAGGTTTGTAGCCTAAGAGACAAATCCTAACCATGTCTACTCAAAAGTAGGCCCAATGGTGTTCAATGGGTCTTACTCCCGGGAAAGTGTCTTTAGCATTGCAGCCTTAGGTAACACAAATGAAAAGCAGGGAAAAAATGAAACTTGTATTTGTTTAATTGATTGTTGGTCTTACTGGAATTTTATGAAGTAGCATGACAATAGGGTAGAAGCTGATACTGTCCAAAGACAGAATTTAGATTATGCAGTTCTGAATATGCAATTTTGGAATTGCCTTATCTATTGACAGAAAATAAAGACCCATCTTTCCCTGTCAGCTTTGTAGGAGAGGAACTAGACTGGTTTCATTTTAAAAAGCAATTCCTCCCCCAGTTTGGCAAACTTATCTTCCGTTCTAATTCAAGATCAAGATTGCAATAGGAACAGTTGTTCAAAATAAAATGATTGTAGTGGGATAGTACTAGTTCCTTGGTATATCTCATTGCATCTTGGCCTCTCTTAAAGGTTTTAGATGTCAAAAGCATATCAGGATTTTAGAATGATAAAATGAATAACTGCTAAATAGTGATAATACTTATACATGATTAATGGGTTAATTTTGGATGAGAAGCTTTGGTTATAATTGAAAATAATGAAGTGCCTGAAATGGTTTGATGAGTCCCAGACAGTCTACTTTTGCTGTTGTATGATAAAAACAAGAATTGCATGTCTGTGGAATCTGACATATTTGAGAAGTATTTTCAGAATGATAACTTCATGTAAATGCCTTAAAATGAACGCTTAATGGATTTCTAAACCAGAATAAATCAGACTCTAGCACCATTTTAACATACATCTAGTTTCAACATTTATTTTAAAATATTTCAGATGCTAATTGGGAACTCTGATAAGAAGAGGAAATCATGTGACCAATTCTGAATATTACCAGTTTTTTGGGTGCTGGTCTCAAAACAGACAGGGTGTTGAACTGACAGTCTTTTATACTGAGAATAGTCATTGCTTTAGTTCTCACTTTAACCCAAAGATAGCATGTCAGAGCTTATAACTTGTAAACAGAAAAACACATTTTAAACTGTCTCTAAAGAAGAAACATTTTAGATTGTACAACAAGGGAAACAGATGGGATACAACAGTTCCTAAAAAAATAAAAGGCTTAGCAAGTACTTTTAGTTCTAAATAAGTTCAAAAATTAAAGCTTCTGAAAGCTACTTTTTATTAAAAAAACTAAAAGGAAATGCTTTTATTTTTAAACTTTCACATAAAGGACCAATTTGTGAGCCACTCTCTGACTGAAATCCAAAAAATGCAGCACTCACCTTTTAAGAAACTCAAATTTCCATTTTAAAAATTTCACTTTTAAAGAAATTAAAAAATGCATTGTTTGTTAAACAATGGTTGTTAAATAATTGCTAACTCATGATGAGATATTCTCACAAAAGGCTTTGTATTGATAAACATAATTTTTAAAAATATATTATTTTCACCCACTGTCATTTAGGAAAACAAAGTCAAATAGTTTCCATTGTCTGTGATGATTAAACTTTGTTTTTAGTAAATGTCTTTTGTGAAAACAAAGTCTTTTGGATTCAAGTTCCTCTCACAAAACTTTTGATTTTCGTTTTCTAGGTGATGTACTCTCTTCAAATTTAACTGCTCCATTGGCAAGGTTGGCTGTAATAAAAGAAAAAGGTGCAACAAATCACCACAGAAATTACATTGACACAAAATCGTGGTAACTACTTCTGGTGGTTCAGAAGTACCACTTATTGAAATTATACTTTTGAGCCAAAGACAGAAACAAGTGAACCTATTTTAGGCTGAATATTACATACTTCCTGACATTTTAAAGATGGTATGGAAATCTCAGTGCTTTGAAGATACGCAGCAACTCTAGAAAGGTGATGTAAACTTCCCTATGCTCTGATGACCAAGTCCATTCATTTTGAAGGGAATGCAGTGAGCTCCACACTATTATATTCAAGGATTACTTGGTCAGGACTGAACAAACATTCCTGAGAAGACTGACTGGAAGACCCCACCTCTGTAAGGAATGAAGGATTTGGTCTGGAATGGTGAGTAATTTATGTTGACAATATACTTAAAACTAGAATATCAACAGGAACCATCTCTGTAGACCGAGTGCTGATGGGATAACTATCTTTATGTCATATGACTTAAGAACTGTCGGATCTGATGTTTTTAAGGTGAGTTCTTTGGAAATTCAAAAATAATAAAGGGCAAAAGTAGCTGCCGCAGGCAGCAGGATGCTAGATAATAGAAGAGGTATGGTCATGAGGGGCAAGAGGTGAAAAAGACACGCTGAACTGGTGAGTTGGAAGTGAGACAAAAAAGCGTGGTGGAGTGTGGAGGACGCAGCAGGCAACAATGGATAACATTCTTGAGAAACTGATCTGAAGCTTGGGGACAGGTGGCATAGGACTTGTCTTTCGTGGAAACCGGTGGTGGTAAAGGAATTAAGATTGCAACAAGTGTCAACACTGCTACAGAAGGAGTGAGGACCAGTTCCGATAGTGATGACAAGGCAAGCTGTCCTTTCTCATCTACTTGGGAGATTTTTTTTCAGTGGTCATAGATGTTCGCAATTTGACTCTCACAAACATAGGAGACATGTCATATTGGGGAGGGGAGAATGTTGCCCAACAGCAAGGATAGTTTTTATAAAAACTTTAAGTATTACAGAGACTAAGGGAACTATTTTTCATGACACTCTGTGATGACAAACTGAAGAATCTATGGTGGAAAATTTGCATAGTGTGCCTTGAAATTGGGAGGAACAAAAACAGCAGCTCTGAAAGTTCCAAGGTAATCTGTATGTATCTGTATTATAACTCCACCGGGTGTGACTAGACCAGAGTTCAACAAATTTATATATCTAGGTGCCAGCCCAAACTTAGGAGAATTTCCATCCTTCTGCACATATCCTTTTGTAACACAGAGACAATGCATAATTGGAAAATTTAAAAAATTTAAAAGTATGTTAAAGAGACCTAGGTGAGGATGAAGAAATACAGAAGGTAGATGGGTGGATGAACGAATGGTGGGAATAAAAGCAAAAGGTTAAGAACAAAAGAAGCATTCTGAAGAGAAAAAACAAGAGATGACAAGAGATGAGAAAGGACAGGAAACTGGTGAGAAAAGGCATGCAGATTTTCTAATAGTGCCTAAGTTGTGTGTACGTACTGTAGTTGAATACCAGATAGAAAAAGGTATGATACATATACACTAAGCACCCACTAATACTCTACATTGTTAGCCACCACCTAGGCCCTTTCCTATGGAATAGCTAGATTAACTAAAGAATAAAATAGAATATTTTAGTTATGTCTGCATCCTTTAGTTATGTCTGCTGTTCAGTTGTGCTGGTGTTCTGAAATACGTGGGCCTTTCAGATTTTATAGTGAATGTGCTTATGCATTCTTATAGTGAAACGTTTATGCAATCTTTCTCCATGTTTAGACAACTTCTGAAAAATGCATTTGTATATTCTTATAGTATATCCTATACTCTGTTAAGAATTGTTTAAACAATGTCAGAGATGCACACGTCTCAATACTGTTCTATGGCAGATGCTCATCTGAGCACTCACCCGTTTCTGATGATGAAATTATAAATTTGAGAATTATGCTTACCTCTGCTTAATTCCTTTTTTGCTGGTTTACTTCTTGTGGTGTTAATTTTTTTCTTAGGAATCTGGTTCTGTACATGTTCTCTCCATTTCTTTAACTGGAAATTGATGAATTTCCACATCATCCAAGCTTGAGTCAAACAAATTGCAGCCAAACAGCTAATTCTGATAAATTTTTAAAAATAAGTTACAATAGATTACAAATCTGAAATTAGATGTAAATTTTTAAAAGGTCAGAAATAATGCATAAGTTTTCCCCAAGTTATCGTGGTAGAAAAGATGCATGAAAGGCTCTAGAAACATTTCACAAAATAATTAATAAATAATATAAGGCAATGGTTCCCAAACTGTTGGTCATGACCACCTGTTGAGAAGCTGATTGCTGAGCTAAGAAAATGTATTGAGCCCCTATGGTGTAGGGTGACCAGATGACCGGAAAAACCCGGATTTGTCCGGATTTTTAGCCTCATGTCCAGGTGTCCTACATTTTGGCTTCATTTTGAAACTTCACGATAGTGCACAGTACCCCATCATGCCATATATCGTTGGATTTGTATTGAAGAGCAGAATCCAATGCAAAAATCAGTTTTGAGATATCTCCTTCCTATCAAAACTTGTGGTCAAAAAACAAAAACAACAAAAATACAATTTTTTCAGCGGGTAGGAATTTTGGCCTGGGATTAGGAATTTTGGCCTTGGGATTCAGGAATTTTGGGTTTGTCATCTGATCACCCTGCCCATGGAGACTAAAACAGAGTGGCATTAACATGTGAATCCCTTGGTCCACATTGAAGCACATGATGAAGGGAACAAAAGACAACTGGTCCAGATCCAGTGTATGTGGAGTTCAAATGTTCTAGAAGCACACCCCCTCCCCAGGGGTGAAAAAGAATGAAAACAGAGGCTTGACAACTGAAAAGCTGGTATAGAGAAACTTTTTTTTTAATCTTGTAAAGTGAGACGTAAAGCGAAATGCCACAAAACGTGATATTTTAAAAAAGTAAATCCAAGTGCTAAAATGTTTGGGAACCCCTACATAAGGCCACTTAAAAAAACATGAAAATTTATAGGATATTCTAAAATACTCAACCTAATTTTATTTTACCGAATGGTAAGTACGTTGAAGTTTCCTTCTGCTATGGAAAAACCAGCATTTTCTGCTCTTGCCAGACCAAATCCAAAAGTGAGTACTGATAAAGTTAGGGTAAGCAGACGAGCCATTACAAATAGTAGGGCCCAAAGAGTAAATCTGAAAAAACAACAACTGTAAATTGATTTCCCATCAATCAGCTTTCACAAACATTTTAAATTATAAGCAAATAGCTACAAATTCTGACAAACTACCTCCATTTATAGCTTACTTTACTAAGTGGTGAACGACAAATATTATATGCATGTGCAATCTCTTGTAAATGCTTAAGACAACTCTTTGCATGCTCTTCTTATCTCATACAGCCATTCTACTCTTTATAATTTAAATATATATCACAGGTAGTATTAATGTGAATATCATGGTAACCACAGTTAATGCCAAACTGACAAGACAGATGGCATACAAGAGAAGCTTTGAGCTTCCAGTCTCCTGACCTTTTACCAACAGGCCAATACTTTGGGGGGGGGGGTCCTTTGGCTGAGAGAATGGGTAGCAGCTCCACATGGCACTCACTTAAGTGCCGAGGCTGCACCATCAAAGTAGGGTTGTCAATGTGAAAGGCAAGTTACTATGTATGTGTCCAGAATACCCAGCCAACAATGTAAGTGGCAAGTTGTCAAAAGGGATGGGCTGTGGGCAGAGATGGAGAGGACTGGAGAGGCCTCACATAATGGAGAGGCCTCACACAAGTTCAATTCGTTCCAGAAGCAGGCTTGTTATGTGAAACGCTCTTTAAGTGAAGCAGATTTATCTATAGGAAATAATGGAAACTCAGACAAATGGTTCCACAACCCCCAAAATATTCATATAAAAATATTAATTGGATGTAAAAATGATGACAAAACACTGTAATTGAATTCAAAACATGAATTCAATGTACATGATCCTAAGTCTACTTAGGCTGCAATCCTAAAGACACTTCCCTGGCAATAGGACCCATTTAACATAATGGGACTTACTTCTGAGTAGACATGGTTAGGAGGCTGATGGACATATGGAGGATAGGGGGTTTACCTGGGCTGCTGCCAGATACCGGTGGCGGCACTTGGGGGCAGCTGCCTCTGGCACCTCCAGGTATAGAGGCAGCAGTGTGCTGGCTGGCAGCCCTTTAAAACAGGCTCCACGTGGAGCGTCAGGGGTGCCTAGTATGCCACCAATTAGGAAGCAATGCTTCCTGTTTCTCCATGCACCTGCCTTTTGCGTCCCCACATGACTCGGCCAAGTCGCTTTCAGGTTGCCTGTGGCTTGTTAAGTGAAGCGGGCTAGTTAAGAGGAGCACACTCCCAATGGGAATTTATGCTTGTTATGTGAATCACTTGTTATGTGGGGCACTTGTTATGCGAGGTACCACTGTACTCTTCTTTAACAAGGAAGCCCTCTTTTTAAGTCAATTGATCTTGAATTCCAAAACAAAGAAGCATCGCTGCCAAGACTGTGTAGCAAAGACTTCTTGCTTTAGTGAAGATTTAAGAAAAACTAGGTTATTTTTCAACAGTGTTAACTGATTAGGAAGCAAATGTGACCCCTTACTAACAGTGCAATCGTAAGCAGATATACTCAAAAGTAAATCCCATTGGGTCTAGTAGTGCAGAAATTAGGTTGCAATCCTAACCTCCGGTTTGGCTGGCATAAGTCCCATACTAGCCCGAGGGTGTCACAAAAATGCAGTAACATACTTCTGCCCACTCATGGGGGAGGTAGTTTAGGCCACTGCACAGGCATATGGCAACCTTCCCAAACCACCACCATAAGATACGCCAGTGAATTAGGCTGGCCTAAATAATCCTCACCTAAACTGGCACAACTCGTTTGTCTTCCCATGGTGATGAAGGGAATGTCTGCACTAGTCTAACCTTATCCTAGGAGTGGCACAGCATGTGACTTATGTCAGCCTAACAGGGAGTTAGGATTGCAGCCTAACTTTATCCAATTCCTCTCTTCTACTTTTATCTTCTACTTTTAGTAGGGCAATCACATCATTCTGAAGAAACGTTCGCAAATAGTGGTGAAATTTATTTTTTGTACTAACATCTTAGATCCGATTGCAGTTTTATTATGACTACAGAGCTCAAAACTAAACATTGTCATAAAAGGGCAGCAATAGTAATAAAAATAATTACCCTTTCTGTTTATTTTCATTGCTGAAGTAAAAAAGGCGTGAGGCATGAAATATAAGTTCCACAAGATAATGAGGTACCAGCAAAATTAGACCCAAACGCTGAAGACTAAAAAAAGAAAAAAATATTTCCTTCAGATATTTTACAATTCAAAGTCATTAATAAAAAATTAGGCCTACTATGATCTAGTGACATTTAAGTTAGTTATGTAGTATGATGGGCTGACCACAGTTACAAGTGTGAAATGGAAATATTACACATTTTATTAAGGATCTAATAGAGAGGATCACATTGTTTGAAAAGCACTTGGCATTGTACAATAAACAAATTTAGTTTATACTTACTTCAAAATATAGGCACCAGATATGTGGACAATATAGAGGCAGATATAGTGCAACTGTCTTGGAATATCTTCCTAAATTTACATAGAAGGGTAATGACAACTTGTTACATTTTAAGAGAAAAGTATCTACAATATTTCTATTTACAAAAATTTAGTATAAGATAATAGCTTTTGGTCCATTTGGAATTCATAAATGAGCTGTTTTCTTATCTTTTGAGGTATGTTCTTTCTCTCTTCCACAATAACAGAGTATCAAACATAGAGCTATCTGAAAGGAATACTGTATACACATATAGAATATCAGGAGTGTTGAAACATTCTCTACAATCCAGAGTAACTATGGGAGCATGTAAGAGACATTTACGTTGATGCAGTTATGGCACCAACTAGGGAAAACCTATGGGAAACTCATATTGCAATCCAGAGTAAATTGTTCTTACACCGGAGCAAGGACTCCCCCCTAGTTACTCTGGATTGCACCCATACTGTATAGAACTGAATGCAGTGCTGCTTACCAAATGCAAATGGGAATTGGGTCACCCCATTCTCTCTCTATGCTCCATTCTTTTTTGGAGTTAAGAGTGCAAAGGGAACACCTTATTTTAAATTTTATATGTTGTATAAGGAGGGAGCACTTCGGTAGCCCTAGTGTTGTTGCTAGAGGAAAGAGCAACCAGCCTTGGTGGGGAGAGAGACATAAAAGGGGCCACATGACACCGTTTTGCTCCCTGTCTGGAAGGGCCCCTTGGGACATCTCCCTCCAAAATGGACTCTTCCACCCCCTCAAGTTCACAAGTCAAGAAGGTTTTTAGAGCATTATCACCAATTTGAGTAGTATGGTTCACCACCGTTGTACTAGACCACTAGACATACTACATATGTTCATATGACCTTTTTCTTTCCATGAAAAAGTTATACTAATAGCTTTAGTTCCTCCAAGTTTTGTCCTCTCCTCCAAGTCAGAAAATCCATCTTTTTTGTACTGTATATTTTCTTGAAGTTTCATTCAAATCTTTCAGTCTTAAATGTCCATGGGGTAAAACATTTAACATTGTAAAGTGATCTTATTAACAACATCAGTGCTTTAAGGACTGAATTCTAAATCATACCTTTCTAATCTTTTGGAAGTAGAGTTCTGGTAGTGCATGAAGCCAATAGGCAATTTGACAAATATAGAAGAATTTAACCTGAAAGCTAAAAAGGAAAAAAAAACATCCTTATTGTTATTCTTAACCAATACACATAAACTCCAAGAACTGTGATTTAGCTTAATCAACAGTTAAGCAAAACAAACTATGATCAAATGGCAGATTCACTTAACCAGAATTGTGGTTTAATTTAAGCTTTCACTTTCCTCCACATGCACAAGAGAGATGAAAACTTGAGCCCATGCCCCAACCAGATTCAATCATTATAGGGAAACCATGTTCTTCAACTGCATCTGAACCATGCCGCTGTCCTGATTTTCAGGCAATTCAGAATTAAACTACATAATTTAGAACCTGCTTGAAGTTTTCTCTGAAGTATTTTTCAGGCCTAAGGCTACAATCCAGAGTAACTATGGGACCTTTTACACCAATGTAGTTACTATGCCACCTATGGGAAAGGCACAGAGCAATTCAGAGTAAGTGCCTCTTACGTCTTTCCGTAGTTATTCTGGATTGTACGGATAGAATGCAGGTAAGTTGGATCACTTGATTAACGAATTACAGCAGTTCTTCTCATGAAGATTTAGAACCTCTTTCAGTGAGAAATAGATACAATTTAAGAAATTAATACATAACTAAACAGCAAGGAAGCACTGAGGTCTGGTTTTAATAGTTTAAGAATATCAGAAATTTGGTTTAATGTGCAAAAAGCAAACAAAACATGCTAAATCAAATAAAGCAAAAAAGAACACTTACAACATATGAGAATGCGGGTAATCTTTCCACAACAAAGTTGGATTTGTTGTGAATTCTTCCTATGGGTGGGAAAAAATATAAGGTTAAGATTTGATAAGTATTTTGGGCGAAAGGGCTTTTAAAATAAATTTGAGAAAAATAACTTGACTTACTTACTGCAGACAAAATACTTGCTCCCCAGACAAATGAAAAGAAGTAGAAAAATGCTAGTTGCCCTGATTCATTGAATTTGCTGTGCTTAGTTTTGGATAAGTGAAGACGTCTATTAATTTTCTAGAAGTTAAAAACAAAAAGTACAAGGTATTAGAAGAGCAGGGTACTGTAGTCCAGTACTTTTTAGTCTACCTAAAAAGCTATTCTAGCATCCTTGCAATGCCAATGAATCTTTTTGACTTTTAGTTATTTGATTAATAGTAAAAAGAGATCTCTTTAAATCTGGGGTGTGGGCAGAAGAATGACAAACGTTCATCAATGGAAGCAAGAGCAGTAATGCACATTGTGGCAAGAAATTAAAATTTCATATGACTCATGGGTAGAGACCTTCAAAAGGCGAGGTTATTTTTCTTGACAAAGTAAAGTTATCCTTTGTCAGGAAAAATAATCTCACCTTTTGCAGGTCCCAACATTTACAGGTCTCTGTCATTGTACTATTTTTTGACTGGACAAACTGATGGTAATGCTACATCTGAAGTCCTGTTATCAACAGAGGTTGCTATAGTATTTCAAAAAGGATGTAACAGAACTGAAAAAGGTAAAGAGAGTTTCCAAAATGATTAGTAGGTTAGGACAGGGAAAGACTAAAGTTTTCATGGCACAAGAGGGGGTGATGATTAAGAAATAAGCAACAAAATGCAAGTTGCTTATCTTGATTGCTCTCTGAGGCATCTGGGACTGTGAGATACTAGAAGCTGCGTTAGATGGAACCTTGGCCTGATCCAGCAGAGATCTAGCAGGGATCTTCTTAGGACTCAACAGAGTATTAGAAGAGATATTTCACTTGCTGCCCTGACCCAAATGCTGTAACCGATTGGTACACATCATACCCACTAAGCAATATTCCTGGTCAGGTAGGAATGCCAAGGAAGAAGAGTTTTAAATCCTTATCTCCTACTCTTTTCACTCTACATAGCAATGAGTCACTAATAATTGGATGGAGTTTATGGATCTGTCTAGTCTGCAGAGAAGTGCTTTTTTAATCCAATAGAATAGATTAAGGCTAGTTGCATATATTAAGAAAGCATATCAGAAAGTAGACAGCATATAAAGAATGAAAAAACTTGAAATAAAACATATTCATACCCATTTAATATTTGTAAACTTACATCTAATATGTATTCCTGAATCACAGCATGCAGAATAATAGCTATAAGCATATAGAAAAAGATGGTAGCCATATCTTTTGGACCATACTCGTAGAAATGTACTGGCTCAGGTCTTTCATCTGAAATGGACAATATATTATTATAGTAATATCCAACACTATGGTACATAGCCGAGACTAACATCAGGCAAAACTAGAACACATAGTGATTCTTCTTCAGCGGTGATAACATTCTCAGATTTATATATGATATTCTTCTCTAATCGGAGTCAAGTAAGTCTGAATTTTTTCCACTAAAATGGCATCAATCCTAAGAATTTTAATTGCTGATCTCGTCAATCTGAATTGGGATATAAAAACATGTTATTGTAAACAATACTGATGTTTTTTCTTAACTTCCCCCTAAAACCAAATATCAATGACTTTTAGATCAAAAGCCTCTTCCTATCATAAAAATTATTCCCAAATGCTTCTGCCATTATTTCTGAACACACAAATATTACCCCCTTTCACTGAAATCTTATTGCAAACCTCAACTTTTTCATAGAGTTTTAAATTAACCCCTTTCATCTTTCCACTACTAAAATGCATGTTAACGATACTGTAAACAAAAGAACAATTAACAGATTTTGGATACATTTGGGCTGATATTGAATGAAAATGCACAATTAGGCTATACTACAAACATGTAATATAAATAGAGGAAAAAATAAAGTCACTGTTATTTTCTAACTTTAAACTTTATCGCTTTAGTTTATCACTTTGCATCTGTAAAACATGCGGAAAATTGAATTTTAATCTTACCTGTGGTATAAGTAACATTGTACTGAACCGTAATAAACATGATGGCATATTTGGCTGTAACCTAAAATTTAAGGTAAGAGAAATCCAATAGCAAATAGTATATACATAGGAATACTGTTCCACTTTAAACATTTACACTAAGTTTGTACAGTGAAATTCACATTTGTTAAAAAAACCTGCATATTGGTATTGATAGCTATGCTAAAATGTTTGGTTGTCAGGATTACCTCTCCTTTTCAGTGCAATCCTATACAGATCATTCAATAAGAATTCAATCAAAGTCTTTAAAACCTTGCATGGTCACCGACTCGGATTTGACTGAAAATAATTGGAAAATAAACTTCAACATAAATAATGGCCACATGCCAAATATTAGGTGAAAAATATTGTTTTTTGGGGGGACGCTTGTGAATTTTGTATTTTCCTGTGTACCCATCTTTGGATGCTAATATCTCAGAAGTAAATGACGTTTTCTGAACAAATTTTGATAGACAGTGGTACCTCGCTTAACAAGCATTTCACACAACAGGCAAAATTTCCAAGAAATCTTGCTTCACATAACAAGTTCTGCTTCACTTAACAAGCATGCTATGGGCACGCGTGCTATGCAGCCCTGACACTCCGCATGGAGGCTCTTTAAAAGTGCTGCCGGCCAGCACTGCTGCCTCTAATTGCCCCCAACTTGGGGGCAGTTGCCTGGAGGTCCCAGAGGCAGCTGCCCATAACTGCCCCCACTGACCACCTTGAACCTCCAGCAGCAGCCCAGGTTAGCCTCCCAGGAAAGTGTCTTTGATTGCAGTATCCTAATCATGTCTACCCAGAAGGAAACCCCATCCTGTTAAATGTGGCTTATTCCCAAGGAAGTGTCTTTAGGACTGCAACCTAAGTAGACTTCATAGGATCATGCACATTTAATGCATGTTCTGAATTCAATTCCAGTGTTTTGTTATCATTTTTACATCCAGTTAATATTTTTATATGAATATTTTGGGCGTTGTGGAACCAATTGTCTGAGTTTCCATTATTTCCTATGGGAAAATTTGCTTCACGTAAAGAACGTTTCACATAACAAACATTCCTCTGGAATGAATTAAATTTGTTACGTGAGGCGCCACTATAGTTAGGTCACAGATGTATATCTATCTATCTATCTATCTATCTATCTATCTATCTATCTATCTATCTATAGAGAAAAGTCACTAACTGACTGACTCACTGACTCATCACCGCCCTGCCAAAACCGCTGGGCCTAGAAGTGTGACATTTGGGGTGGGTGTTTCTTCCGTGACTGAGGGGTGCACTAAGAACCGGTTTTTGGAAATTCCAACTGGAAGGTTGTGAAAAGGGGCGCAACACGTTTTCCTCCCTATACTTTGCATTGAGAATTGCTGACTCAGCAACATTCTGCCCCAACTGCTGGGCCTGAAGCATGGAATTCTGGGAGGGATCCTTCTGTCACCTGAACACCCACCAAGAACCATCTGGAGAAATTTAACCCTTCAGGGGCTGAAAAGGGGGCAACGTGTTTCTGTCCTATACTTTACATGGGAGACTGAATAACATCCAGCCAATTTGGTGCTCTGTGCCTGGTGCACTGGGGGATGTTGTTCAGAGGAAGAGGTTGCACTCGCGAGAATGCTGCACATGGGGGTTGATGCATCTGGGCAAAGTTGTGCATGGGGGAAAATTGTGCATGTGGGGAGGATGCGCATGGGGAAAGTTGCGCACGGGAGGGGAAGATGCGCATGGGAATATAGCGTATGGGGAAATATTACTCCCGTAATGCGGGAATATTTTCGCTAGTATTATGTATAAATGTACATCTTATACAGTGATGCCTCAAGTAACAAATTTAATTCGTTCTGGAGACATGTTTGTTACGTGAAACATACTTTATGTGAGGCATTCTTTATGTGAGTCACCACTGTATATAAATGAAAAAAGTATAAAACACTTCCAATGTTTAGACAGTGGGAAAGCTGTGGGGAGGGGAGAGATGCACTGCCTGGTCAGCTACGGTTTAGTTATGGAAGTCATTTGTAGTATTGGCTCTGCCTTTCCATTGGACTAATTCAGTGGTGTGGAGAGGGGGGTTTGCTGCTTGGGTACCAGCCTATCCTCCATAACAATCCAACCCAGGCTTTTGTGCTTCGCATGCAGCGTATGCAGTGCTGAGCAGATACCATAGTCTCTCAAGACTGACGGAGGCCTGCTTGCTTGCATATATATAACTCATGTGTGGCTGATTTAAATATTGTAAAGCTTATTAAATTAAAAACTTATTGTAGATGATTAATGAATTACAAGAAGGCTATGTGCTGCCTGCTCACATGGAAAAGGAAGACACAAGATTGAAAAGAGGTTGAAAAAGAGGACATGTCCTGGAAAAAGAGGGCAGGTGGTCACCCTTCCTTGGGGGACAAGCAACTGAACCAAGAGTAGTGAGGCTGCGCGCGCATCAACAGCAATAGGCATCTCAGGGGAGCAAAGAGAAAGGGGCGTGGTCAACTAGGGATAAAGATGGGGGCGTGACCATAGGATCCGGGAAAGGGGCGTGGTTAAGAGAGGTGGGCGTGGCCAACTGAAAGGGCGTGGTTCCATTCACGCATGCGCGCGAGTTCCCCCTCCGGCCCTCCCCGAGTACCTCGAACATGAGTCCCAGCAGGAGGCCCATGGAGAGGCAGGAGACTGCGTCTGCGTGGTTCTGGATGACGAACTCGTGGCTGAGGACCGGAGGGCTCTTGTTCTTCTTCCGAAGCCCCATAGCAGCCGAGCGGCAGGCCTCCGACAGCGGGAAGCTCCAGGGTCGAAGAGCCGTCGGGGAGGCGCGAGGGAGAGGCCTGGCCGGAGACGAAGAGCCGCCGCCACAAGCGCCTCACGCCCTGTAAACACTGACCCGCTCCCGCGCCCCACCCCCCTCACACACGATGCTGCCCGCCCTCCTCCTTACGCTCCTCCAATCACAGTGCTTAGACTTCCTTGAGTGACAGCTGAAGCGGCGAATCGCTGTGCTGCTCTGGAGGCGTGGTTTCCTCGGGAGGGGAGGCGTGTGAAGGGGGTTAACCGTTCCAACCGCTTTCAAAGGAGTGCGCGCGCAGCCTGAGAGTGAGCGACTGAGCGGCTTCCCGCCTTCCTTGCCATGCTCGCCCAATCACAATGATCGTTCTTTGACTGACAACTGGGTTGACCAATCACTTTGCTCATCTCTCTTGAGTGACAGCTGAGGAAACGAATCGCTGTGCTCGTATAAAGGCGGGGTTGAGAAGTGGGTAACCGTTTCAATGGCTTTTGGAGGTGTGCGTGCGCGCCGAAGGGGTGGTGCTAGTGTTGCGCGTGAGAGGGCGTGGCTTCCCGCCTTCCTTCTCACGCTCGTGCAATCATCGCTCTTGTACAATGAGTGACAGCTGAGTTGACGAATTGCTTTGATCGAATTTCTTGAGTGACACCTGCTTCAACGAATCGCTGTTCTTGTAAAGAGGTGGGGCTGAGAGGAGAGGGTAACCGGCTTTTAAAGCACAGCGCGCGCAGCAAGGGGCGTGGTATGCGTGGGGGCGTGATTTCCCGCCTTCCTTCTCAGGCTCACCCAATGACCGCACTGAAATCATAATTGACAGCTGACTCGACGAGTTGCTTTGCTCGTTCGCTTGGAGTGACAGGTGTGTCAACGAATCGCTGTGCCAGTGAGTAACCGTTCGGAGAAGCGCTCGCGCAGGGGGAGCGGAGCGAGGCGCGCGCGAGAGTGAGTGGCACCGACTTCCAGCCAATCAAAGGCACCCGGAGGCGGGTCCTGCCCAACCTCCGCAACGTGTGCCCTCAGCGGTTGGTGGAAACGTTCACTGAACACCTTTGAGGAGAAGGAGGCGCTCCAGGTACTGGGGAGGGAAGGGACGGCTGGTCCCGATCCTCGACTCTCCTCCTCCACAGGAAGCCCTTTCAGCTCAGCCTTTGCAGGAGGAATGCCTGGCCTGGGGCTGCCAGGAGGGAGTTCTCAGAGCCCAGCTTCTCTTGTGGGGTCTACTCAGAGCAAGCCTCGCTGCTTTCAATGGCGCTTACTTCCGAGTAGCGGAGCGGAGGACTGAAGGCTGCATGAGGCTGCCATCCTTCACACGCTTACCTGGGAGTAAGCCCCACTGACTGGCGTTGGAGTTGCCTCAGAGTAGACCCCTTTCCACGCTTACCTGGGAGTAAGCCCCACTGACTGGCGTTGGAGTTGCCTCAGAGTAGACCCGTTTCCACGCCTACCTGGGAGTAAGCCCCACTGACTGGTGTTGGAGTTGCCTCAGAGTAGACCCCTTTCCACGCTTACCTGGGAGTAAGCCCCACTGACTGGCGTTGGAGTTGCCTCAGAGTAGGCCCCTTTCCACGCTTACCTGGGAGTAAGCCCCACTGACTGGCGTTGGAGTGGCCTCAGAGTAGGCCCCTTTCCACGCTTACCTGGGAGTAAGCCCCACTGACTGGCGTTGGAGTGGCCTCAGAGTAGGCCCCTTTCCACACTTACCTGGGAGTAAGCCCCACTGAACAAAAAGGGGCTTACTTTTGAGTAGAGATGGTTGGGATTATGCTCTCTGTCTCAAATCAGGGTGTGCATTAGTACTGTAAATACAGTAAAATAGTGTAAATTTTGATTACAGTTTTCATTATAAGTATAGGCCAGTGTTTAGCTTAACAGTTAAATATATATTGTAATAAAAATCGTAACATAAACCCGTTGTATAAAGTAGTGCAATTAGGTTAAAATTATAACATTGTCATATAAAATTATTATTGTCATATAATATCGTTTTGTTACAATATTTTATATGCACAAAAGTGCACTTTAAAGTGTTAGTATGCTTCATGTGTGCTATCTGAGTAATCTTTACAACAATCCTAACTAGGGTCAATATGATTACTCACAAAATTGCATTGTGGGCTGTGGGTGGTGCAAGCGGTTAAGACGCTGTGCCTGTTAATCGGCCAGGGTTCGATTCCCGGGTCGGCCCCACAAGACAGGGTGAGCTCCTGTCCTTAGCCCAGCTCTGCGATGCTAGCTGGATCCAATCGTATTGGCTCTGCCTTTCCATTGGACTAATTCAGTGGCGTGGAGAGGGGGGATTTGCTGCTTGGGTGACAGCATATCCTCCATAACAATCCAACCCAGGCTTTTGTGCTTCGCATGCAGCGTATGCAGCGCTGAGCATGATACCGTAGTCTTCCAAGACTGATGGAGGCCTGCTGCTTTATATTGCATGAAGAATAGTAGGCTGAGACTGAAAGATCATGGTATCCCAGCCCAGGTACTGGGGGGAAATTGCAATTGCTGGCTTGGATGTATTTGAACACTTGGATTTTATATCACTTTCAGTGACACATAGATCATGTACTACTTAGGTGAAAGCAGAAAGTTGTAGTGCGGAGTGATAGGTGGGTTGAATTTGGGATAATGTACCTGTAGAAATCTGGGCCTTTGTTAAATCTTGTTTCAGTCATGAACTGTGGATGTGGATTTGACTCTAATTTGAAAAAAATTGATAAGTAAAATTTGTTTTTCTTTTGTTTCATGTGTGTTCCATGTGTCTCACCACTCTGGGTGGCAAAGGCATGCCTCCCTACTACTACACTGCTGGGCATTGTTGTGGGTCACAGAAGGCTCAGTCCTAACCTATATAGGGCAGCCTACCTCAGCCACCATATCTTCCTGTGGTGTGTGGGGAGGTTTGCGTATGCCTGTGCACTGGCTTAACTCCCCAGGAGTGGGGCAGAAGTGCCTTGTGACTCTTTTGTGACACTCCCAAGTCAGCACAGGGCTTAGGCTGGCCTAACTACAGGATAGGATTGCAGCCATGGTGTCTGTATGATTATGAATGGGCAAGACAGGCTCATTCTTTTGGCATTTTATCTGCTTTTACTGTCTGGTGTGATCTCTAGGGTTTGGCATGATTTGAGTTTGGTGTTGCTACCATGCAGGGGCCCTAGTGGGCATACAGCTCAGAATTTTATGGTCACCATGTCAAACAGGGGCCTGGCTCAAGTAATTTTAGCCCTGATCCATGTGGTGGGACATCCCTTGGCCCTGGTGTTTTCCATTGAGGGAGAGCATGATAATTCGTATGTGAAAGATATTAAGATCATTCCTTTATTATGGACAGTTCATTCCTGGTAGGGCTTTGGTCATGGCCCCTTGCCTTTACAAGGTCAGGCGACTGAGTGGAATGGTTTATATCTAGACTAGTGATTTTCAACCAGTGTGCTGCGGATGGTCCTCAGCTGTGCCGTAGGAATTTAGGGATTGACTTTCATTAATAGGAAAATTGGGGAATTTGAATAGTCTTGTGTGCCTTGTCAGTGATAAAAACAACTGATAGGTGTGCCTTGACAATTTCAGTGCCTAATGAAATGTTCCATGAGATGAAAAAGGCTGAATATCTCTGCTCTAGACCAGGGGTGTCCAACCTTTTAGCATCTTTGGGCTGCATTGGAAGAAGACAAGTTGGTTTGGGCCGCACATAAACACTAACAACTTTTTTTAAAATGTAGGACAAAATGTAGGATGTCCTACATTTTTTAAATCTTGGAGTAAGTCTCACTGACTTTAACGGGGTTTACTTCTGAGTAGGCACGATCCATAGGATGGGCTGTGATTCTATCTAAGCTTAACCTTGGAGATATGCTGCAATCATGAACACACTTTCCTGTAAGTAAGACCCATTGGGTACAATGGGCCTTACTTCTGAGTAGACATGGTTAGGATTGCAACATGTCTCCAAGGTTAAGCTTGGAGAGGATCACAGCCAATCCTATGAATCATTGGGCTTTCAGACTGCAACTTGTGAGTTAGCCTCATTGACTTTAATGGGGCTTACTTCTGAGTAGGTCTCAAGGGCAGCAGGCAGAGGCTGGCCTAGAGGCTGAGGATGCTGTTGGGGGATGTGGGTGGGCAAGCACTGCAAGGTCTACAAGGGCTGAAGTGCTCTGAGTGCCAGGAGGAAGGTAGAGGGAGGAGCCAGGCAACCCAGACTGGCTTTGTGGCGGCTGCCCAGGGCAGCGTGCACAGAAGCGTGTGAAATTTGAAAATGGCTGCTGCCACAAAGCCGGTTTTTCCAGTGGTGATGGCCAGCTTTGCAGGAGGGCCGCATCCACCCTTGTCCTGGGCCGCATGTGGCCCGCATATTGGACAGGCATGCTCCAGAGTCAATGATAGGTTTCTTAAGGGATCTGGGAAATTTTCCTTTTATTAGGGTCAGTGAAACATCCTGACTTGTGGTCAACCTCTGGAATGAGGAAACGACCAAATTGGTTAATGAGTTTGTCCTTAATGACCTCTGCCTCATTGTAAATCCAAAGTGGCTTCCTAGATTTCCAAGGAGATGTAGGCTATGAAGTGGTTTTGCAGACATCTTGTGTAATGGTGGGATAAGTCTGATCAAACTCAAACTTAAGGTCTTACTGGAACCTTTTTCATGGCAGTGCAGAAGACTTTTCCCTGCCACCACAGCATCCGCAGAGAATCATCCTGACAGTTGTATTGAATCAGCCAAAATTTTTTCCATCTGGTTCTTAGTGGAGAGAAGAGGGGAGAGGAATGCCTGATTGTGATCACTTTACCTGATTGTAGGTAAAAATCATTCACATTCATTTATTTGCATTTTAATCAATCAATCAATTTTTTTCTTTCACCCATCTGCCTATCTTATGCACCCTGAAGGTGAGGGCATTTTTCTGCTCTGCTTGACTTACCGTATATTGAGGGGTGGTAATTGTAATGGTGGAGAGTGGACAGGAAAGGTCATTATCTCTTATGGGTATTACTAGGCTGTGATGAAGAAATCCTCCCTGATTTGTGAGACCCACTGATTTGGAAAAATATCAGACACTTTCCAACATCTTGTGTCTGGGTAAGGTACTGAGAGAATCCTATCCACACTTACCTAGGAATAGCTGGGCCTTACCACTGACTATAATGGGACTTACTTCTAAGAACAAATGGATTGGACTCTTAGGGTGCAAAACATGCACAAAGATACAGTGTCCCTTTCTGAGTCTGGGCTAGTTTCATACTGGGAAGGGAAAAAAATACTGAAAACTATAGGGGGTTTGAGTGGGAGAAGAAACACAGGTGTCTGCCATAAATTCAAGCTTCAAACAATAACAACTTGACTGGATTGCATAATAATAACCACGGACTCTTTTATAATATAATGGACTCTTCTATAATCAAGGATTCTTGTATCAACTATTTCCTATTTATAAATAGACTTTATCCTTGGATTTTGCAATTTGAATTAATCTGAATGTTTATATTTATAAATGGTTATATTGTATGAATTCCTTTAGATGTCAACTTTATAAATATATTTATAGCATAATTGTTTGGTGCCTTCACGGTCCTCTGTAGTTTGAAGTGTTACCTTACCTGTGATAATATTCCCGTGTTTTTTCCCAAAATTCAAGCTTGTCAGACTACTGTATAAGGGTGAATGCTATGATTACCAAAGGAATATTGTTTTGTGTTGCTATTTAAAATAAAAAAGAAAATTACAGTACTTTAGTATTATGACCACATGAGTGAATAAAATTGAAACATGTAAACATAAAAATATAAAAATATTACTTGTATACTAATTTAATCTGACTGAAGAATGATTGTGTCTGTGCTCTACAATAAATACAGGAACAATTAACTAATCCATTACTGAACAATGCTGATGTAGTTTTTTCTGTATCTGGAACCTAAAGCAAGTTTATCATATCTTCTTTTCAGAGCTGTAAAAGAAATTCAAACAAGAATTTTGTTGCCATGATGGGGTAAGTGCCATCAATTTAAAAGTCTAATATTTTAATGTATGTGTGAACAAAGACTAATGAAGTTCAGCAATCAAACCATGAAATGTTCCACATAAGCATGTTGCAACTGATTAGAAAGAAGAAACAGTTTTGTCTGTTCCTTTAACAGCAATCTGATCTACAAATTGCTGGAGGTAAAGCTTTTCATATCCTGGAGATGAGCATTATTGTCTGCTAATATTGTCTGCTAATATTCCCAGGTAAAGCTCTTGAAAGGTTCATGAACAGAGGCCCATAAAAACTGGTAGCTCATAATCCCAAGAGGCAACAGTGCATTACATCAAATAATTTTCTTGAAATTGCTGAGTCTAGAATAGCATTAAAAATTTGCCTAATTCAAAATACTTGCCAGATTAGTATTTTAGAAGAATTTATTCGAATGTATCTACAGTATTTTATCTATCTACAGTATTTATATACCGCTTTTCAAGTAACAAGTTCACAAAGTGGTTTACAAAGAAAATGGAAAAATAATAATAGCTAATGGGTCCCTGTCCCAAAAGGGCTCACAATCTAAAATTCAAAAAAAGAACACCAGCAGAAGCCACTTGAACAGACACTGCTGGGTTGTGTAGGGCCAGTTTCCCCCTGCTAAATAAAAGAGGAACACCCACTTGAAAGAGTGCCTCTTGCTCGGTTAGCAGGGAGCTATCCTGTACTTATCCTGATAAAATGCAAAAATCTTTGTCTGCTGGATATCAGTTTAGATTAGAATCTAATGTGTAAATATTTAGGCAGTGTTCTGTTTTCTAAATTTAGTACATTGTTAGTTGTGATTCTTATGTGTTAATAAACCATTGGTAACCGTAAGTGTTCAAACATAAAGAGTGCAGTCATAGCCAGTTCAGGCCAGTACAAGTCATCCATCTCCCTGTTTCTGTTGTGGTATGGGGAGGCCAGTGCATGTTTGTACACTGGCCTAACCAACTTCCCCAGGAGTGGTGCGCTTTTGTGACACCCCCTGGCCAGCACTGGACTTGTGCTGGAACTTATGCCAGCCTAATTGGGGGTTAGGAATGCGGCCTGAATTTCAGCCTACTCTATTTCACCCCAGTTTATTAAATATACAGGTGGGATACAACATTGCCATGCAATACTAACATGTTCTTAGACATTAAAATAGGTACATAATATGTGTTTACTTTCATGTTTTGTAAATTTGTGGTGTGTTGGTCTATGCAATTTCTATGCTGAGAAGAGTTGCACCATCTCACACAAATTTTAAAAAGGCTATTTTTGAGAATATTTATAATATAAGAAATATTTTAAGAGTCCAATCCTTACGAAATCTTTAGGTGGTGATTCAACAGCACCAGTGCAGCTTCCATTGCATCCTGCAGGGGATTTTTGGCTACTGGATATCTCCTTGGGGTAGGAGAATATTGGCTCACCTGACCTTGGGTGAACCACATAAAACTTTAGGGGACATCTAGACATGCACCAGTTCAGTTGCTAGCATAAGTCTGCATTGCTTCATGCAAGTGGATCAGGACAGGGAAGGGAACTCGGATTTGGCATGCATTGCTGCTGCCAATTCTTCCCCTTGGCTTCATCTGCTCACATCTGTCCTATCTCCATCCTTTTCTAACCATTGTCTTTCTGTTTCACTCACTACCTGCTCTCTTTGCCTATTCCACCCCTGTACTAGACTTACCGTAACTTGCTCTGGTGGGCCTCACAACATCACTGGTGCAAGCTGGAAAGCTCCAACCTTAGCACTGGTGAAGTGGCTGCTTGTGCTGGCACAAAGCACTGTATGGCTTTGTGGGAGGCTGAACCAGTGGAATATGTGTTCTGTCAGCAGTAGCCTTTCATAGGATTGGCTTGTAAATATAGCTCACAGGTCATTTCATGTGTATGCTATGTCTGCATGATGTTTTAAGTTCTCAAAGCAAAAACGAACGTACTGTAAACGTGAAGTTAAATAATGCAAGACTCTAGTATTATAATAGCCAGCCATCACAAGAACTGACGACTAAGGGCCTGATCCTGTCCAACTTCCCAGCACTGCTCCAGCTGTGCCTTCAGGGCATGTGCCGCAACGTGTGATAGAGTAGGGCAGTAGTCACTAAGGCCTTCACAAGGTAACTTTTGTTCCCTTGCCTTGGGACTGCATTGAGCAGCATCACCATCAGAAAGTTGGATAGGAGTGGGCCTTAAATATGTCAGCCAAATGTCATATGAAATAAAAAGGATTTTGCAATTCTTTGAAAAGTTGAAATGTGAGAGCAGCTACTGACCTTTTCCTTGGAGATCATTCTGTAACCTAGGGCTACTGCACTGAATGACTTGCACTATGCAGCTGGTGTCTTTTTCTAGAGAAGATATAAGAAGAAGAATTTGGTCTGATCTATCTCTCTATCTCTCTAGCTCTCTATCTATCTATCTCTCTATCTTTCTCTATCTCTCTCTCTCTCTCTCTCTATCTCTCTCTCTCTCTGTCTCTATCTATCTATCTATCTATCGACAGGATGGAGGTTTCTTTAGTGAAAGACATGATATATGGGAATGATATATGGGGTCCCAGATCATGAACTTCCACTTTGAATTGAGCCCAGATGTTAACACAGAGATTTTTCAACCCTTTTCATCTCATGGAACACTGACAAGATGCTAAAATTGTCAAAGCACACACCAGTTTTTGACCATTGACAAAACACACAGAAAAGCTTAGGGGTTTCAAATCCCCCATTTGCCTTGCTAATAAATGATCCTCCCTAAGGCCTATGGAACACTTACAGACAGTCTGCGGCATACCAGTGGAAGTATAAGTGGAGTTGAAATAAAATTGGAAAAATATGCTTTTACCTCCCAGTATTCCATCAGATGAAGAATCACAATATTATGTTCCAGCTGCAGTAAGCCAACTTCAAAGTAGTTCATATCCAGTGCATGATAGGAGTTAGCTCCTGAATTTAGAACCATTTGACATGCAGCACAATCCTTTGTGTGTCTACTCTTGTCATAGTCCAATTGTAAAGGTAAAGGTCCCTGGTAGGGGACCTGACTGCAGGTTGCCCTGCTGCCTATACAGACACTAGTCACAGCTGTTGGGTGTGGCGCTTATCTTCAGCTCAAAGCCGAGAGCCAGCATGGTCCGAAGACTCCTCTGTGGTCATGTAGCTAGCATGACTGCACGAAACGCTGTTTACCTTCCCAGCGATGTGGCATCTGTTGATCTACTGTACTTAAAACTGCTAGGTTGGCAGGAACTGGGCTAGGGACGATGGCTCATGTATTGCATTCAATAGGACTTGGGCTCCCAGGAAAATATGAATATTTTCCCTCTATGTTTTTTAAGCATCTCATTTCCTTTTCTAAGGAGCAACATTCATTGAGGCTGGATGACTATTTGTGAATAAGGTGACAAACTGTGTAGCCTGCATGTTCTAACATTATTACAGTGGTTTACAAACTGGTTTGCATACTGCAGTGCCTTAGGTTGCCACAGTGAACTCACAGGGGCATGCCTTGCCGAGGCCATCTTGGAATTGTGTGATGAATTGTGTGATGTCCAAAATGGCAGTGCCCAGGAGAGCAGGGACCATTGTGAGAGAAGGGTGCTATGACCTTAGTGAGTTTGATAACCTCTGCGTTAGTCATTTATGAGATGAAAGAAAGTCTAATGATGGTAAAGATTTTCTTCTTTGCTGCCCTGGAGATATTCCTTTCTATCTACATAAGAGCTTTGATCATTGTGTTAGTTTGTCTTCATGTTCCTTGTCAATCAAGCAGGCTGAGAATCCTATTCTCATGGTTCTCTAGGGTAGAGAAGAATGAAGGTTCTATTTCCACATGTCTTTGAAACATAGGGAAGGCAATGAGTGTTGGCAAATAAGAAGTTAGGGTGACAGTTGAGGAGAGAGGTGGCAAAAGGGCTGTGAGGGAAGTTGAGGTGAGCTGTTTGATTACCTCAGGAAAGATTTTAGGAAATATAAGTGATAGCTTTTTACTGATGAGTGTTGTTGTACCTCTGCAAGCGACAGCTGCAGACTACTACTAGTTGTTAGATGTTTACCTAAGAAATATAAGTTGTAAGAAGACTTTAAAGAAATATATACATACGTAATATAGTAACCTTTATAAGTACTAAGAAGTAAATCTCAAGTGGTAATACTGGGAAATTACTAGGAAACATTTGGTTGTATGAACATATCTTTGGATTGTATGAACAGAGTACTACTTACTCATTTTTTTAGTGGAGTCTAATCTAGTGTGATGTTTTTAATTGAATAACTTGTGCTGGTTTGAGCTTTCCAAAGTTTCTGTTGGTATGGGAACAAACACATGTGATCTAGGAAGGTGCCAATTACCAAATTACATGTTTATTTCTTTATCAAGTTCTCTCCCTTTGGGGTACATAATTCACATTATAAACTTTTCTCATAATAGCCAATTACTGATATGTTGCAGAATCAAGTTAATCTGTAGGAAACATTTCAGCCTTTGTAGTTGTGATAGTGGTTATTGCATGATCACATTGAAACCAGGGAGAGACAGAAAGGGATGCAGGAGAATCTAATTAAATTAAGATGATTTACCCAATTTCAAACAGCATTTTAAGCTCTCTGACAATCATCCCAGAAATATTCTGTTTCATAAAAGGTTTTTATAAGCCAAGTATCAACAACAAAATGTATATATTGAATTGCATTGATCCAGAGTTCCTCAGACAGTGGTACTTCTACCACTGCTGGTACACGTTGGAGTTCCAGAGAGGCCCCCCAGTTGCTGATGAGACCAGCAGCACAAGCATTGGTAGGTAGTTAGGCTTGGTGGGCAGAACTCCAGCGTTTGCTTTTCATGTTCTCAAAAAAGCTCTCCCACCTGTGCCAAGCCTCTCATCAGTTTTTGTTTCATGCATCTGTCTTCCCATGCCAGATGTACAGATGTAGCCTAATTATGTGCAATTTATTTATATGCGATTTTGTCTCAAAGCAGTGGGTACATAACCATGGTACCTTAACCACCACCACGGTACATAACACTGAAGAAGTTGCCTTTGCCTATTATTGCTTGCACAGGCTTGCAAATTGCAGCTCAGCTCCTTGCAGGGCAGTTGAAACGGTTCTTCTTGATTTATTGCCTGCCTTGTTATCTTGGTAACTAATTGCCTCTGTACAAGGCAAAAATAATTAATCATACTGTTTCTTGGAACAAAATGTCGCAAATGGGAAAGTTCAACCTGTACCTTTGTAGCAGTGATTTTTAATTTTTTCCATCTCATGGCACACTGACAAGGCACTAAAATTGTCAAAGTACACCATCAGTCCTTTGACAATCGACAAGGCACACCATGCTACTGGTGGAGGGTTCACATCCCTTACTGGCTCTATTAATAAATGATATTATCTAATAAATAAATACATTTTCCAGTCTTTTGCTCTTTTGTGTTCCACAATAGTTGATCTTTCAGGCTGTAGAATATGGCAATTTCTTTTATATTCCTTAATTCGTGTGTGTGTGTGTATGTGTGTGTGTTGCACACGGAGTGTGTGTGTTGTGCACTGGAGTGGGTGCATGTGTTGTGCATGGGAGGGAGGGGGGCACATTGGGGAATGGTGCACAGGGTGTGTGTGTGTTCCACGGGGGCAGTGTTGCACAGGGTGGTGTTGCAGGTGTTAGGGGACCAGCATTGCCCAAGGATGTGTTGCACGGGGTTCACTCCTCTGTAAGGGGGCAAATTGCAGCCTAAGGGTGCAATCTTAAGAAATTTATGCTAGCCTAATTCACCCAGCCTGTCTTTCTGTGATGGTGTGGGGAGGTTGGCAGATGCCTATGCATTGGTCTAACACCTCCAGGAGTTGGGCAGAAGTGTCTTACTGCACTTTGTAACATCCTCAGGCCAGCACAGAACTTATGCTGGAGCTTAGGACAGCTTGAGTGGTGGTTGGGACTGCAGCCTATGTGCAAGTTAATTTGTTTTATTTTTCTTTATATTTTATATTATATTACAGTATTGTAATATTTTATATGAATACTTTTGGATTGTGGAACAAATCATCTGAGTTTCCATTTTTTAATGGGAAAATTTACTTTGATATAAAGTGTTTTGGATTACAAGCATGCTTCCAGAACAAATTATGCTCATAAACCAAGGTACCACTGTACAGTGGTGCCTCATTCAGTTTAATTTGTTCTGGAAGTATGCTTGTTATGTGAAACGCTCTTTATGTGAAGCAGATTTTCCCATAGGAAATAATGGAAACTCAGATGATTGGTTCCACAACCAAAAAAATATTCATAATAAAATATTAACTGCATGTAAAAATGATGACAAAACACTGGAATTGAATTCAAAACATGCATTCAATGTGCATGATCCTATGAAGTCTACTTAGGCTGCAATCCTAAAGACACTTTCCTTGGATTAAGCCCCATTGAACACAATGGGGCTTACTTCTGGGTGGTCATGGTAAGGAGGCTGAAATCAAAGATACTTTCTTCTGTAATCCAAGCTCCCAACTTTCAAAGCTCTCAACTTTCTCCTCTTCATCCAGAGCTTTTCTCTCCCCTGCTCCCTTCTGACTAGCCCTTAACTGCTTCCCTCTTCTCCACTGCTGTTCTCTCTCTTTGCCCAGTGGCCACCCGGCCGCAGGAGGAACAGCACGGAAGTGTTGCTTTCACTATGGGCAGGTGCTCTAGGCAGCCCTGATGCTTTTTAAAAGGGCTGCCGGCCAGTACATCTGCCCAACTGCCAACGAGTGTGCTTGTTAAGTGAAGCAACACTTGTTATGTGAGGCAGAATCCTAGAGAAATTTTTGCTTGTTATGTGGATCACTTGTTAAGCGAGGCATTTGTTAAGTGAGGTACCACTGTACCACTGAAGACTGATCAACACTCACTGCCAAATTCTGGATCTAGAAGCACGAAATTTGGGGATAGTATTCCTCCTATGATGTAAAGACCCACTTAGAACCAATTTGGTGCCTAGTGGTGTCCTGTGCCCGCTGCCCCATATTTCCTGGTGGTCCCTGATGCTTAGTATGGGTGGTGCCCACTGATACCTGGTGTCTGGTGATGCCCTCCCTGGTGCCTACCTATGCCCGGGGCCCACAATTATTCTTGAAATTTGACTCCTACAATGGTGGGTAAATTCTGCTGGCTAATACTTATCGTACTACCTTTAAAGGGAAAGGAAATTTCAGAGGAGCGCAGTTCAAGAAGCAGAAGGAACATTTCCAGCTTGGGAACCTTCCAGATAACAGCTCTGAATCAGGATCTCCTTTCATAAATGTCTTTAATGAAATTGCTGATTTATTTAAATAACAATACTGTAGCTGTTTTGTTTACCTATTAATCCTGTACACAGGATTATCTATGGGTAAACGTCGTACAGTTTTTGCAGAACCTGACTGTTCTTTCAGGCTCTGACTATACAGCCCTTTTTCAGCGTACAGCTTTGTGAAAGCTTTTGTAGTTCCAGAATTAAAAAAACACTAGGGGGTGCTATATTTCTAGCAATGAAAAGGGAGTAAAGTACAGCAGGAAAAAAAATCAAAACCTTGTGCTATTCCTCTCCACCAAACAAACCACTTCTCTGTCCTTGTTTCTTAGCTCACTTTGTGACATACAGGTAAAGTAAAATATGAAGAATATATGAAGCATAAACATAAGGAACAGCTATGTAATGACTGTTTATGGCACGTATCCATTGGATATAACCTGAGATTACAGTTGGGATTTTTAAAAAAATGTAATTACTGTATTTCCCGGACCATGAGATGCACCGGACTATGAGGCGCAACTTGTTTTAAAGGTGCATCTTATGGTCCGGCGTGGCCGGGCCTCAGCACTGCCTCCTCCAGTATGATCTGGTTAGTATTGCACCCAATATCTTTAATCACAATCTACATGGGACAGCAAGAGAAGATAAGGTAACTGGATGTGGTAAGTCTTGGTATACTGCCCTCATCATGTGTATACACACCACAAAGACTGCATTTCCTGAGATGACATGTATGATCTCTATATCATTGAGTCCCTTTGAGTATAAAGCCAATTCTCTTCCTTAGGGTAGTCCCATCCTTGAGTAACCTAGAGCACAATCCTAAGCATGTCTACTCAGAAGTAAACACCATTGAGTTCAATTGCTCTTACTCCCAGGAAAGTGTCTTTAGGATTGCAGCCCAAGAGCAGGGTGACAAGATGCCGAACTTAAAATTCCCCCCATTTTCCTAAAATTCCTGTCCTCTAAGGCAAAATTCCTACCTGGTTAAAAAAATGTAGGACATGTTAAAATAAAGCTAAAAACACTTTGTATTGCATCCCTACACTTAATTTTTGCACAAATCTTATTGCAATAGACCAGACACCAACAAAAAAGACACCAAAATTTTTAAGTGATCCAGGCAAGCATGCAGAGGCTTTGTCTTTCAGCCTCCTTTGCTTTGCCCCCTTAAACAATATAAGCTATTTAGAGGCCTACTTGGGCATCTCTGGGAAGCAGGTTGCAAAATGAGAATCTGGCATGATGCATGCTGGGAGATGTAGTTCTTCTACTGTTCGCTTGGAAAGGGGCTTTAGCATGGGGAGGAGGGAGAAAGACTACAATTCCTTTCCCTCCCTCCCTCCTCCTTTAACCAGCAGCCTCAGCAGGCCTAAAATAGACAAAACAGGCCTAAAATCCCAGGAAATTGCTAGAAAGGCCCCCAAATTCCTGACAGAGACCCCAGTTCCTGACTTCTGGTTCCAGAGCCTCATTTCCATTTCTGGCAGGGAAATTTCTGTCATCTGGTCACCCTGCCCTAGAGTCTTTGTGCCTCTTGTAGAACCCAAAGTAGAAATGCTTATCTAAATAGATGCAAATCATCCTTATTACTCTGCTCTGCTCCTTTTGCACAAAATGATACCTGGTTATCAAATGCTTCCATGCACATATACCTGCCAAAGGAATTTCCTCAACAGCTTTCCATTTTCATCAGTCTCAATTTAAAGTGTTTTGTAGCACCAGAAAGACTAACACATATATTTAAAAATAAGCTTTTATGGAAAAATATACATGAAATAAATTAGCTTATAGTTGACAAAAATAAACTAAAATCAGCTTCAAAAATCAGTTGGTGTTAAGGTACTGCAAAAAAACCCTATTGTTTGCCTACCCTGTATCCGGTGCAAGGTAGGTGTGGCTGGAGCGCAGTTCAGAGAAAGGGGAATTTATCTTTTTATCCATATTGCATGGCAACCACCCGTATCCCAAGTTGCATATTGCATGGCAACCACCACAGCTCCCAAGTAGCCGAGAACATGCCTTATGGCACATTCATAACATTTGGAAACAAGTGAAGCAACTTGCGCTATATTAAAATAACACTTGGATTAGTAACTCATACAAACTACAGGTCCAATCCTGCTAGACATGAATTTTTTATAAAAGGATTTAACTCAACACCACTGGTCACTGCAAATGAGTAAGACTATTCTATTCCCTGTAGAAGTGGAAAAAATCCAACCCTTTACTATTTTACTTGCTGTTGTAGAGGGGCAGTCATGCAAGCAATCATTCCATTCTTCAGCTGCCAGGCAAAGGCAGGGAGTCCTATGCATTTCTAATGGCTGACAACCTCTCTACAACAGGAAGAAGAGCTGCTATTAAACATCTGTAAAGGAATGTACCTTTTATTCTTTTAAACTATTTTTAACTTGTTTTTGGGTATCAGCAGTGTGTCCTAGAAAAACAAAAGCAATATTTATATACTGCTTTTCAGCTAAAAGTTCACAATGCGATTTACAGATAAAATAACAAATGGCTTCCTGTCACACAAAAGGTTCACAATCTGAAAAGTCAAAAAATACCAGCAGAAGCCACTAGAAAAGACACTGCTACTGTGAGGAAGGTCAGTTACTCTCCCACTGTTAAATAAAAGAAGACTACCCTCTTGAAAAAGTGTACCTTGCCCAATTAGCAGGGAATGATCAAACCCATGCAGACACTGAGGCACAATCATACTCCATTAGGTGCAATGGAGGAGCAAGAAACCTGGAAATGGGTCTTTAAATCTATTTTTCTGTCTTTTTTATCCACTGAATTTTTTAAATCCACTGGGTGTTCTAGAATAGAACTCTAATGGTTAATGAGGGACAAACTATAATTTGATAGAGAATATATCAAATTCCACCTTAAGTAATCGGCTCTTTGCTTGTGTTCTGCTGCAAATCTGTCTGAAGGCCAAATGAAACATGCAGTAAAGTCTGTGGACTTTACTGTTTACTGTGAACCACTGTTTCAATTCTGTTTGAGAGCTGTTTGCTTGAAATTAACATGAAAAAGCAAGCTAGTCTAAACACCTTTTCACTATTATTGATTTGTCAAGAAAGGTGCACCTGGGAGAAGACTGGCTGACCAAGTTAGTTTGTACTGGCTACCTATTAGTTAATGCATATGCACACCTTACTTTTCCTCACTTTCCTTTTACTGCATCAACAGCTTATCTCTCTGAGGCTTTTGAGGACAGCAGGTCTAGAGTGAGTGGGTTGAAACTATAAGGACATAGATTTAGGCTAGGCATGAGGAAGAATGTCTTAACTGTAAGACTGCTCAGCACTGAAGCAGTCTGCATAGTGTATTGCAGTGCTTTCCCTCATTGAAGGTTTTTGTTTAGGCTGGATGGGCACTCGCAGCTATGCCGTAGTAGTTTCCTTCATTAAGTAGGGCACTGAGCTAGATTATCTCTGATGTGCCTTCCAATTCTGGCATTCTATGATTCTAAGAATGGGCAGGTGATTAGAGGAAAATTTAATATTCACAAACCACCAAGCCAATGGACGTATAACTGTATTGTGGATCTCTGTAGACCTGAGGTTGTCAACTGGAGTGTTGTAATGCCCCCAGCCTGGCCCCTTAAAGGAGCTGAGGAAGTAGAAAGGTTGCAATGTGCAATCCTCATTATGCTGCTGCTGAGACTGATCAGGTATTTCTTACCAATCCCCTTTCTGGCCTCTGGGAAGCAACAGAGGTGGGAATCTGGTGACAGGAAAGATTTTTGTACTAGGTATGAATTAGTTAGAAAAAATGTATTAAAAATAAAAATCTAGAACATGTTTTTCTGTTATGGACTTTTGCGTTTGGGTATGTAAATTTATTAGTAGTAAGATAATTTAAAAAAAAATTCCACCCTGGCCTCTGGGGGAGTGGTGTACAGAACTTTGCCAGAGACCTCTGCAGTACTCCCCAACAAGCTCTAACAGTTAAAACTAGCAGGCCTCCGTCAGTCTTTGAAAGACTATGGTATCGTGCTCAGTGCAGCATACACTGCATGCGAAGCACGAAAGCCTGGGTTAGTTTGTTATGGAGGATAGGCTGATACCCAAGCAACAAATCCCCCCTCTCCATGCCACTGAATTAGTCCAATGGAAAGGCAGAGCTGATATGATTGGATCCAGCTGCGTCACGGAGCTGGGCTAAGGACAGGAGCTCACCCTGTCTTGTAGGGCTGACCCGGGTCTCGAACCCTGGCCTGCCGGTTAACAGGCACAGTGTCTTAAGCACTTGCGCCACCCACAGCCCACAGTTAACCCACAGTTAAAATAAGCAGTGGAAAACCACTTCTGGTTTTATGATTAAAAACCAAAAGTGGTTTCCAATCGTTTTATTTTTTTACTGGTAAAGGCTTGAGGAACCCTGCACAGGGCTCCACGGAGACTCTATATAGTACTTTCCACAGGCCAGTGAGGGGATTGATAAAGAAAGTGTTAATCAGCTCTAGCAGCACTGAAACTCTGGGGATTGTATTGCTGCCTTTGCCCTTCTTTACCTCAGTAAGTTGGTTACTTACTGTAATAAGCAGTTTGGGAATCACTGCTGTACATTGATTTGGGGGGGGGGCGGTGTTCAGAAAGAGACAAATTGTTCTTTATGTTTTCCTGTGTGTGGCTTATAAGAACCCAGAAAGATTTGGTTCTATCAGTCTAATGCCAATGTGACATTACTACCCCAATCCATAGATCCTCACTTACAAAAGCAGGCAAGCATTTATGCAAATCTCTGCAAATTCACATTTATTGAGGACCTCAGGGACATAGAGTAAACTGGGAAGACTATAAAGTGAGCAAACATCAAACTAGAGATAAAAGAAATACAGTCTGATTGCTGATGTGTCATGACATGCATTGCAGAGCTATTGTTACCCCTCAATGTAATTTGCATAGCTGAAGGCCAGTTGCCATTGCAGTTCCATTTACTCATACTTGCCCCTTAGTTTACCAGTTCAGAGGAATTTGGGTTGCCAATATTATACATGTGAATTTTACTTGCTTTTAATTCATAGTACTTTGAAATCCTTAATTGGAAGGTAAGATTTTAATGGTGGGGGTGGATGAGTAATATCTTTTATTTCTTCTTTGGTTTCTTGTTTCTGTTATGCAAAATTTCAGTCACTCAGCACTGATTCCTCTGAGCACCTGATCTTCTCTATCTGAATGATACTAAAAAATAAATTGTTCTGCATTACTTTAATGTAGAGAGCAACAGTTGAAGGCAGCCACGTTACTTCATAAAAGTTGGCCTATTTTGGTTGTGAAAGAATCTCTTGTAGATATACATAGCCCAGTGTATTTGTTTTCTTTTGTCCTTAGGTCTTTGTGAGTGAGGGCAGATATCTTCTCTTTTCAGTAGCTTTTAAAATACTATTTTCTGTCTGCTAGCATTTAATGCTTGACTTCCCCTTCCTTCCAGAAACATTTGCCACCAAGCTCCCATCTGGTACCATCTGCAATTCTTTCATTCATTAATGCAGTGTGTGTTTGAGCAGCCCACTTTTGCACATGCTATACTGTCCCTTTTTGAAAGCTTATTTTGCCCCTTTTCCTTAGCTTCTTCCCTGTTTGAACCTGTATCTGCAGTTCATGTGTTCCTAACTTGTGAACAGCATATGCCATTTCTGGAGTTCATGGAAATTCAACTTCTTTTGTCTGTTGTGCAAGAAGTATTCTTTTTCATCACATAGCAGACTCACAAGGCATTAAAATTGTCAAGGCATATAACGCTGACAACAGGGGCTTGTTTCTCTTCCCTTCAGTCCCTAAGATCCTCCCCCAAACTCCTGTGGTACATCTGCAGTTCATATGTGGCACACCAGTGTGCTATGGCGCAGTGGTTGAAATTGGCTGCCTTATGAGGATTTCAGATTTGCAGGGCTGTGGGCCATAAATAGTGTATGGCATATTCTGAGAGATGCTCCCTCTTTTTCTATAGGAGACTTTAGCTACAGTCTCTGGAGCTCCTGTGAAAAAGATGAGGCAATGAGATGTAGGTTTTCCCATGTCCTTACGTTTCCTGCTAATCTTTAATTTGTTTTCATGATTCCCAGCCTCTGCTTCACCTTTCACTACTTTGCTCTTTAGGAGCACAAACAGGGCTGATTTCATCTCTGACTTTAGCCCTCAGTTTATTCCTTCCTTCCTATCCACCCTATTTCATTGTTTTTTCCCTCTTTCACATCCCACTAGATAGCCACACCCCGGAAAAGCAATTGGCTAAGCTGTAGAATGGCCTGCATTTTAATAGCCTTTTATTGCAGGATAAGAGGCTTCATTCACTGAATGCAGCAGGGGTTTCTTTCAGCTGCCTTAGCTTGAAAACTTATTTGCTTTCTGCAGTGAAAATGGTTTCAGTAAAAGGTCTCTTGTTCTTATGAGATAATATGCAAGATTATTTTAAATAAGAAAGATAAAACTTTCAGATCCCTCAACTCATCATGTAAAATATTTAAAGGATCTGTTTACCATAGTGATAGAACTGTTCAGTTTGTTTCTTTGTCTTCAAAACAGAACTGAGAGAAGTCTCCAATTAGTCCCTTGTTTTTATAGCACCTGAGGCATATATTTGGGTCCTACTTTTTTAGCTCAATAAACCATTTTGTTGGTTTGGAGGAGCAGAACTTGAGGCCTCATCTAGTTATTGTGCTGCTATTAAATTGCTATCTGATATGTGACTAAACCCTCTCCCTGGAGGCCGAGTGTGTCACTTTGGCTATGTGCCCAGCTATCACCAGTGCCGTTGCAGTCCCAGCGCCAGATCTTCTTTCCCACCGAGAATCAACTGTATTTCAGTTGTGTTTGTTTGCGATTGTTGCTGTCAGTATGAATAACACTGAAGCTGAGCTGCCAGCCGCCACATGGACATCCTCAATAGTGGACTGTCCATGCGGACAGTGTATCCTCTGGCTTTAGGATAAATAAGTCTTTAAGGCTAGAAAGAAAGTGTAGCTTTCATAGAGCTTCTCTGTATTATAGGCTGTGGGTGGCGCAAGTGGCTAAGACAGGACAGGGTTCAAGATCCGGGTCGGCCCCACAAGACAGGGTGAGCTCCTGTCCTTAGCCCAGCTCTGTGACGCAGCTGGATCCAATTGTATCTGCTCTGCCTTTCCATTGGACTAATTCAGTGGTGTGGAGAGGGGGGATATGCTGCTTGGGTAACAGCCTATCCTCCATAACAATCTAACCCAGGCTTTCGTGCTTCGCATGCAGTGTATGCTGCACTGAGCACGATACCATAGTCAAGACTGACGGAGGTCTGCTTTTTTTCTGTATTATAAAAGTCAATCTGATGGAAGCTTTGTATATAGCTCTGATCCTGCTGAAGGCAGCCATTATGGTGGCAATAATACTTGGTCCTCTGGGCTAACTGTTGTTTGTCAGATGTGTCAAAGTAAGAGCACATTCACATTCTAAGACTGCAATCCTAAAGACACTTTCCTGGGAGGAAGGCCCATTGAACACAGTGTGGCTTACTTCTGAGTAGATATGGTTAGGAATGTGCTCTATGGCTCACAAACAATTGGATAAATTCATGCTGTAATAGTATAGGCATTCTATCAAAATAGCTTCCCCTCACCTGATTTAACGTTAGCTGATGTCCTCTCAGTTTTCTATGTATTGCTTAGGTTGAAACTCCCTTTTTCTTCACAATCCTCAGAGAGGGAGAGTGTGTGTTAGCTAGCTTTCTATTATATTTGTCTGTATTAATATACAGAATGTGGCATATACTGCAAAAATGCACATTATTGCATTTTCAGGCAATACATTTTACAGCATGAAAATATCACTGGAATATTGTTTGTGAATGGAACTTCCCTTTCACTCATTCCTTTTGCCTCACTCTCCACTTCTTATTGTGATGCAACCCTCTGGTTTGCATAGTTTCCTATGCTGTTCTAACTCCACCCACTAGGACATGACTTTTATGGTTACTATATAAAAATGTAAAATCCAAAGAATGGCCACGCCTTATTTTGCGCAAATCAAATGTAACAAAATGTCAGACAGGAAGCTTTTGAATCCCACAGAACTCTTTGCCAGGCAGATTGAGAGGAGGGGTGCGAGGATTTAAGAGCCCCAGTTTATAAAATCCACAGATATAGTTTGACATAACTTCTAGATTTTGAAAATACGCATTATTGTTTCTTTTGTATAAGCATCCTTACAGCACTATTATTAGCATCTGACACTTTTCCAAGGCTGATCTAAAACCAACATTGGACGAAGACTGTGGCGCAGTGGTGGGCTCCAGTAGGTTCACACCTACTCTATAGAACCGGTGGTTAACAAGAGATATGATGTATAAAGTTTAAAAATAGCCATTTAAAAGTGGCTGCCAGATGGGCAGAGAACCGGTTGTTAATTTCTTTGAATCCCATCACTGATTGTGGGGCTTTCCCAATATGCCTCATTTTCCTCATTCTCTTTCCTGCCCTCTGCTTGGTGAAGAATTCTAAATTATTTCAAATCTGGATGTTTGATGTTTTGTTACTTTTGATTCACCCTAAATAAAGGCTTGATGTACTTCAGATTGTGCATTTTTCTTTTAATGAAACAATATGGCGACTGTCATCTTTGTTCAGGAAAGTTTCTTAGATTTTTGTTTACAGTCCTCCTTTTACTCATTAAGAGGATGTTGCTGTTAAATCACCATCTAAGGACCAGTTTACACATGCAATCTGCAATCTGTACTTGAAAATGTAACCACTATGCTTATGATAAGGGGTGGCTGTGTTTGAGTTGTCCTACTTCCTGCCAGTGCAACAAAGTATGGATTGCCATGCTTTCCTGCAGTAAAAGCTATACAGTTGTACGTTATATGGAACTAAAATTAATCTGCTTTTTTAAAATTGAAAAACAGTTTTGGCATAGAACTGCAACTTTTCAGCACTATGAGAGTTTTTCTGCGAAGTGTAAAAATGATTGTTATCTCAGGAAAATGTAACCACAGCATGAAGCACAGCAGTCTTGGATTATTTCTTTGCATTGGATTATGCATGTGTGACTCAAGACACAATTTTGTGTGTGTGGTGTGTACGTGTCTTGCGTACATGTAATTTTAATTACATCACTGCTGAGGATGGCGGAAGGTGAATTTACTACCTCTCATCTGAGGTGATTATTAACCAGTACGTTTTTGAAAACCACTTAAGAAGAAAATTGAATCCATTTAGAAGTGTTCCTCATTTTAAGGCACCGTATGCCATTGCCTGTTTGTGTATTCCTTTTGCCTGTGTTACTTCCTGCATATATCATTGCAAGAAATTAATTAGCAGCTTCATTGTATTAATTTAGGTTTTTGAGAACTTGCCTTTCCCCCCTTTTTTCTGTCTCCAGCGAATAAGCTGTTTTTGGCTTTGGCCAGTTTCTTCATGTATAAGACCTGATCATAGTTCAATATGTCATTCTTTGTTCATATGTAATTTAGTCCCCACATAGTAATTTGTAGATGTAGCTAGGATATTTCTTGCTTAACTGTCTTATTTGTGAATACAGGAAAAGGTTCCACACAAATCTTAAGTGCTGAATTAAGGCAGAGATATGTGAAAACTCATTCTTTGAAATATTTTATCTAAACCTAATACTTCTTTTCTTACAGTATTGCAACACATCTTACAGCTCCGCTTGTGGTATCAAAACTGAACCACAGATATTTTAATGACGAATGAAAGCTCTTTTTTCTTTTGTAGAGTTATTAACAAGTAGCTCTGAATCAAACTGCTTGCTTTACTAAATTATACTCTGTCTAAAATGACTTTAAAAAAAGATCTACTTTAGGGCACAATTCTAACCATGTCTACTCAAATGTAAGCCCCATTATGTTCAATGGGTCTTACTCCCAGGAAAGTGTCTGTAGGATTGCAGCCTTCGATAAGGATGTTCCACAAAATGCTATACATTTAGGCTTCAGTTCCATCAGCCCGCCCTGTTCAGAGAGCAGTTCTGGTATTTTTCCACACACTGAAACTCAACCTCTTCTATGAGGCCTGACTCTTAAAAAGAGCCAAATGTGTTAGGGTTAATGGACAGGAAGCTGCAGCTGCAGCAGACTAACAGGCAAGTTGGATTTTTGTTTAACTGACAGCTTTAGAAGGCCTTCGGATGAGGGAAGGGCAGTTTGTGAAAACAGCACATAGCTCAGTTATGAAAAAAATCAGATATTTTCTTTGCCCCCTTTATTTTTAATTAGGGAAGGGGCACTGAAAGTGATTAAGCAGCCAAGCTCCTGCTTTGTAATCCATTGATACTGTATTGGACACTGCCAGTTTTTCAAAAAATGCCAAATGTGGGTTTTTCTTGCTGCATACAATCTTTAAAGTGTCTGTGGAAGAATCACATTTTTTTCCTGAGCTGTGTATAAGTTACATAATGAATCCACTTCAGTTGTTATTTTGATCCTTCAGTATATTTTTAATCTTGCGCCTCACTGTGTGTGTTTCTGCTTCAGAGTGCATTTCTTTCTTTACGGGGTATGACTTTCACCGGATATTTCAGAGTTTTTGCTTTTGCTGGGGAAAAAACAAATTTTGTGACCTGAGGAGACCTGCAGGCTTAGAAAACTTCCAGCAGGAGCCAGAAATATTATTGGACAAATGTTTTATTGTGACTGGCACTGAATGTTCACTTCATTCTATGAGAAAATCTGCTTTCTGTGAGGAATGTGTATGTGTGTGGTTCTCCTTTTAAGTTTCTTTTGCTGAAACAGGCCTAGTTTAGCCTGTCTTCTCTGTGCACAGGATGGCTCCTGCTTGCCAGAGCTACACAAAGATAATCGCTCAGGAAGTGTTTCAGCCAATCCCCTGAAGCTTTACATTCAGATTTTCCAAAGTAGCCAATCCAGGATTAGCTTTTATTAGGAAGACAGATCATCAAGCTGAAGTGCCAAGCCCTTTCTGTCTGAGTACTGAGAGCCTGTCCTCCATGTTTTATAAGTATTGACATAACACTGTGTTAACAATGCATCCACAGAGGTAAGCTTTACTTTTTTACATGTTTTTTCTCTGAAACCTATGAGTTGTGACTTAACAGTGTGATTCTCGGTGATCTGCTGCGCAAAACTCACCCCACAGCACTTTATTAAGTTGAAAATGTTTAAATGTGCTTTCTTGGGTCACATGGTATTAGTAGCCATTAGCCAGAGCTTTATTTTCCAGACTGGCAAAACGTTTGCATACATCCAACTTCACCAGGGGATGGTGGTTTGGAGAGTTGGTCAAGATACTGTTCTTCCAAAGCAGCTTTCTGTGTCTGAGCAGTTTGCCTGCACTATTGTCTGTTGTGTCACATGCCTGCTGAAGAGAAAATGGAAGCTAGGGAGCAGATGCATTTAACTGCCCTACAGGGAGACAAGCAGGGATAATGGCAGACAGCAGAACAGGCAAGTTTACCTTTTCATCCAGGAAAAGAAGAGCTCAGCTAAGTTGTCCCTGATAAAATAGAGGATTTTTAGCAAGCTAGACCTCAGCAAATAGTGCTGATGCTAGCCTGCTGATACTGGGCCTAAGTGGTGGAATGCTGTTGCATCATGTTTTTTGTTCAGCTTTACCTTAATCTAAAATAGATATTTAACTTTTTTTCTTACAGGATCTTAAGATGCAGTTTCTGTGTTTTTCTGGGGGACAGTATGCAGCAAAGAATCTGTCTCTTTAAAGGGATTTTTTTTTCTTGTTGAAGGTTTTAGAAACAGTTTGGGTCTGAAACCATCAAGCATAGCTATGCATCTGTTTCAGTGCCTTCCCTACTTAAAGATATACTGTTTTTGAACTGATACCCACCTTCTTTGCTATAGTACAAATAAAACTAATGGACTTTTTAACTGTGCTTTTTTTCCCTTCTGCTATCCACCAGGCTCAGTTCTCAGAGGTGGAGTGATATAAAATCATGTGTGATTCATGAGAGTATTACATGTTCATTTTTTCCTTCTTTTTCGGCTTTTCTGGGTTTTGGCATGATGCTATGTAATTATTTCAAAAATTTTGTCATGGTCAGATCTCAAATCTGGCAGCTTTTTTGTATCAAATTTACTGGGAAATATGAGGTGGTTGCTTGAATACTTGGTAAGTAAACTTATCTGCTATTTTTGATAATTTTAAATAGTTATCAGTCTTTTCTCTTTTAACAGGGCAAAGTTAATCCAGCAAGTGAATTTCTGTGGGTAGCTACTAAAGTAAAAATGATTCTTTTGTTGACTGTTCAAAATTCTGTTCTGTTAACAGTGTACCAGTTTGAATTTACATTTTTTTCCAGACAATCTTCTGCCATACTTGAAATGTATACTTCCTGTTTTCTTCTGAAAACAAAATTCTGCTTGCTTTTTGTTTGTAGACCCCTTAATTAATGCATTTGCAGGTTAAAGAACAGTTCAGACGTTCCTCAGGCTTTTGAAGTGTGATGAATGTGCTAGTTCTCAGCAATGTAATCTTACTGCATTGTAACAAGGTTATCCCCTCTGTAACCCTATGCTTTTGTAATCTTATGATATATCATCCAGCATGAAATTTGGGTTTAAAATGAGTTTTGAATAACTTTTGCTTTTTAAAATAAACTGGAACTGAGACACTTTGTATGCATGTCTCAACAAGCAGCTTTTCAGTGGACATTTTCTCAAAGCTTTATAGATAACTACTGTATGTTTGTTCATCCTGTGCACTTTTGTAGCTACTCAGTACAGAATGGAATGCAAATGTGTCTTGAGAAATAATACCTTGTCCCCTTTTCATCCAGGAGCCTCATAGACTCAATACTGCTGTAGTATCTTGTGTATTTTGGTTTTGCCCTTACCAAGCCCTTTTGTTTCAAAGCAAGAAGTGCAAAAATGCACTATATTCCTAATTCAGGTATTTGTGTCATGTGTCCTCCCTGGATTTTAAAGGAGATGAAGTTTTATCAGGTTTTTTTTTTACTAAGACTTACAGTACTAATATATACAATTAATACTATAGCCTAGTTCTTCAGTTGTCAGAGTTGTGCCCAGACATGTAGTTTTCTTGCAACAGCTTACTGTGCATTAGCCAGCTGCACATCAGGTATTAACATTACACAACATCATCTTATGAAGAGGCAGCAGAAAATGAGCTTGTGCTGAGAATGCTTGAATTAAAATGGCTCCCCTAGGTTTTGTGGAAGACTGATATGTCTCAGATCTGCACCTCCAGAGGTGATTCTGACAGGGGAAGCATATTTGAATACACTACCCTTCATGCACATGATGAAACACAGCATCAGAAATCCTTGAAGTTTACCCTTAAGTTGCTCAAACGCTTAATTCGTTCTTAGTTCACAAAACATAAATGTCTGCATTGCAGCAAGATGTCTGAGACAAGGAGAGAGGATAGTGTTCTTTCCCAGCCCAGACCAATCATGCTGCTCCGATGAGAGTCTGAGCCAATAGAAAGAGAGGATAAGTTAAAGATTGACAAATACTGTAACAAGGCTGAGAAAGGCCTTCTAGAAATTTCTCCCATCTTTGTTCTGTCTAGGTAAAGCAAATTCAGCCAGGCTGAAGAATTCCCTATATTTTTGGTATTTTTGCAAGGTATGTATCTGTACTTTTAATACAGCATGTGATGAGACACAGTGTTCACAGAGACAAGAGACACTATTTTCCCATTGTTTTAAGCCAGATAATGTGGCTTAAACAACAGAGGAGGGGCACTTTTTACTTCTGCCAACACAGAAGTAGATTTTGCAAATTTTGCTTTTGAGTGGGGTTGTATGGATCAGTTTAGTTAATAATATATTCCCTTGATAGAATACAACTGTCTAAGTAAAAAGGATTGATACTGTAATTCCGCTTTAATTTTTCTGGCAACTAGAGGAAAACTAACCAGTTACTTTTGTAATTACTTTTACTGAGAATATATGCCAGAAAAAGAAAAATCTGTTCCATTCTATGAAACAGAATGAGAATACAAGCTTTTAAAACATGCATCCCCGCACACATTCTGAGAAGTGTTCCAAACTGTTGGAAGCTATATAGGGTTTAGAAAGAATGACTTCTCAAGTTGTTTGGTACCATTTAGCAACACTGAAAAAAGGAAAGGGTGCAGCATATAAAGTAATAAAAAGATGTCCTTTGCCCCCTACCCTCAAGCACCTGTTTTTTTTTAATTTGGAAGAACTGTATACAAAATGCACACTTAACAAAGGTCATTTCTAAATTTGTCTTGTGTCACCTGACTTGCCCCATTTAACATCTTCCCTTTGTGTAATTTATTTCTCCCCCTCCTTCCTTGTTTAAAGGAGTCCTGTTTGTTTTACACCTGGCAAGAAATAAAGGAAATTCAATCCACCCTAAAACAAGTGCCTCTTTGTAATCAATTCAAGAATGATAGGTCTCACTTCCAGCTATGTTCTGGATTCTGTTGAACAAAGGGCACAATCCAGAGTAACTACAGGGAATCCTTGCTCCAATGTAAGAACAATTTACTCTGGATTGCAATATGAATTTCCCATAGATTTTCACTAGGTGGTGCTGTAACTATGTCGACATAAATGTCTCTTGCGTGCTCCCATAGTTGCTCTGGATTAGGGTAAGACTATAAGAGAGATCCAGATTTTGAGAGATGGTCTTGTACCAAATTTTCAATGCAACAGTATATTGTATAATATATTCATGAAATCATACAATTGGGTTTTAAAAACATATTATAGAAGGAAATTGTGGAGGCAATGTGTGCTCACATGAGATGAGTTTGACACACTTTTCCAAAAGTCTCATTTGTTTGCCCATTCAGTGCTAACTGTTGCCAAGGCCTTTAGCATTCTTGCAACCATTGTCTGACTTTAAACCAAATAAAACACTTGGCCCAGGGGTAAATACCAGTAGTATTCAGCAGTCTAGTGCTGATTATAAGCAAGACATTTAAACTGTTTCTGTGTATTGGTGACTGATCCTATGAAATTAATGGATTTAAGCCTGCCAGTTTCTGCATAGGATCAAGCTGTTACAATTATTGTAAACCTATGTTCTATACAACTTATGCTTACAGTGTTATTTACCAGAATTTAAAATTCATATATTGCAGGTTTCATAAAGCATACTGGATATTGCATGTTAATTTTTAAAGATTGAAGAGTTCTGCATTTTTTAAAGAGAACAGCATTTTTATTTTATACACTGGGCTTTTTGCAGGATATTTGGGCAAGATTATCAGTTCTTGCAAAGACAAACTGAAGGCAGCATCTGAAATGGAAGAATTTCCCTAGTAACCTATGACTTCACAAATCTCCTTGTCTTGTGCATTTTAGCTAAACATTAGGTTGTCAAATATCACTGTGTCGTCTTTTACCATTTTGCTCACTGCTAAGATGGGATTGATTAGAAAATAGTAGTGCAGTTTAAACAAGAGACATAGTTATTGAATAAATTGCTACCATTTTAGTAGCACTGTAGGAATGAGGCAATGCAGTGCTGCTAGACGCCATTTTAAGAATCCTGCATAAATAGCATAGCTACCGATGAGTAAGAGACTGTTATAGGTGAGTGCTTATACACAGATATTACTTATTCAGTAATGGCATGCAAAATAATATCTCCAGTTTTTAATTGCAGTTTCTGGAAATTTTATTTTATGCTTGCTACTCATAACCTGGGAACAGCAGTAGTTATTTTTGAAGATAAAATTTAGTAGTTTTGTTATTAATCATTTTTTAATGTAAAGGTGATAGCTTTGAGAAATGTATGTCTCTTAAGTTAATGATATAATTTCCATAATAAAACTGAGAATACTGTATGCATGGGCAGTATGTTCTAAGTAGTTTTCCATATTCAATTTCCTGGCTAAATGTCAAGGTGCAGTCAGTAGTTCATCTACAACTTTCAATTGCTTTCTGTAGTTAACCTTGGTTAGGGGAATATATGTAGATGATTCTACATGATACATGGTTTGTGATTGATGCCACAGTAGGGCATAATCTGAAGAATATAAGGGTGTTTTATTTGTCAAAAGATGGGTTCTTTTATGCATTAACTAAAATGCTCCATGGGTGCTAACATGATCTTTAAATAATGAAAAAGATGCTGCAAACCCATGTGGCAGGTTTGTGTTCATTTGTAACCCTTCTTTTTATGACTCAGCTCCCAGGTTTTGGGCTTTAAAAAATGACCATCCATTTTCATGTCCTACTTGTCATTCAGGTTTTTAAAGTAGTGTCAGTAAAACTAATTTAGGGGGACTGCTTAAGTGTGTATTATTAAAACCAATAAATTCAGAGATAATAGTTTCACAGTAGGCAATATGAAATCCAGACAATAAGTAGTTGACAGAGGTTTCTTCTATCTAGTATTTTCCAGGTAGAAGTTCTCTTTATCAATTTGTTTTCTCAAGAAAATAAGAGTTATTCTTAAACATTTTTTTTCAGTGTCAGGAACTTTGAAAATACACCACTGTTACTTCTAATAGATAGCCATAGATTTACTGTTTTCTAAGATACATATTATAAAGTCACAAATGTTAATTATCAAAATGAGCTGAGTGAATAATTGGTCAAAATATGGTAGAAAAGGTGTACAGTAACTCCTCAGTTTATTGTGATTTCTTTAAAATTTACTTTTTGGTCATTTCCCTTGATGATATGTTGCTTTATATATATATTTTTAAAAAGAGGACCATGAGTGAAGAAAAGATTTTGCAAATAAACTGAATGGCACCTTTTTGGGAAATGTATTTTTTCAATTATCTCTTTTTTAAGAGGAGGAAACTTGCTGGGTGACTGAGACTTCTGCTTAGCAGCTTGAAAACTATTCCTTTAGAAACTGAGGACTCAGACTTGGATATCTATCAATTCTAAAAAGGATTAGCATAAACTAACTAAGGGTGCAATCCAGAGTAACTACGGGGAGTCCTTGCTCTGGTGTAAGAACAATTTGCTCTAGATTGCAATATGAATTTCCCATAGGTTTTCACTAGGTGGTGCAGATACTACGGGTACACTTAATGTCTGTTATGTGATCCCGTAGTTACTCTGGATTGTAAGCATAGATTACCTGAATGTTGATTTTTAGCCTCGCCCATTCCCCTCTATTAGCATCAGTGGCTACATCACTATGTACTGCAGTAGTCCAAATAATGAAAAACTATTACCACAAAAATTTCTGAAAGCTTCAAAACTGCACCCTCTCTGTTTCAATATATCTTGGAAGTTTTTTTTAATCTATCTAATCTTGTACAGAATTGCTTCAAAGCAGCAAATCAGTCCCAAAAGCACAGAAGGGGCTTCCCTTTGTCAACTACAATGGGAAAACATTTTGGATGCTCATGGAGTTCCACTTGTCGTAATGGCAGTTCTGCATACTGTATATGGGAGCCCCAGGATTTGAGCCTTTGTATGCAGACCTTTAGGAAGACTCTCTAGTTCAGAAGAGTAAAATATACAAACCATACTTATAGTTTATTTTCCACAGGTCAATTAATACACAGCTGAATTTCTGTAGCCATTCTACGACTGGCACAACCAGTACTTATTTATACCTATCAAAAACTGCTGCTATTGTACCAGTAAAAATCACTGTGGGAAATGTAAGCATATATCTGATGCACATTGTTTGGTTTTGATCTCAAGACTTACTGGTATGCTATAGGGCAGTAATGGCAAACCTTTTTTCACTGAGTGCCAACTGATGACACTGGTACCCAGGACACATACCTGGAACGCCAGGCATGCACATTGGGCAAGGAGGGCCCTGAGCCCATTGCGCATCCCTGGAGTTATGGGCATGCATGTTTGACACCAGCATTCTCAGTCGGCTCTACTCCAAAGAGGAGCAGGCTGGTCTGGAGAGCACTATGATCGCATGCCAGGAGAGAGGGTTGTGAGTGCCTGCTGTGGCACATATGTCATAGATTTGCCACCACTGCTATAGGAAGATGTATTTGCAGTGTATATTAGAGATACATTCTGTTAAGGAGATACATTCTGTTAGAGATACATTCTGTTAAGGAGCTGTTAAGGAGGAAAGCTAAACATCTAAAATGGGTTGAGTAGCTTTTTGTGATAGCTGTAGAAAATGTAGGTTTCATACTTTTGGCGTGGTAACTGGTAAAGTACATCCTTATAGATGAAATAGAAGGAGAAATAATTTGCTGCTATGAATTACTATCATGCCTATAAAGAGAAGGTTAATAAGAGAAGAGCATTAATTTTCTTATGCTTATGATGCCCAAAAACACAGACAAGTTTGATGCAGGGGAGGGCACCTGCCTGTAGGTCTTGTGTACTCCCTGAGGCATCTGGTGGGCCACTGTGAGATATAGGAAACTGGTCTATATGGGTCTCTGGCCTGATTCAGTGGAAGTGCTTCTTTTGTTCTAAACACAGAGTTGATCTAGAACAGAAAGAGGCAAACTCTGGTCTGGGAGCCATTTGTGGCCCTTGGGATTCCCCAATTTGGCCCACAAGGAGTTCTAGTCTCCAACAGGCCTCCAGCTTACCAAAGACTGTTATTGCCCTCACCTGTCCATGGCCATTTTTTAAATCCCAGATTGGGATTTAAACTAGTGGTTCTTGAGCATTTCAGCCAGGGACCCAATTCTGAAAATGACAGTCTGGAATACCCTTGGGGTGAAGTGATGGGACCCTCTTGGAAGTGGGGGTCTGGGACCCTCTGGATGTGATGTCATTGCTGGAAGTGATATCAAACAGGAAGTGGTATCACTGTGGTACCAGAGCTCCTCTCTGTGTACTTGGAAGTAAGTTCCATTTGCTCCCAGGAAGCCAGCCTGAGTGCCTCATTCCAAGATGGTGATGCCCAATGCCAGATTCTAAGATGGTGACTCCCAGCTTTTTGTGACCCTGCTGAAATGAAATCACGACACCACAAAAGGGGTTTTGACCCCCACTTTGAAAACCACTGTTCTAAACAATTTATATCTCCAAGTGTTTCTGGTTTGGTGTATATGTTTTCATTGTGCAAGAGTTGTGTGGCAAACAGGTCACTGTTCTCAAGTGGTCACAGTATTCTCATGGGTCTGTGTTCTCATGTGTCTTAAAAATAAGGTTACTAAAAGTAATTCACACAAGTTCCATCTCTAATGTATTAATTTATGTAAATTAAACTTATGATTTTTAATACAAATATAAAGAGAGTTGGTGTGGCTCTCCTGCCAATCAAAATATTTGTCCACCCCGGTCTAGAATAGTGGTTCTCAAACGTTTTAGTCTCTGGAGCCCTTTCACGCCACTGCAGGATATCAAGGAGTCCCAGAATGCCAGTGTACTCATGCCACCAACCAGATGGCTGCCACAAGGATTTCAGGGAACCCCAGGGTTTCTAGGAGCATGCATTGAGAAGTGCTAGTCTAATAAAACTAAGAAACTCAGGTCAGCCATGGAGTTAGAATAGTTCTTTCCAAGAACTATTGAAAATACATGTTTAGAATAATTTGTTCATAACTGGTTGTGCATAATGAAAGAATAATTTGTGTTCTTTGCAAGTTCACTTTGCAATTCATCAACTAAGATGTGGTCTGAAGTGATCTGAAGGAAGTGATATGAAGTAGCAGAAGCAGTACTGCTGAAAGGGCAGCTAACCTGATCCTTGGGCTCTTCCAGTGCATTGGCAGTGTCTTCCTCATTTTTCTTGTCCTCTTCTTTTCCCATAGCATTCCTTGTCTTTTTCCCAGTGCGTTGGCAAAAGTAATATTGCTTGAAGGGAAGCACTGGGAGACCCCAGTTATCACAAGAGCCAGATAAAGATTCTATGGTCAATATGTGGTATATGGGCTTTATGTTTGACACATCTTTACTAGAGGTATATATAATTTTCAGGGGGGGAAGAGAAATGTGAGGGAAAAAATGTGGGTTCAACTGTCATATTAGGAAAGGCTGTGGCTCAACTGATAGATTACTGTACATGTTTTATATGCAGAATGTTTCAGGCTTGTTCCTTGGCATTTCTAAGTAAGGCAGAGAGCAATACCTGTCTGAACCTCTGGAAAGCTGAGTTAGGTGGAATGATGGTATCTTAATAGGCAGCTTCCTATTATTTTGAATTTGATTAGTAGTGATATCATGAGCATACAATTATGAAGCCAGTGTGTTGTCTGTTGTCCCCCCCGCACTCCCCTCCCCAATTTGTGTACATCGGGTGGAAACTTGCAGTTTCCTGGTTGAAAACAAAATGAAATTTGTCATTGTGTTAGAACTTGACAAATCTGTTTGTTCTAATGACAGTTTGTGAACAAAGCCAGATATCCCTCACGGTTAGAATAATATCTAAATGGTCCAAATCTATCAGAATTCTTATATAACTAGATTTCTTATATAATAGAATAACTGGAATTTGTGGTCATATAATAAAACTGATTTGTAGTATCCAAATTTTTAATCTGGCTGTAAAAATTTGGAAAAAGGAAACACCTCTCTGGCATCATATACCACCAAAGAGCTTCAAAAAGGTGTTGGACGAATTCCTAGAAGAAAGATGTGTTTATGGCCATTATCCATAATAATTTAAAGTGAAAACTCTAAGGGTTATATGTAAGTCATCTTACTACAGTGGAAGAAGTTCTGCTATTCTACGGAGAGGGCAATTTTGTCTTCTGGGATATATAAAATGGATATGAGAATAAATAGTTGGTATATATAAATATTTGGGGATTATTTTAAAAGTTTGCTTATAATCATCTGCTTTTATTCTTGCTGAACTCTAAGCTTTATCAACAATTAAGCCATTTTCTAAGTCTATTTGATTATTTTTTCCTTATATGATCAAATCCACCATTTCCTATCTTTAATACAGTCCTTTTATAATAAAACACTTTTTTTGCACCTTGACAAAAGACTTACCCTAGTCCTCCACCTACCAGTAAGGGCTTGCAGTGGCTCAGCTGGTTAAAGCACCATTCCTTTCATCAGACAGGCCGGAGTTCGAGACCTGAGTGCTGCAAAACTGAGTGAGCTCTCATCCTTAGCCCAGCTCCTGCCAACCCACCAGTTCGAAAGAGTGCAAATGCAAGTAGATAAACAGGCACCACCTCAATGGGAAGGTAAACAGTGTTCCGTGCCATCATGGAACTGTGGCAATGTGACCATGGAGATGTCTTTGGACAGCACTGGCTCTCAGTTTTGAATTAGGAATGAGTTCTGCACCCAACAGCTGTGGCTGGTGCCTGCAAAGGCAGCATGAAAACGTACATCCAGTCATAGCTTGCAGGGCATCCTGCCAGGGACCTTTTACCTTTTTGTCTTTTCTCCAACTACCTTTAGCAACAACCTACAGTGGCGCCTTATGTAAAGAACGCCTCACGTAAAGTATGTTTCACGTAACAAACAAAAATTTCTCCAGGATTCTGCTTCACGTAAAGAAAGTGCTTCACATAAAGAAAACATTTGTATGCAGTTGGGACAGACATGCTGGCTGGCAGCCTGTTTATAAAGCATTAGGGCTGCCTAGTGCACCTGCCCATAGTGAAAGCAACACTTCTGCGCTGTTCCTCCTGTGGCCGGGCGTCTGCTGGGCAGAGGGAGAGAAGAGCAGTGGCGTAGAGGGAAGCAGCTCAGGGCTAGCCAGAAGGGAGCAGGGGAGAGAGAGGCTCAGGATGGAGAGAAGGAGAAAGTAGGGAGACACTTTGAACGTGTCTTGGATTGCAGCCTCCTCATCATGTCTAGCCAGAAGTAAGCCCCACTGTGTTAAATGGGTCTTACTCCCAGGAAAGCGTCTTTAGGACTGCAGCCTAAGTAGACTTCATAAGATCATGCACATTGAATGCATGTTTTGAATTCAATCCCAGTGTTCTGTCATCATTTTTACATCGAGTTAATATTTTTATATGAATATTTTTGGGGTTGTGGAACCAATCATCTGAGTTTTCTTTATTTCCTGTGGGAAAATCCGCTTCACGTAAAGAAAGTTTCACGTAAAGAAACTGCTTCCGGAATGAATTAATTCTGTTACGTGAGGTGCCACTGTACTGTATTTGGGAGGGAGGCTTTCAAGAAGTTATCTCTGCCTGGTTTTGTCCTCTTGGTGGTAGAGGAGCCTTCTGTTTTGGCCATGGTATGAGGGAGATTTTAGGAAAAGACATCAACTTTGAGGCTTCTCCAACCATAGACCAACAAAGGATCCCACATTGTTGCAATTTAAATGGAAAATATTCACACACAAAAGTGATGTGCAAAGTCTACCCTTCCCACTTCAGCTTTCAACAAAACTCCTCTTAAGAGCTGGGATACCCTCTGAAGCAAGATTACATGCAGGGAGAGGGGAGATTTGCAGCAGAAAGAGTTTGTTACATCTTGACAGCTCTATTAAGTACCTCTTGTCCATCTTCTACCTGTTTCTTGTAGTAGTGATTCCCCTACAGTCCTTCAGCACCATTAACATTCAATTTCTTCAGTTATACAGTACCTATATCCTCTAATTTGTTCTAAAATGACTATTGCTTCTATAAATGATTATATATAGTACAGGCTGTAATAGATTTCTTATTAATATTTGAACCTAGATTTATAGTCAGGTTTTGTAGTCTATATTTTTTTTAAAAAAATTGTGTTCCTACTCGTTTTTGGGCTCTTGGAAATTATAAAAATAACATCTGTTTTCTAGAGAAATGTGCAAATTCAAGTAAGCTAAGTTTTCTTCTGCATTTATGGTTTGTGATTTACCAGTGCAATTCTGCCTTTGAAAAACAGAGTCTTTAAAGCTAAAATGAAATGAAAATAGTATAGTTGTGCCCCATATCTTTGGGAGATCCATTCCAGGGATCCTTGGCAGATACAGAAACCTTGATTACGGGGATCCTTTTTGTGGCTATTAATGTTATTTAAATACAAAGTAAAAAAAATTATTGCTTTACAGGGTCGCTAAAAGCATAATGATGGAAGGCTGCCACCTAGCAGCCTGACTGCTTGAAAAGGCTAGATCAAGATTAACAAGAAATGAAAGTTTGTCCCTGATCGACACACTGTATAATTGAAATAGCAAATACTGAATCCACAGATAAATGGGGGCAACTTTTCTTGTGAGATTTTACTGTCAATTGGAGATGTAAATATTTCTGAACCTAGTCACTTGCATACAGTATGTACTTTCTTGCAGAATCTAGTGCAGTCCATGGTTATTTCTAATTAATTGTTATTAAGTTCCTTGTCCCATTTTCTAGCACCAGTTTATCAAAATCATGAGGGAACTTGATTTCATGGATCATTTCAAGGATGATACATGCTTCAGTGTTTGTTTTTATGAGTGTTACTTCGTTATTATAAATGGTAATGTCATCAGTGTATGCAAAGAAATGTGGATCAGCAGTTATACCTCTTCTGTCAGGTTTAGTTACTTCAGGTTATGTACTGTGTTCTAAACTAAAATATGAACGTATTATTCTAAATGTCTCCTTCCTCCTGTAGCTTGGCTGAAGAAGAAATAAAAGCAGAGCAGGAGGTGGTGGAAGGGATGGATATCTCCACTCGATCCAAAGGTGAGTGATAACAACTGTCCTTCAGAGTGTAGGCAAAGCAGGCTAAAATCATTACAGGTTCTGCTCCTCCCTCATGGCACCTCCCCCTTCCCTGTGCCTCCTGGGGCATTTGCAAACCTTCCCCTCAGTTCATCAGTACTGCCATCTGATAAATTTGGGTATTTTTCCATTAGATTATATAGCACTTTTGGTGCATGCTATTCTTTACAACAAATCTGAAAGATTGTTTCTCTCTAGGCTGTTGGGTGGAGGGGCAAGATAGCTAACTTGCAATGCTTAGTGAAGTTTAGATGAGCCAAGTGCTGGAAAGGCCCTATATGGGGCTCTGGATACAGTGAAGCTGGGGGAAGGTAGCAGGGAGGGGTGTTCTGGATGGGTGGATTGGGTTTAGGAGGGGTATGGGAGCTCAGTGGAGGCTAGGATTGCCATAATTCTTTTCCACAAAGTTGGGACAGGACTCTCTGTCACACTTGCCAGTATGAGAACACAACCCCCCAAAATTGGTTCTGTCCCTGTTTTGGGGGGACATATGGCAACCTTAACAGAGGTCTATAGCTGATATTGAACCAAGAAGCCCTATAGGACAGGCTAGGGCTTGACACAAAGTAAGGGGGAAAAATTCCCTCATTCCAAAAAAATCTTTAGCTGCCTCATAACCTGTGCTTGTTACAGCACAGGCTTTGAAAACTGGCTTTGCTGGTTCAGATTAGGATTGGGCTATGAATGGTTTATGTGCTTCTGCTTGGAGGATTCTGTAACCCAAGACTGAATTCTTGGCTGATTCTTGTTGTCCACAGAATTACTTGTCAGCAGGTTAAGTGGATAACCCAGCCTTTACTTCTAAAGTTTCAAATGTGTGGAGCAGAAGTGCGTGCAATGTATTGTACAGCTCATGTTTGTGGTGTTGGCCTTGCTAAGTGGGCTTATAGTACAGATGAACAAGAGGTGAGAGTGCAGTATAGGAATGATGGATTATGTGAAGAATGATCTTTCATGGCGTTAGTACTAGTTCCTTACACTCGATTATGATTCTTTAGATTCAGAACATTTTAAGAATGGTTAGTAAATGAGGGTGCAATCCTAGCTAATTTGGTTGGACAACTCACCCACTACCTGTTCCTGTGGTGGTGTGGGGAGGCCGGTGCATGTCTGTGCACTTTCCTATCCATACTACAAGTGGCATAGAAATGCCTTATGGCACTCCTGCAACAACTGCAGGCCAGCATGGGACTTGTGCCGGGACTTATGCCAGCCTAAGTGGCAGCTAGGATTGCAGCCTCAGTCTGCAAGTGGGAGTGGGACATCCAGAGAACCGTTGGTAATAAAAACTGATGGTGCAATCCTATGCATGTGTATTCAAAAGTAAGCTCCTTGAGTTGAACAGGACATACTCCCAAGTATGGGCAAAATCCAGAGTAACTACGGGGAGTCCTTGCTCCAATGTAAGAACAACTTACTCTGGATTCCAATATGAATTTCCCATAGGTGGTGCAGTAACTACAGGTGCACATAAAGTCTCTTACGTGCTCCCATAGTTACTCTGGATTTGGGGGTAAGTGCTTTATCCCCTTTTTAGGCCGGTTTAAGATCTGGCACAAATCCCATACTGGCCTTGAAGTGTCACAAAAATGCTGTAATGAACTTCTGTGCCACTTCCGGGTGATTAGGCCAGTGCGTGATATTTGCTGCCTCCCAACTTCACCATAGCAAGAGAGGGCAAGTGAGTTGTGCTGGCCTAAATTGGTTAGGATTGTGCTCTGAATCTCAAAAGAATGAGGAAAATTGTGTTGATGTGTTCCTTGGCTAGTTTGTAAATCATTATTGTGTGGTTTAAGCCAATGTTACAAATACCACAAGTGGTACTTGAGATGGCAGCAGGACCAAGAATGTGACACAACAACAGAGTTGAAAAGCTTACCTCAGCAGGCAGATATCCAAATCCATGTTTTTCCACAGCCTTTCATCCATCCTGAACCTCTTACTGTTGTTTGTCTGGCCTCCCAACTCTGAAGTAACTGATGATGATGTTAGTTCTCGTTCCATTGGTTCTTCAAATCCAAATGCTGATTGCATGTGTATCATGTGAAATAATGCAATGGAGGGCAAACCACTGGTTTAATAAGCACTGGTAAAAGAACTGGCTTGGTTCCTTTTTTAACCTACCTTAAATGGTTGTCTGTGCTTTTATCTGTTTAGATATGCACCAGTGTGTGTGGCATTTTACAACAGATGGGCCCCTTCCTAAAGGGCTTACAAGCTAAAATAGACCCAAGGAAGGGGAGGAAAAATGGTGCCAGGGCATGTGGAGAAGCATATGCGGTTATTCCACATACATACATATATATCAATATAGTTGCAGTCAGGTAGTAACACTGAAGGATAGTGCCAAATAGGGTGACCATTTAGAATGGAGGATGGAGTGCCTCTACCTTCAACCATTGTTTAGAAGAGGGAATTGATGAAAGTTAGCTCATCATAGAAAGGTTTTAAAAGCAGTACCTACCTGAATTCCCTCTTCTATCCAGTGGTTAAAGCTAGAGGCACTCAGTCCTCCATTCTGAATGGTCACCCTGGGACCAAAGTTTTCACAAAAATGATGTCTTTTAAAGACACAATTGAATAAGTTGGGAGGTTACCCACAACTTATCCGAAATTAGAGCTAGTAAGAAGGAAATACAGTAGAACCTCTTTTAAGGGACTGGAGGAAATTGGTTAACATAGGGAGGTGGTCAACATACGGAAAAATATGCAGTACTGTGCTTATAATATTTTAGAGCTTTTAGTACAGAAAAGGTGGTCAATATAGAGAGGTGGTCAACTTTGGAGGTTCTACTGTAGTAGAATGTTTGAGAGAAAAGGGAATTGATGCCATATTGTCTTGAAGGGTAGAATTTGACATCTACAGAGAGCAATGCATGTCATGCTTGCTCTGGGAATCAAGGGAATTCTAGCTGCTTTTATTAGCACCTGAAGCACATTGATTAGACATGGAAATTGAAGTGAGAAGAACACCCTGGGCAGAATGTACTAGAGCAGGGTCCTCAACCTTTTTAGCACCAGGGACTGGTTTCATGGACTGGTTTTTTCCAAGGACCAGCTAGGTGATTGGGATGATTCAAGCACATTACATTTATTGTGTGTTTAATTTTTATTATTATATTGCAATATATAATGAAATAATTATACAGCTCACCATTACAGAATTGGCGGGAGCCCTGAGTTTGTTTTCCTGCAACTAAATGGTCCCATCTGGGGGTGATGGGAGACAGTGACATCCAAAGTGTTTTGCTTATGCCTAGTTTACTCCTTAACCTTGTTTTGGTTGCTGACACTGCAGAAAACCCTGCTTCACAAGATAGGATGTTGGAAATGGAAGCAGGGTTTTCAGTGCTTTTGTAGCAATCTCAGGATATTCTACCTTGACTTTGATCTAGAATGTATTGAGATTTGAAGTTGTCCCAAACATACTTTTAAGGCCACCATCATGTATAACCTCAAGTAGTTTATTTTCTTCCAGCACAAAGTTGATTCTATTGGCTTATTCACAAAGGGGTCACAAAGGGATTCTCCTGGCTCACTTTGAACATGCTGTTAAGGATGGGGGGATGTGTGACATTCTCCACCTAACTTGCAAGCCAGCTCCTCCTTTGCCGTGTGGTCCCCCTGTGCCTGGGATCTGGCAGGGAAACTCCACACATTTGAGTAGGAGATGTTCCTCCTGCTTGAAAAGCGGGACAGAAGCACTTAGTAGGGCTTGTTAGAGACTGCCCAGTAGTGGTCCCCAGCCTGGTCTTTGAGGAACTCTGTACTAGAGCCTGAGTGTGAAAGTGGCTTTCATCTTTCATTTTGCAAGGAGAAAGGAGAGTTTTGTGAGAGATCTGAGTCTTTGAAAAGGGCTTAATGAAACAAGTTTTAAAACATTTGTTCTATGATATGCAAAGTATCAGTTTTGCACCATTTGGTCTATTTTATCAAATTAAGTGATTCAGTGCAAAATAAGTGAAGCGTTTTTAAATAAAGTCTTATGAGATGACTGCAAAATACAGGTAATTTTTGTTGAAATTTTGTTTCTGCAAGTTTTCAGAGGGTGGCTTTTTTAGTTATGCTTTTTAAAATACATCCATGAAACTGCGTAAACTCAGTGTGAATTTCTTATGAAATTCAAACAATTTGTATGTGTTGCATTAAAAAACATGCAAAATTATCAAAAAATATACAGATTTTACTCTTCAAATAGTAGGGAAATCAGCCATACACGTGTAAAACTGTGCACTTGCCTAGAGCATAGTCCTATCCAACATAAAAATAGCAATACCAAATGTCTAGCACAGCAACTTGTGATGGAACTGAGCAGGCTGGAGGTCTTGGGGTGTCTATAGAGAAGTTTATTCCTCTTGTTTATTATATGTTGCACTTTGCCACATCTTTTTGGTGGATGTTTTTTTAAGTAATGAAGTAATTTTTTTCATATGTTACTTAATTGCACTGAATGGTGAGAAGCTGTCCTCTGCCCTCTAGTGGTCTATTTTTGCATGGCTGTTTGTTTATATAGGCCAGAGTGTCCAATTTTTTTTGTCAAGGGGACCACATCATCTCCCTGACACTGTGTTAGGGCTGGAAACATGATATACATTTCAGATTTGTGTACATTGACATAAATTTACACATAAGAGCATATTAGGCAGATCCAAAGGATTACAGGGTTTGCCCAAGGACTGGATGGAGGGGTCTTGCTGCAAGCCTCATTAAAGCTTGCCATGGACCACATCTGGCCCCTGGGCCACTGTTTGGAAACCCCTGATGTAGGGAAAAGGACACTAGCTTTGAATTTCTGTCTGGGAGGACAAAACTACTGCCAAATCTGCACTTTTTGCAGTTTTGCCCTTGTGGAGACATTCCAGCCAATATGCAAACACCACTTTTGAACTGGATATATGCAGACTTTCTGGGTCAAGATCATTTTCCATCCTGCATAAAGCATTAAATGTTTTTAGTATAGACAGCCAGAATTCTGCTTGCAATAATATTCTTGTTTTTGTTCATTATCTCATGATGGTTTTAGTCTTTAAGAATATGTTCTGAGCAGGATGTTTTTTTTCTTCAAAATACATTATGGTGCAAGGATCTAGAATTTGTTCTAGAATAACTATGTGATTCTGCTTATTGTTAATGCAACCCCCTCAAATTTCTTACTATTGTATTATAATTCAGCAATGCGGGTATGTAAAACATTGGATGTTGAGTGCATCATTTGAAAATAAAACTGGGCTCAAAACCTTGGTTATAATTTGTTACCATTAAAATTAATGGTGATTAATTGTTTCTGTGGTCTGACAAGGCCTTTTTAAAAACAAAACTTTTTTCCTTTTTCTTTTAAGGGGACTCACGGTGGCTTACAATAAAAATTATAAATATTTAGCAGTATCCTGATTAGTGTTTGACTGGAAACACAACTTCCAATATCAAGCACACTAGTTGAAATGTTAACCTTTGTTATTATTGTAAAATGTGGTAGAAAAATGAGGCAGTAATGAAAATAAACAAATAGATGAGTTGAGAAAAAGTCTGTGCCAAGAATTAGATTTTTAAGCTCTGGCAAAATGCAGGCTGGAAGGGAGAGGATTGCAAGGTAGTAAGTAGGGAATTCTAGCTGTTCCACTGAGAGATTTTCTCCTTCCCTCACTCGGAGTGCAGCAGCCTTCCCTCCTGGTTTTAATTGATTGAAATTATCTTATGGAGGGAAGGTCCTTCAGAGATCCTTGCCCTCAAGTTTTGGAGAGCTTTAAAAATAATATCAAGCATTTGTATCATTCTTGGAAACAAATTACATGACCTATCCTGTGTGTGTTTGTGTATAAATGTACATACATACAAATTCTGTAGTATTACATTTCTAACTAGCTTAAAAACCACACTCCGTATGGACTTTTAAGCCAGCTCCTGCAGAGGGCATTTTAGGCCTTCAGTCCCAAACTAACGGGATGTCTGGTCCAGCTTGAAAACAGCAATTTTGAAGAAATAACTTTGACTTCCTCAATTCAGTCCATGGAACTTGAAAACCTCACAGTGGGTTTTGTCAGTTATTTTCAAATTGGAATTTTTAACTGTTCCCCCCTCACCTGGACACAAATCCCAATGCTGGATGTTATAATTTATCTATGTAGAGCAAGTGTGGGTGGAGCTAGAGGATGCGTGTTGAATTGTGGTGTGTGTGTGTAGTGTGGGGTTGGTTTGGATCATCCCGATTCTAAAAAGATATGTCTATGTAGAGCAGGTGTGGGTGGAGCTAGAGGAGTTTAGGAAGTGTGTGGAGTTGTGTTGTATTGTGTGTGGATGTGGAGTATGGGGTTGGGTTGTGTATGGGGATTAATCCAGGGATTATTCTGATTCCAAAAAGATATGTCTATGTAGAGCAGGTGTGGGCGGAGCTACAGGGCTTTAGGATATGCGTGGAGTTGTGTTGTGTGTGGATGTGGAGTGTGAGGTTAGGTTGTGTGTGTGGGTTAATCCCAGATCATCCCAATTCCAAAAAGGTATACCATATTTCCCAGCTTATTACACGCACCGGACCATAAGACGCACCAAAGTTTAGAGAAGCAAGACAAGAAAAAAATATTCTGAACCAAATGGTGTACTAATATATTTAATAACTAGCGAAAAGTGTACCCGCATTGCGGGAGTAACATTTCCCATACGCCATCCCCCATGGCGCATCAACACCCCCAATGCGCAACTTTCCCCCGTGCACATCGTTCCCCCCGTGCACAACTTCCCCCCTTGCGCATCAGTTCCCCATGAGCAACTTCCCCCCATGCGCAGCATCCTTGCCAGTGCAACCTCTTCCTCCTAACAACATCCCCCCCCCCTGCACCTGGCACCGAGCACCAAATTGGCTGGATGTTATTCAGTCTCCCATGTTAAGTATAGGACAAAAACACGTTGCCCCCTTTTCAGCCCCTGAAGGGTTAAATTTCTCCACTTGGGTTCTTGGTGGGTGTTCAGGTGACAGAAGGATCCCACCCAGAATTCCATGCTTCTAGGCCCAGCAGTTGGGGCGGAATGTTGATGAGTCATCAATTCTCCAATGCAAAGTATAGGGAGGAAAACGCGTTGCGCCCCTTTTCACCCCCTTCCGGTTGGAATTTCCAAAAACCGGTTCTTAGAGCACCCCTCGGTCACGGAAGGAACACCCACCCCAAATGTCATGCTTCTAGACCCAGCGGTTTTGGCAGGGCAGTGATGAGTCAGTCAGTCAGCGACTTTTCGCTTTTATATACAGTATATGGATAAATAGCAGAATAATATTACAACCATGTAAAGCCAACAGTGGTATTAAGAATCATCTTCACTGTCATTAAAAAATGAGGAAAGACTTTAAGGTTCAAGCACACTTCTAATTTTATGGAAAACCCAAGAACTCATCACTACTGTCAGTAATTTGTGACTTTTACACAAATCTCATTGCTCATGAGTAGACACCAACATTTTGTGCAAAACTCATTACAAATGGTCCAGGGAGGCAGGCAAGTTTTGGGGAGTGGAGTTTCTTTTGGATGTTGGGGGGATCCAGGTAGGTGAGGGGATCTAGATAGATAGGGAAGGGTGGGGTGCTTCTTTTGGGGGTATCCAGACAGGCAGGTAAATGGGGAGGGATCCAGACAGGCAGGGATGCATTGGACTGCAGCCCTAGGAACCATATCCTATGCATGCATACTAAATTGCAAGCCCCCTCCACCCCTGGAAAGCATGCACAGGATTGCAACTCTAGGAACCATATCCTATGCATGCATACTAAATTGCAAGCCCCCTCCACCCCTGGAAAGCATGCATAGGATTGCAACTCCAGGAACCATATCCTATGCATGCATACTAAATTGCAAGCCTCCTCCACCCCTGGAAAGCATGCATAGGATTGCAGCAGCAGGGACTTCTCTCTCTCTTGGGCTGCTGCTTCTTCCCCCTCTTCCCTCCAGTGCCCCTTGTTTTTGCCAATGTGCTCTTGCTATTCTTCTGGGCTCCTTGTTTCTTTGGGGGAGGAGCCTGTGGGGAAGCCTCTGTCCCTCCCCCCCAGCTTGCCCTCACCTCATAGGCTTGCCTTGCCCAGGAGGGCAGAGCACAACTGCAGAAGATGCTCCAGGATTGGCCTCTTCACTCCATAAGACACACAGATATTTTTCCCCCTTTTGGGGGGAGGAGTGCATCTTAGAAGCCATCAAATATGGTGACACGTCTATGTAGAACAGGTGTGGGCGGAGCTTGAGGGGTTTAGGATGTGTGTGGAATTGTATTGTGTGTGGGTGTGGATAATCTTGATTCCAAAAAGATATGTCTGTAGAGCAGTTGTGGGTGGAGCTAGAGGGTTATCTGACAGATGGACAATTAGCCTTTTATTAGTATAGTTTACAAAAATAATTTACATTATATTTCTATCTGATTCTATAAATTAGTGGTCTTCAAAGTAGGGGTTAAGATCTCCTTCCATGAGGGTACCTAGTGGTGAGGGACCACCATATTGTAATTCTCCCAACGTCTCCATGTGCGTGTGGGACCTGCTGCAGCCTTAAGGCTGCACAGGCACCATTGCCAGGCAGCCCAAAGTCCACCCCCCTGCTGCAGGAGTGCTCCTGCAAGACTCAGGCAGCAAGGCACTAAAAGGAGTCCAATGAAGTCCTGTTCTGGCCTGGGGATGTTGGAAAATTGCTGGGGGAACAGAGACAGGTGAGTTGTGACATGTTAAATTGGTTAGGATTGCATCCTGATTTACGTATTAAATTTGAATAAATTTAAATTTAAACAAATTTACATTAATGAATACAGGTAAACCCTGCTTTTTGATGGTTCATTTTCTGACATTCCATCTTTCAGCATGTTTCTATCTTTCAGCATGTTTCTATTATATCCAGAACCCATTCATTCAATGCATGCTGTGCTCTTTCAACCTCTCTACATTCTTCTAAAGGCCAAAATTGCCCTCCCGTATGTTGTACCTCCTGGTCTAATCCCATTCCTGAAGGAGTTAATGAGAATCAATTTGCAGAAATGTTTTGTATGGTAGCAGAATTTGCAAGATAAAAGGGGCATTTTCAATTTGCTAGTAAAAAATAATTGGAAGCAACATTTATAAACTAAAAAAGATTGGGTTTCAGTTTTCAGTGATTTTCAGTTTTGGATGGTGCTCCAGCCCCTAACCTATCCAATAAGTGGGAGATGCCTTTTTATTAGAGACAGAACTTACAAATGAATTATTTAATTTAATTAGTTCATAAAATATAACACAGAGTGGGAGGTGATCTTCAATCAGTTCATAAGCACTTTCATACACAGAGGAGAGGTATGTGCAGCCTCCCAGCCCTTAAAATACCCACTGGATCAGGGAACATCCTTCTCCAGAGGATTACAGGGCTTGCCCAAGGGCCAGATGGGGACCTCATCTGACCCTGCCTTAGTGCAGGCCCCTGCCTTGGTGTATATATTACACATTACAGTACATTAGATAATATAATGATATATACTGTACCTTTATCTATATATCAGTGATACTTTATATCAGTGATACTAACATATTTCTGCAATTGTAATGTGCATCTTTTTCATCCAAACTGAGCCTCCAAAATAGGAGTGTGCATTACAATCGATGGTGCATGGTAATCACCATCAATCTGCCCTGCTTTCTAAAGAAAGAGTGCAGCATCACTCCTCTTTCTTCTACCAGAGTGTTGCACCTGGCTGTGTTTCCCAGCCCCTCATTCCAAGGACAATTGATGCAGAGCCTTGTGGAGCAGGCAGAAAAAGACTGCTCTGGGGGACAGAGTGCATTGCTGCTTCTTTGCCCAAGTCAGGGATGGCTGCTTCATCGTTGGAATGGGTGGAGGGGGAGAGAGACGCATACACAGACAGAGTTAGAAGCTGCTATTGCTGCAGACTGCTTTTGTAGTTTGCATAGAACTCATTGGAAATACACACACACACACACACACACACACACACACACACACAGAGAGAGAGAGAGAGAGAGAGAGACTGGCATCCTCCACACTTTCCTGGGAGTAAGCCCCATTGGATATAATGGAACTTGATTCTAAGTAGACAGAATAGGACCATGCCCCTTTTGCAGCCAGAGCTGCATTCCCAGGCAGAGTTAGAAGCTGCTGCAGCTTCAATCTGCCTTTGCAGTTTTCAGTGATATTGGAAACAGACACACACACAGAGTGTGCTTTCAAGTTGGCATACTGCACACTTTCCTGTGAGTAAACCCCATTGACTAGAGACATTCACAGGACAGTGCCCTGCTCCCTGAGCTAGTCCCAGCTTTCTGCTGTCTTGTCCTGCACTGTTGGTGGTGAAAATTATGGTAGCCCTAACTGCACTCAACTCACAGGGTTTTTTTTGTGTGTTTCTGTGTGTCCTGTGCCATCCATCATTCCTTAAAAATCATTCCTTAAAAATCGTTCTTTAAAAATCCCTCCAAGCAACCAAAGGCAGTTCCTTGAACTCATTGTTTTATGCAGTAAAATTTAATTTTTAACCTGCTTTGTAGCTGTACGTTACAATCACCAGCAAGCAATTTTTTTATTCCTTCTAAAATCAGGGTGCACATTAGATTCGATGGTACATTATATTTCAGTATATACGGGTAGTTTAAGAAAACTGTCATATGAAGAATAATTTGAGTAGATGTATGTCATCTAGTATATTGAATATGTGTGTAAATGTTTAGAATGACCCATACTTCCTGCTAAAAATTACACATTTGCACTGGATTACTAACTGATATGGTGGAGTGTTTCTTGTTTTTTGGTTCTTACGTAGTAGCAGGGAAAGCATTCTCTGGTCTTCTACATTGGTCCTCAGACTGGTGGATTGTGACCCACTAGTTCATGTAAAGGAGCGTGGAAAAGGATGAGGACAGCAATGTGACCCTCCTCCAAAAAGAACTGGTAACAAATGCTCATTTGCGAATGTTCCAAGCTTCAGGGAGGACTGCACAGCGCCTTTTAGGACCAGGCCAACAAGGGACTTGCGCTAGGACTTACACTGGCCAACCTGGGAGTTTAGATTGGAGCCTCAGAGTGATGTTTATGACAACATGCTGGAACTTCCATGGATTATGATGTTTCCTTGTTTGGTTTCACTTCCTATTTGTAGCATGCTGGATCATAGTGACATGATATATTGACAACTGGTTCCAGTTGTGTAACTGAAAATAAATGCTAAATTTAAAAGAATTATTTCACATCTGCTACATCCAGCTTCTTAATTAAAACTCCAGTGTTCCCTAGAGATAATTGGAAGCCAGATATGGTTAAGCTCCATATCTGGTAGGTGATTGGGCCTTTGCTCAGCTATAATTTAGACCTGACCACAGTGGTCAATGACATGTGGACATCTTGACATTATAAGGTGCTCTGTATGGGGCTGCCCCAAGATTGTCTAGGAGGGAACCGCAGTTAATGCAGTCCTTGTGGCTTGATGGTTTGACTATTGGGCCATTGCTCCTTGCTGCCAGTTCATTTTTGGGCACTGTTCAAGGTGCCAGTTTTAAATTTTAAAGTGCTTTATGGCTTAGGTAACTGATTGACGGTTCAATATATGTCTCTCTGTCTCTTAATCTAATCCAGAGGTCTGCAACCCTGGCCCTCAACGAGCCTCCATCCGGTCCTCAGCAAGCTCTTGGGCATGCTCTGTAATCATCTGTTTTCCACACCTTGGAAGGGTATTTTGAGGGCTGGGGAGACAGCACAAACTGCCTCTTTTTGTGTATGAAAGTGGTTTGAGGATCACCCTCTCTCTCTGTTGAAAAGTTCGTAAACTGATTAGAATTCATTTGTACACAAGTTCCATCACTAATACGTTCATTTATGTAAATTTATTCAAATATGAAATGTAAATCAATTCTTTTTATTCCATTCTGGCACCTGCCACAGTATCAGAAAGGAGGTGTGACCCTCCTGCCAAAGAGTTAAGAGACCCCTGATCTGATCTAATCTATCCATCCTGACTAGTTGCCTGAGATCTCCTGTGTGTGCCACTCTTAATGGAGAACTAGCAGCAACAAGAGGTTGTACCTTCACCAGTGGCATGACATTTTTCCCTTGTCTTAAGATTTGTCCCCTCTCTGGCAGCAGCCAGGAGGGACACATCTTTCCAATGGGTGTTGAAAAATTTCTGGGAACCAATTTTCATGTAATTAGCAGCATTTGGTAGTAGTGGTTTGCGAATGTTTTAGAGGTGCCTGATTTATAAATGCTGAGGGGTGTGATTATAATGTTGATGGCAGCAGTTCTCTCCCCCCCCCCACACACACAATAGCAGCTTGTTTAACCCTTGATGCATCTAGCCCAAACTACCCTGTCAGTTATGTGATCCACCAAAAATTGGATTACAGCCTCAGTGGTGGGTCCTGGACCCAAGGTATGAGAACCACTGTGAGTAGAGCAGAGTTTCTCAACATTTGTCATCCATTATTATTCCACACTGTCCACCTAATTCTAGGTATTACTGGTATTACTCTCCTGCTGCTAAATAAAGGATAAACACTTAAAAGAGTGCCTCTTGCCCAGTTAGCAGGGGCAAGAAAAAATAGTTCTTTACCCAGCGTGTAGTTGGTTTGTGGAAGTCCCTGCCACAGGATGTGGTGATGGCATCCAGCTTTAATGCCAAGAAGGGATTAGACAAATTCCTAGAGGAGAGGATCATCACAGGTTACAAGCCATGATGGATGTGTAGAGAAGAGGACAACCTCAAAATGCCAGATGCAAGGGAGGGTGCCTGGATGCAGGTGTCATATGTGTTCCCTGAGGTGGGCTGCTGTGTGATACAGGAAGCTGGACTATGGGCCTTTGGCCTGATCCAGTGGAGGCTTTTCTTATGTTCTTAAGAAGCTTAGGGTTGATTGGAGGGCTTTTTGAAGAAATGCATGCATTGGAACTTTGTCAACTGAGCTGAGTCTCCTACCGGTGTAGAGTCATGTTTCCAAGTGGCAGGTGTCCAAGGATCCCACGTATAACTACTTCAAATATAACAGTTATACCCCTACTACTGATTGAGAAATACTTCTATAGAGGGCTTTAAGTATTTTATTTGCTTTGATGGTGATTTTTAATGTAGGCCTTGTGTTTTCTTTGTATGATAAATTTTGTGCTGCTGCTTTTGTTAACTGGTTTTATGAGTACTTGGGACTGTGTTTTATGTTGTATTCTGTAATTTATCCTGATCTGTTTGTTCTGCTAGTTGTACAGTTTTCTAATTTTCTAATTTTTAATTGTGAGATGTATTTGCTTTGGTTTCTATTTTTTTGTAAGTTGTTTTAGATTTTGCATTGGGGGAGATATACAATAAATGTCTAAATACATGAAAGCCTTTAATAACTGTTGCAAAAAAGTACAATTTTTCACAATACATGTGAGAGTACTCTTCTGAGTCTAGTTAATCTTTATGACATTATTTGTATCCTCTACTCGAATCTAACACTTTTTCAGCCAAATTTAGTCTTCAGAATTGGGGTGTGCATTTGATTTGATGGCAGTTTAGGTTCAAGTTAATACAGTATTTTGATTATAAGTATAGGTCTGTCTTATGTTTAACAGTTCACTGAATAAAAATGTAACATAAATTCATTGTTGTATGGGTTTTATTACTTAGTGCATTAGGTAAAAATCATAAAATACACCCACTGTCATATTATTCTTGTCAGAGAACTCATCATTATATGCAGTAAAGTTAAAGTTTGCAGCTGTGCATTAAAATTGCCAGTAAATAATTTTTTAATTGCAAGATTTTAAAAATTGGGGTGTGTATTAGATTTGATGGTGCATTCAATTTGAGTAAATATGGTATTTTTATCCACTGTATTCACTTATTCACTATTACTATATATTCTGTTGAGTGAAGTACTAGAAATGACAAGAGAGCTTCTGTACCTTGACTTTCTTGGCAGCAAACAAACCTGATGGTTTATTACAGGTTTTGAGTATTGTTTTACCTTTTGTTGCAGATCCTGGCTCTGCTGAACGTACAGCACAAAAACGCAAGTTTCCAAGTCCTCCACACTCTTCCAATGGCCACTCCCCAGAAGACTCATCAACAAGCCCTATTAAAAAGAAAAAGAAACCTGGCTTATTGAACAGTAATAATAAAGAGCAGGTAATAGAAATCATGGATTTTATGTGATGTTTGTATACGATACCCCACTAATGTACTCGCTTCTTGGTTCAGTACCTGTTTGCAGTAATTATTCTCTATAGGAGAGGGCTGAGATGGTTAATGACTGTTTCATGACTCATATCTGCTACAGTCTAAATCTTTTTGATGAAACTAAGAAATTAGGTCTATTTTTGAAAGTATTGCTCTGGAAGTAAATAGAAGTTAAAATTAGGTAAAAATATTGACCAGTGCTAGTTGCTCCTTTGGAATTTAACAAACTCTGTCCCTTCCCAGTCCAGTATTACTAGAATTAGGTCAAGATATTTTTCTCCCCTCTCTCTGTACTCCTTCTGTGAGGCCTTAAGTTCTTTGTGCTTACTCCTTATTGACTGAGCTGAAAACAGCCAGTGTGACCAGAAAACAACCAGCAAATGGTAGGAGATGTTTGGAATTGTTAAGGAAGGATTGGGCATTTTTTTTACTGCTGTTGGGAAGAAGCCCTGGAAAGCTGACTTTGTTGGTGGAGTCTGGGTGTTGAGGTGGGAAAGAAGCTAGATAGCAGATGAAAAATCTTACTTGTTAAACCAAAAACCTTCTAGTCTGGCATCCTGTTTTACCGGATGGTTCATCTGTTGCCTCAGAGAAAACAATTTAAAAAAAGAGATTAAGACATGTTCCCTTGCAGATGGTATTCAGATGTATAGTCTCTGAACCTAGAGATGACATTTGATCATATATTTTTTTGCCTTTCTGATGCATTTTTCTACTTTGTGAGCACTTGGTAATTGCTTGCTGGCTCTTTTCCTGGTTTCCTCCCAGAGAAAGCTGGATAACTGGGAAAGCCAAAGATTTCAAGACAGAATCAGGTATACTAACTTTCAGACAGTTTTGATGGAAGTAAAATCAAGCTCAAGCTATTGAGGAAGGCAGTCTGATGTAGTTGTTTTTGTCCTTACATTGATACCCTTGCTGGTTTGCCACCTCAGCAGCCTCCATGCTTCTCTAGTGACTTGATAATGGATTGACTCACTTTTTTGTAGGCTTCTGTATTAGTTGTATTCTTTTAGTTTCTTCTTAGGGAACAAAACACTGAAGTGGTGCATATCTTTATTTGTTTAGTAAGAAATGTTTCACATTTTCCAAGAGAAGTATGCATGTTATGGCAGGACTGACTCTCACTTGCTCGCTAACACTCACTCACTCACTCACTCACTCACTCTCTCACTCTCTCACACACACACACACACACACACACACACACACACACACACACACACACGCTCTTATATACATAAATGGTATAAAACAAATTATCTTTTTACAAAAGTAGCAACAGTATTGGTATATTACTTTTCAACAAAAAAGTTCACAAAGCAGTTTACAGAGGAAATCAAATAAAGCATAATGACAGAGGAGAAAAACATACAATTTAAATGCTTATGTAAATGAGAGAGAACACATTTAATACAGAAAAGCAACTGCTCCCATTTTAAGTTTTATATTTGGATTTCTAAATAACTAACACACTGAACAAACTGAACAAAAATTCAAATGAAGCAAATTTAGAATTGCTGGTATTTATTTAGCTGAATTGAGGGTTGCTGTGGCTCAGTGGTTAGAACGCTGGGGTTTGAACACTGCTTGGCCAGATTTCAGATCAGCCGGTCAGCAATTCAAGTTCCTGTTCTTAGCCCAGCACCTGCCAACCTAGCAGTTTGAAAGCATGTAAGTGCAAGTTAAAGGGACCAGAGGACTTTTACTTGAACTGGGGGGTCACAATCCACCAGTCTGAGGACAATTGTACTAGACTAGAGAATGCTTTTCCTGCTGCTTCATAAGAACCAAAAACAAGAAACATACCACCATATCAATTAGTAAGCCAATGCAAAATGGTCCTCTAAACATTTGTACACGCATACACATTCTATGTACTAGTTGACATGCATCTACTAAAATTATTCTTCATGTGACTCTGTATCAGGGGCTGGAAAAATGATTAACATTTCAAATTTGAATAAATTTATGTAAATTTACTTATAAGATTGGATTAGAGACATTACAGGGCTTGCCTCAGGCCAAATGGTCTTACCAAGGGCCATGCTGAGGGCTGCATTTGGCCCCTGGGCTGGGGTTTGGACATCCCTGCTCTAGGTGCTTTTCTGAGCCCCGCAGAGGTCATGTGCATCTGCCCACACACATGTCAGTCAAACGTGCTCTCCCCAATCCAGGACACAATGCTAGTTGTTTTTTCTTTTAATAAAAAAAGAGATGTCCTGGAAAATTGGGACATTTGGTCTCCCTGGCTGGGCTCCTACCCACTTTTCCCTGGAAGTAAGAAACATTGATTCTAGTGGTGCTTACTTCTGAGTAAACCTGCACAGGGGCAGCTGCAGGCAGGAAGTTGGAGCAGAAAGGAAGGGAAAAGGATGTGAGGCTGCACTGATGCTGTCTGGCTGAGGGGGGCATGGTACCAAAAAGGGATTGCAGGCTGGGGAGAGCTATGCATAACCCTGGCACATGCTTCACAGGCCCAGCCAGGCACTCCAGCTGGGCAGTGTTCCTTTGTCTTCTGCCACCTCCGCCAGCTCCTCCATAGGACTATACAAACAGAACAGCAGAAGACAGAGGAACACTGCCCACCTGGAGTGCCTGGCTGGGCCTGCAGAGCGTGCGCCAGGACTGCAAGCAGCTCTCCCTAGGCTGCAACCCCATCTTGGTACCATTGGGGGCTCAGCCTCTGCCCCCACTAGCTGGCCAGCTGGCACCAACACACTCTGGTTGCACACCGCACTCACCAAAGTTGCACACATGGCGACCTTGAGGGATCACTCATCAAGATGGCGGACCCTCCGCCTTTGTGACCCCCCCCCCCCGGGGATGTTGCAACCCCCCACTTTGAAGGCTACTGATCTAATCCATGTTATTATGCAACACTGAGGAAACCAGCTGACCTGTCACTGGGTCGATAACACTCCTATTGATAGTGTGCTCCCTATTTAACTACTGGTACTTGTATTTGTATGCATTCAAACTGCTGAGTTGACAGGAGTTAAGATGAGTGCTTGTCTCCTTGGCAAAAATGCAAATGTAGATTTTTGCTTAAAAGCAGATGCTGAAATGTTATCATTCTACTAAATATTCATCTTCAGCAATCAACTGAAAAAAAACTGAAACTGTCCTGTTTCCCAGGACAGCTGTGAATACATTCTAAAGCAGTGATACTAATAGTGGGTGTTGGGGCCCCCTTGGGTGGTCACAACTGTGAGTCAGGGGGCTCACGAGAGGTTGGCATCCTCAGTCTTGAAATCTGGCACTAGGCTTATCTGGGAGTAAGTCTCATTGAACACAATGGTACTTACTTCCAAATAGACATGGAGGAGTTATCTCTGTAAGTTTGACAGAGGGTCCTGGTCAGATATTTAAGTTTGAAAGGGGGTACCAGGCTGAAATGCCTGAGTACCACTACTTTAAAGCTACTAGTATCCAAAGTGTAACTTTTACTATAAATCTTTATATGGTAGAACTGAAATTTCTAGTCTGGATTTGATGTAACCTCCTAATAACCGAATACCACAATTGCTATTTTAAATTTCTATGTTCTCTCTCAGATTCCAGGGAGTAAATCAGGAAACTGTATAATCTTGTCTGATGCACACCATTAATATTTTCACAGTGGGTATACAGCTGGTGATAGGTGGGATGCACTAATTGTTGTTAGTTATCTCCTTACAAGAATACTATTTTCAGAGCAGCAGTGCTAGCAATTAGCATAAGGTAGTTTTGTTTCTTCCTGTATTCAAGTAGAATTTGTCATGAGAATACTTATCTCATTTTGTTAGCTGTAAATATTACTAACTCTTATAAATGTTTCAGGTCACTCTTGAGTATCTTTAAGTGTTACTACTGCTATCCAGTTGCCTGTTAATTTGAGGAAATTGCCATAATCAATATAGGGTGCATTCCTTACCAATATTTCTGCTCCGGGTATGAGCAATAAAACTCTGAGATAAGGGAACAAATGTTGCCTTACCTTGAGGAGGTCACCACGACTGCCTCCCCGCCAACTGCATGATGCAGCCGTACTGCATAGTTGGTTAGGATTGTGCCCTGAGTCCCCACCCTACAACACACAAAAAAGTGGTGAATAAAGTAGGCTGTATCCTTTATACTTTAGCTACAGCGTGGTGGGGTTATTCCCCTTGTTTGGGAGGTCCTCCCCCTTCAGGTAAGCAAAGGTCAGCTGAAAGGCTTCCTATGGGAAGGGGCGGCCAGAGATCCCCAGATTGACCTTCGGTGAAAACAGGTGAAAGTGGAGTCAGCTCTGCTGACTCACGCTCTTCAAGGGTGCATTTTGGGGTCTTTTACCCCCTTTTCCTTTTCTCCCTATTCCTGGGAGACTGGCCTAACCGGGGGGGGGGGGGGGGAGTCTGGGCCACCGCTCCTGCCTCCCTTCTTTCTCTCCCCACCTGAAAATGGGTGAGACTGCTGCTGCCCCCCCCTTCAAGGGGCCACCTGACATGTAGAATCCCAAGAGTAGGACCCAAATCCTTTATTTTTATTAGCGACGTTTGTGCCTTTATGCTGGTCTAAAATTTTCCTCTTTTGGTATGGATGTAGTAATAACAGTTTTTCTGCAGTCGCTCATTGTCAGATGAATCAGTGGTGAAAATCACTGATTTTCCCTCTGAACTCAGTGGGAACCCACTGAACCCATTGAAATCAGTGGTGAAAATCACTGAACTCCCAATGACCCAGGAACTTTATCACATTATAGGATAGTTGTAAAGAAGGACAGCATCAAAGTAATACATGTGAAGCACTTTGTACACTCAAAGCATTTTTTAAATATTGTGTTGTTATTAACTGGGTAAATTACTTTGAGATTTAAGTGATATAAATAGATTTTATATCAAATTCTTACGTATACTGTATAAAGTAAAATTGTGTAAGAAGATCTAGTTTCTGTGTCTGTCTGCCTGGTTAGAAACTTTGGGAATGTCAAGTCTCAGGTGTGATCCTTCTGTTTTTGCTGAAAGTGTTTCTTGGAGCCTTGGGAATATGTTTAAGGAGCACATGCAAACATCGGGCCATGTTCGCCACTAGAGAATTATTCTTAATTGGAACAGTGGGGCCACTTTAAGTTCACTTTGGTGTGTCTACTATTTCTATATTTATCTTTTTTTCAGTTGATGTGGTATATATTACTGTTTGTCACACAAATGCTATGAATGCTGCAATTCTTTTTAAAGTTATATTCCTTGTCTGCTGTTTTAGAAGTGCACGTTCAAGGAAATTATTGATGCTGTCCCAACAGTTTATTAATATTTTGTTATAAACTGATTAATTCTGAACTATAATAGTGACATCTCTGATTAAAAAATGACAAGTTATTTCTCAATAAGTCACAGCTATAAAGAGATGTTGTGCATTCTCATATTTTAAATTTTATCAGAAATGTAAACAAAAGTATATTTTTTCCTGTTTATTCATTCTCAATGAATGTGTATACATTTTAAGCATATTACAATGCAATTTTAGTTACATTTATGGATATTCTGATATATAATACATGTATAATCATGTGTACATATGATTATTTAAAAAATTTTGGATGCTCATGTACATGTCATTATTCATAACACACTAGTTAAATTTGGATTTGTTCAACAGAAAGAGTAATCTGTGTAAGAGCATCCATAATGGTGTTGTGTATTTTTAAATGAAATATATTGCTACATATACCAGTAATCTGGTTTTGAAGTGTTTTTACACTGAGTGATTCATCTGCCATGATGAGTGTGATTTGATTTGATGAGATTGACATATCTACTGGAGCTTTGTCAGCTTTCTGTCAAAGGAGCTGTGTAGGATCTGGCAATTGTTGCAGAGGCCACAGCACTGCTATGGTTGAAAGTGCTAAAAACCTCCTCCCATATCATCTTTAATCTTCTACTAAGTTCTACGTAAGCTTGTTCATAAGTGTATATTTTATAATTAAACTTTTTTTAAAAAAGGAATCAATTGTTCAGTAGAGGCAGTAGAAGAATGCTGTATATATTTGGATGCTGTCTTTGGAATATATACAGAAATGGATTTTCTAAGCTTAGGTTTAGGGTTAACTTTGATTTAAGAATGTCATGAACCAGAATCAAATCACGGTTTGATATTCTAGTTTGTAATTTCTGCTTTTGGACATCACATGAAACTCAAGTTAAAAAACTAAGATACTTTCTGCTAAACTAGGTGCGTGAAGGAAGGAGCACTTAGTGCTTGTTTCTGGTCCAACACACCTAACAGTTACCATGTCTGTATTTGGCCTCTATCTTTGTTAAAAAATTGGGAATTCATCCTCTTGGTTGGCTGTCCCAATATATCACAAGCTGAAACAGAGAATACTATTGTATCAGCCAGGGTGGATCACAACTTCAGCTGTATAATGGATGGTGATAAGCACAAACTTTCATAAGAGTAACTCACACAAACTTCGTGGTGGAAAAAGCAGGAGAAATACAAGCTGATCAAAACAAGTCCTGAAGTCTCGCAGTTACAAAGATATAAATGTCTCTGTATTCAAACACAATACAGTACATGTTGTTAATGTTATACACACTTCTCTTTAAAGTGGACAGATATCACTTCCACATAAGCCCATTAAATCCTTCAGAATATATTAGATAGGATAGTGGACAGCAGTTGCTCTTGGATTGGGGAAGTAATCTCTGTTTTAAATATTCATTGTGTGCTGAGTGAAATAATGCAGTTTCATAAAACACAATCTGGGTTTTGTCAAATGCTGATGGGGGGCTGGTTGGTCATGTTTGATTAACATTTTTTTAATTTCAAAATGCAAATTTGTTTTGAAACCAAACCTGTCTTTCTTGCCTACATTTCAGTCAGAACTAAGACATGGTCCGTTTTACTATATGAAGCAGCCACTCACCACAGACCCTGTTGATGTTGTACCGCAGGATGGACGGAATGATTTCTATTGCTGGGTTTGTCATCGGGAAGGCCAAGTCCTCTGCTGTGAACTATGCCCTCGGGTTTATCACGCTAAGTGTCTGAAATTGACAGCGGAGCCAGAGGGGGATTGGTTTTGCCCAGAATGTGAGGTTAGTTTGATAGTTGCATATTTATCTCATTAAAATACTTGTTTTTGTCTTCTCATTTTCTTTTAAATTTTTGATTGCCCAGTCACTTCTTGGAATGGTAGAGAAGGGATAGTGTATGACTTTCCAAGGCTTTACTAATCCTTACAAATTTTGTTGCTTTTTTCTTTTAATGTTTTCTTTTTCACTCTTGGATTACCTATATACTTTGTATATATTTTGTACTTTATCAAATAACCACTGTTTGTGGGAAAGGAGAGAAAATATGTGGTACATTGGTTACTTCTTAGGCCCTATTAATCTTGAGTGTGGTAAGAGCAGTTTTCTTGTGATGTCTCCCCATCCTGTTTGGTAAACATTTGTATATGTAAATAGGACTAGTTGTGTAGCTTCTGCCTTCGTTATTGCCATGCAGTTAGGAAGACCCTGGAAAAGCCTTCCTTCCTTTAACCTAGCCCTGCTAACTGAGCAAGAGGCACTCTTTCAAGTGGGTGTTTCTCTTTTATTTAGCAGGGGGAGAGTAACTGGCCCTACACACCCCAGCAGTGTGGTGTTCTTTTTTGCATTTTATATTGTAAGCCCTTTTGGGACAGGGACCCATTAGCTTTTAATTAGCTATTATTATTTTTCCATTTTCTTTGTAAACCGCTTTGTGAACTTGTTAGTTGAAAAGCGGTATATAAATACTGAAGAGAGAGAGAGAAGGATTGGTCCTTTCTGTTTCCTCTGTTCAAATGCTTACTGAGGCACTTCACTTTAGATAAAAACAGCTTCCAGATCACAAACACTTTGAGATTGGGTCATTGTATCATAACATAAGACAGTTGGTACTGTATAAAGAAAGGTCCCCCAAAGTATTGTCATATGATGTCGCCAGTGGTCCCTCCAGTCTGTTCTCCATAGTGTTGAAATTTTTATTTTTTAAAGATGTGAGAGCTGGCCTCTTAGAGCTTACAAGATTTCCAAGATGGCAATAAATGGCTCATATGATAAAAAGAGGTTTTAAGGGTTGAGAACCCTAATAAGGTTGAGAACCACTGAGAAAAGGAACAAAACAATTGGCAGAATAATAGCGCAGAAAGTTATATAGATACAAGGATAGTAAAAGAAGAGAGATGCAAACAAAATTATTGTTCTAGCTATGGGTCTGATATTGCCCTCATACACAATTGAAGAAAAAATGCTGAAAATTATTGTTAGAGGTTATTTTAGAAAGAAAACTTTTTCAACACCACACACTTGCCAATACTTTGAGCACATTCCAAACCATGTCTACTCAAAAGTAAGCCTTATTGTGTTCAATGGGTCTTACTCCGAGGAAAGTGTCTATAGGATTGTAGCATTTGGCTAGTATCTCCTAGGAAACTCTGAGGAAATTTAAGAAGTTGGGGGTATTTATCCATTTTCCAAGAAATGATACTAGTGGTAACCACAAATTTTTTTCCTGTATTGTCATTTCCTTTGTTATCTGCAGTTTCATTAAACATTATATTCTTTTGTGAGACAAAAATTGTTTAAAATCCACAATTCTGTACAAATTCTGAAACAAAGCAAGGTTTGGTCAGGAATACAGATACTCTGGCTGCAATCCTAACCTAAACTGGCACAACTCATTGGTCTTCCCATTCCTTGGGTGACATAGGGAGGCAAGCACATGTCTTTGCGCTGGCCTAACCCTCTCCCAGGAGTGGCACAGAAGTGTTTTTTGGCACTTTTGTGACCCTCCCAGGACAACATTGGACTTGTTGTGTGGCTTATGCTGGCCTACTGGGGTTTAGGATTGCAGCTTCAGTATTCTTTGTAGGATCAGTTAGAAATTACCAGAAAACTCTATTTTGAATGTTTTATTAACTTTCCTTTGTGCAGTTTCAGAATTCTAGTTTGTTCTCTAGCACATACATCATGAATTCAAGATCCATTGCAGAACAGAGATATCAGAACTGGAACAGATATTGGGAGTGATGTTTGTACATTTCAGTTACCTGTATGCACAATAATGAAAGGATGTTATGATTTGTGTCTTCACATTTTGCTGATTTTTGGGTATTTTTATCTTTATTCATAGAAAATTACTGTAGCGGAATGCATCGAAACACAGAGTAAAGCTATGACAATGCTCACTATTGAACAGCTATCCTACTTGCTCAAGTTTGCACTACAGAAAATGAAACAACCAGGGGTAAGGACAATGTGTGTTAATATTGAACTCTATTTATCATGAATGAATAATTCAAACTTTAGATTCCAGATTGTATGCAAAGCTGTTCAATATCTTCTTAATCTTGCTAATGTATAGTGAAACAATATTGGTTTTGTCTCCTGTCCGTACCTGTAACATCTGAGATGGGTAGTAATTTACAATTCAAATTGGGATGAATTGCCACCTAAAATTTCAAAGGTAGCATTAATTTGTAAGATTTTGATCATAGTTATGATATTCCAGAAATAGAAAATCTTTGTTTAGGTTAACAAAGAGTTGCTTCAAAATTGTACACATACATGCACTTTAGTTTAATGTATTTATATCCAAGATATCAGGGCAGGTCACAGAATGAGTAATAAACAATACATCAGTAAAATCTTGTAGCATGTAAATGTAAAATACAATTAACAATAAAATTTATAATAATGAAACAAAGGAAAGAAACTACCAGTGCATATTAAATACTGTTAATAATACAGGTGTAACCTAATTATCAGTGTTTTATCTATCAGCATTTTTGTCTCAACATGAATGAGGTTGTCGCAACAGTGGTCATGTTGATGACTTAGAGTTGTCATAATTATGGTTCTATCTTTAATCCTTCAAAATGACTTGATGACTGGGTTCTGTACCTTCTCATCCATCTTTGTGTTGATTTGTAGTGCTGATAATAATGTTACAAATTAACTTTGACATCTGCTAGTTTTCAGAAGTTTACAATTAAGTGATTGTACAAGATGTACTTGTTACAAAGTAAGAAAGTAATGTGAAAGTATCACTTTGTGTTGCCAGCAGTGAAAAACCACATTTCTAGTTTATTGAATAATATTGGAAGATATAAGAGTGGCACTTAACAAATAGGATTTCTTTATGAACATGGTACACAATGTTTGCCACTTTTTAAAGAATGATATTGGTGCATGATTATTTGGGGCACCTTTTTAGTCTATAAAAAGATTTTAAATAATATACTGTTAACTGATTAAGGGTACAATTCTAACTAATTTTCCAGCACGGGGGCATTTCAGGGGTGGTTACAGAGGCCTTCTCAAGGTAAGGCAGTGTTTGTTCCCTTACAGAATTGGCTTGCCTTTACCTTGGTGAATGAACATCAGTTAGGATTGTGCCCTAAGTAAGTAAATGCAAACCGAAAGTGTGCAATTTGTATCTTTCTTCCAACAGACAGAGCCATTTCAAAAGCCAGTTTCACTAGATCAGCATCCAGATTATGCAGAATACATCTTTCATCCAATGGACCTTTGTACATTAGAAAAGGTTGGTTGACGGCAATGAGAAAAATCACATTAAAAGGCAGCACAATACTTCATTTATGTGATAAATAAGTTTGCTTTTTCTACAGTATGGAATCAGTTTATTAAACTGGGAATAATAAGTTTCCATTATGCTAGCCCTCCATATGAATTTGTAGTTGCTCCACTGTAGCAATTTACAACTGTATGGGGAATTTAGGGCAAAATCCAGAGCAGTTACGAGTCCACGCAGTTACGTCACCCTCTAATGTTATCTTATGGAAAGTCACCTTAACTGTTCCGTAGCAAAGGGCTTAATTTGACTTTAGGATATGGGTCTTAGACACCTTGTACTTTTGCTATGTTAATTTTCCTCAGTCCAAAACATACAAATGTTGCACACAAAAATGTTTTCTGTAACCATACTCTACATATCTTATTATTACATCTGTCTACTTAGAATTAAAGTAAAGAAAATATATTGGAAATACTGTATTAAAATTACAAAAATGAGAGGGAGTTGTGTATTGAAAATATCTTGAGGATCTCGGATCATCTGGGACAACGGTCTCTAAACCTTTTGTCTTTCTGATACTGTGTTGGGGCCAGCAGAAAAATATTATTGATTTCCATTTCAAGTTTGAATACACTTTACAAAAATTAATATTTTAGAGACACAACTTAAGAATTAATACATGAATTCAAAAGTTCATAAATACTTTCCAATATACACAGAGAGGGTGATCTTCAAGCCAGTTCATAAGCATTTTCATACACAGAAAGGAGGTATGTGCAGCCTCCTCAGCCCTCAAAATACCCTCGCCAGGTGTGGAGAGCAGAAATCGGTAGGATTACAGGGCTTGTTGAGGAACAGATGGAGGAGGCTTGCCAAGTGCTTGATGGGAGGTCACTAAGAACTGCATCTGGCCCCAGGGCCGGTGTTTGAAGACCCCCAATATAGGAGTATAAGCAGTCATATTAGGTATTATACTCTGTCAAAAGTTTAATTGATTTGTCATTAAAAAAAACAGTTTCATATTCTATGTTTACCATGATATATGCTGCTTGTGTGCACAAGGTTCTGAGAATGACTTTGTAACTTTGAATTCTGTTTTTAAATTAATTATCACAATTAGGAGCTATCAGTCATTTTATACAGTCATTTACTGTCTGCTACATTATTGTTGTCTACTTTCAAAGAATATCTTTTTTCTATTTTCATCCGTTAAACAGAACAATTTTAACAGCACTGGGGTGAAAAATTTTGTAATTTTTTCCAATCTTTGACAATTGTATTTAATTTACAATCATGATATGCAAATAAAAGACAGTAAGCAAAATAATGCAAACTGAATATATCAAATATCTTCTTATATTTGAACTAGATAAGCATTGTAGTGACTGAACATAATAATAGAGAGGCTAGTTCTAATATAATCTAATTAGAGCCTGCTTTGATTAATGAATTTAGTTACCTTTTTTCTTAGGAAAAAATTGTGACAATTGCTACACAAATTCTAAGAAAAATATTATAAAATTTCTAGTTGCTAGATTTGGAAAATACTTTTTGATTTCTAATGTTAAATATTTTTCAGAATGTTAAAAAGAAGATGTATGGTTGCACTGAAGCTTTTTTGGCTGATGCCAAGTGGATTTTGCACAATTGCATTATATACAATGGGGGTAAGAATATGCTTATTTCCTTGAATATAAATTTATATGATCTTGTTCCAGTTGGCCAAGTTATATATTGATCTTTTTCTAATTGACTGATTTTGGATCAGTGTACTAATACAGGTGGAGCCTGTTTATCTTTGGATTATACAGTACATCTGCTGATGTGGCTGAACACAGGTCCTCTGGATCTCATTGATCCAGTCTGGGGTCCGTTGAGCACTACAAAGGGAAGGGAGCTGTGGTCTGGTCCCTCCAGAAGGCTTTTTGAAGCCAGGAGAGGCAATGTATGTCCACCCACCATCTCTCTGTTCCATAATAACCCAGAAATGTGAAAAAATGCCACTTTCACTTTCCCAAGGGAAACTGGAAACTTGTTACTGCATTTTTAAGCCATTTTAAGGTCTGGGGAAGCATTATAAAGCCCTGGGAAGGCTTCCCAAGTGAAAAAAGTCACTTTAGCTTTCCCTTGGGTATTGCCTTTCTGGGCTTCAGAAAGCTCTCTGGACCAGAGCATAGCTAGATTATGCTATGCTAGATTAGCATAACATAGCTCTGATCCCCTTCAGAGGAGTTAATGGGCCAAAACTCATTGATTTTAATTATCCACAAAATTTAGTTTCAGCAGGAAATAAAAAAATGGATCCCCTGCAGATACTGTGATCCTGCCTATATATCAAAGCTTCCATCTATTAAATTAGACCATTGAGACAGTTTTTCCTAAAGGTGTGATATTGAACGTGCAATCTTTAACCTGCAAAGTACATGACATGAGCTATGGCTGTATGTCATATGGAAAACTTGGAATCTGAATCATTAAAGGGCTTGAAGAAATGAGAGAAAATAAAACTAGAGAACATGGTTTCAGCTGCAGTGCAATTTCTGGCTTTGTAATCTGGAGACTGGAAAGTAAATAGAGCAATTTCAAGTTATTTATTGAGAAAAAATGCTGCATGTTGTTTTCCTTCTGTATGCTTTTGAAACTTAAAATGATGGGATTGTTAGGTTCCATAGGTAACACCAAGAAAAATGTAGTTCTGAAATGTTTGTTCTTGGGATTCTGATAGACTGCACAAAGAGGAAATGCTGCATCAGTATTACTATTTAAATCAAAAGGGTTGCTTCCAAAGTCCTGTGGCCATGTTATGCTTGGGTTCAGGAATGGATGAAAAATTTACTTCTAAACAGCCACTGTTTGAACTGGCAGGTTTCAAAAATAGTTATTCAAATATTTTTTTCTTTTAAAAAATATTATGGCTATCAAACAGTAGTAAATTTTATTTTAGATTAAATGCAAATACTATTAGTACAACAGGTATTTGATTAGACATCTCCACTTGTTTGTTTTCTTAGGAAATCACAAATTGACACAAACAGCAAAAGTCATAATCAAAATATGTGAGCATGAGGTATGTATTCCCTAATTAGTTTTCTTAGTATATCAATTAAAAGAAATCATTATAGAATCATGGTTGAAAGAACCATATCATGCTTGTGATTTCAGTCTTTTAAATAAGTTAGAGCTTCATCCTTTCCTGCACTGAGATATTGGCGGTCCAGAGATTTAGTCAAGCGTAAATAGCATATTGGTTTCATTAAGATATTTGCTGAGCAAAAGACAAATTCTTTTGTGTGTTTGAAATGGGAAACAGGTTTAAAAATAGGAAATGTTTGGTTCTTAAAGCAATTTTTCAGTGAACATTTGGAATTTGCAGTCAGAAGCATTGACATTCATCTCCTTGGAACAACTACCATGATTGGCAATATCTATATTAGGTTTATTGTAGAGAATACTGTTTTGAAAATCTGGGTGTGGTGCTTGTCATTATAAATCTATTATACTTGACAATAGCTTTAACCATTATGCACTATAAAGATCTTACCAAACATCCACATAACTCTATACACTCCACTGCTTAAATGAATCCGGAAGTTTCTCTGAAAATTTAAAGAATCCTGCCAGCTTGTCCATGCTGTCCATTTTTATCCCCTTTGTTCCTCAGCTATATTACTTGAAAAAAAATCACATGGAATGATACATAAAATGGCTTTATCTTTTGTACAAACCACATTGAGCAAACACCATAAATTAGTGTGTTTTAAGTTTCAAATTATACAGCCTACCAAAAGGAATATTCTTTATAGTAGAAATTTTTAAGATTAAGGGATTCAAGTCAAATAATGCATTTTTTGCAAATACCCATTACTCCTACGATAACTAATGTCTTTCTTTACAGATGAATGAAATTGAAGTATGTCCAGAATGTTATTTAGCTGCTTGCCAAAAACGAGAGAATTGGTTTTGTGAGCCTTGTGTAAGTAAAAGCAAAAATCCTAATCATGCTTTGCAATTTAATAGGATAGTAACCCTAGAAAAAAATTAACTTTTGACTTTCCAATGTGCTTATTACTTGAAATATTTTTCAATAATCTGTTATTGAATCTGGTCAATATCTGTTGTTTTTCAAAAAACAAAGTACAGTAGCTTAGTTTAAAAAACATGGTTAAACAGTCAGAAATACCTTTGTTCACCCTGATGCTTTGAAACCACTATTTAGTATGCTTCAGGCATCTTCTGAACTGCCTCCAGCTTCTTCCGGGTCACAAAAGTCCCTTCTCCCAATGTCTACCCAGAAGGCATCACAACCAAGAAGAGAACGTATTGTGATTCATTCTAGCTTGACAGTGGTGGAAGGGAGAAGCCTTGTGCAATCAGGAAGCTGAGGAGATTGCCTGCAATTCATGGCAGGAGTTTCAACATGTGACAGTGAACAAAGCTATTTCTAGCTGTTTGGCCATATTTTTAAACTGTATCCTGGTATCTGTGGAATCCATTAGGGGGGTGCGGGGTGAGAGCACACAGAATCAAACCCCCTTGAATAGGGAGTATGCTTGTATAGATGTGTCTAACTTTATACATTGACTCTAGAATGTAACCATCGAGTAAGACGAGAGGCAACTGAATATATAAAATTTTGCAGTTGTTTGATAAGGCAAGTCTTTAAAGAGATTTGGTGTTTTTTTTAGTGACAGTTGAGTCTAGTTCAAACGTTACCCAATCCCACAAACTTGCTGTGCATCTGACAAGCTTCTGTTCATTATTGCAACCCCTTCTACAGCATAGAGATAATAAAATTGGGCCTGTTGACTCAGGATTTGAGGTGTGCTATACCTTTTCTCTATGAATGTATCATATTTTGATGTTAAACTTATTCAGATAATAAGTGTAAAAGCTATCAATTTGGACGGTCTGTCCTGAACTTTGAATTCAAGTTGTATTGGAAATACAATCTGCTAAATTTTGGACTTGAGTTAGTGAAAATCATCACTGTTGCCTTCATTGTGGAAGTTGAGATAGCTTGGAACATATTTCACCTGGGCACCAGCAATTGACTTGTTCTATATACTGTCATGAATATGGACATAGAATCCTAGAGTTGGAAGGGACCTAGTAGGTCATCTAGTCCAACCCCCTGCCTACAGCAGGAAATCCTCCTAGAGCATCCCTGACAGGTGCTCATCAAGCCTCTCCTTGAAGATCCCCAGTGAGGAAGAGTCACCACCTCCCTTGGCAATCTGTTCTACTGCCAAACCGCCCTCACCGTCAGGAATTTTTTCCGGATAGCCAACCAGAATCTCCTTTCTTGCAATTTGTACCCATTGGTTCTAGTTCTGCTTTCAGAAGCAACTATGAACAAATGAGCCCCTTCCTCCATATGACAGCCCTTCAGGTATCAGAAGAGGGCAATCATGTCTCCCCTCAGCTGCCTCTTCTCCAGGCTGAACATTTCAAGTTCCCCCAACCTTTCCTTGTAGGGCTTCCCTTCCATTCACATAATTCTAATGGCTTGTGCACAATTGGTTATAACACACAACACTAAATGGCTTGGGCACAGAGGTTGCATCCATTCTTGTGTCATATTGACATCTGTGTACTTAAGAGTACTTTTCTTAAGTTTATTATCTGTGCAGTTAAGAACATCAACAGCCAAATCGTAAGGGTCTTTTACGCCACTAAGCTAGCATTCTTGTGACTTGATCCTTTTTATGGCTATTGAAAATGCAACAGTGCCAACTTTTCATCAATACTGTTGGTTGATCAGTTGAACTAGTGCAGCCTGGCTGTTGTTGCATGCGGTGTGCAGCTAGGTCTGTACAATAATAGGGACTATATACCCATAGGAGCAGGTGAGTCCATGTGGGGTTGAGAGGGATGTAGATGGGAGTAAAATGCAATGAGTGCCAGCATGCTTGGGAAGGGTGCAGTGCAGCAGTACCTGCCAAATCTAATCCTGGGCCTGATCCACCTTTCCAGATCATTTGGTCATGAGATTTGGTTCTCCATGATTACTGGTACCTATTTAAGCAATTGTTTACCATGATAACAAGGCAGGCAATGAATCAAGATGAATCAAGTTCCCTTTCAAGTGGGTTAAAACAACTTAGTTTCAACATAGAGGCAATTCAGAAGTGATTATCACATGGGGAAATGGAGGGGTCTCTTTCAACAGCTGAGATCTGAAACCAAAACTGAACTCTTTATGACCCTTTCTCGGCCAAGCTTTAAGCCTGCCATGTTGCCATGGTAAGCAGGCTACATTTAAGCCATTATCTGCTACTTAAGGTATGTTTATCTTTCAATTTAAAGAGCCAAAATTGCATATAAATAAATTAGGTTACACCTGTACAATTATACACAATACATAAATATGTGTTGTTGTATAATTGTTAAATCGTGTCTGACTCTTCTTGACCCCCTGGATTGGAGCAGCCAGGTTATCCTATCCTCCGCTCGCTTCTAATTTTTATCCAGATTCATGTTCATTACCTCTGTGACACTATCTAACAATCTCATTTTCTGCCATCCCCTTCTCCTTTTGCCTACTGTTTTTCCTAGCATGAAGCTTTTTTCTAAGGAGTCCTCCCTTCTCATGATGTGGCCAAAGTATTTGAGCTTCAGTTTCAATATCTGTCCTTCTAGTGAACAGTCTGGGTTGATTTCCTGGAGGATGGACTGATTTGCTCTCCTTGCAGTCCAAGGGAGTCTCAAGAGTCTTCTCCAACATCAAAATTAAAAGGCATCTTTCTATTCTACAATGATCAGCCTTCCTTTGGTCCAGCTCTCACAATCATACATTACCACAGAGAAAACCATAGCCTTAACTAAGGTTGCAATCCTAAAGACACTTTCCTGGGAGTAAGCCATTGCACACAATGGGTCTTACTTTTGAGTTGACATGGTTAAGAATGTGCTGTTAATGAATGTTTGTCAGCAGTGTGATGCCTCAACTTTTAATTAATTTATCTAGCCCTTCCATAGCTTTCCTCTCCAGAAGCAGGCATCTTTTTAATTTCATGGCTGCAATCTCAGTCTGCAGTGATCTTTAGAGCACCAAAAAATAAACTTATCACAACTTCTGTTTCTTCCCCTTCTATTTGCCATGAATTGATGGGACCAGAAGCCATGATCTTGGTTTTTTTTAATGTTTAGCATGTGCATACAAATATCCAAAACATTAAAATGCAAAGTATTAAATACAGGGTGACCATAAGACTGGAATAACTCGGATTTGTCTGGATTTGTACCCTCCTGTCCGGGTGTCCTACATTTTGGCTTCATTGTCCTACATTTTGGCTTCATTTTTAAACTTCACGATGGTGCGCAGTACCCCATCATGTCATATGTTGTTGGATTCATATTGAAAATCAGAATCCAATGCAAAAATCGGTTTTGAGATATCTCCATCCTATCAAACGTTCTGGCCAAAAACTGAAAAATAAAAATACAAAATAAAACCTTTTTGGCAATTTTTTTAAGCGGGTAGGAATTTTGCCTTGGGGGGTAGGAATTTTGGTGTTGGGGTTCAGGAATTTTGGGTCTGGCATCTAGTCATCTTTATTAACTAGTAAAACAATTCAGCATGTAAGTAGGGAAAAAGCAACATCTTCCTATTGCATCACTCCTAAATTTAAAGACAAACATTTCAGTGAGCACTTCCACATAGATTACAAAAGGCAGAAAACATAAAGCTATACAGTTGTTGGGACACCAACTGCTTTTGCTTTGTTTAGGAGGGCATGTTGTAATATTTAGGCATGGATAATAATGTAAAAAATGGTTTTGTGTGTTAGTAATTAAGAGGTATTACATGACTCAAAATAGTTTCTCACTGCTTGGTTTCACTTCTAGAGCAATCCACATCCGTTGGTCTGGGCTAAACTCAAAGGGTTTCCATTCTGGCCTGCTAAAGCACTGAGAGATAAAGATGGCCAAGTTGATGCTCGTTTCTTTGGTCAACATGACAGGTGGGAGTTCGACCAGAAGTAATTTGAATGGCTCAATTTTCTTCGTTTTTGCTTATTGCTAGGTAGCAGTAGCTGTTAAATAACTGAATTATTCTGCCTTTTAATGCTTTATTTGATTAGCATGTATAGTTCTTAATTAAACCTTTTCCAATTTTCCTTTAAACTATTCAGTGTGCCTGATACCAGTGCTGGCATACAAGTGTAGCATACAACTATGTTTTAACTCTCAAACTGTAATATTTTCAAATAACTATTTGGTGCTTCGGATTTGTTCTCTGTGTTGCAGAGATAACTAATTATCACCAGATCAAATCATGCATTTGTATATAGAACTCATGTGGTGCATCTGTGATAATTCTTAAAACTGTTAATCTATATGTCATGCTGTTAACCCTAACTATTCTGGTTTCAACAGATACAAACAGCTGACTTGTCACATAAAAATTTGAGATTATAGCACATGAAGATTTATTGTCTTTCCTTAGTTGTGGTGATGACTAAGTGATATTCAAAGTGTTCTCCACCTGCAGTCTGTGAAGGGGAGAAGATTTTGGGTCTGAATGTTGAGACTTTCCCCAACTATTGGTAGTAATGTTTTGTTTTTTCCTCAAAATTTATCATTCTGTTCATTTAATAGAGCCGGGCAAATTGGCCCCTTCACAACCAGTTTCTCATAATTCCTTACTCTCAGAACTGTCAGGACATCTAAATGTTTAAAAGATCTCAACCTGCAGGATGATCTCATATATATATATATATATATATATATATATATATATATATATATATATATATATATAGTGTGTGTGTGTATAATCATAATCAGTGGAAAGTGATAATTACCATATTAAAAAAACACTTTTCAGTATATCCCGAGTGTAGAAATTCTGTGAGTTGCTCCATATTACTGCCCTACTGATTGAGCCGCCTTACACAAATAGAAACATTGACAACTTGATTCTAAGATGATATCACATACAGTGGTATGACAAACCTAATTCATTCCGGAAACATGTTTGTCTTACAAAGCATTCTTCCTACAAAGCATATTTTCCTGTAGGAAATAATGGAAACTCAGATGATTGGTTCCACAACCCAAAAAATATTTATATAAAAATATTATTAACTGTACATAAAAATGACAACAAAACACTGTAATCAAATTCAAAACACTGGAATATAATACAGAACACAATTACTATAATTAAACACTGTAATCTACTGCAGAGTAAAATAGAAAAGAAAAACCTTAATAGCCAAGGATGACTCATTTTCACTAAAAAAGTCACTGGTATCTTTTTGAGCAACTTTAACAAGAAACCTCTGTGTGTGTGTGTTTCTAAGTTTGTAGCAGAAGCAACACCAAAGGCTTCTGCCTGATGCAAATCCTATGCTGTCTACTCAGAACCAAGTCCCATTGAATACACTGGGGCTTACTCACAGGAAAGTGTGTAGGATGTAGAAGCAGCACCAAAAGCTTCTGCCTGATGCAAATCCTATGCTGTCTACCCAGAACCAAGTCACATTGAATACACTGGGGCTTACTCACAGGAAAATGTAGGTCCAGGCAGGGAAGTCAGTGGGGGTAGAGGGGTAGCTGTAGTGGAGTCCAGGTAGAGGGGCTTCCTTGGGGGGAAGGGGTTTCTTTTCACGCGATGTCCAGGAGGCGGTTTCCCTCCTACTTGATGGTGGCTACTGCAGGGGCTCAGACTGGGAGGCTGCAGGAAACTGGGTGGGGAGGCTGAGACATGCTGGCTCCAGGCTCAGACATGCTTGCTGTTGAGAATCAGAGGATTCCGCTGCCTGTGCATCCCTCCGCTGGCTGGGTGCAGGTTCTGAGGTCCCGCCTCAGCCACCAGAGACCAGCCAATGGGCATTCGTCTTACAAAGCATTTCCGTCTTACAAGGCAGAATCCCACAGAAATTTTAGTTCATCTTTCAAAGCATTTGTCTTGCAGGGCATTTGTCTTACAAGGAACCACTGTGTCAGTAACAGGCCACAGGTGTGTGGGATGGAAGTACAATATAACATTAATTAGTTTAAAAAAACCCATCCCCTGTATTTTCCTAAAACCTTTCCTCAGGTAACAGATTGGCTCACCTTAACTTCCTTCTACAGCCCTTTTGACACCTCTCTTGTCACTCTCCTCAATTGCCACTCTCCTCAATTGTCACTCTCCTCTTGTCACTCTCCTCAATTGCCTCTCCTCAGCCTGGGCTGTTACTCAACTGTAACTGCCTTTTTAACACTATGTTCCACAGGCACGTAAGAATAGAACCTTTGGCCTTCTCTGCCTCAGAGACATGGGAATAGAACTTATCCTACAATCCAGAGTAACTACGGGAGCACGTAAGAGACATTACGTCCACCCGTAGATAAGGCACCACCTAGTGAAAACCTATGGGAAATTCATATTGCAATCCAGAGTAAATTGTTCTTACGCTGAAGGAAGGACTCTCCATAGTTACTCTGGATTGTGCCCTTAGTCTGCTTGATTGACAGGGAACATATGGATGAACTAACATAATGGTCAAGGTCCTTATATAGATAGAAGTACTTAAAGTCAGGGCTGTTTCTGTAACTACACAACATATTCTGCCATAACACATCACAAAACACTTTCAGGAAGATTGCAAATGTCAAGCTGATAATCCATTTCTTTGCCAATCCCTAATGAGAATTCAGTGAAAAAGATGGTTGAATGGCTCAGTGTTCCTTTTTTGGAGCATTTACATGGTGGTTATTCTATGTCAGGAATTGTTAATTTTGATTAGAATTACCATACATTACATTATGCTTATCAGTTCTGTAAGCTGGTGTTCAAGGTTTCAGTTCAAGTATATATATGTTAACATATGCCTCATAGAAATCATTAGGATTTATTTTTCCTTAAATGAACTTAGAATTACCATGAAAGTCTTGGAAACCAACTGTGTAGAATTTAATGTTATATTCTTCCATCCCTTTTAAAAAAATTGATTTTCTTTAATGCAGGGCCTGGGTTCCCGTCAATAATTGCTACCTCATGTCTAAAGAAATTCCTTTTTCCGTGAAAAAGACTAAAAGCATATTCAATAGTGCAATGCAAGAGATGGAGGTTTACGTGGAGAACATCCGTAGAAAGTTTGGCGTATTTAATTATGCACCTTTTCGGACACCATATACTCCCAACAACCAATACCAAATGTTATTAGACCCTTCCAATCCTGGTGCTGGAACTGCTAAGACTGACAAACAGGAGAAAATCAAACTGAACTTTGATATGACAGCATCACCCAAGATTTTAATGAGCAAACCAATGCTGAGCAGCAGTACTGGGCGAAGGATTTCATTAACAGACATGCCACGTTCTCCTATGAGTACAAATTCATCTGTTCACACTGGATCTGATGTTGAACAGGATGCAGAGAAAAAAGCAACCTCCAGTCACTTCAGTGCAAGTGAAGAATCCATGGACTTTATTGATAAGAATACAGGTATGGGTATGCAAAACTGAAGAGGCTAGCCCTACAGTCCTGAGTAACTACAGGGAGACGTACTCTGGATTCCTCTGCATTTCCCATAGCTGGCACTGTAACTACATTGGTGTAAAAGGTCCTGTAGTTACTCTGGATTGTAGCCTAGGTCAGTGCTGCAGGCAAGCTTTATTGTCAGGCAATGCATGAAAGATCATAAACTGGAAGGATCATAAACCATTAGTATAGCCACTAATGGTACACATCAAAAGAGATCACTAATCCTAGTCTGCTGGACAGTGCTTGAGCAGAAACCATTCAGCTTGTTTCTGAGT